>BSBM01000629.1:390000-2790000 GCA_027924585.1 Larix kaempferi | reverse complement strand
AACCATCTGGATCTTGAGACGGCACCACCTACCATTGAGGAGATCTACCCCCCAGACTCTTCACCTTCTGGAGAGGTTAATACCATCTATATGATCTCTTCAACCACTACCCCCTCGTCAACCGATTTGACGACGCAAACTTTCCGTACCGATGAGGAGATTCTTGAGGCCCTTACTGCCCCAGATTATCCCTGGGATGATATGCATCATCGTTCCTACTTCATCCCAGAAGCGTCTTCCTCTAGCTCCGCTACCCAATACGCGGTTGAATCCAAAGACTTCCTCCCCACCAAGGTCGACTGGTTCAAGGACCCTATTCCTGCTCCTGATGCCTTCAAGGAAGGTAACATGGCCAACATCTCACCTGTCATCCAAGTTGATATCGCTGCCCCAGGACGTGCCCCTGAACTCATTACTTTAGGAGCATTCTGCAGTAAACAAGAGATTGAGGACTCCATAAACCTTTTCAGAGAATTCTGTGATGTCTTTGCCTGGTCCTATACCGAAATGCCCGGTCTTGACCCCGCCATTATAGAGGACCACCTTGACACCTCTGAGTCAAGGGGCATAATAGATTCCCTCGACCCTGGGATAAGGGGCATGATCAATCATTTTGAACCTTCCCCATCACATCTATCTCAGCACGTCAATGAACCCATTGTTCAAACCCACACATATGTGATCCATAATCACAAACCCCATGCACATAGCATGGGGGAAAGTCATTAACCCTGCTCACTTTTTCACATTTGTGATCTCAACCATTTTTTGAGGTCACATATCACTTGTAGATTTGATTTGATATGCATAGTTCTTTCCTTTGACCATTTCAGAGTCTTTATGACCTCCGTTGTTCGCACCATTTGCACTGCCGGATTCATTTTTCCGTGCCCGTGATGATGCTTGAGATCATTTCTCGCTCTCACCAGGACCAATATCAACATTGTGTCCAGACACCACTAGTCGCCTCGGTTTGCATGCCACATCGGTCATTCTCCGTTTTTCACATGTTTTATATCATCGAATTCATTTTTTCGAGCTCGTGATGATGCTTGAGATCATTTCTCGCTCTCACCCCCATATTTTTCGGGTATTTTTTCCAAAACGCCCTCGTCGCCTCGGTGTGCATGCCACATCGGTCGTTACCCGTTTTTGACACCCTTTATATCGCCGGATTCATTTTTCCGAGCTCGTGATGATGCTTGAGATCATTTCTCGCTCTCACTTGGTACAATTTCCACATTGTGTCCCAACACCTTGTTGCCTCGGTTTGCGCGCCACATCGGTTGCTATCGGATTGTTCCACATTTTTACATGAGCCATTCACTCCTGTCATACTGCAAATGTTTCGTTATTTTGCCACCATTTCATCTATCCCACAAGGAGGCCCACCAGTGTTCCCCCCTACCCTCGTTCTTGGTCACCATTATTGATCCTTGATTGAACACTTCCTCCTTGCCTGGCCATTCCTTTTGTTCGGTATAATTTTATCCCTTTTTCGGGCCGGACAAGTCCTTTACGAAAAAGGCACTTAGGGAGTTTCCGTTAAGCTCTTTTCTGACTCCTAAAAGAATGAAAAGATCGCCGAGCAATCTTGCTTCCTTTCATGCTCGTTAAAGTACCTGAAAGGGCGTCTATCTGGTATAAGTTTAACCCTTTTCCGGACCTGGTATACTAATTACGAAAAAGGAATACTCTAGTCACACCGGCTAGAAGAGTTCTTCATTGCATCCTTTTATGCTTCTTTGGGCCTTGGAGACTAAATCTACGAAAAAGCAACCCCCTGGAGTCTTCTTATCTGCTTCCAGACTCTCTAAAATTGAAAGCAACCATGAGCATGAACTGTCCTGGGCTCGTAAAATACACACGACAGTACCATTCCATCATTTCAGAGTCTTCTTATCGCTTTCAGACTCCTTAAAATTGAAAGCAACCACGAGCATGAACTGTCCTGGGCTCGTAAAATCCACACGACAGTACCATTTTACACACACTTCTTCTAGTTCCTTAACCCATGAAGAAGTTTTCCCCCGTGCCTCCTGGCACTATGATCGATCATCTCGGCAGCACCCCCAATCAGGTCACCTTTGTTCAGAGTATTCTGCAGTCTCCTGCCATTTTACACCAACTTGAGTCTCCCTCAGCCAGTTATCCTCCCAGATCCAATACAGCTATGATCCCTCTCCCCTTAGTCAGTTTCATATGCTGCCAGATCATTCCCATTATCATACTCTGAACAAAGGAAGTTGGAGTCCCTCCACTCCACTTGCCCAGTTGTCCCCCCACAGTTTATCAGTCCTGCCATCAGCACTATCACATTTCGGTCTTGTACCTCGCGCTCCTGTCAAGGAAACATCATTGCCTTGATAGTTGCAGGTCTCCCTCTGTCGACGACAGCTCCTCTATTCCATAGGACAGGCCCAGAGGTCCCTACGCCTTGGACTTATCACCATCTGTGGTAAGTGCCTACGGATCATTCCGAGAGGAATCATCATTGCCTCTCTGAGTGGTTGTTCCTCCCATGCTCGACTTCAGCACCTTGATCGCATCGTGGAGGATCGCGTAGGATTATATCCCATCATTTTTTAGTCGAAGACCCCGGATTTCCCTTGACTCTAGCACATTGGTGAGTCACTTCGGAACGCCCAGTTGTATGTTCCCGTGGATGTCCGGGCTGCGTTGGCGATTGTATTCGGAATCCATCCAGTTCTCTGCTTCCTTGAGTACCCATTTCAGTTCCAGTTCAGTGTACCATTGCGAGTGTACCCCTTGTCACTATGATCCAACAGCTCATCAGTTCCTTTGGTACCACACTCAGCAGCACTGTTGATGTTCCAGTGCACCAGTTCTTCAGTTCCCACATGATCATCCCAGCAGTACGTCCCCGCTTTGTGTCCCCTCTGGACTCTTATGATGTACACAGTGGTTATGTATCTTATAGGTCCCCCTTTTTTCGGGCCTCACAGTTATGTTTATGTATCTTGATACGAGCATGGGTATGCCCGCCTCGTCCATATATTGAGATTATTCCTCATTCAGTTTTTGAGGTCCTGTATATGTCAGGTCCCCATTTTTGGACCCCATTTTTATTGTTATGTTATATCCTGATACGAGCATGGGAATGCCCGCCTCGTCCATATGATCAGATGATTCCTCATCCATTATTGAGGTTATGTACTTTTAGTTCTTGCAGTTGTTCGGGATCGTTGTTCCGGGCTTCAGTTTGTTTCTTCTCTTCTCTCCACATCCCAGGAAAACCATTCATGACTTATGATGTCCATCGGCCATACGATGAGCTCCTGCCCTCGCACATCAGGGGGCAATCTGTTAACACCCAAAAAGTGTTCACTACCTCATCTACCACATTATATGGCTCATTTGTCCATTTTCCTACCATATTTCCCTTAAAATCTCCAAAAATCCCATTAAAAAGCCACCAAAAGGCCTAAAATGCCTCCAAAAGGCCACAAAACCCTCAAAATAGCCTAAAAAAGGCTAAAAAACCCCTTTTTCCTCCAAAAATAGCAAAAATCCCCTAAAAAGGGAATAAAAAAAAATATATATATATATATAAAATAATGAGGAAAAGGAGGAAAAAACCCTATACAGCTGCACAAAACCATGTGTTTCCCAAAACCATGGGTCAGCACTCCACCACCAAAAAACTATAAATAGGTGATGGAGATCCCTTATTCCATATCCACAATCACAAGCACCCTTACTCTGCCAAAATCTCTCTCGAAACCCTAGTTCACCATTGAACTACTTTCACCTTGAGAGCCACTTTTGGCCCATTCCCACCATTGGAGAAGGAGAAGGAGCATTTTGAAGCTTGGAGCATCCTCTTGGACACTGCAAAGGGCTTCATCAAACCTTCACATTGAAGGTAATATCAATACAAAAAAGCCATCTTTTAAATTTATTGTTTATGTTTCATGCATGTTTTAGAAGTAATTTAATTGTTGTTTTAGCTTAATTATTTACACTTACTGAACTGCTACTAAGGAGTCCATTCTCCTTAGTAGGTGCTCATTTGCACAAGCTAGGGGTAAAACCCTAGCTACACATCTCCTATCACAAATAGGTCATCAACATACAGGAGTAAAATCACTGGATTCCCTTCCTCAACCTTATAGTAAAGGTTGGAATCTGCTTTACTCTTGGTAAAGCCCAAGCTAGATAGAAAACTATCCATCCTACCATACCAAGTTCTGGGAGCTTGCTTCAAGCCATACAAGGCTTTCTTCAATCTGCACACATATGACTCCCTGTCATGTATTTCAAAACCGAGTGGTTGTTCCACATATACTTCCTCTTCTACTACACCATTCAGGAAAGCAGTCTTGACATCCATCTGGTGTATTTTCCATTTCATTGCTACAGCCAGGGCAAGTACTGTTCTAATGGAAGTATACCTAGCTACAGGTGCAAAAGTTTCTTCATAATCTATTCCTTCTTTCTGAGAGAAACCACGAGCTACGAATCTTGCTTTGTATTTTTCTACACTCCCATCTGCAGCGTGCTTGATTTTGTAGATCCACTTGGAAGTCACAACAAACTTCTCTTTAGGTCTTGGGACAACATCCCAAACATCGTTCTTCATTATTGATTGGTATTCCTCAACCATAGCATCCTTCCATTCTTTCTTTTCTGCTGCCTCTTCATAACTGGAAGGCTCTTTGTTCATAATGTCACAGAGTAAAGCAACATAACTGGTGTGTGATCTGGTTCTCTTCTTTTCTCTGTGTTCTTCTTCTGGAATGCCAAATCTTTCTGCATCATGAATGAGCTCTCTAGCCCATACAGGTTTCCTCTTGTGAGAGTTATCCTCATGGGGTGGATCTATAGGTTCTTGTGGATCTTCAAACTCACTAATAGTTTATGGAACTGCTTCAGTCATGGTAGTGTCCTGAAATCTTGTTTCCTTAGGTTCTTCATAAACTTCGGTAGGTGCCTTTCTTGATTTGATAAATGCTGAGTTTTCATCAAATGTTACATCCCAACTGACATCAATTTTCTTGAACCCTGGAAAGTATATTCTGTAAGCCTTCGAGCTTTCACTATAACCCACAAAGATGCCCTTCTTTCCTGAAGGATCTAGTTTATTCCTCTTTTCTTTTGGGACATGAGTATATACTGGACAACCAAATATTCTCAGATGGCTGACTTTAGGTTTCTTACCAGAAAAGACCTCTTCTGGTGTCTTGTTGTCCAATATCTTGTGGGGTGTTCTGTTCTGCACATATACAGCTGTTCTAGCTGCTTCTGCCCATAGATGCATAGGAAGATCCTGGTCATGCAACATTGCCCTTGCTGCTTCCATGATAGTTCTGCTCTTCCTTTCTGCAACTCCATTCTGTTGAGGATTATAAGGAGCAGTCAACTCGCTCTTAATCCCTGAATCACTGCAAAGCTTCTTGAAGTCATTTGAGGTGAATTCTCCACCATTGTCAGATCTGAATGTCTTGATTTTCTTGTCAGTTTGATTCTCCATCAAGGTTTTGAATTCCTTGAATTTATCAAACACCTCATCTTTTCCCTTCAAGAAGTATACCCAAGTCTTCCTGGAGAAGTCATCAATAAATGATACATAGTAAACATACCCACTCAGGGAGCTGGATGACATAGGGCCACATACATCTGAGTGGATGATTTCCAGGATGTCTTTTGACTTGCTTTCACTGCTTGGGAAAGCCTTCTTAATGTTCTTACCTTTTGCACATCCTTTGCAAACACCTTCATGTTTGGTCTTGATTTCAGGAAGACCCTCTATTGCCTTGCTTGCAATTGGAAGTGCCCTATAGTGCATATGAGCAAGTCTTCTATGCCAAAGTTCACTTGGCTCTATGGATTCATGTACCATGGCATGTTCAGATTGTCCCTTCAATTTATACAAGCCTCCCTCTTGCTCTCCAATCACTACTTCATCATCTATGGTCTTTCCCTTTGGCCACATTAGGACTTGGCCATCCACAAATGCAACCCTCATACCTTTTGCATCCAATGCAGAGATGGAGAGTAAGTTCTTCTTGAGCCCAGGTACATAAAGTACTTATTTCATCTTCAATGATTTTCCAGAATCTAGGTTGTAGGAGGCTTCACCACTTCCTTTGATTGGGTATTGATAATCATCCCCAAGTTTCACCTTATGGAGTGCTTCATGTTCAGATAGGTTCACAAAGGATTCTTTAAACCTAGTCATGTGTTTGGAAGCCCCACTATCAATCAACCAATCATTACATCCATGGGAGATGGTACCTGTAAGAGCAGAAATTAGAACATATTCTTCTTCACTTGATGAGTCATCATCACTACTACTTTCTGCCCTAGCCTTCTTCTTTGTAGGTTCATCATCTTCGGCAGCATGAGCATGAAACCTTCTTTTGCTGCCCTTCTTCTTCTTACTAGAGTTGTTGTTATTATCCCTTTTGTTCTTGGGACAATCTGAAGCAAAGTGACCCTTCTCATTGCATGTGAAGCATCTTAGGTCCTTCTTACTCTTTTGATGGAATCTTTTGTGGTGAGAGTGATCCTTCTTGGTTTTGCTTCTCTTGGTGTGAGCTGCAAGAGCTTGATCTTCTCCTCCCATCTTTTCCTCACGAGCTATGAGTCTAGCTTCTTCTTGAGAGCATTCTTCCCTCAATCTGTTGAAGGAGATCAATTTCTTCCTTGCAAAAATTCCTTGAATAAAGGAATCCCATGACCTGGGTAGGCCATTTAGAGTGGTCATCACCACTTCACCATTCTCCACCATTTCATCTACTGCTTCTAATTGTTCCTTGATCTGGGAGACCCTTGAAAAGTAAGATTGAATGGTTTCTCCATTCTGAAACTTCACTGCTTTCAATTGGTTCCGCAGGGTCATCTTCCGATTTATATTCTTTCCTTCAAATAGCTTGGTCAAGGTTTCAAACATCTCTTTGGGTGTCTTAAGAGAAGACACATGAGGTATGAGATGGTCTTTGATAGAATCAGCAATGATTCTCTTTGCCTTGACCAAGTTCTTCTTTTGCAATGCCTTGGCTTCTTCATCCTCTGGGATAGGGATGTCTTCTTTCACATATGAGTCCAACTCATTCTCTTCCAGGATTAACCCAATCCTATACTTCCAGGCTTGGAAGTTGTCAGCCCCTTCAAGCTTATCCTCAATCTTAGTGTGGAGAGACATCTTTAAGAGTACTTCAAATGGAAATAGAAAAGATTTAGGACTTACCACTTGAAGTGCTGAAAACTGGATCTGGTCCCGGATTAGGGTTTGTCAGAGAAACCCTAAAAATTCAAAATGTGAATTTCAAAATTCCGAAAGGATAGAAAGATGCGCCTTGGAGAGCTGATCAGCCTAGTACATTCAGAATTTGAGATCAGCAAAGTCTTGCCCTTCAAAATTGCCTTTTTGTCCTCCCGGGTTCACTAGGGAGAGCCCTGAATTAGGGTTTGAGTTTCCCGAAGATCTACCCAGCCAAAAATCTCGATCCAAAGCTCTAACCTTCGATTTTTGCAAGGAGCTTCCAGCTGTGCCTTCAGTTTCCAGAAATTCCTATTTTTGTGGAAACCCTAATATTTAGGGCCAAATTTGAAAATGCTTGGAACTGAATTCTGATTGGACAGATAGATGCGCCTTGATGAGTAGATCCAATCTACTATACTGAATTTCAAAAATCTGTGGAGAGAAACCCAATAAACAAGGAATACAAGCTTCCGTCACTGCAAAATGTCTTCTTCTCAGTTAAGCTCTGATACCATGTTGAATTTTTAGTATTAATTCACAATACTATAGGATCTTTGCTGAGAGAATAATATCTACAGTATATCAATGCATGACAATCATAATATGACAAGCATCACAAGAATCAAAAGCATAGAGACAAGAGACACAGAGTTTCCGTGGGGAAAACCCTAAGGTGAAAAACCCCACAACTTCCTCAGAGATAGAGAGAGCAATGGCTCAACCAAAATACAACCAAATAATACTGAGATAGTCTCCTAGCAAATGATCCTCCTCCTCCTCACTAGTGCACCACTTTTCAGAGAGAGAGATAGTTACTTTTCTGAGTGAGTAAAATAGAGATCTCCTATCTCTATTTATACTCACCTTTATGCCCAGTGACCTACTGGGGCCGACTTGTCTACTTGGATACATCCACATTATATTATATATTAATTAGGGACGACCCCATAAGGTGGTCTAATAACCCATCGGCAAGTACACACACTTGCGACACTTGTCAATCCACATGACGACACTTCCTTATAGAGGAATAACACATCTCTTATAAGGGTACAATAAATATATATATAATACACAGATTAAATACATTCCGAAGTTACATATACATCAACACATACATTCAGAACCAAGTTCCACATTCATCCATGAAAGGTAAGACTCCTTTCAAAGTATTCACTGGTCGCAAACCGGATGTGTCCAATTTGAGGGTTTTTGGCTCTACTGCATGGGCTAGAATTCCTTCTGAAAAGAGAAAATATTTGGATCCACAAAGTACTGAATGTATCCTAATAGGATATGGAGAAGAATCAAAGGCATATAAACTCATGAATATCAGATCCAAAAATATATTCATAGAGCGAAGTGTGAAATTTGAAGAACCGCTTCAAGATCTAAAACTAGTCGAGGAAAACACTATCGATCCGCAGTCTCTACAAGAAGAAGATTCGAGAGAAGATGAAGAAAGCATTGGATCTGATATTTATGATATTTTATTAGACTTTGATGGCCATGACATAAAAGGTTTAGAATCCTACCATAATGATCCTCCTCAGTTACCAAAGTGGGCCCAAAACACTCTACAATCTGCTGCTCCAAACATTGGAAATTCTGCTGATCCAAGGAGAACAAGAGCATAATTTCAAAGAGTGGGTATGGCTCTTTCTTTTTCTGAACCATTATTATCTGAGAAATTTTATTTGATGATTGGTTCATATCCCAAATCATACTGTCATGCCCACCGAGACCCAGGATGGAAAACCATCATGGATGAAAAGTACAGTTCTCTTCAAAAGAACAATACATGGGAGCTAGTTTCTCTTCCACCTGGAAGAAAATTAGTCCAATGTAAGTGGGTCTACTGCACAAAGTTTGCTGCTGATGGATCTATCAGAAAATATAAAGCTAGGCTGGTGGAAAAAGGTTTCTCCCAAGTCCAAGGAGTGGACTACACTGAGACTTTTGCACCGGTTGCAAAGATGGATTCCATCTGCCTAGTTTTGGCTATTTCCGCATCCAAGCACTGGGAAGTGCACCATATGGATGTGAAGAGTGATTTTCTACATGGAGATCTAAATGAATAAATATATATGAAGCAACCAAAAGGATACATATCAGATCCATCATTGGTTTGCAGATTGAAGAAATCTTTGTATGGATTGAAACAGCCCCCAAGAGCTTGGTATGCAAAGATGGACTCCTTCCTTCTTTCTCAGAATTAAAAAAAGATGAAAATATGATCTAAATGTGTATCTACAACAAGTTAAAGGTAATTTTCTGATTATTTTTTTTTTATTTTGATAATCTTCTCATTACTGGTAGCACTCTCCTTACAATCAACAAGCTAAAAACTGCCTTAAATATAGCTTTTGACATGAGCGATTTGGGCTTGCTAAAGCAATTTTTGGGCTTAGAGATAGCTAAAAATTTTGATGGGATCACATTATATCAGAAAAAGTATGCTTCAGACCTAACATTAAAATTTAATATGGCAGAATGTAAGGAAGATCCGTTCCCATTCCTCTCAGGAATCAGTCTTGAGGAGGGAAATTCTACACTGCTTGCAGATTGCACTATGTATCGACAGTTGATTGGTTCACTACTATACTTGACACCCTCAAGGCCTAATATTTATTATTCCATGAGTGCTGTATCAAGGTATATGTAGCAGCCCCATGAGATTCATTGGCGGGAAGCCAAAAGGATCTTGCAATATGTGCAAGGTACGAGACATTTTGGCATACACTATGCTGCAGATTCTGAGCTAGATTTCATTGGTTTCACTGATTTAGATTGGGTGGGTGATAGCATTAATTAGAAGTCCACTTCCGGATATGTTTTCATGATTTTCCATGGCCCTATTTTCTAGTCAAGCAAAAATCAGGAAGCCATTTCACTTTCTTCAACAGAGGCAGAGTATCAAGGGGCAGTCAATGCCTACATTCAAGCAGTTTGGTTGCAGTGTATTCTTTCTGAGTTTGATTTTGGTGGCATTACTTCGATTGTCATATTTTGTGAGAATCAAAGTGCTATCAAGATCTCCATAGATCCAGTTTAGCGACAGAGGACCAAGCACATTGAGATTCACATGTACTACATCCGAGAGCGTGTGCATGATCGCACCATCATTCTACAATATTTCCCTACCGATGAGCAAATTGAAAACATATTCACCAAGAGATTCACTGAGAAGAAGTTCTCTTACCTCCGTTCATTATTGGGGGTGAGTTCCATCATGGTGGAGACAAATTATATCCTTCTATGTTCAGTTTGATGGGGGGGCTTTCTTCCCATTGGGGTTTCCCTTCTTTCCTCATTTAGAGTGTTTTCTAGCATTTTTGGATTATTGTATTGGGGTGACCTTTGGTCTCAGTATAAACCAGGGCCCTATTGTTGGCCCGATTTTGCAACCAGGCTTAGTGCTATGGGCACCTGCTAACTAGTAGCAGCAATTTCAATAGAATTAAACAAGAAACTAATCTAAACAAAACTAATCATGGATCTATGCAAGAATATAAGCAAATAGTGTAAACATTTAAAAAACAAGAACAAGAAAATATTAAAGAATGAATTTGTATTGAAAAATGGGGGGGGCAAGCAAGTGCTTGCGATAATACCTTCAATGGTGAAGGTTGATGTTGAGCAACTCCCAAGATGAGTAGCTCCAAGCTCCAAGAGGTCTCCTTCTCCAAGGTTGCTTACAATGGCTAAAATGCTCAAGGGAGACTTCGGCAGCATGAGGATGAGATAATGGATGGATCTGAAATGAGGAGCCCCTACCACCTTTTTATAGGTTTTGGTGGTGGGGAATACCATTCGTGGTTTTGTGGAAACCAAATGGTATTGACCAACATGGTTTAGGTACTTTTCCCTCCTTTTTTCTTTTTTGAATAAAATTAATATTTTTATTCCCTTTTTAATATTTTTGGGAATTTGGACCCTTTTTGAGGGTTTTTTATGCTTTTTTAGGAAAAATAATCTTTTTTAATGGAAAAGGGGGTGTACTCAGGTCTTTTGGTGACCTTTTGTTGGTTTCAGAGGCTCAGATGGTGAAAAAGTGGACAAATGGGTCATGTGAATAGGGGAATGAGCTAGTGAGCACTTTTTAGGTGTTAACAGATTGCCCCCTGATGTGTGAGGGCAGGAGCTCATCGTATGGCCGATAGACATCATAGTTCTTTTGTCTTTTTTCTGTGGTTTATGGGAGAGAAGAGACCGGTTGGAGATTGGAGCCACGGCCCTTGGAAGCTACAAAAACAAAAAATGTTACATGGCCTCAATATGAATGAGGTATAATCTCTGATAATGGACGAGGCGGGCATTCCCATGCTCGTATCAAGACATATACATAATAATTAGTCCCAGGAAGGGGGATCTAATACATAAAGAATCTACTGGTACATCATAATGGTCCAGGGGGGACATTATTTTGGGATATACTCTTGATCATACCTGATCTCAATAACTGATACACTGGAATAACTAAGGAACTGCTGAAACTGAAGGTGTCCAACATCTGTAGGGAAGAGAAGACTATGAGTCATCTTTGAGAAATAATGTAACTGTATACTCAAGGGAGTATGAAACTGGGGTACATCTGAATACTGTCGCCATGTGCAACCCAGATATCTATAGAAAAAGTGCAACTGGTGTTATCCATAGGAATACTCTCAAATGTGGAGGAGTCAGGAGGTATCCGGGGTCTTCGACTAATAAGTGGAACGGACGAATACCCTGTGCGAGTCTCAACGATGCGATCAAGGTGTTGAAGTCGAGCATGTGAGAAACAACCATTTGGAGAGGCACTGAAGATTCCTCTCGAAATGATTCGTAGGCACTCATCATAAATGGTGATGAGTCCAAGACACAGGGACCTCTAGGTCGATCCTCTGGAATCAATGTGGTTGTCGTCGACAGAGGGAAACCAGCAACTAACAAGGCAATGATGTTTCCTTGATAGGAGCACGAGGTGTAAAACTGAAGTGTTGTAGTACTGATGGTAGGACTAACATACTTGTGGGAATGGGAAATAACTGGATCAAAAACTGGGTAGACTCAAACTTCCTTTGTTCAGAGCATGATGAAATGGTTGACCTGGCAGCGTAGGGAACTGACTTGTAGTTGTGGGGATCATTGCTTTGACTGAATGGTATATATTGACTCTGGGGGGGAGGATGAGCTGATAGGTGTCGTCGGGGAATTATCAAGGTGACATACTACATAATACTCTGAACAAAGGGGACCAAAATGGGGAAGCTGCCTAATGAGTAGATGTGATCTGTCGTGGTGCCAAGAGGCACCATTGATTCCTTCTTCGTAGTTTTAATCAGCTCCAAGAAGGGATAAAAGTGTGCTCTGAAATGGTGCGGTCCTGTGGATTTTGTGAGCCCAGGACGGCTCATGCTCATGGTTGCTTTCATGTTTAGAGAGTCTGAAAACGGTAAGTGGACTCTATTGGTGTTTCTTTTTCGTAAGTTTAGTCTCCAAGGCCCGAAAAAGCATAAAATGATGCGGATGGAGAACTCTTCTAGCCGATGTGACTAGAGTATACCTTTTTCATAATTAGTCTACAAGGTCCGGAAAAGGGGTAAACTTATACCAGGTAGACGCCCTTTCAGATACGTTTAACGAGCATGAAAGGAAACAAGGTTGCTCGGCAATCTTTTCATTGTTTGTAGGAGTCAGAAAAGAGCTTAACAGAAACTCTCTAAGTTCCTTTTTCGTAAAAGGGGTTGCTCGGCCCGAAAAAGGGGTAAAATTATACCGAACAAACCTGGATTGATGAGGGCGAGAAAAGGTCTCAAGCATCGTCATCAGTGCGGAAAACTGGTTCCGGTGACATAAGGATTGTCGAAAACGGAGAACGGCCGATGTGGCACGCAAATCGAGGTTATGTGAGGGGCATGGAAGAAAAAAAATGCCCAAAAAATCTAAAGGTGAGAGCGAGAAATGATCTCAAGCATAATCACGAGCGCGGAAAACTGAATCCGGTGATATAAGGCATGTCGAAAATGGAGAACATCCGATGTGGCACGCAAACCGAGGTGACGAGGGGGCATGGAAGAAATGCCCAAAAAATTTAAAGGTGAGAGCGAAAAATGATCTCAAGCATCATCACGAGCGAGGAAAACTGAATCCGGCGATATAAGGTATGTCGGAAACGGAGAACAGTCGATGTGGCACGCAAACCGAGGCGACGTGGGGGTATGAAAAAATGCCCTGAAAATTAGGACGTGACAGCGAGAAATGATCTCAAGCATCATCACGAGCGCAGAAAACTGAATCTGGCGATATAAGGCATGTCGAAAAAGGAGAACGACCGATGTGGCACGCAAACCGAGGTGACGAGGGAGGCCAAAAAATGGTCAAAAAATGGACCCCGTGAAAATGGGAAAAGGAAGGAACCTGCATGAAGTTCTCACTGTGCTGATTCCAACGGTACCAACGGTTTGAGAAATGGAATTCGTATGATCCCGCAATGGTTGTTTGAATATTGGTGGAATTTCTATAAATAGGGCGTGGGGCCCAAATGACTTGTCATTGTTACGTGCGAGTTTGATAGAGATGTCAGAGCTATTTCTTGATTTCTGGGAGATTTCACCGTTGGTTTTCGATTCAGCGAGTTGCAGGTAACACTATTTGCCTTAGCCTTGTCAATTATGTCTTTTTTGTTTGGCGGCGGGCCCCCGAAGGCCGCGAAATTCCATGTTGACTCTCCAACGTGGAATATCGCGGGTTTTGGGTCTGTTCCCGCGATGAACCGCGCGGGTTTCAGGCTGACAGTCGCGATGTTCATCGCGACTGTGAGGTGGAACCCGCGATGTTCATCACGAGTTCATGGGGGATAGTCGCGATGTTCATCGCGACTGTCTGGCCAAAATCCGCGATGTTCATCGTGGGTTTTCGCATGGATCCCACGATGGCCATCGTGGCTTTTGGTGGAAAAGCCGCGATGGGCATCGCAGTTTTTTGTGGAAAAGCCGCGATGGGATTTTTTCAAGAAATTTTATGCTGGGGCTAAAAACTTCTTCTCTTTTCTGGCAGGATGTTGAGGAGACCATTATCCTCGTGGCGGGAGTGGGAGATCGATGATGATCTTATGGCGAGGATTGAGACTGATCTGGGGGTGAGACAGACTCTGGCTATGAGCGGACTTTTGAAGTTCGCTCAGATCCCACCTATTCGTTCAGTGAGACGGCTCTTAAACAAGCTTGTGCGTTGGCGGGTGCCGGCGGAGGGTTAGAGATCACTCTCACGGATGTCTATTTTTTGACTGGGTTGCCTCGTTTGGGTGAGGTGGGCGATCTCTTACCGAGGATCCCTCCAGGTGTAGATATGGAGGACCTGTTACAGACTTTCTGTGTTGATGATGTTGTTTTGCAGAACAGCTCTATTAGTCTGCGATCCCTACGTGAGTGGGATATACGAGCTGTTGGGGCATGTGTTCTATGGATATTGGGTGCGGCTGCGCCACATTGTATGTCTGGGGGACAGACAATGATGGTGGAATCCGTTCTTCGGGGGACATATTATGCCTGGGGGCAAATGTTTCTGGCGGGTGTCCAGAGAGATTTGGACAAGGCCATTCGAGAGGGAGGTGAGTTTTGTTATGCTTCATTTTTATGTTGTTTTTTTCTTCGAGCAGGTGCCGACCTTGCGGCCACGGGTACCCATCCGTGCTGGTCTCGTGAGTGAGCCTCGTATGATGAGATGGGGGCAGATGATGCCTCGTGGTGGCGGGTGGTGTCCGTGGTTTCTTCACGGAGGATTTTTATCAGCAGTGGGAGCAGATGCCCCTGGTTATTGAGGACTACCCCTATGCCGGCATGGACTATCGAGGTGACCCAGAGATTCCTCGTTGCCCCAGGACAGGCCTGGAGTTTAGACGGTATGTTTTGTGTTTTATTTGATATTATATCATATGTTGTTTGGTTTATCATTGATGATTATAGTTGTATAGTATGTGATGGTTTTACTTGCTTTGTGCAGATGTGGGTCCAGTGCCACCGCCTGACTACGTGGCTCATCAGGGGCGAGCGATGGTGGTCGCCCATCCACCTGCAGCGGTACCCCCTCCGCGTGGTGGAGGATTTGCGGCTCGTGGGCGAGGGGTTGGCCCTCGCGATGACGCCATAGAGGGTGTCAGACAGACCTTTGCCAGGATCCTAGCTGGACTCCCCGAGGATGGTTGGAGAGAACTGGATCGGGATATTTTGGAGGGTTGCTTTGGTGCGCCGCCTAAGTGGTGATCGATCTTGTTGAGGACGGCGGTGTTTGTGGCAGGGCACAGGGGTGGTGCTCAGGATGTCCCTGCAGAGCCGGCTCAGATGAGGATCCGTCTATGAGATGACCCAGTGGGGCCGGCAGAGCGGAGAGTTTGGGCTCGTCCTGACCCGACGGAGCCAGTAGAGGAGGATCCGGAGGAGCCTAGGGATCCTGCTGAGTAGATGATATTGTATCTGCCCCCAAATGCTGATGAGCATATGGGGAAGCATTTTTGTATGACAGATGTATTTTTGTATATCGGGTGCTGAGGGCACCTATGACATATTGACTATCATGGTTTATATATATGTGTGTATATATTTTGGATATGTTGTCGTGTATGCACGTGGATGCACATTTGTCTTTTGTATATGCCCGTGGAGGCACATGTTATGCACGTGGATGCAGTATGTTTGTTTATTTATGTATGCCCGTGGAGGCACATGTTATGCACATGGATGCATTATTTGGTTATTTGTTTTATACCCGTGGAGGCACATGTTATGCACGTGGATGCATTATTTGGTTATTTGTTTTATGCCCGTGGAGGCACATGTTATGCACGTGGATGCATTTTGTTTATGGATATGACATGATGTGATTGGTGTGCCAGTCGAGGACATTGTTGGCCATATTGTCTGCTACACTGTTGAGGTGTCTTGGGACATGTGTGAATGAAATGGATTCAAACTGTCTAACCATTTGTTTAGTGCAGAGGAATTTTCTGAAAAGACAGGGATCGCGTATTTGGTAATCATTGTTGAGCTGGGAAACTAGGAGCTGTGAGTCCAAGAAAATGTTGAGGTGACGGATGCTCATTTGGAGAGCTACGGCCAGGAGACCAGTCACGGCATCGTATTCAGCTTGATTATTGGTGGCGGCACCTAAACATACTCCGTCAATGTGAATTAACTCATGTGAAGGGGAGTATATTACCCAAGATGCGGAGGCGAGATTGGGAGACCAACGGCTTGCACCATCAGCGAAACCGACATGGCAGAGTGGAAGAGGCTCCATCTGTGGTCATGCAGAGAAAAACAAATATTTAGGTTTTTTGAATTTTTTGTGAACAAAGAAAGTATGCCTATAAAAATGGACGATAGTGTCCATCAGATTTTCTATGGGTAAAATCGTTTAAGGTACAACCCGTTGCGTGGGTTGCGTAGGGGATTTCCTTCTGAATCGGTCAGAATGTATGCCCCCTTCCCGAGGCAGGTGTGTATGATGTAGGGGCCTTTCCACATAGACACGAACTTTCCCTTTCCGGTTTTATCATGAGCTTGATCGTAAGCGAGGATAAGGTCTCCCTCATAAAAGGTTCTTGGGTGGACGTGTTTGTCGTAACTTAGTTTTGATCGTTGTTTAGCTGCTTCGATGTTTTGAATGGCTGTGCGCCGATATTCATCGGCCTGCTCTAGGAGTAGTAAACGTTGCTCGATCGGGGAAGTGTCCGGTAGGAGTTCAACAGCGATATGTAAGGCTGGGATCTGGCACTCAATAGGGAGGACGGATTCGACACCGTGAACTAAATGGAAAGGGGTAAAACTGGTGGCGGTTTTGGTTGAGGTGCGGTAGGCCCATAGTGCCGGGAAAAGCATGTGGTGCCATTGGATTTGTGCTTGTCTACAGTACGTTGGAGAATGGTCTTCAAAATTTTATTGATAGCTTCGACTTGGCCGTTTCCTTGGGGATAGTAAGCGGAAGAGAAATGGTGTTCAAATTTCAACATGGTTGATAATTCTTTCCAGACGGCATCTTCGAAGTGAGAGCCGTGGTCAGAGACTAGTTGCTTCGGCACTCCGAAACAAGCGACAACATGGTTGAAGAAAAACCGCGCTGCAGTGTCGGCTTTGCAATTATAGGTTAGCATGGCTTCTGCCCACTTGGTGAAATAATATATGGCCACAACGATGTGTTTGTGACCGCTGGCTGACGTGGGGTTGCAGTCGAGGAAGTCGATGGCCCATTTGCAGAATGGTCCAACAGTGATGACTGGATGAAGGGGGGCGGGGGGGTTCTTGCTTTGGGGGCAAAGAGTTGGCAGTTCTGGCAATGCTTGACTGCGGTGATGCAATCAGTAAACAATGATGGCCAAAAATAACCTGCCCGACATGATCTTCTGGGTGGTGGCCATGCCGGAGAAATGGCCTCCGGCAAGCACCGCTGTGACAATCATTGAGGACTTGTTCTGCCTCACTATGGGATAGCATCGGCGTAGGATGGTATCAACGCAGCGTCGGTAAAGTACGTCCCCTAACAAGAGGTATCGGGGGGCGTGGTGTCGTATGCGACGGCGTCTGTCACGATCGATGTGTGGTCGAAATTTTTGCGTACGAAGGTAAGTCAAAATGTCTCCGTACCAAGGGTTGTCAGACGAAATGATGAAGATTTGCTCGTCAATCAGGTCCATTTGGATAACGGGTGATGTCGAAGAGGATGGGAGGTCAGTGATGAGGTGAGCAAGCGCGAGGGCTTTAGTGCTCTTGGGAGTTCTGAAAGTGAGGTCATATTCCTGGAGGATAATGACCCATTTAGCAACACGACCTTGTAGGAGCCGTCGGGTTAGGAGATAGACCATAGGGTTGGAGTCGGCCACGACTGTGGTATGACTGAGTAGAATGTAGTGTCGCAATTTTTGCACGGAAAAGACTATAGCTAGGGCTAATCTTTCCTCGTATGGGTAACGCAGAGGTGGGCCAGACAAGGTCTGGCTGACGTAATAAATCACATGCTCTTGGTGGGAGGCATCTTCTTGGACCAAAAATCCGGACACAGCATATTCAGATGCCGAGACATAAAGGGTGAAGTCTTGAGAGAAATCCGGTGGGGATATCAAGGGGGCTTGTGTGAGAGATTTCTTGAGGGATTCGAATGCCGTGTCTGCTTGCTCATCCCAAAAAAAGGGTATGTGGGTACGAAGTAAGCGTAAGAACCCGTGGACTTTGGTGGCATAGTCAGGGAACGAAGCGCCTAAGGAAATTGGACCGCCCCTGTAGACTTTGGAGCTGCCGAAGCGTGCGAGGAGGCGGAAGTTCTAAGATGGCTTTGACTTTCAGGGGATCGACGGTGATTCCGTCTTGGGAAACAATGAAACCCAACAAGCGGCCTGCCGGGACGCAAAAGACACACTTGTGTGGGTTCAAGCGGATTTTATATTTGCGGCAACGCAGGAAAACTTGCCGAAGGTCGTTAAGGTGGTCTGATCATTTTCGGGAACGAGCTGTGAGGTCATCAAGGTAGACTCGCAGGATATGGACCAAGTCGTGAAAGCAATAGGTCATGGCCCGCTGGAAAGTGGCACCAACATTTTTAAGGCCAAATGGCATGATGCGATAGGCAAAGGTGCCCCATGGGGTGGTGAAGGCAGTCTTGTACTGATCCTCCTTGCGGATGTGAATCTGGTTATATCCGGAAAACCCGTCCATGAAGGATAGGACTTCATGGCCCGCACACTCATCAATGAGTTGGTCAATGAATGGCGTGGGGAAATTGTCTTTTGGACAAGCGTAGTTTAAATCACGGAAGTCAGTGCATACTCTAAGGGTGCCTTGTTTTTTGTTGACGGGAACGGGGTTCGACACCCAGGTGGTGTACGGAATAGGGTAAATGAATCCTGCTTTGCGAAGTTTCTCGACCTCAGCTTTAACAGCTGGGAGCTTGGAAGGGTGAATGGGTCGCTGTTTCTGACGAACAGGGGGTACCTCAGGCCATGTATCAATGTGGTGCTCTATAATGGCGGGGTCGAGACCAGGCATCTCAGTATAGGACCAGGAAAAGACATCACGAAACTCTTGAAAGAGCTTTTTGTACGCCTGAGTTTCTGCTTGGGTGCAAGATGCACCCAGCGAGATGAGCTCAGGTTTCCTTGGTGTTGTGGAAATATCGATTTGTATAATGGGGGAAATGTTGGACATGTTCCCTTCTTTAAAGGCATCGGGTGCTGGGATGGGGTCTTTTAACCAATCGACCTTGGTGGGTATGAAATCTTTTGATTCGATCGATAGCTGGTTGGATGCGGTGGATGTAGATGTTTCTGGGAGGAAATACGAGCGATGATGCATATCATCCCAAGGGTAGTCGGGTGCAGTGAGCGTCTCTAAAATTTGCTCATCAGTATTGAAGTAGTCAGACCATAAATCAAGGGGTTCTGGTTTGAAAGTTGTTGAAATCATATAGATTGTATTGACTTCTTCCGACGAGGATGATGGCGGGGGGTAGATTTCCTCGATGAGGGGAGGAGATATCTCTAAATCGACGTTGTTCAACTCATGCAATGCTGCTCTATAGTCGGGGAGATCAGGACAATGGTGAGAATAGTGGCCGTAAACACTGCATATGGCACAAGGATGGTTGGTGCACAGTGATCTGTCGCGAGGCTGAGGGGGTGGCTCTAGTCTAACTACCGGGATGCTGGTGTCATCGTCCAACATATTCATATGTTCCTGGAGTGCCGATAACTGTGGGCATTGATGATTGGGATGGCCTATCTCATCGCACAATGAGCATTTAGGAGGAGCTCGAAATACGAGAGGGGGTTTAACTGCCTTAGGAGGTGGTATAGCAGTATATGGTTGTGGACCTCTGCCCCCAGTTGGCTTGGCAAGAGGAGGAGGATTCGTTGACGACGAAGGGATATTGAGACCAAGAGGAGGTTTCGTCGACGACGAAGGGATTGTGACACCAGGAGGAGGTTGAGTAGTGGTAACAATAGGTTGTACCGGTTGGAGGATGACATTTGGTGTTGGCGGGGGAATGGGAGGTGAAATATACCACACGGGTAATCCCAATGTTAACCCGGGTAGACTAAGGGTAGCCATAACCGGGGCGCTTACTACACTCGAAGGAGGAAATAGAAAGGGTATGGTGTGGATGGGTGTAACACCGATGTGACTAGGGACCAATGGTGGTTGACTACCGGGTGTTTGTGTATTCTGTGAAAGAGTACAGAGGTTTGCGACATGGGTCTCTGGTGACGGTGGTGGAATGGCCTGGAATGTAGAGGTCATTGGTGTATCTGAGTAAAGTCCGGGTCCCATAGAAGACACAAAGGAGGTAGTTGCACTAGAAGCGGGTTGTTCAATCATGGGAAGAACATTTCCCGGGTGCTGCAGGGGCATTGGGATCATAGTAGGTGAGTTGGTCAATTTTGACCACGCGTCCCTCGTGGGGGAACATCATGGTGCGAAAAATGGAGGAGGCGACCGCTTTCATGGCATACATGTAACTGCGGCCAAGTAAAAGGTTATAATCGAGCTGGGCATTAATGACCTCTATGTCAATGAGCACAGTTTTCCCACCTAATTGGACGGGGACCTTGGGTAGTAAACCTTGAGGTTGAGCTGACCGGCCGTCGTAGGCCTGCAATGCAGTGGTGGATTGCTGGAGAGTAGGGGATCCCAACTTTTGCCAAACAAATGTGGACATGACGCATGTGGAGGCACCCTCGTCGATGATACATCGATAGATGACAAGATTCCGAATAGAAACAGAAACTTGGACTGCTATGGTGGAAGGCAGACGTGGTTCGGACTGGTCCAAATCAAAGGTCATCAATTTCGAATCATTTGGGTCAATCGCCCCAATGGCAGAAAGTAAAGTCTTGCACTGCGTAGGACAGTTTTTCAAGACTTCTAACGCAGACATGGCTGCGGGAGATTGAGCTAGGTCATCTACGATGTTGTAATTTGACGCAGCCTGTGCATTGGGGTTGTTGTTGATACGGCGGAGTGGGAAACGAGGTGCTTTAGATGCGCCATCGAGTGGAAGAGGTGGTATCCGTAACGTCTGATCGGTGGGATGAGCGTTAGTATCCTTATCAGCGGGGGGGGCTTCGGTGGTAGGGCCATACTGGTTCCGATGGGTTTGGATATTGACGTCGGCAGTGGACATCATTAATAAGTGGTGAGTGCCTGAATCAAACATGGGTTGATCAGGAGCGGCGTAAGTGATTTGTTGTGGTTGCACGTTTCCCTGTGGGGGGGCTAACGGCTGATTGTTCACCACTCCTTGTGTTGGAAAAGGGTTTTGTAGCACCAAAGGTTGTTGTTGAGGTGGTGGAGGGTTGGGTGGCGGCTGAGGAGCCGCCTGCCCTTGACGATGGGCGTCATCTGTCCATAGTTGTCGAGCTCGCTCCAGATGTGGGCAAGCGTGGGTATAGTGGCCATAGACACCGCAATTAGAACAAGGATGGTTTGTTCATAAAATTAGCATTTTTGGCTTTCTTAGGTGGCCGATTAGGATTCTGATGAGTAGGCGCCGCGTTATTGTTTTGCAGAGGATGGGTAGGTTGTGGAGCTTGGTTATGGTTTTGGTTGTTTCCACGGTTACGTCCTCTTCCACGGTTTGGTTTCCCACCCTGGTTACGTTGGTTATTTTGGTATTGGGGATGATGTTGTTGTGCGTACACATGCCCTTGAGCATTGGGGGGATTGTGGGGAGCCGCAGGTGCGGGAGCAGGTTGCGGTGGGTAATATGCCGGTGGAGCTGGCGGTGGTCCAGTTGCCTGTTGGGGTTGTTGGTACCCTTGAGCTATTGGATGTGTTGGATTAACTGGTGCAACTTGTTGTGGGTACTGCATCTGTTGTGGCGAGAACTGAATGGGGTTCTGTGTAGCAGGTTGGTTATAGTATGTAGGAGGTACATATGCTAATGGTGCTTGTCCATAGCAATGTTGCAGACAAGAGGGTCCATGAATATGATGTGTCTGGTTTGTTGGAGCGTAAGAAGTTGTCGCTCCGGAACTGGATGTAGCCCTAGAGAGATCTGGGGAAGGCATGGTACTCACCATACTGAAAGGTTTAGCTTGGGGTGTGATTTGGCCAATAATGCCATCGGCGGCATGAGATGCCCCCAGCGCGTCACTGCGTGAAGAGTCGCATCGTGGGGCATCTGGTATGATTGTGTATAGATAACCCGATTGGGCGTAAATGAGATCAAACTATTGGGCTTTGAGGATGGCCTCTTCTTCAGACTGGGGTCTTTCAGATGCCACATCCTTCGCAATGAGAGGGAGGAGGGATTTTAGAAACCAATCTAAGAAGATACAGTCGTCTAATTTGATTTTGCAGAGGCTTCGGCGTCGATGCCACTCATGAATGTGGTCAGTGATATGGGTACTGGCCGTGTTCTGTCTGCAAGACAGTAGGATCTCGACTCCCGCATCATAGCGGACAAGTAACTGGAAAAAATGCAGGAAGGTCGAGGCAAGGGAGGTAAAGGTGGCATGCATCCCATGGGGTTGCTCGATATACCACTTGGCTGCAGAGCCAGTGAAGGTGCGCTGTAAAAGCCGGAGGCGGACAGAGTCGTCTACTATGGAGTTGGAGGAACACCATAGATGGAAGGACATGATATGGTTCTGGGGGTCTTCACCCGTCTTACCCTCAAACTTAGGGATGTCAGAGGGGAGTTTGGTGGGCATGTGAGGCCACGCAGGATCGTGTCTGATGGGGTCATTAGTGAGTCTAGCTAAATCTGGCAGGTTCAGACTTGCCATGTACGGTAAGCTAGCAGATGTAGTGACTGGAACATGGACATGCCTAGTCATTGTGGTATGATGTAGGGGTCCAGTAGTGCCTAAAGGTATGCTAGGTATGGAGGGAATGTGCCCTCCGATAGGTGTGGTATGGTATGGGCCAGCGCCTCCAAATGCGCCATGGGTTACACTTGGGTTAGGAATAGCAGTGGGGATTCCTGGGATAGGGTTTGTGGAAACCAGAGGGGGTGTGACCCCTATGTTGGGTATACCCATAACATGTGGTGGCCCTGTGTTGGGAATTCCTAAATGTGGAGTGTTGCCCATGTTGGGCATACCCAGGGGGGTGGTCGTTGCCATGGATGGCACCGCAGCAGAAGGGTCTGTGGATGTCTCACCTATGGTGCTGGTAAATAGTGGGTCAAATGGTGTTCCAGCCATAATGGTGGGTGGTGGTAATATAACGTAGTTTTTGGATTCTGCCTCAGAATCAGAGGTGAAGTGAGGCATGTCAGAATTGGATGACCGTCTGGTTGACCGACGATGTGTCGAATCAAGGGATAAGGCTCTGCGTCGGTGACGTGGAGAGCCAAGGAGGCTAAACTCTGGGAGTTCGCCCTGTAGACGACGAGAGCGTCTAAAATTCTCAATGGTGAGAAAATAAGTTTTTGTGAAAAAATCTGTTTAAGTATCAGGTGGTGATATATATAAAAAAGCTCAAAACCCTAATGCAACCAAGGGTGCAAGAAGGTGAGTGAAAAAGAAGGCTCTCAGGCCAAAAAATCAACCTCAAAAAAGGCACTTATTCTAGCAGCTGTGCTACAATAAGTGGAGGAATGCAACAAATGGTCAGAGTACCAACATGCAAACGGCTTCTAGAAAAAATAGGTGTAACTAGACCAAAGGTGGGTTGAATCATGCAAACACCTAACTAAAAGTATTGTGACTCAAACAAACGATATCCTCTGCAAGGTGATGAAATCCAAGTCAGACAATATGAGTGTTGAGACAACGGCTAGATATCCCCCTACCAGGAGGGACACCGGGTAATCAATCCTAAAGAAAGGCTACTAGGATACTCCGTTCATGACGTGTCGAGAAAAGGTAAATCTGCCGTTTGGTCCTTTGATCGCAATATCCCAATACAGGGATATCCCGAGAACTGCGAATGGTATCCCTTCGGTTACTGAATGGATTTCGGTATTCCACTTAGGCTTCCGGAACCATCCTCGCGACTTCAACCCTCGTAGGGGAGAGGCCTTCCCACAAACCGGTTGTGACTGCGCCAATAAATACTAAGAGGTTTTAGCTCCCTAAAGGACAACAACTATGTCTCAGATGTATTAACTAAGGGGTGTTATTGGAACACCTATCCCCTCAATACTACCTAGCTACAAAGTTCTTTTAGTGTTCCCCAAGTGGGGTTAAACGTTTGTTGAAATTAGGGTAAGTTTAAAGGCTCAGTTCAATTAAGTGATCGAGTGAGTGCTCGTGAGGTATTGTAAATTGAACTTGAAAAAGGTAAATGCTTTTACAGGAAATTTTTCAAAAAACAAAGGAGCTTTTGAAAAATAAAAAGGCAAATATTTATGACTTTTTCAAATAAATGGAAAGTAAATTGCTGTTGCAAATATCAACTCAAAAAACAAAGGATCTTTTGAATTTATGAAAGCAAATAATAGACTTCTTTAAAAGAAATAAATGGATTTCTTTTTTCAAGGAAATTGCTAAGGGCAAGATTTTAAAGAAGTAAACAGGAAAATTTTTTAATCTAGATAAAAATGTAAAGTAAGTCTTTCTTTCACTTTCTTGAAATTTTTTTAAAAAGACTTCTAGGTATGCATTTTAAATAGTAAAATAATTTCAAGGCTGTAAAATATGCAGAATTTGATATTGTAAAAATGTGCTATATGGGCAGAAAGTACAGTAAAAATTAATTTTTAAAATCGGGATGGCCAAATGAAAAAATCAGCAGCGCGGGTTTTGACAGAAAAGCCGCGATGGACCGCGCGAGTTTCGGTCGCACAGTCGCGATGGACCGCACGGAAAAAGTCTGCGAAGCCGCGATGTGCAGCGCGCAAATAGGCCGCGCAGCCGCGGTGAACAGCGCGGAAAAGGGGCCGCGCAGTCGCAATGTGCAGCGCGGTAAATGATTGCGAAGCCGCGATGTGCAGCGCGAAAACCGGCCGCGAAGCCGCGGTGAACCGCGCGGAAAAAATCCCAAAAGCCGCGATGGACCGCGCGACTGTCAAGCTAAAAACCGCGAGGCGAAAGCCGTGCACGGAAGCCAAAAAATGAACCCAAAAATTGAAAATTCCAGGCTGTTAATGGGACCAAAACTTAGAGCAGCAATAGATCTGCTGTCTAAGATGGCAGATCTATGGATCTAAAGGTAAAAAACTAATAAAAAACTAAGATTAAAAGTAAAACTAGAGATCTATTGTTCAAACCAAGCGGAGTCGCCAAAAACTGTTGGCCCGGTTTTGCAACCAGGCTTAGTGCTATGGGCACCTGCTAACTAGTAGCAGCAGTTTCAATAGAATTAAACAAGAAACTAATCTAAACAAAACTAATCATGGATCTATGCAAGAATATAAGCAAATAGTGTAAACATTTAAAAAACAAGAACAAGAAAATATTAAAGAATGAATTTGTATTGAAAAATGGGGGGGGGGCAAGCAAGTGCTTGCGATAATACCTTCAATGGTGAAGGTTGATGTTGAGCAACTCCCAAGATGAGTATCTCCAAGCTCCAAGAGGTCTCCTTCTCCAAGGTTGCTTACAATGGCTAAAATGATCAAGGGAGATTTCGGCAGCATGAGGATGAGATAATGGATGGATCTGAAATGAGGAGCCCCTACCACTTTTTTATAGGTTTTGGTGGTGGGGAATACCATTCGTGGTTTTGTGGAAACCAAATGGTATTGACCAACATGGTTTAGGTACTTTTCCCTCCTTTTTCCTTTTTTGAATAAAATTAATATTTTTATTCCCTTTTTAATATTTTTGGGAATTTGGACCCTTTTTGAGGGTTTTTTATGCTTTTTTAGGAAAAATAATCTTTTTTAATGGAAAAAGGGGTGTACTCAGGTCTTTTGGTGACCTTTTGTTGGTTTCAGAGGCTCAGATGGTGAAAAAGTGGACAAATGGGTCATGTGAATAGGGGAATGAGCTAGTGAGCACTTTTTAGGTGTTAACACCTATTCAGTTATCATTTTTTACATCATAGTATAGCTTGAGGGGGGGTGTTAGGAAATCTCATCATTCAGTTATGTACTTTGCATGCATGCATGCATTTGCATGCATCTGCATGAATCCCAGTCACCAGTTTGATGCCTCCAGCACCTAGTCCCCAGTCTTCCAGCAAATGGGAGCTTATTTCCATTCAGTTTTATCCCTCCTAGCCAAGGAGGCACCCACTTCTCACCTTCCACTTGAAAAGGGTGCCTTTTCTCACCTACCGCTCTAGTTCACTTCAGTTAGTTGAGTTCTTTCCTTGATTTGAGGCTAGACTGACTCTCAACTGATTGTATCACTCCGATGGACCTCTAGTGAGACTAGACTTCTTATTCTGACTCCAGTTAGCTCCTCATGCGCCCCTCCACTGAGCCTCCTTCATTCATTTAGTGCCTACATGTGCCAGTTACACCTACCACACTCAGTTAGACTCAATTTGACACCTGGTTGACCGTTACTTGTGCATTGATGAATCCACTGATCTGATGATGAGACTCCTAGTTGGAACCAAGCTATTCCATGCAGTAGATTCGAATGACCTCCTTGGTTAATTCGAATTGCTCATTCATTGTTATAGTATTGTATTGTAATTCTACTATTATGAGTTATAGAGCACTGATGCATCTCTCTTACACAATTTTTACTCCAATTTGTTTTACATCATTGTGATTGATTTACTTATTCAATAGATCTGCTGTGACTAATTTTACACTGTGATGATCCTAGTATTGGATGATTCAAAATTGAATGAGAAATGTGTTGTTCCCCTTGAGGGATGTCACCTCCTATTTTAACTTCTAGAGGACAAAAACCATGAAGACGTATCTAGTCTGATAAATAATGGGACAAGGGATAAATCCATATCCCTCTACCTGGACTCCCACTCTCTCACAATGTTGTATTGATCAACTTGTACCTGCTGCTGCTGCCTTGCCTCGTGACTCTCATGTCTATGTTTCACACATAACATCAATCCATCTCATAAAAATACATATAAAAGCATTATATGAGAATTATATTTACTAACATCAAATATTAAAATATTAAAAAAAACAAGTGGTGTGCCCATATAATATTAACGCGCTGCTGTCAGTGCACCAACAACAATTTACTTAAATGAAAAAGGCACATTGGTAATATATTGTTATATTTAAAAACAAATTATTCATCACAATTACTGTGTCATCAAGTAGACACACTGAATCGTTCTAGTTACCCCATCACACCGTTGCATGGCATGTATTTATTAGTTAAAAAAATTTAATATGTGATTATGGTGCACCTAGTGCACGTCAACGCACTGTAAATAGGTGCACTGTTGTGCACTAGGAGCATCATTAAATTATGTCTTTTACCTTTTACAATGCAATTTTAAATGGGGTTTACGATGTGACTAGATCCAATCAACGCACTATCAATGGTGCGCTAACGTGAACTAAAAGTAGCATCAATTTTTTTATTTTTATGGTAAATTTAGAATGAGGGTGTACGGTGCACCAAGTACACCTAAGTGCATTAGTGCGGTGCATTGAAATGGTGCTCTGACATGCAATAAGAGCACCGTTAAATTGTGATTTTACTTTATGATGAAATTTTAAATGGGGTTTACGATGCATCTAGATCAAGTAAGTGCACCATTAATGGTGCGCCGAAGTGAACTAGAAACACTGACAATTTTTTTATTTTTACTGTAAATTTAGAATGGGTGTGTATGATGTGCTAAGTACACATCAACACACTGGTGCGGTGCATCGAATTTATCTAGATGCATTGTAAAAGTGTGATTTTCTTACGGTTTAATGGTGCATTAGTTACACATCAAAGCACCGAAATGATGGTGTGATTCTGTATCAAACACATCATGGACCATTTTATAATTTTTTAAATTAAATTTTTTCGATATGGTGGTGCGGAAAGAAATCATCGGCGCACCATCACATCGGTGCTCTTCCTACAAAGTAGTGCACTGACATGACAGTGTGGAACATTTATATTAGCGCACCGTAGTATGTTTGGTAATCTTTTATTATGTGTTTACAGTGTGCTTAAGACATGTTAGTGCACCGATTTACAGTGCGATGTTCTTTATAATGCACACTAATTTACAGTTAATGGTTTCTTTTTTAACATAAGTTGTTCAGTGTGCTACGAAACACATAGCACACCGTTTGTGTAGTGCATTTCTTCCATAAATGCACCACTCATGGTGCACCTTGTAAATTTTACAGGGTGCACCAACTAGCAATGTGAGCCAAATGACTCAAATGCACTACGTGACTTTTTCATTTTTTTTAAATATGGAAAATTAAGGGTTATTTTTAAAAATTAATCCGGTAAAAAAAAAATTGTGAGGTAACAATAAATTTACTTGGTCTCTTGTGTGTCGGGGAGGCATCATGGCAAGGTATGCAAATTTTGAAATTTTTCCCACCATCTGGGAAAATGAAAAATGCAGTCAAGAGCCAATAGGAATGCACAATGTGTCCACTTGCAACGCGAATGTCAGAGCCTCTAAGCGGGTGATGTATGGAACCAATGTTGTTGGGATCAAAAGCATTGTAGAAGGTAAAAATGATTTTTACCGTGCTATAATTTTTTTATAAATTCCTTTTCGGCACACCTTAGTCTCAGATGCACTGAGGTAGTTGTTAATAGAAACTGCATCGCAAATGAATTTTAAAATAAAATATAATGAGCTGCATTTTATTCTTTTTATTTTTTTTATTCCTAACACAATGCATCCATTTTTATGATGCACTAGTGTGGTCCATATTATAAAATGCACTGCAAAAGAAATTTGAAATAAAAAATTTAATCCTATCGTGGTGTGCTCGATTTAAGGACGCACTGGTGCGATTTATGTTAATAAACACACCGATTGCAAAAAAAATAGTTTTTTCGCTTGATGATATTTTTGGTCACGGTGCAACATGATCTATGGAATACCTGGTGCATGGTTGTTTTAAATGCATCAATGCATTCATATTGAAGAAACACACTAACAAAAAAAAATTCCACTAAAACCTCTGTCCGCTCGCCTCCTCTAGTGACCTCTTCTATAAACAGATATTTGGGCTCTTTTGAGAGGAGCGTCCGCTATAACCTCTGTTAAAGGGCCTTGTTCCTTATAGTGATGGGGGAACATTTTTATTTGATCACTATCACTAGAAAAACATAATAGTTGGTGTTTTCGAGGGAATACGAGTTAAATCCATCCATGGTTATGCCTATTTGAAGGATCCATACCTCATATTTGAATTTATCAAGCCATGTATCCTCTATATGCTTCATGACTATTGAATTTGTTTGGGTTCACATAAATCCTAGTTCACTTCTATCTGAGGCATGCCACGCTTGCAACTTAGCTAATTGTTTACAATGGAAGAGCCTTTGAATCCTTGGAATTATAGGCATGTGCCTCAATATATTATGAAGAGGACCACGTTCCTTACTCTTGTTTTTTAATTTATTGTACATGTCATTCCCACATTCTTGACATATGTCTTTGTTGGGATAGTCATCTCTATATAGAAACAATCATTCAGGCATGCATGGTATGATATTTACTCAACACCCAACCTTTTCAGCATTTAATTTGCCTCTACATAGTTGTCGGGAAAGACATTATCACTTAAAAGTACCTTATATTTTAGTAACCTCAAAAGTTCCAAGAAACACTTGTCTAACATACCATACATTTCTTTCAACTCGTAGAGTAACATTGTTGTCCCTAGTTGTGTAGACCTTGATCCATGTCCAAAGAGAGGGGTAGTGGAAGTAGATTTCAAGATTTCAAAGAAGGTATTGACGATATCAACATTATCCCCATGTTTATTTTGTTGGAATGAACATAACTTGATTCCCTCCATGGCATGGGTATCCCATAATAAATCATCCATCCCAACCTCTACATCATTGTCTTCATCCCCAATATATGAATAACTAGTGTCACTGTAGAGGTTTTGAATTGGTGACTCGAGATGTAGTGGTAATTGAATAGGTGGTTGATTCAACCATTCCTTATATGCCTCATCTCTAAGTTATGCTTTTTTAGAATCCTTCTCTCAATTTGAAATTGTAGTGGAGTGCAATGGTATATGGTGGATAGGTCGTTCATCATATGAATCCTAATTGTAAAAATATTAAGCATTAGATCAATAATATTAATAACACAATGCATTTAATATGTTCAAACATTATACCAAACATTTATTACAGTCATGGATTTTTTTTTCCAAATGATAAACATGCAACCGACCACTTTAATCAACACATGTCGAATTAATCAATAAATGTATGTTAGTTCCATTAAAAATAATATAAGATAATTTTCTTAATGGTCATTAAATGAACACAAAAGTAGGTCAATGGGACTAGAGGATACATCCAGTAAGAGTACAATGTGGGAGTGGAAAAGTAGCTCCTAGAGAATGTTGAAATCAAGATAAATACAATTAATCAATGATATTTTCCTTACACCCCAAGGATACATATAAAGGTAAATCCAATGCAAGGCATTTTTTACAAGCGCCGGTTGGTGTTCTATGAAAGTTATAGTTTATTATCAACTTGTCATTGGGAGACAAACTACTTATTGCATGCACAACAACAAATCTAGATTGTTTCCTTTTCATAATAACTCTTTTCCATTGGAGTGTTCCTAAAAGGAACAATTTTCACTAAATAATGATGACCTACAACTATTTATGAACCCTGCAATGTTCCCATGGGTTCGTGGATGACCATCACTAGATAACAATTTTTTCCTCTTAATGTTTCCAGAAGCATAACTATTCATGGACATATTATACATACAAATGCTATGTTTGTGTTTAATGATATTCAAGTAATAAAATTGACTATAAATAGGACCACAAAATTGTGAAATCATATCACATGATGATCATGTAGTTGGAACAAACACTCTCACTAAAATTGCTAGTCTAGAATTGCAAGAACACTGAAAATCAGACACAAAAATTATGCAAAATATTAAACTGTATTGAATAAAGATACATCATCCAACCATGTACAATAAAGTGGCTGAAAATATTTAATTTTACATCAGAAATTCGAATTTCCTTGGAGGAATTTGAATAGCTTACAAAAGCAGGCTTATTAAACTAGCTAAAACCTCCCAAGGTAGAATCATCCAACTCCAACTCAACCATAAAGCTAACGAATTGTACAAAAGGATTTTGGAAAGTGATGTATGTTGAAATTATAAAAAAATGGTATATTTTAAAGTGAAAAAGAGGAAAGCTGGGTTGGCCACAAAAACAAGCAGTTGCAAGAACCTCTAGAGCATTTACCTTTTACCTTATCTACTGAAAAGTAGAAAAAACAATGCAAAAATAGGAAGTACACCTTTTCCACGCAGGATAGCTAGAAAAGAAGGATTTTTTCTCATGAGTGCACTCAAGTGGATGAGGAGGACAAGAGGTGGGCCTAGGAAGGAAATATGTGGCCAATAACATAGTAAAACCACCTAGGAAAGTAATAAAATGAAATAAAACTTATATCGTAAGTATGAAAGCGGGTTTTAATTCTCTAACACCATTCCTTAAGCCTCACTGTATGTGACAAAAAATATCATAAAAATTAGGGCCCAACAACAAGGCTTGGTCACCCTTTACATATCGTTGTCCAAAAAACAAGGAAATAGGGAAAACCTCATGGGACAAAACCCTCCCTCAAAATGGATAAGAACAAAACTTGAAACCTGGTCTTCAGGAATCCTTCAACTCATGTTCAACCATAGAAAGTAGCAGGTTAATATAGCTGAAGGTTGATCCGGATTTTATGAGCAGAACGAAATGAATACAGATTATTATTAGATGCTTAACACAAAATAACAAAGTTACAGTAAAACTGGTTTTCTATTCAATAAGGAAATAAGCTAAAACTGTAAAATGAAGCGGTAAACAAGCTTGTTGGAATGGTGGCAGCTTATCTCTGGGAAGAGATGTGATGGCTGCGCTCATTCAGAACAAGATGGTTACAATGAGGCTCTGAAGGCCTTTTACAATAAATAGAAATGTCAAAAACCGTAGACATCCAAAAACCTAACCCTAGGAGATGAAGCGCCAAAAGTCATGTGGGCCTCGTTTGGGGAAGTTAGTAAATCAACTTCCTGGGGTCGTAACTCTTGCATACGATCTCCATTTGGGGCATACAATAGCTCATTGGAAATATCTATTCAATGAATAAAAAAAGGGTCAACAAATATCAAGTTTGGAAAGCGAAACTGGCAGGCATGCGGTACCCGTATTTTCTTGAGATTTCGACGCCGAAAAAAACATCATTTAGGGCCTCAAAACGGCTTCGGAAGTTCAGGACTTGAAAAATCGCTAAAAGAAATTTCCAAAAAATTATTTTGAGCTAGTTGTAAAGGTGGGTGGCCATCGATATCCACTTGGATCAAAGGTATTCTCTGTGAAGGATTTAGTGAAAATGTCAGAATTTTTCTCAACAATGGGGAAATACTGCAAAACAATCAATCTCTTATGCACTAGACTCCGGATGTAGTGCATGTTCACTTAAATGTATTTGGTTATTTGCATGAGTAATAGATCTGAGGACATCCTTATAGAAATATGATTATCAACCCAAAGAACAGTGGGAGTGCTAAATTCAATCCAGAACTCCCCAAGAATTCCTTGCAACCAGATGCACTCAGTAGCTGCATTCACTACTCCCCGATACTCTAAATCTGTTGAAGAGAGTGTAATTGCACTTTGATTTTTGATATAAAAGCAAATAGGAACTCCTCCAAGCATGAATACAAGCCTCGAAGTGGAATTTGATTATGTGCTATCTCCATCCCAACATGAGTCAGAAAATGCAACTAGATCCAATGAGGATTTGGAAGCATAGTGGATCCCATGTGTCTTGGTGGCTTGCACAAAGTGCAATATTATTTTTGCATCCCTCCAATGGAGATCATGTGGTTACTCCATATACCTTGCAACATGACTTACTACATATGCAAAATATGTTCGGGAGTGAGTCAAGTACAATAGACTTCCAACTAGTTGTCTTTGGAGGGTGTTGTTCACCAAGGGTGTAGAATCTCGTTCTTCTAGCCCGACTCCTGAAAGGAAAAGAGTCTTTGCATCCTTAAATTATTCCATATTTAAACTTTTTAATAGATCAAAATCATATTTATACTGACATATAGTGATTCCTAAGGGCGACTGTGAGATCTCAAGCCCCAAAAACTACCCGAGTATCCCCAAGTCTGTCATAGAGAAAGCTTGATGCAAAGTTGTCTTTAGTGATGGAATTTCATCAATGGATTTTCCTATGATTAGTAAGTCATAAAAATATAATGCTATAATAATAATATTACCATTTATGTTCTTTAGATACACATTTAGATGATATTTACATTGGTGGAAATCTTGTGTCAAGAGGAAATGGTCCATTTTTGCATACCAAGCATTGGGAGCTTGCTTGAGTCCATACAATGATTTCCTTAGACTGCAAACAAGTGATGGATCTACAATAAATCCTTCAGGTTTCTGCATATATATATCCTCCTCGGGATCACCATTAAGGAAAGAGGACTTCACATCCATGTGATGAACTTCCCAACACTTTGCTACTGCAACTAACAAGACTAATCGAAGAGAATCCATTTTTTCCACTAGGGAAAAGGTATTATTATAGTACAGAAATTAGAATTTGGAAAATAACTTGGCCACCAACCTTGATTTATTCTTGAATACATATGAATCAATATCCATATTATCCTTGTATATCCATTTGCATCTTACTAGCTATCTGCCTGGTGGAATCTTGACTAGCTCCTAGGTTCCATTCTTCTGCAAGGAGTGGAACTCTTCATCCATAGAATACCTCCATCTTGGATATTCCTAGGCTTATTAATAGGTATGAGGATCTTATTCAACCATGAGAAAACACTTCTTAGAAATATTTATATCCTTCACAGAAAGGGCATTCTCATATTGGGACCTTATTTTTCCAGTATCCCGAGGATTCCCAGCAAGTTCACCAGCAACTTCTATGGTTTTTGCTTCCCATTTTGGCCTTGTTGTTGATATTGGATATAGAATCATATAATCATATGAATCATATGAATCTAATTCAGAATATTCATCATCAGAAGCCTCATGCAACTCTTCATTTTCTTCTTCTGGTGGTGGTTTAGAATATTCTCCAATCTAAACTCCTTGTAGAGTCTCTTCCTCAAACTAAACACTTATTTCTATGAATTCCTTTTGGGTGATCAGATAAAGGATATTATACCCATTTGATTCTTCTGAGTATCCAAAAAAAAAACATGTCCTACTCTATGCTTCTAAGGCTCTTCTCTTATTAGATGGCACTCTAGACTAAGCCTTGACACCAACAATACTGAAATTTGAAATATCAGGTTTATGACCACACAAAGCTTCATGAGGGATGACTCATTTTAGTGATTTACGTGGGAATCTATTTTTTATGAGGGTGCACAGTTGATTGCTTGATCTGATAAATTTGGTAGCAAAGATATTGCTTCAAGCATATAGGTTTCCATCTCCCTAAGAGATCGATTCTTTATCTCAGCAACTCCATTCTACCGAGGAGTGTATGTCACAGTGTGTTGCATGTGTATACCATCCATTGCAAAAAGATCCTAAAATTCTGATTTAATGTACTCTCCCCAATTATCATATCTGATTTCCTTTATCTTCCTACCATATTGGTTCTCAACAAAGGCTTTAAAAACCTTGAAATAGCCAAAAAAGTCAGATTTAAACTGCAAGAAGTTGACCCAACGTTACCTAGTATGATCATCAATGAAGATTAATAGATATCTGAATTTGTTCAGTAAAAAGTGAGGGAAAGGAAAATCAATACCATGGTGGATCAAATCCAAGGTTTTATAGGTTCTTTCAGGCATTGATTTCTCAAACTTTCTCTCCGTGTGTTTTCCTAGAATAAAGCCATGGCAAACTCCTTTAGTAAAGGTGATGTTTGGTAACCCTACAACCATATTTTTATGATATAACTCATGAAGGTATCTGTAATTTAAATGGAAAAACCTATGATACCAAATATTGCTTGATTTGTTATCATGAAAGAGGAGTGCTACTAGTGGAGAGATAGGAAAAAAATGTGAAAACTTGTAGACTCTGGTGGAATGATCGACAATTCCTAAGGAAACAACTCTTCCTATGGAGATCTCGTAGGTCTCCACATCATTAAGGGTGAAGGAAACTCTTTTGGGTGAACCAGTATGGGTCATTTGGTAGATAAACAATAGGTTGGATGCTAGAACTAGGACATAAAGGGCATTAAAGCCTAAGAGCCATTGTCTAGATCTACTCTGCCTTTTCCATTTGAAGCAATTTCTAAGTCATCTCCAAGAACAATGATAGGACCTGGGACATTGGAGGAATCGAGAGTAGCAAATGAATCTCTGGTTGCAACCATGTGCCTTGAAGCTTCAAAATCAATGATATAATAAGTATATGAAGATGTGTGAGCCATTAGAGCATGGAATCGCTCCTTTTCATCATATTTAGAACCTCCTTCCTTCTTATTTGTGCCTTCAAGAATGGGGACGTGGTTCTTATCAAGGCTTTGTTCCATCTGAGCAATGGTATTCCTCATATAGGAGTTTTCAGGATGAAATCCCCTTTGTAAATATGAGCACTTTGTTCACTCCTTTTTCTTTTGTTGATCCTTTCTGGAGTTGCATGGATCCTCTTATGTATTAGGTTTCTCTGTATTCTGCTCAGAAGGATTTTTGGGATTAGCCTTCTTCTTACCCTTCGAATTCCTTCAGTCACCAACAGCCAAATTTTGATCTTTTGAAGGTTTAAAGGCACCCATCAACATAAGCTCATTCTTCTCCTAAGTCAATGAATCCATGAATTTAGACAGACTGGGAATCTTCCAATCCTTTACAACTAGTTTTGTACCATAGAAAGTCGAGACAAAGGCTGAATAGTCTTGCCCAAATTTCGAAAGTATTTCCAAAACCAAATGATCATCCTTTTTCTCAATCCTGCACTGCTTCAACTACAAAACCAATGACTTGAATTTGGAGAAATAATCTTGTATATTTTCGAAGCTGCTTGGACTTAGATAAATCAACTCATTCTCTAATTGATGTCCTCTCAACTCATCATTTTTACAAAACAATGATTGAATTCTCACCCAAACTTCATTTGGTGATGTCAGACCATCAAATTGGAATAGAAGATCTGTTGATGTTATGAGGCATAGAATACCATAAGCCTCGTCTCTCCGATTATGCCACTTAGCTTTCTCCATAGATGAAGTTGGCTCTGCTTTAGTTCCCATTGTCACTCCGTAGAGTCCTTTCGACCTCAACAATATCTCCATCTGCGCCTTCCATTAGGAATAATTAAATGGATTCAAAAGAACATTTTGAGATGGATCCATGGAGAACTGAGGTGTTCACTATAGACTCATATGGACCTAAAAAAAAAAAAGTAGGCACTTTTGGGAGTCTGTCACGCCTGGGTAGACCTCTTGAGTTAAACTCAAGAGTAAAAGGTAATTGTCAATGGGACTTCTATGGAAGCTCCACTGTTTCTAGTGCTCTAATGTATGAAGAGTGCTCCCCTAAATAGCTCTAATACCATGTGAAATAGAATCATAGGCTTATCATGTAGTTGGAACAAACACTCTCACTAAAATTGCTACTCTAGAATTGCAAGAACACTGAAAATCAAACACAAAAATTATGCAAAATATTAAATTGTCTTGCATAAATATACATCAGCCAACCATGTACAATAGAGTGGCTGCAAATATATAATGTTACATCAGAAATTTGAATGGCCTTGGAGGCATTCGAATAGATCACAAAATCAGGCTTACTAAACTAGCTAAAACCCCCCAAGGTAGAAACATCCAACTCCAACTCAGCCATAAAGCTCACAAATTGTCCAAAAGGATTTTGGAAAGTGATGTAGGATGAAATTAGAAATAGATGGTAGCTTTTGGATTGAAAAAGAGGAAATATGGGTTGTCCACAAAAACAAGCAGTTTCCAGAACCTCTAGAGCACATAGCTTTTACCTTATCTATTACAAAGCATAAAAAGGAGTGCAAAAACAGGAAGTGAGGCTTTGCCACTTAGGATATCCCAAAAAGAAGTAATTTTTCTCATGAGTGCGCTCAAGTGGATGAGGATGAAGAGAGGTGGGCCTAGGAAGGAAATATGTTGCCAATAACATAGTAAAACCATCTAGGAAAGTAATAAAATGAAATAAACTTTTAAAACCTAAGTATGAAAGTGGGTTTTAATGCTCTAAAAAAATGACATAATTGCAACTTATTGTGTGGGAGGAATGGATATATATGAAAGGATAAACAACCCAATATTTGCAACATCTATTTTAGACTTGGAAACCATATAACTATTACCAAAAAAGGAGAATTTGGTTCCATCATTGGAATCATGCATGGAAGATAGACAAGCACCATACAAAGAATGATTGTAATAGGTTTTTTATTTACTTTGAATATGGATAAGAAGAGTGAATTCATTGCGAACTTCAAACAATTGAATTGACCTTGGTGTGTACTTGAACATTTTTTCTCTCAGCTCATACAACGTTTTGGATATCTTAGTATAGATGTTTTGGGTAGTATTGATATCATATTTTGGCTCACTAGAACTCTTAGTTGACTCAAGATAAGGAGATGGATTGGTCAATTTAGGACCAAATTTAGTTGATTTGGCTTCCAATTTTTCAAAAAAGAAGGATATGGAAGTGTTCCTACGTGCCTTTTCTATATCACCTATTGGATTTTTTACTTTAGTGGGAGGTATTAGAACATCAAATTTGGGTAGTCAAACATTAATATAATGGGACAATGTGGAATGTCATAGGTTTTCTTTCAACCCTTTACATTTTGAACAATCACATAGTACCGAGGTGTCCTAAAAAAGATCCAATTCACAGTGCACTACCATTGAACTAGGTCAGTTTCTAGAAGATGGCATGTTACAATTGGAATGTTAAAGTGGATTTCCATCTTCATTAAACATCTTCCTACACTGTATTTCTCCTTATAAGAGCTTGAGGCCTTTTTGGATTAAAGGAATATCTTGTGCATCCAAATGCGATTTTGAGTCATGATCCTAGAACATTCAATGAACAATTATTAAAATGCACATGCATAAATATCATAAATTGAAATAGATAAATGCATAATAAATAAAATCTAAACTTACTGTAAATGGAGGGGGAGAAATTGAAGAACTTTCAATGATATGGAATGATTTGGAATCTAAAGAATTGGCCATTTGATATTATACTATTTTTCCATGTATTTGAGCCAAGAACATCATCAATATATGATTTTTTTTAATTGGAAGCATAGAACAATATAACTTCAAGAATAACTTCGAAACGATTATAAAGGTATCGATTTGTTATATTTTTTTTGTTAAGTTTAGCATAATTTCACAAGAAAAATCACTGAAAGAAACACAATCACAAGATAGACAAAGATTTACCCTGGGAAACCCTCATGGGGTAGAAAACCTAGCAAATATTTTCTCAATATAGATAATCAACCAATACAAAGATGTAGTCCTCAACAAGATCTCCTTCTCCTCCTATGCAGACCCCTCTCTCTCCTATGCACCAATCACAAGTGAGTGAATGACTAAGATAAATGAGGAACACACCTCCTCTATTTATACTCATGTTCTAACTGACTTTTCACCCTAATGGGGCTGACCTCTCCTAAGAGAGTCTAATAAACCCTAAACAGCTAACTCAGGTCCTACCTCACATGGGAGATCTAATAACCCTAGTTACCATACTCTCTAGGAGGAATAAGAATCTCTGGATATACAATAGGGTCTCCACGGAGGAATGGAGCATCTACGGAATAATAAAGTACAAATATAATATTCTTAGAAGTTACAATATTTCAACACTCCCCCTTAACGAGAAGGATATTATAACAACATCTGCAGGAGTAAGGAGTCATCAACTACATGATACATGATACATCTATATATCATTGGAAGCTTTCTTCATACATCATCATCAGTAACTCAAACAGTTACTGGAACATAATCAATACCGAAACATCAACATTGTCAGTATTGAGTCTTCATCTTCTGCAACACTTGATCAGCTACAACATCATCATCATCTGGATCTCATGATCAACACCCTCATCGTCTGGATATACCAATCAACATCATAATATTTATCTCTTGATCAATAGCCTCATCATCTAGATCTACCGATCAACATCATCATCTGGATCTCTCGATCAAGAGCCTCATCGTCTAGATCCACCGATCAACATCATCATCTGGATCCTCTCAATCAACATCTGGATCTTCTCGATCAACAACATCAACATATGGATCCTCTCGATCAGTAGCATCAACATAGCAACATACTCTGCAATGTACAAGATCCTATTATAGGATGATCAATACCTCTCTCTTTAGGACATAGGTCCAAGGATGATACAATCCTGATCTACTTACTGGATGATCAATCCCTTTCAATTTAATACATCTATGATGTCTATGGACGATGCAATCCAGATCAACTTACATGATGATCAATCCTTATCACTTTAAGACATCTCACCATGTCTAGGGATGATGCAATCCTAAATCAACTTACAGGATGATTAATCTTTATCACTTTAAGACACCTCACCATGTATAGGGACGATGCAATCCCGAATCAACTTACATGATGATTAATCCTTTTCACTTTAAGACACCTCACCATGTCTAGGGACGATGCAATACCGAATCAACTTACAGGATGATTAATCCTTATCACTTTAAGACACCTCACCATGTCTAGGGACAATGCAATCCCGAATCAACTTACAGGATGATTAATCCTTATCACTTTAAGACACCTCACCATGTCTAGGGACGATGCAATCCCGAATCAACTTACAGGATGATTAATCTTATCACTTTAAGACACCTCACCATGTTTATGGACAATGCAATCCCGAATCAACTTACAGGATGATTAATCCTTATCACTTTAAGACACCTCACCATGTCTAGGGACAATGCAATCCTGAATCAACTTACAGGATGATTAATCCTTATCACTTTAAGACACCTCACCATGTCTAGGGACGATGCAATCCCGAATCAACTTACAGGATGATTAATCCTTATCACTTTGTTGATGTATATGTAACTTCAGAATGTATTTCGCATATATGTATATTGTATTCCTATAGAGATGTTATTATTCCACTATACGGAAGTGTTTGTATTCCTATAGAGATGTTATTATTCCTCTATACGGAAGTGTCGTCATTTATATTGTAAGTGTTGTAACTTATACTTGATGGGTTATTAGACCACCTTGTTGGGGTCGGCCCTGTATAAGTCATGTGGGTCAAAGGGTTATTAGACCACCCTAATGGGGGTTGGCCATGTGGGTCAAAGGGTTATTAAACCACCCTATTGGGGTTCGGCCCAGTCGTCATTATGTTATGTGGTTAAGTTAAGGCCGACCTAGTAAAGGTTATTAGGAAAGTCAATTCAAGTATAAATAGAGTGCAGGAGGCACTCTATTTGATCATTATATTCTCTCACACACTCTTTGTAGAGTGGCGCACTTGTGGAGGAGGAGAAGCTACTGCTAGGAGATGTCTATCTCTTATGCTTGAGTTGTATCATTGCTCTATCTATCTCTGAGGAATTTATTGGGGTTTTTCACCTTTATGGTTTTCCCCAGGTAAGCTCTGTGTCTCTTGTGTGTTTGCATTATTGTGTCCATGATTGATATGCCGTAGATATGATATACATGTTGTTATCTCAATTAATATCCTAGATCAGATTGAAAATTCTGAAAAACTAACATGGTATTGGAGCTATCTTGAAAGAAGGCATGGTATGGCATGTATGACACTTGTTGCACTTGCGATGCTAGGGCTTGATATAGCAAAACCCAGTCATCGTAGCACTTTCACTATAAATCCATTTTGGAAAAATTTTCAGATCTTAAACTCTTACAGGTTGAAGATAAGATCCCCATGTACCTTGTGTCTGAAGAAAAACTTCTAATTAACTGTACTTTGTGTTTTATGATCTGTAAAATCTAGAATTGCTGCCTCTTCCATATCTAAGTCATAAACAGGTGACCTGGGAAAAAAGGTCATAACTTGGGATAGGAAGCTCCAAATGAAATTTCATAAAAACTTATAGGTATTGCATGCACTGTACTTTCTCAAGTAACTTTTTCATATGCCAAAACTGAACTAGTGACACGTGGCATGCTGTACAAGTGCGCTCTCCTGTTTTATCCCATAAGCAAGTCACATTGCGACACTTGGCATAACTCTCTCTCAGAGAATCCAATTAAGGTCAGACCTATGGGGTTGGAAATATGTCATGTCAGGATACCATAGGTAGATGTTTCAGACCTGGTGGATTGGAAAGTTTGGAGTTACACCAAAAACAATCAGGTACATATTTATGTCAAAACATAATTATTTTTTAGCACCTTCATCATGGCTTCGGGAATTTAGGGTTTCGGAGAAAGTTGGAATTTTTTTAATTGGATACCACAGTTGAATGCTACTCATTAAAATAGAAATTTAGAGACCAAGATCATATTTTTTGGTTGGGAAGAAGGCTTGATCAGACCCTAGTTTGGGACTTTGATCGGAAAAGTGGAAAATTAGGGCTTCTACAAAAATGGGAATTTTTGAAATCTGTGACCATGGCTAGAAGCTCCTCAAAAAAATAGAAGCTTAGAGATTTGGATCAGACATTTTGATTGGGAAAAAGGGTGGGCTTTATCAAACCCTATTTCGGGGTCATGTCTAGTGAATCCGGAAATTTCAAAGGCAATTTAGAGGGGTGAAACTTTGCAGTTTTCAAATTCTAAGTATACTGGCTTGATCAGCTCATCAAGGTGCATCTTTCTATCCTTTCAGAAATTTGAAATTCAAAGTTTCAATTTTTAGGGTTTCTCTAACAGACCCTAATCCAGCTCCAGATCCAATTCCTGCAAATCAAGCGGATTGGGTTAATCCTAGAATATAATGGATTGGTCACCTACATAATCGAAGAAGTTCTTGTTTCAGAGGGAGATGAGGCAATCTCGACATGTATGACTTATCCAAGTATGTCTCTAGATTTGTTCATGATTAAGTTTATGATATGTTTGTATTGGAGAAAACTCACTATGGCTTGGGAATACCACAACAAACAGATGACTACCAGAAATCTACTCAATTCTCAAAACAATTCTATTATAAATGGCAATGTTAAAACAATGGAGAAATGTAACCAACCTCGATCCAACATTTGATGTAGATCCCCGTTGGAGCTTTCAATCCGCGCACATCCAAGCACTTGTAATCTGCAAATTAGTCTTGACAACCAATATCTAACAAGTACATGTGATATATAAATAACATTAACATAATCAATAACAATGGTCCATAATATTGCCGCCTACATTTTCAATTTGCGACATGAGTGTGGGTGTTTGAGGCTGGGCGAGCGCGCATGTTTGGAGAGCTAGGGTTCAAGTGCAGCCATGGACACCCCTGGGGGCGGGGATCCCCCTCCTCCCCCCCGATTGCAAATTTGGACGCGTTCAGGAGGCTGGTTGCCAACGGTGGGAAGAGGAAAGATCCTCCCTCGGTCCCGAAATTCATCAAAAAACTTGCAGATATCCTTGAAATCGCCTTGCCAGAGACGACTTCGGTAAAGATTGCTCTAGCCCTGTCTGAGAGAGGTCTATTTGGCCAATTTATGGGTCTCTGGCCTTCAGCAAAGACCACCGACGACTGGATTCAAAGAAACTGGAAGCCTCACCTCAAGCAAGGAGTCACCTGCTACCCTCTGAGCAGTGGCTACTTTCTCTTTGAATTCATAAACAAGGAGGATAAGGACCTCATCTTCAGAAATGGCCCATACTTTATGGGTACCCAGGGGCTGTACCTGAACCGATGGACTCTGGATTTCGATCCCATGGTGGATCTGCCTAAGGAGGTGCCGGTCTGGGTCAGGCTCCCCAATCTGCCAGTCCACTGCTGGAACTATGAAGCACTGCAAATGATCGAAAACGGAATAGGAAAATTCATTGATAAGGAAGACAACAAGTCCATCTACAACTATGCTAGGATTTGTGTTGAAGTGGACCTCAAGGCAGGGCTCCCGGAGGTAGTGAAGCTAAAGGTGGGCACTTGGACTCACTTTCAAAAAGTGGATTACGAACACCTCCCATTTAAATGTAGGCTCTGCCAAGAGCACAGGCACTTTCAGAGGAACTGCCCTAAAAACCAATCCCCTGGAAAGGAAGAAAATGAAGGATGGAAAAGGGTTAAGAGAAACAAACCAGCCTCAAAAGCCAAAGAGTCAAGACCAGAACATTCGAAGGAACAACCTAAGGCGAACTTGAACCCTTCGAAGGAGCCCTTGGAAAAAGACACAGCACCACCAAAGGAACCAGAGAATGAACTTATAGAGATAGCTTCCCACTCTTCGTCTCCTTCAGATAACCCAACCAAGAACAAGAACACCCCCCAGCAAAAGAAGCTTTGAAATCTGATGATGAAAATACCTCTATAGGCTCTAAAACCGGAGCTGAATCTGACGGGGGGGCCACAGAGACAAGCAGCTCAGTTGGAACACCTGAAAAGACTCCAAGAGGAAGGAAACCAGATCGGAAAAAAAGGGAGGAGAAATCGTACAGGGATGTAACAGCAGGAGTCCAACAAACCATCTCGGATATGATGGAAACTAGATCCTCAAAGAAAGGCAAGGCTTCGAAAGGAGCCACCCCCCCTCCTTCTGACCCTAATGCAGTTCATCTCCTGGAATTGCCGAGGGATGGGAAGCAAGACCAAAGAAGAAGCAATCAAAGATCTTGTCAGAATGAATTCCTTGGAGATCCTTCTGATCCAGGAGACAAAAATGGAGGATCCTGAGACCATCCAGGCGAGCAAAAAGTTTTGGAAAAAAGGAGAAGGAAGAACAGTCAGCTCCAGGGGAGCCTTAGGAGGGATAGCCACCTTCTGGAACTCCTCCATGCTAGATCTGCTAGAGGACTATAGCACTACCCATTGGTTATTCATGAAGTTGCAGCACCGAGACTCGGGGCACCAGATCAGTCTTTTCAACATATATGCTCCGGTTCTCCTTTCAGAAAAAAGAGAATGCTGGGATTCGCTGAACCTGTTCCTGACAGCAAACCAGCTTGACAATCTTGTGCTCGCTGGGGATATGAATGTCACTCTCTCCCTCTCGGAAAAGAAAGGAGGCTCTCCCGTAAGAGACCCAGCACGGGAGTGGGTTGAAGATATCATATCGGACTGGGATCTGGAGGACATCAAACCTAGCAGAGGTAATTACACCTAGACAAATAAAAGGGTGGGCCCGGGACATATTGCTGCCCACCTGGATCGATTCCTTGTTCACACTTCCTTTCTAACCCTTGGTCTCTTTGCAAACTCTGAAATCCTCCAGGCCTGCACCTCTGATCACAAGCCTATCTCACTTTCTTTGACCTCTGGAGAAAAATTGGGGCCTATCCCCTTCCGCTTCATCCCCCTCTGGGTCTCCATGGAAGGTTTCTATGAACTGGTCTCAGAAACTTGGCAAAAAGCAGTCTCTAGGTCGCCTTTCTTCATCTGGGAAGAGAAGTTGAGAAGGCTTAAAGCTGCCTTGAAAATCTGGGCGAAGAACTAGCCCTCCCCTATATCTGAAAGAATCCAAGCTCAAAGTGCGCTAGGTAGCCACCGGCTACTCATGGAGGAAGCCGTGATCACCCCAGAGCTTCTAAATGTTGAGATCGATCTTCAAAAGGCCCTCCATCTTGCGTTGAGAAGAGAAGAGCAGTACTGGCAATTAAAGGCGCGCTGTCTCTGGCTCAAAGATGGTGATAAAAATACTTATTTCTTTCATAAGCAGGCAGAAGCTCGAAAGAACCATAACACCATTAGAGAAATCCACTTCCAAGACCAAACTTTCAACAATTTTGAAGAGATCAAGATCGCAGCCCACTCTTTCTTCAAGGGTCTATTCACAGAAGAAATGGATACGCTCCCTAGGTTGGATCGCTACCCTATGTCTGAGATCCCCATGCTAATAACTGAGGAAGACAATCGCAGGATGACTGCCCCAATTTCGACTGAGGAGATAAGAAAATCTCTCCACGGAATGAATCCTGACAAAGCTCCCGGGCCTGACGGGTTCTCAGCCAGATTCTTCACAGCCTGTTGGGACATTATTCAGAAGGATCTGGTCAAAATGGTTAGGAAATCTCATAATTGCAGCAAAATTGGAGGAAGCACCAATTCCTCTTTTCTGGCATTAATTCCTAAAGAAAAAGGTTCCCAAAACTTCTCCAGATTCCGCCCTATCTCGCTCTGCAACACTGGGTACAAAATCATCACTAAATTTATTGCAAACAGAATAAAAAATATTCTCCCAAGGTTCATCCCAGAGAACCAAAGGGGCTTCATCCAGGGCAGACAAATTCAGGACAACATCATCCTCGTCCAAGAGGCAATTCATTCAAGCTGTCATCGGAAAGAGAAAGGTATGATAGTCAAACTCGACCTTGCCAATGCCTTTGATAGAGTTCGAGTAAACTTTCTTTTTGCTGTAATGCATAAACTGGGATTCCATCCCCAGTTAGTGAACTGGATCAAAGCCTGCATCTCGAGACCCTGGATCGCCCCCTTGGTGAACAGGAGACGGGCAAATTTCTTCCAAGCCTCTAGGGGTCTTAGGCAAGGCTGCCCCCTGTCCCCCCTACTTTATGTCATTCAAGCTTCTGTCCTTAGCTTTCATCTAGACAAGAATGATCAACAACATTCTCTAAGGGGGCTCTCTATCACCCCCAGAGTGAAGAGATTGAATCATGCCCAGTTCGCTGACGATACCCTTCTCTTGGGTCTGGCTAATCTCACCACATCCAGATCCTTCAAGAATGAGCTAGATGCTTACACCGAGGCCTCAGGTAGCGAAATCAGTTTGAGGAAAAGAAAAATCTACAGCTGGAACTGCCCCCCCATCGAAATGACAGAGATATCTAGGATGCTAGAAATGGAAGGAACTTCCAAGTGGGAATCCATAAAATACCTCAGAATTCCTCTTGTGAAAGCTGCCCCCAGAAAGAGTCTTTGGATGCCCTTGATGGACAAACTCAAGAGTAAAATATTGTCATGGGGGGCTTCTTGGCTGAACAAAGCAGGTAAAATTGTTCTTATCAACTCTGTCCTAACCTCCCTTCCAGTCTACCAAGCCTCGCTCATTTTAGCCCCAAAAGGAATAGTGCAAGAGATTGACAAAATTTTGAGAAAATTCCTTTGGGAAGGGGGAAGAAATGAGGGGGAGGAAAATGCACTTAGTAAGCTGGAACAAAATCAAAGCTCCAAAATGGGAAGGAGGGCTGCAAATCAGAGATGTGGCCACTCAGAATCTAGCAATGGGAGGAAATATTCTTTGGAAAATGATAAGGGGGAAAACCACTTGGAGCTCCAAAGCTCTAAGAACAAAGTACTTCAGAGGTCACAAAGAAAGGTGCCTGGACTGTCCCCCAAGGATTAGGAAAGGCTCTCCAATCCTCACTCTCTGTCTTAAGTCCCTAAATATGATATCTTCCAACCTCACTTGGATTCCGGGAAATGGCTTCAAAATCATGTTCTGGGAAGACTCCATACTAGGGCAGCCTCCTCTTAACGCCTTGGAGGGAATGGAGAACATTAAAAACTGGCTTCACTCGATTAGCAAATTCACCCTTTGGGATCTATCAAGTTGGGGCCCGGATGACTCTTGGACCAATTGGGACCTGGGGGCTGTCCAGGAAGCTCTCGAAAATGAAGCTCGCTCCCTCTTAGATGCTCTTCAAGGGCTCTCCCCCATTTCCTCTAATATGAAAGATAAAATATGATGGGGCTCCTCCTCTCGTCTGTACTTTGCTGCTGCTGGTTATGCAACCCTTAAATCCATCCCTTGGGTTGCCCCAGATCCCTCAATTTGGAGGAACCTTTGGACCCATCCCTCTCTTCCCAAAATTGATCTGTTTTGTTGGTCCCTTTTGCATGATAGTATTTTAACCTAGGACAATCTTCTAAAAAGAGGCTGGGAAGGGCCCTCAAGATGCCCTCTTTGTGCCAGCCATGAGGAAAACTCGACCCATCTGTTTCTGCAGTGTCCCTTTGCTCTAGAACTCTGGAATATTCTTCTTGATCAGCTGAATCTGTCTCTCCCCCCTTCCATCTCTGCCTTATTTGCCTTATGGCCCAACTTAGCTCCCTTTCCTCTCTCTCAAATGAAGATGTTAAATATGTGTTGGATGTGGGTTCCTGATATCCTTTGTTGGAAAGTATGGCTGGAACGTAATAACAGAATTTTTAAGGAAATAGCAGGCACGCCAGCCCAAGTGGCAACCAAAGTGAAGGCCTTGATTAGGGAGCTGGTAGCCTCAAATCCAAAAATTTCTAATGAAACCACCCCAGACAATAAGGAGCACAGCTGGTTCCAAGAGCTAGACCCCTCTCTTCTTACGAGAATCAAGCTCTCTTCGAAGCATCAGACTCCATGGGAAATCAGGTTAGAGGAGCAAGAGTTTATAAAATGGAGATCCTCTCTGAATGAGCACATTCTGCAGGTGGATGGGGCCTCGAAAGGGAATCCCGGGCCTGCAGGAAGTGGAGGAGTTCTGATAGACCAATCTGGGAAAATTATCCTCAACTTCTCCTGGGAGTTGGGCAAAAATTCTAACAATGCTGCTGAAATTCTCGCTATTTGGCAGGGCCTAAATCAGGCTAGAAGGCTCGCCATTAAGAAGCTCATTATCATTGGGGATTCCTGAATTATCATTCAGGCTCTCAACCTGAAGAAGGCCCCCAAGAGCATGGAGTTGACCCACTATTACAGGAAAGTCATTTCTCAGATGAACGCTTTCGAGGAGGTAAAGCTCTACCATGTCCTTCGGAATCTCAATCAAAACGCAGACCAGGAAGCTAATTTGGGAGTCTCCTTGAGCAAGGGAGTCCTATGTCTTAATGGAGCCTATAACCATGTGCCCATCCCTTAGTGCAAGTGGAGAGGTCCTTTTTAGATTTGACCAGGAAAGGCAAATGAGAATTTTCAAAAAGCAAAGATTCCCCTTCGTCGGTGAGCAGTCTAAGGCAATCGAGGAACAAAACGTCCAGGAAAAAGACAAATATTGACCAGAGCTCGTATCATGATCTCTGCTCTCCTTGTACCGAGCCTGAAACTAATGGAAGTGGCCTCCAATCGGTGTCCTCCAGGGAAACTCATATCCAACATGGTAAATCTCCTTTCCAGCAAGGGAAATCGCAGGTAATCCATGAGAATCAATTCAAAAATCCGATGAAAACAAAAGGTCGAGCCTATATCAGGATGCATTCTTACAATGCTATCAGCAACCAGCTCTGCAAATCGCTGAAGGAGTTGCTGAGCAACATTCATACCACGCGAAGGAGATCTGGAGGGGAGAAAATTGGGTCTAGCAATGGCATCAAGCTCATCCTCCACTTTAGAAGCTCGTCTCTCTCAAATTCAGGACGATCTGATCGAACTAAAGGCTGCAGATCACAAGGTGGAGAACAAGCAGACCAGAATGCAAACATCCAGAACCAGTCGATGGGAGTGCATGAATCAAGAATTCAAAGAGTTGAGGGAGGAAATATTCGAAGACAAGTAGACAAGCATAAAGGATCTGGCAAATGCTGCAGGTGGAATTGGAAACCGGCTGGCAGAGCTGGAAAAAAAGGTAGAGGTAATGCTCAAGGAGAATAGAAAGACTCCAAAAACAGAACATTGAATTCCATCCTCTCTGATCAGCTTATTCTCAGTAATACTAGTGGCACTTATTATGTTTATGCTATTAAGAATCCTATGTCTGTATTACACATTCCAGATCTTTTGTAATGGGTGCAATTATATTCTTGCTAGTATCTCTGGAAATTATGCTTATGTTGGACTGGCATCACTGGATGTAAAGCTACTGGCAGCTGTTTAGCCAGCTGATAATTAAAATAGTCCTATAACCATTTTAGTAAAAAAAAAAAAAAAACAATGGTCCATAATATCATAAGCAAATGCAACCCAATGTATAATAAATGGCATTCACACCATGAATGGACGAGAATATGAGTATTTATATTAATGAACAAGAAGAAGTACAAAGTGATACGACCTCTTGCGGGCAACCAATCTGAACCAAGATCTAGATCAATCCACTTGTGCCTCCACCACTTCAATCCCCCATGAATGGAAAACTCAAACTAGAAAGGAGTTTGGAAGGTGAACATAACTGGTTCACAACTACAAGGATCAATGAGTGCAGACTCAAGATAGGGAAAAAATCTACTAGAGCGCCTTTACTATTCTCCTCTTCCTCCCGTCCATAAGCCATATGTACTCAATATATAGTCCTCTCAAAGGTAGGTGAAAGGACTCATCGAGACGTTACTTGGGCAGATGGAGAGCCAAAGGTCACCCAATGACCGCTTTTTGGGAGTAAAAAGTAATAAAATAGTGGTTTTTACCATTTTACTTGATACCCGCGGGCTATAGGGATGCAACTCGTGGGTACACATGCTATAGTGATGCAACATGTAGGTAGGAACAAAAATAGGATAGAATAGTATCACTGAAGGATAAAAATGGATTTGAGTCCCTGAAATGGATCCTACAGGCCAAAGAATGCTGATGCTCACAGGGTGGAAGATTTCTGTGTAATAGATGCCCCTTAATGTGTGAGGTCAGAGACTGAAATGTGCTACGATGGCCGAAATACATTATAAAACTCAGAAGTGGAGTGATGGAGACACAAATGGAAAGAACGGATCACTCGCCATAATACAATAGTATCTCTGAATACATGTCGGTATAGTACAACAATCTAATACAATGGCCATGAATAGGCAATACATAAGTAGATACATGTCATAAGGGATCATAGCCGTGATCCCTCTACAGTAAGATATGGTGTTCTGTTGAAAAGAAGACAACTGGTGCAAACTGGAGGTACAAACTGCTAAAATATGAGAGGTGATATCTCAGATGTAAAGTCAAAGTCATATTTAGCATACTGAATGCCACAATCGCCTTGGGTATTCTACACAAGTCTTCGACGGTGCAAGTCCCATCAAGTGAATAAAGGAGTTGGGGTCGAACCTGATGAGACATCGTCTGATTACCGATCATTGATGTATACCGTTAACAAACGTGAGATGACCCACCGATAATGAAAATGGGCATCAAGGCAGAAAGCACAATCATCAAAGTGTGAATAAATGGGTTCAAATCGAACACTAGGATGAATCCATCAATCAGGGGACATTGATGTATTCCCAAAACTTTCGATGGTGAGAGAACCTGCCACTAATGACTGCAAGCCTCAAGTTACTCAACTGAACTCTAAGCCTCAAGTCTCGGAATAAATGAGTTGAGGTCAACGGAATGAGACTCGTTGGAAGGAGGGCATTAAGGCATCCCCCATCAACCAACACGAGGTACCAGCAATGATGAAAAATTGGAAGATCTCAGGTGAAACGGACTGACTCAATAAGGATGGCCGACATGCAATAGTCAATATATATGAGGAGTGTCCGACACTGGTTTTAGGACTTCCTTTGAACAAGAGCATGAGCAGATGGATAGACTCAGGCAGCATAGACTTGACATAAACTATGAAATGCAGGAGGCATTACAAAGGGCTCCATAATGACTGGAAGCTTAACCAATCGGTGGAGAAAACTGAGAAACAAATATAGCTCCTAAGGCCCAACTATAGTACCGACTCATAATGTACAGAGTGGAATGAATGCTCTGTTCAAAGGCGACACAACAATTGCCAACAAGAAATAATGACCATAATCCCGTTCAGCTTTTTGGAATATTTGATTTTTTTTGTCTTTTTCATATTTGGGAAAAGCTTGAAAAAGAATAAAATTGCTTATAGTACAACAAGTGAGGGAACGAGTGTCAAATAGCTAGCAAACTAGTCCCAAGTAGTGGAACATACCTATGCTCAATGCAAGGAAGTGTGTGCAGGATGTGGACACCCGGGGGTGTGTTCCCTCAGGGTCAAAGGGTCATCAAATTGTGAAGGGAAAATATATAAGCTCTGTATGGCTCGACAGGGAAAGTGCTTAGGCACCAGGCTAACAATTGAGTAAACGGGAGCCGACACAAGGCTCAAGCGGCAAGCAGGATGATGCAATGCAATCACAACATGATATAAGTGAAGGGAGTCCTTAAGGGAGATGGCTAGCATAAGACAAAGTAGAGTATGAGTCTTCATCGCAACATCATGGAGTGATTACAAAGGACTCACAATCCTGAGGACAGACAACGGCATGGGCACCAAAAGCATAATGGGGTTCTAACTAGGGTACCCATGTTCGGGAAATCCCTACCACCACATGATGACACTTCTATAACAGTGTGAAGGTTCTGTGTCAGTCACGAAGCGGGGTTGCACCTAGGGTTTATGAAAAATGGTCAACATGTCAAATGCATAATGCATGTGGAAATGGCATCTAACCTGTATGTCAGGTGTGAAACATACCTGCCATAGGTGTGAAATGGATCAGAACAACTCTCGTCGAGGAAATCTGTTGAAAAAACATTACTCCATGACACGATATTAGTTCATAATGGCCCAAAATGGAAAAAACTATAGAAAAGTGGGTCCAGAAAATTATAAATAGTAATAAAATTTAATAATTTTCAATTCAGTTGCACTATTCACCATTTTGGAGTTGAGTGGTAAGTTTGCACTTGAAATTTCAAGCATCTATTGTGGGAGCTACGAGCAACCGTTCACCAAACCGTCTAGAGCAGGTTAGTGGTCACTGCCATACCTTTCATTTAAGTGCTTTTATTTCAATTTTGGTTGGTGGGTTCTTTTGTTTGGCCAAGCCCTAAATGGCTTCGGCACTACCCATGGGCTGTAAGTACACGGGTTGCAGGTAGGGCATCAAACGCGTAGTCAAAAAATTGACTGCCCGCGTCTACCTGCACCTGTCTACAATATAGCCCATGGGTAAGGCCGTCAAGAAGTTTTTAAGCATGAAACTGACTAAAAATATCTTGCTTTGCACTCCAAGATGGTTCTAGAGTGGAGGGAGAGAGAGCATGACCAGGTAGATGAGGCCGTGCGCAATGATTTGCAAGCACAACAAGCATTGCAAGCATGTGGCTTATATAAATACTGGAGTCTCGGGGGCTTAAGGGCCCAAAACCTACTACTCCATCATTTGATCAACTATTGGGATGTGGATGCTCAACACTTCATCCTCAACGGGAAAACACTAACACTAGATGTAGAGGATATCTATTTCATTACAGGTTTGTCTTGTAGAGGGGAAGTGTCTAGTCTTCGATCATGGACCGCGGGTGGTGGGATCACTGTGCAAGATTACATAGTACGGTACTAACCTACCAACACACGACCAGTGGGAAGTCAGGTGCCAGTCAATCTCATAACGGAATTGAGCACAAAGATCATAGTGGAAACTCTGGTGCAAATCACGGGATCCAAAGCACTACATTAGGCATCCAGACTAGTGATGTTCTATGCATCACAATGCTTGCAGCCTACTATATTTGATTGGTGTACTACTCTACTAGTGTCTATGAAGACACAACTGACGAAATGCAAAGAGGGGAAGGCAAAAAACTTTGGGTATGGTAGCATCCTTTGCAGTTTCTTCTTTGAGATGGTTTCGGGACTTATCCCGAGGGTGGATGTCCCTCCTCGTAGTCTCTGAGATCCAACCCTGACCCCGTGGGCTGAGATACTGACACGACAAGGTGGTGGCTGTCTGGCGTCACCATATACTGAGGAGTTCTTCTGCTGGTGGAACCGGCAGGTGATTGCTATCGAGGACTACCCCTATGTAGGGATAGACTTCAGACAGGACCGTGACATGCCACTCCCACCAGGTGCATCTTTTGGAGACATCAGTGAGTACTCTTTTGGTTTTGTGTTTTTTTAAATTTTTATGGATTTTTTTATTATAGTTGAAATGAAAAAAAAAAATTTGGTGGTAATGTCATGTGCTAATGGGTGACTATTTTCTCGCAAACAAAGGCCCAATGAGACCCGAGGGCTTCCCAAGACATGGTCGTTGGGGTATAGATGAGGTGGCAACAGATGTTGCAGCAGGGCGCACACTATAGACATTGCGGTGCAACATATCATGGATGGTTGCCCGAGTACCACTGATAGAGGTATCCCGACTACCGGAGGCTATGCAGTGCCAGGTAGTGGGTGTTCCTGGTGAGTGGGTGCGGCTACTACAGCGGATGGCCAACGCAGTACAGCACTACTATGAGACACATCCTATCGAGTCGGCAGCTAGACCTCCTCGGAGGGAGTAGATATCCCAGGCTCTCATCATTTTTTTTATCGATATGTATATTTTTGAGGGCTACGGCCTCCAGTCTTGTGTGACACTACCATTTTTGGACATATTTATATATATATACAACTTTGGTTCTCGGTTCTACTATATGGGTGTATGGTACAAATGTATGAATGTCTCTGTATTTATGTGCTTCATGATGAATGTGACAAATGCCAATCTAGTACATAGTTAGCGTATGCATCAGATATATAATTATGACTTCTCGAAATGTGAATATATGTAATGGAAACAAAATGTCTCTCCAAGAGTAGTACCTTAAGGAATATACGTAGTAATGTAGGGTCTCGTACACGGTACTTCCCATTCAGCTGAGACACAACTAGTTGTGAATCCAGGTGGAATTCTAAAGAGTGGATGTCATGTGAAATGGCATCCCGAAGTAGCTCAACAATGGCACTATACTCAGCCACATTGTTAGATGTAAGACCGAGACAAGCACCTCCTGAGGACACAACTAGATGGTCAGGTGAAAAGATAACCCAGGCAGCAGAAGCAAGCTGCTGCATATGTTGGCTAGCACCATCTGCGAAACTTAAGAACGTAGGACATCCTGCTGACATCTGTCAATCAAACAGAGGCTAATCAATAGACCCAACAACCAAAAATGCAACCTAGACTATGTACAGAAAAACTATACAATAGTGTACAAAAGTATCAGCCCGAACCAAAGGTTCAAGCGTAATACCGCTTGAGGTAGAGCCCATTTCTAGGCTCCTTCAACACAACTCCCTCATAATCTTCTAACTCATAAGCTCCTTTTTCAAGGACACGCCTCACAATGTAAGGACCGTGCCACATGGGATTGAACTTGCCTGCCCCTAGGGGTTCTTTAGCTTGCTCATAGAAGAGTACCAAGTCACCTTCAGCATATTGTTGGGGACGGACAGACCTATCATATTGAACCATGACACGACACTTATTAACATCAATGGCCATGTCAGCATCTCGACGATGCTCGTCAAGTTTCTCGAGGTGTACTAAACGTTGCTCAATATCCGTCGTATTAGGAAGGAGCTCTATGGCTAGCTTGAGCGAAGGAATCTCGCATTCAATCGGTAAAAGTGACTCCACACCATGAACTAACTGGAATGGTGAGAACCCGGTGGCAGTCTTAACTGTGGTTCGATATGCCCACAAAGCAGGATATAACATGATATGCCAATTGGTCTTGCTCTGTTGGATGGTACGTTGGAGAATGGTCTTCAAAGACTTATTTACTACTTCAACCTGACCATTCGCTTGAGGATAGTAGGAAGACGAGTGTTCCTGATGAAACCCAAGCTTGAGAGACAAATCCTCCATCATCTTATTTTGAAAGTGACTGCCATGGTCAGTGACAATCTCTTTCGGGATACTGAATCGAGTGATAATATGGTTGAATACAAAATGGGCTGCAGTAGCACCATCGGCTTTAACAGTAGGCATGTCCTCATCCCACTTTGAAAAATAATCCATGACCACAATAATATGATGATGCCCCCCAACCGAAGCTGGTTTGCAATCCATGAAATCTACCCCCCACTTAGTGAAGGGACCAACAATGACGACCGGATGGAGGGGCACTGTATGCGAGTGTATGTTCCGAGAAAGCACCTGGCAAGGGTGACATCTCTTCACAGCGTTAACACAATCTTTAAAGATAGTAGGCCAAAAATAACCTGCTCACATAATACGTTGGGTTGTAGCAAGCCCGGATAAGTGACCACCACATGTCCCTGCATGGCAATCATTAAGTACATGTTCCTCTTCTTCATGAGTCAAGCAACGATGGAGAATGGAATCCTTTCCTCGACGATACAAAGTTTCACTGACGATAGTATAATCTTTAACGTGATGTCTGACACGCCGCCGCTCGTCTTGTGAATAATGTGGAAGAAAATTCAAAGTTTGGAGATATCTAATGACATCCCCATACCAAGGGTCCTCAGTCGAGATAAGGAATAAGTGTTCATCAACAAAAGAATCTTCATGAATGACACCCTCATCAAGCCGTGGAAGGTCCGACATAAGCTCAGCGAACACCAATGACTTCATCCACTTTGCATAAGCAAACTCGAGATCAAATTCCTTAAGGATCACAATCGATTTATTATACTTACCCCTGATAAGGCGTTGTGAAAGCACGAACTGAAACGAATTGATATGAGCTACAACAGTGGTTGTTTGAAGCAAAATGTAATGCCGTAACCGCTGGACTGCATGAACAGTCGCAAGTGCTAGCTTTTCTACGTGGGTGTATCTTATTTCAGCGTGTACTAAGTTTCAACTGAGATAATAGATAACATGCTTGATAAGTGCATCATCTACCTAAACCAAGAGCATGCCAATAGTTTCTTGATACGTGGCCACATAAAGAATAAAATCGCGTGTTAAGTCTGGTGGACTAATCACAGGGGCCGATACCAAAGCTTTCTTAAGGGTGTCGAAAGACTGTTGGGCTCGCTCATCCCAGATAAAAGGTGTGTCTTTCTTCAATAGGTGTGCGAAACCTTTAGTAATACTAGCATAGTTAACTACAAACTGACGCAGAAAAGTAGCTCTCCCTTGGAGGCTCTGAAGTTGAAACCAATTATGCGGAGGAGGCAACTGAAGTATTGCCTCAAATTTGGGAGGATTGACTCTAATACCCTCTTTCGAGACTATGAATCCTAGAAGGTGACCAGTCCTAACCGTGAAGATGCATTTGTTTGGATTCAATCAAATTTTGTAGTGGATACATCGTTTGAGAATCATACGAAGGTGCTTGGGGTGGTCCACTCTCTTGCGAGAATGGCCAGCAAGATCATCCAAGAAAGCTTCCATAATCTTCTTAAGATCGTGAAAGGCATAGGTCACGGCTCGTTGAAAAGTAGCTCCGGCGTTCTTGAGGTCGAAGGGCATTTTCTGGTACGCAAAAGTTCCCCATGGACAAATAAATGCCATTTTATGTTGGTCCATAGGTTTGATTTGAATCTGATTATAACCCAAGAATCCATCCCTGAATGAAAAAATCTCACTATCTGCACAAGCATCCAATATTTGATCAATGAATGGCGTGGGGAAGTTATCTTTCGGACATGCACGATTCAAATCTATGAAATCAGTGCATACACGGATCGTTCCCTGCTTCTTATCCACAGGAACAGGGTTTGACACCCATTCGGTAAGAGGAACGGGGTAGATGAAACCAGCTTTGAGCAGTTTCTCCACCTTTGCCTTAATAGCAACTGCCTTCCTAGGGTTCACAGCACGTAAGCGTTGTCGAACCAGTTTAGCATCAGGATATGTTTTAATATCGTGTTCAACAATGCGGGGGTCTATTCCTGGCATCTCCTCATATGACCAGGTGAAAGCTTCCCGGAGTTCAGTAAACAAATCAGTGTAAATAGCAATCTCCTCAGAAGTACAATCGTCACTAACGTAAACATTCTCAATCTTTCCGGGAGTGCGAGAGATGGTTGGGGAAATATTGGCCATATTCCCCTCCAAGAAAACATCATGCGACTACAAAAGAGCCACAGGGTGACCAACCATCTCAGCTAGAGTCATCCTAAACTTCTCCTGGTCAATGAGCTCAAGGTTGGGAAGGAAATAAGATCGATGATGCATATCTTCCCAAGGCCTCTCACTACCACACATGGCTTCGAGGATAGCTTCATCAGATGGAAAAGTATCATCGAGGTAATCGTGAGAGAAAGATGAGTTGGCTGCCCAAACTGGCAGTGTAAAGGGATCTTCTTCAACTTTCTGGGGAGAAGAAAGATCCGGATCTGCAATGGTTTGTTGGATGTGATCGTAAGTGAGCTTTTCTACAGATAAAGGCATAGACATCCCAATGTGCGCAATGTCTCTAGACATAGAATCCATGGATGGCAAAATCCATGGATCACCACAATAGGAAGTCCAGAATGGCATACTATTCGAAGGAGGAGGCGCACTGTCGGAAATGGTTCCAATAAAATTCACAGGTGCAAAATGGTTAAAAGTTTCCATCAATGAGGGGTACATCCCAACACCTATGTTCCCAGTTGGTGACTGAGAATCAGAAACTTGTGGGACTACTGATCCCGTAGATACAGTGGAAGGAGTGCCAACATAATCCAGCTGATCGATCATCACAATATTGCCTTCATGGGTAAAGAAAATAACTCGAAATACAGTAGACGCGACAGCCTTCATAGCATACATCCAGTTCCGACCCAGTAAAATGTTGTAGTCAATTGGCGCATCAACCACTTCAACTTCGATAGGCATGGACTTACCTCCCAAGGAGACAACAAGGGAAGGGATAATTCCATGCAGCGTAAAATATCTACCATCGAATGTAGTGAGTGTAGTTCTAGATGTGAGTAAGGGAGGAGAGCCAAGAGCTTTCCAACAAGTTAACGACATTACTGACGCAGAGGCACCTTCATCAACCATAGTACGTTTGACGAAGCTCTTAAGACAAACCACCTGGATTTGAAAAGCCACATGGTAAGGAAAGCGAGGTTGGACATCAGTAGTGTCGAACTTGATAACACTAGGACTTCCCCCATCCTGAACTCCTAAGGCACTCAAAAGGGCATGCTTTTGAGAAGGACAAGCTTGAAAAACTTCAAGAGCCGACATGGCACACGGAGTTTGGCCCAAATCTTCTACGATGGAGTAGTTCTGGGTGGCTCAAGCATTAGGATTATGCGTGGAGCGCTTGAGAACACATTGCAGTATCTGTGGCATAATAGAAGGATTCTCGATATGCAAGGAATTATCAGGAGGAGGGGGACGTTCATTCCCCAAATTCGGTTGTGGTGCACCATAATCATGTTGACGAGTAGCAACACAAACCTTCGACTGAACCATATTCATGCATCCATAACCACTAGTATTGGAAGAAGACGTTCTCATTTCATTAGTACCATGACCAGTGGTGGGAGCATGCGAAGCCATGTTTTGGTGATGAGGTAGGGGATCCTTCAACACAGCTGTGCTCTGTGCCAAATGCTTCGATGCTTCTTCAATACGAGGACATAAGTGAGTAAGATGATCCTCCCCACAAAGCTTGCAAGGGAATTTCACCTTACGCCTAGGTTTACGATCCTCACCAGCATTACCGCCTTCCCGAGGAGTGTTGGCATTCTCTTTATGAGGAGTATTACGATTTCTATTGTTGTTACTTCCATTGTTTCCACCCCTACGATTATTTCTCCCCTTTTTCTTACCACCAGGTTGCTGGTTACCCGACGGCTTTGTTGATTGCACATTGTGTACATCAGATGATGGAGTGGAAGTGGACAAGGTGTGAACCTGTCTGGGTGCAGACTGGTTTAGCCACAAATTTTGCATTTGATTAGCTACCAGGTGTATAGGGTGAGTGCAGGAAGACCCCACGATGCCATCGGCATGTGGTCCAGGAACTGACGTGGGCTCATGTCTTGTTCTTGGTGTGTCAGGAATAATGTCATACAAAATGCCAGACTGAGAATAAAGAAGATCTAACTGCTGGACTTTCAAGATAGCTTGTTCCTCAGTCATAATTCCAAACATCGAAACATACTTAGCAATATATGGAAGCAAATAATTAAGGAACCATTCTAACAGGAACTCTGGAGGAATGTTGGCTTTCACTAATCTCTTCCACCGATGCCACTCTTGAACATGGTCAGAAATATGTGTGGCCTTATTCTGACGGAAGGTGGACAACAACTCAGTACCAGTATCATAACGAACCGGCAACTGGAAATGGTCTAAGAAAACCAAAGCAATCTCGTTGAAACCCCTGTAGGTGTTTCCGGGCAACTCCACATACCATTTCGCGGCTACCTCCGTGAGGGTGTGTTGAAATAGTCGTAATCGAATGGAATCATGATTCAAAGAGTTGGAGGAGCACCAAAGGTGAAATGTCGTGACATGATCTCCCGGGTCCTCACCACCTTTCCCCTCAAACTTTGGAAAAGAGATTGGTAGGGACCAAGCGCCAAGTAGGTTCGTGACACACTAGATCATTCGTGAGCTTTGAAAGATCCAGGAGATTCAGTCGTGCAAGGAACGGGAGCTGCGACTAGAAAGCTTGATTATAAGCTCCCATAAAAGGTTGATTGAATGGAACTATGTTGTACGATGGACCAAAAGCTTTACCATGAGGGTTAAACTGCTGATACTGAGGACCTGACGGCCCATAAGCTTTCCCATGGCCATAAGATGGATAACCTCCCCCTGCCTGACCCATTTGAGAGTAAGCAGGTATATGTGCGTTTTGAGCACCATATTGGAGTGGTGGGTGATACTAGTGGCCAGCACCAACTATGTTATAGTAAGGGTTGCCACCATGGGTATGGGGCATGTATGTACTATTCATAGTGGGAACCGTGTTGTATTGACCGTAATGGTATGGTATGTTCCCACCCCCAATATTCAGATTAGCTTGAGTAGTCGTGTGATGACTATAAGCATTAGAAGTATTCCCGGTTCCAATATGGGTGTGACCAGTAGCAGGGTTGGTGGTGTGATGTCCATGTGGATAGTAAATATTCCCACCCCCTACATTACTATTACTAGCGGCAGTAGTGGACGCAAAAGTATGAGGTAAGTGTCCACCCTCGTGGTTGGGAGGAATGGTATTATGTGCAAAAGTGGTCCTAGGTTGACAAGTAGCAACATGTGTACTAGGTGGTGGATGGCGAGTCGTGTTTTGAACAACATTTCGACTAGGTTGAGTATTCCTAGGAGGTGGTCGTGTTCTAATATTAGCACGGCTAGGAATCGGACTAGTCCCCATACTATGTGAGTGGGTGGATAACGTAGTTCCCCCAGCTAGGGTAGTGCCCCTAGTGGGTATACTATGGCCAACACTTTGACTAGTGCCAGCCTGAGTACTAACCATAGTGGAAGGTTCGATAGTATTGTGACTAGGCTTACCAAAAGAGAGTGCAGTGGGGTTGACCATAGGGCTGGAAGCATCATGAGTCTCAGGCCTCCTATATCTAGAATCACTTCGAAATGAAGGAACGAAAGGCTCGTCTTGTTCTTCCTCTTAGGGTAAGTCGGGCATACTGTAAAGATAATTATCTGGATTTGAAGGATCAAACGGATCCCGGTCAAGTGGATTAGGCCAAAAAGAACCAGGTTGAGTCGCAGGTGGATCACCTCCCCAATCCTCACGAGGAGTCTGGGGATCTGAAGTATATTCAACTCTACCCGAAGGAGTAGAAATGTCTTGCCTGATATCGGGATGTGTAGCCATGTAATCCTCAACGTAAGTCATGTAAGAATCTGAAGACTCAGAGGGAGCCCTCCGGCGTCCTCTAGTAATGCGTTGTGTAACCAAAGCTGGCTTTAAACTAGCCAAACGACAGGACCGACGGAGTGTAGGGCTCTATGCCACGTTCTCTCTGGAGAGAGACATAGTGTCTCCTAAAGGCCAACTATCGATCAAAAATAGTAAATCAAAAGCACACACCTAGAGAATCTACAGCCAAGAGCAAACAGACAGAGTGGCTAAATGAGCTCCCGACACTAGAGCCGGTATGTCTCACCTACGAGAGGCTTGAGACTCCCAAACTATAGCCGGAGGTAACAGAATCAGTTATAGAGACACCCAGGCTTCACTGTGTCGACAGGGTCAAGTCCACTGCACGAACACAACTGTGTTGTCCAATCCCTATCTGACTCAGGACACAAACAGCATAACCACTACAAGTACCCTGTGCGTTACCTAGGTAAGGCAACTATGTCTACCGCAATATAACCAATGCTCAGGGGAACAGTCGCAGGTGGGACCCGTTGTATGGGCAGGGTAGCTAAGCCCGAAGCACAAGAGGACGAACCTCTGGTACCCCCAGATACGAACAAATCCTTGATATATCTCCCATGTTCAACAGATATCACAGGGATATCTTCTCAACCAACCTCCCGTGACCTCGTGCTTAACTCTAGTTTGAGTAGAGCTTTCCTGAGAACATCGATCTATACCATGGATTCTTCCACTCCCTGGTCAGACACCTAATGTTTCGTTCAGTAGTCTTGGATTGTTAACTCACAATGATCTATTCCAAGACTCTAAACCTATGCTAGTTGGTGTACCTTATAAATAAAATAAGTCTAATCAATTTTATGATTAAGCATTAATTTTAGTGGTTGTGATTACTCAAGGGATATGGTCGTGAAACTAGTGATGTGTAGACTCAATAGTATGCACCATCGTCTAATCCTAGACTCATCTATCCAATAAAACAATGTCACTAATATGCAAAGTCAATCATCAATTCCGAAATAAATATGCAAAATTTTATCTTTTCAATGCACAAGCAGAACCTAAAATGAAGACAACAAGCACTCAATGCAAAATGCAGTACATGGAAATAAAATATTTTTGTATTTTCTCTTATAAACAGAAAGGAAAATGCAAAAAACTAATGAATATTTTTTGTATTTTTTCAATATATATCGAATGAAAAAATGCAAGCAAAATCCTACTATTCAGTCACTGAAGTGCCGAGAAGATCACTAAGACAACCCAGCAGATCCTAAATAGCAAGACTCAGCCAAAACGAAGAGCTCAACAGGAAAAAACCAAGAGGTTAAAACCAAGGATTGGTAAACAAACAAGAAGGATCAACCAAGAGAAACGAAGAGATCTAGTCACAACCAAGGCATGAAATAGTCAAGAAAGAGGCCAATAAAGACTCGGGAATTAACCAAATTCACCCAGCAACAACCAATAGCCATAAACCAACAAAATCCAGAGTTACATGCTACTATCGAAGGAATACCTACGGGTACCCGCGAGCAGTAGTGTAAACAGAGGCGGGTATACGCGGGCAAAATTAAGCTAGCCTATGGGTGAGTAACAGCAAATGTTCAAATAGAGAGTCCAGAGGCTCAAAAAAAGCAAGTTTTCTATAATGTATCTTAACGGCCAATCAGTGACACAGAGCTTTGATAAACAACAACTCTAAAAATGGACTAATGCTCAAAAATTTTCCCAAACATGGATGTTTTCCCTAGCGGAGTTTCCATTTCTATATTGGAGAAAACTCACTATGGCTTGGGAATACCACAACAGACAGATGACTAGCAGAAATCTACTCAATTCTCAAAACAATGCTATTATAAATGACAATGTTAAAACAATGGAGAAATGTAACCAACCTCGATCCAACGTTTGATGTAGATCCTCATTGGAGCTTTCAATCTGCGCACATCCAAGCACTTGTAATCTGCAAATTAGTCTTGACAACCAATATCTAACAAGTACATGTGAGATATAAATAACATTAACATCATCAATAACAATGGTCCATAATATCATAAGCAAATGCAACCCAATGTATAATAAATGGAATTCACACCATGAATGGACGAGAATATGAGTATTTCTATTAATGAACAATAAAAAGTATAAAGTGATATGGCCTCTTTCCGACAACCAATCTGAACCAAGATCTAGATCAATCCACTTGTGCCTCCACCACTTCAATCCCCCATGAATGGAAAACTCAAACAAGAAAGGAGTTTGGAAGGTGAACATAACTGGTTCACAGCTACAAGTATCAATGAGTGCAGACTCAAGATAGGGCAACAATCCACTAGAGTGCCTTTACTATTCTCGTCTTCCTCCCGTCTATAAGCCATATGTACTCAATATATAGTCCTCTCAAAGGTAGGTGAAAGGACTCATCGAGACGTTACTTGGGTAGATGGAGAGCCAAAGGTCACCCAATGACCACTTTTTGGGAGTAAAAAGTAATAAAATAGTGGTTTTTACCATTTTACTTGATACCCACGGGCTATAGGGATGCAACTCGTGGGTACGCATGCTATAGTGATGCAACATGCAAGTAGGAACAAAAATAGGATAGACTAGTATCACTGAAGGATAAAAATGGATCTGAGTCCCTGAAATGGATCCTACAGGCCAAAGAATGCTGATGCTCACAAGGTGGAAGATTTCTGTGTAACAATGTTTGTCTTCATATTATTACAGTTAGTACAATCTTGATTAAATTTAAACTTGTCATATCACTTTAATAAAATTACGAATGCGTGATAGAAGATATTCATTGATTAGAGTGTTGACACTTATGATTGTACTAATGCATTATGGTGTTGTATGAGGTTGATGTTGTCCACTAACATGAAAGGTACATCAAGAAATACAAATCATGTTCTAGTTCAAGAACATATGACCATGGTGACATGAAGACAAAGGTTCGTCCAATGCCATGGATCACATAGAAGATATACTTACGAGGTATGTATAACTTGGTTCTATAATGGTTAACCTATGAGATATGCAGGTTACTAGCACAAGTCATTGAAGAGAACAAGAAGACATCATGTGGGTATGTTAGACATAACTAGCTAACATACTAATCCAAGTATGTTTTTCCTATATCAAGTTAGAATCCTACCTTGTGATAGGATCTCTTATATAAGCATACATGGCATGATTGATAATGATTATTCATAGGTTTGAATAAACATGGGTGTATGCATATTATGTATCTTACCTTAATTGATGATATGACTAACCAGAAGAGTCATAAAAGTATAGGTTTGAGTAATCATGGGTTTAGGCATATTATGTTTCTTACTTTAAGTTATGATATGACTAACCATAAGAGTCCTTGAATACTAATGCTTATTATTTCTATTTGAAATGATCATGACTATACATGCTTAAGATTATTGTGTTTTGATAGTATTGAGAATATACTAATAAATGTATGATTATGTATGAGATCTCGAGGATATCACAATAATGATACTTGTAAGCATGCATAGTGATCGAGTATGGATATAAGTTCAAGGACAAGTAATCCAGGAAGCAAAGATCAAGAGGGAGCACACTCCAGTAGTTTCTGCAAGGATGCAGATATTCAAAGGGAGTCGACCACTTCTCACAATCCAAATCAGAATGGAGTTGCAAAGATTCAGAGCGAGTCCACCCAACAACCAAACAAAGATAAGTATTCGAATTGTCATTTCTTACATATGTGTTTGTTTAAATAATGTTGTTCAATGATATATATGCTTATGTTCCTAGACTTAGGTTGTGTATTATGCATATTAGAATAATTGCATCAATGAACAGTATACTAATAATATGCATGTGATGGGTAAGTGGCCTATGGCACTGTACAGCATTCCATTGCTACTTACGTAGAATGAAACCTCTTTGCTGACATGTTGGGAGTATTGCAAAGTCTTAACAATGTTCTAGTAGAGATTGGAAGGCATCTAGAAAGTTATAGGATATGGATGAATGTTGTATTGAAGCATTGGATAAAATAATTGCATGACTGCATGACATATTTCTTTATGTGTAAGAATTTGTTCTGAAAACTATGAGATGTTTCTAATCATGCAATTTTAACTTGTTTTGTAGGAAAGATCGTATACCTTCACCTACAAAAGAAGGACTACAACATGTGTTCCAGCAACAAAGATATCTATTGAATATATTGAAGATATTGAAGTTCCCAGGATATGGGATGAAGTAATGGAAGAATGCCATGATCATTTGATCATGAAGAATGATGTTTGGGATGCAGTCCCAAGACCTAAAGGGAAGTCTGTTGTGAGTTCCAAATGGATCTATAAGATCAAGCATGTTGTAGATGGTAGCATGGAAAAATAAAAAATGAGGTTTGTAGCTCGTGGCTTCTCCCAGAAAAAGGGATTGAGTATGAAGAGACTTCTACACCTATAGCCAAGCACACTTCCATCAGATCAGTACTTGCTCTAGTTGTAGTGATGAAATGGAAGATACACCAGATGGATGTCAAGACATCTTTCTTGAATGGTGTAGTCGAAGAGGAAGTGTATGTGGAGCAGCCACTTGGTTTTGAGACACATTATGGAAAGTCATATATGTGCAGAACTTGGTATGGTAGGATTGACAGCTTTCTATCCAGTTTGGGCTTTACCAAGAGTAAAGTGGATTCCAACCTTTACTACAAGGTTGAGGAAGGAAATCCAATGATACTACTTTTGTATGCGGATAACCTGTATGTTACAGGTGAGGATATATTGATTTCCGACACGCAGCGGAAGCTTGCTTCCGAGTTCAAGATGAAGAACTTGGGGATGATGCACTATTTTCTAGGCATGGAGGTGTGGCAGAGTACAGATGGAATCTTCCTTGGACAAGGGAATTATGCAGTGGATATCCTGAAGAGGTTAGGGATGATGGACTGCAAGTCCATGGCCACACCTATGGCATCGAACCTGAAGCTTTGGTGTGATTCTTCATCTGATCTGGTTGATGTCACAGTGTTTCATCAGATGATTGGGTCCTTGATGTACCTAACGAACATGAGACCAAATATTTGATTTGCGGTGAACACATTGAGCTAGTTCCTGACGGATCCTAGAGGTGTTCACCTGGTTGGTGTAAAGCATATTCTAAGGTACCTGAAGGGTACAGTTGATTATGGGCTCAAGTATGATGCGAATAAAAATTTTAACCTGCAGGGTTATGTTGATTATGGGCTCAAATATGATGCAAATCAAAAGTTTAATCTGCAGGGTTATGTTGATTCAGATTGGGCAGTGCTGCAGATAGGAAGAGAACATCTGGGTGCTACTTTAGTATGGGATTAGGTGTGATCTCTTGGTTTAGGAGGAATCAGTCCTACATAGCACTAAGTACAGCCGAAGCAGAGTATGTTGCAGCTTGTTCGGCTAGTTGTGAGGAAGTATGCCTCCCAAAGCTACTGTCTGAGTTATTTGATCTCGCGCTGGAGGTTACTGGTATCTTTTGTGATAACCAGAGTTGTGTGAAGCTGTCTGAGAACCCGGTGTTCCACGACAGGTCGAAGCACATTTAGATCAAATATCACTATATCAGGGATATGGTGCAGAGAGGAGCAATGAAGCTCCTGTATGTTGCGATGGACGAGCAGATTGCAGATGTGCTGACGAAACCACTAGCCAAAGTGAAGTTCGAATACTTCTGAGGGAGGCTTGGTGTTCTTCAGATTGACGACACTTCAATGAAGAAGTGATGGAGACATTTGATGAATCCATTCCGAGCATGGTGAGAGGAGGATCCTTCCATGGCTGTGGATATAAGCGATGGATGATGAGCATCAGGACGATGCTCCAGTTACTGCTCTATATGTGTATGTGTGCATCATGTTGGATGTTGGATATGATCAGTTGAATCAATTATATGTATATGTATGTATAAGGTATGATCAAGTGGATCATGTATTTGTATATGTATCAGGTGGATACATTGTATGATCAGGTAGATCATGTATGTTGATATGTATCAGGCAGATACTATGTATGCATCAGGTGGATGCATTGTATGATCAGGATGATCATGGATGACGAGCTTCGGGATGTTTCTCTAGATGACATGCATTAGGATGATGCAGTGATGATGATCAGGATGATGTATGGTGAGTATCAGGTTGATACTCTATGTCCATGGAACAGGTTGTGTAGATAAATCATATAATCCTAGCCCTGGGAGGTTTGTAGATAGTCTTTCGAGGTTTTTCCTATGGCATGTAATACTGGCCCTGGGATATTTGGCAAATGCTCTTTCGAGGTTTTGCTTTAGAGGACATATAATCCTAGCCCTGGGAGGTTTGCAGATTCTCTTGCTAGGTTTTTCCCCTCGCATATAATAGCTCCCTGGGAGATCTGGCAAATGCTCTTTCGAGGTTTTGTCCTATGGCATGTAATCCTAGCCCTGAGAGATCCTATAGGTTGAGCTGTGTCCTCGTAATCAATCTTGGGATGCTCTTTCGAGGTTTTTCCATCACCACATGTAATAAGTCCTGGAGATCTAGACAGGATGAAAAATGCCTCAGATGCTCTTTAGGGTTCTTGCTTGGCAAGACACTCTTTTAAGGTTTTGTGGTGGGGGTCACATGTAATAAGTCCTGGAGATCTAGATAGGATGAAAAAGTACTCAGATGCTCTTTAGGTTTCTTGCTAGTCAAGAGACTCTTTTAAGGTTTTGTGACATTCACATATAATACTAGCCCTAAGAGATCTGACAGGTAGAGCTGTATGCTCACAACAACCTGGGATGCTCTTTCGAGGTTTTTTGATGCATGTAATAAGTCATAAGAATTCCATAGTATGGCCAATGATGATGAAGACCTGCAAGTGGTGGGCCTACATCCAGTATGAAAAAAGACTGGCTCTATAGAACTTCCTATGATGAGTAGATCGAAGATTGATTGAGATAGCAACAGTAGTGATGATGACGATGATTCGCTGATGATGATATAGAGAAGAAGACTTGTGATAGAAGACCTGTGTCGAGAAATACCTTCCTAGTTAAGAGGGAGTGTTGATGTATATGTAACTTTGGAATGTATTTCACATATATGTATATTGTATTCCTATAGAGATGTTATTATTCCTCTATACGGAAGTGTTTGTATTCATACAGAGATGTTATTATTCCTCTATATGGAAGTGTCAGCATTTATATTGTAAGTGTCATAACTTATACTTGATGGGTTATTAGACCACCTTGTTGGGGTCGGCCCTATATAAGTCATGTGGGTCAAAGGGTTATTAGACCACCCTATTGGGGGTCAGCCCAATCAGCATTATGTTATGTGGTTAAGTTAAGGCCGACCTAGTAAAGGTTATTAGGAAAGTCAAGTCAATTATAAATAGAGTGTGGGAGGCACTCTATTTGATCATTCTATTCTCTCACACACTCTTTGGAGAGTGGCGCACTTGTGGAGGAGGAGAAGCTGCTGCTAGGAGATTTCTATCTCTTATGCTTCGGTTGTATCATTGCTCTATCTATCTCTGAGGAAGTTATTGGGGTTTTTCACCTTTATGGTTTTCCCCAAGTAAACTCTGTGTCTCTTGTGTGCTTTCATTATTGTGTCCATGATTGATATTCTATAGATATGTTGTACATGTTGTTCTCTCAATTAAGATCCTAGATCAGATTGAAAATTCTGAAAAACTAACACACTTTAAGACACCTCACCATGTCTAGGGACGATGCAATCCCAATCGAATTGCATGATGATTAATCCCTATCACTTTAGGACATGAGTCCAAGGATGATGCAATAGAAATAGTCTTCTTAGACAAAGTCTAAGTACCACTTCATCAATGTCATCGTCGGAACAGGTAACTTAATCATCAACCTCATTTTTGGAACAAGTAACCTCATCATCGACATATGTGTCCTCATCATCGATACAAGTATCCACATCATCAATACAAATATCCATATCATCGATATAGTATCCTCATCATTGATACAGTACCCTTATCAATATAGGTATCCTCATCATTGACCTTACCATCAATATAGGAAATCTCATCATTGACACAGGTATCCACATCGATACCAGTATCCAAATGTCATCATCGACCATATAACTCCCCCTTTCGAGGAGGGTCCTTCTGAACTACACCAAGATTTTCTCAGAAATACTCAAACTTTACTTGAGAGAGAGGTTTGGTCAATATATCAACAACTTGTTTGTCAGTGCTCACATACTCGAGCTTGATAGCTCCTTTCTACACCATATCCCATATATAAAAATATATGATCTCTATGTGCTTTGACTTATCATGGAATACTGGATTCTTTGTCATCTTGATACAACAATGGTTGTCACACAGGATCATAGTAGGGTCCATCTCTAAGTCAAACAATCCTGATAACAGCTTTCGAAGCCATATCACTTCACAACTAGCAGAGCAAGTAGCTATATATTCTGCTTCAACTGTGCTGAGAGCCACACTAGACTGCTTCCTGCTAAACCATGATATCATGGCAGATCCCAAACAATAACATCCACTCGATGTGCTCTTCCTATCTGATACACTACCTGTCCAATCAACATCTGTGTAGCCATACAATGTGAAGTCATGATCTCCAAGATAATATAGACCAAAATCTATCATACCTTTCAGGTACCTCATCACATGCTTTGCAGCTATCAGGTGTACACGCCTAGGTTCCACTAGGTATTGACTCAAGTATTCACAACAAAGCATATATCTGGCCTGGTATTCGTCAGATACATCAATGACCCAATAATATGTCTGTACAGAGTCATATCCACTAACTCTGAAGAGTCATCAGCTAACAAATTCAAGTTGGAATCCATGGGAGTGGCCATGTCTTTGCATTAGAACATATCAAATATTTTCAAGATTTCCATAGCATACATTCCCTAGTTGAGAAAAATTCCTTCTGGGCCTTGCCATACTTACAGACCTAGGAAGTAGTGCATCAATCTGAGATCTTTCATCTCAAACTCTAAAGAGAGCTTCTTCTTGCACTCGATAATCTGTTTCTCATTTCCTGTCAAAAATCGATCATCCGCATATAGAAACAATATGATAGGTTCCTCATCCATAACCTTGAGATAAATATTAGGATCAACTTTACTTTTGGTAAAGCCCAAGCTTGTCAAGAAACTGTCAATTCTTCCATACCAAGCTTTGGGAGCTTGCTTCAACCCATACCAAGCCTTCTTCAGTTTGCACACATGAGTTCTTCCATCTCCCACCTCAAATCCTTGTGGTTGTTCTATGTACACTTCTTCCTCAATCACACCATTCAGGAAAGTTGTCTTTACATCCATCTGGCGTAATTCCCACTTCATCATGGATGCAAGTGACATGATGATTCTAATGGAGGTGTACCTTGCAACTGGTGCAAATGTCTCTTCATAGTCAATTCCCTCTTTCTGAGAGAACCCTCTGGACACAAATCTTTCTTTACACTTTTCAATACTACCATCTATTTCATACTTTATCTTGTATATCCATTTGGAGGATACCACACTCTTGTCCTTTGGATTGGGAACTATATCCCAAACATCATTATTCATTATTTACTGGTACTCCTTTGTCATTGCCTCTACCCACTCTTTCTTATAATATGCCTCCTCATAACTAGTGGGTTCTTGATCTACAAGATCACACATCAAAGCCATATAGTTGGAGAATGAATTTGGTTTCTTTCTCACTCTGGTGGAGCCTTCAGAAACTCCATACTTTTCTGCTCCTAGTATAATGTCTCTTACCCATGCTGGCTTTCTCTTTCTTGATATGTTTAAGGTAGGGGGTTCTTGTGGTTCTATTATGTCATTGTCTCCAGGTGTTACATCTTCAGGGGTGGGTACAACTTCTGTAATTCTGGAAGGTGCATCTTCTTCATATACTTCTTCATACTGGCACTTCCTAGATTTCTTGAGAGTTGCTTCTTCATCAAATGTCACATCCCTACTTATTTCCATATGATGGAATCATGGGATGTAAATTATGAATGCTTTGGATGCTTCACAATATCCAACAAATATTCCCTTCTTCCTAGAAGGATCCATCTTGGTCCTCTTTTCTTTTGGAATGTGAATGTATACTGGGCATCCAAATATCTTGAGGAGACTTACCTCAGGTCTCTTTCCTGTGAACACTTCTTCAGGGGTCTTGAATTGAAGAGCACTATGAGATAGTCTATTCTGCACATATACTGTTGTCCTAGCTGCTTCAACCCATAGATACATAGGTAGGTCTTGATCATGTATCATTGTTTTTACTACTTCCATAATGGTTCTATTCTTTCTCTCTGCAACACCATTTTGTTGAGGATTGTAGGGAGTGGTTAGTTCCCTCTTGATTCCAGCTTCTTTACAAAAGATTTTCAAAATCATTTGAAGTATATTCTTCGCCATTATCTGTCCTGAGTATTTTGATCTTCTTTTCTGAATGATTTTCTATCAAGGATTTGAACTCCTTGAATTTTCCAAAGACTTCATTCTTTCCTTTTAGAAATTATATCCAAGTATTTCTTGAATATTCATCAATAGATGTAAGGTAGTATTCATATCCACTCAAGGATGTGGAGGGCATTAGTCCACATACATCTGAATGAATCAATTCCAGGGTACTCTTAGTTTTTGTTTCACTCTTTGGAAATGGGTTCTTGATATTCTTCCCTTTTGCATATCCTTTGCATGTGCCATCATGATCCATCTTTAAGTCTAGTAGTCCTATAACTACCTTGCTCACATGAGGTAGTGCTTTGTAGTTAATGTGAGCAATCCTCCTATGCCATAGCTCACTTGGGCTAGTGGCTTCATGAACAAGGGCATCTTCTAGATGGCCCTTGAGTTTGTATAGACCTCCTTCCTCTTCACCAATAGCAATTTCATCCTCAATTGATTTTCCTTTGGGCCACATGAGTACTTGCCCATCTATGAATGCAACCCTATAACCTTTCTTATCTAAAGTTGAGATAGAAAGTAGGTTCTTCTTCAAACCTGGTACATATAATATTTTCTTCATCTTCAATGGAGTTCCAGAATCAAGCTTGTAACTTCCTTCACCAACTCTCTTGATGGGATATTGATAGTCATCTCCTAGGGATACCTTCTGAGGAGAGGTCTTATCTTCAAGTTTTGACAGTCTTCTTTGGTCCTATCATGTGCTTTGAAGCACCACTATCAATGAACCATGTATCTTCTCCATGTTGATGTATATGTAACTTCAGAATGTATTTCATCTATGTATTTCATATATATATTTATTGTACCCTTATTAGAGATGTGTTATTCCTCTATAAGGAAGTGTCGTCATGTGGATTGACAAGTGTCGCAAGTGTGTGTACTTACCGATGGGTTATTAGACCACAATGTGTGGGGTCGGCCCTGAGATATATATTATATTGTGGATGTACCTAGCTAGACAAGCCGGCCCCATAAGGTCACTGGGAAAACAGGTTTGTATAAATAGAGATTAGGAGATCTCTATTTCGATCATTCAGAAAGTCATATCTCTCTCACTCAGAAAGTGGCGCACTAGTGAGGAGGAGGATCATCTGCTTCTAGGAGACTATCTCAAGTGTATTTTGGTTGTACTTTGGTTGAGCCAATGCTCTCTCTATCTCTAAGGAAGTTGTGGGGTTTTTCACCTTAGAATTTTCCCCACAGAAACTCTGTGTCTCTTGTCTCGCATGCTTTTGATTCTTGTGATGCTTGTCATGATTATTGTGATTGTTATGCATTGATATATTGTATATGTTATTCTCTCAGTAAAGATCCAAGAGTATTGTGAATTAATGCTCAAAATTTAACATGGTATCAAAGCTAACCTGAGAAGAAGATATTTTGCAGTGATGGAAACTTGAGTTTCTTGTTTATTGGGTTTCTCTCCACAGATTTTGGAAAAGCAGTATAGTAGATTGACTCTACTCATCAAGGAGAATCTATCTGTCCAATCAAAATTCAATTCTAAGCATTTTCAGACTTGGCCCTAAAAATTAGGGTTTCCACAAAAATAGGAATTTCTGAAATCTTAAGACATAGCTGGAAGCTCCTTGCAAAAATCGAAGTTTAGAGCATTGGATCTAGATTTTTAGCTGGGTAGATCTCCGGGAAACTCAAACCCTAATTTAGGGCTCTGGCTAGGGAACCTGGGAGGACAAAAAGGAAAATCTGAAGGGTAAAGCTTTGCTGATCTCAAATTCTGAATACACCAGGCTGATCAGATCATCAAGGCGCATCTTATCCTTTCAGAAAATTGAAATTCACATTTTGAATTTTTAGGGTTTTTTCGACAAACCCTATTCCGGGACCAGATTCAGTTTTCAGCATTTCAAGTGGTAAGACCTAAATCTTTTCTATTTCCATTTGAAGTACTCTTTAAGATGTCCCACCACACCAAGCTTGAGGATAAGCTTGAAGGAGTTGTTAACTTCCGAGCTTGGAAGTATAGGATTGGTTTAATCCTGGAAGAAAATGAGTTGGACTCATATGTAAAAGAAGACATCCCTATCCCAGAGGATGAAGAGGCTAAGGTATTGCATAAGAAAAACTTGGTCAAGGAAAAGAGAATCATTGTTGATTCTATCAAAGACCATCTCATACCCCATGTGTCTTCTCTAAAGACACCCAAGGAGATGTTTGACTCTTTGACCAAGCTATTTGAAGGGAAGAACATAAATCAGAAGATGAACCTGCGGAACCAATTGAAAGGAGTAAAGTTTCAGAATGGAGAAACCATTCAATTTTATTTTTCAAGGGTCTCCTAGATCAAGGAACAACTAGAAGCTGTGGATGAAATGGTGGAGAATGGTGAAGTGGTGATGACCACTCTAAATGGCCTACCCAGGTCATGGGATTCCTTTATTCAAGGAATTTGTGCAAGGAAGAAGTTGATATCCTTCAACAAATTGCGGGAAGAATGCTCTCAAGAAGAAGCTAGGCTTGTGGACCGAGAAGAAAAGATGGGAAATGAAGATCAAGCTCTCACAGCACATGCCAGGAAAGGCAAGTCCAAGAAGGAATCATCTCATAATAGGAGATTCTCACACCACCATTATCATAAAGATAAGAAAGATCTCAGATGCTTCAAATGCAATGAGAAGGGAAACTTTGCTTCAGATTATCCCAAGAAGAAGAAAGACAACAACAACAACTTCAATAAGAAGAAGAAGAATAACAAAAGAAGATATCATGCTCATGCTACCAAAGATGATGAACCCCCAAAGAAGAAGGCTAGGGAAGAAAGTGATAGTGATGATGACTCATCAAGTGAAGAAGAATATGTTCTAATTTCTGCTCTCACAAGTACTATCTCACATGGTTGTAATGATTGGTTGATTGATAGTGGGGCTTCAAAACACATGACTGGGTTTAAGGAATATTTTGTGAATCTATCTAAACATGAATCACCCCATAAGGTGAAACTTGGGGATGATTATCAATACCCAATCAAAGGAAGTGGTGAAGCCTCCTACAACCTAGATTCTGGAAAATATTTGAAGATGAGAGAAGTCCTTTATGTACCTGGGCTTAAGAAGAACTTACTCTCCATCTCTGCATTGGATGCAAAAGGTATGAGGGTTTCATTTGTGGATGGCCAAGTCCTAATTTGGCCAAAGGGAAAGAACATAGATGATGCATTAGTGATTGGAGAGCAAGAGGGAGGTTTGTATGAATTGAAGGGACAACCTGAACATGCCATGGTACATGAATCCATGGAGCCAAGTGAACTTTGGCATAGAAGACTTTGTCATATGCACTATAGGGCACTTCCAATTGCAAGCAAGGCTGTAGAGGGTCTTCCTGAAATCAAGACCAAACATGAAGTTGTTTGCAAAGGATGTGCAAAAGGTAAGAACATTAAGAAGGCTTTCCCAAGCAGTGAAAGCAAGGAAAAAGACATCCTGGAAATCATCCACTCAGATGTATGTTGTCCTATGTCATCCAGTTCTCTGAGTGGGTATGTTTACTATGTCTCATTTATTGATGACTTCTCCAGGAAGACTTGGGTATACTTCTTGATGAACAAAGATGAGGTGTTTGATAAATTCAAGGAGTTCAAAACCTTGATGGAGAATCAAACTGACAAGAAGATCAAAACATTCAGATCCGACAATGGTGGAGAATTCACCTCAGGTGACTTCAAGAAGATTTGTAGTGATTCAGGGATTAAGAGGGAGTTGACTGCTCCTTATAATCCTCAACAGAATGGAGTTGCAGAAAGGAAGAACAAAACAATCATGGAAGAAACAAGGGCAATGCTACATGACCAGGATCTACCTATGCATCTATGGGCAGAAGCAGCTAGAATAGCTGTATATGTGCAGAACAGAACACCCCACAAGATATTGGACAACAAGACACCAGAAGATGTCTTTTCTGGTAAGAAACCTGAAGTCAGCCATCTCAGAATATTTGGTTGTCCAGTATACACTCATGTTCCAAAGGAAAAGAGGACTAAACTAAGATCCTTCAGGAAAGAAGGGTATCTTTGTGGGTTACAGTGAAAGCTCGAAGGCTTACAGAATATACTTTCCAGGGTTTAAGAAGATTGATGTCAGCAAGGATGAATATAAGTTCAAGGACAAGTAATCCAGGAAGCAAAGATCAAGAGGGAGCACACTCTAGTAGCTCTTGCAAGGATGCAGATTTTTAGAGGGAGTTGACCATCTTCCTACATTCCACAACAGAAAGGTGTAGAAGAAGCTACTTTAGCAGCTCCTTCCAGGAAGCAAAGACTCAGAGGGAGTCCACCCAACAGACAAACAAAGATAAGTATTTCAATTATCATTTCTTGCCTATTTTGTTTATTTAAATAATATTATGCTTATGTTCCTAGACTTAGGAGATGTATTGTGCATATTAGAATGATTGCATTAATGAACAGTATACTACTAATATGCATGTGATGGGTAAGTGGCCTATGGCACTGTACAACATTCCAGTGCTACTTATCTAGAATGAAACCTCTTTGCTGACATGTTGGGAGTAGTGCAAACTCTTAACAATGTTCTGGTAGAGACTGGAAGGCATCTAGAAAGTTATGGAACATGGATAAATGTTGTATTGAAGCATTGGCTAAGATAACTGCATGACTGCATGACATATTTCTTTATGTGTAAAGAATTTGTTCTAAAAATTATGAGATGTTTCTAATCATTCAATTTAACTTGTTTTGTAGGAAAGACCATATATCTTCACCTACAAAAGAAGGACTACAACATTTGTTCCAGCAACAAATATATCTATTGAAGATATTGAAGTTCCCAGGATCTGGTATGAATAAATGGAATGCCATGATCTGTCGATCATGAAGATGATGTTTGGGATGTAGTCCCAAGACCTGACAGGGAGTCACATGTGTGCAGATTGAAGAAAGCCTTGTATGGCTTGTAGCAAGCTCCCAGAACTTGGTGTGATACAAAGAGGAATCTTGCTGCTGAGTTCGATATGAAAGATTCAGGATGATGGATTGCAAGGCCATGGCCACACCTATGGGATTGAATCTGAAGCTTCTATGTGATGCTTCATCTGAGCTGGTTGATGTCTCTATGTATCGTCAGATGATTGGGTCCTTGATGTACCTGACGAACACGAGACCAGATATTTGCTTTGCGGTGAACACATTGAATCAGTTTCTGACAGATCCAAGGAGTGTTCATCTGGTTGCTGTAAAGCATGTTCTGAGGTACCTGAAGGGTACAGTGGATTATGGGCTCAAGTATGAGGTGAATCAAAAGTTTAACCTGCAGGGTTATGTTGATTCATATTGGGCTGGTCGTGCTACAGATAGGAAGAGCACATCTGGATGTTGCTTCAGTATGGGATCAGGTGTGATCTCTTGGTTTAGCAAGAAGTAGTCCTGCGTAGCACTGAGTACAGCTGAGGCAGAGTATGTTGCAGCTTATTCAGCTAGTTGTGAGGTAGTATGGCTATGGAAGCTACTATCTGAGTTATTTGATCTCCCGTTGGATGCTACTGGTATCTTCTGTGATAACCAGAGTTGTGTGAAGCTGTCTGAGAACCCAGCATTTCATGACAGGTCGAAACACATAGAGATCAAATATCACTATATCATGGATATGGTGCAGAGAGGAGCTATGAAGCTCCTGTATATTGCGACGAACGAGTAGATTACAGATGTGTTGACGAAGCCACTAGCCAGGGTGAATTTTGAGTACTTCAGGGAGAGGCTTGGTGTTCTTCAGATTGATGACACTTCAAGGAAGAAGTGATGGACACATTTGTTGAAGCCATTCCAAGCATGTTGGAAGGAGGATCCTTCACATGGCTATGGATGTAAGCGCTGGATGATGAGCATCAGGATGATGTTCTCGTATGATCAGTTGGATCATTTTTATATGTATGTATGTATGCATCATGTTGGATGTTGGATATGATCAGCTGGATCATTTATATGTATATGTATGTACGCATTATGTTGGATGCTGGATATGATCAGTTGGATCATTTATATGTATGTACGCATCATGGTTGAAGCTGGATATGATCGGTTGGATCATGTGTATGTATTTTGTACAAGCATCATGTTGGATGCTTGGACCATGTATCTATATATGTATCCGGTGGATACATTGTATGATCAGGTAGATCATGTATGTTGATATGTATCATGTATTTATATTTGTATCAGGTGGATACACTGTGTGATCAGGTGGATCATGTATGATGATATGTATCAGGTAGATACTTGGTATGCATTAGGTAGATGCATTGTATGATCAGGATGATCATGTGTACATCAGGATGATGTATGGTGAGTATCAGGTTGATACTATGTGGCCGTGGAACAGGTTGTGCAGATAAGCATGTAATTTGTGCCCTGGGATATTTGCAGATAGTCTTTCGAGGTTTTGCCTATGGCATGTAATTTGTACCCTAGGATATCTAGAAAATGCTCTTTCAAGGTTTTGCTTGGGAGGACATATAATTTGTGCCCTGGGAGATCTGCAGATAGTCTTTCAAGGTTTTTCCTATGGCATGTAATTTGTTCCCTGGGATATCTGGCAGATGCTCTTTCGAGGTTTTGTCCTATGGCATGTAATTTGTGCCTTGGGAGATCCGATAGGTTGATCCGTGTGCTCATAATCAGTCCTGGGATGCTCTTTCGAGGTTTTTCCATGACCACATGTAATTTGTGCCCTAGGAGATCTGATAGGTTGAGCCTTGTGCTCGTAGTCAGTCCTGGGATGCTCCTTCAAGGTTTTGTGGTGACCACATGTAATTTGTGCCCTGGGAGATCCGGCAGGTTGAGCCTTGTGCTCGTAATCTGTCTTGGGATTCTCTTTCAAGGTTTTGTGGTGGGGTCACATGTAATAAGTCCTGGAGATCTAGACAAGATGAAAAAGGCCTCATATGCTCTTTAGGGTTCTTGCTAGTCAAGAGACTCTTTTAAGGTTTTGTGATGCATGTAATAAGTCCTGAGATTTCTACAGTATGGCCAGTGATGATGAAGACCTACAGGTGGTGGGCCTACATCTAGTATGAAAAAGGACTGGCTCTGTAGAACTTCCTATGACGAGTAGAGTCAGAGGTTGGTTGAGATAGCAGCAGCAGTGACGATGATGATGACGATGCATCGATGACAATGATCCCAAGAAGAAGACTTGTCTAGTAGATTTGTGTCGAGAAATACCTTCCTAGTTAAGAGGGAGTATTGATGTATATGTAACTTCGGAATGTATTTCATCTATGTATTTCATATATATATATTTATTGTACCCTTATTAGAGATGTGTTATTCCTCTATAAGGAAGTGTCGTCATGTGGATTGACAAGTGTTGCAAGTGTGTGTACTTGCCGATGGGTTATTAGACTACCATATGTGGGGTTGGCCCTGAAATATATATTATTATTGTGGATGTACCTAGCTAGACAAGTTGGCCCCATAAGGTCACTGGGAAAACAAGTTAGTATAAATAGAGATTAGGAGATCTCTATTTAGATCATTCGGAAAGTCATATCTCTCTCACTCAGAAATTTGCGCACTAGTGAGGAGGAGGATCATCTGCTTCTAGGAGACCATCTCAAGTGTATTTTGGTTGTACTTTGGTTGAGCCATTGCTCTCTCTATCTCTGAGGAAGTTGTGGGGTTTTTCACCTTAGGGTTTTCCCCACGGAAACTCTGTGTCTCTTGTCTCTCATGCTTTTTATTCTTGTGATGCTTATCATGTTTATAGTGATTGTTATGCATTGATATACTATATATGTTATTCTCTCAGTAAATATCCAAGAGTATTGTGAATTAATGCTCAAAGTTTAACACTCCAGGTGTTACTGCCACAGAGAGTGCAGAGAATAGAACATACTCTTCTGCATATTCTAATTCTTCTACTTTAGATCTTTTATTTTGAGGCCTTTCGTCCTCTTCTTCTTCACTATCATCTTCTGTTAGATGTGCTTGATGTATTTTGTGGTGAAAACCCTTTTTCTTCTTTAGAGGACAATCCTTAGTAATGTGTCCTATTTTGTGACAAGTAAAACATTGGAATGAGGAGTAATCTCTTCTTTGATTAGTTCCTCTTCTCTTTTGAAATCTTTGTGGAGGTTGAGACTCCTTGTGACTATCCTTCTTGAAGTATGATTGATTCCTTCTTCTCTTGGTGTGGATGGCCAAGGCTTGGTCATATTCTTTGAGCAAGGATTCTCTATTGGCAACCCTAGCTTCTTCTTGAATGCAATCCTCCCATACCACATCAAACTTCATACTTTCTTTTCTGGAACACATAGTTTGGATGAATGAATCCCAATATCTAGTGAGACCATTTAGAGCAGTCATGACTAGTTCATATTCATCAAGGGTATATCCAATGGCTTCTAGTTGTTCCTTGAACTGAGAAACCCTTTAGAAGTAATCTTGAATGGATTCTCCTTGATTCATCTTAGTGCTCTTCAATTGAGCTCTCAATTTCATCTTCCTATTGATGTTCTTTCCTTCATACATTCCAGACAGAGCATCATACATCTCATTTGGAGTCTTCTTGGATGCCACTTGGGGAATCAAGTGATCCTTAATATAATCAACAATGATTCTCTTTTCCCTAATCAAGTCCTCCCTATACTTCTCTTTGGTATCATCTTCCTCAGGTTCTGCAACCTCGTCTTTGATATATTGGACAAGATCATTCTCTTCAAGAATGAGACCAACCCTATATTTCCATGCTCGAAAATTCTCTATACCCTCTAACTTGTCTCCAATCTTAGTTCTTGGAGCCATCTTATCTAGAGGGTTACAGAAATTGAAGTTTCTCAAAATATAGAATAACACTTACCAGGAGATATGCTTGATTGGATTGAGATAAATAGTGAAATCTGCTTCTGGAAACTTCAACTTTTCACCCTTCAAATCTGATCAGCAACTTTTAGATCTGTAATAGAATTTCTAGCTTTTTGGTTCACACCTTTCCTGGTTTTCTGGTGCACATGTGCACACTTTTTCTGGTTTTCTGGTCCAGAAGTCAAACTAGGGTTTGAAAAATCCTAGGGTTATACACACTCAAAAAGTTTGATCTAGGGCTCAAAACTTTTGCAGAAACCCTAATTTTCATCAGAGGAGGAGAGAGAGGTATTTTCACCTTGTGAAAGATGTCCTATTCAGGATAGCTTTGATACCATGTTAAGTTTAGCCTAATTTCACAAGCAAGATCACTAAAAGAAACACAATCACAAGATAGACAAAGATTTACCCTGGGAAACCCTCATGGGGTAGAAAACTTAGTCAAGCTTTCCTCAATATAGATAATCAACCAATACAAAGATGTAGTCCTCAACAAGAGCTCCTTCTCCTCCTATGCAGACCTCTCTCTCTCTCCTATGCGCCAATCACAAGTGAGTGAATGAATGAGATAAATGAGGAACACACCTCCTCTAATTATACTCATGTTCTAACTGACTTTTCACCCTAATGGGGACGACCTCTCGTAAGAGAGTCTAATAACCCCTAAACAGCTAAGTCAAAGCTGACCTCACATGTGATATCTAATAACCCTAGTTACCACACTCTCTCAGGGGGAATAAACATCTCTGGATATATAATAGGGTCTCCACGGAGGAATGGAACATCTCTGGAATAATAAAGTATAAATATAATATTCTTAGAAGTTACAATATTTCAACATTTTTTTTACTCATGGGTGCATCTATATATATAAAAGAAGCACCGATGCACATTATCAAGAAACACACTGCTTATTGAACTCTATTCTACCTTCGCAAAGAAAACATTCTGTAAATAATAAATTGTGTAGGTTTTCATTTGATTTTTGTCAAATATTTACTTTTCACTCACAATAAAACATTAGTGCACTTTACTGTAAAGTGAACCAAAAAACGTAAGTTTAAATAAAAATCAGCATGCACATTTATCATCAATGGGCCAAAATACACAATGAAAAAATGAATAAGAATTTCATTTTCTTAAATGTGTGTTTACTTTTAAAAAAAATAATCCTAATTTTATTATTTTTCCAATATTTACAGGGGATATTTGTGCAAGAGGGATTTACCATCAAATACTTTGGAGTGGGAAATTTGTTTTGAAGAGACAAATTTGTAAGAGATCATTGTAGGTCACATCTAAATATGCAGAGGAGAAATTCAAGGTGTGTCACTTCATTTTATTGAATATCTCAATATTTCTTTTATTTGATTCAAAAAAAATTCCGTGTGTTCTAAAACAAAAAGGTTTCATACTTATGTTCACTATTGGAAGCCCTAGCTTTATTCTTATTTCCCTTGGTTACTCTCTCTATATTTGACAAGATGCATTTTTTTCCTTCCAAGCAATAAATTTTATAGGAATTTGTTTCTTGTATATGAGTTTGTTCAGTATCTGTTTCAATTGGACCACTCATTGCATTGGAATAAAAACTTGGTTGTTGCTAATTTAAAAAAAAATGCTTTTTTGGTTTGCAATGCGCACTATACAAAAATACTACACCGGTGCGTATGTAGAGAATAAAGCAACGATGTGTTCTTATGTAATGCAAGCTGGTGTATAATTACGTAATGTCACACCAATTATCATGTGTCTATCACCATCACCGCTTAATTCATTTAAAAAAATAATTTCTTACCAAAAACGTTACATTTGGAATTTGTACATGTGTTTGGCGATGTGCATAAACATTTATGAGGCACTTGGGTGTTTAGTGTGTTTTAGAGCACCGAGTGAATATAGAATTTGTAAAAAAATGAATTCAAATTTGTAACATCACGTCAATTATATGTCAATGTGTACATGTATGCATACCACGCCGGTGCACACAATTATATATACCACACCAGCGTGCTTATGTATGTAAACCACATCGATTCTTATTTATATTATGCACACCATTATACTTTTTTGTAAAATTATTTCAAAATTTATATACCTAATTATTCATGTATTTTTTTCTTTTTTAAAATAAGATGACCAATAGAATTTCAAGGAAAACAACTTATTGTAGTGAGCACAATGCTAGCTCACCCCAACAAAATAAGAAGGCAAGTTCTTTAAGTTTCATTAGAAATTTAATATATTTGATTATTTGTTGGTTTGAATTAATGATGTGTATTGGTTAATGCATGTCTGTTACACCAAAATGTCGTCACCCTTGTGCAAGTGTCGCAAGTGTTGCAAGTGTGGTCGTCATGAACTAGTGTCATCATCATGACCATTGCAAGTATCGTTATTATGACCAAGTGTTGTCATCATGATTGTTGTGATAATGTCATCATCTTGACCATTGTATAAACTCTTTGTTATTTTACCTAAACCCATTTTAGAGTAAAAACACATCCCTAAAGTTTCCCATGAATGGAGGACTTAACTGACCTACTTTTCAAGGTCGTCGCAGTCTTCCCTTGTGCAAGATGCGATGTCGCAGGTTGTCCTAATGCAACCTACGACGATGTCAGTTATTTGGATAAAAGAGTATCTTCGAGCCCATTCTCGAATATGAGTGATGTGGAGGCCTATCCCTAGGCTCTAGGTGAGGTGGCATTTCGATTCCTAGACTTATGGAAAGATCCCTTAACCATATCCCTCTAATCCTCAACCTACCCTATCTCTTTATCCCTATATAAACACCCACTCTCTCTATGAGAGAGGGGAAGGTCTATGGTATCCTTATGCTCGTAGAATCCATACTGGTGATTGGGAAGCTTGTAGTACCTTGGAGGCTTGGCTTGGACATGTTGGATGGAGGATGTGACGTTGAAGCTTTGGTTGTAGCTTCATCTTTTCTATGTAATTCCCACTTTTATACAGTTAATATAATCTCTTTCCATAAGTTGTTGTCTCGTTGATGATGATATTTAGAGTTTTCTTCCTTAACTGTTAAATTAGATCAATCATATGAAATGTATGCTTTCACTTTTTGTTAGTATCTATATGTTCAATAGGGTCTTGCAGTTGGAGATCTAACGATGCTGGAGCATTGGATCAACAAAGAGAAAAGGGATCTGCAAATCTAAGGTAAGCTATCTACCCACTAGTTTGCACTTCTATTGAACTAGGAAAGTAGATCTATATTCTGTTTGATTTTTTCTAGACTTGCATCAAGATAGGGAGATCACACCTTAGATCTGTCTTTGGTAGATTGTCCATAACAAATTTGGTGACCATACTGGGGAATGAACATAGTTTTAGTTTTCAATTTGAATTCCATTTTCAGTTGATTGCTTTTGCAAGCCATCTTTTTGCCTTTGAAGCCTTTTCACCATCAGATATTCACTTTGAAGAGTCTAATTACCTTCCTATGAGTTTGTGTTCCTCATTTTCAGACCATTTCATTACTCATTGTCTGGAGAAGTGGTTCATTTTTGGAATTAGATCTCGCCTGTCGCACCTGGTCAGTGTACCCAGAGTGACACTGTGTTGTTTTTTATCTCTGTTCTTTGCCTGTTAATTTGTCGTCACAGCCCTTCCATTGGAGTACTGCAACATCGTCACACTTCCCGCACTAGTGAGCTGCGACGTCGCACTGTGCATAAGCACAGAGTGTGCCGATCTGCCATTTTTTGCCATACAGGCACCTTTTCTCCATTTCTGATTTGAGTTTTGGTTTGTGTACAGACTTCTCTGCATTGTACCTTCCAGGCAGAGCCCCTTTTGTCCAGCAGTGTTTTGTTTGGCTTATTTGTATTGGTTTTTGGGTCTTTTTGAGATTTGGATTCATGTTTGGCCCTTTAGTCGTTCGGACCCATCTCAAGGTTTTGAGATCATTTTTGGTTTGGTGTGATTGACTTATTTTAAAGACTTGAAGAGTGTGGGATATCCATGTCTTTTTTAGCCTCTCTTTCTTGGGTTATGTATCTTGTTTCCCTTACATGCTGAGCTATTTAATCGTTTCTGGGAAAGATTGTTTCTTTGTCTCCACTTTAGTTCAAATAAAATCTTGATTTTGTAAATCTTTTGCTACATTCATGAAATTGGAAAACATAAGTATTCTTCTTATTTTAATTTGATCATTTGAAATTCTTGGTCTCACATTCATAAGAAGAAGAAAAAGCTTGTTTCAGATATGTGTGTATTGGAGTTAGATAAGATTGTAAGTGCTTATCTTTGTCTTGCATTTGATTGGAAACGTTTGTGGAATCCTTCTTTCCATAGCTTAGATGTGTCTTTTTCAAGTGTAAAAAAGATAGGAAATGAGTTAAAATTCTTGCATTTGGTAGATTTTGAGCATCCCTTAAATGTCTTTGAGTTGTTTGGGTGCTTGCCATTTTTCTTTGGGAATTTCTGAATGATTAGAAGTGTTGTAGATATTCTCTCACTTTCTGTATATAGATGTGAAAAGCGTTTAGTTATCAAATTCCATTTTTGGTACATGCATTTGAAAATTGAAAGTGCTTCATTATTTTTTCTTATACGTTGTTAAGATTAGTTGGATCTTTCATTTTCTTTGCGCTTTTTAGATGATTATTGCAGAAAGTTAGAGTTATTGCACTCTAGGAAGGAATTCTTCTTTTCGCTACTACTTAAGTACTTTTGGTTTAAAGGAAAGAAAAATCTCTCCTTACCTTAAGTAGTTTTCATTGAAAAGGAAAGGAAAATGTGCATTATCATGTAGTTGAGGATTGGATTATGTTTACATTTATGTACTCACCTCATGCATCCACCTAACCACACAAGATAAAATTAACGCTAACTTAGGTTAAAATCATTTAGTATCTATGAGTAGGTTAGAGACATGTTCCGACGTCTTTAAGCATGGTAGATGTCATTATTTTCCAACACTGTATCTCGGGGGTATTGTAGTATTCCACGTACTTATCGGTATATCGAGCTCCTTCACGTACCCACCAAGTACCATAATCCGTACTTGGCATATATCGAATGGTGTATCACGTACTCGGTAGTATATCGAAAGGTCTCTTGCCGAACAGTTGTGCATTAGACAACACCACTACAGATTTGAGCTCCCACGTACCTTGCATATATCGGGAGACACCACTAGGATTCCTGAAATGAACTGAGTTAACCATTTAGCTGTCTTGAAAAAGTAATACACCGAGAACAGCACTCACGGAGATTAGCACGCACGTACTGTCTAGGTAATCGGGTATGCAGGAAAGGGTATAGTCCCAATTCTCCTTGTCACGTCATATTGTTGGACCCTGCAGTATATAGCAGTTTGTGATGCCTTGATAATACTATGAGGTTCCAGACTTTGAATCCACTCCTATTCACACAGTTTGCTTGTTTCTTTTAGACTTGAGTAGTGTTTGATTTGTGTGGTACTTTAGAGACTCTTAGGAAGCTTAGATATGGAAGACTCTTCCGAGACTACCAACCAAGAGGTCCCTTTCCAGGGTATGCCATTTGTTATTCCCCCTTGTGGAACTATTGGTCCTCCCTTTATGGCTACGTTGAGTCTTCCTGTATTGACAATAGGATTACCAGTATGGTTATTCTCCAATCCAGTTACACCAAGTGCACCAATTACGTCGAACCTAGGTACGTCACCACATGAGCATCGATCTCATGGTGACCCTTCTCCTTCTCTATCGAAAGTTGGATCGACTTCCATCTCTTCCTCTTCTCCTACTGAAAACTCTGATGCTAGTAAGAAGACGAGTGTGAAGAAGAAGAAAGTGAAGATTAAGAAGAAGAAGGTTAAGAAAGAGACCACGCGTCAACCATTTGCCTTTGATGGCACTCATTCTATGAGAACACCTCGTAAGCCAAAGTTCCCTTGCAAACTTTGCAAGGGTGATCACCTTCTCAAAAATTGTCCCAGTATTTCCCGTGTGTCAGAAGTGTGGTATAGAAACCCCAAACCGCTTGTATCATCAGCCTCTAACTGTCATGTTGATGATTCTCCCTCGACCAGTGACCCATTGCTGAAGGGTAGGAAGGGAAGAGTTGCAGACCCTTGTTGGATATGCAAGGGCATGCATTGTACTTACCTTTGTCCAAGCATGGATGAAGCTTCATGGTGGTTGGAAGATATTACTAGTTCTCAATAGGTTCTCCCAACAAGTGATAGTAAGTTGCCCCTCGACCCCCCGTTGGTTGACCAAGTGATCAATTCAGTTTCATCTGTAATCGATCCCACTCTTCCTTTGAAGAGTGAAGTGATTGAGTCGATCTCATCTCCACTCAATCCTGCTCTTTCATTGGAGAAAGTCCAAACTAAAGCAGTCACCATGACACAATCTTCGTCTCATTCTTATCTTCCAAGTGAGAGTGAATTGGAAGTTGCTGATGTTTTCTTAGTCAGTTCAGAATGTCGTAGGCAAGGGGAAACCCTGTCCATTCCGACAGGACCTCCCCCAAGTACTGAGGTCATTTCCTTTGATTGGAATGGTCTAACAGAATATCGTCTTCCTTCAAGTATTCCTTTTCAAATATCTGTAGGAGTTTTTGATAAAGAAATATTTCGTACGATAGTTGATGAGGGAGCTTCTGTTAGTATTTTATCCTCAACTGCTTGGCAAGCTATAGGTTCCCCTCAGCTTGTGCCAGTAACTGGCAAGATTTTGGCTTTTAATAGAAGGCCTACCAGACCTTTAGGGATTCTCCCGCAATTACCTATCACGTTGAGAGGTAAAATTGTTTATGTTGATGTCATGGTTGTCCAAGGTCCTTTAGATTTCAACCTACTCCTTGGACATGATTATGTCTATGCTATGAAAGTCGTAGTGTCCACACTCTTTCGAGTGATGTATTTTCCCTATGATGGGAGGATTGTGACCATTGATCAACTTTCCTATTTGATGCCCACTCATCGCATGACTCATAGTCATCAAACTTCCCTAAATGTTCCACATGTTTTAGTGGTTTATTCCCCCTAAGGATGGGGGGTACGAGCACGGTTTATGTTATGTTTCAAGCTCATTAAAAAATGAATCCAACCTTCAAGCAAAGTTTCTCTTTGATTTGAAGCTTGCATAAAAATGAAACCATTTCACATGAGCATAGTTCCCATTCGATGTCAAGCTCGTTAAAAAATGAAATAGGTTCCTGCGAGCACATTTTATGTTATGTTTCAATCTCATTAAAAAATGAAATCAAACACTCTAACATAGTTTCCCTTTTGGTTTCAAGCTTGCATAAAAATGAAACCATCCATACGAGCATGGTTTATGTTATGTTTCAAGCTCGTTAAAAAATGAAACCAACCCCTCTATCATATTCTGCCTTTGGTTTCAAGCTTACGTAAAAATTAAACCATCCATTAGAGCATAGTTATATTCTATTTCAAGCTCGTTAAAAAATGAGATAGACCCCTCTAGCATAGTTTACCTTTGGTTTCAAGCTTGCACAAAAATGAAACCATCCACTCGAGCATAGTTTTATTCCATTTCAAGCTCATTAAAAAATAAGATGGGCCCCCTCAAGCATAATTATTGTCTATTTCAAGCTTGTGTAAAAAATGAAATAGATCTCCCTCCCATCGATTCGAGTCTCTCGCTAGAGTTAGAACTTGAACCTTCATTTCATCTAATTCTCGTTTCCCCCCTTGGTGAACATTTTCATATTAGTAGCCAGGTTGGTATTTGGGTTAGCAAGCATTAGACGAAATGAAGCTTGGGGGGTATACCACATGGCGTACCATCAACAATCATGTTGAGGGAATACCACCATGTTAAGCCTCTAACAATCATGTTGGGGGCATTTACCAACCTGTGGGTATCATATTGGGAAGGAACCCGTCAATGGGCCTTAACCTATGAGCATAGTTCCTGTAAAATCTAACTCACAGCAAAACCTAACTACTATGGATTCCTCACTAGTGAAAAGATTGCAACACATTTACAATAATGAGCATAAATCTATAAAATGAAGAACAATAACACATGAAATGGGTGAATAATGTAAATATTATTAACATTCCAACCTCAAAATAGGTTAAGAACCTCCTTTTGATACAAATCTGGAACAATTTGAATCCATCTGGAGTGTTCACACTAATCTAGCTTAGAAATAGCTCAAACCCCCCTAGGTTGACCAAAATATCCCAAACCATCCCAAACTGGTTCGAAACTGCTATGTGAACATTGGGAATGACTGGACAGGCCCATGTGACCTCACACATGTGGAGAATCTGGTTGGTTAGAGGTTAGGCAGCTAGAATTGGCTAAAAATGGGCAAAGGAGGCAAGTTTGTCCACATTCTGAGCATGTGCGCCCTTGGTCAAAGAGAATCCCACAAAACAAGGAGCAAGAGAGCCCTAAGCATGCAGGAAGTAATAAATGACAGGGAGGGCACACCCAACAGCTAGTTTGACTTGGCACAATGCTCAGTTTTGTCCACATTGTCAACTGGTTCAAGCTAAATGACCATTTACTCACTAACCAACTTGGGTATGCAATTATTAAGTTGTTTGGTACTAATTAACCATCATTTGATAAATGATTAATGTAAATAGGTGTAATAATTTTTTAACACTCCCCCTTAAGCTAGACTTAGTGAAATATCAAAAATAAGGCCTTAGCAACTAGGCTCAAGTCACCTTTTACATCATAAAATTTTATTTGTCCATGTAACCAAGGTAAGGAGGAAAACCACATGGGAAATAAAACCTCCCCTCTAAAATGGACATGTGGCATATATCAGAATACACCAATCATCACCATGCATCACTCACCCCAAGCAAAGATCTAAGGTGAGTGAAGGTCTTCTCGGTAAAACACTTGGTGAAGATATTAGCAGTTTGCTCACTGGAAGGGCAATACTGCAATGCTATGGTCCGGTCATGCACCAAACCCCGAATGTAATGCATGTGTATCTCTATGTGCTTGGTCCTTTGCCTCTAAACTGGATCAGTAGAAATCTTGATTTTACTTTGATTATCACACCACAGAATAGTGGGTGAATAAAAAACAATCCCGAACTCTGCAAGAATACCTTGCAACCAAACACATTCTGTGGCTGCATTTACTGCTCCCCTATACTCAGCCTCAGCTGAAGATAAGGAAATAGTATGTTTTTTCTTGCTTGACCAGCAAATAGGTCCATGTGAAAGCATAAAAACATAACCAGAAGTTGATTTCCAATCAATACAATCACTAGCCCAATCAGAATCAGTAAATCCTGCTAGTTCAAGGGATGAACTAGCAGCATAATGGATACCAAAGGACTTAGTACCCTGAACATAATGAAGGATCGTCTTGGCTTCCTTCCAATGAACTTCATGAGGTTCTTGCATGTGCCTAGCAACAGCCCCAATAGCATATGACAAATATGGTCTAGAATGAGTAAGATATAGCAAGCTTCCAACAAGCTGCCTATACAATGAGTTGTCAACTAGTGGAGAAGAACCCCACTCATTTAGCTTGACTCCTGAAAGAAATGGAAATTTTGTAGACTTACATTCAGCCATATTAAATTTCTGCTGCAAATATGAAGCATACCTTGACTGACATATAGAAATCCCATTCACAGTTTGGTCTATCTCCAAACCCAAAAATTGTTTTAGCAATCCTAGATCGGTCATGGAGAATGCACTGTGCAATGCTCTCTTAACTGAGTCAAGTTCTTTGATGCAGCTACCAGTGATCAAAATATCATCAACATACAGGACAGTAAGCAATATCATATCACTAACATGCTGCATACAAACATTTCGATCAGACTTATACCTCTCAAACCCCAAAGACAGCAAAAAATTGTCCAATTTTGCATACCATGCTCTAGGAGCTTGCTTGAGCCCATAGAGTGACTTGTTCAACCTGCAAACAAGTGTATGATCAGAAATAAAACCTTCATGCTGCTGAATATATATCTCCTCATTCATATCCCCATGAAGAAAGGCACTTTTTACATCCATGTGATGAATCTCCCATCACTTGGAAGCCCTAATGGCCAAAACTAGTCTTATAGAGTCCATCTTTGCCACCGGTGCAAATGTCTCTGTATAGTCCACTCCTTGGACCTAAGAGTAACCCTTAACCACCAACCTAGCCTTATACTTTAGATCAGAGCCATCAGATCCAACTTTGGTTCTGTAAACCCATTTGCATTGCTCTAGTTTCCTCTTGGGAGGAAGAGGGACCAAATCCCAAGTTTTGTTCTCATGGAGTGAGTTCATCTCTTCTTGCATGGCTGATTGCCACCTTGGGTCTGTACATGCTTCTGAATATGACTTTGTATCAGATCCAACCATCAAATAACATGCCTCACTCAGATCAGAATTATCACATGCAAACAAATTGTGAAATTGAGATCTAGTTTTCCTAGCATCTTGGGGATCACCCACAAGCTCTCCAGCACTTTGAATTGTTTTCTCTACCCACTTGGGCCTTGAGGGAGGGACATGATAAGATTCCATATCAACATCATCTTCAAAAATATTATAATCAAAAATATCAGAAGAAGAACCACTACTTACAACATCATCAAGAAGAGGATATGTGCATTCCCCATCACCTTGTTCACTAGCTTGTAAAAACTCTTCTTCTTCGAATTTGACACTTCTTTCGATGAAAGTTTTGAGAGTGGATAGATAAAAGAGCTTGTAGCCCTTGGAATCCTCTGCATACCCAACCATGATTGAATCCTTTCTTTGGGGCTGCAAGGCCTTTCTCTTCTCGGGTGGAATTCTGGCCCAAGCCCTTGAGCCAAAAATTTTGAAATGTGAAACATTGGGTTTGTGGCCCATCCATGATTCAAATGGAGTAATTTCTTGCAATGCTTTGTGTGGTGCTCTGTTCTGAACATATGCTACACAATTCATAGCTTCAACCCACAATTTAGGAGACAAATCCCTTGCTTGCATCATGCAAGTTGCCATCTCTTTCAGTGCTCTATTTTTTCACTCTGCAACACCATTTTGTTGTGGTGTGTAGGGCACTGAGTATTGCATCTGAATGCCATGCTCTTGATAGAGCTGCTGCAGATTTTTATTGACATACTCCTTTCCATTATCAGTCCTCAAAACCTTCATGGCCTTCCCACTGAACTTCTCAACCATACTCTTGAAAATTTTGAAACATTCAAAAACTTCAGATTTTTGCTTAAGGAAAAATAACCAGCAGTACCTTGAGTAGTCATCGATGAAGGTGAGCACATATTTTCTGCAGCCATAGGAGGGAGTTGGGAGAGGACCTATTAGATCAGAATGCACTATCCCAAGTGGCTGATCAACCCTCCTTTCCTTCCCTTTGTCATACTTCTTTTCAGGATGCTTCCCAACCATGCAACCCTTGCATGTTCCATTGTAAAAACTGATTTGTGGCAGCCCTTCTACCATCTCTTCTTTGCTCAAAGCTTGAAGATATATATTGTTTAGGGGACCATACCTTTGATGCCATAGCTTTCTGGTCTCATTCCCATGTGACAGAAGTACACTTGGTGAAGAGAACTCGAGAAAGTGGGAGAACTTGTAGATCTATATATCATGGTCTGCAACACCCATTGCAACAATTTTTCCGGTGGAAATTTCTGATATCTCCACATCATTCTGAGTGAAGACAACTTTCTTTGCTGCTCCAGTATGTGTCATTTGATATACAGAGAGCAAGTTTGCTGCAAGTTTTGGTACATATATCACATTGGAGAAGAACCCATTCTCCATAGAGATTTTCCCAATGCCATGAGTAGGGATTTCTGAGTCATCTCCCATGCGAATGGAGGTATCACTGTAAGGTGCAAGATCAGAAAATGAATCTCTTGAAGAAGCCATGTGCCTTGAGGCACCTAAATCAATGATGAACAAGGGTTATTGAGATGTACAAGCCACCAAAGCATGGCAACTCTCCTTGTCTTCATAAACGCTCTCCTTCTTCTTGGAACTTGTGGGAAGAGGAATACTATTTTTTTGTAGGAGATGGGTCATCATGTCTATGGTTTTCTTCATGCATGAACTCTCTGGGTCAAAACCCCTTTGACAATAGCTTCATTTTGTCTTCTCAACCTTCTTTCCCTTGTTCTTGGTAGGATTCGAAACCCCCTCAGAGGATTTGGGCCTCTCATCTTTCTTCTTCTTCTCTTGAGGTTTCAGCCCCTTGGGTTTTTGCTTGCCTCTTCCATTTTTCGAATCTCCAGCTGCAAGAACTTGGTCTTTTTCCTTGATGGTGCCCATCAATACCAGCTTGTCTTTCTCTTGAGTTAGCATCTCCATGAATTCAACCAAAGGTGGCATCTTCCAACCTCTAACTATGAGCCTTGTGGAGTTGAAGGAAGACACAAAAACTAAGCATTCAGAACCCAATTTGGAGAGAATGGACAAGACCAACTGTTCTTCTTTCTTCTCTATGCCACATTGTCGAATCTGCAAGACCAAGCTCTTGAACTTGGTGAAGAAGTCCTGGATGGAATCGAAATTCCCTGGGCTCAGTGAGACAAGCTCATTTTCGAGCTAGTGGCCTCTCATATCATCAGTATTTCCAAACAAGGTCTCAAGCTTGAGCCAAACTTCATTTGGAGTAGCTAGACTTTCTACATGAAATAGGAGGTCTCTTGAAATGCTGAGACAAAGGAGGCCAAATGCCTCATCCATTCTGTTAAAAAACTTGGATTTCTCCACAGCATAGTTTGGCTCCACCTCAGTGCCCATCATAATTCTATAGATACCCTTAGATCTCAGCAAATTCACCATTTCTGCCTTCCAATTGAAATAGTTGAAGGGAGTAAGCACATTTGGGTGAGATGGCTCCATTCTTCTCTATTGCTCACGCACTTGTTGACAATGTTGATCTTCAATACCTGCAAACAACTCTCAAATCACTCAAGAGGGATCTACACTAACAAATTTGAACCCTATTTGATAGTGGGTGCATTCGGGAGAGCATCAAACCTGAAAGGAGCCACTAGATTTCTCCAATGGACTCAATGCAATGGCCTAAGGAATTATGTGTTTTCTCCACTGCTTCTAGAAAGCTACTAAAACAGCCTTGCTGGTTTGAATGGTAGCTCCAAGAGCTCTGATACCATGTAAAATCTAACTCACAGCAGAACCTAGCTACTATGGATTTCTCACTAGTGAAAAGATTGCAACACATTTACAAGAATGAGCATAAATATGTAAAATGAAGAACAATAACACATGAAATTGGTGAATAATGTAAATATTATTAACAGTCCAACCTCAAAATAGGTTAAGAACCTCCTTTTATACAAATCTAGAACAATTCGAATCCATCTGGAGTGTTCACATTGATCTAGCTTAGAAATATCTCAAACCCCCCTAGGTTGACCAAAATATCCCAAACCATCCCAAACTAGTTCAAAAATGCTATGTGAACATTGGGAATGACTAGACATCCCCATGTGACCTCACACATGTGGAGAATCTGGTTGGTTAGAGGTTAGGCAACTAGAATTGGCTAAAAATGGGTAAAGGAGGCAAGTTTGTCCACATTCTGAGCATGTGCGCCCTTGGTCAAAGAGAATCCCACAAAACAAGGAGCAAGAGTGCCCTAGGCATGCAAGAAGCAATAAATGACAGGGAGGGCATACCCAATAGCTAGTTTGACTTGGCACAATGCTCAGTTTTGTCCACATTGCCAACTGGTTCAAGCTAAATGACCATTTACTGACTAACCAACTCGGGGATGCAATTATTAATCTGTTTGGTACTAATTAACCATCATTTGATAAATGATTAATGTACATAGGTGTAATAATGTTCTAACAGATCCCTTTCTATGTCAATATCGTTAAAAAATGAAATAGGTTCTCGTGAGCAGAATTCTAATCTTGTGTCAAGCTCGTTAAAAAATGAAACATATCATTTCCCTTTGAGTCGAATCTCCTCGTAGACTTAGTACCTGAACCTTGTTTTCACTTGCCTATGCCTTAGGTGGATGAAATGAAGCCTAGGGGCATGTCTTCAACCTCTGGAAGTTATGTTGAAGTCAACTCGATCACCTCTCCACACCACGTTGGAGCTAAGTCACTTACCTCTAGCAATCATGCTGGGGGCATGTACCAACCTTTGGATTTCATGACGGGAAGAAGTTCACCATTGGGAACATTTTCGAGCATACTTTCCTTTTTTAGGTTTCGAGCTCATTAAACCATGAAAACTATCCCAAGCATAGTTCATTTTATGTTACAAGCTCGTTAAAAAATGAAGCAGATGTCATGAGCATTCTTCCAACCTATCTTTGAGCTCGTTAAAAATAGTAAGATAACATTTGAGCTTACTTTTTCACTTTTTTCATGCTCTGGTTGAAACATGAAAAGTGGTTTGAGCTTACTTTTCACTTTTTTCGTGCTCTGGTTAAAACATGAAAAGTGGTTCGAGCTTAGTTTTTACTTTTTCATGCTCTGGTTCAAACATGAAAAAGATTTCGAGTGCTTTTGATACCATTCTCGTGCTCGTTAAAAAATTGAGTTAAAAAGGTGTGTCTAACGAGTATAGGTTTATCACTTTAACCGACCTCACTAGACTATTTACGGAAAAGGAACTGTGTTGAGTTTACTTTTTCTTTGTCACACTTGGTCATCAACCATGACAAAGTTGTTCATGGAGTCCTTTTTAAGCTCTTTTCAGACTCCCTAAATAGGAAAAGATTGCCAAGCGAACTTGATGCTTTCATGCTTGTAAAAGCATTTGAATGATCGTCTTTTTGGTGATAGTTTACCCCTTTTTTGGACCATGAAGCACTAATTACGAAAAAGAAATACTCCAGCCAATCATGACTGGAAGAGTCCTATCCCATGTTGTTTTACCCTTTTTCGGGCGATGAGGCTAACTTTACGAAAAAGGACCGTTGGAGTCTTCTTTAGTTCTTTTTCAGACTCTCTAAACATGAAATGACGACCGAGTTTACCTTCTATGGACTCATTAAAATTTTCACATTGAAGGGCCCGTCATGGGACGAACCCCTCCTTTCCCAAGTTCGTAAAACGTTTGAGATTGGACTCATCTATGAGATGAGCTATACCGAGCATCTAGTTACCCTCATCAAGCTCGTCAAAAACACATGAGGCACTCATCAATCATGATGGGGAAAAAGAGAATATTTTGTGTTACATCTTAATTACGGCAGTACACAGTCACTCTTGAACATGGAACTTATTTGCATTTGCATTCAGTACTTGGATAATCTATTTGCCCTTGAGTCTTGTCAATTCCATGAGGCGTGTCATTCCTTTGGATCAACCAAAGAATGCTTCCACCATTAGTTGCATTAGGGGTTGGTATCATTCTCGTCATGTCAATACTGCCAAGTCATGCCATGCCCATGTTCAAGAGATGTTCATTACTCATCATTTGCAGTCAGTATACCTTCAATCATGTCGTTCTACCCTGAGTTAGTCTTGCACATCATTCTATCATGGCCCTCCTTCGACGAGTTCATCCTCGTCGACTTCAAATCATCATCCGAGGTTTGAACTTAGAAACCAACCAAGTACCTTGGGCCTGCATGCCTCAATGGCAGGTTACCTCACTTTCAACATGAGTTTACATCATTGACTCTTGATTGAAAGATTCCATCTTGTATTCGACTTCAGCTCATTTATTCATGCTTGATGATATGTACTGTGATACCTTGAGAATCATTGACATTAATGGTGATTTCCCTCGCACTTGTTAATGGTATACATTAATGATCGGTAATCAAGTGGTTTCTACCATGTTTGACGTCAAGACATTTTTAATCACATGGATAGATTCGTATCATTGTGGGTTCAGCTTGAAGACCCTAGGGAGTCATCTTTTACCCAGGTTGCGATGGAGATTGTTTGAGACGCACAAATCCACTTTGTATTGGTCGTGGCTGTGTTTTCAGCTTAGAGTTATACGAATCCACTTTTGTATTGGTCGTGGCTGTGTTATCATCTCATCATGGATCTACGATTGTGTCCAGTAGCCATGATTGTTTTCAGTCGGTCTTTACTATCATGGATCTGCAATGTATTGGTTGGCAGCCATGTTTTGTGTTGTATGAGACTTGTGGATCTCAGGTCATTTTCGCAGCAACTCCTTCCAACCAGCAAGTCCTTGCCATTTTTCTTACTACAAAGCATTTCACCTATCTCATTATGTCAACTTCATGCTTTAGGGGGAATTCTGTTACACCAAAATGTCGTCACCCTTGTGCAAGTGTCACAAGTGTCGCAAGTGTTGCAAGTGTGGTCGTCATGACCTAGTGTCATCATCATGACCATTGCAAGTACCATTATTATGACCAAGTGTTGTCATCATGACCGTTGTGATAATGTCGTCATCTTGACCATTGTGTAAACTCTTTGTTATTTTACCTAAACCCATTTTAGAGTAAAAACACATCCCTGAAGTTTCCCATGACTGGAGGGCTTAACTGACCTACTTTTCAAGGTTGTCGCAGTCTGCCCTTGTGCAACATGCGACGTTGCAGGTTGTCCTAATGCAACCTATGACGATGTCAGTTTTTTGGATAAAAGAGTATCTTCGAGCCCATTCTCAAAGATGAGTGATGTGGAGGCCTATCCCTAGGCTCTAGGTGAGGTGTCATTTCGATTCCTAGCCTTATGGAAAGATCCCTTAACCATCTCCCTCTAATCCTCAACCTACCCTATCTCTTTAGCCCTATATAAACACCCACTCTCTCTATGAGAGAGGGGAAGGTCTATGGTATCCTTATGCTGGTAGAATCCATACTGGTGATTGGGAAGCTTGTACTACCTTGGAGGCTTGGCTTGGACATGTTGGATGGAGGATGCAATGTTGAGGCTTTGGTTGTAGCTTCATCTTTTCTATGTAATTCCCATTTTTATACAGTTAATATAATCTCTTTCCATAAATTGTTGTCTTGTTAATGATGATGTTTAGAGTTTTCTTCCTTAACTGTTAACTTAGATCAATCATATGAAATGTATGCTTTCACTATTTGTTAGTATCTATATGTTCAACAGGGTCTTGCATCTAGAGATCTAACAACGCTAGAGCATTGGATCAACAAAGAGTAAAGGGATCTACAAATCTAAGGTAAGCTATCTACCCACTAGTTTGCACTTCTATTGATCTAGGAAAGTAGATCTATATTCTGTTTGATTTGTTCCAGACTTGCATTAAGCTAGGGAGATCACGCCTTAGATCGGTCTTTGGTAGATTGTCTGTTAACAATGTCATGGAGAGAAAAAACTTGAATAAATTTTGTAAGGTTGTTCATAATTTGAGTGAATAAGCGTGTAAAATATTTATGGAAATGTTGCAAAGATAGGAATTCGGTGGATAAAAAGATAACCAACATGCAATTTTTCTTTGACATTCTACTAGGAATGAATTTGGTAAAATTAATAGTTAACATGTTTTAAACGCTCGATTTCACATTTTTTTAATGTTCTACAGGGACTAATACTGAGGGAATAGAATGTTATCCTAAGAAGATAAAAAAATATGAAGGATGTAAATGATTGTGAGTTGGTCCACAGTTCATTTGTAGTGGTGCTGGAAGTTAGCAATAGGGGAATTGTTTCTTACAGAATTATGATGAATATAGTGGAAAGAACATATAAACATAGTTTACACTTACAATACAAAAATGAATCCAATGACTCCAAGAATCATGTTATATATAAATACAATAGGCATTTCTAGACCAGTGGTTAATAAGACACGCGATACTTGCAATAGAAAAAGCTTAAAATAATAAAAAGAATCATTTAGAAAGTATTTTTTTTATAAATAGAAACTGGTAAATATTTTTTATTAAAAATAGTTGTGGATAATTCAAACCAGCGGCAAGATACAAGTTCAAACTATATATTTTCTACAAGAAAAAGTAATCTCCCCCTATCATAGACACGAGAGGAGATTAAAAAATGCTTTTTATTATTCTTTTGATCCTACTCTATATCTAGAGAACAAGAATAAATCCAAACAAAATAATTGCACACTAAACTTGGAAAACAAAACATGGCTAGGAAGGATTATGAGTTTGACTCCTTGTCTTCATTAGTTGTGTGATTAAAATGAACTTTTTTTTCTTGATAATCGATGTGCATTGTTTGATTTTAATTGGATCTGGAGGTTTTGAGTTTAAATTTGGATCATCTTCTTCTACTTCATCATCCCATCTTCTAGACTTTCCCGAAAAGACTTGAGAATCCTCTTTTCCCCAAATGGGAAGAGAACTTGTTGTCATAATTTCCAATGGATTTTGTGGAGCTAGATCCTGCTGCTTAGTGGATAGAGATGGTAATGCATGTTCTTGTTACTTATCATATTCTTCAATTGGTTGCACCTTACTAGATCATCTTGATCCAACTTTTTGTCTTCTTTAGGAGAGTTCATATATTGGGTTTCTTTAGCATAAACCTCTTTGGGGAAACCCAAAACTGGGGTTTCTTTATAGTTGATAAGCTAGTGTTCTTCCTTTGCACCTATCCACCATGTGCGTTTGTGATGGGGTTTCTTTATGTTCGATAAGATGGTATTCTTCCATTGCACCTACCCACCATGCAGGTTTGCGACATGGTTTCTTATATCCCCTATTCTTGAGGGGTTTGGAACAATGGGTTTATATATGTCCTTTTTAATAATGGAATCTACACCAAAATACTACCTGCATGTAATTAAGATTTTTCTTCCAGGAGAAGTTAGGGAATATTAAATTTATTTCTATTGGAAATCCTTCGATGAAGTCCATTTCTACACAAATTTGAGCATAATTTGTGGAGCTATGTGTTGACTTGAACCCAATCGATAGGGGTTCCACTCACTGTCGACACCAAACCACTGTGATCTCCCTGAGCATCGGCCCAAACAGGTTTTACCCCATCCAGCAACACCTACAGAGCAGATGAGGTCTCACCGGAGATGTTCAAGGGAGAGTCAATGGAACCATGTTTCCGCCGAATGAAGGAGGATGTTTGCAGCTCAATTACACAACTTGTTGCAACATTTTAGAAATAGATAAAATGCATGTAAATTCAACATTAATTATATTCATATCCTCATTCAATAGAAACATTCATCATCGTATCAAATATAATAGTAAGGCATTAATTGCAGGAAGAAAACATAGCATCATTCATATATTGCAACCTGCATTACCATAAATGAATAGAAGAGATACATGGATTATGCAAAACAACTCTGTCATATCATATTAACTCTGCAAAAACCCAGATACAGCATCTCCACAAAATATAGATCTCGTAGATGTCTCTTGATTTCAGATACACAACCAAAAACCGCATAATCCAAGATGATTCAAGATCTACACATCTATGACTATTTATAGGCTTCCTCCTTTACATTGCTTGTCCACTTACTAACAACTTCCTAACTGACAATTCGATAAAATGACCCAAAAACTAACTGAAATGGTACAAATGACCCAAAAACTAACTAACATGCTCCAAATGACCCAAAAACCCACATACCATGGTACATTTGACTCAAAATTACATAAACTATTCTCCTTTGCACCCAGCTTTTCGCCTTCCACGATATCTTCTGACTTGACGCAGCATCCGCGATGCTACGATGCTAACTTACCAAAATACCTACAAACAGGCCCCCCAACACAACTTTGTGGCTCGCCCTTGAGCCACGTCAGCAGGATAGTGTGTACTCACTGGTTTTGACTCTGAAATCTTCGTACTGTTGTCGGATTTCGCTTACCTACTGTAGGACTATTGTAGCAATTTCCTTACTGTCATCTAGGTCCGTTTCCAGAGGGTGGTCACACAGGTGTGTGTCAACTCTCTGCTTCAATTTATGCACCGCCTAGAGTGTTGAACCAATGGTGGTATTAAGATCGGCACCAATTTCCTGAAACTCGTCCAACTGTGCAGAGCACTGCTTCTGCCATTCTACTGCTTTGGCAACTCATTGCTGCAAGTCCTTGATCTCCACCTTTTTAGATACATGTGCCACCAGTGGCATGGTGCGCGCGCATGGAAGTCTTTAGTGTATCCAGCTTCTCTTTTGCCTCACGCCATTGCTTGGTCAATTGTTCTAGAAGCTCATCCTAGACGATGCTACCCCAGAACAACACAGTCTCTGCAATGATCCTTTTTGCCTCCTGCTCTAACTTGGCTAGCTGATGTTAATTTTTGAGCATTAATTCAACATATTCTAGAATCTTTACTGAGAGAATAACATGTACATCATATCAATCATATCAAGTACAACAAGCAATCACATAAGACAACAGACACATAGAGTTTCATTGGGGAAAACCATAAAGGTGAAAAACCCCACAACTTCCTCAGAGATAGAAAGAGCAATGATACAACCCAAGTACAAGAGATAGTCCTCCAACTAGCTACTCCTCCTTCTTCACTTGTGCGCCACTTTCTAGTGAATGTAGAAGTGAATAATGAAGTGATCAAATAGAGTGCCTCCCGCACTCTATTTATACATGACCTGACTTGCCTAATAAACTAGCAGGGCTGACTTGTCTAACTCAGTCTAATAACCCATGGTAATACTAATTAGGGCCGACCCCACACTCGATGGTATAATAACCCATCACATGCAAGTTACGACAATTGAGACACTTGTCAATACAAATGATGACACTTCCGTATAGAGGAATAATACCATCTCTATAGGAGTACAATATACATAGGTGAAATAAATTTTGAAGTTACATATACATCAACAGCTGAGTCACCAGTTCTTCAATGGCACTCTTCCATTCTGAGACTACCACCAGCAGTGTGGTGGGCTTCAGGGCATGGGTTAAGATAGAATTGTCCTCCCGCAATTGGGAGATAACATCCCCAAGCTTCTGTGCTCGCTCGACCGGATCTAAGTCTGCTATTGCCTCGAAGACGTGGTGACAGGCTTCATCGATGGCCTCCTCCAACCGCGCTTGACTTTCCCACAAGGATATTTTTCCATGGTCACCCGATCCTGTGCCTTCTTCAGCTCTGTGATCTCAGTAGCCTTCTCATCCCTGAGGCTCTCCATCGTCTCCTTAATCTCATCAACCACTTCCCATGCTACCACAGCCTTCCCTTTGAGATCCTCAACTTCCTTGCGGACTGCTGCATCCACCTCCTATGACTACACTAATTGATGGTGTATGTCACTTTCTCTATCTGCCAATTCCTGACTGGCAACCGCTTGCATGCACACCAACGTTCGTGAGGATAGCGCATTGATATTCACTGTCAAATATTCAAACTATTGCAGCATTATCCTGAGAGCTGCATCATCAGTCACAATGGAATTTGATGGAATTTGAACATTCTTGACCCATGGATCAGTGTCGATTGTGAGAATTTCCTGCACCACTACGCCCTCAGGTGCCTTATTCAAGATGATATCGCATAAGGCATCCAAACGGGAGGTGAATGCATGGAAACCTTCATCTTCCTTCTTCGTCATGGCTCGAGCAGTCGATTGGTTTCCTGAGTAACCGCATGAATGAGGCATCCCAACTGATTTTCCATGGACAGCGATGCCCCACTGATTGTACCATTCTCATGGTGTGCCTTCATCCTCCCCTCCTCAATGTCACGGTCAATTTCATCATCTGTCGGTGTCCTTGTCAATTCCTAGTCTGAGTCATGGTGACTCTACTTGTCTTACACAGATAGTCAATCGTCTAGCCCTATTTTCGGTGCTCCAGCCTCAATCTCTGCCAACACCATGGGTTTGCATGATTCCGACGACCAATCATTCACAAAAGCATCCAACACTTCTATCATCACCTTATAAGGGGTCAACAACCACTACTTGACTGGGTCACGTCTGGCTTGCACATAAATAGCATGTGATCGAATCACAAACACCATAATCGGTTTATACTTTGCCACGGTTTCCTTAGATAACCGAGGCACCTTTGTTGCTACATCATACAACATTTCCCAATAAAATCAAAACTGCAATGCACAATCCCAAAGTCCCTCTTGCTCACGTACCCACCACAAGTTTTGATATTGCGCACCCAGATGCTCTTTCGCAGCCGCAACCTCCATACCCTAGTAGGTGTTGGGCTCCTTCCAGAAAACAAGTGCGATCAAAATTAAAAGCCAACTATATGTGAAGGATCCCTTCCCAGCTTGGATAGTGACAACATCCTCTGCCAACTTGTTTAACAAAAACAAGGACCAATTCATCTAGATGCCTGTCATGCATTGCTCGGAACATGCCATGATCCCTGAATTGCACTGATTAAGTCGACCACCTCGGACCACTTTGCAGGATAATATCTTTGCGCCGGTGAGAACCGCCTTATCGTTGATACTGCTGGTGTGATAACCATGGCCATCATGTTCCAAGCCATAGGGCTTAACTAACTACTTCACCCTCTTTTTTCATTCTCCCCTCGGAAGTATTGTGACGGGTCTACCCCATCTTTGGGCAACCTGATAATGCTCGCAATCAAATCAATAGTGACCGAAATCTCTACGTCCAGCCACAAGAAACTATCGTGGAAGCAGGCCGACAGCTTCTTCACGCAAGCATTAACCTCCATTAATTGCCCGAAATGAGACATGTTAATGAGCCCCAACAATCTGGCTTGGTTCAAGCCCCATACATAGTCGTGCAGAACCAGCTTACTAGTGAGTTGTGACCTTGGTACATAGGGGCCTGACGTAATTTCTGGATAGGCCACCATGTCGTGATCATGATACTTCAGGCGCATCAATGCCGACACAATATCAGCAAAGCACTCCATTCCAGCAGGGCGTGCTGGCATCCTCAATTGATACTTCTGATTTTTTTTCACCTTGAAAGTTAGTGCACCCGATTGACTAGGGGGGACATAGCCAGGGATGTTGACAACAGAAATCCCTCCCATGCAACAGATTCACCAATTCTTTGACTAGACTGTCCCACCTGCACTTGAACCTATTCCACCACCACAATGGATGATCTATGTTATCGCTTGCTCTGCGGGGACTCAGAATGCTGACTTCCCCAACACTTCTTGGTGATAACCGATGCTCCAACCGGCATGTTGGCAACTTCCTCCTCCAGATATTCTTCTTCCTCAAATGCAACGGGAATTAGGGGAGACTCTACTTTGATGGAGATTTCAACCATCTCCAGCTCTCCTGGCATACCTAACTCAACTTGTTGAAACTCCAAGGGATGGTGCAACGCCACTCACAATCCTACCTCAGAGCACAACAACCATACTCCTCAAGTTCAACTCAACGTTGCCCGACTCACAAGCTGTCTCAATAGTCAACAACTACACTCTGCAACCCTGCATAGCCTTGCACACTTAGCAACTGAATTCTCTTGGTGCCTTCCGACTAGCCTCGACCCGTTCTTATAGAATCCAACCCGATCCTTTGTAATCATCACTAAATCATGCATTAACTTGTACTAAATTCTGTAATAATGACCCAAATCAGTCGTCAATTTTGTCATCCAATCTGCCGGATCCGTCATTAATGCCCATCATTCCTTAAAGTGTTGTTAATTAACTACCTATCCCTTCCTGCATTTATTACTGATTTGACCCAGTCATAATCCTGCAGCTGTTGCAGACTGCTCGTAACTTATAGCACAAGCTTCCCTACCTGGTGTTCCTGTGCCTTTCGATGCGCCATCTTGCCACCATTCACCCTGCATTTTTTTTTCCAGATGTGACTCAGGCATCGCGTTGTTCCAAGCCCGACCTGTAGGGATTCAACCTGCTACCATTAATCAACTTTGGGAGCATCGCTTCGTCCAACTGCTGTAACTGTACAATGCCTCCTGAAGTGATGCTACTGATGTGATATGGACCAAGCAAATGCATCTGCAATTTTCTTAGGTGTTTCATAAACTTGCTCTCATAAAACAGCAACAAGTCACCCTGCTGAAACTATTTGTTTTTTATGTGGTGAACATGCCAAGCCTCCTGGCGATCCTTCTCCATCCCGTGGTGGAATCCTGCAATAAAGCGATCTTCCTCCAACTGAACTAACTATGTTAGATGTTCTTCTAATGCCGCTACAGCATCCATACCTATTGCTGCTACTATGCGCAGACTTGGAACGATGTACTCCATTGGCATAATTGCTTCTTTCCCATACACCAGCTTGAATGGTGTCTGTCCTGTCAACCTTTTACACGTGGTGCGATATACCCAGAAGACTACTGGTATTTTCAGATCTCAATTATCGTGGTTCGCATTGCACACCTATGTCAGTGCATGCTCCAATATCTTGTTGAAATCTTCCATGGTGCCATTTTCCTGCGGGTGATATGGCATACTCTTCTTGTGTTGTATCTGCAATTCCTCCATCAATGCGCTGATGGTGCAATTGAGAAAGTGGCTTCCTTGATCACTCAACAATATCTTTGGGCAGCCAAAACGAGTGATGATGTTGTTGAACAAAAACCGCGTGTTTGTGGTCACGGAACAATCAATGACTGGTGCAGGCTCCGCCCATCTGGTCAAGTAATCTGTCGCCATGATAATGTATATTACACTAGTGCGCTTCCCAGGTGGGTTGATTGGTCCCACAAAATCCACTGCCCATTTTTCAAATGGCTGCAGTGTCAGTTGAGGCATCGGCGGCATCTCATCGCTCCTGTATGGCTTCCCAATTCTTTGAAAAACATCGCAGGATTTCGCATAATCTGTCACAGCGTTGTCCAGTGTGGGCCACCAGAGCCCCACTAGAAGCACCTTCTTGGCATTCATACGACCGCCATAGTGTCCCCCAGCCACTCCTGCATGTGCTTCTAACAATATATTCCCTTTCTCATGAGGCAAAACACAACATCGCAATATCTCATCTGCGCCCAATTTGTATAACTCGCCTGCAATGAGTTGGAAATCTACAGCCTTAACCACCAACTCATTCTTCTGACTAGTGGTGAACTCTTCAGGTGCGGTACCTATCGCCAGAAATTGAATGATTTCTTTAAAATAGCCATCAGCTACTTCGACCTTGAAAAGTTGCGCATCAGGAAACCCATCTTCAATGTTAGTTGGCTCCTCTCCTGTTTCAATCCACAATAGATGTTCAGGGCCAGCATTCAACCGTCCTGGCTTCACAATCACTTCAAAATCGAACTCCTGAAAAAGAAGTAGCCAGCGACATATCTTCTCCCCCAACACAGGATTATTGACCAAGTACCTCAATGCAGAGTGGGCTGTAAACATCTTAAAATGGCCTCCCAATAAGTAGTGTCAAAAATTCTGTAGGGCATAGACCATCACCAGGACTTCCCTCTCCATATTGGTATATTTTATTTCTACTAATGACAACTTCCAACTGGCGAAAGAAATGGGGTGATCTAGATCTCCCTCTCCTGGCTGGGCAAGCACCACTCCTAGCACGATCGATGAGGCATCGATGTGGACATGAAATTCCTTACTCCAGTCCAGAAATACCAATATTGGCGCTGAAGCTATCTTAGCCTTCAGTGTCTCAAAACTATCTTGACATTCAGGGTTCCACTAGAATACCGCATCTTTCTTCAATAACTTTTCCATAGGGGTTGTGATCGCTGCATAACCTATGATGAAATTACAATAATACCCAGTATGTCCCAACTTCGCTCTCAGTTGCTTGACGTTAGTCGGTGTCATTAGGCTTAAAATGAGCGCAATATTTGTGGGGTCGACTAACAATTCTTGCTTGCACACAATGTGACCCAAGAGTATGCCAAATGGTGCACAAAAGATGCACTTTTTCAAGTTCAGCGATATTTGGTGTTCTCAACATCGTTCCAGCATCAATCGCAGGTTTGCTAGATGATCGCGGATCAAACCATAGACTGTCTGGTCATCCATGTATACCTGCAAAAATTTTTGAATGAAATCCTTGAATGCAGCAATGACAACCCTCAAGAATATCGCAGGTGCATTCTTCAACCCAAACGGCATCACTGTGTACTGAAAACAACCCCATTCTATAAAAAAAGTCGTCTTATGGCAGTCTTCCTTTGCAATGCAGATCTGATGATAGCCTGAGAACCCATCCATGAAAGAATACATCTCTTGGCCACCCACACCTTTGAGTACCTCATTAGTAAACGGGGTCAAAAAGGGATCATGCAAGCAGGCGTCATTCAACTTCCACAGATCGACCAAATGCGCACTTCGCCAGTTTTCTTGCCCTGCACCACCATAGGGCTGATCCACTCCGACTCCTCAACTGGTTCAATCATACCAGCATTCAACATGCGATCAAGTTCTACCTTAACCCTCTCCTTATGGAACGGATTCAATCAGTAGGGCCGCTGCTTGATCGATTTAGCGTCTGGTTTAAATGGGATCTTCATATCCCCTAATTCGCCCAAAATACCTTTAATATCAGAAAATTTCATAGGAAATAGGTCTTGGAATTCATACAGCAAGTTAGTGACCTTCCCCATCATCTCGTCGTCCCAATAGTCCCCAACATTTGTGAACTTTGGACTATCCTCCATTCCAATGTTGATCTTATGAAGCTTCAGCGGGTGACTGATCACATCACTTATTTCATCAGGTGCTACAACATCACGACTTCTTTCAAACTCCGGAATATTAACATTCCGCGGATCATCAGCGTCCTCTCGCCCACTAGTGATATTGTAACATTCCATCATGGATTGCATTTGGCAATGCGTATGCGGATCCGCAGGATATGCCATTGGAACAACCTTCAGAACCACACTGTGAATGAGCTGCAGAGCATTGTGGACATTCAGGTTAGGATCTGCGAAGTTGAATGTCTGAGTAAAACAAACTGTCAATTCCAACCAAGTAGTGATTTCTCCCCGCAATTCAATGACAGTGTACCATGATCACTGCATTTCGTCCAAAGTATGGATAAATGCATGGACCCACTCATCTTTTGGTCACAATGCCCACAATGTCTGACACTCCATCAAATGACTTCCAGGGTCATTCTGACCATCATATTTCCCGACATGGTAAACCTCAGTATCACAGAAATGAATCGTCATCAATCTCATGCATTGCGACCATTTGTCGATTGACTTCTTATGTGTCTCCCACTAGCGTGCTGGAGCAACCTTCAGTGCTTCCTCTAATGCCAGTAGTTGCTGTGGTTCTAAAACTCTTTCCTCGAACTCTGCCAAAAATTCAGACATGCCAGGCAGCCCCTCGTATACTAGTAGTGTAACCGGTTTATCCCCGACATGGCATAATGACTGTGTGATTAGCCCACACTAGTAGAGCAACACTTCATGCAAGTGATTCTGCCAATGTTCTAGTGTGTCATCAGAGTCAGAAGATGTAGAGCTGTCACTGCGCCACCCAAGCTTACCGTTGGCAGTCGGATGAATGTAATCTTCTGAAATATTGAATGCATGGTCCCATCCACTAGGATCTTCATCCTTCACTGGTTCAATGTATCTGCGTCTTTTCAGCCGGATCCAATGGGGCTATAACTCTGAGATCGTGGCTTTCAAAAGTCATCATCCGCCACTTGAAGTTGATTACCGCTCCACTGTCATTAGCCCATCTGATCCCTAGGAACGTGGAATAAGAGATTCCTCCTTCAACTACTTCTATGACATCAAAGTCAGCATAAGTCTTCATTCCCTCAATGTCAACCACTAGGCGTGGAACTCTCCCAATCGGTGTCACCTTAGCATGATTAGCTAGCCGGAGTTGTACCACAAACCAGCTCAATGAGGGGCTCCCCATTTTCTGCCATGTTTACTTGGTTAAGATGTTGACATCCTAACCAACATCCAAAATAACTGAATCAACATCATAGTCCCCAATTTGTATGTTCATGCGCATCTCCTTACTGATCTTCCGTCGTTGTAAGGATTTTACCATGGACTCCTTCTGTCCCCTAGCCGGGCGCTGCAACAATCCCTCGATATCAGCAAGAGTAGCGGTATCCCTTGCCAACAATAGACAGCTCTCTAAAAAATTATGCAAGGTTCCAGACGGCACCGATGGACAGGCCTCTGACATAGCATCAAAGATAGGGGTCATGTCACAAATAATAGCCTTACCGCGATCTTGGTCCATCGCATGACGGGGCTAAAAGAATGCATCACGCTCAAACTCAATGTCAAATGACACCTTCTTCTACCCCACCAACCATATGAGCAGTTGTGAGCTATACCCTCATGTTGTTGCACCGCCCCATGTGATAATTGCGACAGCTGCATCCTGTGGCCTTGGCTCCATAGAAATCGTTGCAACACTCACACCCTGATTTTGGTTCAGCGATGGATTCACTGGTTGGTTCACATTCAAATTAACATTTTGATTCGGGCATTGGTTCTGGTTTTGCGTCGGTTGCTGCACCTGATTCTAATTCTGCAACTATGGAACGTTTGCTTCCTGCCATCGCGCAATCAACTATGGGAAGTTCTCTATTGTGTGATCTGTAACAAAGCAAAACGTACACTGTGTCTGCAATAGTGGGAAATCTCGCTGATAATGTATCCACACCACACAATGATAGCACTAAATAGGTCCACGACCTCCTTGTCCTGCTCCTCGAACAAAGCCTCCTCTGCATCCACCCTAGAATCCTCCACGGAATCCACCTTGTTGTTGGTACTCCAGTTGATTGAACTGCTGCTGCATAGGATTTGGTTGCATGCCTTGCCCTTGTTGTGCATACTGTGGTTGTTGAATGTACTGTGGCTGTTGTGGAGCCATTTGCATCGGAGCATATTGCGGCATAAACTACTGCGGTTGTTGCTGCGGTACAAAAAACATTTGCGGTTGAGGTAGCAACTGGACTACCTGTGGCTGCGGTTGCGGTTGTTGTATGACACACTAGTTGTCCTTCACATAGAATGCATCGTACATTATCTCATGAAGCAACCCATATGCATAGCAATATGAATGTACAATACAGATTCATCGATTTGGTGAACATATTCTGCATGTATTGGAATTCCTCATGGCGGTACCCATATACCTAACAAACTCGACACCATGGCATGCCGCCACCATTCAACGGGTTTGGTGCACCTGAAACCAAATAATTGTGGAAGTCAGGGAAATTGTCCTCAGTATGTCCTTCTCCTCAACATCGTGTACACCATACTTCTTCGCGCTACTCCTTTCTCTTCTTAAGCTCTTGCAGTTGTATAGTCAGGTTAGCCAGCTGTGTCTGAATCTGCGACATCCCGACTACATTTTCACCAATTGGCGATGCTTCCAACCGCATTGCATTCTCCACAGCTTTGTTGGGGATTGTAATGTTCTGTTGCATCAGCGGTAGTCAAATGTGCAGGAGCAGTGCCACGATGAAACATTCTTTATTCTAGACAGTACTCATATCAAAACTAGCCCTTGCCATTAGCGTCTTAAATCGCTAGTCAAAGTCCCACACCGTTTCATTGGGATACTGCTTGATTTCTTTCAATTCTGTAATATATTGTGCTTTATACATGGGTTTTTTGAATTTTGCAATCAATATGTTCCTGATATCATCTAGCATCTTTTCCGAAGATCCTATAGGGACTAGAACAAACTTCATAATCCAGTGTAATGCATGACCTCGCAGAGTTGTCGCTAACTGTCCTTTCTTAGCATTATCGTCAGTAATCTGCTTTATGATCCATACTGCTTCACATAGAAACTGGTACTGCTCAGGGTTACCTGTTCCATTTCCATGGAACAACGATAACTTAGCATCCTCACTTGCAATCCTGGGCTTCCTTCCTCCAGTCACTTAGCTATTACTAACTAACTTCTGTTGACTTGATGAACATGGTGGTGTTGTAGTTGTATTTCTTACCAGTTGAGAGATAGTGAGCGGAGGTGAGGGTATGCTGCTGCTGGGGTTTGGTCCTACCTCTATCCTGGGCGTGCCTAGTTGTCTTTGTCGGGATGGTGAGATCGCTTCGTCCTGTGTGGTCTTCCTTCATGGCCTTGCGGTTCGATCACAGCAGGACCTTCTCCTATCCTCTACCTCTTTTCCTGTTGAAACTTTGCTCCTCCCCTTGTAAGACCACTCTCTTCCTCGGCTTCACTCACAGTTTCGTCATGAACTGCACCGATCTACCCCTTATCATTCCATGTACCAGCCCCCTGTTATCACAATACCCATGGCCTCCTCCCATGAGGTTGTTTACTGATCCAGATGCATCTTCAATATACCCTTCTCACAAATAATCATCTTAATGGACAGTTGGAGCGATAGCATAAACCTTCCCCGGGGTCCGCGAAAGAAATATCTTTCAGCTTCACTATAATATTTTTGTGTGTCAACCGCAAATTCAGTGATATAACCTTCCAATATGCTATCGAGCAACACTTCAATAGCCCGCGACACCTTGTTGTCGACTCCCTGCAGCTCTTGGATCAACTCTGGGGTCCAGTTTGTAGGTTCACCACCTTGGAAGTTCCTCTTCTAAAAGCTCAACTTTGCTAACCACTAGAATAAGATGATTGGGAATTCATAGAAAAAGTATTCATGTGGACCATCATGAATATACCTTTCCACCCATGGATCTACTGTTAGTCGAGTGTTCCGACTTTCTTCTTCAGCAAATTCCTGCAACTTCTATTCAAACTAGTTTTGTATCTCCGGTTGTGTCGGATGCCACAACATATCCTCATTTCACTTCACACACTAACCTGAAAAAGGAACCATTTGTTGACTCAAACCCAATCGATAGGGGTTCCACTCATTGTTGGCACCAAACCACTGCGCTCTCCCTGAGCATTGGCCCAGATAGGTTTTACCCCGTCTAGGAACACCTGCGGAGCAGATGAGGTCTCACCCGAGATGTTCAAGGGAGAGTCGACGGAACCATGTTTCCGCCGAATGAAGGAGGATGCTTGCAGCTCAATTACACAACTTGTTGCAACATTTCAGAAATAGATCACATGCATGTAACTTCAACATTAATTATATTCATAGCCTTATTCAATAGAAACATTCATCATCATAGCAAATATAACAGTAAGGCATTAATTGCAGCAAGAAAACATAGCATCATTCATATATCGGAACATGCATTACCACAAATGAATAGAAGAGACATAGGGATTCCACCAAACATCTTTGTCATATCATATTAACTCCAAAAAAAACAAGATACAACATCTCTTAAAAATAAAGATCTCGCAGATATCTCTTGATCTCAGATACACAACCAAAAACCGCATAATCCAAGATGATTCAAGATCTACACATCTATGACTATTTATAGGTTTCCACCTTTACATTGCTTGTCCACTTACTAAAAATTTCCTAACCGACACTTCGAGCAAATGACCCAAAAACTAACTGACATGGTCTAAATGACCCAAAAACCCACATACCACGATACATTTGACTCAGAATTACATAAACTATTCTCCTTTGCGCCCAGCTTTCCACCTTCCGCAGTAACTTCTGACTTGCCACAGCATCCGCGATGCTGCAATGCTAACTTACCAAACCACCTGCCAATAGGCCCCCAACTCAATCTTGTGGCTCTCCCTCGAGCCATGTCAGCAGGATAGTGTGTACTCACTGGTCTTGACTCTGAAATCTTCATACTACTGCCGGATTTTGCTGACCTGCTACAGGAGTGTTGCAGCAATTTCCTTACTGTCATCGACGTCCATTGCCATAGGGTGGTCACACAGGTGTGTGTCAACTCTCTGCTTTGCTTCCTACACCTCCTGGAGTGTCGAACCAACGACAGTATTAAGCTTGACACCAATTTCCTGAAACTCGTCCAACTGTGCAGAGCGTTGCTTCTGCCATTCTTCTGCTTTGGAAACTCGTTGCTGCAAGTCCTTGATCTCCACCTTTTTAGATGCATGCACCACTGGTGGCATGGTGTGCATGGAGGTCTTCAGTGTATCCAACTGCTCTTCCACCTCATGTCGTTGCTTGGTCAACTGTTCTAGCAGCTCATCCTGGATGATGCTGCCCCAGAACAATGCAGTGTCTGCAATGATCCTTGTCACCTCCTACTCTAACTTGGCCAAATGAGTCACCAGTTCTTCAATGGCACTCTTCCGTTCTATGACTATCAATGGCGGTGTGGTGGGATTCAGGGCATGGGCTAAGACGAAATTGTCTTCCCACAACTGCGTGATGACAGCCCCAGCCTCTGCGCTCGCTTGACCGGATCTAACTATGTTATTGGTACAAAGACGTGGTGATAGGATTCATCGATGACCTCTTCCAATCGTGCTTGAATTTCCCACAAGGCTACTTTTCCATAGTCAGTTGATCTTGTGCCTTCTTCAGCCCCGTGATCTCAGTAGCCTTCTTGGCCTAGAGGCTCTCCATCATCTCCTTAATCTCATCAACCACTTCCCATGCTGCCGCGGCCTTCCCTTTGAGATCCTCAACTTCCTTGCAGACCACTACATCCACCTCCTGTGACTGCACTAACTGACGTTGTACGTCACTTTCTCTATCCGCCAGTTCCTGACTGGAAAATGCTTGGATGCACACCAACGTTGGTGAGGACAATGCATTGATATTCACTGTTAAATCTTCAAAATGCTGCAGCATTGTCCTGAGAACTGCGTCATCGTTCGCAATGGCAGTCGGTGGAATTTGAACATTTTGAACCCACGGCTCAGTGTTGATTGTGCCAATTTTTTGCACCGCTGCGCCCTCAGGCGCCTTCTTCAAGATGATATCGCACAAGGTATCCAAGCGGGAGGTGAACGGATGGAAACCTTCATCCGCCTTCTCCGTCATGGCCCGAGCAGTTGTATTGTTTTCCTAAGTAACCGCATGAATGAGGTGTCCCAACATATTTTTCATGGCCGACAATGCCCCACTAATCATACCATGCTCATGGTGTGCCTTTTTCCTCCCCTCCTCAATGTCACGGTCAATTTCATTGTCTGTCGGTGTCCTTGTCAATTCCTGATCTAAGTCATGGTGACTCTGCTGGTCCTACACAAATAGTCGATCGTTTGGGCCTGTCACCGGTGCTCCAACCTCAATCTCTGCCAACCCCACGGGTTCGCTCCATTCCAACGGCCAATCGTTCACAATAGCATCCATCGCTTCTGTCATCACCTTATAAGGGGTCAATAACCACTGCCTTGATGGGTCACATCTACCTTGCACATAAATAGAATGCGGTCGAATCACAAACACCATAATCAGGTTATACTTTATCGCGGTTTCCTCAAATAACCGAGGCACCTTTGTTGCTGCATCATAGAGCATTTCCCAATAAAACTAGAACTGCAATGCACAATCCCGAAGTTGCTCTTGCTCACGTACCCACCACAAGTTTTGATATCGTGCGCCTAGAGGCTCTTTCGCGGCCACAACCTCCATACCTTGGTAGGTGCTTGGCTCCTTCTAGGCAACAAGTGCGATCAAAATTAAAAGCCAACTATACATGAAAAATCCCTTCCCATATTGGACAGTGATAGCATCCTCTACCAACTGGTTCAACAAAAACAAGGACCAATTCATCTGGATTCCTATCGTGCATTGCTCAGTAGATGCCACGATCCCCGAATTACACTGATTAGGTCGATCGCCCTGGATCACTTTCCAGGATAATACCTTTGTGCCAGTGAGAACCGCCTTATTGTTGACACTACTGGTGCGATAACCACGGTCATCGCATTCCAAGCCATAGTGCTTAACTAACTGCTTCGCCCTATTTTTTTTGTTCTCCTTCCCTCAGAAGTCTTGTGACAAACCTACCCCATCTTTGGGAAACCCGGTAATGCTCACAAGCGTTAACCTCTGCTCATCGCTTGAAATGCGGCATGTTAATGAGCCCCAACAATTCGGCCTGGTTCAAGCCTTGTGCCCAGTCGTACGAAACTGGCTTACCGGTGAGTTGTGACCCTGGCACATATGGGCTCGACATAATTTCCGAATAGGCCACCATATCATGATCATCATACTTCAGGCGCATCAACGCTGACACAATATCAGCAAAGCACTCCATTTCAGTAGGGAGTGCTAGTATCCTAAATGGATACTTCTGATTTTTTTTCAACTTGCAAGCTGGTGCACCCGGCTAACTAAGGGGGACATAGCTAGGGATGTCAATAGCAGACAATCCCTCCCATGCAACGGACTCGTCAATTCTTTCACTGGACTGTCCCACCTGCACTTGAACCTCTTCCACCACTATAGAGGATGATCTAAGCTGCTGCTTGCTCTGTGGGGACTCAAAATGCTGACTTCCCTGATGCTTCTTGGCGATAACTGATGCTTCAACCGGCATGTTGGCAAATTCCTCCTCAATATATACTTCTTCCTCAACTGCAACAAGAATGAGGGGAGACTCTACTTCTCTGGATATTAAAATCATCTCCAACTCTCCTGGCATACCTAACTCAACTCACTGAAACTCCAAGGGATGGCGCAACGCCACTCACAATCCTACCTCAGAGCACAACAACCATACTCCACAAGTTCAACTCAACCTTGCCCGACTCACTATTTGTCTCAACAATCAGCAACCACACTCTGCAACCCTACACAACCTTGCACACTTAGCAACTGAATTCTCTTGGTTCCTTCCGACCCGCCTCGACCCATTCTTACAGCATCCAACCCAATCCTTCGTAATCATCACTAAATCATGCATTAACTCGGACTAAATTCTGCATTAATGACCCAAATCAGCCATCGATCCTGTCATCCGATCGACCGGATCCGTCATTAATTCCCATCATTCCTGAAAGAATCATTAATTAACTGCCTATCCCTTCTTGCATTTATTACTGATTTGACCCAGTCGCAGTCCTGCAGCTGTTGTAGACTGCTCCTAACTTACAGCACAAACTTCCCTGCCTGCGCGTTCCTGTGCCTTCCAGTGTGCCATCTTGCCACCATTCACCCTACATTTTTTTTTCTAGGTGCGACTTAGGCATTGTGTTGTTCCAAGCGTGACCTGTAGGGATTCAACCTGCTATCATTAATCAACTTTGGGAGCATCACTCCGTCCAACTACTATAACTATACAGTGCCTCCTGAAGTGATGCTACTGATGCGATATGGACCAAGCAAATGCGTCTGTAATTTTCCTGGGTGTTTCATAGAATTGTTGTCATACAACAACACCAAGTCACCCTGCTGAAACTATTTTTTTTTTATGTGGCGATCGTGCCAAGCCTCCTGGCGATCCTTCTCCACCCCATGGTGGAATCCTTCAATAAAGCGATCTTCCTCCAACTGAACTAACTCCGCTAGATGTTCTTCTAATGCCACTGCAGCATCCATACCTGTTGCTGCTGTTATGCGCAGACTCAGAACGATGTACTCCATTGGCATAATCGCTTCTTTCCCATACACCAGGTTGAATGGTGTTTATCCCTTCAACCTTTTACATGTAGTGTGACATGCCACGAAGACTGCTGGGATTTTCAGATCCTTGTCATCGTGGTTCACATTGCACACCTTTGTTAGTGCATGCTCCAATATCTTGTTGAAAGCTTCCACTGTGCCATTTTTCTACGGGTGATATGGCGTACTCCTTTTGTGCTGTATCTGCAGTTCCTCCATCAATGCACTAATGGTGTGATTGAGAAAGTGGTTGTCTTGATCACTCAAAAATATCTTGGGGCAGCCGAAATGAGTGATGATGTTATCGAACAAAAACTGCATGGCTGTGGTCGCGGAACAATCAACGACTGGTGCAGCCTCCACCCATCTGGTCAAGTAATCTGTCACTATGATAATGTATCTTGCACCAGTGCACTTCCTAGGTGTGTTGATTGGTCCCACGAAATCCACTTCCCATTTGTCAAATGGATGCAGTGTTAAGTGAGGCATCAACAACATCTCATCGCTCCTGGATGGCTTCCTGGTTCTCTAACAAACATCATAGGATTTCGCATAATCTGTCGCATCGTTGTGAAGTGTGGGCCACCAGATCCCCACTCGAAGCACCTTCCTGGCAGTCGCATGACTACCATAGTGTCCCCCAGCCACTTCTGAATGTGCTTCTAATAAGATCTATCCTTGCTCATGAGGAAAAACACAATGTCGCAATATCTCATCTGCACCCAATTTGTATAACTCACCTGCAATGAGTTGGAAATCTACATCCTTAACCACCAGTTGCTTCTTCTAACTAGTGGTGAACTCTTCGGGTGCAGTACCTATCAACAGAAACTGAATTATTTCTTCAAAATAGTAATCAGCTACTTCAACCTTGAAAAGTTGCACATCAGGCAACCCATATTCAATGTTAGTTGGCTCCTCTCCTGTTTCAATCTACGATAGATGATCGGGGCCAGCATTCAACCGCATTGGCTTCACAATCACTTCAAAATTGAACTCCTGAAAAAGAAGTAGCCAACAACATATCTTCCCCCCAACATAGGATTATTGACCAAGTACCTCAATGCAGAGTGGTCTGTAAACATCTTAAAATGGCCTCCCAATAAGTAGTGTCGAAACTTCTGCAAGGCATAGACCATCGCCATTCCTTCCCTCGCCATAGTGGTATAGTTTCTTTTTGCTGATGACAACTTCCGACTGGCAAAAGCAATGGGGTTATCTACATCCCCCTCTCCTGGCTGGGCAAGCACCACTCCTAGCGCAATCAATGAGGCATCAACGTGGACATGAAATTCCTTACTCCAGTTCAGAAATACCAATATTGGCGCTGAAGCCATCTTAGCCTTCAGTGTCTCATAACAATCTTGACATTCATGGTTCCACTGGATTACCACATCTTTCTTCAATAAATTTTCCATAGGGGTTGTGATCGTTTCATAACCTATGATGAACTTATGATAATACCCGGCATGTCCCAATGTCACTCTCAGTTGCTTGACATTAGTCAGTGGCATTAGGCTTAAAATGAGAGCAATCTTTGTGGGATCAACTACCAATCCTTCCTTGCACACAATGTGACCCAGGAGTATGATAAATGGTGCACAAAATATGCACTTTTTCAAGTTCAGCGATATATGGTGTTGTCGACAATGTTCCAGCATCAATCACAGGTTTTCTAGATGATCGTGGATCAAACCATAGACTATCCATTCATCCATGTATACCTGCAAAAATTTCTGAATGAAATCCTTGAATGCAGTAATGACAACCCTCGAGAATATCACAGGTGCATTCTTCAACCTAAACAACATCACTGTCTACTGAAAACAACCCCATTTTGTCACAAAATTCATCTTGTGGCGGTCTTCCTTTGCAATACGGATCTGATGATAGCCTGAGAACCTGTTCATGAAAGAATACATCTCTTGGCCTCCCACACCTTCAAGTATCTTATCAGTAAACGGGGTCGGAAAGGGATCATGCAAGCAAGCGTCATTCAATTTCCGTAGATCGACACAAATGCACACTTCACCAGTTTTCTTGTCCTGCACTACCATAGGGTTGATCCATTCCGACTCCTCAACCAGTTCAATAATACCAGCATCCAACATGTGATCAAGTTCTACCTTGACCCTCTCCTTATGGCACGGATTCAGTCGGGAGGGTCACTGCCTGATCGGTTTAGCATTTGATTTCAATGGGATCTTCATATCCCCTAAGTCACCCAAAATACCTTTCATCTCAGAAAATTTTGTAGGAAATAGGTCTTGGAACTCATGCAGCAAGTCAGTGACCTTTCCCATCATCTCGTCGTCCCAATAGTCCCCAACATTTGTGAACTTTGGACTGTCCTCCGTTCCAATGTTGATCTTACGAAGCTTCAGTAAGTGACTGATCGGATCACTTGACGCATTAGGTGCTACAACATCATGACTTCCTTAAGACTCTGGAATATTGACATTCTGTGGATCGTCACCGTCCTCTGGCCCACCGGTGATATTGTAACATTCCATCATGGATTTCATTTGGCAGTGCGTATGAGGATCCGTAGGATATTCCACTGGAACAACCTTCAGAACCACATCACAGATGAGTTGTAGAGCATTGTGGACATCCGAGTTTGGATTTGCGAAGCTGAATGTCTGAGTAAAACAAACTGTCAATTCCAGCCAAGTAGTGATTTCTCCCCGCAATTCAACAGTAGTGTACCATGATCACTACAATTCTTCCAAAGTATGGATAAATGCATGGACCCACTCATCTTTTGGTCGCGATGCCCACAATGCCTGACACTCCATCAAATGACTTCCAGAGTCATTCCAACCACCATATTTCCCTGTGTGGAAAACCTCAGTATCGCCGAAACGAACCTTCATCAATCTCATGTATTGTGACCATTTGTTGATTGAATTCTTATGTGTCTCCCACCAGTGTGTTGGAGTAGCTTTTAGTGCTTCCTCTAATGCCAACAGTCAGTGTGGTTCTGAAACTCTTTCCTCAAACTCCGCCAGAAAGTCAGACAAGCCAGGCAGCCCCTTGTATACTCGTAGTGTAACCAGTCCAGTCGTGACATGGAATAATGACTGTGTGATTATCCCACACTTGTGGAGCGACACTTCATGCAAGTGATTATGCTAATGTTCTAGCGCGTCATCGGACTCAGAAGATGCAGAGCTGTCACTGCGCCACCCAAGCTTACCATTGGCAGTCAGATGAATGTAATCTTCTGAAATATTGAATGCATGGTCCTATCCACTGGGATCTTTGTCCTTCACTGGTTCAATGTATCTGCGTCCTTCAGCCCGATCCAATGGGGCTATAACTCTGAGATCACAGTTTTCAAAAGTTATCATCCACTACTTGAAGTTGATTATTGCTCCACTTTCATTAGCCCATCCAATCCTTAGCAATGCGGGATAAGAGCTTCCTCCTTCAACTACTTCTATGACATCAAAGTTAGCATAAGTCTTCATTCCCTCGATGTCCACCACTAGGCATGGAACTCTCCCAATCGGTGTCACCTTATCATGATTAGCTAGTTAGAGCTGTACCGTAGACTAGCTCAATGGGGGGATCCCCATTTTCTACCATGCTTACTTGGTTAAGATGTTGACATCTGAACCAAGATCCAGAATAACCGAATCAACATCATAGTCCCCAATTTGTATGTTCATGCGCATCTCCTTACCAGTCTTCTGTCGCTGTAAGGAGTTTACCGCGGACTCCTTCTGTCCCCTAGCCAGGCGCTGTAACAATCCCTCGATCTCAACAAGAGCAGTGAGATCCCTTTCCAACAATAGAAATCTCTGTAAAAATTTTTGCAAGGTTCCAAACGGCGCCGATGGACCGGCCTCTGACGTAGCATCAAAGATAGGGGGGATGTCGCAAATAATAGCCTTACCATGATCTTGGTCCATCACATGACGTGGATGAAAGAATGCATCACGCTCAGACTCAATGTCAAATGACACCTTCTTCTTCCCTTCCAACCATATGAGCGGTTGTGAGCTATCCCCTCCTGTTGCTGCACAGCCCCGTGTGATAATTGCAATAGTTGTATCATGTTCCCTTGGCTTAGCAGAAATCATTGCAACACTCGCACCCTGATTCTAGTTCAGCAGTGGATTCCCTGGTTGGTTCACATTCGAATTAACATTCTGATTTGGGCATTGGTTCTGGTTCTACGCTAGTTGCTGCACCTAATTCTGTACCGACTGCTGTGCATGATTCTAGTTCTACAACTGTGGAACGTTTCCTGCTTGCCCTCGCGCAATCAACTATGGGAAGTTCTCCAGTGTGTGATTTGTAACAAGGAAAAATGTACACTATGTATTCAATAGTGGGAAATCTCATTGATAATGTCCCCACACCACACAATTATAGCACTGAATAGGTCCACGACCTCCTCGTCCTCCTCCTCAACCAAATCCTCCTCTGCGTCCGCCCCAGAATCCTCCACGGAATCCGCCTTGTTGTTGGTACTACGGTTGATTGAACTGTTGTTGCATAGGATTCGGTTGCATGCCTTTCCCTTGTTGCACATACTACGGCTGCTGAATGTATTGTGGTTGCTATGGAGCCATTTTCATCAGAGCATATTACGGCCTAAACTACTGTGGTTGTTGTTGCGGTAGAAACTGCACTTGCAGATCAGGTAGTGACTAGACTACCCGTGGTTGTGGTTGCGGTTGTTGTACGGCACGCTGGTCGTCCTTCACATAGAATGCATCGTATGTTCTCTCATGAAGCAACCCATATGCACGAAAATATTTGTCTTCATGTCCCACAGATTTGCAGAATGTACAATATAGATTCATCGATTTGGTGACCATCTTCTACATGTATTGGCATTCCTCATGGCGGTGCCCATATACCTAACAAATGTGACACCATGGCATGCCACCACCATTAAACGGGTTTGGTGTGCATGAAACCAAATAATTGTGGAAGTTAGGGAAATTCTCCTTAGTATGTCCTTCTCCTCGACATCGCGTACACCATACTTCTTTGCAATGTTCCTTACCCTTCTTAAGATCTTGCAGTTGTATAGTCAGGCTAGCTAGCTCTATCTGAATCTGCGACATCTCGGTTGCATTTTCACCAATTGGTGACGCTTCCAATCGCATTGCAATCTCCAAAGCTTCACTGGGCGTTGTAATGATCGGTTTGTTAAATTTTGAGCATTAATTCACAATACTCTTGGATCTTTACTGAGAGAATAACATATATAGTATATCAATGCATAACAATCACAATAAGCATCACAAGCATCACAAGAATCAAAAGTATGAGAGACAAGAGACATAGAGTTTTCGTGGGGAAAACCCTAAGGTGAAAAACCCCACAACTTCCTCAGAGAAGAGAGAGCAATGGCTCAACCAAAGTACAACCAAAATACACTTGAGATAGTCTCCTAGAGCAGATGATCCTCCTCCTCACTAGTGCGCCACTTTCTGAGTGAGAGAAGTGTGACTTTTCGAATGATACAAATAGAGATCTCCTTATCTCTATTTATACTTAACCAGTTTTCCCAGTGACCTTATGGGGCTGACTTGTCTATCTAGATACATCCACAATATAATATATATTTTAGGGCCGACCCCACACATGGTGGTCTAATAACCCATCGGCAAGTACACACACTTGCGACACTTGTCAATCCACATGACGACACTTCCTTCTAGAGGAATAACACATCTCTTATAAGGGTACAAGAAATATATATAAAATACATAGATGAAATACATTCCGAAGTTACATATACATCAACACTCCCTCTTAACTAGGACGGTATTTCTCGACACAGTTCTGCTAGACAAGTCTTCTTCTCGGGATCATCGTCATCGATGCATCGTCATCATCATCGTCACTGCTACTGTTATCTCAACAAATTTTTTACTCTACTCGTCATAGGAAGTTCTACAGAGCCGGTCTTTTTTCATACTGGATGTAGGCCCACCACCTGCAGGTCTTCATCATCTGTGCGAACGGTCTGATAGAGGTGGCCTCTCAGGACTAATTTTATGTGCGGATGCAATACCGGAAAGAGTATCTCAGGAACATTTATGTGCGTAAGCATGACCGGAAAGATCTCCTAGGACTGATTACATGCATCTCCTCCACAATACCTTTAAAGAGCATCCCAGGAACATTTATGTGCCGCAACATGACCGACAAGATCTCTAAAGAGCATCCCAGGACTTATTACGAGCACACAGCTCAACCTCTCAAATCTCTAGGATTGATTACATATGGATAGACAAAACCTTTAAAGAGAATCCCAGGAACATTTATGTGCCGCAACACAACCGGCAAGATCTCTAAAGAGAATCCCAGGACTAATTACGAGCACACAGCTCAACCTCTCGGATCTCCAGGGCTGATTACATGTCTCCGTAGTAATACCTCATCCCAGGACTGATTACGAGCACACAGCTCAACCTATCGGATATCTGAGGACTGATTACATACTACATAGCAATACCAAAAAGAGTACCCCAGGAACATTTATGTGCCGCAGCACGACCAACAAGATCTCCCAGGACTGATTACATGTTATTTGCACAACCTGCCACATATCATCTCTGACCTCCAAGTATCAACCTGATACTCATGATCCAACAGATCATCATCGCACAAGGCATCATCCTGATTCCCATGATCATACTGATCATCATCATTGTACCATCCTGGTACATATCATCTGGAGCAACATCCTGAAGCTCATCATCATGATCATCCTGATCATGCAATACATCCACCTGATGCATACCAAGTATCTACCCGATACATATCATCATACATGATCCACCTGTTAGGATATTTAGACACTTAGGAGTTAGTTAAGATCAACTTGTGTAATATATCCGTTAGGGATAGTGTGTTTCTTTAGTATGCATTAGTATGCATTTGTAAATACTTAATCCGACGGTCACGATATGTTTCCGACATAGAGTGATCCGACGGATCAACTTCTCTTAGATCAAACCTAACCTTGATCCGTGGATTAACACCCGATTGGTCCATGATCTCTATTTAAAGAGCATGGAGGGTCATTGTTTAGTTGATCGATTATGAGAAGTTCATTTGTAACTTTCTTTCTTTGCATAATAAATTGTCCCCTAGAAGCTATTTGGCTGGGGCCGTGGAGTGTTTCCCTCAAGAGGGTTTAAACCATGTCAAAACATCGGTGTGTTGATCTGTGATCTGTTTGTGTGAAGTGGTTGCTCTTGGTGTTCGGTCCTTTGGTAGTACCCTGTGTACCCGAAGAGGGGGGTTATTTTTTTTAGCTGGACATTCTCTAGCTGCCACGTCACTATTGGGGACATCTTCAACAGTTTCTTTGTTCAAGCATAACTTCATCATACAGAGTCAGTTTTCAGTGCCGTTTTTTTTGAAACCGCCTATTTTTTCAAGCTCTTCACATCCAAACTATTGGTTTCTACTTTTACAGCCATTAATTTACAAATATGGCCGCCCCTTGTGATATTCTACTTAATAGTTCCAACTATTTCTCATGGAAATCTCGTATAGAGGATGTTCTACGAAGTAGGGGACTTTTCAGAATTACAACAGGGAAAGAAAAAGAACCCACTGATGATGATAAGAAAATAAAATGGGCAAATAGATGTGATGAAGCTCATGGATTGATTGGGATGTCAATCTCTACTGATTTGCGATTCCACATATCTGGAATTGATGAACCTAATACTGCTTGGGACAAGTTGGAAACTGTGTTTGGTAAACACAATGAAATTCGAGGCCACCAACTCGAAAATGAGTTGATTTCTTTAAATCCAAGTGACTTTTCATGCATTCAATATTATTTATCTAAGTACAAAACTCTTAAACTCTTATGTGCGGAATGTAAGATTGAGAGGGAAGACAAACAATGCATTTATCACATTCTTTCCAAACTTGGACCTGCATATTCTGTTTTTGTATCTACATTTTACTCCATGAAAGCATCCTTGAATGCAGCTAGCTATCAAGAGCCTAGTCTTGAATCCTTTTGTGATTCCTTGATTAGAGAACAAGATAAACTCATTCATCTTGGAATAATCAACAATGCAGATACATCTGGGAAAGCCTTATTGTCCCAACAGAAAGAAAAGTTTAAGCCTCCCAAGAAACAAAATTTTTGCAATAATAAGTCAAACAAGGGTCCAAAGCCCTCTCAGTCAACTCCTTCTTTAAAAAATGACAAAGGATCCAATCCAAAAGGCAAGAAGACTGAGCGTCATTGCAACTATTGCGGGAAAGATAATCATGATGAATCTAAGTGTTTCAAGAAGATGGTAGCCTTGGAAGCAGCAATGAAGAAGCACCACATCAGCCTAGATTTGCCTTCAGAATCTGCCTATCATGGACATGCACTTTGTGCATCTAGTTATTCTTATAATGCATCTTCTTCTTCTACTTCAAATGAATGGCTCATTGATTTTGGAGCATCTTATCATATGGCTAAGGATCAAGCCATCTTTTCTACTATGCATGAATGTAACACCAAACAAATATTTGTTGGTGATGATAGATCTCTAAGTGTTGTAGGAGCTGGAACAGTTCCAGTAGATAATGGTCATTTTAGTGATGTACTATGTGTTCCAAGAATTTCCTGCAATTTGTTATCAGTCTATCAGATCACTCATTCTGGTGAAGGTAAAACTGTGACCTTTACACCTCACCAAGTTGTAATCAAGGATTTTAAAGATCCTCAACAGGTTCTAGCTACTGGAATTGTTGATGATATTACCAGGTTGTACAAGTTTAACAACTTTGGGTCATCACCTTTACCTTCAGTTTTTGTTGCTCATAGTGATAACTTGAGCAAACTTTGGCATGAGCGATTTGGTCACTTAAATTATCGCTCATTGCAACAACTATGTAAAGAAAATATGGTGACAGGTCTTCCGATGGTATCTTGCAGAGATGGTGTTTGCTCCGGTTGTGTACTCGGAAAACATCATCGGGACAATTTTGACAAACGTGCCTCTTGGCACGCCTCGGTTCCCTTGGAGCTTGTGCATAGTGACTTGTGTGGTCCTCTTCCATCTGCTTCCTTTTCTGGTTTCAAATATTTCTTAACTTTCATTGATGATTACACCAGACGCACTTGGGTTTATTTTTTAAAACTTAAGAGCGAAGTATTTAACATGTTCTTGGCCTACAAGGCCCTTGTTGAAAAACAATCTGGTCATCAAATTATCAAGTTAAGATCTGACAATAGAGGAGAATATGTTAACAAACAGTTCACTACTTTCTGCACTGAACAAGGCATCCAACAACAGCACACTGTTCCATATACACCACAACAAAATGGTGTAGCTGAGCGGAAGAACCGCACTTTAAAAGAAATGGCTAATTGTATGATCCAATCTAAGGGACTAAGTCTTCAATTTTGGGCTGAAGCCATAAATTGTGCAAATTACATAGTTAATCGCACCCCCACAGAAGCATTACAAGGTATAACATCGGAAGAAGCATGGAGTAAAATTAAACCTGATGTAAGTCACTTTCCTGTGTTTGGTAGTAAAGCATGGGCTCACATTCCGGATGAAAAACGGAAAGCATTGCAGCCTAAAAGTGAAAAGTGCATATGTGTTGGATATTCTGAAGATGTAAAAGGTTATAGACTTCTTCAACCACATTCTCATGCTATAATCATTAGAAGAGATGTTAAATTTGATGAAAATATCTTGGCCTGCGAGCCTAACTCGGCGAGTGTGCCATCTTTGGCCTACGAGCCTGATTCGACATTTGTGCCTTCTTCTTCTTCTTCCAACTTCCTTGACAGGTTTCCAACTCCAGTTTCTAATGATGATAGTGAGGATGAAAATCCACCTCCGCCTGCTCATGTTCCTCCAGTTGCACCAGCACAAGTGCTTCCTCGATGGGTCCGTTCAACATGTGAAGCAGCTGGTGATCTTGTCGGTGATCCTAAAGATCAACGTCGAACACGTTCTCAGTTTCAGCGAGCCTCTTCTCTTTTGGCTCAAGTTTCCGAGAATCATGATCCAGAAACCTTTGCAGAAGCTTCAGGGAATCCAGATTGGGATGCAGCCATGGATGAAGAATATCGTTCCTTAATGGCGAACGATACTTGGGATCTTGTACCTCTTCCAAAAGGAAGAAAACTTGTCAGATGTAAATGGGTCTACAGAACTAAGTATGCATCAGATGGAAGTGTTGAAAGACTTAAGGCAAGGTTAGTTGCCAAAGGTTTTTCCCAAGTTGAAGGGATTGACTACAATGAAACCTTTGCTCCCGTCGCCAAAATGAACTCCATACGCCTTGTTCTTTCCCTTGCAGCCTTACACAACTGGGAAGTCCATCAAATGGATGTCAATTCTACCTTCTTACATGGTGATTTACAGGAGGAAATTTACATGGAACAACCTCTTGGCTATGTTCAGAATAACTCTAGCCTTGTCTGCCGCCTTAAGAAATCTTTATATGGCCTTAAGCAAGCTCCTAGAGCTTGGTATGCCAAAATGGATAACTTTCTCCTTGACACTGGTTTTTCTAGATGCCATTCTGACCCCAATGTCTATACCAAGAAAGTAGGAAACCATCTCATCATATTTGTTCTATATGTTGATGACCTTATTCTTACTGGTAGTGACCCTAAGCTTATAACCCATGTGAAATCCAGTCTTAAACAAATTTTTGAAATGTCAGACTTAGGACATTTGCATTATTTTCTTGGTCTCCAAGTTCTGCAAACCAAAGAAGGAATCTTTCTTTCTTAGTCTAAGTATGCTTGTGACCTTCTTCGTCGCTTTCACATGGAAGATTGTACACCATCCCCTTCTCCCTTCCAGTCTGGAGTCAAACTTCCTGCCACTTGTACTTCACCTGAAGTAGATGCCACCTTGTATCGTCAGCTTGTTGGTAGTCTTTTATACTTGACTCATTCCCGTCCTGACCTTTCCTTTGTCGTTGGTCGAGTTGCCCGTTATATGCAGACACCTCATGAAATTCACTGGAAAGCAACTAAAAGAATACTTTGATATATTCGAGGTACAGTTCAGTTTGGGATTCATTACAGTACAGGGGGGAAACCTTTGTTGGTTGGTTTCACTGATTCAGATTGGGCCGGCGATCCTAATGATCGAAAGTCTACTGCAGGTTATGTTTTCAGTCTGGGATCTGGACCTATTACTTGGGCTTGTAAGAAACAACAAGCTCTTGCTCTTTCTTCAGCAGAGGCAGAATATCGAGCAGCAGTTAATGCCAGTCAGGAAGCTTTATGGCTTCGACAGATCCTTTCAGAGTTTGGATTCGAGCAGCAGCAGCCTACTCCACTTTGGTGCGACAATCAAAGTGCCATCAAGCTTGCCAAAGATCCAGTTCTACATCAACGCAGCAAACACATTGAGCTACATATGCACTTCATCAGAAATCTTGTTCATGATCGTGTTCTTGAAGTGCTCTTTTGCCCTACAGATGATCAAGTTGCAGACATCTTCACCAAGTCTCTTACAGAAGCGAAGTTTTCTAAACTTCGATCTATGTTAGGAGTTTAGGAACTTGTCATTAAGGGGGGATAGGCTCTAATGCCTCCTTCCTTCTCCTAATAGTGTCACTTTTGTAAATCCTTCAATCCTATCCCAAGTTGTTCTTAAGGGGGGATGTTAGGATATTTAGACACTTAGGAGTTAGTTAAGATCAACTTGTGTAATATATCCGTTAGGGATAGTGTGTTTCTTTAGTATGCATTAGTATGCATTTGTAAATACTTAATCTGACGGTCACGATATGTTTCCGACATAGAGTGATCCGACGGCTCAACTTCTCTTAGATCAAACCTAACCTTGATCCGTGGCTTAACACCCGATTGGTCCATGATCTCTATTTAAAGAGCATGGAGGGTCATTGTTTAGTTGATCGATTATGAGAAGTTCATTTGTAACTTTCTTTCTTTGCATAATAAATTGTCCCGTAGAAGCTATTTGGCCGGGGCCGTGGAGTGTTTCCCTCAAGAGGGTTTAAACCACGTCAAAACATCGGTGTGTTGATCTGTGATTTGTTTGTGTGAAGTGGTTGCTCTTGGTGTTCGGTCCTTTGGTAGTACCCTGTGTACCCGAACACCACCTGATCATGCAGTGTATCCACCTGATACAAATACAAATACATGATCCACCTGATCATACCTGATACATATCAACATACATGATCTACCTGATCATACAATGTATCCACCTTATACATATACAGATACATGGTCCAAGCATCCAACATGATGCATATACAAAATACATACAAATGATCCAACTGATCATATCCAACATCCAACATGATGCATACATACAAATATAAATGATCCAACTGATCATATCCAACATCAACACGATGCGTACATACATACAAATATAAATGATCCAACTTATCATATCCAACATCATCATGATGCGTACATACATACAAATATAAATGATCCAACTAATCATATCCAGCATCAACATGATGCATATACAGAGCAGTAACTGTAGCATCGTCCTGATGCTCATCACCCAGCGCTTACATCCACAGCCATGTGAAGGATCCTCCTTCCAACATGCTTGGAATGGCTTCAACAAATGTGTCCATCACTTCTTCCTCGAAGTGTCGTCGATCTGAAGAACACCAAGCCTCTCCCTGAAGTACTCGAACTTCACTCTGGCTAGTGGCTTCGTCAACACATCTGCAATCTACTCATCTGTCGCAACATACAAGAGCTTCACAACTCCTCTCTGCACCATATCCCTGATATAGTGATATTTGATCTCTATGTGTTTCGACATGTCATGAAACACTGGGTTCTCGAACAACTTCACACAACTCTGGTTATCACAGAAGATACCAGTAGCATCCAACAGGAGATCAAATAACTCAGACAATAGTTTCTGTAGCCATACTGCCTCACAACTAGCTGAACAGGCTGCAACATACTCTGTCTCAGTTGTACTCAGTGCTACGCAGGACTGTTTCTTGCTAAACCAAGAGATCACACATGATCCCATACTGAAGCAGCATCCAGACGTGCTCTTCCTATCTGCAGCACTGCCAGCCCAATATGAATCAACACAACCTTGCAGGTTAAACTTTTGATTCACTTCATACTTGAGCCCATAATCCACTGTACCCTTCAGGTACCTCATAACATGCTTTATAGCAACCAAGTGAACACTCCTCGGATCTGTCAAGAACTGGCTCAATGTGTTCACAGCAAATCAAATATCTGGTCTCGTGTTTGTCAGGTACATCAAGGACCCAATCATCTGACGATACATAGAGACATCAACCGGCTCAGATGAAGCATCACATAGAAGCTTTAGATTCGATGACATGGGTGTGGCCATGGCCTTGCAATCCATCATCCCAAATCTCTTCAGAATATCTACTGTGTACTTCCCTTGACCAAGAAAGATCCCACCTAAATTCTTCCACACCTCCATACCTAGGAAATAATGCATCATTCCCAAATCTTTCATATCGAACTCAGCAACAAGCTTCCTCTTAGTATCAAGTTCTGGGAGCTTGCTTCAAGCCATACAAGGATTTCTTCAATCTGCACACGTGTGACTCCATGTCAGGTCTTGGGACTGCATCCCAAACATCTTCTTCATGATCGACGGATCATGGCATTCCATTTCTTCATCCCAGATCCTGCAAACTTCAATATCTTCAATAGATATCTTTGTTGCTGGAACAAATGTTGTAGTCCTTTTGTAGGTGAAGATATACGGTCTTTCCTACAAAACAAGTTAAATTGCATGATTAGAAACATCTCATAATTTTCAAAACAAATTCTTTACACATAAAGAAATATGTCATGCAATCATGCAGTTATCTTAGCCAATGATTCAATACAACATTTATCCATGTTCCACAACTTTCTAGATGCCTTCCATTCTCTACCAGAACATTGTTAAGAGTTTGCACTACTCCCAACATGTAAGAAAAAAGGTTTCATTCTAGATAAGTAGCACTGGAATGTTGTGCAGTGCCATAGGCCACTTACCCATCACATGCATATTAGTAGTATATTGTTCATTAATGCAATCATTCTAATATGCACAATACATCTCCTAAGTCTAGGAACATAAGCATAATATTATTTAAACAAACAAAATAGGCAAGAAATGATAATTGAAATACTTATCTTTGTTTGTTTGTTGGGTGGACTCCCTTTGAGTTTTTGCTTCCTGGCAGGAGCTACTGAAGTAGCTTCTTCTACACCTTTCTATTGTGGAATGTAGGAAGATGGTCAACTCCCTCTGAAAATCTGCATCCTTGCAGGAGCTGCTGGAGTGTGCTCCCTCTTGATCTTTGCTTCCTGGATTACCTGTCCTTGAACTTATATTCATCCTTGCTGACATCAATATTCTTGAACCCTGGAAAGTATATTCTGTAAGCCTTCGAGCTTTCACTGTAGCCCACAAAGATACCCTTCTTTCCTGAAGAATCTAGTTTGGTCCTCTCTTCCTTTGGGACATGAGTGTATACTAGACAACCAAATATTCTGAGATGGCTGAATTCAGGTTTCTTACCAGAAAAGACCTCTTCCGGTGTCTTGTTGTCCAATATCTTGTGGGGTGTTCTGTTCTGCACATATACAGGTGTTTTGTTCTGCACATATACAGGTGTTCTAGCTGCTTCTACCCATAGATGCATAGGTAGATCCTAGTCATGCAACATTGCCCTTGCTGCTTCCATGATTGTTCTGTTCTTCCTTTCTGCAACTCCATTCTGTTGAGGATTATAACGAGCAGTCAACTCCCTCTTAATCCCTGAATCACTACAAAGCTTCTTGAAGTCACCTGAGGTGAATTCTCCACCATTGTCGGATCTGAATATTTTGATCTTCTTGTCAGTTTGATTCTCCATCAAGGTTTTGAATTCCTTGAACTTATCAAACACCTCATCTTTGTTCTTCAAGAAGTGTACCCAAGTCTTCCTCAAGAAGTCATCAATAAATGAGACATAGTAAACATACCCACTTAAAGAACTGGATGACATAGGACCACATACATCTGAGTGGATGATTTCCAGGATATCTTTTGCCTTGCTTTCACTGCTTGGGAAATCCTTCTTAATATTCTTACCTTTTGCACATCCTTTGCAAACACCTTCATGTTTGGTCTTGATTTTAGGAAGACCCTCTACAGCCTTACTTGCAATTCGAAGTGCCCTATAGTGCATATGAGCAAGTCTTCTATGCCAAAGTTCACTTGGCTCCATGGATTCATGCACCATGGCATGTTCAGGTTGTCCTTTTAATTTATACAAACCTCCCTCTTGCTCTCCAATCACTACTGCATCATCTATGGTCTTTCCCTTTGGCCACATTAGGACCTGGCCATCCACAAATGCAACCCTCATACCTTTTGCATCCAATGCAGAGATGGAGAGTAAGTTCTTCTTGAGTCTAGGTACATAAAGGACTTCTTTCATCTTCAAAGATTTTCCAAAATCTAGGTTGTAGGAGGCTTCACCACTTTCTTTGATTGGGTATTGATAATCATCCCCAAGTTTCACCTTATGAGGTGATTCATGTTCATATAGGTTTACAAAAGATTCCTTAAACCCAGTCATGTGTTTGGAAGCACCACTATCAATCAACCAATCATTACAACCATGGGAGATAGTACTTGTGAGAGCAGATATTAGAACATACTCTTCTTAACTTGATGAGTCATCATTACTATCATCACTTTCTTCCCTAGCCTTCTTCTTTGAAGGTTCATCATCTTCGGCAGCATGAGCATGTTACCTTCTTTTGTTACCCTTCTTCTTCTTGCTAGAGTTGTTGTGGTTGTCCCTTTTGTTCTTGGGACATTCTGAAGCAAAGTGACCCTTCTCATTACAAGTGAAACACCTTGGATCTTTCGTGTCTTTGTGAAAATGATGAGAATATTTCTTCTTGTGATGGGATGGATCCCTCTTGAACTTGCCCTTCTTAGTGTGAGCTGTGAGAGCTTGATATTCATTTCCCATCTTCTCTTCTCTTGCCACAAGCCTTGCTTCTTCTTGAGAACATTCCTCCCATAATCTGCTGAAGAAGATTAACTTCTTTCTGGCACAGATCCCCTGGATAAAAGAGTCCCATGACCTAGGTAGGCCATTCAAAGTAGTCATAACAATTTCACCATTCTCCATAATTTCATCTACAGCTTCAAGTTGTTCCTTGATCTGAGAGACCTTGGAGAAATAGGATTGAATGGTTTCTCCATTCAACATCTTGACCCCTTTCAATTGATTCCACAGGGTCATCTTTCGATTTATGTTCTTTCCTTCAAATAGTTTGGTCAAGGAGTCAAACATAGCCTTGGGTGTCTTTAGAGAAGACACATGAGGTATGAGATGGTCTTTGATAGAATCAGCAATGATTCTCTTTTCCTTGACCAAGTTCTTCTTATGCAATACCTTAGCCTCTTCATCCTCTGGGATAGGGATGTCTTCTTTTATATATGAGTCCAACTCATTCTCTTCCAGGATTAACCCAATCCTATACTTCCAAGCTCGGAAGTTATCAACCCCTTCAAGCATATCCTCAATCTTGGTGTGGTGAGACATCTTAAAGAGTACTTTAAATGGAAATAGAAAAGATTTAGGTCTTACCACTTGAAATGCTAAAAAATGGATCTGGTCTCGGATTAGGGTTTGTCAAAAAAACCCTAAAAATTCAAAATGTGAATTTCAAATTTCTAAAAGGATATAAAGATGCGCTTTGATGAGCTGATCAACCTGGTGTATTCAGAATTTGAGATCAGTAAAGCTATACCCTTCAGATTTGCCTTTTTGTCCTCCCGGGTTCACTAGGGAGAGCCCTAAATTAGGGTTTGAGTTTCCCGGAGATCTACCCAGCCAAAAATCTCGATACAAAGCTCTAAACTTTGATTTTTACAAGGCGCTTCTAGCTATGTCTTCAAATTTCAGAAATTCCTATTTTTGTGGAAACCCTAATTTTTAGGGCCAAATCTGAAGATGCTCAGAATTGAATTCTGATTGGACAGATAGATTCTCCTTGATGAATAGAGTCAATCTAATATACTTCTTTTCCAAAAACTGTGGAGAGAAACCCAATAAACAAGAAACTCAAGTTTCTGTCACTGCAAGATGTCTTCTTCTCAGGTTAGCTCTGATACCATGTTAAATTTTGAGCATTAATTCACAATACTCTTGGATATTTACTGAGAGAATAACATATACAGTATATCAATGCATAACAATCACAATAAGCATGACAAGCATCACAAGAATCAAAAGCATGAGAGACAAGAGACACATCGTTTCTGTGGGGAAAACCCTAAGGTGAAAAACCCCACAACTTCCTCAGAGATAGAGAGAGCAATGGCTCAACCAAAGTACAACCAAAATACACTTGAGATAGTCTCCTAGAGCAGATGATCCTCCTCCTCACTAGTGCACCACTTTCTGAGTGAGAGAAGTGTGACTTTTCGAATGATACAAATAGAGATCTCCTGATCTCTATTTATACTTAACTAGTTTGCCCAGTGACCTTATGGGGCCAACTTGTCTATCTAGATACATCCACAATATAATATATATTTCAGGGCCGACCCCACACATGGTGGTCTAATAACCCATCGTCAAGTACACACACTTGCGACACTTGTCAATGCACATGACGACACTTCCTTATAGAGGAATAACACATCTCTTATAAGGGTACAATAAATATATATAAAATACATAGATGAAATACATTCCGAAGTTACATATACATCAACATGGTTGCATCAACAGTAGTAAAATGTGTGGGAGTAGTGCCACAATGAACCATTCTTTATGCTTGACAGTGCTCATATCAAAACTAACCCTTTCTATCAGTGTCTTAAATCGTTGGTCAAAGTCCCACACCATTTCATTGGGATATTGCTTGATTTCTTTCAATTCTGTAATATACTGTGCTTTAGACTTGGGTTTTTCTAATTCTGCAATCAATCCATTCCTAATATCATCTAGCATCTTCTCCGGAGCTCCTGTAGGGACTAGAACAAACTTCATAAACCAATCTAATGCGCGACCTTGCAGAGTTGTCGCTAACTGTTCTTTCTTAGCATTATCGTTAGTAATCTGCTTTACGGTCCATGCTGCTTCACATAGAAACCAGTACTGCTTAGGGTTATATGTTCCATTTCCATGGAACAACGGTAACTTAGCATCCTCACCCGCCATCCTGGGATTCCTTCCTCCAGTCGTTGAGCTATTAGTAACTAACTTCTGTTGACTTGAAGAACACAGTGGTGTTGCAGTTGTATTTCTTACCGATTGAGAGATAGTGAGTGAAGGTGTGGGTATGCTGCCGCTAGGGTTTGGTCCTGCCTCTATCCTGGGCGTAGTGGTTGTCCTTTTCCGGACTGTGAGGTCATTTCATCCCGTGTGGTCTTCCTTCACGGCCTTGCGGTTTGATCACAGCAGATCCTTCTCCTATCCTCTGCCTCTTTTCCTGTTGAAACCTTGCTCCTACCCTTGTAAGACCACTCTCTTCCTCAGCTTACTTCACAGTTTCATCATGACCTGCACCCATCTACCCCTTATCATTCCATGTACCGACCCCCTGTTGTCACGATACCCATGGCCTCCGTCCACCAAGATTTTTACTGATCCAAATTCATCTTTAGTATACCCTTCTCACAAATAAGCATCTTAATGGACAATTGGAGCGATAATAGAAACCTTCCCCTAGGTCCGCAGAAGAAATATCTTTTAGCTTCACTATAATATTTTGCGTATGAACTGCAAATTCAGTGATATAACCTTCTAATATGCTATTGAGCCACACTTCAACAGCCTACGACGCCTTGTTGTCGACTTCCTACAGCTCTTGGATCAACTCTGGGGTCCAAGTCGTAGGTTCACTGACTTGGAAGTTCCTCTTCTGAAAGGTAAACTTTGCTAACCACTCGAACAAGATGACTAGGAATTCACAGAAAAAGTATTCGTACGGATTATCGTGAATATACCTTTCCACCCACTGATCTTCTATCAGTCGAGTTTTTTTACTTTCTTCTTCAGTAAATTCCTGCAGCTTCTAATCAAACCGGTTTTGTATTTCTGTTGCACCAAATTCCACAACATATCCTCCTTTCACTTGGCACACTGTCCCGGCAACAGAACCATTTGTTGACTCAAACCCAGTCGACAGGGGTTCCACTCATTGTTGACACAAAACCATTGTGATATCCCTGAGCATCGGCCCAGACAGGTTTTACCCCGTCCAGCAACACTGCGGAGCATATGAGGTCTCACCCGAGATGTTCAAGGGAGAGTCGACGAAACCATGTTTCCACCAAATAGAGGATGTTTGCAGCTCAATTACACAACTTGTTGCAACATTTCAGAAATAGATCACATGCATGTAACTTCAACATTAATTATATTCATAGCCTCATTCAATAGAAACATTCATCATCGCAGCAAATATAACAGTAAGGCATTAATTGCAGCAAGAAAACATAGCATCATTCATATATCGCAACATGCATTACCACAAATGAATAGAAGAGCACAGGGACTCCACAAAACAGCTCTGTCATATGATATTAACTCCGCAAAAACCCAGATACAACATATCCGCAAAATACAGATCTCGCAGATATCTCTTGATCTCAGATACACAACCAAAAATCACATAATCCAAGATGATTCAAGATCTACACATCTATGACTATTTATAGGCTTTCGCCTTTACATTGCTTCTCCACTTACTAACAACTTCCTAACCAACACTTCAAGCAAATGACCCAAAAACTAACTGACATGGTCTAAATGACCCAAAAACCCACATACCGCGGTACATTTGACTCAAAATTACATAAACTATTCTCCTTTGCGCCTAGCTTTCCGCCTTCCGCAGTATCTTCTGACTTGTCGCAGCATCCGCGATGCTGCAATGCTAACTTACCAAACCGCTTGCCAACATTATGATTTAAATTTTTAGATCTGCAAATGTGATATTTTCCATGAGTTTCTCCTATGGTTCGAAGGGAGGTGTAGCTCAGAAAATTTTAAGAAACAAATTTTCAAAAAGAGTATGAAAAGAGAAGAAATAGATCAGAAAGAGTACTCCAAGACTTGATTGAAGAAAATAGTTGAATAACAAGCCTCTTCGAGGGGGAAAACTCCTTATACAACGTACTAAGTACACAAGAGACAACAAGACAAGATGCTCCAAATGAAAAGGTCTCCTTCCTATATATAGGACACTAACGGGTACAATCCCAACTAACTAACCCAAGCCGACGTAACTAATATAACAATATTAATGACAATTACTACTAATGGACCAAATCCGACATCAAAACTAATGTAATGAACCACAATATATGTTGAAATTTGGTTGAGCTTTGATATTTAAGTCTTTTAGATGAATATACTAGAAGAAATGAGACAATTCAATCCATGAAATTCATACACCCATAACACAAGATATACCCTCGGGAAAATCCTCAAAATTATGAGAACAAAACCCCCAACAATTCTTCTCAGTATAATATAATGGATAGCAGAAAATGCTTTCGTTTACAACATAGAAGATTGCTTTCAGAAGATAAGAGATCACCAAAATTCTTGGTGAAGATACAGAAGCAATAAAGAAGAGAGTTCAATCGAATGTGTGCCTAGCACAACAATAACAAGCACGAACAATACCTTGGACAAAGAGAATCACCTTGCCTTCAATGAAGAAGATAATTCACTTCATACTGGATTCAACTATCCTGTATAACGTATTTATCCATTATTCTCTTCTATTTTTAAATTCTAACTTCAGGATAACCTCACCCTCAAATTGGATGTATTAATATTGCATAGAGTGGTGTGCCCCACTTCTCATGCAGGGATTCATCTCACTAAGCTGTCACTTAGGATGAACTCGCCTCTTGGTTACCAACTTAGGGATTTTGGTTTTTTGGAGGCCAAAAATGTAGGAAAAGGGATGAATGGGTAATGTGACAAAGGGGATGAGCTAGGTGAACAATTTTTGGGTGTTAATATATTGTCCCCTGATGTGTGAGGGAAGGTGCTCATCATATGGCTGATAGACATCATAGTTACTAAGTTTTTCCAAGGGTGTGAGCATTGTGGTGGTGGACAGCAGAGATTGGTTGGAGATCGAAACAAGTGCTTCATACAAACTGCAAGGGCTATAACTGGAAATACATCACCTCAATAATGGATGAGGAACATATAATCTCAAATATATGGACGAGGTGGGAATACCCATTCTTGTATCAAGAACTCAAGATATAAAAATAATGGTGAGGCCCAAAGGGGACCTGAACAATACATGCAATTTTTTTGTGTACATCATAATGGTCAAGAGGGGACACAAATCTGGGACATACTCATGGTCCAACCATGAATGATATGAAAAGCTATAATTGGAAACAATGGCATCCATCCTGGATGCGGTACCATAACAACTGATGCACTGTTCGATCTGAAGGGGTCCAACAACTATATGGACTCAATGACTAAGAGTCAGAATCTCAAAGGTACACTAAACTGCATATAAACTAGATACTCTAGGAAGCATAAAACTAGATGGATTCCAAATAATGTCGCCAACATATCCCAGATATCCATAGGAACATATAACTGGGGATTCCAAATAGACTCACCAATGTGATAGAGTCGGGGGACATCTGGGGTATTTGACCAATAACTGAAGGGACCAATACCATGTAGAAATCTCAACGGTGTAATGTCGATGGAGCTGGAGTCGAGCACGTGAGAAACAACGATTTTAAGAGGCACTTAAGGACTCCTCTCAGATGGTCCATAGGCACTCACCACTGATGGAGATGAGTCCAAGGTACAGATACCTCTAGCTCGATCCTCTGGAATAAATGTGTTGGTGTTGACAGAGGGAGACCTGAAACTACCAAGGCAATGATGTTTCCTTGATAGGAGCGCGAGGAGTACAACTAAGATGTGATGGCACTGGATGTGAGACTGACATACTTGGGGGGGTATGAGGGCCACAGAGTGGTGGGAATCAAACTTCCTTTGTTCAGAGTATGGCAGTAGGAATGATTTGGAAGAATATGAAATGAACCTTAGGGGGAAGGGGACCATAGCTTAAGGGATCGGGGACTGTGACTGCAGTGAGGGAGACTTAGGGAGGGGAAATTATGAGTGATATCAGTAAACTTCAAGGGTGACACATTGCAGAATACTGTGAACAACGATGACCATACTAGGGATGTTGCCAGAAAGGGGGGACCGAATGTGATCTATCGGGGTGCCTAGATGCATCGTTTGTGCCTTCTTCATGGTTTAAGGAGCTCGAAGAAGGGATTAACGTGTACCAAATAGATGTGAAATTCAATCAAAGAGGAATTTTTCAAACAGGGGACAAGTATGAGTGGACCAAGAAAGAAGGTGAGGGGGAACACTAATGGGGCCTCCTTGTGGGTAGATTAATGGTGGAAAAATAATGTAATAACTGTAGTATGGAGGGAGCAGAGGGCTCGTGAATAAACCACAATGGATAAAATAGTAAAAAGATACCAAGATCCATCAACGTTCCTAGTGGAATGCAAATTGAGGTCGACGGCCGCTAAGAGGATGGATAGAAAAAGGGTAAGTGAATGAGATAAATGATCTCAAGCATCATCACAAGCACATAATTTTGAATATGGCGGTGTCAACGACGTGAAAAACAAAGGTCAGAGGACTCCAGAATTTTTAGAGAGCGAAAAGGGGCCAAAATGGGCCATAAATACTGGGGAGCCAACCTTCCACATGTCATTTTCACTGTTTAGAGTTGGAAGAGTGTGGAACATACCAGAAAAACAACTATTTATTTCTCTCAATCTGTTCGGCGGAATCAACTTCTACGACTTACAGGTAATTCTTGATGTCGTTCTTATCAATTTTCATGTTGGATTTTTTGGGTTTGAGCCTCTATGGGGCCCCAACGAGCTAGTCTAGGGCATGGCTGCACCAAAGCACGATTTTCGAAGGGAAAAGCATGCTTTGAGAACACCTATGGGTCGAACAGGCGTGCTTCTAGAGTGTGCTTTTCGAAGGGAAAAGTGTGCTTCATGTGTTCCTATGGGCTAGATAGGAATGCTCCTAGAGCACACTTTTCAAGGTGAAAAGCATGCTCCAAGGCACGTTGGTTGGGAAAAAAGGCATGCTCTGAATGTGCTTCTTTTCCCAATAGTTGTGCTTTAGCCTTGGGGAGGCTATTTGGTTATGCACGAGATTGATTGTGGGTGTTAACCTAGATTTGCAGGATGTCGTGAGTGAATTGGTGAGAGCAGGAACTTGGGTCACTATTGGACGACATCAATGAAGATCATGAGGTACAGGATACTTTGTCCTGATGTGGGATACTGAAGTTTTCCATGGTGCCCCCTATGCATTTGAAAAGCTACTGTTGAACAAACTAGTGGAGTTTTGGGATGCCGACACAGGGGCATTCTTCATATAGGGGGAGAGGATAAAGATCATGATGACTGATGCGTACTTCTTGACGAGGATCCCATGGTTGGTTGTGATTGCTAATACTCAACCAAGGAAGATGAGTGATGTCTCAATGGAGGATTTTCTAGAGCATCACTATTTCATGTCTGCCTATGTGCATGACAATGCGATCCTGACCTGTGACATAGAGATCTTGGAGACATAGGTCGTAGCGGTGGTGATAGTGCGAGTACTGGGGTCAAATTCAACCCACGGGTTGTCAGGTGGCCAGATGATACTAGTAGAGAATGCACTAGAAGGGACATACTTTGGGTGGGGGCAGATGTACTTGATTGTAGTTCAATGAGAGTTAACCAGGGTGAGCCACAGTGGAGGGGATTTCTGTTTTCCCTCTTTTATATTCTCTTTCTTCTTTGAGTGGGTGCCGACGCTATGAACACACGTAGCAATACACAACGATGGGACCATGGATTCAAGGATGCGATGATGGGGAGGGATGATGACCCATGGGGGCGAAAAACTAGGTGTCTAGAAATCAAATCAAATATAAAAGTGACATGTGACCTCGAAAATGGTCGAGATCATGGATGTGAAAAAGTGAGCAGGGTTAAGACCCTGCCCCCATGCTATGGGCATGAGGTTTGTGGTTATGGGGCACATATGTGTTGGATTGAGAAATTGGCTCATGGAAATGTCGATATAGATGTGACAGGGAAGGGTCAAAATGATTGATCATTCCCCTATCCCGAGGTCGAGTTAATTGATTATACCTCCTATGTCGGGGTCGAGGTAATTGATTATGCCTCCTAACCTAGAAGTGTCATTGTGGTGTGTATTCTCTCTCAAAGAGGGATCAATAGGGAATTTACCAACTGCTAGAAGGGGGGTGTACCATGAGGCTGATGGCCATGGTGGCACATTGAATTGATGATTTGATGATGGAGGATTCCCCTTGCAGGGTGTATTCCCCCAGTATCACCGACAAGAATGACGACGATGATGAGTAGGCAATTTTTTGGGCCTACCCCCATGCTATGGACATGTGATTTCATCATCATTTCGAAAAGGTTGAAGGGATCAATTGAATTTGATGATGTGAGTGTGGTATCGCCATTTGAAATAAAATAAATGGTGTTTACCTTGGTCAATGAGGATTCTGGGGGGTGGATCTCCTGAATAACAGTAATTGAGAACTCTAAGGATGGTTGTCACAATTCATGAAGCACCAGCTAATATTCTGGGAGGTCAAGGCAATGCTGGGAGTAATGGCCATAGGTTCCACAGATGACACATGAGTGATTGGTGTGCAACAACTTATTACGCGATGGAGGAGTAGCTAGAAATTCAACAACTGGAATAGTAGGATCATCCTTCAATTTCTTCATATGCTTTTGAAGGTCGGTCATGTGTGGATAATTGTGGGTAGCATGGCCCAAAACATCACACAGAGAACATTTGGGGGGTGTTCATGCTGGAGGAGGGGGTTTCATGGCTTTAGTCACAGTCACCGCGGTGTTGCCCCCAGTATTTTTGGAAGACTACGGAGCGACGTTGGAGGAAGTAGTTGCCGACACACTAGAAGGTGGATGATTGGTGGTGTTGATCAGTTGAACCAGTTGAAGAACGAATTGTGGGGTCAGAGTGGGATTGGGCGCGAGTAAGTACCAAATTGGGAGCCCTAAGGTTATCCCTGGGAGGTTTAGCATATCCATGACATGAATAATCACTACTCCTGATGGGGGGAATAAAAAGGGAATTGTATGGATCAGGGTGGCCCTCACATGGCTGGGTACCGACGATAGTTGGGGTGGATTTGGACATGGAAGTTGCGGTGGAGGTGTTGATTGATCGGTAGGTTGTAATTCAGAGATGAAATTACTTGACGAAATGGTGCATAAGTATGAGATCTAAACAACCGCAGGGGGTGGGGGAAAGGCAGTAAATATGGAAGTCATGGGAGCCTCCGAATAAAGGCCAGACCCAAGTGTGCAAATCATGGGGGAAGACACACCAAGGGCAGGTTTTTTTACCATAGGGAGGACATTCTCTGGCATAGCGGGTGCATTGGGGTCATAATAGGTAAGTTGGTCGATTTTTACAACCCGTCCCTCATAGGGGAACATCATAATCCATAACAAATATGAGGAAATGACATTCATTGCATACATGTAGCTTCGTCCTAGGAGCAGGTTGTAGTCAAGCTTTGCATTGACGACTTCGATGTCAATCAAGACAGTTTTCCTAGCTAATTGGAGTCGAACATTGGCAAGAAGGCCTTACGGCTAGGCAACTATTATTGTTAACTCCGCTCTGTGTTTTATTTTTGTGGGGTTACTCTTTTTGTTGCTTAGCGAATTTATTTAGATACGAGGTATGATTCTTGGAATAGCAGGCACTACAATATTAGAATTTTGTGGCATTGAGATAACCATGGTGATAGTATTTGTTTCTTTTATGGAGAATGTTATTGATGTGATATCCAAAAGGTTATTGTTTCCATTTGTTATGAATATGTATGCAATATTTCACACTTTCTCCACATTTGAGGTTGAGTTTTCTAGTGTTAAAACAAAGGCAGTCTTGTAACATTATACCCTTTGTTGTTCTATACGAGGCCAATTTCCAAAGTGTGTTTGTTTTCTAGATAGAAGTCGCATTGCATCTTATGACATTGTTCAGTATACTTGAATATAATTTGGTTCCTCGTCAACTCCAAAGTTAAGATATGTAGCTAATCAAGAGTTCCAGAGTTGAACAAGTGTATTGTATTTTTTGTAGGCGTTCTAGTAAAATATATAACTCTTCAGTTTTTAGGTTGGGGTTTAGGTGGGTATTGAGATTCAATCAAACCTTTCTCCATGAAAATCAAGAAAAGTGAGACCAATCCTTCTTGGCTCATTGGAACCAAGAAAACATAGATCAATCTTTCTTGACTAATTGTTTATTTCAACTTTTTGTATTCTTCTTTAACATTTTCACATTGCCAGTTATGAATAGTTGTTATATTGAGTTATATTTGGCACATTCATAATTGTAATTTCAATTCTTATATGCAAGGCATTCATCTTAATATTGTATTGGAATTGACATGAACATAGGTGAAAATCTAAATCCTTATTTACATATCATATGTGTTATTGTTACCATGAAATGGTATCATATAAGTTTCACCATTTGTGTATCTTTATAAGTATTGCATGCTTGAAACTTAACAATGGATATTTTCCCCTCCCCCGTAAAGATTTAAAAAACTAGATATAACCAAATGAAAGGTAACTAAATGATATTAATTCCCTTGATTGCAAGAATAAATGCATAGGAAGTGGAGACAATTAATTGCATCTTGTGAATGACCCAAATCCAAGCTATGGACATGATCATATGGTGTTATTGGAAAGTAAGAGGAATGGTTCTATGTTTATTTGGTTAAAAAATCAATGATTTTTTTTTTATAGGAAGGTAGGGAATCCAATCCACAAAAGGGTTTCAATTTTGCATGTTTATGGAGTTTAATTTATTAAGTTATAGAAAAGAAGAGCTCTTTATGGATATACTTGTATGTACATGATATAAAATTAGTAGATTGGCAGGATGTGTTGTGAAACATATTGTATTTTGTTGATGTTGGTGTTGAAATAATTTAAAGTTTCATTAGATTATAATTGTTATTTGTGTATTTTAATGTTACTATTTTGATTCTTATATTTTCTTAATAGTAAACTTTTATTTCACCCTAGGTATACTTAAATAGTTTACCATCTCTTAACCATTTAAGAATATCTCAAGCCATAATGCAAAATCATAAGAAACTTTATCCACTAAAAATCATTTAACATTAATCTAATACATGTAATTGTCACCTACAAATACTATATATATATATATATATATATATATATATATATATTTATATTTCTTAAAGATATTAAATAGTAAAGAAAATCTCCCTCACCATAAACATAGAATAAAGGGAAAATATATAACAAACCATCCACACAAATAAAATAAAACTTAAATATGACATAAAATAAACAAGCATAAAAAAACATAAATGTATTGCAAACTATATTTATTTAACTTTATGAAAATTCAAAATTGTAATAATCTTAATAAATACATTTAAATAATAACATAATATCAAAATTCAAAATTTTAATAAACCTAACAAATACATTTAAATATAACATAATATTAAAATTTCAAATTTTTAATAACCATAATACAAATTCTATCTCTAAATTCACATTACATATAGCCAACTCAATATTATTGCACTAAGAGAAGTGAGGTGCTACCAACCCATGGGAAAAAATACATGTTAATTCATAACTCATCAAAAATAAAATAAAAATAATAACTAAACAAATTCATGTCGGGAAATCTTTGAAAAATCTTATAATCACATATGTTAACTTTAAAAATTGCATAATTTGGATGGCAAGAGGGTATTTTTTATTTTGTAAAATTTGAATTTAAAAATGTTTTAAAGGTTATGTTTTAAAGGGCGTGGTTTTAAAGGCAATTTTGATAGTAGAAACTGATTCAACACCATAGAAAACCCCTAGAGCAATCAAAATTTCATAGTTTGAGAATTGTAGCTAATATTTTAAAAAAAAAACTCACATAAATAAAGACGAATCAATCTATACTAAATTGGCACGGAGCGAAGTTATGGTTGATTCTGAGAATGAGAGTCCCAACAGGGATCAGGTGAGATTGACACCAATTCTACGAAGCAAGAATCTTAGGTTTTTTTTCAATTTTAAGAAGCAGGATTCTTAGCTTTTAGAAATTTTACTAATGCGGTGCAGTCACATGCATGTAGAAAGCCAATGTGAACCGCATTTATGATGACGACAGTCTTGATCCAGAAAGCCAATGTTAACGGCATTCTTGATCCAGAAACCCTTTAAAATATTGAATTATTAAAACTAAAAAATTGACTCGCTAAAATTAAAAAAAGCTTTGTTCTTTTCTCTTTGCTAAATTTAGAAAGCGGAATTTTCAAAGTCACAGTTTTCATGACCTCTCCTCTCCTAATTCACTTCATCACTGGTAGGGCATGAATGTATAATATGAAGCAGCAAATTATTCTCTCAGCTATTTAAAGGATCTCGCAGCGAGCCTTTGTTTATTCCCTGCATTGGTGTAGTTTACAAAAATGTTTCTTCCCTGCATTAGTGTAGTTTACATAAATATTAGTGGTCAATCAGTAAATTTCAAGTAGCGGTTGGGATCATTTTCATGAAATTTACGTCTAACTATTATGAACTGGCCCTGAGTAGAATATGAGTTTGTTTCAAGTTCTTTTCTTCCCAATTTCCATACATTTAAAAGAAACTGACAAAATTCTAACACAATGAATGCTATATTTCAAAAAGTCAGGGATGTATCGTTTAAACTCCACGAAATACTATGTTACATTGTTGTCTGACCATGAATTGGTGCTAGGGTAGAGAGTAACTAAATCTTCAAAAAGGAAAGAAAAAGACGCGATGCAGATTGTCTCATATTTAAAGATTCTCGAGTTTCAATATTTGTAAGCGCCTGATTTCTCCTTTTGCCAAGGCGAATGCACACTCTTTTTGTTGTATTTTTCATATTACATCAATATTTAAGAGTAAGCTAAATTTTATACAGTTTGCATCAAGAATTTGGTGATTTTTTGGCGAAAATCCGGTTGAAATTGCTTAAATGACAGTTCTGGGTTGTTAGAATTGCATAATCGGGGTGCCCCAGGGGTAATCGAGGTCGTTGAATCCATTCCTGCAACCAAAATTGTAATTCAAGCAACCCAAATCACAGTTTCAGCAATTTCTCCTTCGCCGGATTCCAGTGAAAATCGCCAGTAAAAATGCAAACAATCTAAAGTTTAGCCCATTCCCAATATTTATGATAATGATTCTAAATCGAGACCTGGAGAGCCCATAAATATCATGTTTAAAATATCCGTGTTTAGGGCTTGCAGTGCCACGTAGTTACATTGTAAACTGTTTTACAATGTTAAAAGTAGTACAACTGGACATCCAATTTGTTGCCATTTTTATTTCTTAACAAGGTGGTGTTCATATTAAATGGGAATCTGAACATTTCAGATATTTCAATTCGCATGGGCATCTATACTTTGTAATATTTCCAAAATTCGCCAAGCAAAGTAGGCCTTGAATCTTTGGTTGGAGATTGATTCAGCTAAATTCGCCAAGCAGAGAGCCAGACAGATTGGTTATCCAATTTTTCGAAGCAGGAATCTTAGTTTTTTTTGTTTTTTTTCACGAAGAAGGAATCTTAGTTTTTTAATTTGTTTTATTTTACTAATCTTATCCGATTATCTTTTAGCTTTTTTGTTCAACTTGTTGTTACGAATCATAGCTTTTAGTTTTTTTCAACATGTACGTACTAATCTTAACTTTTTTCAATAGGTAGTTACCAATCATAGCTTTTAGATTTTTTCAACATGTAGTTACCAATCATAGCTTTTAGATTTTTTCAACATATATTAACTAATGCGGTGTAGTCCGATGCATGCAGAAACCCAATGATAACGGCATTCTTGATCCAGAATTTTTTTTTAATGAATGGGATCATGGGTATAAAGTGCAACAGTAACTACGTCTCTGTATGAAAAGGCTCAAATAAACAGGACGAATTCTCCACAGACATGCATTGTCTATGTATAAAGTGACGGAATTAAGGTGAAATACTTATCTCTGAAGTGCTTTTTGTTGGAGAAATGTACTTACAAGTTGAATGCGCACATCTAGTTCGCGCCGGATCTGTCAGTTACCCCGTCAGACGTTTTGTCAGTCCGCTGTATCGCAGAGATGTCAAACAGTCTGTCAATCTCACAGAAGGCATCGTGCACACTTCCTAGTATTTAATCAACCGTGTTTGTATTCAGCAAGTTGAATTTCTTAGGTAGAAATTAATTATAGTCTTTAATGGAGTTCAATGGAAGCTATCCCAAGTTTTTTGTATAAATGTAAATCACTCTCATTAGATTAAGAAGAGATGAAAGAGATGTCGAAGTAAAAGAAGAAGAAGAAGTTCATCCTGAAATGTATGAGGAGCCCAAGCTCTCCCTAAAATGGTGAAAGATTGAAGTATTTACCATCTCTCTGTATTGTGGCAATGTTACTTGTGTTAGTGCGGTAATATATAAGTCAATAGTTATTTTGTGTTCATTCTCAAGAATGGTTGTCATTACCTGTCGCACATCTTCTTCATATTCATGTGCATAAATGTTGGTTACATTTACCGTCAGTAAAAGAAATCAAGAATTCCAAGTATTTCAAGGTGGTGTTTCGTTCTTATGTTTTAGCAAGAAATATTTTATTTAAATATTTGCTTAAGAATAGGCTTGTCCATGTCAACAAGTCCGTTGCGAAGTTACGCGGAGTAAAAATATCTTCAAGTTTATAATTTCCACAACATATCGCATATCGCATTCGTACACTCAAAGTAACAAAAGAAAAGATTTGTTTATGAGAGCCTGGTTTACTGCGAGAAAGAATTCTATTTACAAAAAGGGAAAAGTGATGGCTTCCACTTCTAGTAATTTGCAAATTCTAATATTTTTCAGTAAAAATTATGAATATTGGTCGCTAACAATGAAAGCTTTGTTTAGAGGTCAAGATGTATGGGACATAGTCCAGACTGGTTATGCAAAACCAGCAAATGCAGCAGCATACAACAATCTCACTCAAGCTGAGAAGGATGTTCTAAGGGAACAGAGGAAGAAAGACAACATTGCGTTGTTCCACATACATCAAGCGACACATGAATCAATACTCCCAAGAGTAGCAGCAGCGCAGTCAGCCAAGGAAGCGTGGGACACGCTGGAAACAACATACCAAGGTTTGAACAAGATAAAAACTGCTAAATTACAAATTCTTAGAAGAGATTTTGAATCAATATCAATGAAAAACACAGAGTCAGTAGACTCATTTTATACTCATGTTATTGGTCTGGTTAACCAAATAAAGTCTCATGGAGAAACTCTAACTGATCAAAGAGTTGTTGAAAAGGTTCTTAAAGTTCTGCCAAAGAAATTTGAATCTTTGGTTGTAACCCTGGAGGAAAACAAAGATCTGTCCACATTTACTATTGATGAGTTCCAAGCCTCATTACTCAATCATGAATATAGAATCAGTGGTTCAGACACATCGCTGGAAGGTGCATTTGCAGCACAGTCATCCATAAGTCATGGTAGAGGCAGAGGAAGATCAAGCTCTAGAGGCAGAGGACGAAGTTCTTTCAGAGGAGGTCGCAGCAGCAGTCCTGCACATGTCGCTAATAGAGGCCAGAATCAGAATCCCAATCAGCCAAGTGGACAAAGGTATGATAAATCAAAAATTCAATGTCATTACTGCAAGAAGTATGGACACTTCGCATATGAATGTAGGAAGAAGCAGTATGACCAAGGAAAGCAAGGTGAAGCGCAGTCAAGCAACAACAGCGCACCGAATAGCTCACTGTTCTTAGCATGCATATCTCCACTGGAATGCAATGTTGTCCAAGAAAGTCCAAATGACATATGGTATTTAGACTCAGGCTGTAGCAATCATATGACTGGTAATTTAAGTTTATTTTCCAGTCTAGATAAATCAGTTCAAACTGATGTAGCACTTGGAAACAATATCCAAGTCACTGTTTTGGGTAAGGGTACTGTTGATATTCTAACAAAACAGGGGGAGCAGAAATATATGTCTGATGTGTATTATGTTCAAGGTTTGAAGCACAACCTAATGAGCATTGGTCAGCTGATGGAAAAAGGTTACAGAGTTCACATGGTAGGTAAGCGCTGTGTGATCAAGGACATATATTCTAGCAATTAGTTAATTATGGAAGTGCAGATGACAAGTAATCACTTGTTTCCTTTGAGGATAAGACCCATCATAAAAGGTAAGACACTCAAGTTGTTCATGCAAGTCAGAATGAGAATTCTGGATCTGCGTTCTGCGCAGAGAGCAAAGGAGCAGAAATTCATTGCGCAGTAGAAGAGAAGGACAACGCAATGCAAGCAGCATTTTAGACAGAAGTAAAAGATGAATCTTGGTTATGGCATTTCAGATTTGGACATCTGATCTTTGGTGGGATGAAGCTACTACACATGAAGAACATGGTGAAAGGATTGCCATTGATTTAAAAGCCAGAGAGAATTTGTGAAGGCTGTATCTTTGGAAAGCAGCATAGAGAGACTTTTCAAGTTGGAAAGTCATACAGAGCTCGTGCACCACTTGAAATTGTGCACTCATATATTTGTGGACCAATGCAAACACCGTCCATGGGAGGATGCACTTATCTTCTCACATTTATTGATGATTTCACAAGAAAAACTTGGTTTTATTTTCTAAAGCATAAATTTGATGCATTTGGTTGTTTTCAACAATTCAAGGCACTCGTGGAAAAGCAGAGTGATTACAGCATCAAGATATTGAGAACAGACAGAGGAGGTGAGTATGTTTCAAATGATTTCTTGAATTTTTGCAAAAACCATGGCATACAGAAATAATTCACTGCGCGGTACACACCACAACAGAATGGCATCGCAGAAAGGAAGAACAGAACCATTATGGAAATGGCGCGCAGCATGTTGGAAGCGATGCATCTGTCAAATGAATACTGGGATGAAGCAGTTGCAACTACGGTTTACATCATGAATCGATGTCCGACGAAGAGCGTGAAGAACAAGGTTCCGCAGGAAGCATGGACAGGTATGAAACATAGTGTTTCGCATTTAAAAGTCTTTGGTTGTGTAGCATATGCACATGTTCCAGATGATCTAAGAAGAAAATTAGACAATAAAGGACAGAAATGCATCTTTATTGGATATTCTGAAGACACAAAAGCATACAAGTTGTATGATCCTGTTGCAAGGAAAGTTATCATCAGTCGCGATGTTCAATTTGTGGAAAATGAAGCATGGGATGGAACTATAGAAAAGAATGTGAAAATCGTGTCGCATATTGAACACGATGACATCGCAAAAGATGTCGTTGAGACTCCGCATATAAATCAGAATGTTGCAGCACCGTCTACTCCTAGGACAACGCAACATGTTTCAACACAAGGTACTGCAACATCAGTCGCAGCTCAAGCAACTCCGACAAGCACAGCAAGTACGCAACAAACTCCATCAAGCAGTTCGCACAGTTTGACACTAGCAACTCTGCCAAGAACAAGAAGTCTGCGCGAGATATATGATGTCAGTACACCAAATTCATTTTCTGTCTTTGCATTATTTTCTCAAGTTAATGATCCACTAACATTTGAAGAAGCTGTAGAAGAGAAAGTCTAGGCACAAGCTATGAATGAAGAAATAGAATGCATAGAGAAGAATCAAACATGGGAATTAGTCGATGTTCCTATCGACAAGGATGTGATAAGCGTCAAATGGATTTATAAGACCAAGCAAGATGTTGAAGGAAATGTGCAGAAGCACAAGGCAAGATTGGTAGCAAGAGGATTCACACAGTAGCCTGGCACAGACTTCAATGAAACATTCGCACCTGTAGCGTGAATGGACACTGTCAGAACAGTTTTGGCTATCGCAGCACAAAAGAAATGGTTCGTTTATCAAATGGATGTCAAGTCTACGTTTTTAAATGGTTATTTGGAGGAAGAAGTATACGTGGAGTAGCCACAAGGCTATGAAGTTCCAGAACAAGGACATAGAGTATACAGACTGAAAAAGGTACTCTATGTTTTGAAGCAAGCTCCCAGAGCTTGGTACAGTCGCATCGACTCATACCTGATTCAGAATGGATTTCACAGAAGTGAATGTGAGCCAACGCTATACACAAAAATCAACAAGCAAGGTAATAAGCTAATCATCTGCTTGTATGTAGATGATTTAATATTTACTGGTGATTTTGGCATAGAAGAATTTAGAATAGTCATGGAAAGTGAATTTGAAATGACTAATTTGGGGCATATGGAGTACTTTCTGGGTATTGAAGTCCAACAGATTGAAAACGAGATATTTATATCTCTGTCGAAATATGCAAGTGATGTCTTGAACAGATTTAAGATGTTAAATTGCAAGACAGCTCCAACACCAATAATAACAGGTTTGAAATTGAGCAAGGATGATGATGGATCCAAGGTTGATCCTACTTTGTTTAAAAGACTCGTCGGCAGTCTTATGTATCTTATAGCTACAAGGCCAGACATCATGTATGGAGTCAGCTTAATCTCAAGATTCATGGAGACACCATAAGAATCACATTGGCAAGCAGGCAAAAGAATTCTGAGGTATGTAAGTGGAACAAGAGACTTCGGCATTTTGTATTCAACTGCATAAAATTTCAAACTCATCGAGTACACAGACAGCGACAATGGAGGCAGCGTAGATGACAGAAAAAGCACATTTGGCAATACATTTCATGTAAGAACAGGTGTCGTATCATGGGCTTCAAAGAAGCAACCAATTGTAACTCTTTATTCAGTAGAAGCAGAGTATGTCGCAGCAACAAGCGCTGCATGTAAAGCCGTATGAATGTGGAGGATGTCAAGTGATCTGTCGCAGCATCAGCAAGAACCTACAGTCATTTACTGCGACAACAATTCAGCTATCGCACTGTCAAAGAATCATGTCTACCACAAGAGAACCAAACACATCGACACAAGGTATCACTTCATCAGATAATTAATAAACAACAAGGAAATCTGTTTAGAATTTTGTAGGTCTGAAGATCAGGTTGCGGACATCTTCACAAAACCATTGGCAAGAGACACATTCCAATATCTGCGAGGTTGTTTAGGAGTGACAAGTTCTACATAGTGAACTTTGTCATGCATAGAGCATGTTTCAACTCTGAAACATTTTGTAAAATTTTGTCATCAACTCATAATTAAGGGGGAGTGTTGGAGAAATGTACTTACGGGTTGAATGCGCATCTAGTTTGCGTCGGCTCTGTCAGTCACCCCGTCAAACGTTTTGTCAGTCCACTGTATCGCAAAGATGTCAGATAGTCTATCAATCTGACAGAAGGCATCGTGCACACTTCCTAGTATTTAATCAGCTGCGTTTGTATTCCGCAAGTTGAATTTCTTAGGTAGAAATTAATTATAATCTTTAATGGAGTTCAATAGCTTCCAGGTGAAGCGATCCCAAGTTTTTTGTATAAATGTAAATCACTCTCATTAGATTAAGAAGAGATGAAAGAGATGTCGAAGTAAAAGAAGAAGAAGAAGTTCATCGTGAAATGTATGAGGAGCCCAAGCTCTGCGTAAAATGGTGAAAGATTGAAGTATTTACCATCTCTCTGTATTGCAGCAATGTTACTTGTGTTACTGCGGTAATATATAAGTCAATAGTTATTTTGTGTTCATTCTCAAGAATGGTTGTCATTACCTGTCGCACATCTTCTTCATATTCATCTGTGTAAATGTTGTTTACATTTACCGTCAGTAAAAGAAATCAAGAATTCCAAGTATTTCACGGTGGTGAAAGTGTTTAGTTTAACGCGGAGTAACTTCGGCATAATCTTCATTCTTCCGTTCTTATGTTTTAGCAAGAAATATTTTATTTAAATATTTACTTAAGAATAGGCTTGTCAATGTCAACAAGTCCGCTGCGAAGTTACGAAGTTATGCGGAGTAAAAATATCTTCAAGTTTATAATTTCCGCAACATATCGCATATCGCATAAGGTTAATCATATCACATTGGTACGAATTAGATTTGATGCGATATCAAATGTTGCGGCAAAGTAAAAGTCTGCAAAGTTAATTCACGCGAAGTAAATGCTTGCGGAAGTGAAAGTCATTCGCGAAGTCAAAATTAGAGCTTCCGTCAAAGTCCGCAGCAAAAGAAAAGATTTGTTTACAGTGCAGTTAATTTTTAAATTGATTGTGCGGTACTGCGATGCTCTCTCTTCCCTTCACTCTTCATTGGCTTTCAGATCTGTTATTTATTTATTTTTATTGGTTTTCACATCTGTTATTTTTATGGCTTTCAGATCTGCAATCTCATTGAAGCAAAAAGGCAAGGGTCATTAAAACCGAAAGGCAAGTTTCAGATAAATATTGGTCATAAGCATGCAGACGAAGATCTGGAGAAGCATTATTAGCTCCTTCACTACTGTGTGGATTCTCGATGCTAGACTCTAGGGAGATGGATGATAAGGAAGAAAAGATAAAACCCTATTTATATCAGTGGCGTCCTTTGAACAAATCTTTGAATGCCCTCGCGTGGCTCTGTTATCAGCACACTGAACAACGTCTGAACGCTGTTCGGAGCCGAGCAACGCAATATCGTCGCCCACAACAAGCTCGAAATTCAACATAGTAGAATCGCTAAATTGGTAGAGACATAATTGTTGCCCGAATTTTGTCCTAGTCTTCCTTGAAAGGTGCAGAGCCTAATTCACCTTTGTCTTCTTTTTCCTGTGGCGATTCAAGAACTCTATTATTTTCTGGTTGGTTTCCTGGTAAGTCGACATCGGAGCTCCTGTTACTTTGAATATCATAAGCGTTTGAATTTTCATCTGAATTTCAGTCTACAGATGTTGCACGACTAGTGAAAAGTTTCCAACCATAATAAATAGCGATGGCAAAAAGAGCTCCGAGCAGAGGCAATTGATTCGGACTCTCCGAAAATTGATTCGGCCTCTCCTTCTTCTTGGAGGCCATGCCCGCTATCACCCCCACCGCCACTACCCCTACCAATCCTGCCATTTCTATGATTATATATTTTGGCCTCTTCACCTAGCTAGCACCAAAGATCCAGATGGTTTACCATGAATGTGGAGCCTTTCATATGGTGCCATCATCTGGCACCATATTTCTTGTCTAGTCTACTCTCGTATGATCTTCTATGGTCTGGTTTGATCACTTCGCTTCGCTTCTTAAGGTATGCCCACATTTCTTGTAAAGCATTTTTTGTTGATCTATTAATAGCTTTTATCTTTATCATATAGGAATAATCACTATTCATTTAGTTGGATGATCCCACAGAAGACAGAAGACGAGACTGTTATTCATATGGTTGGATGATCTCACAGAAGATAGAAGACATGACTCTGACTCGATAACAAATCAACCCTAGTTTTCATGTTGGATGATGGATAGGTAAAGGTAGGTACGTTCATCCATGGTCTTAGTGTTTCTCTCTGATTAACGAAAGAAAGGAAAGAATTTGGACTGGATAGATATTATAAATATACAAGAAAAGACATATAAGGAGTGCATTAGTATATCAATTTAGATCTAATAGATTATTTTGGCTTTAAGTGTTGTTCTTCATGGAAATATGATGTTTATCAAGCCCATTATGGAGGAATTTGGCCAGGAATATCCGCTCCTTCTTTTATTGCCGGTGCTTCTCATTTTTCATTGATTACATGTTTTTCATCCATCAAAACCGTTTTCACTCAACTTCTTTCAAAATTTAGTTTAACCTCAACGCCTACTCACCAAATGTTATCCATTGGGGTTTAACCTATTGTCATTAGCTCTGAATGGCACCTTTACCAATCTATTCCAAGCATGCACCAGAAGCCATTGTTATTTGCATTCAATTTCCAATTACTATCTTGTTTCTACTTCTTTGGTCATTATCGATTGTCACTGAATCTTCATCATTATCGATTATCAGTGAATTTTAACTTGTGTCTACTATATTGTTTCTACTTCTTTCTAATTGTCACTGAATTATTCGCCGATAGGCACTACAATGAACATTTCATTGTATATGGAGGGCGATTGCGTGCTTTTAATCAGTATTAAGGATGGGCGTCTCTGATGAAGGATGGGCGCATATTCTTTCGTCGAGCACATCATCCAATGGCCCGAATTTGTTAGAGATAATTACTCCCTAATGACGTTAGTTAGATGCTCAGTTCCTAACAAGCAATTAGATGAGTCTTAGTTAGAACTAACGCATAGACAGTCAGTTAAGTCTAAGTTAAAGAGTCTAAGTTTAGCATGTGATACTTCTATATATTTAGGCCTTCGGGTCCATTGTAACTATGAACTTTTATGTGAATAGAAAGCCGTAGCTTGTTCCTTAAAATTCATCATGGTATCAAAGCTTGATTAAGTCTCTTGGAGAGCATATTGATCCAAGAGCAGATCTAAGCCTGTTGTATTCTTCCATAGCAAAGAGAGATTCTTCCATAGCAAAGAAGGCAGAGATCATTCGATCCAAGCCAAGATCTTTCACCAATCAAGTGAAAGAATTGATCCAAGAAATTGGACAGAGATCCAGGTTCGAGTCTGAAGCACAAGACTAAAATCGACTCGAGAAAGCTTTTAGATCCGCAGATCTGAAGCAAATTCGTGAAGAAACTCTAACCGTTGTTGGAAAGCATGAAGATAGCAGCCAAGATCTGATCCGCAAGTCGTGAAGACAAGATTTGATCCGTGAAGACAAGACAGCAGTCTTGAGGAGCCGTCCCAATCCACTAGAGGTGAAATCGCTACTAGAGAAACCGCATTTGGAGAGTGTGAAGAAGGCAGCCAAGCTTCTGCGTTGAAGGAGGTGCCATAGATCTGTTCATCGAAGAACAGCTGATCTGTAGCAAGCTGAAGCCACTACAATCTGTTGAAGAAGAAGACCGCCTTAGAGGAGGCAAGACCGACCAAGAGCCGCGCCATTGGAGAGAATCCTCTGTAAGAATCTACGGAGAAGAATTATAACGCGGTAATTTTGGGGACCATCGCGACCTACCAATAGGCCAGAGTGCGGTCTCACTATAGGCCTGAATGCGATAATCACTCGAGACCCGCGAAAATTTGTGAAGAGCCAGCTATTGGATAGCTGCGCGTGAAATCCACTGCAAGTCCGTCCGGAGATCGTGTTGAGGAGATTCAATACATTTTGCCAACCGTGAAGGGGCAAATCGTGGAGGAGATCGTCTGTGTAGAAATCGTTGTTTCCCGATCCACATAGGAGGATAGCCGCGTCAAGGAAAGTGCTGTAGAAGAAAAAAAATTTCCACCATGAGAAATTCCCGTGAAGGGAGAAATCAAAATTGGATTTGTGCAAAGAGAAAGCCCAGGATCTGATCCGTCAAGAGAAGGTTGATCCGATTTCCGTGAAGAAATCTGCGCCAAGATAATTGGTGAAGAAAAAGCCGTGAAGAGAGAATGCTTGGGCAGCCAATCCGCTTGGAAAATCTAAGGTGTGAAAGTCTAAGTATTTAAATCATATAAGATGTTATTTGCATGTTACATCTTGTCTTTTTTGAAGAAGCACTTTTAGTTTGATCCACGTCATATTAAAAGGGAGATTCAAAAGGTTATTTTTTAAGTTTTATAAAAAGGCTTTATTCCACATTACTCCATAAGGAAGCTACAGGCTCGAGGATATTTGAAAAAGTTATGTGGATGTCACATTGAAAAAGGATTTGTAAAGGTTTGCTTTGGAAAATACGGATATATTTCTATTTTGTTTTTAAGATTGAAATCTTTGTATAAAAAGAGGATTGAATCCTAAGAAGAACGAAAATCTTGCATTAAGGGAGCGCGAAGCAAATCTTGTATATTTTTTAGGGAGCGAGAAGGAAGGAAGGATGTGGACTTAAGAGAATGATTCCATAGTCCTCAGTGAGCCTCAGCAGAAGGCGAATACACAAGTTGATAACCTCTTAGCAATAGAAGTTGAAGAACTTGAACCAAAGTATGATGGTGAACATCTTTCTTATGAAGAAAGAGTGATAGTGCTACAACAAAAGAAGCTCATTGATGAGCTGTTGTTTAGAATGGTAACCCTACTTTAAAATGACGATCAAGTGGATGATGTCTTTGTAGCAGTAGCAACTGAGAAGGACGAAGCTAAAGTAACAAGTTTCGAAGAAGATTTGGCATTCATTGACGATTGGCTTGCAAAGCCAAAAGAAGTTGTAGACGACAACTTACATTCTGTAGTAGCGGAATCTGAAGAAGAAGCAAGATATGCTATGTACCCAATTGAAAAACTGGAGGAAGAAACATGCAACAAGTATTTTGCAGGAAGCATTGAAGATGTTGTAGATCACCGGTTTTTCAACGAGAGCCATGGAAAAAAGAAAAATCCATGCAATAACAAGAAGAGATATCGAGAGTTTAAAGTCTCGCGCACAAAGAAGAAGAAAAACATTGAAAGCTTCAAAGTTTGGAGCAGAAAGTATGAGAAGACGTTGCATCAGCACATTGCAGCATAGAAAGTCAAGATGGAGATGTTTTGTATGCCTAGCTAAGACATAGACTAGGAGGAAATCTTTTTTTTATGAAATTCTCTAGAGGCAGTATGTTTTAGCTGCAATTAGCGGTTGTAATTAAGGGAGAGTGTTAGAGATAATTACTCCCTAATGACGTTAGTTAGATGCTCAGTTCCTAACAAGCATTTAGATGAGTCTTAGTTAGAACTAAGGCATAGACATTTAGTTAAGTCTAAGTTAAAAAGTCTAAGTTTAGCATGTGATACTTCTATATATTTAGGCCTTGGGGTCCATTGTAACCATGAACTTTTATGTGAATAGAAAGCAGTAACTTGTTCGTTAAAATTCATCAGAATTTAGGGTTTGCCAACGGGTTACCTGAACGTTTATTTGCTAATAAGAATTTGGGTTTCCGTTTTTTTGCAGCTTAATCAAACGGAGTAGTCTATTACATCGACGATTTGGCTCGGAAGACGGTTGCCGTCGCCGATTTTCCGCCAAATCGCCTTTCCGACCGACGTACCATCCCGGCGATTTTTCGCGGCTCCCGATCACCGGAAACGACCTCTGGTGTATTTCAGAATCCTAGGAGACTGTTGAATTCGCTGTTTCAGCTGGAATCCTATCGACATGAATCCCATTGCTGCTACTATCACACGAATTTTTAACAGCAATCGTTCTTCCGAACAACTTGAATGTAGAATCCAAGGATTTAGCAGACTTCCCTTCGAATTTCGGCATTATTTCAGCATTTAAAACCACCATAAAACAATCTCTGGATCAAAAAAGAAAGATAACATTATTTCAATTGGCTTCAACGTGATCCAACAGTCATTTGTTGAAGAAAACGAAGCATGGTAGTAGGAAGATCCCACCCATTTAGCAGTGAAGGTCAGATCATGGTTTGATCCCTCCAACATTTCCTCTCATCTCATGGATAAAATCACAAAACAAAAAAAACCAAAGCTTTCGGGCCCTCGATATCGAATCTCGGAGGGTTTGCATTTCTTTCTTTCTAAAACTCCGTATTAATTTAGATGTTTGACCATGGTTGTTTGGATCAGCAGATTATTATTGTGTTTAGCTATGTGCTCTTCGTAGCCACAAGATCACTCACAGATTTGTTCAATGATTTTCTAAAGGAACTCTTAAACAATTTGTTCTTGAGTCTTTATGTCAACGAGCTCACAGGTTTGATTCTCAGGATCGATTCTCGTTGTGATTGACGAGCTTGAAAAGCAACATCGCATATGTGTTATCATTTCCATTTTTGTGAGAAGATTGGTCGCAACAGTTATGGAGATAAGAGAGACAAGCCATATGCAGTCTGCGACATCATAACCTATCTTTAACATTGTAATATTAAGAATAACAAGCATCTGGAACAGTGATCTATGCTTGTTGGTTATCAAATTTGTGCAATAAGATCACAGAACAAGAAGAGTGACCAGAACATGACTACCAGATCGTTGTTTATCCAAACTTTGTTATATTAATCCATATCCAATGATTACTGGAACCGATTTGATTCATCAATTATATTAAGTTCTGCCTCATGAAGTCACTTCTCACCGGAATTGTATGTCAACAATTCAACAGGAATTATGCAAATCCTCTACGCAAACTCCAACGATTCATATCTTCATTGATTATTGGAGCGTTGATTTGTTGATAGCAACAACAATCAACACATTTGGTGCAATCTCCCTCTGCAATTTCTCTCTACGAGCAGCACACAAATTTCGTGAAGACATCGCTTTCTCTTCCATATAGCTAAACTGAAACTTAGCACAACACCCATAGTCAAACCCTCAAAGTTCACACGCGAAGCTATCACAAAAGAGGTATATATAATATTCTTTCTAGGCATCTCCTTGTGTCTTTCTTTTTTTATCCAAAGATGTCCAGAAGCTACAGGAAGCACTTAGTAGCTCAAAAACAGAAAATATGAGTTGAAGGAAAAATATCAAAATGTGGTTGAAGAATATAGTTCCGTGCAAAATAGAGTGAAAGACCTAGAAGAGGAGAAAACAGCCTTAGAACAGCAAAATGTAGTTGTGGAGTCCGAGGCTGAATCCTTAACAGGTCAGATAAAAAACCTGCAGTCACTGGTCCTTGAATTGAACAAATGCAAAGAGCAATGTCAGATGCTAGAAGAGAAAAACAATCTTGAGAGTGAATTGCTGGATAAACTTGGTGGGCTTGAATACGATGCCAGAAAGCTGCAAGAAGCATATGGTAGCATAAACGAAGAGAATATAAACTTAAAGGCAGAGCATCAGCCTATGATAGAAGATTGCCTTTCTGGACAGAAAAATGTGAAAGATCTACAAGTGGAGAAATTTACGCTTGAGGAAAAGTGTTAACATCTTCTAGAGGGTCTTGGCACCATTAAGGATAGGTTGACCCTATTGCAGAAGCAACTTTCGGGTTTAGAAGAAAAAAACTTGCTTAAGAATGATGCATCAGAGACTGTAACTGTAGTTCAACAACTTAAAGAGGATATAGTGATGCTTGGAAGTTACAAATCTAACCTTCAAATCTAACCTGGCAATCTTTGCTGAATTTTCTTGTTTTAAGTGTAAAAGCTCTTCTTCAAGATTAGAAATGCATGCACTTTTACTTGCAAGCTCTGAAACAAGGCTGTTTCTCTGATCCGTCACCTCAGAGTTTTCTTCCTGTAGCTCTTTCAACATCTGCTGACAGGCTTCAAGCTGTTCAGATAAGTCTACTTTGCTTCCAGTGTTGTTTTATCGAGCATCAAACTGTTATTTAATTCTTTAAGTTCCTGCACTGTGATTTCCAACAGCTGTACATGCTCTTGATCGATTACTAAAGCTTATGTTGTCTTCTCATTGAAATCTTTGCATTTTGGGCCCTGCCCTCCTTTTCTCTCTTCTCCTTTTGAAGGGAAGTCTGTTAAATCCTTAGATTCTACATTCAAGTTGTTCCACAGAACGGTTGCTGTTAAAAATTCGTGTGATAGCAGCAGCAATGGGATTCATGTCGATGGGATTCCAGCTGAAGCAGCGAATTCAGCAGTCTCCAAGGCTTCTGAAAATACACAGGAGGTCGTTTCCGGTGATCGGGAGCCGGGAAAAATCGCCGGGACGGTACGTCGGTCAGAAAGGCGATTTGGCCGGGAATCGGCGACTGCGACCGTCTTCCGGGCCAAATCGTCGATGTAATAGACTACTTCTAATCAAACAGTTGCCACACGGTGGGGAAGGGAATCGTTCGGTCATCCACTGTGGCAGATATCCCGATTCTTGGATCTCATTTAAAAATCATTTCAATGGTTCGATTCCTGCAGGTTTGCTATATTGACTGCGATCACACTGGATATGGTGGACAGGCAAGGACTGCGATCAGGATGTAATAAGGATGACATCTGAGGTGTGTCCATGGATTTCGAGGATGTGATAAGGAAACCAGAGTGATAAGGTCATAATCTGCAGTGCAGCCAAAGCCATAACCCTACCTGGGACCGAGCAAGCAGCGCAGCTAAGATCATTGTGCTACCTACCGGCTCGCGCCTGCTATGGAGGGCCAAGGAAGCAACGCAACAAAGGTCATAAGAGAAGTAGCCAAAGAAATATATGCCCTCATTGATTCACTTTGCAAACCATCAAGATATGATTTGGGTTTTTTCATGCCCATCCCGACTAGCTCCAATTCGTTCGGTTTCGGTCCACAGTAAACCCTTAGCATTATTTATGTCAGTAAAATTTGTAAAAGGAAATGCTTAGTTGGAGAATCTTGTGAATTCCGTACATCATCAATTTAACTTTAGAGGTCGATAGTTTCTGCCATTCTTGGTGAAAATGAGCTCTGGTGCAGGTTGATCATGTTTAATATAACACTAAAAATTTTGAGATCCGCTGCAGAACGAGCATCTTCCCTTCAAATTTGAGCTAAATTGCATAGAGTTCAAATTAAGACGAACTGTTCAAATTCCAGAGCTGCGAAGGTCAGTCTAGGTTCTCGATATTCGAACTCGTAAGGCAAATCACAAGGCTGGCAAATTTAAGCTGGTGTTCTGAAGAGAAAAAGATGGTAGAAGCATTTTAGAAGAATGTTCAGTCTAGGTTCTCGATATTCGAACTCGTAAGTTCGGCAAATCACAAGGCTGTCAAATTTAAGCTGGTGTTCTGAACAGAAAAAGATCGTAGAAGCATTTTAGAAGAATGTACGGACCTTTTTTGTCTTATAGGGTTTAACGTTAGGTCAGGTTGAAGAACAAGAAAAGATAACAACAATTGCTTGAACTGAAAATTTGTTTGTTCTCAACTGTAGAATTAAGTTCACTATGTTAAAATGTCGGGACTGTGTGTTTGAATTTATTTAATGGTGATTACAATATCATTAGACAGTCTTTATAGGTTATTCCATGAAGCATAACTTCAGATCTGGGAAATATGCCCTCTTTAGAGGACTTACGAACAGTATACAGTCGGAATTTGCAAAACTCGGAATTTAAATCGTTTTCTATGCATTCTGCAATCTTTTATTTCAAATTAGGGTTTTGTGAATGTCAAAATAATATGTCTTAACTCTTCATATCTTGATAACTCTATAGCTCTATAAACTGTAATTATATGTCGTGATTTTGTTTTGACGGACAAATACATTGTTTATATGTTTTAAAATTGATATTGCCTCACCTAATGTTTATATGTTTTGAATTTTTTTTTAAAAGTACCAAGTATAATGAGTGCTTTTGCAAAAGACGTTTAGGCGTCTATAATGAGAATTGCCCCGGAGGGCGATCGCGGCCTTGTAATGTCTAATTAACAACGGCCAACCTAGATTTTATATCAAGAGCATATTCGATCAATAGATTCGTCGGGCAGATGGTTTCGAATGCTATGATTGAATTGGCGATTGAAGGAGTCGCTAATCCATGCATTACTTGGATTAACGTTAATGGGGCGGTTTAGTTAGTGATTGGGATCAACCACAATGAAGCGCTCCAGTGACGCGTCAATCCAATCACTCAGCCACAATTGATATGCTCTCTAACGTTTGGGATCCGATGCTTGGCATTCTGTAGAGTTTTCATTAACAGTTGGGAATGGATCGTGGAAGGGTTTTATTTAATAACTGCTCCCTCTCCAACAGTACTTGGTATCAGAGCGAAGGAGTTTTCAGAGCGTTTTCTTGAATTGGTTGTTTAACGAATACAAAGAGGCTCTTTAATTCATTTAATTCGCAGTTGTTTGATGAATATGGTCTCAATAACACGCTCTTCGGGGGAATGACATTGACAGCGATGTGGGTGAGAAATTCGGTCGTTCCTGGGGCCGCAATCATGCCATTGGGCGGTGGGATTTGCATCAAAAATATTTATTCTGAAAAGGGGTTTCATACTTCTAAAAGGGTTTTTAATTATGGATTTCATTCAATTTGTAACAGGAAAGATCTGGAAAGTCTTTTAGGGTTCTATAGTTTTTATTTCAATATTTTCGAGCACCTCTTATGGGAATTATTGTGGAGCAATGCCTTTGATACGGGCTATGACGTGCTGAAGGTTTGTTGTCACTTTCTTCTTCAATTCTTCACTATTTCAACAGTCATCTACTACAGCTGGTGTTGATTTCATTCCAGGTGATCTTTTCCAAGACCGCAACAAAAGCTCATAGATTTCTAGATGGTACTGAATATGCTAACTCTACTTATGAAGCATACACAATTTCAATTATCTCAACATGTACACAAAATTATATTAAAGTTTCAAATAACAATTAACACTTCACACTTTACACAATTGTTCAAAATGCAATGACTCTTTCATATACGCATGTTGTATCTATTAATATTTGTACATTCACCTTCTGTGCAACAATGGATTGTGCAGCTGTGCACATGGTAGAAACAAAAGGACCTTCAACACAAAAAGGTGTCAAACAACTTTCCAAATTACGTGTCAGCCTAAATGGCACAGTCTCATTAAACTGTATTATTCTATTCACATTGTAAGCTACAAAAGAATCAAAGTTCAACTGAGTGTCCAAAAGAACAACGTAAGAGAAACTCAAAAGTCATGCTAAATTCTTACATGACCTATATTTCCTATCCAGTGAATAAACTTACCATGCTCGAAGTTATTCTGTAATATCTTTCCTGTGACTTTAGAAAATAAGATTTTGTTGCCCCGACTCCTCCCTAATTTGTAACATATATGATATGAAGCCTAACAATGCTAACTGAACTATAAATTGTTTTTTGAATACTCATAGAAGATCGTATTTGTTTTCTCTGGTAATCAATACTTTGTTTATATGTTTTAAATTGTCTTCTCCGGTAATTAATAATTTGTTTATATGTGATATTGCCTCACCTAATGTTTATATGTTTTGAATTTTTTTTTGGTTTATACTGAGTGCTTTTGCAAAGACGTTTACATTTTCATATTCCTTTGAACCTTTCGCCAGGATTTGTGAATAATCGGTAATCATTTTTGGATCTATTTAACTACTAAGGAAACCTAGAAATGAAAACAACTTTTTCTATATGTAATAATCATTTTTCTAAATCAAAATTTTAGTATAAATAAAAACTGAGTGTAATAGAGTTAGTGGCTTTTTAAATATTAAATTAATTTGTTATGTTTATTTGTAAATAATGATTTAATAATTATTCAAATTTTTTATTTACACAAATTACAATTTTCATTTAATAAAATCTAGACCACAATAGCTTTGGCAATTTTGAGCCCACTTCTCGAAGCACTTGAAGAAAGTGCTTAGGTCATCATCATCCCTGAAATATGCCTTTTTTTCAAATTTATAATCTTAAATAGAGTATTTTTATGAACATTTGTGGAGTGTTCATGGTCAATCTATCCACTTCCAAGTCCATTAAACAATTTTAATGGCAATAAAAATAAAAATTTCACGGCAATAGTAAAGAGATTTCAAATGTTCAAAGCATATCGAAGAAGTTAAAACATGTAGGCATGCCATTGGGCGGTGGGATTTGCATCAAAACTCTCAAGCTTCCTAATGCTTAAGTGCTTCAGATCATAGGAGATGAGCTTTGAAATGAAAAACATGGCCCATATGCAGTGAAAAATTAACTAATTAGCTGGGTATGTTAGTGTTTGGAGTTTAATGCGTAGAGCAAGTAACTTGATTTGAATGGTAAATTTATTAAAGTTATCACTTTTTTATTTTGCTTTTTAATCAGGTTTGAAAACAATTCCTACCTTTATTTTTATTGAAAGCTTCGAAGTATGCTTGGCTGCAGCGTCAACTAAATATCTGAATTATATGAGAAAAATTAAATTAAAATTGTGATAGACAATGATATGATTAGGTCTGGGACCACCTTGTTGTGCATTTCATTTATGTGTTTACATCCATGGCTCTTGTAATTTGTTTTTAGTTACAACGCCCTTATCATTACTACGGTAGAAAAAAAAAACTTGATTAATGTACATGCTTGTATTTTTGTTAAAGTTATTTTATTTATTTGATATTTAAATTTAATAGTAGAATTTAAGTAGTAAATTTTTAAGTTGTCATATAAAATATAATTAAAAATATTTATTATGTATAAATAAATAAATTTAATAATAAAATTTAAGTAATAAATTCTTAAGTTGTTATAGAAAATATAATTAAAAATATTTATTATATATAAATAAAATATTAGAGTAAATTTTTTATAATGAAATATAATAAAAATATGTGAGAGTTACTTTATTAACTTTATTAATATGTATTTAAGTAATATTTTTACCATTGATATATTCATGTAATAAGTTAAATATTAATATTCTACTTTAATATTATTATTGACCGTTACTTTAATATTAATACTGACATTAACTTTAATATTAACATTACTAATAAACATTAATATTAAGCATTAAAAAGTAACATTAATATTAACATGCTATGTCACATTAAGCATGAATAGATTAATAATAATATTAATAGTTGTAATAATATTAATATTAAAAGTTAAAAAACTAACTAATATTAATATTATAGTTAACCAATATTAGTTATAACAAACTTTTGATCTAACATTAACATCGATATTAATGTTACTACTAAACATTAATTTATTAATATTAACATTAAACATTAATATTACTTTTAAATATTAATATTATAGTTAACCAATATTAACTATAACAAGCTTTTGATTTAGCATTGACACTAATATTAATAATTAACTTTAATACTAACATTACTACTAATCATTAATATAACATATAACATTAATATTAATATTAAACATTAAACAATAACATTAATATTAACGTTAAACATTAAACATTAAGATTAATATTAATATTAAACATTAAATATTAACATTAATATTAATGTTAACATTAAGCATGAATGGATTAATAATAATATTAATAGTTGTAATAATTAACATTAGTATTATCATTAATGGCATTAATTAATAATATGCCACAATGTAACCTAACCATTCCACCACCACAAAAACCTTATGGAAATGTTAATGCCGCACTCCTAGAATTGAACATGTTTAAAATTAGTGGTAAAATTGATATTCAACCATGAACTAAAGTCAACCATGCCTAAAAACTGGTCAACCATAGTTTGATATTGTCAAACTTCGTTTAAAGTCACCACCAATTCAACATTTGCTCATCAAATCCATAAAGATTATAGATAAAATCCAAATCCTTATAACATTAACATTAATGTTAATGCATTATTAATATTACTATTAGAAAAAATTACCATAAAGATATTTATATTTACTCTCAAACATAACCTTATAAAATTATTAACTCTTATATGACTTTGACATAAAATTGAAAGATTATTTCTACATAATTACTTATTAAATGTTTTATTTCTATGTTATTGTTTCTTAATTGTGGTTATATGGCATATGAATAATAACATTATTATTAACATTAATGTTAAGAACATTGAACTATATAATTAATACTATCATTAATATAATTAATATTAATAGCATGAGTACCATGAAGAATAATAATATAAACCAAAAGACAAAAATAAAAATCAACCAAAGTAACCAAAGTGATCCATGGTCAACCATAGTAATCCATGGACAACCATAGTCAATCAAAAGTAAACCATGGCCAACAAAAGTTAGCCATGGTCATCCAAAGTTTGTTATGGTTAAGAAAAGCCAAGTGTGGTTAACCAAATTTAAGCATAGTCAAACACCATTAATGACAATCAACCTAAGTCAACCAAAAGTCAATCATAATCAACTATAGTAAACCATAGTCAACCAAATCCAACCAAAAGTCAACAATGGTCATCGATAGTCCACCATGGTAAACCATAGTCAACGAAAGTTAACCAAAGTCAACCATGGTAATGGTAAACCAAAAGTTCACCATGGTCAACCAAATTTAGCCATGGTCAACCACAATCAATCATGGTCTACCATAGTCAACCATGTTCAACCATATTCATCCATGCTTAACCATAAGTTAACCAAAGTCAACGAAAAGTCAACCATCACTAACCAATGTCAACAAAAGTCAAACATGGTCAACCATAGTCAACCAAATTCAACCAAAAGTCAACAAAAGTCATCCATGGTAACGAAAGTCAACCACAGTCGACCAAATCCAACCATGGTCAACCAAATTCACCATGGTCAAACAAGGTAAACCATGGTCAATCATAATCAACCAAAGATAACCATAGTCAAACAAAATCAACCATCATAAACCAAAGTCGACCATGCTCAACCAAAGTCAAGCATGGTCAACCAGGAAGTTAGTTAATCCACCAAAGTCAACCATAATCAAACAAATTCAACAATAGTCAACTAAATTAAACCATAGTCAACCAAATTAAACCATAGTCAACTAAAGTGAACCATATGAAACCATAGGCACCCATGGTTAATTAGATTCATCCATAATCAATCGTGGTTATCCATAGTCAATCATAGTCAACCATGGTTAAAACCATGATCAAATTTCTTAAACAAAAGTCAACCTTTGTTAGCCATGGTCAACCATAGTTAACCATAATTAGCCATGGTCGATCGAAGTAAACCATCCTCAACTGAAGTAAACCATGTTCTACCAAAGTCGACCATAGTCAACTAGGAAGTCAATTAGTCGACCAAAGTCAACCATAATCAAACAAATTCATCCATAATCAACCAAATTAAACCATAGTCAACTAAACTCAACCATAGTCAACCATGGTTTATTAGAGTCAACCATAGTTAATAGTGGTTAGCCGTAGTTAATCATAGTCGACCATGGTCAACCAAATTCAACTAAAAGTCATCCCAAGTCAACCAAATTCTACCATGGTAAACAAAAGTCAACAAAAGTCATCCATGGTCAACCAAAGTCAACCATGGCCAACCATAGTCAAGCAAAAGTCAACCATGGTCAACAAAAGTCAACCACAATGATCCATGGTCAACCAAAGTCATTCATCATAAGCTAAACTATGTTAATCCAAAGACAACCATGTTCAACTAGGAAGTCAACCAATCCACCAAGTCAACCATTGTCACTAATAGTTAACCATGGTAACCACCAGCCAACCATAGTAAACCAAAGTTAACCATGGTAATCCAAAGTCAACCATGGTCAACCAAAGGCAACCATGGTCAACCATAGTGAACCATAAACAACCAAAGTTACCATAGTCAACCAAAGGCGACCATGGTCAACCAAAGTCGACCATAGTCAATCACGTTCAACCAAAGTGAACCATAATCAACCATAATCGACCATAGTCAACCAAAGTTGACCATGTTCAACCAAAGTCGACTATGTTCAACTAAAGTCAACCAACGTGAACCATGGTCAATCATGGTCAACCAACATGAACCACGGTCAATCATAGTCAACCAAAGATAACCATACTTAAACATGGAAAACTAAAGTCAACCATGGTTAACCAAGATTCAACCAAAGTCAACCAAAATCAACCATGGACAACCAAATTCAACCATGGTCGACCAAACTCAACCATAGTAAACAATGGTCAACCAAATTCAACCATATTCAATCATGGTTACTATGGTGAATTTGGATGACTATGGTTGACAATAGTTGACTATGGTTGAATTTGATTGACTATAGTTTACTATTGTTAACATTGTTTTATTATGGTTTACTATTGTTGACTAAAGTCAACCATGAACAACAATAGTCGAGCATGAACAACCATGCTTAACGAACTAGGGTCAACCATAATCAATCATATTAAAAAAGGGTCAACCATACTTAATCATATTAAAAAAGGGTCAACCATACTTAATCATATTAAAAAATGGTCTACCATAATTAACCATTGTCAACAATGGTCACCCACAGTCAACAAGGGCCAACCATAGTCAACCATATTCAACAATGGTCAACCATGAACAACCATGGTTAACCAACTAGGGTCAACCATACTAAACCATATTAAAAAAGGGTCAACCATAGTTAAGGAGAGGGTCAACCATACTCAACCATATTTAAACATGAGCAATCACAGTCATCCTTCAACAACCATAATAAATCATAGTTAGCCATGAAAAACCACCATCAATCATAGTCAATGATGAATAAACATAGTCAACAATGACCAATCAGATTGTCAACATTGAACAACCATAGTCAACAATGTTCAATCATGGTCAACCATAATCAACCATAGACAACCAATAATCAATTATGGACAAACTAAGTCATCCATAGTCAAACATGGTCAACTAAAGTCAACCATATTCAACCATGTTCAACCATGGCCAACCATAGTTAACCATGGTCACTGATAGTCAACTATGGTCAACCATAATCAACGATAGTGATTTAGTTAACCAAAATCAACCTCAATTAAACAAATTCAATCATAGTCAACCAAAGTCAATCATAGTAAACAATAGTCAACCATGGTGAATTAGTCAACATAGTAAACCAAAGACAGCCATAGGAAACCAAAGTCAACCATGGTCAACTACAGTTATTTAGTCAACCAAAGTAAAATAAATTTAAGCATAGTCAATTGCAGCCAAACAAAGTCAACCATAATTGACAATAATCAACCACAGTCGACCTGTCAACCAAAGTCAACCATAGTCAAACAAAGTTAACCATAGTCAATCATGGTTAACCATAATAAACCAAAGTTACCATCCAATGTCAACCATGTTCAACGATGGTCAACCATAGTCAATTAGTAAGCCAGAATCAAACAAAGTAAACCATAGTCAACCATATCCAATCATAGTCAACCAAGGTCAATACCATATTACACCATGATGATACTTGTATTGATTCTATGGTCATGGTTTACAAATCATGTGCATTCTTCTTCCAATATTGGTAGGGCAGTTTCATCGTTTTCATAATGTTCTTATATCGTTCTACAATAAGGAGAGTTTAATCCTTCAATTACTGCTCTATAGTCAAGAGAGTTTAATTCTATTAAAAGAATTGGGTATTTTAATTTGATCAAACGAATTGGGTATGTAGTCAACCATGGTCAAGCATAGTGAACCAAAGCTAACCCAATCCAATCATGGTAACCAAAATTCAAGCTAAAGTCAACAAAAGGAAACCATGTAAACCACATTTAACCATGGTCAACCAAAGTCAACCATGGTAAACCAAAGTCAACCATTGTCACCCATGCTCTACCACAGTCATCCATTTACAACTAAAGTCTACCAAAAGTTAATCATGGTCAAATAAACTCAACCATGGGAAAGCAACGTTAACCAAAGTCAACCTTGGTTATCCAAAGTCAACCATAGTCAACCAAAAGTCAACCATGTTCAACCAAAACATTAAACAAAAGTCAACTAAAGCCAAAGTCAACCATGGTCACCCAAAGTCAACCATTGTCAACTAAAGTCAACCAACATCAACCATAGTAAACGATGGTCAACCAAAGTCAACCATTGTCAACCATAGTTAACCATGTTTTGCAATAGTCAACCAAATCCAATAATTGTTAACCATGTTCAACCAAAAGTCATCCATGGTCAAACAAAGTCAACCATGGTAAACCATAGTGCACCAAAGTCAACCAAAGTAAACCAAATTCAACCATGGTTAACCAAATTCAACCATGGTCAAACAAAAGTTAACCAAAGTCAACCATAATAACACAAAGTCAACCATGGTCAACCAAAATAAACTTAAGTCAACCGTGGTCAACTAAAGTCAACCAAGGTGCACCATGATAAGCCAAAATCAACCATAATCAACCATGATCAACTATGGCCCACTAAACTCAACCATAGGCAAACAAAGTCAACCAAATTCAACAATACTCAAAGAATCGTGGAATTATAATCAACCATGATGAATTTTTTTTTCTAATAAATAAAATATAATTACTAATATTAATATATTTAATATTTTTTTAATTTACATTAAATTATATTTAATAAGAATTATTAAATTTATTTTAATTCTTATTTAATATAATATAATGTAAATTACATTTTTCTTTACTTACATTTAATTATTTCAGTTAAGTTTAATATCAGTTATTTTATTTTTAATTTACGTTTAAAATCAATTAATTTAATATCTATTATTTTACTTTTATTTTTTAATAACAATTATTTTACTTTTCTTTAATATCAATTAATTATTTTATTATAAATTTACCTTCTTTTTTTTTAACAGAAACAGGTGAAAGGGTTGTATTAACAAAGGCTGTGCACAGCCATTCAGTACAAAATCAAAAACCAGCTCTCTGCCTCAAAGGAGGGAAGAGTACAGAGGCTTATATTGTTTATCCCCTGGAGTTCAACACTTTCAGAAATCCTATAAACTCTAAATTTACTGGTGGGGTAAACCCTCACAAACTGATTACATAATTTAAGGCAAAAAAACATTCAAAATAAACAGCTGAGAGAACCTGCAAACAGGAGACTGCCATTATCCATAGTTAACTGAAGCCGCCTCAGCCATTTCCATATTTACCATTGGGGACTCCTGGACGCAGCTGCATTGTGTTTTGTGTACAAAAACAGAGATTTCTGTTTTAATGCTGTCAACCTTCCCCATTAATTCTATTATGTTTCTGTCAATATCCTCAATGCGTGATTCCAAACAGGATAGCCTGGAATGTATGTATTTATCCTCCAGAACGAGCTCATCGATTTTGTTTTCGGTATTGCAGACTATTGCGTAAGTTCGCGTCAAATAAACCTTAATGTCTGAGGTGAGTCGGCTCAAGGTGGCTATCGCCTGCCTGACGCCGTCCATTTCTCTACCAGTCGGGAGAGGGTCGCCTTCAAACAGCACTATGGATTCCTGAGAGAGATAGAGATTTCGCAGAGCCGGTAGAGGGTCACCGTCAAAGAACACAGTGGGGTCCTGAGAAAGGCAGGAAGTTCTCAGAGCCGGGAGAGGATCGCCATCTAAACGCACAATGGATTCCTGAGAGCAGAGGGTTCGCCAAGCCTGGCCGAGAGGTGGAGAAGACGGGCCATCCATCTTGGTCATGAAATCACCCACTATCGCCTGGGTTGTTAAATGCTTAGGCATGGGAACTGTACTTACCACAGGGGAGGCACGTGGAGTGGCGTGAGAACTCCTAGACATGCTGCGACGGTGGGGAGGGTAAGCTATGAAGACAAATTCGCCACCAAGGTTATGGCTATTAAGCCTAAGATTTGCCAAAATTATAAAATACCAACACCACATTTCCATTAAGGTATAAAATGGTATCTTGAGGCTTTGTTTAGGATTACTTGCCCCATTTCTAACTTGACTCCATCATTGGCCAGAGTGTCCGCAATACCGTTATGGTCCCTTAGCACATGATAGTAAAGCGTGTCCCTTGGGAGAGCGAGACGCTTAATTCTTTTCTGGATTCTCTGATTTTTAGCGTTTCTGAGGGGGGTACCATTGCTCATAGCTTGAATAACATGCCTGGAGTCTCCGAAAATCTGAAGACGATTCATGTTAAGGGTGGCCGCTAATTCCAGTGAGTAATACAAGGCAAGCCATTCTGCTTGATTGTTGGTGCTGATGCCGAGTCCCCAAGAGAAATCTACTAGTTTGTTTCCTCCAGGGTCAAATATTACCCCCCCAGCGCCTGCCGCCCCTGGGTATTATAAATTTACCTTTAATATCTATTATTTTACTTTTATTTTTTAATAACAATTATTTTACTTTTCTTTAATATCAATTAATTATTTTATTATAAATTTACCTTTAATATCAAATATTTTACTTAACTTTAATTTTTTTACATTTATTTAATTTATTTTTTATTTTTATTTAATATATTTTATTATTTTATTTTACTTTTATTTATTTAAGTTTATTTTCACTTATATTTTTTTTACTCTAATTTTATTTATTTATTTTACATTTTAATGTACTTATATTTAATTTATTTATTTATTTATTTTAATTTAATTTACTCTATTTAATTTAATTTCTTTATTTTACTCTACTTTACTTTATTTAATTATTTAATTTAATTTAATTTAATTTAATTAGTTGATTTACTATACTTTTATTTAATTTTTTTACTTTATTTGATTTACTTTACTTTAATTTATTTGAATCTTATTATATTTTTAATTCGCTTTTATTTACTTTATTTTAATATGTTTTAATTTTTTTATTTTTTTTTTTAACTTAATATGTATTTCTTTTCATTTTTATTTTCAAATTACATTTTTATTAATATTTTAATTTAGGTATTTTTTCATTTTTATTTCCAAATAACATTTTTATTAATATTTTAATTTAGATATTTCTTCGTTGGGGCCCGCTGTCTACTAGCAACAACCGCATTTTTAAATGTGGTTGATATTTGTCGATCGACAAATATCAACCACTTTTAAATGTGTGGTCATGGTTGATATACGCCAATCGATGAATATCAACCACATTTAAAAATGTGATTGTTGCTAGTAACTATCTTGTTTCTACTTCCTTTCAATTGTTTCTATTATCTTGTTTCTACTTCTTTCCAATTGTTTCTATTATCTTGTTTCTACTTTTATTTCTTATCGATTCTTATTGCAAAGTGCCTCGACCAACCGTAGTTGAGGCCTCTTTGCAAGAGATAAATCTAACAAGCCAGCTTTATTTGAGCGCTACAGTGATTCTAAGGAAACATCTTCGTACAATTAATAGTGTTTTCTGCGTTAATTAGATTCTCAAATATGTCTGGTTTTCTTTTCCATTGCTTGGTTTAGACATCGAAGATTTCGATGTGAAAATTATCTCTAATTTTTGTCAAGATAATGTCAATTGGATAGCCAATCGAAAGTCAAATATTCTTCGCACAATCCACTTAGCAGACCCCAAATCTATGCCCCATAAGTGAGATTTTGAAAATATTGTGGCACCATATATGTTATTCTGCTATTTTTTAAATAATTACTAAATATGCACAAAAATTAGTGTGTAGGACTATGTAATGACAACTAGGTAGGTTCATGTCCAGGTCGATGTCCACGCTAGTGGGAATAGATTGGTCTTTATTATGGTAGTACAGGTCACTAACCCCAAATCTGACAGCCTGGTAAAATACTTTTTTCTAGTAAAACCTGGCGTCAACTAATTCTAAAGTGATTATTTTTGTTAGTTTTTATTTTTATTTTATTTTTGTTCTTTAATTTTATAATAAAAGTATAAATTTATGTCATTTTTTGTATTTATGGTATGATTAGAAATTACATAACCAATTTGCAATAGGTTATTAATTTTGTTTGCATTAATATGTTAGTGAATAAATTTGTTTGAAATTAGTGTTAGTAATTGAGTTTCCAAATTATTGGTAATTAAATTTGATTGAAGTTGGTTTTATGCATATTTTATGATATGATAGTGAATTGTTTTTAAATGTTTTTTTCATGGTTAGTATATCTTTCTCTTATATATAAATTGATTTAGAATATTTAAAAGATATTAAGATAGTAGACAATCTTTGTTTTTTATGGATATTAAATTGTATTTATTTTTCTTATAATGTTTACATTAGTATGTTGGCCATAGGATTTCTATTGAAAGTCTTGAGTAGAGTGTTTTCAAAGGACCATTTTGGGAAATTGCCTGGAAACAATTTCCTAACTTGGTATCTTGACACATGTGCCTTTTGTTGTAACTGGAACTGGGATGATGTTGCGCTAGTAATATGTGGAGGGAGGTAACTTCTAGAGAATCCCTCCCATTACGCCCCAAGTTGGGTGGTTGACCATATCTAGACAAGGTTTTTAAAGTGGTCTAACGAGGGACCCCCCTTTTTTAACACTCTATTCATTCAACCTATGAGCTAGTATCTCTTTCCTTTGTAATTATACCATATGTGTATACCTTATTATAACATGTATACTTTCTAACTCTTAGCTACTTTAACTCCTATCACACCTAACCCTTCTAAACCTTAGTTACTCTAGGCATTGTATCATCCAACCCATACAACATGTAACCACTAAATTTTTGAACATAGAAATTATAAATCCTACTAATTGTTTTTTATAAGTCCTATTAACCATTAAAAATTTAAACCTTTGTAAGGCTTAAGGCCCTTAATATTAAACCTTTAACACCTAAATTTTATAACCCCACTGCTAGTCACTATAACTATTTTGAACCTTAAGACCAAAACCCTATAACTCTTAACTAAACAAAGGCTAATGAAAATCCCCTAACATATATCATCATTAATCCCAATACCCCAAAAAAGCCTAACACCTATAATGAATAACCTTGTTAAATCTTAAAACCAAGATCTCTTAACTACTTTAACCAATATCAACCATAATACCTATAAATCAACTATCCTTAACTACTTTAACCTAAGAAGTTGTTAAAACCAATAAACCTTAATTAATTTAACCACTACAACACATATAACACCCAAAAAAAACTATCTTAACTACCTTAACATATGTAATAATAAATCCTAAACTTTGTTCCCCTTAACCCATGTTCCTAAAAACCCCTAACCCTTGTAAATCTTAACTCCCATATGCTGACCCACATAAGGAACATTAACCCCACACACCTATAATATCTAAAGGTTATTACATGTCACCCCTATATGTTACAAGGATTCTAACCATAAATCCCAAATGCTTTAAATATTAACCCCTATAACCCTAAAGACCAACTCACAAAACCCTTAGCACTACAAATCAGTTAAGCCTTATAACATTGGATTCTTATAACACTTGACCCTCATAATCCCTAACTTTAATCTCGTTTTCTCTCTTTCACTCAGACACACACACCCCTACTACTCCCCCTACCACTACTATCTCTCTCTCTCTCTCTCTCTCTCCATAACCCTTACTACCCCACTCTCTCACTCGATCACTCCCCTACTCCTCTCCCTACCTCTAACACCCCCTCCTCCTACCTCTCTCTCTCTCCCCTCTTCACCCCCTACCTTTAACAACCCCTCCTCCTCTCTCTCTCTCTCTCTCTCCCCTCTTCACCCTAACCCTTACTAAACCCTTTTCTTTCTCTCTCTCTACCCTACTCCTCCACCTCCACCTAACCCCCAACCCCTCTCTTTCTCCCACAAACCCCTTACACCCCCCCTCTCTCTACCTCTCTCTCTCTCTACTCGACTCCTCCTAGCCCTAAAACCCACCCCTCTATCTCCCCCAACTCCTTAACAGCCTCCCTTTTTCTCCACACATTCTCACTAACCCTAACCCCCCCTCTCTTTACCTAACCCCACTCATAGTCTTCTAACCCATAAACACATGTTAAGCCTCCCCTCTCTCTCCCTCCCCTCCCCATAACCCCCTCTCTCTGAATGTATCCTAATCCCCCTCCCCATACCACTTACAACCCACCCATCTCTCTCTCTCTCTCTCTAACCCCACCCTATATTCCAACTTCTCTCTAAATTCACTAATCCCCTTCCCACTCCCCCCACCCTGATCTCTATCTATTTGTCTCTTTCAACCCCCCTCCTCTCCCCTAATCACACACACCCTTCCCCCACTTTCTCTCTCTCTCTCCCTCTCTCTCTCTCTCTCTAACCCTTACAAACCCCTCCCTCAAACTCTTTCTCCCCTACTTCTCCACTTACACCTAACCCCCACCTATATTTCTCACCTCCATCCCCCTAACATCCCCACTCTCTCTCTCGCATATGATTTTAGTACCCTTAAACCACCCTATCTCTATTTAACCCATCTCCTTCCCTCCTTCCCATTACCACCACCTCTCTCTCTCTCTCTCATACTACCCTCACCCCTAAATCTCTCTCTCTCTTAGTCTCTCATAACCCTCCTCCCACAACCACTTATCATCTTTTCTCTCTCTCTCTCTCTCTCTCTCTCTCTCTCTCTCTCTCCCCCTCTCCCCCCCCCCTTCTCTCCAATTTCCCTAATCCTCCTTCAACCCCTACCCCTCCCCCCAACCCGATCTCTACCTCTTTCTCTCCCCCAACCCCCCTCCCTCCCCCTATCCCTACACCACCATTATGTCTATCTCTTTCTCTCCACCAAGGACACTCCTCAACCCTACCCCTAATCACTCACACCCTCTCTCTCTCCCTCTCTCTCTATCTATCTATCTATCTATCTATCTACAGCTATCCCCCACCCCTCTATCTCTCTCCCAACACCCAAACACCCCCCCAGTGCTCTCTCTCTCTCTCTCCTCCCCCCACCACACACACACACACACATGTACTCATCCCCCTATCAATCACCACCCCCTCCACCCCACTTTCTCTCTCCTATTCCCCCTACCCCTACTCCTCTCTCTCTCTGTCTCTCCTAGAACGCCTATCCCTACTCCTCTCTCTCTCTCTCTCTCTCTCTCTCTCTCCTAGAAATCCTATCCCTACTCCTCTCTCTATGTATCTCCTAATACTCTCCTACTACCACTTACCACCACCCCCTATCTCTCTCTCTACGCCCACTTTGTACACATTTTTCCCTCTAACTACCTCAATCCTCCATAAACCCCTACCCCCCAACCCCATTATCTATGTGTTTTACCTCCATAACTAACAAACGCTAGTAAAAATCCCCTAATATGTAGCATCATTAATCCCAATACCCAAAAAAATCCTAACACCTATAATTACTAACCTTTTTAAATATTAAAACCAAGATCTCTTAACTACTTCAACCAGTATAAACCCTAATCCATGTAACTCAACTATCCTTAACTACTTTAACCTAAGAAGTTGATAAACCCAATAACCCTTAATTAATTTAACCACTACAACCCATATAACACTAAAATCAAATTATCTTAACTACCTTAACCTTTGTAATAAGAAATCCTAAATTTTGTTCCCCATAACCCATGTCCCTAAAATCCCCTCACCCTTATAAATACTAACTCATGTATGTTAACCCACATAAGGAACTTTAACCCAACACACCTATAACATCTAAAGTCTATTACATGTCACCCCTATATGTTACAAGGATTCAAACTGTAAATCCCAAAACACTTTAAATATTAACCCGTATAAACCTAAAGACCAACTCATAAAACCCATAACACTACAAATCGAATAATCCTTATAACCTTGGATTCTTATAACACTTAACCCTCATAGTCCCTAACTTTGTTCTCTCTTTCTCTCTCACACACACACACCTACTCCTCCCCCTACCACTAACCCTCTCTCTCTCTCTCTCTCTACCCTACTCCTCCACCTAGAACTAACCCCCGCCCCTCTCTCTCCCTCAACCCCCTAACACCCCCCTTCTCTCTCCCTCACTCTCCTCCCCCCATTGCAATCTCTTTCTCTTCCTCTCCCCCATACCCTCTCCTCCCCCTACTTTTAATCACCCACACCCTAACCCCTTGACTCTCCCTCTCTCTCTCTCTCTCTCTCACACACACACACACATCTTGTACCCCCTCCCCCCACCACAATCTTTATTTCTTTATCTCTACCTACTACTCCCCTCTCCCCAACCCCTAGTAACCCAAACCCTCCCCTCTCTCCCCCCCAATCACCCACACCCTCCCCTCTCTCCCCCCAATCACCCACACCCTTCCCCCACTTGCCTCCCCCCTCTCTCTCTTTTTCACGTCTACTCTTCCACCTACCCCAAACCCCACACCTCTCTTTTTCCCCAACACCCTTACACCTCCAAAATAATTATCTCTCTCTCTCTCTCTCTCTAACCATTAATAACACCCTCTCTCACTCTCTCTCTCCTCCCTACTCCTCCCCTTACCTCAAACCCACCTCCTCCTTTTCTCTCTCACTCTCTCGTCTTCCCCACCCCTCTCTCTCTTTCTCTTTTTCACGTCTACTCTTCCACCTACCCCAAACCCCACCCCTCTCTTTCGCCCCCAACACCCTAACATCCCCGAAATAATTCTCTCCCTCTCTCTATCACACACACCATTAATAACCCCCTCTCTCACTCTCTCTCCCCCAAAGTTGAAGGTGTGTCCATAGAATATATTTACTCTCCCTGTCAAGTTGTACATTATATTTTACACTATTACAATCGCAAAAAAGGGTTATGGGCTCCTTTGTTAAAATAATATAATTTAAAAATTATATAATTAATATTAAAAATGTATTTATAATTAAGAAAATTATATATTACATTAAATTTTATATTAGAGAGTAACTAAATCTTCAAAAAGGAAATAAAAAGACCCGATGCGTAATTACTATGAAAGATTGTCTCATCTTTAAGATTCTCGAGTTTCAATATTTGTAAGCGCCTGATTTCTCCTTTTGCCAAGACAAATGCACACTCCTTTTTGTTCTATTTTGCATATTACATCAATATTTACGATAATGATTCTAAATCGAGGCCTGGAGAGCCACTAAATATCATGTTTAAAATATATGTGTTTAGGGCTTGCAGTGCCACTTCGTTACATTGTAAATTTTACAATGCTAAAAGTAGTACAGCTGGACATCCAATTAGTTGGCATTTTTATTTCTTAATAAGGCAGTGTTCAGATTCCAATTTTTGGAACCAGGAATCTTAGCTTCTTTTTTTGTTTTTTTAATTTTACGAAGAAAGAATCTTAGCCTTTTTATAATTTTTCAAAGTAGTAATCTTAGCGTTTAGCTTTTTTCAACCTGTAGCTATGAATCTTAGCTTTTAGCTTTTTTTCAACATGTACTTACTAATCTCATCTTTTTTCAACATGTAGTTACGAATCATAGCTTTTAGCTTTTTTCAACATGTACCTACTAATCTTAGCTTTTTTCAACATGTAGTTACCAATCTTAGCTTTTAGCTTTTTTCAACATGTAGTTACAAATGCAGTGCACTCAGATGCATCCAGAAAGCCAAATGAAAACGGCACGCTTGATGCAGAAAAATCTTTTATTGGAATGGGATCATGGGTAAAAAGTGTAACAGTAACAGCGTCTCTGTATGAAAAAGCTCAAATAAATAGGACAAATTCTCCACAGGCATGCACCGTTGCTCTATGTATAAAGTGACGGAGTTAAGGTGAAATACTTATCTCTGAAGTGCTTTTCATTGGCTTTCAGATCTATTATTTATTTATTTTTATTGGTTTTCACATCTATTATTTTTATGGATTTCAAATCTGCAATCTCATTGAAGCAGAAAGGCAAGGGTCATTAAATCCGAAAGGCAAGTGTATGATAAATACTCGTCATAAGCATGCAAACGAAGATCTGGAGAAGCATTATTAGCTCCTTCTCTACTGTGTGGATTCTCGACGCTGGACTCTAGGGGATGGACGATAAGGAAGAAAAGATAAAACCCAATTTATATCGGTGTCGGCCTCTGAAGAAATATTCGAATGCCCTCGCGTGGCTCCGTTATCAGCACACTGAACAACGTCTAAACACTGAGTCGAGCCGAGCAACGCAATATCGTCACCCACAACAAGCTCGGAATTCAACAAAGTAGAATCGCTAAATTGGTAGAGACATAATTGCTGCCCAAATTTTGTCCTGGTCTTCCTTGAAAGGTGCGGAGCCTAATTCACCTATGTCATCTTTTGCCTATAGCGATTCAAGAACTCTATTATTTTCTGGTTGGTTTCCTAGTTAGTCGACATCGGAGCTCTTGTTACTTTGAATATCAGAAGCGTTTGAATTTTCATCTGAATTTCAGTCTGCAGATGGTGCGCGACTAGTGAAAAGTTTCCAGCCATAATAAACAGCGATGGCAGAAAGAGCTCTTAGCAGAGGAAATTGATTCGGCCTCTCCGACAATTGATTCGGCCTCTCCTTCTTATTGGAGGACATGCCCGCTATCACCCCCACCACCACTGCCTCTACCAGGCCTGCCATTTCTATGATTATATATTTTGGCCTCTTTGCCTAGCTAGCATGAAAGATCCAGACGGTTCACCATGACTGTGGAGCCTTTCATATGGTGCCATCATCTGGCACCATATTTCTTGCCTGGTCTTCTCTAGTATGATCTTTTCTAGTTTGGTCTTATCGCTTCTTAAGGTATGCCCCTATTTTTTGTAAAGCATTTTTTGTTGGTGTAGTAATACCTTTTATCTTTATCATGTAGTAATAATCACTATTCATTTGGTTGGATGATCGCACAGAAGACAGAAGACGGGACTGTTATTCATATGGCTGGATGATCGCACAGAAGACAGGACTCTGACTCGATAACAAATCAGCCCTAGTTTTCATGATGGATAGGTAAAGGTAGGTACATTTATCCATGGTGTTGGTGTTTCTCTCTGATTAACGAAAGAATGGAAAGAAGTTAGACTGGATAGATCTTATAAATATACAAGAAAAGACATATAAGGAGTGCATTAGTATATCAATTTAGATTTGATAGATTATTTTGGCTTTAAGTGTTGTTCTTCATGGAAATATAATGTCTATCAAGCCCATTATGAAGGAAGTTGGCCAGGAATATTCGCTCTTTCTTTTATTGCCGCTGCTTCTCATTTTTCATTGATTACATGTTTTTCATCCATCAAAACCGTTTTCAGTCAACTTCTTTTAGAATTCAGTTTAACCTCAACGCCTACTCACCAAATTTTATCCATTGGGGTTTAACCTTTACCAATCTATTCCAAGCATGCACCAGAATCCATTGTTATTTGCATCCAATTTCCAATTACTATCTTGTTTTTACTTCTTTCGTCATTATCGATTGTCACCTAAGTCACCTGACACGGGGACACGAGACATGTAGGACATGAAAATACGAGAGTCCACATGGACACAATGACCCCAGAATCAGGACACGTTTTATATACATATATATATATTTTTTAAAAATATATTAAAATTTAAAAATATAGACATATAGATCCAAAAATATTTAGAAACTAGAACATTTACAAATATTCAATAGAAATTAGAATAAAAACACCTTAATGATTATGATTACACATTGTCATTCACAAATCACGATTCACGAATCACAACACATTTCACATTTGTTATTCACAAATCACAATGAGACATCAGACACATAGATGCATGTCAGAACCATATTTATCATTAAGTCATCAAAATCAAAATGTATACATATATGTTGGAATGCCACTGGGCACTGGAAAATGCCAAATAGACTCATAGTAAATACAAAAAGGGGTGGATCAAGATGAGAGAATCCCATATGTCAGTAGTCCTCCTCCATGCCTGAATCAACATACTCATCACTGCCACTACCCTGATCCTCATCCTCATCCTCCTCCCCCTCCTCCTCTCTGCCCATCTGACAATCTGAATCTACTGCTGTGGAGGATGACCCCTCTATACGATCACTATCATCAAAAGTGACCGGCTCTAGCACTGGATCATTAAGATCCATGTTGGCTAATGCCAACTCAGTACTGTTGTCCAAACCCATATCATCAGGAAAGATATCCCACATCTTTGTCTTTCCCTTCACCCACTCCTCCCTCTTGCTGTAAATAAGACGAAGGTTGGAGTGCACATACACCATCGACTCTGCCCTGGACTGCTCAAGCCTGCTCTTTTTCACACTGTACAAGTTCCCATATGTGCTCCAATTCCTCTCACAACAAGAGGATGATGTAACTTGAGAGATGACCCTGAAGGCTAACTTCTGTAGAATAGGGGATGTTGCCCCATGAGTTGCCCACCAAGCATAGGGTTTCTTACCCTCCCTATCTCTAACCACATCATAGCCTCCAAATCTCCCAGTGCCAGTGGAAAAATCTACAAATCCATCCTCCACCTCCTCAAGCATGTCTCTATCCTGAAATAGTCGTCTAAGTGCTATCTTCCTCCCATTTGCAATCTCTGCATCCATGCGAGGAGGGACTCTGTGTGAGGCCCCCGATCCACCAATGAGCCACTCCTAAGTGTAGAACTTGGGGTTCAAGGAGTGGCCCAAGCAATGCAAAGGTGTGCAATTCTTATCCCACCTGGAGATAAGAATATCCTGAATAATGGTCCATAAGTTCTCTGCCGATGTCCCATACTCGGGACACTCATTCTCCATGACAATGGACCTCATGGACTCAATCATGGAATCCCACCCCTCATAAACCTCTGCTAGGATGGGCTGGTCCGTGTCTGCAAACCGCAACAAAGAAATGATTGGCTCCATGATCTTAATGGTAAGATCCACCATGTCCCACCAACCATCATTTAACACCATGTCCTTCACCTTTTGTGAAGCAGCCTGATCCGTCTTTCTCCAAAAATCCCAAAACTCTGAAATCACCATGGACCCAAGAGCGGTTTTGACCTCCCTCAACCTCTTGAGCATGATGAATGAGGAAGCAAACCGAGTATCTGCAATCTTCAGCAATGAAAGCTGTGTGTACTGTTTGTAGATGGTGAGGGAATTTGTGTGGTTTTGTACAAAGTTACAGATATGACGTGCATCCTCAATAAGGTTGTCAATCCATGCCACATCTGAAGCAATGGCTTTCAGTGCTAAATTCAAGGAATGGACAATGCAAGGTGTCCAAAAAACCTGTAAGAGCAATAAAAGCATGTATCAATGACTCTACAACACTAACATTGCAATGACCAAATTCAAACAATGAGCAAATTAGAAATGAAAGGTGTCCAAAATGAACATACTTATGGATATTTAGCTTCCACAATCATGCCAGCAGCCTTGCAAACAGGTGCATTGTCCGTGATGATTTGTACACATGACTCAACACCTACTTCTTCAATGGTTTTGATGAATAAATCACCCATAAATTGTGCATCCTTGTATTCCCCAAGAGCATCCACCGTTTTCAAGAACAACGGTCCATTTTGGGAAGATACCATGAAATTGATGAGTGGATGGCGTGCGGGATCCGTCCATCCATCAGAAAAAATACTCACACCAGATGAGGGCCATGTTGATCTAATTGGCTCAAGAATTTTATCTACCTCCTTCTTTGCTTTAACCAACAATGTGGTTCTAAGCTTCTCTGAACTAGGAGGCACATAACCATTTGGAGCTTGTTCCAAGATAGTTTTAACTGTCTCAAAATACAATGGTGACCGTGCAACATTGAATGAGATGAAGTTGAGGTAGAAGAAAAATGCAATGGTAAGGTCTACCTCTTCTCGTTCCTCTTGTTGGAAAATCCTATCCATTGGACCACCTGTAGATTGCCTCTTTCTTGTTTGATAAGTATCCCCACGCCCACGCCCATGAATGCTAGGTGGAAATGGAGGCTTGGTGCTAAAGGACTTCCTCAAAAATGGAAGAGGATCATCCTCTTTTTTCTTGCTTGTTGTTGCCACCTTCCCTAAGCCAACATGATCCTCTCTTTCCATATCCCTCCTTTGGTGAACAGTCACCACTTTGCATGAAGAAATCCCACAAGAAGGAAGGGCCAACAAATGGCCCTTAACCCGGAAATATGTGCTCTTGAACTCATGCTTACAAAAATTGCATCTCCAAGACACATTGCCTCCCCCAACAAGCTTTGCCCTGGGCCCATCTTTCCTTGTCACATACTTCCACAAAGGGTATTTTTTTTCTTGGGCTTGTTGTCTTGCTAAAACAGGGTTAAATGGAGCCATAGAATGAGATCCACTAGCAGCCGATGGAGCACTTGACAGAGGAGGAGAACTACTTGTGCTTGGTGGAATAGGAGGGGAGGCCCTAGATGGTGCATTTCTACCTCTCCTTTGCCCCCTACCTCCTGCCCTAGCTAATTGAGACATTCATTTTCTTATGTGATGGTTGAGCTTGCAATCCTCTCCACAAATCCACCAGAATGGACTTGGAATCACTTAGAAACAATGGATAGCCTTCAAATCTCCTTCACCTGCACATACAACTCACTCTTAGCCAACTCCTTCCTTGCAAATGACAAAAAGAAAGTCAAATTTTGCTTTTAAAACAAAACTGGCCGCACTTTTCTGGACTGTAGCGCACTTTACGTGTCCTGTTTTCGGGATTCGTGTCCGACGGTCGGGGATTCGATTTTGCAGCATGTCCGATTCGATGTTGCAGCATGTCCCGATTTCGAATTCGCCTAAAGATCGAATCGGACACGAACTGAGATCGAATCGTGTCCAAATTCGACCGATTCGGGACACGAGGGGGGGTTAGAGTGAATCCTGTTTCTTAGATTGTCACTGAATTTTCATCATTATCGATTATTACTGAATTTTAACCCGTGTCTACTATATTGTTTCTACTTCTTTCTAATTGTCACTAAATTATAACTATCTTGTTTCTACTTCTTTCCAATTGTTTCTACTATCTTGTTTCTACTTTTATTTCTTATCAATTCTTAATGCAAAGTGCCTCGACCCAACCGTAGTTGAGGCCTCTTTGCAACAAATAAATCTAACAAGCCATCTTTATTTGAGTGCTACAGTGATTCTAAGGAAACATCTTCGTACAATTAATAGTGTTTACTACATCCGTTAGATTCTCAAATATGCCTGGTTTTCTTGTCCATTGCTTGGTTTAGACATCAAATATCTCGATGTGAAAATTATCTCTAATTTTTGTCAAGATGATGCTCAATCGGATAGCCAATCGAAAGTCAAATCTGCTTCACACAATCTGCTTAGCAGACCCCAAATCCCTGCACTCCGTATAGACCCCAAATCCAAGCCCCATAAGTGAGATTTTGAAAATATTGTAGCACCATACGTGTTATTCCGCTATTTTTTAAATAATGACTATATATGCACAAAAATTAGTGTGTAGGACTGTGTAATGACAACTAGGTAGGTTCACGTCCACGTCGATTTCCACGCTAGTGGGAATAGATTGGTCTTTATTATGGTAGTACAGGCCACCAATCCCAAATTTGACAGCCTAGTAAAATACTTTTTCTGGTAAAACCTGGTGTCAACTAATTCTAAAGTGATTATTTTTGTTAGTTTTTATTTTTATTTTATTTTTATTTTTTAATTTATAATAAAAGTATAAATTTATGTCATTTTTTGTATTTATGGTATGATTAGAAATTACATAACCAATTTGCAATAGGTTATTAATTTTGTTTGCATTATGTTGGTGAATAAATTTGTTTGAAATTAGTGTTAGTAATTGAGTTTCCAAATTATTGGTAATTAAATTTGACTGAAATTAGTTTTATGTATATTTTATGATATGATAGTCAATTGTTTAAAAAAAAAAAATTCATGGTTAGTATATCTTTCTCTTATATATAAATTTAATTAGAATATTTTAAAGAGATTAAGATAGTAGAAAATATTTTTTTTATGGATATTAAATTGTATACATTTTTCTTATAATGCTTACATTAGTATGTTGGCCATAGGATTTCTATTGAAAGTCTTGAGTAGAGTGTTTTCAAAGGACCATTTTGGGAAATTGCCTGGAAACAATTTCCTAACTCGGTATCTCGACATATGTTCCTTTTGTTGTAACTGGAAACTGGGACGTCGTTGCGCTAGTAATAGGTGGATGGAGGTAGCTCCTAGAGAAGCCCTCCCAGTACGCCCCAAGTTGGGTGGTTGACCAAGTCTACACAAGGTTTTTAAAGTGGTCTAATGAGGGACCCCCCCCTTTTTTAACACTCTATTCATTCAACCTACAAGCTAGTATCTCTTTCCTTTGTAATTATACCATATGTGTATACCTTATGATAACATGTATACTTTCTAACTCTTAGCTACTTTAACTCCTATCACACCTAACCCTTCTAAACCTTAGCTACTCTAGGCACTATATCATCCAACCCATACAACATGTAACCACTAACTTTTTGAACATAGAAATTATAAATCCTACTAATTTTCCTTTTTATAAGTCCTGTTAACCATTGAAAATTTAAAAACCTTTGTAAGGCTTAAGGCGCTTAATATTAAACCTTAACACATGTAACACCTAAATTTTATAACCCCACTACTAGTCACTATAACTATTATGAACCTTAATACCAAAACCATATAACTCTAAACTCAACAAAGGCTAATTAAAATCCCCTAACATATATCATCATTAATACCAATACCAAAAACAAACCCTAACACCTATAATTACTAACCTTGTTAAATCGTAAAACCAAGATCTCTTAACTACTTTAACCAATATCAACCCTAATCCCTATAACTCAACTATCCTTAACTACTTTAACCTAAGAAATTGTTTAACCCAATAAACCTTAATTAATTTAACCACTACAACGCATATAACACCAAAACCAAATCATATTAACTACCTTAACCTATGCAATAATAAAGCCTAAACTTTGTTCCCCTTAACCCATGTTCCTAAAAGCCCCTAACCCCTGTAAATTTTAACTCTCATATGTTGACCCACATAAGGAACTTTAACACCACACACCTATAATATCTAAAGTTTATTACATATCACCCCTACATGTTACAAGGATTCTAACCATAAATCCCAAATGCTTTAAATATTAACCCCTATAACCCTAAAGACCAACTCACAAAACCCTTAGCACTACAAATCACCTAATCCTTATAACCTTGGATTCTTATAACACTTGACCCTCATAATCCCTAACATTAATATATTTTGCTCTCTCTCACTCAGACACACACACCTCTACTACTCCCCCTACCACTAACCCTACTACTCTCTCTCTCTCTCTCTAACCCTTACTACCCCACTCTCTCACTATATCACTCCCCTATTCCTCTCTCTACCTCTAACACCCCCTCCTCCTCCTCTCTCTCTCCCCTCTTCACCCCCTTCCTCCTCTCACTCTCTCTCCCCTCTTCACCCTAACCCTTACTAAAACCCTTCTCTTTCTCTCTCTACCCTACTCCTCCACCACCACCTAACTCCCAATACCTCTCTCTCCCCCGCCAAACCCCTTACACCCTCTATCTCTCCCCCACTCTCCCACCCCCCCTCACCCCTCGACTCTCTCTCTCTCTCTCTCTCTCTCTCTCTCTCTCTCTTCTCTCTCTCCTCTCTCTCTCTCTCTCTCTCTCTCACACACACAACCCTAATCCTCCACCTACACCTAACCCCCAACCTCTCTCTCTCTCCCAACCACATAACAACCCCCATTCTCTCTTTATGTCTCTTACTCTCTCTCACACACACACACATACTTCTCTTCTTACAACTAACCCCCTTCATCTCTCATGTACTCTCAACCCCTACTCCTCCCCTACCTCTAACACCCCCTCCTCTCTCTCTCTCTCTCTACCCTACTCCATCTACACTTAAAACCCACCCCTCTATATCCCCCAACTCCTTAACATCCCCCCTTTCTCTCCCACAAATTCTCACTACCCCCTAACCCCCCCTCTCTCTCCCTAAACCCACTCATAGTCTCCATACCCATAAACACATGCTAATCCCCCCTCTCTCTCTACCACCCCTCCCCCTGACCCCCTCTCTTTGTATTTATCCTAACCCCTCTCCCCCTACCACTTACCACCCTCCCATCTCTCTCTCTCTCTCTCTAACCCCACCAAATATTCCAACTTCTCTCTAACTTCACTAATCCCATACCCACTCCCCCACCCTGATCTCTGTCGCTTTCTCTCTTTCAACCCCCCTTCTCCCCCCTTAATCACACAGACCATTCCCCCACTTTCCCACCCCCCCTCTCTCTGTAACCCTTACCAACTGCCTCCCTCACACTCTTTCTCCCCTATTCCTCCACTTACACCTAACCCCCACCTATTTCTCTCATCTAGCCCCCTAACACCCCCACTCTCTCTCACACACACTTTTAGTATGCTTAAACCCCCCTCTCTCTCCTTAACCTCTCTCCTTCCCTCCTACCCATAAACACCAACTCTGTCTCTCTATCATACTCTGCCCACCTCTCTCTCTCTCTCTCTCTCCAATTTCCCTAATCCTCCTTCAACCCCTACCCCTTCCCCCACCCTGATCTCTATCTCTTTCTCTCCCCCAACCCCCCTCCCCCCTATCCCTATACCACCATGATGTCTATCTCCTTATATCCACCAAGGACACTCCTCAACCCTACCCCTAATCACACACACCCTCTCTCTCTCCTTTATATATCCACCTATAACTATCCCCCACCCCTCCATCTCTCTCCCAACACCCAAGCACCCCCCAATTCTCTCTCTCTCTCTCTCTCTCTACCCACACACACACACACACATGTACTCATCCCCTATCCATAACTACCCCCCTCCACCCCTCTTTCTCTCTCTTAATCCCCCTACCCCTAGTTCTCTCTCTCGCTCTCTCTCTATCTCTCTCCTAGAACACCTATCCCTACTTCTCTCTCTCCCTCAATCTCCTAGAACGCATATCCCTACTCCTCTCTCTATCTCTCTCATAATACTCTCCCACTAACACTTACCACCACCCCCTATCTCTCTCTCTACCCCCACTTTGTACCCCTATTTCCCTCTAACTACCTCAATCCTCCATAAACCCCTACCCCCCAACCCCATTATCTATGTGTTTTACCTCCAAAACTAACAAATGCTAGTGAAAATCCCCTAAGATGTAACATCATTAATCCCAATACCCAAAACAACTCCTAACACCTATAATTACTAACCTTTTTAAACCTTAAAACTAAGATCTCTTAACTACTTTAACCAGTATAAACCCTAATCCCTGTAACTCAACTATCCTTAACTACTTTAACCTAAGAAGTTGCTATACCCAATAACCCTTAATTAAATTAACCACTACAACCCATATAACACTAAAATCAAATTATCTTAACTACCTTAACCTATGTAATAAGAAATCCCAAATTTTTTTCCACATAACCCATGTCCCTAAAATCCCCTCACTCTTATAAATCTTAACTCATGTATGTTAACACATGTAAGGAACTTTAACCCAACATACCTATAACATCTAAAGTCTATTACATGTCACCCCTATATGTTACAAGGATTTGAACTGTAAATCCCAAAACACATTAAATATTAAACCCTATAAACCTAAAGACCAACACTACAAATCAAATAATCCTTATAACCTTGGATTGCTATAACACTTAACCCTTGTAGTCTCTATTTTTTTCTCTCTTTCTCTCTCACATACACACCTACTCCTACCCCTACCACTAACCTCTCTCTCTCTCTCTCCATAACCCTTACTAACCTCCTCTCTCACTCTTGCACCCCCTACTTCTCTCTCTCTCTCTCTCTCTCTCTCTCTCTCTCTCTCTCTCTCACCCTTAGTAAACCCTTCTCTAGCTCTCTCTCTCTCTCTACCCTACTCCTCCACCTAGAACTAACCCCCACCCCTATCTCTCACCCAACCCCCTAACACCCTCCTTATTTATCTCTCACTCTCATCCCCCCATTGCAATTTATTTATATTCCTCTCCCCCATACCCTCTCCTCCCCCTACCCTTAATCACCCACACCATTACTCCTTGACTCTCTCTCTCTCTCTCTCTCCTCACTCTCTCTCTCTCTCACACACACACACACATCTTGGACCCCCTCCCCCCACCACAATATCTATTTATTTATCTCTCCATACTCCTCTCCTCTCCACACCCCCTAATAACCCTCTCTCCCCACTCTCTCCCCCCACAATCACGCACACCATCCCCCCACTTGCCTCCCCCCCCTCTCTCTCTCTTTTTCACGTCTACTCTTCCACATACCCCAAACCCCACTCCTCTCTTTCACCCCCAACACCCTAACACCTCTGAAATCATTCTCTCTCTCTCTCTCTCTCTCTCTCTCTCTCTCTCACCATTAATAACCCCCTCTCTCACTCTCTCTCATCCATACTCCTCCCCTTACATTAAACCCACCTCCTACTCTCTCTCTCTCTCTCTCTCTCTCTCTCTCTCTCTCGCGCGCGCGCGCTGCGCGCGCGAGCGTCTGCTCGCACGCATCTTCCCCTCCCCTATCTCTCTCTCTCTCTCTCTTTCACTTCTACTCTTCCACCTACCCCAAAACCCACCCCTCTCTTTCACCCCCAACACCCTAACACCCCTGAAATCATTCTCTCTCTCTCTCTAACCATTAATAACCCCCTCTCACTCTCTCTCCTCTCTTATCCTCCCCTTACCTCAAACCCACCTCCTATTCTTCTCTCTCTCTCTCTCTCTCTCTCTCTCTCTCTCTCTCTCTCTCCTTCCCTATAAATATTACTAACCCCCTTCCCCCCCTCCTCCTCCTCCTCCACCTACACCTAACACCCCCCCTCTCCCCCAACCCACTAACACATGCCCCTCTCTTCCCTTACCCATAACCACTCCCTCCACCTCTTTCTCTCTCTCCCTCTCTCCTACTCACCCTACCCCTAAATCCATATATACCTATTTATCTCTCCTAATACCCCTCCCCCTACAACATACCACACCCACCCTCTCTCTCTCTCCCCCCCTCCCCCAACCCACTAACACAACCCTCTATTCCCCAACCCAATAACACACCCCCCCTCTCTTCCCCTACCCATAAACACCCCCTACCCCCCCCTCTCTCTCTCCTACTCACCCTACCCTTATCTCTCTCTTTATCTCTCATAATACCTCTCCACCTACAACTTACCACTCCCATCCTCTCTCTCTCTCTCTCTCCCCCCTCCACCTACACCTAACACCCCCCTCTCTCCCTGACCTATAACCACCCCCTCTACCTATATCTCTCTCTCTCCTACTCACCCTGCCCCTAAAACCCTATCTCTTCCTTTGTCTCTCCTAATACCCATCCTCCTACAACTTACCACACCCACCCTATCTCTCTCTTTCTTCCCCCACATTATACCCCTCTTTTCTCCAACTACTCTAATCCTCCTTATACCCCGAGTCATCCCCCAACCTTGATCTATATCTTTCTCTCTCCCCAAAATCCCATCCTCAACCATACCTCTCCCCCCAACATGATATATATATATATATATTTCTCTCTCCCCCAACTCCCCTCCTCCCCCATATCCCTCCCCCCACCATGATCTCTATCACTTTATATCGCAAATATCCCTCCTTTCCCCTACCCCTAATCACTCACACCCACCCTATCTCTCTCTTTCTTCCCCCGCATGATACCCCTCTTTTCTCCAACTACTCTAATCCTCCTTATACCCCGAGTCCTCCCCTAACCTTGATCTATATCTTTCTCTCTCCCCAAAATCCCATCCTCAACCATACCTCTCCCCCCAACATGATATATATATATATATATATTTCTATCTCCCCCAACTCCCCTCCTCCCCCATATCCCTCCCCCCACCATGATCTCTATCACTTTATATCGCAAATATCCCTCCTTTCCCCTACCCCTAATCACTCACACCCCCCCCCCCCCCGCCACCCTCTCTCTCTCTATCTCTCTCTCTAGTACACCTCTACATACCCCTACCCACCACTCTCTCTCTTCTTCAACAACCCCACTCTCTTCTCCAACCCGCTAACACCCTCCAATATCTCTCTCCCTCTCTCTCTCTCTCTCCCCACACACACACATTCCTCCCCCTACAACTAACCCCCCCCTCCTCTCTCTCTCTCTCTCACTCTCTCTCTCTCTCTCTACCCCAAACTAACCCCCTCTCTCACTCTCTCAATTCCCTACTCCTCTACCTACCTTTAACCCCCCCATCCTCATATCTTTATATCTCCCCCCTCTTACCTTAACCCTTGCTAACCCCATCTATCAATCTTTCTCTTCCCTACTCCTCCACCAACACCTTAAATCCACCCCTCTCTCTCTCCCCCAATCCCCTAGCACCACCGCCTCTCTCTCTCTTTCCTACACCCCCTACCCCTACCGCTCTCTCTCTTTCCTACACCCCCTACCCCTACCGCTCTCTCCATCTCTGTCTCTCCTACTCCTTGGGACTACCCTTGACCCACTATCTCTCTGTATCTCCAAATCATTAGAGAGATTTTGAGGTCAAAAAATGGCCTCCTAAGAGATGTACTAAAAAAGTATGAGATATATTAAAATATTATGAGTTAGGCGTTTTATGGGGTAGGTATATATGACAACTCACCTCCTACACTATTTTCTATGCACAGTATAAATAACCATGGTTGAGTTACTTTTCAAAATTCATTAGAAATAAAATTAATAAAATAACTCTACATTGATGTGACTAAGATTCATTGTAAATTCCCAAAAATTTATTGTCCTTTACCATTTATTTGTCTTGAACTTGCAAATGAAATTAAATAATAAAAAACATTTTTTAAAAGCTATTTTTTAATTTATGTTGACTTTTTATATTTAGTACTTTTCTCATCAATTTAATATAATATGATTTAATTGAAAATTTATTTACATGTAAAATGTTAGTAATATTATTATAATCCACATTGCATTATTATTATTATTATTATTATTTATTCATTAAATCTATATTAATATACGTTTTTCATATTAATACCATTCATGAATTTAATTTATTTTAAAAGTATATATATATAATTTTAGCATTATAATATTAAATAAAATGGAGTGAATACATAATTAAAAATTAAAAATATGAAAATGATAAAAATATTATTTTATTAAAAATGTGAAAGGAGTATATGTGTGTGTGTGTATGTGTGTGTGTGTGTGTACATAATTAAAAATTAAAAATATGAAAATGATAAAAATATTATTTTATTAAAAATGTGAAAGGAGTATATATATATAATAAATTAGTTTCGCATTATGATATTAAATAGAATGGAGTGAATATATAATTTAACATTAAAAATATGAAAATGTTAATACATTATTTTATAAAAAAATGTGAAAGGGCATTCTTTATGAATTATGAGTACTTTACTTGAAAATGGCAATAATATTATTTTATGAGAAAGTGTGAAAGGAAAAAAAAGTGTGAAAAGACATTCATTATGAGTACTTTACTTGAAAATGACAATAATATTATTTTATGAAAAAATGTTAAAGGACTTTCATTATGAATACTTTACTTTATGACTTAAAAGTACTTATACCACCACCTTAGTTAACTATGGGTTTTCATCCACCATAGAAAATTTGACAAATAAGCATTCTTAACTCATGCAATGCCACCTCCACCATGGGGGATGATGTCATCTACTAGAATGTGTTTGGTTGATTTTTATAGTACATTTTCTTTGTTTTGAGGCCCATTTTTTACCTCAAAATTTCTCTAATGCCCCCTCCCATTACCACTTACCAACCCTCCATCTCTCTCTATGTCGCCTCCTTATACCCCATATTCCCTCTAACTAACCTAATTCTTCGTAGACCCCTAGCCCCCAACCTTGACCTCTATATGTTTTAGCTCTATAACTCTTAACTTAACAAACACTAATGAAAACCCCCAACATATATCATCATTAATCCCGAGACCCAAAAAAATATCCAAACACCTATAATTACTAACCATTTTAAATCTTAAAACCAAGATCTCTTAACTACTTTTGCCAATATTAATCCTAATGCATATAACTCAATTATCCTTAACTACTTTATCCTAAGAAGTTGCTAAAACCAATAACCCTTAATCAATTTAGCCACTACAACCCACATAAAAACAAAAACAAATTAACTTAACTACCTTAACCTATGTAATCTACAAACCTAACCCAAAAATCTGGTTTTAGAGGTGAGGACCTAAGGGCTGCTTGCTCAATACAATAAATCAGCATAGATCCATCTTAAAGCCAGATCTATTAAGCACCCAAAGGGATCCAATTTCTTGAGGTGTAAATTTATTTTTACATGACTAAGCTATAGAACACCTCGCTACTCTCCATGCAATCATTTTATAACATACTCTTACACATCAAAAAATCTACAATTCCCCACACAAACACAAAAGCCCAAAAGTTATAAACCCAATCGAATGTTTGCACATGGTTCATATGGACAAATGGAAGCCGATCTGCCGAATATGCCCGGTCAAAAATATTTATACTTTGTAGCCAGAGCTCAAAGTTCAAACCAGAGTTTTGTTGCTACTTTCAGTTTGATTGTTCATCGGAAGATGATATGACGTGCTCTTCCAATGAAAAACACAAACTATTCCTCAATTTGGTAATCAACGTCACTGTGAAATGTGCTCCCATTCGAAGTAAATCGGAATATAAATCTGGTAAACACTTAAAAACGTAATAGACGTAATAGTCTTGGCACTAGAGTTGGTTTCTTTTGCTTTTGTGTCTAGTTGTGAAAATTCTGCATTGAGAATCAGATACTAATAACACCAAGAATCTCCAAGAACATAATACGAGAAAAATATTTACAACGCTGTTCAATACCAAGATATATTTACGTAGTAAAATATAATAAAAGAGGCAAAGTCCAAGCAACCAGCCTCGTTCGAATTCCAAAACTGTTGCAAACTTCTACAATCCTAACTTCGTTGTATATTTTGCATCTACATCTGCCTTATTCTCGGCATCTTCCATGTCAGATTACATTCTGAGTATTCAAAATTAGCAAGGTAACAGGTTCTGGGCAAGAAATACACCAGAGCCTGGAATATGGAAAATTTCGCCTCGTATCAAGGTCCTTTTCCTTCATTAGAAGAGTCGCTCTTGAAAGGGCGTCCCCTGCTCCAAATGATAACATAACAGCAGACGATGGAGTTATAACAGAACTCCGGGCGATGGAGTTAAGAAATGGAAGATAATCACAATTCCTCATCAACACCAGCACTGATCTGTTTCCCACCTCCTTCCTCTCCAATGCCCAGATGAGGGGGATGGGCATCCTGCAGCCCTGACAGTGTCAAAACTGGGCATGAGATGCATACCATCATATGCTTTTCTCTTCTGTGGATCAGACAGAATATCATAAGCCTCATTTATCTCAGAAAAAAGCTTAGTGGCTGTGTCTAGCTGGTGCAGGGGCATAACATCAGGGTGGTATTTCAGTGCCAGCCCTCTGTATGCAACTCTGATATCACTAAAGGAAGCACCACAATGGACACCCAAAAGAGCATAGTGGTCCTTTTTCTTCTCTTCTGTTGCACAACTGGCACTGATGGTTCTGCCATTGAAGCTGGCAGAAGGCCTTAAGACTCTCTTGCCAGAACTCAGCTGATTACTTGAAATTGGACTACATGTGGGACTTGTTGGACGCATTAATCCCCCAATCCTCATAGGGGCTTGACCTCTTGGGGATGAGAGTGGGGAGATGATTGTGAGAAACCCAACTGTGGAATTCTTCATGATTTCTTTCTTGTTTGAAAACTGTGGAGAACAGGCTGTTGTCCAACTATTTTGCTGTGCACAATTTGAGGAGTCTTTACCTTCAAAGGATTTATGTTAGAAGTGCCCCAACAATGGTGGTGGACAAAGTCATCATGGTGCTTACCTAATACAATAAAGAATGAAGCAAAGTCTTATGAGGGGGTCGTTGCGTGATAGTGTCTTTGAATGTTCCTAGGAGGTTCATCTCTTATCTCCAAAAAGTTTGATCAATATTGGAGAGTAATGGATATATTTTAGAGGAATTAAAAATTGCATAGATGATAACTTGTGTGTAGATATTACTCTTCTATTTGTTTATTCAATAGAACATTCCAATAGCGTTCATTCCACGGTGTGCAAGAATGGTTGATTGATATATTTAGAAAATAAGACTTTCTTCCTACGGTAAGGTAACCTAAAGGGGTCCTCATTGAAGTTCTAGAAGAGTTGTTTGCATGTCATGAATGCGTGTGGCTGAGGGAGAATTAATAAATCACTAAGTGGTTGCGTATTGAGTCGAACGACTGTGGGATAAAGTTGCTGGGGGACATCTTTTGTTCAAAGTCGATGAGGAACAAAATTTGAAATAGACGTTTAAAATTTAAATTTGGAATTGAGTGGAATTGTTTGGAAGCAAGCAGCTTTTAGAAGTAGTACCCTATTACGTTGAAAGATTTGGGATTAAAATTATTTGGAAACAATGAAAGTCAATTTAAACAAAAATAAATAAACAAAGTGTAAAAAAAGTTAAAATATAAATTTCCAATTTATTGGAATTGTTGGGATTAAAATTATTGGAGATCACTGAAAGTCAATTTAAACAAAAATAAACACAGTGTATGCAATATATATATATATGACTTTAAAAAAAAATAAACACATTGTATGTAATATATATATATATATTATTTGGGAACAATGAAAATCAACTTAAACAAAAATAAATAAACAAAGTGTAAAAAAAGTTAAAATATAAATTTCCAATTTATTGGAATTGTTTAGAATTAAGAAAAAAATTGAAATTTTTTTGATTAATTGTTGTGTTTATAAATATAATTAATTAAATTGTATTAATTATTATTTTGTTTATTTTAAAAGGATTTTAGATTGATGATGATGTTGATTAAAGTTTATTGAGATCAATTTTATTTTATAGGATTTTAAGAAAGATAAATAATTACTTGGTAAGTTAGATTTCTTTAAAATGTAGGTAAGGACATACTTGGCTTTAAAAATATATTTGTATTATAAAAGTTTTAATAAAAGTATTCCATATATCATTATGGTTTTGATGAGTTAAAGATTATGGATGTAAAATTGTAATTTGATGTGGTTTGTATTCATGACAATCTAAAAGAAAATGTGTTTCATTTTCAACTCTTTTAGTTTAACAAAGATAACAAATTATTTAGACCCATAAAATCTTAGGAATTGTCCAACTTCATAAATATATTTTTAGTAATCTAAATTAGTTGCTCACCTCTTTAATACTAAATCCATTAATATTAATTTTCATTAATTATAAAAATATAAAAAATAATATGTATATTTTATTTTGAGTAAAGAATTATGGATTTTAGGGACATGTATATTTTAGGTACCTCTTTATAATACTAAATCCATTAATATTGATTTTCATTAATTATAAAATATAAAAATAATATGTATATTTTATTTTGAGTAAAGAATTATGGATTTTAGGGACATGTATTATGCAATGTATATACATTTTGAAATCCACCATTTGTTTAAAAGTTGATAAAATTTATCTAACTATGTTCTCTATAAACCAATATAGACCCATCTAACTTTGGTTTTATAAAGCGCCAAGAGAGATCAAATCTGCGAACTTTTCACTACTAAACTACAACATGCACCCCTCTCACCACTATCTCCTCCCGCTTGGCCACCAAAGGGAAGCCCTCTCGCGCGGGGATGATGGAGGGGAGCGGCGGGGGAAGGGGGGGCGCGCGGGAGGAGGAGGAAGGAGGGGGAAGGGGGGGCGCGGGAGGAGGAGGGAGGAGGGGGAAGGGGGGGTTGCGGCAAGAGAGGAAAACGCGAGGAGGAGGAAGGGGGGGGGCGCGGGGAGGAGGAGGAGGGAGGGGGGGGGAAGGTGGGGGCGCGGGAGGAGGAGGAGGGTTGGGGTGGGGAGGTGGTGGCACGAGGGTGGATGGTAAAAAAAAAAATTTAGGAAGGGGGTAGAGGGTAAAGAAATTAAGGAAGGGGGCATGGGTAGGTTAGGTAAAAAGAAATTAATTTCTATTTTAAACCCCAAAGCATCCATACGTGGGATAAGGGGCAAGCCTTGCCTCGGTTAATAATACATGAATTTAAGAAAAAAATACATTTAAAAAAAATATATAAAACTAACCCGGAAAGTGGTAGAGCCTCCTCTGTTGAAAGTGCTAGAAGTTCCTCTCTGCAATCTTCCCATTCTTCTTGAAAACCTTCCTAAATTGCTCCAAAGAGTAAACAATCATGTATTAATAAGATAGATTAGGTTTAAGTTTACCATTCTTAAGAATGTTAAAAAAACAAAAATGTAAAAGAAGAATTCAATAAAGCCATAAAACAAGCATTACTAAATTAATAAAGCTATAAAATAATTATTGCAAAATTAACAAAAAAACTAATTAATTTATTAAAAATAGAAAAAGCACTAACCTTGAAAGTTTACTAAATTGCTCCAAATTAAATGATGAATAGTAGGAAATCTAAATGGTTTATATATCCTAGATTAGGTTTAACATTACTTGTTTTACGAATGTGGGATTAAAAAAATGAAATTTGTTATTGAATTATTATTAAATTTAGATAAGATAGGTTTAAATGAAATAATTACTAATGTTATGAATGTGAAGTAAAAAAAATGTAAATAATAATTGTTTTACTACAAATTGTATATAAAAAATGTTACGATAAATTTTACTGGTCTTATATGTCTAGGATATAAATATGTAATTAGTTAATAGATTATTTCAATTTTTTTTATATCATAAATTCGGTTTTTTTACTAGCCTTATGAATGTGCGCTTTAATTTTGTAGGGAAATTTTGGAGGAAAAATTTTGAACGAAAATTTTGAACAAAAAATTTGGAGGGAATATTTTGGAGGGATATTTTCATTCTCATAGCTATAAGATTGTCGGTTGAGAGTTGCACCATTCTACGTTTTGGTGAGGACTGTAGTAAAATTTCTTTGCAGTTGAGCGATTAAGATTTTTCTATAATTCTATCTTTTAGTGAGAAGTCATGGACTCATCTAAAGTAAATTCCAATGGCAATGAAGAAATGTATTGTTCATCTAGCCAAGATACTGGCAGTGCAAGCAATGTAATCAAGCATGTTATTGAAGAACTTCCTAATTATGAAGATTTTGAAGACACTAGTAATGAAGGGCAAGAATGTGATGATGATGAAGAGCTCTCTCCAAGTGGGGATCTTAAAGACAACAAACAAGATGATGACAATTTTCCCTCCCATCGAGGATTTCCAAGGCACCAATGATGATTTTCCTGAAAGAGAGGATCTTCAATGCACCAATGATGATTTTCCTTCAAGCAAGGATTTTAATAGGACCAATGATGATTTTCCTCCCAACGAGGATTTGTGTGGGACTAATGATGATTTTCCTCCAAGTGAGTATTTTAATGGGACAGATGATGATTTTGGTGAGGAAGAAGACATCAATAATGGTGAAGATGATTTTCCTCCAAGAGAGGATTTCAATGGCATAGATGATGACTTTCCGCCAAGCAAGGATTTCAATGGAATTGATGACGAGTTTCCTCCAAGTGAGGATTTGAATGGCACCGATGATGAGTTACCTCCAAGTGAGGATTTCAATGGAAATGATGGTGACTATCATCCAAGCGAGGATTTCAATGGCACAGATGATGACTTTCCTCCAAGTGAGGATTTCAATGGCATCGATGATGATTTTCCTTTGAGCGAGGATTTCAATGACACGGATGATGATTTTCCTCTGAGTGAAGATTTCAATGGCACCGATGATGATTTTCCTTCGAGTGAAGATTTCAATGGCACCGATGATGATTTCCCTCTGAGTGAGGATTTCAATGGAACCGATGATCATTCTGTTGATGATGAATCCACCAATGATGAAGACAATGATTCTCCTCCAAGTAAGGGTGTTACAGGCACCAATGATGAAGACAATGATTCTCCTCCAAGTAAGGATGTTACAGGCACCAATGATTCTCCTCCAAGTAAAGATTTTACAGGAAACAATGATGTCAATGTTGAATCTCAAGAGTTCCCTTTCAGTGAAGAATTTAGTGGCACAAATAATGTTGATGGTCACATTGATCTGGAAACAAGTGATCAACTTATTAGTGATCATGACAATAATTTTCATAATGAATTTGGTGATGAAATTTTCAATGAGGGGGGGTCATATGCATCACAATGAAAACATTCACTCTAATGATGATTTTGTTGTAGACATAATGGTCCAAGAGATCTGGCGACAGAATCCAATGCAGAGCAGGATTAAGTGTAGGACTAGACCTTTTTATGTCAATCCAAAGCATTCCATTTATACAAGGTCTAGCAAGGAATTGCTTACAAGTCCAAGTTCCATTACTCATTTGATTTCGAGTGAGTGTTGCCACAAAAGTTGTTTAAAAAGTTTAGGCTACAATTATGTCTTGGAGAAAAGGAAGATGTATTTATCAATGAACAAAAGCATGCAAAATTTATATTTAGTGGGGTGCATGATTTCTACTACGACAGGTTATGATTATCGCATTGGAAGAATTATGTTTTGTAGAAAGGCATTCAAACGGATTCACTCAATTGGTAATCTTTGATTATCAAGAATCCAAACAAGACTGGAAAATGATCCTACATTTTACACTGACGATTATTAGGGATGAATCACTGGACCATCAACACACATTGCAATATCATGGATGCATGATTTCTTTTCCAAGCATGGAGAGAGTATGCCAAATAGAGAAACAATACACATTCCAGATAATTTCACAAGGTAGGAAATATACAACTTATACAAGGATTATGTTTAAGGTGGTTAAGGAAATGACAAATTCATCAGATATGCATATTTCACAAGAGTATGGAAAAAGAATTTCAACAACGTCCGCATTCCAAAGAGGTCAAGGATGGGGGTCTGCAGTACATGTGCTTCTCTTAAAGAAAGAAGGGATAGAAAGAGGTATGTTTACAAACAAATAAAAAATATAAATGTCAATTATTGAAGCTAGTTAACAATTTTTTTTTGTTATGTCGTTTGTAGATTCCATAATCAATGCACTGCAAGAACATCGCAATCAACAATCAAATGAACGGAAAAAGTTGTACAAACATCGCAAGAAGTGTTATGATGCTCAACATAAGTATATGTGTTTGATAATTGATGGCATGGATCAGAGAAAAAAAAACACTCTTGCCACATTTTTATGTGTGCCAAAGAATTTAAAGCAGGAGAATTTTATTCAATTTCACTTGGCTAGGTGTATGGTTTTTAATGGTGAAATGATTACAAGGGTTTACTTTACAGCTCCAAATATTCACAATGATGCAAATTTGACCATCAGCATAATTCACCATGTCATTACTCATTGTCCTAGTGATCTTCCATAAGTTCTATATCTACAATTGGACAACACAAGCCGAGAAAACAAAAATCAAGTTGTGTTTGGTTATCTAAGCATGCTTGTTGAATTGGGAATTTTTAAAAAGGTAAAAGTTGGGTTCCTTCTTGTTGGGCATATGCATGATCATATTGATCAAATGTTTAGCCATTTTGCAAGGACATTGAGGAGGAAGAAATTTGGGAGCCTACCATCATTGATTGAAATTATAGGGAAAGCATACCATCCAGGGCCGATTGTACAGAAATTGGGAGAAACTGTTGACATGCGAAGATTTATGTTTGGATCGCATGGTGAAGAAAGGTGCATTGAAAAACTTAATGACATTAGCTTCCAGCATCAATTTTGTATAAAAAATATTGATGGAAAAACATTATTGTGGGGCAAGAAGTACTCAACTAGCACAAAATGGGGGCCTTCATCAGGTTTGGCATCTCTAAAATTAATCCCAAATCGTCAAATGTATCCTTCAAATGTATTGTTATTGCAATCATCTACAGAGATTCATAATGCAAGGTGACATAGTAGAGATGTTGCTTCTTCTCAATGCTTGGAAGAAATCAAAAAGTCTATCGAAGATACATATGAGTACTTTGATGTTGTTGATTCTGTTTGGTGGGAGTCTTTTTTCATGGAGCAGAGTGACATAATTTCAAACTCTACAAATGGAGATATATATTTGAAGTCTCCATTTGCTTGGCCACAAATTTTATCAAATGAAAATGAGGTAACAAATGTTGAACCTCGAGCTGTTGATTTTTCTCAAATAGAGGAAAGAGAAATGTTTATTGGCTCTAGAAGATCATCCACAAAGCGTCGAGAAATGGAAGACCTTTACAGGGGCTCGGTACAAGATATCAAGGAGGGTTGCATGATTGCAGTTTTGGATATAGATGATCCACGTCATTATCCATTATGGATTGCAAAAGCTATGAAGGTCAATAAAGAAAATGATGTAGTATCAGTAGAAGTACATTGGTATGCAACAGATACACACTCATTTAATGGTGTGTACAAGGCAGAGATGGTGGTTGAGAAAAAGGTTTGCAGAAAGAGAAAAAGAAAGGGTCAAAAAATAAATCATCGCTGCGTTGACATCTTGAAATTAGAGGAAGTTGATATACTTGGTTATGATTTCAAGTTGACAAAGAAAAACACTCTCCGCTCCAAGACTATAAAGATTATCAAGAGGTTGTTTCCAAAGCAAGAAGTTGCAAGATGCGAGTCTGTTAAACCAAGCCGTAGATCCCGAAGGAATATGACATTTGAAATGATGGGCATAGATGTAGACTGAGATGGTGCGCCCATTGATAATAGAGAAAAATATGGGTCATCTACATCTTCATCAAGTCCTTCATCTGCAGAAAATGTAGATTATGATGGGGTGTCAGAATCCATGGATGAATTTGAAGAAGCAGTTTAGATGCTTTTTATTAGTATGATTTTTGTAATTGAAACTCTAGAGGAGTTTTTGATGATGGGGTGTCAAAATCCATGGATGAATTTGAAGAAGCAATTTAGATGTTTTTTATTAGTATGATTTTTGTAATTGAAACTCTAGAGGAGTTTTTGAATATTTATATGAACCATTTGTTCTTGTATGGTCTAATCTATTATCTCATTATGAATTGCATCATAATTTCTTTGTTTTTATATGGTTAAAGTGGTGAAATTATTAGAAATTTTTTTTTTTTGTTTAATATGCAATTTTCCAGAAAGTTGTAATTTATCTCTTGAAGAAAAAAAACCTTTTTCCAATTTAGGGTTGATTTTAAAGTTTTTGTAAACAACAATATGGGATGTTTAGGCCATGGCTCTATTTTTTACCCTAAAAAAAAATACGTGTATATTGGTATCAACACTTTTCTATTTGGGGGGTGTTTTTGGTGGTTTTTTTGTAAAAATCATCGTTTTTATGCGTAGAGTTCTCGTTCATAGTATAAAGTTCTCGTTTCATAGTATAAGTGGTTAGCACTTACATCACCCGACATGGAAGAACAAATCTACCACCATTCGGGAAAGGCTCCATCCCTTACATCTAAACCATGGGAGGACACGCCTACAACCATGTGAGAATGGATCATGTGCGTCTACGTCTTCCAGACTCATAAATCCCCCTAGAAGGAACCTCGATCTGGAATACACCAAGCTTCCCTCTGAAGTACTCAAACTTCACTCTGGCTAGCGGCTTGGTCAACACATTGATTGTTTGCTCGTCTGTCACAACATACTAGAGCTTCATTTCTCCTCTCTGCACCATATCCCTGATATAGTAATACTTGATCTCGATGTGCTTCGACTTGTCATGGAACACTGGGTTCTTAGACAACTTCACACAACTCTGGTTGTCGCAATATATACAAGTCGCATCCAACTGGAGATCAAACAAATCAGACAGTAGCTTCCTCATCCATACTGCCTCATAACTAGCTGAACAAGCTGTGACATACTCTGCTTCGGCTGTACTCAGTGCCATGCAGGACTACTTCCTGCTAAACCAAGAGATCACACCTAATCCCATACCGAAGCAGCACCCCGAAGTGCTTTTCCTATCAGTGGCATTTCCTGCCCAATCTGAATAAACATAACCCTCTAGGTTAATCTTCTGATTCGCATCATACTTGAGCCCATAATCAACCGTACCCTTCAGGTACCTCAGAATATGGATTGCAGCAATCAAGTGAACATGTCTCAGATCTGTCAAGAACTAGCTCAATGTGTTCATAGAAAAGCAAACATCTGGTCTCGTATTCATCAAGTACATCAAAGATCCAATCATCTGATCATACATCGTGGCATCAACTGACTCTGATGAAGCATCACTCAATAGCTTCAGGTTCGATTCCATAGGTGTGGCCATGGCCTTGCATTCCATCATCCCGAACCTCTTCAGGATCTCTACTGCATACTTCCCTTATCCAAGGAAGATTCCATCCACACTCTACCACACCTACATGCCTAGAAAGTAGTGCATCATACACAAGTCCTTCATCTCGAACTCGGCAGCAAGCTTCCTCTTCATGTCAGCAATCAACCCATCCTCACCTATCACAAACAGGTCATCTACATAAATTAGAAGTATCACTGGGTTCCCTTCTTCAACCTTGTAGTAAAGGTTGGAATCTGCTTTACTCTTGGTAAATCCCAAACTAGTCAAGAAGCTGTCTATCCTAGCGTACCACATCCCAGGTGCCTGTTTCAATCCATACAAGTCCTTCTTCAATTTGCACACATGATTCTCCATGTCATGTGTCTCAAATCTGAGTGGCTGCTCCACATACACTTCCTCCTCTACTACACCATTCAAGAACGTTGTCTTGACATCCATCTGTGTTAGTTTTTCAGAATTTAATTCAATCTTATCTAGGATCTTAACTGAAAGAACAACATGTACAGCATATCAAGCATAAGAGACAAGAAACACAAAACATGTCACCGAGGAAAACCAAGAAGGTGAAAAACCCCGCAACTTCCTCAAAGATAGAATAAGCATCAATACAAGGATCACCATGATCAAACCCAATAGATAGATAACTTCAGGAGCATGCTCCTCCTCCACTTGTGCGCACCCTCCTCTTCTCTCACTAATGTGAAGTGAGTGAATAATCGAATGTGTAAAATGAGAGAGACACACTCTCTATTTATACACTAACTTGACTTGCCCTTTACTCAACTAGGTCGGCCCCAAATTAACCACTTAACACAATGTTGACTGGGCCGACCCCTCTAGGATGGTCTAATAACCCTTTGACCTACACAACTCATACAGGGGATACATGGGTCTAATAACCCATCAAGTATAAGTTACGACACTTACAATATAACTTGTGACACTTGCAAGTAGACATGACGACACTTCCAATCGGAGAAATAATACATCTCTGTTTGGGATACAATAAAGTACAAATACAATATACAAGTGAATATATTCCGAAGTTACAAATACATCAACAATCTGGTGTACCTTCCACATCATCATTGCAGCCAGAGCAACACTCATCTGATGGAAGTGTATCTGGATACAGGTGAAAATGTCTCCTCATAGTCTATCCCTTCTTTTTGGGAGAAGCCACGTGCCATGAATCTCTCCTTGTGTTTCTCTATGCTTCCATCTGCAGCATGCTTGATCTTGCAGATCCTCTTGGAAGTCATAACAGACTTCCCTATTGGTCTCGGGACCACATCCCAGACATCATTCTTCATGATCGACTGGTACTCCTCAATCATGGCATCCTTCCATTCCTTCCTTTCTATCGCTTCTTCATAGTTGGCAGGTTCTTTGTCAATGATGTTCGCACAGCAGGGCTACATAACTGGAGTATGGCCTCGATCTCTTGCTTTCTCTATGCATTCCTTTTGGAGCACCATATCTCTCTGCATCTTGAATTTCTTCTCATACCCATGTTGGTTTCCTCTTGTGAGAATTCTTCTCATGAGGTGGATCTAGAGGTTCTTGTGGATCTTTTATTTCACGGTCTTCATGGTCTTCAGGAATTACTCCTTCCATTGTTGTATCTCTGATCCTGGGAACTTCAAGTTCTTCAATGTCTTCATCTTGACTTCATAAATATTCTAGTTGAATCATCGTCACTTGTTCTTCAAAACAAGTTTCTCTTGTAGTACATGATCTTTCCTACAAGTCAATTTAGTTGCATGATTAGAAACATTTCATAATTTTTCAAAACAAATTCTTATTCATAAAGACATAGGTCACACAGTCATGCAACTATCTTAGCCAATGATTCAACACAACATTCATCCATATCCCGTATTCATACGGTAACTTCCTAGATGCCTTCCATCTCTACCAGAACATTGTTAAGAGTGTGCGCTACTCCCAACATGTCAACAAAGAGGTTGCATTCTAGATAAGTAGCAATGGGATGTTGTACAGTACCATAGGCCACTTACCCATTACTTGCATATTAGTAGTATCTTGTTCATTAATGCAACTTTTCTAACATGCATGATATACATCCTAAATCTAGGAGCATAAGTATGTACATGACTGAACAATATTATTTAAGTAATCAGATATACAAGAAATGACAATTCAAATACTTATCTTTGTTTGGTTGTTGGGTGGACTCCCTCTCAACCTTTGCTTCCTTGCAGAACTACTGGAGTGTGCTCCCTCTTGATCTTTTGATTCCTTAACCAATGCTGAAAATGGATGAGAGGTTCTTCCATAGATTATTGATCATTATTTGTTTTTTGGAGTCCAACTCTGCAGTATCTTCTTCTACTCCTTTCATGTAATACTGAAAGTCATCTCTAGTTACACCTTATGAGGTGGAACCTTATAAATGAACCCATGTAACTGGTTACCTTCATTACAATACATATTCTTCATCACTTGAAGAATCTTCACTGGATTCTATGGTTCTCTTCCTTGGAGGTTCATCATCCTCTACAATGTGAGCATGATGTCTTTTCTTTTTGGTCTTCTTCTTGTTGGAGCCAATTCTATTTCTAGGACAATCTCTGGAGTAGTGTCCCTTCTCATCACATGTATAGCATCTAATGTTAGATAGATCTTTTTTGGATCTTCTAAATTTCTCCCTTTGAGTTTGGTGGTGGTGTTTACCCTTCTTGTGATGAGGATTCTCCCTCTTGTTATTGTTCTTCCTGGTGTGTACTATGAGAGCTTGGTCTTCATTACCCATCTTTTCTTCTCGAGCTACAATTCGAGCTTCTTCCTGTGAGCACTCTTCCCATAGTTTACTAAGGTGATCAACTTTCTTCTTGCACAGATTCCTTGAATAAAGGAATCCCATGACCTAGGAAGACCATTCAAGGTGGTCATCAGTATTTCTCCATTCTATACATTTTCTCCCACAACTTCAAGTTGTTCTTTTATCTAAGAGACCCTTTTAAAGTAGGACTGCATTGTCTCTGCATTTTGTATTTTGGCATTCTTCAATTGGTTCCTCAATGTCATCTTCCTATTTATATTCCTCCCTTCAAATAAGGTGTTCAAGGCATCAAACATCTCTTTAGGTGTCTTCATAGATGACACATGTGGTATGAGATGGTCTTTGATAGAATATGCAATGATTATCTTAGCCTTAACCAGGTTCTTCTTGTGTAAGGATTTAGCCTCATCTCCCTCTAGAACTGGAACCTCTTCATTCACATAGGTGTCCAATTCATTCTCTTCTAGGACAAGCCCAATCCTATACTTCCATGCTCGTAATATATCATCCTCTTCAAGCTTATCCTCAAGCTTAGTGTGGAGAGACATCTTTAATGAGTACTTCAAATGGAAATAGAAAAGTTTTAGGTCTTACCACTTGATTTGTTGAAACTGGATCTGGAAATGGCTAGGGTTTGATAAAGAAACCCTAAAATTTCAAACTTGGAATTTGAAACTTCTGTCTGGATAGAAAGATGTGCTTTACTAAGATGAGCAAGTTGATACACTTGGATTTTGAAGATTCCAAAAATTGACCCCTGAAAAATGACTTGCGAAATTCTGATCTGCAATTCCTGGCTTTTTTGGTTTTCTGGTTTTTCTGGTCCAAAGTCAAATTAGGGTTTGAATTTCCGGGAGTTTCACCCAACCAAAACTTCGATCTTGGTCTCTAAATTTCGATTTTGCTGAGGAGCACCTTCCTGTGCTAATTGCACTCCAAAATTCCACTTATGTGAAAAGCCCTAATTTCCCGCAACAGTGACAGACCAAAAAGTGAAAATGCTCAGAATCAACTTATGCTTCAATAGAAATATGCCCCTTCCTTAGGCGAGTTAGCCTATCCTCTTTTTGTTAATGATCTATGGAGAGAAACCAAAAAATTAAGAATCCCTAGCTTCTACAGCTGCATAGTGTCTTCTTCTCAAGTTAGCTCTGATACCATGTTAGATTTTCACAATTTAATTCAAGATTATCTAGGATCTTATCTAAGAGAATAACATGCACAAAATTTAAACACAAGAGACAAGAGACACAAATAATTTCATCGGGGAAACCATAAAGGAGAAAACCCCACAACTTCCTCAGAGATAGAATGAGCAACAAAACAATAGCAGAAAAGTAAACCCCAAAATAGAGATGGTCTTCAGCAGCTTCTCTCTCCTCCACTTATGCGAACTTGTCCTCCTTCTCACTAATGTGAACTCGATGGGTGAGTGAATGAGCAAATAGAGAGGGGCACCTTCTCTATTTATACTTTTACTTTCACTTGACCTTTACACCAAACAGGTCGGCCCCTAGTTGTACTTGACTGGGCCGACTTCTCTAGGAGAGTCTAATAACCCTAATACATGCTGACTTAGGGGTCTATTGCCCCGACTTACAATGGAGGGTTAACCTTAATGACTTTACATGACTCAAGTACAATAAGGACTCTCCCGACTGGAGGAATAAACATCTCTGTCGGAGGTACAATAATAAAATAAAAATACAACATAAAATAGACAAGTGAATATCTTTCGAAGTTACAATTACATTAACACATATCTATGTCCTTCAAGTGGATCAAGTGGAGCAATGACCCTCATGTCGCAGTTCTCAAAAGACATCATTCGTTTCTTGAAATTGATAACTGTCTGATTTTCCATCGCCCAATCTATCCCCAACAGCGTAGGATATGGACTAGTGTTATCGAATATCTCTATGACGTCAAAATATGCATATGTCTTCAATCCTTCTACCTCGACTGGTAGATGAGGAAATCGACCAATTGGTGTAACTTTGATCAGGTTTGCTAAACGAAGCTACACAGGGGACCATACCAACTGTGGATTCCCCATCGCTTACCATGTTTGCTTGGTTAGGATATTCACATCAGATCCTAGATCTAGAATGTTGGAATCCATATCATATGCACCAATATGGGCATTCATCCTCATCTCCCTTCTTGTTTTATTCCTATACAGACAGTTGACTGCACAATGTTGCCCCTCTTCCTGTCGATACAAGAAGTGAGCTATCTCTGCTAATGCTTCCTGGTTCTTTGCTAATGTTAGACAACTTTCTAGAAAAAATTTCAAAGTACTGATCTTTCCTGGTGACTTCTGCGACAATGTCGGGTCAAAAATTTGCGGCATCCCATAGACAGGTTCTTTGTGGAATACAGGTGTCGATTGAGCATTATTCTTTATTAGTGCATCTCGTGCTTCCCAAAAAGTGTATTTCTTTGCTTCAACCTCAAATCGTACCTATTTTTGGATCGTGGGCCAGACATTTGGTGGTAGCCTATCTTCTCCTGTCGCAGTGCCTCCTCTAGTTACTACTGCGATATTTACGGGTTAACTTCTTACCTCATCTAAGATATTATGCACATTCTAAGCTGGATTCGGGTTCTGGTTCAGGTTCGGGTTTTGTTGCGGTTGTGGTGCCATATTAGTCTGTCATTTTGTGATTAGTTGGGAACAATCTTCGACGGTGTGATCAGTTGCGCTGCAATAGGTACACTGCGGGGTTGGATTTGGGCAACCCCTCTAATAGTGTCTGATCTGCCCACAATTATAGCATGTGATCGGTCCTCGACCTCGACCAAAGGTTCATTCACGCTCAAAACCTCTGCCACGACCACTGTGATATCCTCCTATCAGTCCTCCTCAATGTGGGTTGAACTGTGGCTGATTGTAATGCGGCGGATTGTACTGCGGCTGATTATACTACGGTTGATTATACTGTGGCTGTGTTGGATGTCTATATTTCTGTTGTTGCTTGTCTCCCTTCATGAAGTAAGTATCAACAGTCCTTTCTTGAAGAAAGTCATATGCTCGACAATATTTCTCATCATGGCCGACAAATCGACAGAAGTTGAAATATAGGTTAGCCGACTTTGACACAACCTTCTGCAAATACACGCATTCTTCTAAGCGATGTCCTCTTGTCTAGAAAACTCGGCACCAGGGCATTCCTCCTTGATTGAGCGGATTGGGTGCACCATATTGTAGATACTCACAGAATTCAAGACACTGATTTTTATGATTCCCTTCGGACTTGCATTGACTACACCATACCTCTTCGTGAACTTCCTTCCCTTTTTTAATCTCCTATAGATGAATAGTCAAGTTTTCTATCTACGACTTGATCTGGCTCATGCCAATCCTTGTTTCGCCAATCGGGGAAGCTTCAAGCTTCATCTCGAGTTCCAAATCCTCCACCTGAGATAAGATCTTTTGTTGCATCAACAACATCCGGATGTGCGGTATCAACCCTGCAATAAACCATTCCTTGTGCTACACATCGCTCATACAAAAACTAACTTTAGCCATCATATTTTTTAACCTCTGATCAAACTCCCATACTGGCTCATTGGGGAATTGCTTTATCTCCTTCAATTCTGTGATGTACTGCGATTCTTATTTTGGCTTCTTAAACTTGTCGATCAGTCCAGATTTGATTTTTGCCAGAGTCTTCTGTGGAATCCTTGTAGGTGATTGTATAAACTTCATGTACCAATCCAATGCACGACCTCGCCAACTGTCCCTTCTTGATAGCTTCATCCTGTACCTCTTTTACTGTCCACACCGCTTCTCACAAGAACCAATATTTCTCGGAATCCTCTGTCCCAATACCCTGAAAGAGAGGCAGCTTCGCGTCTTCGCCTGCCATCCTTGGTTTTCTACCGGTGTTTATAGATCTGCTACTATTACTTCTATTGTGACACTCGGGATAACCCTACGAAGAGCTTATGTTTCTTCCTCCAAAGTTTGGAAAATTGCACGGGGTTGTGGGTACGTTGTAGCTTTGGGTCTGTCCTTCCTCAAGTTCAGGGGTAGCATGGTATTCCTCTTCATTGATGTAGGGTAGCTTAGTCCCTTGTGGCCCCGCTTCACAGTCCTCTGTTTCGATCGCACTAGGACTCTCTTGTTGGCAGGCGGTTTGATGAGGATGTGTCGCGGTACCGCCGACGTTGTGACACATTGGATGAAGGCGCGAAAGGAGTATTTGGTGCCAAAGTATACCGCAGTTAGCGGGTTTTGGGTCACTTGGACCATGTATTTTGTAATATTGAGTCAAGTATACCGTAGTTGGTGGGTTTTGGGTCATGTATTTTGTAATATCAAGTCAATTGTACCGTGGTATGCAGGTTTTTGGGTCATTAGACCAAGTCAGTTAGTCGATTGTCCACAAGTGTCGGTTAGGTAAGTGGACAAGTATTGTAATTGGTGGAAGCCTATAAATTGATGAGAATTGAAAGTGTTAGGGGAGTGGAGGGATAGAAGAGTGAGATAGAGCTATATGCGGAGTTGACATAGATAATGCAGGTGTTGCACAGAGATTTATGTACTGCTTTTGGTTTGCCACAGTAATATAAGGATGATGATTTGGTGCAATCTGTGTGTAATGTTGTTCGATGCCTATGTTAATGTCTGTTCTTAATGCAGTTATCTGTTTATGTTGCTATGATGTGAATTCCTCAATAATGTGTTATAGTTATCTGTCTACTGTAATGTGAAAATGCTTCAATTAAAGTAATGTGCAATCTCTGGTAATGTGGAATGCTAAATGCTGCGATATGCTATAACTTCATGATGAATGTTTGGAATTGTTGTTAGTATCATACTTCCGTAATGTGCCTCCTCCCTCGCCGGAAACATGGTTCTGTCTACTCTTCCTGGATGCCTCGGGTGAGACCTCATCCACTCTGCGGGTGTTGATGGGTGGGCTCAAACCTGCCCGGGCCGGTGCCTAGGGAGATTGTGGTGTGTGTCGACAGTTCGTGGACCCCTGTTTACTGTGAGGTCACGACTTGGTCAACATCTCTCTCTCTATCTCAGTTCTCCTCTTCTTCTTTGGTCAAAACCTCGCCCCGCTTCTCAGGCATCCACAATCTTCCACAACTTCCCTTACAATTTCGTCGTAGCTCATTTCCATCTACCCCGCATCATTCTATGAGAACCGCATCTACGCAGTACCCACAACCTCCGCACACTAGAGCTTTACTCATTAGAGTTCATCTTTGATATTCCCTTTTCACAAATGAGCATTTTAATCCACAATGGTAACGCCAATAGGTACCTTATTTTGGGTCCTTTAAAGAACTTTATTTCTTGGCCACTGTACGATCTAACTATGTCGACAACAAACTCGATAATGTACCCTTCCAAAATTTTGTCTACCCAGACATCGATGGCCCTTGAATCTTTATTGTTAACACGACTCAATTGTTGGATCAGTCCTGGGGTCCAATCCTCTGGCTTGCCTCCTTGGAAATTCTTCTTCTGATAGGTTAGGTTAGCCAACCATTCATACAGCAATATAGGAAACTCACATAAAAATACCTCATGGATATCAGTATAGATGTGCTTCTGCAACCACTGTTATGTCGACCATCTAGGGTTTTGATTTTCTTCCTTAGAAAACTCTCACATATTTTTGTCGAATCACTCCTCGATCTCCGGCTTTGTTGGATGCCACAGCATGTCCTCTCTTTTTCTCCCTAGGGTCCCGACAATGGAACTATTTGTTGACATAGATCTGTCGATAGGGGTTCATTTCGCACAGTGCCAACAAATCTCGACACAAACTCCCATAGATACCGGCACGAAAAGGGTTTAGCCTTTCCAACAACACTTGCAAAGTGATTGAGGTCTCACCCGAGGAAACTAAGGGGGATGCAGGAACCCAGATCCGCAGGTATAAGAGGACATGCATCATTCACAGTTAATCACAGCATAACTCGGAGATCGACATAGTTAGCAATTGCATCATAACACCATCATCACATACACAGATATATTAATCAGATCTACATAGTAACACATCATAGAAACATATTTAACAGATCTGCGATACATATCATAACTGCAACATAACAGATTTAATCATAACTGCGACATAACAGATCTAATCATAACTGCGACATAATGCAACTTAATCATAACTGCGACATAACACAAGTAATCGTACTGCGACATAACAAAAAAGGGACAAAGTCATGGCCGAAACATTCCTTCTCATTAAAAGAAGACTTCATACATCAAATCCATCACAAAACCGACAAAGACATATCCACAGAACCGATCCTCAAAGACTCATATCAAGTCGATACCAAGAATAATCTCAAAGATAAGATACAAGATGCCTTAAGGCTTACAATGCGACTCATATTTATAGGCTCAGTGGCCGTTACAAAATTGTTCCACTTCGCAAAGTGGACATATCTTAACCACTAATTCTAACTAAATCCTACTCCACTTTAACCGCTTTACTCTACTTTAACCGCTCTGCAATCACCCTTTACCTTTGTCACTATCCACTTTGTCGTTGTTTGTACCAAAACTTCTATGAACTAGTCCCGTGCCAACAGGTAATTGTATGTGCTACTTTTGAGAAGCCTTATATGAATCTTTGGTAATATCCAACCAATCCCATAAATGATCTTACCTTAGATACATTTTGAGTTGTATTCCATCCCATGATAGCTTCAATCTTCCATGGGTCTACTACTAACCCTTCCTTAGATATGATGTGTCCTAAGTACTAAATCTATTATTGGTAAAACGAGCATTTACTCAACTTAGAATATAATTGATTCTCTCTTAACACTTGTTGCACTAATCTCAAATTCTCCTCATGCTCCTCCACTAAGTTTGAATAAATAAGAATGTCATCTAAGAATACATTACAAACTTATCCAAATATTGTCTAAATATGTCATTCATTAAGCACATAAAAGTAGTTGTTGCATTTGATCATCCAAATGGTAGTATTACAAACTCATAATGGTTGTATCGAGTTCTGAAAGTTGTTTTGTTGTACCTTCATCTGTTATTCTCACCTGATGATAACCTGATCTCAAATCTATCTTGGAGTAAATCCTTTCTCATTTCAGTTGATCAAAGAAGTCATCAATTCTGGGCAGAGGATATTTGTTCTTCACACTAACTTTATTTAATTTTCTAAAATCAATACACATCCTTAATGTTCCATCCTTCTTCTTTACGAAGAGTATTGGTGCTCCCCAAGGAGACACACTTGGCCATATGTATCCTTTCTTCAACAACTGCTCTGGTTGCATTTGTAACTCTTTCAACTTGGGTGTACTCATTCTATATGGTATTTTGGAAACAGAGGCAACTCCATGTACCAAGTCAATATCTCTTTTTGGTGGTAGCCCAAGTATTTCTTCAAACACATCTACAAATTCTTGTAATGTTGGAAAATAATCTAAGCATGGACCTTTACTCTTTTCCAACTCTTCCACATGAGATACATGCAACTTATATCCTTTTGTGAAACATCTTTTTTATTGTATAGTTGAAACGTGAATTATAGAAATAGGATTTGGAATCCCTTTCACTATCTTGATATGCTCTCCTTCTTCATCAAGACAAGTGAGAGTCTTGTTGTGTCGATCTAAAATGATATGGTGTGCATCCAACCAATCCATTGCAATAAGCACATCATAAAAACCAAGAGGTATCAAGTTCAAATATGAAAATGTATGGAGTCCATTCATATCTAATGGACACCCCATTTCTATCTCATTGATTCTTCTTTTGGTTCAAGTAGCCAATTGAACCAACCATGATTTAGCACACTTACTTTTATTTAATTGAAATCTTTCAACCATATTGGGATCAATATAACTACGACTTTCCCCATAATCAATTGAAATAGAAGTAGGTTGATCAATAATCTTACCTTCAACCCCAATCATATTGAATTAGTGCTATGCATGTTTGTTATCCAAGACTACATAAATTATAGGAATGTCTCTAGCTACATTTTCCATTGTGCTTTCTTTTTTAATGTTGTGCACAATTCTCATCTTATCTCCATTATGAGGAAAATCTATGAACATATGATTCCCTTCACATCCCCAACATTTAAGTGGTTGATTTTTCCCTTTTCCCTGAGACTTTACCATTCTTGGTCCATTTTGAGTTGGGTTGCTTTGTTGAAATGAATTTTGTCGATTCATTATGAATGGAGGTTTGAATCCTTTCTTCCTTTGATCCTGTTTATTTCTCTGGGAATTTTTCAAATCAACCTTGCCTTTGCTCTAGTCATACATGCATTTAGCCTTTCGAATTGCTTATTCCATGGTCTTAGGTGAATCAAGCTGAAGTCTATCTCTATAAAATGAAGGTAGTCCACTCAAAAATCTCTTTATTTTTACCTTCTCATCTTTAAGAAACCCAACATACTTGAGCAATTCCAAAAAATTCCTTTCATACTCTTCCATAGTCATGTTTCCAATCTTGAGTTCAAATAACTCCTCCATCTTCTTCTCATAATATTGTTGACATAGATACTTTTGTTGAAATTACTTCTTGAACTGCTTCCATGTGATCTTCTTTTCATTGATATGTTTTATTTGTACTAGTTGATCCCAACAAATGGAAGCCTTCCCATACAAGTTGTAAATGGAAATTCTTGCTTCCATTTTAGAGGAGCAACTATGTAACTAAATATATTTTCTCATTCCCAATAACCAAGCTTCAACATCCTCTCCTTTATTATGCTTACCATCATATGTGGGTGGCTCAATATTCCTAAGATCCCCTTACATCTCTTTCTCCACATGTCTTCTTTTAAGATGCCTAACTAGATATATTTATGGGCTGCTGCTAGAATACTCAATTGTCTATGGTCTCCTACTAGCTACTCGAGGTGGTGAATAATGATGCCTATGACCCCTGGTAGCACTCTGAGATGTCTAGATTTTTCATGGGATATCTTCTTTGAATTGTACCTGTCTTCTTTATCATGGCATTAAACTAACCCAACCTGCATCTGCATCTATAACTGATTTAAAATTTTCATGAGTTGAGTGTTCAGTTGCATTTGTTGCTCCTAAGCCTTTCATTACCATTTTTGCAACTCTATACTTCCATCCTCAAGATTTTTGTAATTTCCATTAACTTAATAGGTTCATTGTTAGTCATATGCTCATTAGATTATGTCTCATCATTGCCCACACTAATATTCTTCCCTCTGTTTTCTTCTTCCAAACTCTATGGAGGTTCCCTTCCTTCAATCTTTACTTTCCCAATTATGTTCTATGTTGTGCTAGCTATAAACTTGCAGCATGTAGCAACTTGTTGTACAAGTATCTGCAATTTGTTCAAATAATTAAATATATTAGATAAAAAAAATTCAAAAGTTCATAAAAAATTTCATGCAAACATAACAATTCTGGAAAACGCCCATTTGACAGTTTTTGTCAAATTGGGCTATATGTCCCTTTTCTATTTTTTTTTTGGAAAGAGTCAAAGCACTGATTCATAATTGAGATTCATTGTGCTTATTCTCTCACTGATACTCTTTCTAGTTACTTCTCCCATTGCCACTTTTTAAGTCAGAGCTAAAAGTTATAGCTCTCCAAAAGAGGCAATTTTACCCAATTTTACATTGTTTATATGGCTGCACTTATTCTAAAGAACCAACTTCTTAGACTTGTAGAAGAAAATTGGTAAGAATTAGAAAAAAAATTGTATTGGATTTGGTAGCACATATGATTTTGAGTACTTAGACATTTCTATATTTTTGGTCTGATGCACCATCCAACTTCTATTAGATTCTAGAAATGCCAACTTTTAACCTCTTTATTTTCTTCATACTTGGAATTTTTAGCAGTTTCTATAACACACTTATTCTTGAACTGATAACATAGTGCCATATTTCCATTTTATTCAACTATTTTATCACCACAAGGAAAATTATTTAAGTCTTTGAGGTCTCCGAGAGGAAAACGGGGGTCAAGGTGGCTTTCCCCCTTAGCGTGAGCCAAGGGCAGTGCCCTTGTTTTTTTTTGTAATTATTTTCATTTTTTGCAATCTAACATATAAGTTCAACATCAATTTCCAATTTCCAATACCTAAAAATCGAGTGTGAAAACCATTGCTTATTTTTCGATTTACCCTTTTTTGTCTATGAGATCAAGGTCATCAACCCCATTTGTGACACTTTTTTCCTTTACCATAAATGGTTTTTAGTTAATGATAAGCAGGTTTCCCATCATTGTACTTTTCCTTTCCATGTTTCCTATTAACTATAAGTAGTTTCTTGTCACCGTATTTCTGGTTAACAATAAGCGGTTTCCCATCTCCAGATTCCTCCTTTTTTTAGGCCATCACATGTGCAAACCATTCCCCGCGTGAATGGTCCAGATTGTCCCCTATTGGGCCCAGATTAAATATCAACCATTCATGTGCATGTGCTCTTGGATAGGGTATGAGCATCTTACTTGGCACAAACAGTCATGATCGCACGATGGCAACTTGCAAAATCAATCCTAGCCATTCGCGCACATGTACCCCTAGATACAATGCACTCATCTCCTGTAGTGTGAATGGTCATGATCACATGATAACAACTTGCATGATCAATCCTATCCACTTGTGTAAGGGGTACCCTTGTTATCTTTGTGCAAATTGACTTACGCAAATGGTCAAATATACTAGGGAGAGACTTGCTCGATCAATCTAGGCCATCTGTTGCATAAACCAAACCTATGTTTGTCCTGCGTGGATGCCACCCACGGATACAATCCCTTCTAGGGCTGTCACCTATACACTAAATCCATGTCGCTGACCCACATCATCTCTGTCCATGTGGCCATTGTGGGGCCCACATCAAAATTTTTGAAATTTTGAAATTTTCATAAATAATTAAATTTGAATATTTGGACAAGTGGCTACATGAAATGCACATCTGGCATATAGAAAATTACACATGTACATCCTTTATAGAATCCATGATCATCCTTGGATTTCACTTCTTTATTATTTTTAATTGCTAAAGGATGCAGGTCTATTTGTGGAGTCACTACATCCTTGATGTTATCTCAGAGATCAATCTATTATAATAGAAAAGTTACCCTAACTTTCTATGAAATGAAATTTGAGGCACCTCCAAACCTCTCCTTGAACTTGAGTCTAGATTATGACATCTATGATTTGTAGCAAACTCCCTAATTCGATAAGCACTACCTTTGAAACCCTTTAATTGTTGGTCTTGGTTCCCATCAATTGGTTTCAACAATTAAATTATTGATTTAAGTTCTTCAAATCCACTCAATCAAAGAATCTCTAATACCATGCTAATTTTCCAAACCCTCGGTAGTTGTTGTCCTTATGTTCTCAACTAAACAAATTGTTTATTTAATTGCATAAATTAAATTCTTTACATAGTAGTGACCACACATATAGCTGGAAAGTAAACAATGGAAGCATAAACACAATACACAGATAATTAGTCCTTCAAATCAATTTTTCATTAACAATTCAAATCTTACAAGGAAACCTCCACAAATGGTCAAACTAACAATTGTACAGTACACCTAAGCAAAACATATCTACACACTTACTAAGGAAAAATCTACCTTCCAAAAATGAGAAAACAACTTGTTGCAAACTGCATGTTGTACAACCTATATGTGTGATTTATAGACCTATTATGTACAATTATATGAGTTTTTTTGTATATACATGTTTGATGCTCTTTGCATGAGTCCTAACTTTAGCTCCTCTTCAATGTTCTAACTCTACTCCACAAATGAATTAAATTACCTCCCGACAAAACTTATGTTTTAGTGAAATGAATATGCCTTAACTCTTTCTCTTGACCTGTCTTTATACTGATTTGAAACCCTAATCTACCAAAACCCCAATATCACAATGAGATGTACAGTTGAGATTAGTCTAAATCACTAATGTATAAAAATACATTGTATTAGACTCAACAAATAAATATAAGACTGTCACTTTATTACTATAGTGAAGTGCAAAATAGATTTGACTCGGATTACCTCTAGCACATTTGAGACTAAACATGTGTGGAATTTTTTGTCCAAGCTACAATCTTCAACAAAGTAGTGATGGAAGTTAATGAAAGTGGGGGGGGGGGGGGATTTTATAAAACTATGAGGGATATAGTGGAAAGAGCATATACATTTAGTTTCCACTTTGAATACTAAAATCAATCCAATGAATCCAAAAAACATTTACATAGAAAAGATCAATGAGACCTGTTAGACTTGCAATAGCAAAAACTAACAATAAAAAATAAAATCATTTAAAAAGTATTATTCTTAAACGTGTTTTCTATAATATGTATATACTACAAAAAAATACAAAAATAATATTTAATCTATATTTGTTTTCATATAAATACTAAAAGTTTTGTTTTTGTGCCTTTTATATTTAGGGAAGATTATGAAAACTCCAAAGAATAAATGAGGTGATATCTTAAACATGCTAGTTAGGATGTCCAAAAAAGTGTACAACGAGATGGTCAAAGAAATGAACATAATTGCGTCGTAGGAGGAGCCCTCCCAACAACAACTTCCATCAAATGTATGTAATCATTGATTTTTCATTTTATGTACTAAGAGTTTTATTATTGCATGAAATACTAATTTTCAATTGTTTTTTTGCAAAAAAGAAAAGAAAATGGAACCCATTAAGCACATAAAATAGAACGGCAAGCAAAATTTGTGAGTACTTGTGTTTTCCTAAAGATTTAATATATTTTGTTATCTTTATATTTTAATTAAGTTATACTTATCCATGGATGTCTTCTAATAGGTGCTAACATACAGAGAAGAGTCATATGAATAATTGATTAACATTGGGCTACGTATGGGTTGTGAGTATATGTTGGAGTATCAAAGGTTAATTGTGTAATTTGTAAGTAGCTATGTTGTTTTAGTTCCCTCATTTTATAATTAATGGAACAACAAGAAACCTTTATATTAATTATATCAATGCATTGTCATGGTGTGAGGTTAATAATTCACCTTGAGTTAAATGAGCAAGATTCCATGGAATTCTTTAGTAGCAAGGAAGTCTCCAGTCCAAGTAAGGACATCTATTGATCTGTGTCGTGTCCAGGAAGCACGAGGGGTACAACAGTTCGACTGAATGAGTCGGCTTTGTTATGGCGGAAGATTAATAATCAGAAGGAGCAAAAGCAGGATTACACAATACAGACATACACAGATACGCACAGACAATATGCAGGAATGCGAATTGTTCTTCTATTAGATGTAAACAGATAGCTTGATTGCTAAAACTGATGTATGCTACAATATTATACATGTTTATATAGATTCTGAGATGCTTGGGTGCCTTCCAGTTACATTCAGTTACAAAGAAGAAGTTAGAGCAGTTCAACTGTTCAACCGTTACAGTCGACTGGAAGACATAGAGACAGTTTGTCAAAGTTCGACGGTCATTGGTCGCATGTCGACGCTGCTTGTCGATGTCGTGAACTGTGAGATTGTAGAACATGTCGAAGGTGCCGAACGTGTCACTGTATGTCAAAGTCGAGACTCGTCAAAGTTGTGTCGAAATTGAAACCTGTCGAAGTCATGTCAAGTCGAAACTTGTCAAAGTTGTATCGGCATTGATGACTTGCCAACTATGATGCGGATCAGACCTCCTTCCTTAAGAAACAATGGACCCCATTGTTTGCTTGCGAAGGTGAGGAAACTTGTCGATCACTTCAGTAGCAGAGTACCACTTTCCTTGAGATGGGATCTGGCCAGCTTTGGCAACCTAAAACAAGGGAATTGTGTTCGTCCTTGTAAGGCGTACTCGTCGTCCCACAATGGTGTCGCAAGGAAGAGGCTCCTGAATTCGTTATGTTCCAACAAAGGTGCATGGTATGGTCAAAGTAGATCCATGTTGAAAACTGGATGCAGACCTAGGCAAGCAGGAATGTTGAGCTGGAAAGCGTTTTCGCCAATCTATCGAAGAATACTGTATGGACCATATCGCAAAGGCTTGAGCTTCTTGAAAGGACCAGTGAAGCGCTCCTTCTTAATATGTAACCAGACCTTATCCCCAATTTGGAATGTATGAGGAATACGATGCTTATCGTGTTGGGCCTTAGCTTTCTCGTTTGCTCCATGCAACATATCTTGTGCTTGTCGCTGAATGTCGCAAATCTGTTCTCGAAACTTGACTGATTTATCAACTTCTCGTTGGCTGTGATCGGTGTCAGAGTTCGGCTGTGTCGAGGAGCTAATCAAGTCGATAGGCACTGAGGGTTGAAATCCGTAATAGACTTCAAATGGACTCTTGCCTGTAGAGCTGTGTTGAGCACGATTGTAATTGTGTTGAATGTATGGAAGATTATCATCCCATGTGCGTTGATGATGGTGATTGTACATGCGATGCAATTGTACTACCAAGCGGTTCACAAATTCCTCCTGTTCGTCTATCTGAGGATGGAAAGCTGTCGACAATGAGAGTTGTGTGTCTAGCTGTTGCCAGAGAGTCTTCCAAAATATGCTGACGAATCTGGCATCTCGGTCGGAAATGATGATTGTGGGTAAACCAAAGTGTTTCCAAACATGTGTAAAGAAGAGTTGAGCAGCCTGTTGTGCTGTCATGGTCTTCTTACATGGTATGAGAATGGCCATCTTGGAAAATCGGTCAACTACTACTAATATTGCATCATGCTGATGTTTGGTAGTAGTATAACCTGTCAAGTAGTCCATAGAAATAGATTCCCATGGTCGACTAGGAACTGGTAGAGGTGTGTACAATCCCTGTCATCGATTAGGTGGCTTAGAAAAGGCACAAACCACGTATGATCGAATGTACTTGTTGACGTTAGATTTAAGTGTAGCCAGAAGAAATACTTTTGTAGAATAGAAAGTGTCTTTGCTACTCCAAAGTGTCCTGCAGTCTTGATGTAGTGTGCGTCCCAAATGAGCTGCTGTCGGTGCTCACTGGTCGGTACACAAAGTTGTCCACTCTTATATAGAAAGGTGTCTTTCAGGAAATAGTCGGAGTCTGAGGTCGACGACTTGTTAGTATGTAACTATCGGTAGACTGCTGAGAAGTCAGTGTCGTCCTCGTACAACTGTTTCCAAGTGGTCATGTCGTATCCCTGCATACTCATCACTGTCAAAAGGAGAGTAATGGGTGGTCGACTAAGGCAATCGGCGGCAGCGTTAGCTTTACCTTTCTGATACTTAATCACCAACTGGAATTGTTGTAGGTAATTAATCCACTTGAGTTGCCGGTTTGTCTGCAACTTTGATTGTGTCGGAGCGAACTATAGAGGCTTGTGATCAATGAGAATGATCGTTTCCTTTCAAAGGATGCAATGCCTCCATTGCTTGAGAGCTTGCACAATGTCGTACAGTTCTTTTTTGTACGTCGAGTATCTTCTAACTGTGTCATTACAAGTCTCGGAATGAAAAGCGACTGGGTGACCAAACTGAGTGATCACTACTCCCAAGGCATAATCCGATGCACCCATCTCAATCTCAAAGGGCTTATGCAAATCAAGTAACACAATACTGGTGTAATGCAGAGCCTGTGTTTGATTTGTTCAAAAGTTGCTTGATGTGTTTCTGTCCATTGGAAGACAGTTTTCCCATTTCCCTTTGTCAACTGATTCAAGGGCTAGGCTATGTGACTGAAGCCGAGTTCGAACCGTCGATAGAAATTCGCCAAACCAAGAAAAATTCTTAGTTCTTGAATGCTTCTAGGAATGGGCCAATCTTTGAGGATCTGTACTTTGTCTGGATCGACATGAATACCTGCAGAGTCAATTACATACCCCAAATATTTGATGCTCGTCATCGCAAAAGAGCACTTGTCCATGTTCAAATAGAGTCGATGTTGATGGAGAGTGTCGAGAACTTGTCGAAGATGTCCAACATGTTCTTCCCATGATCAACTGAAAATAAATATGTCGCGAGATAGACAATAACCCATTTTCCGATGAAAGGTCAAAGAAGGTTATCCATATGTCACATGAAGGTCGCAGGTGTGTTGGTTAAGCCAAAAGGCATAACTAACCATTCAAACAATCCTTCCTTGGTCTTGAAAGCAATTTTCCACACATCTAAGGGCTCGATTGGAATCTGATGGTATCCCGACTTGAGGTCGAGCTTAGTAAAGAATTTAGCACCTTTCAAACAATCGATGAGCTCGTCTATCTGTGGCAAAGGGTAGCAATTATTTACCGAAATTTTGTTGAGAACTCTGTAGTCGATGCACATGCGCCAAGTCCCGTCTTTCTTTGGAACTAGGATGACTCGACTTCCACAAGGAGAGGAGATGGGTCAAATATGACCTTTGTCGACTAATTATTGGATTTGTCTGTGAATCTCTTCATTTTCGAGAATGGATCTTCTGTAAACAAATGCGTTAGGCAAAGAAGAACCAGGAAAAAGTTCAATGGGGTGTTTTACCTGACAATGTTGAGGTACTCTGTCTAGAGCTTGAAAGAGGTTTTGGTACTCATCAAGAATATGATCGACTTGCTGCTTCTGTCAAGAGCTACATTGGTCGTTGACTCGACTCGTTGTTGCAGTCTTCTTAGAATGTTGCGGCTTGATCATGATTAATGCAAACTTCTGAGCATGATTGATGAGCTTCTTTGTCTGTTTGGAAGATATCACTGCAACCGTTGATGTTGGTTGATGCTCTGGTATGCTGAACCATTGATTTCGGATTCTGACAATCACCTTCTCAGGCCGTGACTAATAACTTCCATGTCTATCCCAGAGGTAAGGTTTCCTAAATAGGGTGTCGGCTACGAAGAGTGGTGCCACGTCGTAGAGTACTTCATCTTCAAAAGGCTTTATGAAGTATGTGAGTTTGCATTGTCAAGTGATCCGAAGCTCTTGTCCATCCTTCATCCAACCGATGTTGTAAGGCTAAGGATGCGAAGTGGTAACAAGACCTAATTTCTTCACTAGATCTTCAGAAACCAAATTCTTTTGGCTCCCGTTGTCCACAATCAGATGTAATGGGTTGCTCTGGACCCATATCCGTGTATCAAACAGGATTTCTTGTTCCTCCTCGTCGACGATAGTCGAGGCTGCTGGAGTGGTCGAGGTCAAAAGGTTCGTTGCGTCTGGATCAAATTCTTCCACCATCTTGTCAAATGCGTCGGAGGTCGACACTTTTGTCAAAAATGTCTTCCAAGCTTTGCATTCGGACGTATCATGCCAAGATGAGTGGTGGTAATCACACCATTTTCCAGTCGGCAGTTGTTTGCTACATTCCCTCTTGTAAAAATGCTTCTTACCGTGATCTAGCTTTGGCGGTGTCGGTGGAGAAGATTTCAACTTGTCGAAGTTGGCTGGTGCCTTCTTGTTGGGTGGTCTTCCTGATGTTGGATTTGTCGCGAAACGTGCTTTTCCTTTCTACTTGGTCTCCAGTTTGCTGGCATAGTGGAAAGCATCCGCAAGCGTATTGACAGTCATAAATTCCATCTCTTGCTGGATGTACTGGGACAATCTGCTAACGTACTTCAGAAAATGCAATTTCTCTTCTTCTTGGATGCCAAGTCTTGCCATGAGTCCGTAGAACTTGTCTGTGTAACTCTGTACTGATTGGTATTTCCATTGCCTTAGCTGCTACCACTTCTTATACTATTTCTCAAGGTATTTAGGTGGGTAAAATTCCTTCCGGATGTGTTCAAAAAATTTATCCCATGTGTCGATGGGGTCTCCGCTTCTCCATCTTTATCGAAAGGTTCTCCCACCAGCAGTGCACGGAGGTTGACATCTTTAAGGATGCAATGGTGACTTTTTCAGCTTTAAAGAGTTGATTTACAGCTTAATAGGATTTCAATTGTTGCACCCAATTATCGACAGATTCCACGTCAATCTTACCTTCAAGATTCGATATACCTTCAAGATTCAATATGTCCAGGTTTATTTACACTTTGAAGGGGTTGATTTTATCGGAGTGAGTTCTCGTCGAGGATCCTCCGGATGTCGAAGCGAATCACAAGAGAATCTCATTGAACTGGGTGAACATTTCAGTCCGTTGTCAAGCCAGAGCTTGCTCAATAAGCTATGTTGTCTCATCGATTGCATGTCTATCGTCTATTTCTTCTGTCATATCTGGAGTTAGCGTCTGCTTGGATTGATGAGATTGTGAGCGAGTTTGAACCGGCATAAGTCAAGTAACTTCGAGAGAAGTGTATACGCAGAACTTAAGCGCGAAAACTGAGTGCGCTCTGATACCAATGATCCCTTACAGATGTCAAAGTCATGTCGAGTCGAAACTTGTTGAAGTTGTATCGACATCGATGAATTGCCAACTATGATGCGGATCATCTATAGTAATCTTAAGAACTGGTAGGGATTCAAATCTTGTACCTATAAAATGATTAATGTCTCTTAAATGGATGTTCACAACTCAAAAACAATTAAGAAGGTAATTTAGACAAATTACAAGAGCATATACAATAACACCAAAAAAAATTCCTTGAGAATTCATATTGATATCATAATTGTTCGATTTCTATAGGTGTGTTATTAAAATCCTATCGATGAGAGAAGGGAGCAATAGAAACAATTCCATAACTCTCCAATACACGTAATACTTTTTTCAAATACCAAGCTATTCTAGTATGGATGGCCCTTGTATTCATTCTTGTAAATCAAATCCTCGTTGAATAATATTGTGTTGATATCATTCCCTTGGTATATTATTTTCCATAGTCCTTGGTTTTGGATACAAAACCCACTTGAACAAGCAATATACGATTTTGCTTGCCAAATATTTGGTTGATTTGTGGCACAAATACCATCACTAGCTTTCTATGTTGCCACAAAACCAACTTGAAGTTGAGGAACAAGACATGCAATAGCAGGAGATGAAATGTATATATTCTTATCCAATATCTAAGCCTGGAGATCTTGGAGATAAGCAATATTAACATACCAGTTGCTTGCAAGATTTTTTATCGGATGTTGGTTTTGCAACCCTTTCCTAGTGAGCAATCAATGAGCAATCACTTCCTAATCAAAAGGAGGGGAAAATCATTTCTGACATGCTCCTTCATATGTACTTATTTGTTTGGTAAGATCATTAGCATTGGTTCTACAATTGGGTGTTTTTTCTATACAAATGGATGCATGTTAAAACATGTGTTGTTGCTAGATAAGGTTGTTCTATCAATGATACATATACACATTAAAGCCAAATACACAATATTAAATAAGTGATTTTTATCTCCGAAGTATTAATTTTTTTATACTGCCACAAAATCAACAATTTACTTTTGACACACCATGGCTTTAGAGAAAATTGGGCAGACATCTAGTGTGACCAGTGTTAGGCATTTCGAACATGATGCATTGGTAATGCTATATAACATGGATTGAAGGCATGCAGATTCTCATTGAACATCTTCCTATGTCAAAAGCAAGGAGGCACACATTTTAAAAGCAAGCTCATATAAAGTAACTCACAATAAGATATTCCCAAGTATTGTATCAGTTAATGCATCCAATGGGTTGCAACCTAAGTTGCCAGGAATCGTGGGTACGGGGATGGGTACTGGTATAGGGACGGGGACGAGGACGCCACTTTTTGAAACAGGGTACTTGGGTACATTTGGTATTATTAATATTATATATATATATATAATTATAATTTATAAAATTAAAATATTACAACATGTCACAAGCCTAAGTTTTATTGTAAAACTGTAATTTAGTAATTAGTAAATTTAAAATTACTAATACTAAACTCAGAAGTTAGAAGTTAGAACTGTAAAACTGTAAAAAAATAGCAAAAAATTAGCAAACTAAATAAAAAATTAGTAAATTAGTAAATACCTTCACTATCTAGTATCTGCAAATGGAAAAATGCCAAATGTCGGAGCTGTAGAAGCCTGCTGCAATCGATCTTTGCTGATGTCAAAGCTGTAGAAGCCCATTGCTTAACGTTAAAATGTTTAAGCCTTTAAACTTGAAACTTGAAACAATGGAGAGGCTGCAGGCTGCTGTACCCATGTTGAAGAGGCCACAATCTATTAAAAGTTGAAAGTTGAAACAAATTATAAAACCCTTGCTGGCTGCCCACTGCTGCTGAACATCTGCTGCCCACTGTTGCTGAACATCTGCGTTTGAAGAAGAGCTCAAGTCGTCGATCGAGTGAGGAAAGGTAAGCCATGAGGTAAGGTAAGGTAAGTTTAAAGTTTTGATTTTTTAATTGTTTAAAGTTTTTAATTTAGTATTAAGTATTAACTTATTAAGTTTTAAATTTTAACTGTTAGTTATTAATTTTGTTATTAAAACTAAGTTTAAATAATATTAGGAGGCCCAAAACAGAGCCAGCCGTACCCCTGACGTACCTGAACACGGGGAACGGCGTACCCAAATGAGGGCAAGTACCCGCATGTTGGATCAGTACATCTAGGTACGCGAAAAATTAAATGGGTACGTCCGGGTACGTACCTTTATCGTACCTAAGTACCCGGTACGGGTACGTGTGCCCCACCCCTAGGTATGGGTACCCATGCAATGTAGGTTGCAACAAATCTATATGGCTTTATAATTTTGCTTGCATTCTACCATTTTACATTAACTTCAATTCCTCTTATGTTCTCCATTTTCATCCAAATTTTCCTTTAGCTCTATTTAGGGAAGGGTCAACAATCCAAAGAATATGCAAATTCCATTGGGAGATTTACAAGACACTAGGATTGGATTAGGACAAGAGTGCTTCACCCTCCATTACGAATAATGTGTTAATATCCAAGGTTTCCTAGTTCAATGTTCAATGTAGAGTAGTAGTTAACTAAGAGACAAAATGTGTATGTTATGGTTAAGAAGAGTTTGGTTAAGCATGCTATGAATTTCCACATTTATTTAGATTATGTGTCCATCACCCACTTGTCCTATGGCCCTCAATTGTAGGAATAGATATTGACCCAAAATAAGTACATTGGTCCCTACTTTCCCATAGCATAGGTAGGGTCTTCAATTGATCACATCTTCTTATGGTTTATACTTACTTGAGAGAGGGGATAACCACTTGACTAAACAAAGAATAGTTCCTAAGCGTCAATGTTAGGATAGGGTAGGGTATTTGTGGAGAGATTTTCATAGGGAATATATGTAAAATATGTAGGATGTAACAAGTGCTATACATTTTCCCAACCAACCTTCTTCGTGAGATCAAACTTTAACTTCTACTAAGTTACTTCATCGTGTTATCCATCTTTCATTTGAAACTTTATTATTCTAATTATTTACAAATAAAACATAATGGAACTACACATTATTTTGATGCATTTTATTCAAAAGGTGCACACATGTTGGACATGCACTTTAAATATTCATTGCTTGCTAACTTAGGTCCAAAAGGGTAAACAAATGTTGGACATGCAAACACATCGTGGTGCAAAGTAGTAGAAACATATCCCTTCTAGTTGACCATTAACACATGCCATAATTGTTTATTTCATCATTTCTCATTTTATTTTGACAAAAATGCAAGGACTTGTTACTTTGCATTAGCTTTGATTTATTGGATTTATATAGGTCGTTCTTATGATCAAATGCTTTGGAAATAAATTTTTTGATCATCTTGTGATTTTTATGAGATAACAAACTATAGAGTTCAATTTTATTATAAACATTTTGACAACTATATTTAATGTCTATGTAGGACAAGTATTCCAAGAGAAAGTGTTTTTCATGCTCTACATAGTTGTCTCATAGATTGTATGGATTCTTTTGTGCTAAGGTGTTTTACGCCTTGTCCAATGCCTTGTTTAACTATGAAGCTCATGGAAATTTGCTCTTATCTTTGCAACATGTATTTTATTTCTTTAGCTGGAAATAATGGAAATACAATTTCTTATTTGAAATAAATCACTACATAATTTGTCAATTGCTTTGGTACTTTTTGAGTGGAAAATTTGGGGCCATGAACTTGTAAGGCTAATTTTAGGGGTAGGTCCTATTTTGGTAATTTGAGATCTTGAAACTACAAGGGCATGTTTGGGGCATTAAACAATCATTTTGGGGGTCAAAACTTTGTGAACAAAGTTCATAGCCCACCAATGATGTTTTACTCATTGAGATCTTTCCAACAACAAAAAGCTCACCTCAATCAAAGTCCTATGAGAACATTATACCTCCTATCATTTGATCTATGCTTTCATCATCATAATATTGAGTGGATGCCATGTCAACACATATTACTCACACATATGGAGCTAGTCACTTTTAGGAAGATTCTAGAGGGTCAACACCCTAACCCCAATCAATAGTTGAGGCATGCATGACCCTAAACCTAGATGTTTATTAGGATGCATTAAATACTAGGATGCTAGAAAAGGAAGGGGTTTTGCTCCTATTGTATTGATTTGTTGTTACATAGTTGAGGAGAGCAAAGGATAATATATTGTGAGTGTAACATGGGGAGTAGATGACCCTATAGTAGCCATTCATGCCACAATGTTTATTGCAAATATATATTGAGTCCATCTTTCTTTGTATTTGCATTTAATTTTAAGAAGAAAAGAGCAAGGTATAGTCATCGTCTTTTGGTTGGGTTTTCCCATATTGGGTTTTGTTGGCACGGGATAGATCCGCAGGAAGTGCGGAAGCCAACAGGTGCGAAAGTGTCATTCCGCGGAAAAAGGACCTTTCACCACTTTTGCAGAAGCATAAGATTTGTTAGATTAGTCAAGTCGATCATGTGGACCATTTTGTAATAGAATAGAAGAATATAAATAGAATAGGATTGTAAGCCTAAGGGCATCGAAGTTTCGGAGATTGATCTGATCTTTTGGGTTTTTCTTTGGATCCACAACATGATGTATTGATGGTTTCTACAAGGTTGATTCCACAGGTTTGATGAATGAATGAAGATGTTCGGTTATGATATGAATTCTGTCTTTTCGTAAAAGTGCGATGATGGATAATGGATTATGTCAATGTTCTTCATTGATTAATGCGAATATGTTGTAATGCTAATCTGAATAAGTATGTCGTTGAGTATGTTTTGAATGTATGTGTTAGAAATTATGAATGATTTAAGATGCGAATGACAAGTTAATGGTATGTTATGAATGTTAAAATATCTGGTTAGTGCGAAGGTAATGTGTGCATATCCTCTAAACAACTGCGGAAGCTTGGTTCCAGCAGCCCTCTTATCCACCTTGGATGAGACTGCACTTGCTTCGCAAGTGTTGCTGGAAAGGGTTACACCTTTCCAGGCCGGTGTATAAGGGAGTCAGGTTGATAGTTTGTTGGCGATAGTGCGGAGTGAACCCCTGTTGATAGACTCTGTGTCAACAAATGGTTCTATTGCCGGGACCCTAAGGAAGAAGAAAAGAGGATATGCTGTGGCACCCAAAAAAACCAGAGATCCAGGAGTGGTTCGATAAGAAGGCAGAAGAATTCGCAGAAGGTGAGAAGCGAGATCCTAAACAGACAGCAACTGGTTGGTTAGAAAGATACGTTTATTCAGATATTCACGAAATCTTTTCCTGCGAATTCCTGGTGTTATTGCATGAGTGGCAAGCACAATTGATGTTCCGCAAGAACCACTGCCAGAAGACTGAACCTGATTGTTGGACCCCAGAGCTGGTGCAACAGCTAAAGCAAGTCAATAACAAGGTATCACGAACTGTTGATTTTTCGGTAGACAGTATCCTTGAAGGGTCATAACTGAGTTCACAGTAGATACTATCAAGTCATACAACGACGCCAAAAGAAACTTTTTCAGGGGGCCAAGAGGAATATTTTTGTCATCGTTAAAACTGTGGATTAAAATGATTGTCTGCAAAAAAGGAATATTGAGGATGTCATCCGATGAGTAGAAGATTCGGTGTGCGAGGGTGAAGGTATTGCATAAATGTGAGTTTGACGGAAAGATGTGGTAGATGGACATGAGCGACGATGAGTTTGAAAGGGAAGCTGACGAAGAGTGTGGTCTCTTGAGGAGCGGACCAATATTTCGGCGTCCTGAGAAGAAGAGGAGGACTGAGAGAGAGTCTCCTAAGAGGACCGGAATAGAGAACTGCGGAACAGGACCACAAGGGAGGAAGCAACCCTATTGCGAAGGAGATGTCGACCAGGCTACCCTAGAGGCAGAAGAAGTTCAGATCATAAGTTACCACGTACCTTTGACCCCACACACCACTTTGAATTTTATAGGAAGAAATCCAAACTATTCGCAGAGTTTCCCTACGTGCAACGGAAAAAGTAGCGCTTCAGTGAACAACAATACTAGCAACGTTAGGATGGCAGACGAGGAAAAGATGCCCACATTTCAGGGGAACGGGATCGAGGATCTCGAACAATATTGGTTTATATGAGAAGCAGTCTGGACTGTAAAGCAGGTTCAGGACGATGCTATAAAGATGGGGCAGTTAGCGACGACCCTTAGGGGTTGGGCGTTAGACTAGTACATGAATTTTGTAAAGGTTCCGGTGGGGACAGCAGCTAAAACATTGGAGCAGGTCAGAACGGCAATGATTGACGAATTTAAAAAATTGAAATCTGAGTCGCAGTATGTCACTGGGATTAAGGAGATTAAGCAATTCCCAGATGAGCCAGTATGGGAATTCGATCAACAATACAAGACACTGATAACGAAGGTGAGATTTTTTATAAATGAGCTACAACATAAAGAATGGTTCATCGCAGGATTGGTATCGCATATCTGAGGGCCGTTGATGCAACAAAAGGTCACAACACAGGCATAAGCATTAGAAATTGCAATGAAGCTAGAGGCTTCACCAATTGGTGAAGTAGGAATGGGAATGGACAGAGTTCAGGCACAGTTGGCCAATCTAACATTGCAACTGGAGGATATCAGGAAGGGCAAGGAAACCCGTGGAGACATATGGTGCACCAGATGCATAACTGAGGGGCACCATAAGGACAATTGCCCAGATTTCAAGGAGTATTTGCAGTCGGGGGCGCCAAACCCCCTTCGTCAAGGAGGCATGCCATGGTGTACTGTTTGTCAGACCAGGGGGCATCGACCAAAGGAGTGCGTATATCTACAAAAGATGGTATCAAAGCCAGTGAACTTATACTACAAGTTTTGCCGATCGGTTGGCCATGATGAGAAGGAATGCAGGTCCTATGACCTGCTGCAAGATTGAACAGCCGATACGTATTTTATGAAGGGAGAAGAGCCGTCAATGGTGCAGCAACAATCGCAGTATAGCCAACCACAGCAATATGACCAAGGGAAATACGGGCAGCCACAGTATGGGCACCCGCAGTATCCACCACCACCGTATGGCCAGCCACAGTGTGGGCAACAACAGTATCAACAGCCGCAATACGAGCAACTGCAGTACCAACAATATGGACCGCCACGTGGAGGTTTTGGGGGAGGATTCTGTAGAGACTGAGGTGCAGGTATGGGACATGGAGGATCTGTTGGACGGGGAAGAGGTCCAATCATCTATTACAACTGTGGAAAACAGGGGCACTACCAAAGAGACTGTCCAAATCCGGCGCCACAGTGTACATACTGCAGTGCTGTAGATCATAGTGTAGAGGACTACCCCCAGCTCATTGGGAAATGGAAAACCAAGCATCCGCCCCAAAACCAGAACGAAAATAATCAGAATGCACCATCATTTGTACAGAGGATATCAACAGAAGCCAGAAGTAGCCATGAGATGGTTGGCATAGTAACAAGAGGAGGGGCAATGACGGGTGGCGATAGGTCACACGCCAATGTTATACCAACGCAAACACAGTGGAAGAAGGTCACCTTCGATGTCGAAGCGGAAAGAGATGCCTTCTTAAAAGCGCAGGAGGCAGCTACCTCTTGAGGAAGAAATCTATGACATGCCACCGATGTTCGACTCAACAAAGTCGCGAAGGAAGGAAAACACCTTGGGAGCCTTCTTGGAAAGTTTCCTGGATTTGGCAAAAGACCCAGATGCACTGGAAGAAATAGTTAGTATACTGCGATGACGGGGAGGCACACGACTGGAACAGAGAGTTAATCGCATACATAAAAGGAAGACAAGCAGGGAGATGCATATGTCGGCACAAGTCGGAGAATTTGATGTCGACTCCATCATTTTAGATTTGGGTTCGGATGTGAATATCCTGACTAAACAGACATGGGAGACAATGGGAAAAATGCAGATGACTTGGTCACCAGTACAACTGCGACTGGCGAACCAGAGCAAGGTCACCCCACTCGCTTGGGTATGTCAACTTCCGGTTGAATTGAAGGGCTCAAAACGTATGCGGATTTCGATGTTATTGAGATTGTGGATAACACTAGTCCCTACCCGGTACTACTGGGGATAGACTGGGCTATGGAGAATCAAGCAATCATCAACTTTAAGAAAAGGATAATGTCCTTCGAGAATCAGGAAATGAGAGTCATCGCACCACTAGATCCTGCGGAAGGGATGCGCTATACAGAGCCATCCAAAGACGAGTTTACGGAAGGATGGGACAATTTGTATAACATATCCAAGGATTATGTTAATCCCACCACGAATGGACAATTAGGATGGTGTAGTGACAGCTCAACCTCCTCCGATTCAGACGAAGCCCTTGAGAATTGGCAAAACCGGTTGCATGAAGTGTCCATTCGAAGATGCGCACGAATAACCTAGTCCCTATGAATGGTAGCTAAGGAGGAGTATGTGTTACCTACCTATGAGGGATTACCTAACTTGGACACGTTTCTCACCGAATTCGAAGAAAAAGTGGCAAAGCCATAGCGTCTTCTGGCCCTGGAGGAAGCCCTGAAGGCTACTCCTGCACGATGCTGGGCAGCGCATAAATCAAACATTACATCTTGGCCACTATGTCGACGCCTCATGGAGGTTCGGTTCGGTGAAGCTATGAAGGACAACCATCTGCGATATGACGGACAGGGAGACCCAAAGGCGCATTTGAATGCTTGTCAACAGCAATGGGGATCGAGAGCACGCTAGGAATGGGTACACACATTCATACACACGTTGGACGAGGTACCACGGAGCTGGTATGTCGCAGCAGAACTACGACATGGGATAACATCTTGGGAACAGCTTACCATTGGCTTCAGCCAATCGTTCTCATCCTCAGACGAAAATCCCTTAGCCCACACCGTGTCATAGGTGATCCGCGAAAAAATTATTAAAGTCGCATCGACTAGACAATTGATGGTACTCCAAAAGACTGCAACACCAAAAATAGGGCATTGCAATGTTGTCGAGAGCCTGCAAATGATGATGACCCCATAGATTCATATGTACCTTCAATGAAACCTGATGTACAGCCGGTCAAGCCATGACCACACCAACCAGAACTAAGACACCAGCAATACTTGCCAACCGCGATAAGCAGAATGATCACAACAAAACCACCGAAAAATGACATTGAGAAGTACACAACAGCGGCCCAGCGAAACCGACGAAGGTTGGCCGTAGCAAAGAAGCCAACGATACAACGACGTGTCGACACGGCAGTACTTGCTGTGCCGATGTTATAAAAAATTAAAAAAAACAAGTCGGAAGCTGCCACGATATGCGACAGTCTAATCCGGCATTAAAGGTAATAAAGGCCGCAGTTATACCACACCGGACAACGTCAAACCTAAGAACACCGGGAGTTAATATCCAATGCATGCGATGGATTTGGCGAATCCCGATGAGATTTGGCAATTATGACCCCTGAACGGATGGATACTACTGGCCAGTATATAGGAGGCGAAGGGGAAACATGTTCAGCTACTTTAGTATTCCAAGAGCCGAATGGAAGTGTATGTGTCCAGCACCAGCACCAAGAGACCACAGGCCACACCAATTGTCCAGGAGTAGCCCGAAGTCATGTCTACAGTCCCACACAAGAAAAAACGAAGTGTGACTCAACCCCCTGACTCTGGTCAGGAGAAAAAGAAGGCCACTTGGGCATCCACTAGGTTTGTGAAGGGCGTTGCAGGGCCCTCAGCTGTTGAAGCCGTGCACGATGGATACGAAAGCCCCATGCTTTCAGAGTACGTTCCACCCCGTCGGGCGGGGGCGCACACGCTGCAGATCAACAAGAATGAAAAATACTCCATTGCAGTCACACTGGTACCCCCAGGGGTTACTAAGAGCGGGGATATTACCGCCAAGTTGCAGAGGTTACAATACACTAACCATGACCTAGCTAAGTTTAAAGAGTATGTTGAAGCTTATGAGGACGTCCCCCACGCAGGAGGCCCGATTACGAAGGAACCTAAGAAGTGGGAATTGGGATTGGCACGATCAGGGTTGCTTGGCATCACCCTCCTACCGCATTTTGGGCACCTAGAACAGGTCAACGCATGTGTCAAGCAACTTCTTGCATGCTTCCATGACAGATCCCTCTGGTTGCACGAGAGAATCCCAGTCACAGTCGACCTCATTGCTAGAATCACAGGCCTGCCCCAAGAGGGAGTCGACCCTTCACAATTTTTCCAGGGTAAGGACAATGACAAGAAATTAGCCGAACAACTAGCCATAAAGTATGGTGTACAAAAAGATTCCTGAGGCTACCTAATCCACACAATTAACAACCAAGCAATTAGAGTAGCGGGGAAAATACTTGCGGTCAAAGTAACACGGAAAAACCGACAGCTGCAATGTAATTCAAGTGTCCTCGCAGCTGCGGAACAGTGCGTCGCAGGAGAACAGATGAACTGGGCTCAATTCTTGCTACATGAATTGACCAAGGATGTGTATGATGCACAAGAAAACAGACAGTCGTTCACATATTCCTGGTTACTCCTCCTCATTTCCTTAAAAGAATGGAGGGAACGAGATGATTATTAGGGGGTGGATCCCACGGAACCACGAGTGTGCCATGGTGCGCAGTACCAGAACTTATGGGCGACCACCAACAAAGAACGACAGAAGGAAAATGTTATTCAGTTTTATATTTGGCTCAAGAGCATGCGGATGGACGCCAAGATGATACCGTTGATCACACTGCAAGTTGCAACAAAGTATCACCCCATCTCCCAGGTATCCATCGAGGAACACATGATTTACCTCCGGGCCTGCGCAGATCCGACCAAACAATGGACGCGGACACAGTAAAAGTTCACCAAGGCTGAGCTCGATAACATCATCGCCAAATGGTTGGACACATGGAAGGTCCCAGCAGACCCAAAGGATATCGAAAAGGAGCAGGAAACACGACGACAAGACCTGGTGAAGGAAGATAAAGCTTCCACCAACTAGAAGGAGAACGCAGAAAAGGAGACCGATGCGAAGGACCAAATGGTAGAATCTGGTCACGACGGGGCATCAACAGCCAACACCCTAACAAATTCAGAACTAGACCTCCAACGGGAAGAACGAAGGACGAAGAACAGAATGGACCATGACGACAGTAGCACACCGGCTGGGCTCACTGCGCAGCAGGCCGACATATTGTTCGATAATATTACGTAGATTGTAGAGAGGAACCGCCGAAAGGTCACACAGTATTCTGTAGACAATTTCCAGAACATCAGGGAATTATTAAACACCGTGGCAAATACAATAATCAACATCAAGGTACCACATGGAGACATCCAGCAGAATGTGTCGACTCCCAGAGTCGAGGAAGAAGTGGGAAACCAGAAACACATAATCCAGTTTGAAACCCATGCCTTTTTTACAGGAGATGAGACCGTAGACCTAGAGATTCGGAAGGCCGACTTGGAAATGATTGATTTCAATTTACTCCCAATGTTGACACTACATCGAGTCCAAGCAGCAGCAAGTGCAGAAATCCGCAATCGCGAGGTTGCGATGCACAATAAGATGGTTGAGTACATGAAACAACTACAACACAGTGAGATGGAGACACAACAACTTCGAGATGAACACACCGCAGTACTAGCTACGCAAGTACAGGCTATCAAGGAGAAGGAGCAATTAGAAAAAACCCTGGCTAAGAAGGAAAAAGTCATCACAGAGCAGACTATAGCACTCACTGCGAAGGAAAAGATTGTAGAGGAATGGAGTAGGTTAGAAAGAGCACTTGCACAGGCATGCGAAACAACGGCGCTAGATCCGAATGTCACCCGGAAGCTGGGGCTGTTATGTTAGGAGTCCCCATTACTGAGCTCAGGAAGGAAAATAAGGAGCTCCAGACCAGAGTGACACCCAGCACACTGCCAACATAAGTTCAAAGTGGACAGACGAGGATAGAGGAAGCAATGGTAGAGATTCAGGAAATGGAACAGGCCGCACAGAAAGTGGCAATAAGTCTTACAGAATTCTAGGATAGGTTGGTCGAGGATGACCAGTTAGCTGCATTGAAGAGAACGCTTCACGAAGCTGGAAACGTTTAAGGGATCGTTTAAGGCGATTCCCACAATGATGGAGATAGTAAAAACCGCAGAACTACAAAGTATGAAGCAGCGAGCTGAAAAATCCCACGATAGGAAGCAATGACGAGCTGCATATTTGGACGAGCTTCAAACAAAGGCTGAAGCCCTCATAGCAAGAATAGTTCCAAAGATGAAATAGGTACAAGAGCAATTACAGGAGGTACGACAGAAGGTATGTGACCACCCAACGGAGCAGTAGGTGATCCAAAGTGCACAACTCCGAGCATAAGTAAAAGAGATAGTCGACCAGATCTGGACCACCTACGATGACTTCCAACAATAGTACAACAAACCAGCAGTGTCCAGCTGAGGTGGCTCGGGACGAGCCACAAGATTGTGTTGAGGGCCTGTTGGCATGGGATAGATCCGTAGGAAGTGCGGAAGCCGACAGGTGTGAAAGTGTCATTCCACGGAAAAAGGACCTTTCACCACTTTTGCAGAAGCATAAGATTTGTTAGATTAGTCAAGTCAGTCATGTGGACCATTTTGTAATAGAATAGAAGAATATAAATAGAATAGGATTGTAAGCCTAAGGGCATCGAAGTTTCGGAGATTGATTTGATCTTTTGGGTTTTGCTTTGGATCCACAACATGATGTATTGACGGTTTCTGCGATGTTAATTCCACAGGTTTGATGAATGAATGAAGATGTTCGGTTATGATATGAATTTTGTCTTTGCGTAAAAGTGTGATGATGGATAATGGGTTATGTCAATGTTCTTCGTTGATTAATGTGAATATGCTGTCATGCTAATCTAAATAAGTATGTCATTGAGTACGTTTTGAATGTATGTGTTAGAAATTATGAATGATTTAATATGTGAATGACAAGTTAATGGTATGTTATGAATGTTAAAATATCTGGTTAGTGCGAAGGTAATGTGTGCATATCCTCTACACAACTGCGGAAGCTTGGTTCCAGTAGTCCTCTTAGCCACCTCGGGTGAGACTACACTTGCTCCGCAAGTGTTGCTGGAAAGGGTTACACCTTTCCGGGATAGTGTATAAGGGAGTCAGGTTGATAGTTTGTTGGCGATAGTGCGGAGTGAACCCCTGTTGATAGACCATGCGTCAACAGGTTTCCCGTAGTACATCTTGTGCTCATTGTGTGGATGGTATTATGTTTATTGTTTTATCTTCTTGTCTTATATTCTCAGTTCATTTCAGCAATTTGAGCACTATTCTTCTAATACTAAATTATAAGAATAAGTAAACATTGCATAATAGACAATAATCTCATTGTATTTTATAGATAATTTTTTATCTTCTAATTACGTAATTATTTCTTTGTGGGAATTCATATATTTATTATGCTTAGTCTCCTTATCGCTCCATATTTTATTTTTAAACTTAATTATGATATTTCTTTTAACAATATTGATGTATTGGACTCTCCACTATCCCTCGATGGTTTAACCAAGAAACAACATCTTTTGAGCCTCGAGTGACTATTACTAATATTTCTAGCACTAATAGGAAGTCTCTCATTCTTCATGCTAATTTGCTTGTGCTTATACATAAAGTTCTTGATCATAACCTTACTTTTAACAAGTGGAAGCTCAATTTCTAAAAGGAGGATAGGATAAGGTTGCACTAAATTTTAAGGTTATTTATTATAAACTGCTTCTAGAATTGTTTGATTTTCCTCCAAGTTTCTTTGGAAATACTATAGCGCCAAACCTTACAACTATATATAATCATTGGGTAATAAAGCTATCAACGTGGACCTTCTTTTTTTCCCAGAACCAAAATTCTATAGCTTTAAATTCTTCTCAAGGCCAAAATAAGTCTTACAACTTCGATTGGCTCTATTTTCAACACTAAAATTCCACTTCACCCTCGTGCTCAAAATGAATTCCAATATACTTACAAAAATGGATTTAATCTTCCAAGTTATTATATCATAAATAAAATTATGGTATGTGATTTGTTTTGATTTAATGATCATTGACTTTGTTTTATCTATATCTACAAAGATCATATAGTTAGTGCATAAATCTTTGAGAATTTTAAGTTGCTTATGTGCATAAATCTTTGAGAACTTTAAGTTGCTTATAAAGGTTAGAGGGGCACCTTGCTAAAAGGACAATGTCATTTATATATAGAAGGAGGGTAGTGACAAATCCTACCAATGCCATGTTTACATAATCTGCTTCCTCCTAGAAATTCTCTAACTTGTTAATATAAATACCAAAACAGTAGGTGAAAAAAGACAACCTTGTGTAATGCCCTTATTACAATCGATATCTTTTGACCAACCTTTGTTATTTTTAAACTTGGTAATGATCTTCTCACAAAGCCTTATTCTGTAGCTCTCAACCCAAAAGGAGCTCCAATATCATCTAACTTCTTCCATTTTGTCTAGGAAATATGTCAAAATATTTTATGAAGTCAACAAAACAACAAAGGATATTAATATTCTTGTTTAGACAATCTTTAGTTGTAATCCTAAGAGTAAATAAGTGGCCTAAACTCAAATAATAACTTCAGAAACCAACAAACCCTAGGATCTCTTATCACAAGTTTCAAGCCATGAGCTAATCTTATTCTCCATTATTAATCCAAGCAACTTATCTAGAAGGGGGGTTATCATAATAGTCCTATAATTTGAAGGACTGTTTTTTTTTAATTTCTTTAAAACACCTTGGGATGAGAAAATTCGTAACTTTGTTTACACAAAGGAGGTTGAGGATGAGCACCATTTGATTTTAACATATCCTCCCTTTGGTAACATAAGACATTACCCAATTTAATAACTTAATTAACTTTAAGGACATCCTCGCTTACAAAGACCATAGTGAACTTGATGTTCTCATTTTCGCCATGTTGAAATATATAAATGACATTTTGAAGATTATTTAGTCTATTTCCCCTTTATTTATCTGAAACCTTGTTAATCTTAAGAGATGATAAACATCATCATCATCAACAAAAACAACATACATATTAATTGAAGTCATATACACTATTTATTAACTTATATACAATGCAAATTTTAGCTTTAGTTTATATAGAGATTCATGAAATGCAACCTCTATATACACATATATAGCTTGTTGAACCTATATGTAGCCTTTAGTTTATTTTAAGAAATATATACAACATAGATATGAGCAATAATTTTTTTCCAAGAAAAACTTCATGGGACCCACCTCTTCCTTGTAATATTTGAATGGAGGGTAGCTCAATTGCCTATGACAATAGCCATCGGTAACCTCGAGGGACTAACTTGGATTTGAACATGTGACTTGTGGCTTCCCCGTTGATAACATGGACTAGGTGGGTGGTTCGATCAATTGAACTAACCCTCGAGGCTAAATATGAGCAATATATACCGCGGATCTGGGTGATACTCTCGCTCACACGAGCCAACTCCCCTCTGGAGCCTGCCACCTCCAAGAGCACACTTGCACAAGCCCACCTTTCAGGCGCTCCACTTGTCATCCCAAGCACCAAGATGATGGCGCAGAAGCACCAAGTCGACAGCGCGGAGTTAGTTCGAGAGGACCCTCTCCAATGCACGACATTAACTTGCCCTCATGCAGAAGGCACCTTGAGGTTGCAGATGGTGCTAAAAGGCACCTCAGGCATTAACTCGCCACCTTTCTCAAAATGACAGCGAAAGGCATTAATTCCTTCCGCAGGATTAAAGTGCGCAAGCTGGGATACTTGCGGTTCAGCATCGGCATTCAAGATTATTCCATTGCACTGGCTCCCGCTTGGTACTGTTTCACTGTTCTTCCTTCAGCTCTGGTTCAAGATGCTCTTAGCCGACTTGCAACCATGACGTGACCAAGAGGAACTCCTCGTCGAGGTGGTAGCAGGAGAGGTTTTGACAGACGACCCAGAAACACTACTGACTGGACTGCGAAGGATGGCTATGCAGAGAGCGTCTCTGCCTCCGCCCGTGGCCTCATCGACAATTGGGAAGCACGCAGAGTTGCGACCATTCTTGCTTCGGGGAGGAATGGAGGGAACATTAACCATTACTAGTTAATTAAGAACATGATGAGCACCTTGGTGGAGGAAGTGGCGACCAATTGGAATGCCAACATAAGCACTCTCAGGGATATCAAAACCAACTTAGTAGAGATGGGAGACTGTCTGGGCACCATGGACGCAAATTTGACCTGGGAAAATTTCTCCCTTGGGTGTAGCAACGAGCTAGAAACTCTCAAAAAGGCTGAAGAAACTAAAGATCCGACTGGTCAAGATATCCGACTGGTCAAGGTGATGGTTCGAAATTTGCGGACGAGCATGTCAGGGCGGACGCTGGTCATCCTTCTGCAACGCTGGCCACCCTTGACTCTGTGCAGAAAGGTGGCAGTATGAACTTGGGGAATGGTACCACTCTCCCCGGCGGCAGTACCAGACCTCCATCCCCTGCTCTCCCCTCCCCTGGGATAGTGGAATACTTCTTTGGCGGCTGCCCCATAATCGAAGAAGAGTTGGACACTTTCCATGCCGCAGCTAATCCATAGTTGGTCTCCAAAGGCGCCAGGTTACTACAATGACATCCATCTTTTTGTTTCAATATTTTTTACAGCCCATTTTTAAGAACTTTCAGTGTACATGTTATGTATTTTTTGAACAAGACCCAGCTTCAATTCTGGGACTGGGATGGTGGCTTCATTACCTGAGGCCTCCCTAGCTAGCTCATAATGATCCTAACACTTATGTAATCTCTGGTATGTTTTTTGGATCTCGTAATTAAATATACCTCTGCAACTTTACAAAAAAGAAATATGAGCAATATATATCCAATATACATGGATGGAAGATCAATTTAAATCGAGGATGATTTGGAGTGTTTATTAAGTATTTGCATTACACTTCACATCATTGCACCGAGAGTAGCGAGGTGCTCTGTAGCCCAGTATGGGGGAGATGTTGTCATATTACTAATATTATGCTACAAAAAATAAAAAACTAATTAAAAAAAATCATGTCAGCTCATAAAATAAAATAAATAAAAAACCAAATAAAAAGTAGGTTCATAAAATAAAAATTTAAAACCAAATAAAAAGTTATTAAAAAAATCCATGTTGGCTCATAAAATAAAAAGCATATATCAATCTTAAACATGGATCTATCAAGCACTTAAACACAGATATATCAAGCACGGAGATGGATCAAATTTCTTGAGGTGTAAAGTTTTTCTAGACGTAAAAAATTTAAGATTAAAAGAATTTACACCTCAAGGAATTGGATCCCTCTTGGTGCTTGATAGATCCAGGTTTAAGATGGATCTATGTTGGTTTAGTAGAAGTCAATTTGTAGCCCTGCAATAAAAGCTAAAAATAACATTAAGTTATGATTCCATTAAAAAAAATAGTTACAATAATAGTTATTTTGAAAAAATGTGGATTGAGAAATAAAATGGACAAAAATAATTGCAAGGCAATTTAATAATATGAACATTATTGAATGGTTTAAATGGGGCACCACCATGCAAACACGTTAGGTTCAAATTTCAATAGCTATAAATGCTAGCTTTGGGGGTTACTCCAAAAAATTTTACACCATGTTTAGGGGTGCTTCATGAGATTTGGAGTACATGGTGTATGATCAACCCTAAATGGTCTGTGATGGATTTGTACATTGGAGATGACTCACTATGTGATTGTTAAACTTCAATTAGGTGCTTACATGATATTCTTCATTAGGGCATTGAAGATCTTCAAACAACTTTGGTGATGTTCTACATGATGGGCATATGGAGATGGTTGCTTGCTTGGAGAACACCCTACTTAGGAGGAGGAGTATTTTGCAACTTGGAGGAGGGCATTAGGCCCTAGACAACACAAGGTAGCTTAGATGCTTGGATTTGGCTTGACGACAAATAGGTTGTGACAATGGTCAAGCAGGAGGGATGGACCTAATGGAGCACATTGTCACAGCCATGAAATCTCCTCACCTAAAGGAGCCAAGCACTCCTGCCCAAGAGGCTGGCTTGGGTGCCCAAGTGGAAAAAATGAAGTTTGGTCAATAGACTTGGAAAGTGGGGTAGTTATCCGTGCGGCGGAACGAAGGTGGGATGCGTGGACCAAGCCTGGGTGCACTCCCACAAATGAATCCCACACTCGATTAAGTGGAATTTAGAAAGCCCACGAAGTGTGGCACCTCGACACAATTGGCGGTTGGCTTGGAAACGACGCGACGAAACCCGACTCTCATGGTAAAGTTGGATGCACAAACGAAGTGGACCAAATGGACCAACGTCCTACCAGAAGCACGCCCAACAACCACACCAGTTGCATGGGAGCCTGCACTTGGTGGATGCACTTGTTGAATGGTTGGACTAGCCAGACTGGGCGCCCGCGGAGGGCACACCCAACACTTGACACAATGGACCATCGGCACAATCGTTTGGGCAGACGCACTTGGGAGTTCACGCGAGGATCGATCGGACACCTACAAGAGTTGTAACCGACGCCAGCTGGACAGACCGACGGACCTTCAACAAACAGACGTGTGCGCATGTGGGGGAACTTGGACCATCGGTGGAAGTTGCACATCGGCTCATGCCTTGATGTGGGCACCAAGAAAGGGTGTGCCCAACCTTGGGTCTCACCCTCCCACAAGGAATCCTATATAAAGTTGAAGGCAAATAAAGGAATATTTCAAGCATTGAAGTGAGAATTCACTAAGGGGTTCGCATGAGCTAGGGAGGCACTCCGAGCTCAGATCCTTGCGCCGATTCGCACAACAGACTCACAGTTGCAGCAGGGTTGTAGATAGAGTGTAGATTCGACACAACCAACATTCCTTGAAGAGTTTTCCCAGAGGACAGTTTCGGCAGTAGCATCCGGGGGTTGCAAGAAGTTGACAGTCTTTAGAGTTGGTCGCCCGCAGGAGGGGACAACTTGTTTTATTTCTATGCTTTGTAATTTTGTAAACTATGTTGTGTTCACTGGTTGGGAGCACACCAGGAGCTCTGTCGAGTTGTGGCAACTCCGTCTATTGTAAAGGCAATTATAATTATAAATTACAAGGGGTTGAACGGTTTGGCAACCCCAACATAAATCTTGTCTCTTGTATAATTTACTTGATGTGTTTGTGTGGTTACTTGATGCATGCCTAAGAAATTGACTAAGTGTAAAACATTTAAACAAGTGACGATTGCAAGTGATAAGTAGGCTTCTGCAGGTTAGGTGTAGTCTGTCAGTGTTCCCTTAAGCTGGTCTCGCCCTCAAGGTGTTCCCAGGAAGTGTCTCACACCTCAGTTAGACATTTGAGACAAGCGTGTAATTGAGGCTGTGATAGGTGGTATCAAAGCAGATTTGCTGTATTAGTTGAAGAATTCAGGGAACCTCTTCACTGACAGTTGGTGTCAGTGGCACAGTTGAAGGTTCGGTAGAGCAGCCGCAGGTTGGACGCAGAACAGTCGTTCGAGTTGTAGATCAGACGAGCTGCTGCAGTTGCAGTAACAATTTGAGCAGTCCGTTGGGAGAGTCGCAGAAAACTAGGCCGCTTGGAACCTTGGACACCAAAGTCAAAGAGAGATCGGTGCAAGCTCTTAGGAGGGTGTTTGTTGGGAACCTCCGTAGCAGCCAAAACAACATAACCGCAATTCGGTTGGAAGGATGCTCGCTGGTTGGCTTGGAAAGCCACTGCGTTGAAGTGTCGCATAAAGATGATAGTGGGACGAAAGTTGGACAATTAAAGAAGAGTTTGTTGGAGAAGTTTGCAGGGAAGGATGCGCTAAGTGCATAAAACCATGAAGGTTGCTGTAGGTGTTGGCACCACTTGTAGAAGCACAAGAAAGTATTCCAACCGAAGGGCAAGTCCATGAATCGATTAGAAGATGAACAACATGGTTGAGGAAAGCTGTGAACGTTTGTCAGATGTGCTGGAGGAAACAACAAAGTGCTTGCGTGAGATGGGATGCATCTTCGAAAGAGTGTTCCAAGAGCAGGCCAGGAAGACGCACATCGATTGCAGGAGTTTTCAAACCAGATGGCTGGGATGAAGACGAAAGCGAAGTTGCAAGACGCTCGAGTGGAGTTAAGTTGGATGCAACCGGATGCGCCAAAGAATAAACAGGTGGACTGTTTCATATATGAAGGTAACCACTATGCAGAGAACTGTCTGGTGAGGACAGCACTCGGGAGACCAACAACGCGGATGGAAGCCATGGCGGCGAGGGAAGCACTGCAACATTAAGAATACATTTTTGAAACGATAAAGGCAGTGGAAGCCTGCCTTAGCGAAATGACGGAGAGTCGAGACGCAAGTTTGCGAAAGACGCGGCATGGCCTGGATTTCGTGGAAGTGACGATAAGTGGCTTACGAGTTTCTGCATTGGTTGACACAGGCGCAACTCACAGTTTAGTGAGCAGTAGGATTGTGACATCCCTTCATAGTGTGATGGAGTTCAGTCAAGCCAAGTTTAAGGCAGTGAATTCAGAATTAAGGACAGTGACGAGAAGGATAAACACAACACCTATCAAAGTCAGAAGATGGTATGGCAACATAGATTTGAGAGTCATTTCGTTAGACAATCATTCGCTGATCCTTGGACAAGAATTTCTTCAGGTGGCCCGAGCCGTGCCGGTTCCACACACAAGTCGTTTGGTGTTCTTGGGAGAATATGGAGCATGGAGTATGCCAATGAAGTAGAAGGGGAAGTTGGGATATAGGCCGCGGTTGTCTTCGATGCAGTTACTTGAAGAACCAGGCACACCCATAAACTGGCCTCAATGCAACATAGTGCAAAGTCCAAGTTCGGTTGAACAGAACAAGCCAAGTGCAACCTAGGGGGTTGGCCATTCTTCAACAAGAAAGTTGGCATCATTGGAGGAACGAGTAGACTTGATTCGCAGGGAGGTTGAGTCATTGTGCAATTCTGGAAACACGTTGCAGCAACGCGGAAGCGAGATGGTTCTTGCACCAACAAAGTTCGCAAAAGTCACCGCGGGAAGCACAACATAAACGTCATCGAGTAACCAAGGCAATGATGATGTTTCAGCTAAGCTAAGTCTTGACAAGGTGCAACAAGAGCAGGTGTTGGACCAACCTAGCGAGCCACAGATTATGGAGGAGGCCAATGGTTTTGAAGGAAACACCAGTGAATATTACCCTTTACGTGATGCAACCGAGATAGTGGTGTTTTACCTTCACGTCATAGGCATTCCAAAATCGCAGTTGTTGCGGGAGAAGTTTATACAAGTGGGTTGTCGTCCAGACGAGGTGGAGGAAGTCCTCATTCACTTGGAAAGTGAATGTTTTCCTAAGGACGAAAACGAAGAAGAGACCAAGGATGTGGTCACATAATTGAGCATTCTTCAAACGTAGAATGGGAAAGAATCGTTGGCAGTATTAAACAGCTCAACACACCAGGAAACTTGTGAGAGCAAGGCAAGTGATCTGTTCATAGGATTGAGTAAGAGTGCTAAGAGGAGATCCAAGAGAAGGTTGCGGCGAATAGATACGGGGGAATCGTCTTCAGCAAGTTCACACAACAACGAAGGGGTTGCAACAAATGTGAGCACGCTTGTGTTCGGAATTGCTGAGTCCGAACTAACTCTGGCTCTGTTGGCAGAGTTGGGTTGCAGTGATGCGGAGATAGAAGCAACACTATGGTACTTGTGCGATGGAGGTTTCAAGGGAGGTGGCCAATGGCACCACCCGCCGATCGACATTACTTGAGAAAGAAACATATGAACTCACTGTCGTTGGCGACGACCATAAGACCTTAGGCAGCCTAGCAAGGTAGCCTTAAAGAAAAATTTTGCCAAAAAGAAAACAAGGTTGGGAGACTTGTATGAAAAACATAGTGGGCTTGAGGACGTTGAAAAGGAGTTAGGAAAGATGGTTTCAGAATGACGAAGTGAGTCTCATGAGGTAGACTCCACGGTTGGACTAACTACCCAACCGGTCCACTCACGAGGAGATCAATGAACGGAAGCAAGATGAAAGTCATGGAGTACAGGTTATTGAGTAAGTGGTTAGAAGCACTTATTGCAGGAGAGTTTCTTAGGAAGCTTGTTCAGTTGTGACATCAGTTGCAGATCGTCGCACGGAGCAGTGATGGTCATATGCAACAGTTGCAACATGTTTATGAGTGTCGGGTACTTGGAGACGTTGCTAGGGACGACAACAAGCTTAAGTGGGGGAGGTTGTCACAGCCATGAAATCTACGCACCCAAAGGAGCTAAGTGCTCCTGCCTAAGAGGCTGGCTTGGGTGCCCAAGTGGGAAAAACGAAGTTCGATCAACAGACTTGGAATGTGGGGCACTTAGCCATGCGATGGAACAAAGGTGGGATGCGTGGACCAAGCCTGGGCGCACTCCCACAAGCGAATCCCACACTCGATTAAGTGGAGCTTGGAAATCCCACAAAGTGTGGCACCTCGAGACAGTTGGTGGTTAGCGTGGAAACGACACGACGGAGCCCGAGTGCTCATGGTAAAGTTGGATGCATGAACATAGTGGACCAAACAGACCAACGTCCCACCGGAAGCGCGCCCAGCAACCACACTGGTTGCAAGGGAGCCCGCGCTTGGTACTTGTTGAACCATTGGACCAGCTGGACCGGGCGCTCGCGGAGGGCGCGCCCAACACTTGACACAACTTTCCATCGACGCAATCGTTTGCGTGGATGCACTTGGGAGTTTGTGCAAGGATGGACCAGACGCCTGCAAGAGTTGCAATAGACGCCCCGAATCGACGCCAGCTGGACGGACCGATGGACCTTCGACAAACGGACACACATGCATGTGGGGGAACTTGGACCATCGGTGGAGGTTGCACATCGGATCATGCCTTGACGTGGGCGCTAAGCAAGGGTGCGCCCAACCTTGGGTTGCACCCTCCCACAAGGCATCCTATATAAAGTTAAAGGCAAACAAAGGAAGAATTCAAGCATTGAAATAATAATTTGCTAAGGGGTTCGCATGAGATAGGGAGGCACTCTGAGCTCAGAGCCTCGTGCAGATTCACACAACAGAATCACAGTTGCAGACAGAGTGCAGGTTCGGCACAACCAACATTCGTTGAAGAGTTTTCCTAGAGGACAGTTTCAGCAGCAGCATCCGGGGGTTGCAGGAAGTTGACAGTCTCCATAGTTGGTCTCCCGTAGGAGGGGACAACTCGTATTATTTCCGTGCTTTGTAATTTTGTAAATTGTGGTGTGTTCGCTGGTTGAGCGCACACCAGGAGCTCTGCCGAGTTGTGGTAACTCAGTCTATTTTAAAGGCAGTTATAATTATAAATTACAAGGGGTTGACCGGTTTGGCAACCCCAACATAAATCTTGTCTCTTGTATAATTTACTTGATGTGTTTGTGTGGTTACTTGATGAATGCTTAAGAAATTGGCTAAGTGTAGGCAAGTGTAAAACAGTTAAAAAAGTAACAATTGCAAGTGATAAGTAGGCTTTCACAGGTTAGGCGTAGTTTGTAGGTGCATCCTTGAGCTAGTCTCGCCCTCAAGGTGCTCCTGAGCAGTGCCACACACCTCAGTTAGATGTTTGAGACAAGCGTGTAATTGAGGCCATGACACACATGGCTTAGGTGGATTATTGGAGTCATTGAAGGTTTGTATTAAGAGCGTTGGACACACCTTGTGGATCATCCTTGCATTTGGATTGTTGCCTATGGATGACATCACCTTGGAGCTTGATATGTGTACCCTTGGAGTGTAGCGCTCCACATGTGTTATTGTATTGTAGGTTACATGTAAGGGCATAGGCCCACATATGTATTGTTGGCCTCCCTTACATCTATATATAGAGGAAGGAGAAAATTCATCACCAACTTGTCATTATTTTCATTCTTATGGTAGAGATGTGATTAAGAGGAGTGCACTACTTCTCTCTCTTTTGGATCTTCTTTTGTACTTGATCTCTCTGGGTCTCTCTCTCTCTTGGAGTCGCTATGGTTTCTTGATCTTCTTAGAGCATCTTGAAGGCTAGGGTTAGGGTTCCATCCCTTGGAGATTAGAGTTTTGAGATGAAACCCTATGTTGTACCTAGTGAAGAGAAGAAGAAGATGAGACATCTTGCCTTGGAGGACATGCTTGTGTGATGTGTGCTTGTTGGAGCTCCTTGGTGCGAGTTAGGGTTTTCATTGTTTCCCCTGGATAGGATTTTGGAGAGCTAGAGGATTGTACTAGCCGTGTGATAAGGCTATCATATGTACATGATCTTCATCTTTATGCATATTCATGAAGTTTTCAGTTGTGCAATACTTGTGAAAACTATATATTTGATTTTCAACCATCTATATTCTTCATGGTTTGTGATTTCCAACATTACATGTCTTGCTAATTTGACATAGGTTAAGGGTAATTGTCTTTAGTGATTTAACATTTATATTGAAGAACACAAGGATAGTTTTGTTGCTATATTTACAATTGTCATAAAGTGTTTTCAGATTTGTTATACGCATGATAAGATTTCCCTAGATGGTTGAAACTTATTGGAACACATCGATATATTTTCACTTGAATTGCCTAGTGGATTGGGGTTGTTAAGAGTGGAAATACAATCTATTGTTGATGATGTTTTCTTTATATTTCATTACAACTCTAAGGCTAAAAATTCACAAGGTTAAAATCTGGGAAATCTCTAGGATCAAGGTGAAAATTTTGAATTGTATGAGAAACATCAATCCATGGAACTTTCCACAATTGCAAAGTAGTTTTTAATAATATGAACATTATTGAATGGTTGGGATGAGGCACCACCATGCAAATAATTTAGGTTCAAATCTTGGTGCCGGTAAATATCTTACATGTGTGAAAAAAGTGTTTGACTTCCCAAAATTGGTCTCCCTTTGACATCAAATGGATTCAACACATGTATAGCATGCTAAATTGGTTTAAACACATCTTACTAGAATACACTTATTAACCTCACATATAATCTATTAAATCTTACACCACACACACACACATACTTTTTTTTTTCCAAGGAAAACTTCATGGGAAAATCCAATGGATGCTTCCTCATAGTAGTGGATAGCATCTCTAGTAAACCTGATGTAGAATAATGGGTTTCACTCGAGGGGATTTGAATTGGACACTTGTTGGCACAGAGCTAGCCTAATGCCCAACAACAATGGCAACAATTGATTAAACTAACCCCTTAGGCTAAACCCTACATGATATATATAGCACAAACATCAATGAACCCTTATTATATATTAATTAACCTATAATAACCCTCATGAGAGTTTAGTCCACTAGAGTGGTTGAGTGCTTTGAACTTAATACAAGACGTTTCAAAGTTGATCCCTCAAGTTGGGTACCTTTGTTATATGCCTTACTTTGATATCCTTAGTGAATTAAACACCACAATCAATATGAGTGAGTGATGGGTACCATTCACTAAGAAAATGCCTAACATTTTTTGCAAAATTGTCCGTTAATAAAAAATTACTCAGAATTTAGAATTTATAGAATCCATGAAAAGAAACCATTATCAACACTTCAAACAAAGATATAGAATCCATAAAAGCCATTCAAAACACTTCAAACAAAGATATATCCAAAACACAATGGAGGGCTTTTGCCTTGAACCAAAGCAAAGAGTTGGGTAGCCCAATGCGATCCACAAACCTCTATTTGCTGATCTTACAATAAAACTAATTTAAATCACAGAAAGCTCTCCCAATCGATTACTTGAATCATTTTTAGCTACGATCTGGATTTTATGCTCGAAACTACGAAACTATAGTGAATATCTGCGCAAACTATTCTGCATGTTCACTTAAAAGCTCACCCATTTTACCGTATAAAAATAAAAAGCATACACATCATCCATCATATTGCGATCGACATGGCCAGCATCAATCCATAGCCAACATCAATTTAAAAGTTAACAGGAAAAGGCAGGCGCAGACTAACAATTCCCCCAAAGAAGCCACATGATGATTTCAGTTCTTCCAGGTTACCCATAGACAGGCCCAGTTAATCCTTACCTTTGTCAATTTCGGCCACGAAAGTCTTAAGAGACGAACCAGGCCGGAAGGATTGCATTTGGGTGATCGGAATGCCAGTCTAAGATCCACAATTTGAATCGTTTCAGCATTTAGGTATCAATAAATGAACAATCTGTATGCACCGAGACGCGGTTAAGGCCGAACTCCGATTTTGCATTGGAATATCGTTTCCATTGAAAGCCCGCCATGATCACAGCCATTTCCATCATTTCAGGCCCACCCCCAAGCTGTGTCCCCATAAATTCTCGGACCAATTCCTTAATAAAATGCGGCACAGCAGGACTGCTTCTTCCTACCAATTCCCGTGATAATCCGAGATGCGCAACCCCCCTTAGAAAAATAAATAGATTTGGAACCCCTTTTTATTCGAAGGGAAGTAATGCTCGCTTAGGCTTACGTTGTTTTCAGAATCCGTCGTCCGAGGAAACATCAGTAGGACATGATCAGCATAACGGTATTGTACACTTGAATATTAAAGATGGTGGAGACAATGAGACGAGCTACAGTATTGGGCAGCCCAGCATCCCACCACTCCTTCGGCCCCCAAGGTTGACTGCTGCAGACCAAGCTTTTATTTTCCTCAGTTTGATAGCATGCACGGTAAGGACCATTCCATGCTCCCCACTAGCTCCCTTTTTTACTTTTTTCTTTTGGCAAAGTATGGTGCATCACTGAATTGGAATATATCTATACAGATGATAGAAATAACCCAGGGAGGCGCCTGCCGGGGACACACCTTATTTACATTTTTTTTTTAATTTTTTGGTTTATGCACACACCCTTTCAAGCAAGCAAGATCCTTGCATGCTAGAAATCTTTGGCTTAGAAGTCCCGTCCCATAGGTTTCTGTTTTGCCAAAATTGCCTAGAACTTGCACCTAGCCTCATTCGCTTGCCCAGGATAAACCACCTAGGTTGAGTTGATGAAAGACCAAAAGATAGCACAACTAAGTGGCCCCGTTATCACAGCACGTTCTCAGGGGATTGGACCAGGTGTCTGAAGAAATCTTCTTCGATCGCAACCTGCTTGACATGGATGATCCCATATATGAGAACTGTAATTGTAATTTTTATTTTTGGGAAGTCTCTGAGGGAGCAGGGGGAGCTAAAACCATGCAAACACAGAGACACACACAGTCATACACACAGAGCTACAGCTCTTAAAAACAATAGGAGCAGAATGCTCTTCTATCTATTAACCTCTCTAACCCCTTGTTCCAACTTGAAACTCTTTACATGCTCTTCTTAATATAGAAGCGCCAGGTCTAGATGCTTCTACAATCCTAGATGATCGTGCCTTCTGTAGGCTTCTACACTGGTCTACTTAGTCCTTAATTACTGTGGGAGCAATAAGTCCCTAGCTTCCACACTGACATTGATGGTGGGAGGAATTAATGCTTCTGCCAACATTCCCCCTTAATTCCGACAATAGTCTGTTACAGCACTTACAGAATTTACAAGAACACTGACAGCTGAAACATTTGACTAACATGATTCAGCAATGCCTCTATGGGCTTACAAATTTTAAAATTTCTTGATACTAATGCCTGCTGGTCTCAGTCTCAGCCTAGGCTGACAAGACAGTTTACAAAATCTTTAAAATTTATATTTTTTTTCTTTGGACAGTTGGACTCCATACTTTACCCACCAATCCTTTCGATATTTTTCATCTTCATCTTCACCTTTTTCTTCATCCTCAATATCTTCTCAGGTTCTTGAGACCTGCTGTCCATGTCATCTTGTTCAATTTCTGCAGTGTTAGCTGTGCCACATGCTTCAGCATGTTCATCATCAGTTTCGTAAATCTTATATTCAATTCCTGCACACTCAAACAAATTATTAGTAAAAACAGAAAAATCTTTTTGATTCTCCTTTTCTTCTATATCTCTTGCAGCTTGAGCTGCTGCACATGCAACTTGAACAGTTGCTTTCTTTTCAACCTTCATATCTGCTTATATTTCTCTATTATGTTTGCAGCTATTAAACAGATGTCATCTTCACCTATCTTCTTCGCTTCACCACTCAGTATTCTTTTTATTGATTTCATTTTTGCACCAATTTTCATCATCTCTTCAAAGATTTCTTCGAGAACTTCATCAACATCACAGAGTTCTTCGTCTTCATTTGCAATTTCTCCTTTATCCTTCTTCTTAATGTCAACAGCAAACTCCTTTGCTAGATCCTCATCACAACACACTGCTGCTGCAATCAATACATCATCCAGTAGGTCTTCATGTTAAATTTTTATAATGTAGATCTGATTTGATAGTAGTAATAGTCTTTTTCACTTTTAGCATATATTTCTGAGATTATAAATCAGCAGTAGATAACCAGCGGTAAAGAAGAAACAACCATCCACAAGAACACAAAATTTTTTACCCTGGGGAAACCTTTTCAGGAATAGAACCCCAGCAAAGAATAATCTTCCTTAGTATGAGATGACTGAATTTTACATGAGCATATTTAGAAGTATACTTTACAAAGATGCCCCTATTACATACCAAGAGATGAACCCTCTGAAGTCTGAATGCGGCCCACTGTCCAATGTTTAGGCCTGCTGTAGATGATGACAGCCCTAATCTGATGATATCAGCCCTTAACAAAACAATGGCAGCCTTGATCCTTGATAAAACTGGTGATTTCAGTCTTCAAACAAGCAGTGACAGTCCTCTACGGCCTGATCAGTGTTATCCGAGCCCTGCTAGGGCATCAACAGCTCCATGGCAGCTCTACTAGGGCATGTTCAAACTTCAGACCCTTGGCTGGCTAGTTCAGACCTTGGCAGGCTTGGAACAGACTTCGGCAGCCCTTCTAGGGCAAGAGCAGACCTTCAGCTGGCTGGTACAAACCCTTGGCAGCCTGTCTAGGAGATGGCAGCCCTGTTTAGGGCCAGATCTATCCATGGCAGCCCTCTTTAGGGCCTCAACTGTTCACGGCATCCCTTCTAAGGCTCTGGCAGTCCTTGGCAGCCCTGTTTAGGGCTTCAACTTGTCCATGGCAGCCCTGCTTAGGGCTCTAACAGACCTCGCAGCCTTGATTGGGAAGACGTCATCCCTGTTGGGCTAGGGCAGACCCTCGGCACTCTTGATGCATAAGATGGCAGCCCTATTGGGGCTAATCTGAGATACAGTAGTCTTGTGGGAGAAACGTCAGCCTTGTGGCAGAGGACTGTGAGCATGCTTAACTGATCTAAGCCTTAAAAAATGATAGAACTGAGATAAAGAAGAGAAACAACAGCTAAAGACACCCCAACGAATTCTTGGACAGAAGTGAATGATTGATGAATGAATGAATTGGTCTGTTGAGAGTGTTCCACATTTATATTTCATCATGGAGTAATCTAAGGGGTGACTTCCATAAGTCAAGGAATCAACAAATAATATAAAATATATTAGTTAGGGTCCCTTTTAATTTCTTGTGGGCTTTTAACACTTTAATACAATAGTTGGGGACCTTTTAAGTTCATTGTGGGATTTTAACCCACCCTTCTTGGGCAAGTCACATTTTGACAAATTCTTAGCCCCTTTCTCTTGGTCTCCATGGTCCACACGTGCCAACTCAAGTACATCATCATATATAAGGAAGATTATTCTTTGGGTGTCTTGTTCACCCCACTAACACCAAGGTCCCAGGCTAGTTATTCCAACAAGGGGTGGCCGGTCCCTTGAGGAGGTCCCATAGCCCAGTGACCAAGGAGAGTAGTACATCACACATCACTTGCCTAGACCTGGTCTAGGGCTTCTATTGATGACTTGGTAACTGACCAGGTGCCTTAGCCCCAGGCTGAATCTAGTTGACCAAAGTGAACAACTTGGTAACTGACCAAGTGCCTCAGTCCCAGATTGAATAATATTCCTGGTAATTGACCAGATGCCTAAGCTTCAGGCTCAGCCAATTTGACCAATGTTAGCAACTTGGTAACTGAACAAGTGCCTCAGTTCTAGACTGAATGATATTCCTGGTAACTGACTAGGTGCCACCATTCTCCTAGAGAATGGATCTCAATGTTGCTAAAAAATCAACACTCCCTCTCAGCGAGAGAGGCATTCTCTGCAATACCTAGCTTGTCTTGGAAGTACACAAACTTCGTCAATGATAGAGGCTTGGTCAACACATCGGCAATCTGCTCATCTGTACGAATGTACTGAAATCTCATGGCACCTCTCTGGACCATATCTCTGATGAAGTGATACTTCATCTCAATGCATTTCGATCTGTCACGAAACATTGGATTCTCTGAAAGCTTCATGCAACTCTGGTTATCACAATGGATAATGGTTGGTTCAAGCTTTTCACGAAACAAATCAGCAAGTAGCTTCCGAAGCCACACTACTTCTCGACATGCATCATTGTCTGCTATATATTCTGCTTTTTTTGTGCTTTGGGCTATGGAGCCTTGCTTCCTACTGGACCAGGAGATCATGGTTGAGCCCATATTGAAGCAATACCCGGATGTGCTTTTTCGGTCCACTGCATTGCCTGCCCAATTAGAGTCAGCATAACCAAGTAACATCACTCCACTATTGGAAGTGCATCTAAGCCCATAAGCAATAGCGCCTCGCAAATAACTAAGCACATGTTTCACAACTACCCAATGTATGTGCTTAGGCTTTGAAATAAACTAACTCAGTGCACTCACTACATAGCATATATCTAGTCTAGTATGTACTAGGTACATCAATGATCCAATAAGCTGACGGTACAAGGTAGCATCCATTGACTTTGAACAAGAAGCTGACTCATGTAGCTTCTTCAAGTTTGACACCATAGGTGTGCTCATGGGTTTGTAGTCTTGCATCCCAAATCTTTGTAATATATCAACTGCATACTTCCCTTGTGAAAGGAAGATCTCATCTGGCTTTTGCTAGACCTCTAGACCAAGAAAATAGTGCATAAGACCCAGATCCTTCATCTCAAATTCTGAGATGAGCTCCCTCCTACACGGAGCTATCAATTTTTCCTCTCCAGTAAGGAACAAGTCACCAACATATAAGACCAAGATCAAGGGATGGTTCTAAATAACCTTGAAATACAGGTTGGAGTCAGCAGTACTCTTGGAGAAACCCAAGCTATGAAGGTAATTGTCAATTCTTGCATACCAGACTCTTGGAGCATGTTTAAGCCCATACAAGGCTTTCTTTAGCTTACAAACATGGGATTCCTTCCCATAGATTACAAAACCTTCAGGTTGCTCTAGGTAGACTTCTTCCTCAACTTTTCCATTGAGAAAAGCTGTCTTCACATCCATTTGGCGAAGTTTCCCTCCCAGAACCGCAGTGAAGGAGATAATCATTCTGATGGAGGTGTATCTAGCAATTGGAGCAAAGGTTTCATCATAATCTATACCTTCCTTTTGAGAGAAACCGCGAGCCACAAACCTTGCTTTATATTTTTCAATACTTCCATCAGCAGCATGTTTGATTTTGTAAATCTATTTAGAAGTCACTACAAACTTCCCTTTTGGTCTTGGGACCACTTCCCATACATCATTTTTCATGATGGAGTTGTATTCTTCCGTCATTGCATCTTTCTATACCTGCTATCTAGCTGCCTCCTCATAGGTGGAAGGCTCTGCATCGATGATGTGGCCCAGCTAAGTTATAAGACCAGAGTACCTCTGAGGCTTCTTGCTTTCTTTGAAAGTTCCTGAAGGAGCTGTATGCTTTTTTGCTTCTTGCAGAGTTTCACGAAACCAAGCAGGTCTTCTCTTGGTAGGAGGAGCCTCAAGCAATTCTTCGGTAGGCTTTTCTGGTTATATGGAAGCATATGGAATTGAAGGCTCATCATCCTCCTCCCTCTGATCATCCTAATGAGGAGAATCTGGAATTTTTGAAGGAGAAGTTTCCGAATCATTTGGAAGTTCTCTAGAACGACGAAAAGCAGCTTCCTCATGAAATATCACATCTCTACTGACCTCAATGTATCTTTGACTAGGAACATAGATACGATAAGCTTTTGAGTTTTCACTGTAACCAACAAATGTACCTTTCTTTTCGGAAGGCTCCAATTTTGTTCTCTTTTCTTTTGGCACATGGATATAAACTAGAGTGCCAAAAATCCTCATGTGATCAACTGTTGGTTTCTTAACTGTAAATACTTCCTTTAGTGTCTTTTGCCCCAAAATAGCATGAGGGCTTCTGTTCTAAATGTATACAGCAGTACTAGCAACCTCAACCCATAGAGATAGAGGAAGATCCTGATCACATAACATGGCTTTGGTAGCTTCGCATATTGTCCTGTTCTTCCTTTCTGCAACTCCATTCTGTTGAGGGTTGTAAGGCACAGTTAGCTCCCTCTTGATCCTTGCTTCTCGGAAAAGATCATCAAATTGATGAGATTCAAACTCACCCCCATTATCTAACCTTAAGAAACGAATGTGCCTTCCTGTTTGGTTTTCAATCAGTGCCTTGAGCTCTCTCTTTGAACTTATCAAAAGTTTCATTCTTAGTCTTTAGGAAGTAGATCCAAGATTTGTGAGAGAAATCATTTATAAAAAGTACATAATATAAACAACCACTCATAGAAGATGCAGTCATAGGTCCACATATATCTGAATGAATCAAGTCCAAGATCCTTTTAGATCTACTACTACTGTTAGGAAAAGATTTCTTGGCATTCTTGCCAAGAGCATAACCTTTACAAACACCATCATGTTCAGAAGAAAACTCAGGCATACTTGTTACCATCTTCTGTAGATCAGGAAGAGCTCTGTAATGAAGGTGTCCAAACCTTCGATGCCATAATTCACAGGGATTGATTGTATCGTGGACCAATGCCTGAATGGAATGCCCAGATGACTTGTAGAGGCCTCCCTCTTGAACTCCAATCACCATGGCTGAACTCATCTCTTCATTCTTTGGCTACAAGAGGGCCTTTATATCCATGAAGATTACTCTGTAACCCTTATCTTCTAAACTTGCAACTGAGAGGAGATTCTTCTTTAAGCCAGGAACATATAATATCTCTTCGATATGCAAGGTAGTCCCTGAGTCAAGCTGAAAAGATGTTGAACCGATTCCTTCAATGTCATAGGTGGTATCATCTCCAAGTTCTACTTGGGCAATAAACTTCTTCTTTCTGAAGTTTGTAAGAGCTCCTCGAAACCCTGTCATATGTCTGGAAGCTCCACTGTCCACCAGCCAAGACTTAGCACTATTGGTAATGGATCCAGAGAGAGCTGAAACCAAATAGTACTCTCTTCTTGGTTCTTGATCTTTGGAAGACCTGTTGTTTTTCTTCTTCTTAGGTTCTTCTTCTTTTGCAGCAGATGCCTAAAATTTTCCCTTGAACTTTCTCTTTGCCTTTTTACAATCTCTGGCATAATGTCCCATCTTGTGACAATTTAAACATTCTATTTTTGATAAATCAATGTGCTTACCTTGAGGCTTTTTACCCTTGTTCTTTTGATGAAAGAAATTCTTGCCTTTCTTTGTCTTGGCAGTAAGGGCAAGATTCCCTTCCTTAGAGCCACCATTTCTGCTTTGCATTATTCCTTCCTCTTGTAAGCAATCGTGCCATAGTCTTTCAAAATCTGGCTGGACTTCTCGACCATTTACAGCAGATAGGAATGTTTCCCATGAACTTGGAAGACCATCAACTGCAGTTTGAACAAGATCATCATCATCTACTGTAACACCAATAGCTAAGAGTTGATCCCTTACCTGAGAGATCTTTGTGAAGAATGAATCCACACCTTCATCCTTTTCCATCTACAAAGTATGAAGCTTATTCTTCAAGACCCTCTTCTGACTAGGAGCTTTTCTTTCGTATAGATTTGTCAAGGTATCAAAGCATTTTTTGGCAGTCTTCAACGGGGTTATGACAGGCATCAAGTTGTCCTTGATGGAATCATAGATGATTCTTCTTGCCTTGGCTTGCTTCCTCTTGATTGCTACTCTACCTACATTTGTTGTAGGTTCCTCTACAACATTGATGACTAAGTCATCAAGATCTTTTTCTTGTAGGGTAGCCAAGATCCTAGCTTTCCAAGGGTTGAAGTTGGAGGTCCCTTCAAGTCTGTCTTCTGGTCTGAAGGAAATTGAAGCCATTAGAAAAGTCTGCTAAAACAAGTCTACAATGTTCTTAACCTTCTCAGATATGTACCAAGATCACGTAGGCAATAATAACCTGCTCAAAAACTATGCACTTCATGTCTTTTGCTCTGATACCATGTTAATTTTTTATAATGTAGATTTGATTTGATAGCAGTAATAGTCTTTTTCACTTTTAGTTTTAGCAGATGTTTAGCATATATTTTTCAGATTATAAATCAATAGTAGATAACCAACAGTAAAGAAGAAACAACCATCCACAAGAACACAATTTTTTTACCCTGGGGATAACCCCAGCAAAGAATAATCTTCCTTAAGATGAGATGACTGAATTTTACATGAGCAGATTTAGAAGCAGACTTTACAAAGATGCCCTTAGGACTTATTACATACCAAGAGATGAACCTCTGAAGTTTGAATGCAGCCCACTGTCCAATGTTTAGGCTTGCTGTAGATGATGACAACCCTAATTTGATGATGTCAGCCTTCAAACAAGCAGTGACATCCCTTTAGGGCCTGATTAGTGTTATGGGAGCCCTGCTAGGGCATCAACAACTCCATGGCAACCCTACTAGGGCATGTTCAAACACTCAGATGGCTAGTTCAGACCTCGGCAGGCTTGGAACAAACTTCGACAACCCTTCTAGGGAAAGATCAGACCTTCAGTTGGCTGGTACAAACATTTGGCAGCCTTCTTGAAACCCTCGGCAGCCTGTCTAGGAGATGGCAGCCCTGTTTAGGGCCATATCTATCCATGGAAACCCTCTTTAGGGCCTCAACTGTTCACGGTAGCCCTTCGAGGGCTATGGCAGTCCTTGGCAGCCCCATTTAGGGCTTCAACTTGTCCACAACAGCCCTGCTTAGGGCTCTAACAGACCTCGATAGCCCTGATTTGGAAGACGTCAGCCCTATTGGGCTAGGGAAGACCCTCGACACTCTTGATGGAGAAGATGGCAGCCCTATTGGGGCTAATCTGAGCTACAACAGTCTTGTGGGAGAGGACTATGAGCATGCTTAACTTATCGAAGCCATAAAAAATGATAGAACTGAGATAAAGAAGATAAATAGCAGCTGAAGATACCCTAACGAATTCTTGGACAGAAGTGAATGATTGATGAATGGATGAATTGATGTGTTGAGAGTGTTCCGCATTTATATTTCATCATTGAGTAATCTAAGGGGTGACTTCCATAAGTCAAGGAATCGACAAATAATATAAAATATATTAGTTAGGGTCCCTTTTAATTTCTTGTGGGCTTTTAACACTTTAATACAATAGTTGGGGACCTTTTAAGTTCATTGTGGGCTTTTAACCCACCCTTCTTGGGAAAGTCACCTTTTGACAAATTCTTAGCCCCTTTCTCTTGGTCTCCATGGTTCACACATGCCAACTCAAGTACATCATCATATACAAGGAAGATTATTCTTTGGGTGTCTTGTTCTCCCCACTAACACCAAGGTCCCAGGCTAGTTATTCCAACAAGGGGTGTCCAGTCCCTTGAGGAGGTCCCATAGCCCAGTGACCAAGGGGAGGAGTACATCACACATCACTTGCCTAGACTTGGTCTAGGGATTCTAATGATGACCTGGTAACTAACCAAGTGCCTCAGCCCCATGCTGAATCTAGTTGACCAAAGTCAACAACTTGGAAACTGACCAAGTGCCTCAGTCCCAGACTGAATGATATTCCTGGTAACTGACTAGGTGCCTCAACCCCAGGGTAAATCAAGTTGACCAATGTCAACAACTTGGTAACTGACCAAGTGTCTTAGTCCTAGACTGAATGATATTCCTGGTAACTGACCAGGTGCCTCCATTCTCCCAGAGAATGGCTCTCGATGCTGCTCTAAAATCAACATTTCATTGCCAAACAGGGTTAACCTTCCAAACAACAATTTATCAATCAACTTCTTTTCAATTGTACTACAATAAATATCACATTCAATTGTGTATACATTCGCCAAATAAGCATAGCTGTCCACAAGATACTCAATCAAGCCCAATATCCCATCACTTTTATGATAGTTGGGTAGCACCTTATATCAGATTTACTTGAAGAAGTAAGGTTTAAGAAGAATATCATCAAGAGTCTAAGCAAATCCAAACTTCCACTTATACCATAGACCTCCAGAATTATATCAGTAATGCAATGATAGTTACATATTATCAATGTTCATAGTAATCAGTTAGGTAAGTCAAAGTAGTTCTCAAACCTTGGGGTATAGTATACTCATCAACAGAAATAGCATCAATCGTTATGACAACAAAAGATCAAAGCTAAAACGCAACTCCTTTAACCAAAGTCTTTAATTCATCAAATCTGATTATATCAGAGGTATAGCAGTACATCTTATCAGCAGTAAAGATATATAGTGGCAGAATGCTCAGTACAACATTATATCAAATAAGTGAGCTAGTAAGATAGATACTAAACTTGGGGCAATAATGAGAAACAACTATCTCTAGAACCACCTCAACCTCAATTTATCATTCACTTTATGCCAAGTCAATTTGCCATAAACATCAATGTTTCCAATCTTACATAAACAGAAACAAGTACTTTGGGTAAGATAGCAGCATTTAGGTCCTCACTGTGTGTAAGATAATCAGAAGCAAAATTATAAATAATGTCACCTATCCCTTGAATAACTTTACTCTTCAATCTGTCATGCAATTTAAAGATAATATACTGCTTAATTCATACCTTCTTCATGTCGATTTTCAGACCCTTAATTACACAGTAATAGACCAAGAAGGCATACAATCCAATTTACTCATCAAATGTGTGCCACTTTTTATGCAATAATGTTTGTGGACAATCTAGTTGCCCAAGTCTGTAATATTTACAGACCTGATTATTAAAAACGGGGGACTGGAATTAGGTGATTCTAGCCCTATTAGGACAGCCCGAAGGTAAACAAGGGTTGGGACAAGGCCCCAAGGGGAAGTCCTAACCCTAAGAGACCTTGGGCGAAGGTGGTAAGGGAGGCCTGAAATCTGTACCAAGGTGGTCGAGGGCTCAGGAAAGGAGAGGAGGGATCAGAGAAAAAGGAGAGGAAGGGAGGAAGGCGAAGGCAGAAAAGGAGAGGGAGAAGGAGGAGGACGGAGAAGGGAAGGAAGAGGGAGAGGTGAAAGGAAAGGGAGAAGAGGCCAGCAAGGAGGAAAGAGGAAAGAGAAGGAAACCAGCGAAGAAGAGGAGAAAAGGAGCGAGGGTGCAGGCCGAGCTAGGATGAGGGTTGAGTGAAATTTTAGGGAGGTAGGGTGAAATTTTAAGGAGGCCCGGAATTTCGAAAAATTTATTATTTATTATTTTTCTGATTTTTTGTTGTTGTATTTTTAGGGTTTCTTCTATACATAAATAAAAACAAACCTAGCTAACATAATATTTACAAAAGCACAAACTCATAAATTAGGGTTTTTAAAAGGTGGAAGAGAGCAACCTAGGGTTTTAAGAGGTTTTACCCTAACCCTAGGGCATCAAGGAGGATGGCCCTCCTCTTGAGATGGTACTTTCCAAGTTTGGAAAACTAGGGCTTTGTTCAACAACCACAAAAGTTGGTTGAAGAGGCCCTAGTTAGGGCAAACCTTGGAGACCTAAAGCTCAAGCCTTACAATGCTAGAGTAACTAAAGGCTGAAAATGACTTGGTTAAGACAAAATGCAGCATTAATAGCTACCATTCAACCTTAGACAAGCATCACATCCAAAGTTTAACAAAGAGAAATCAAGAGAAGAAACTTAGATACCGCCTTGTGCATGTGTTAAGCAAACAACTCCTAGCATCACCTTAGCAAAGAGCAAGAACAAAAGATGCTTCAAAGATTTGCCTCCAAACAAGCAAGTACATCCATCCTCAAGAGGTGCGCATCACTCAGAGATCCCTAAGAAGGGTTAAAAAGTAACATAGTGTTTTATCCCATAAGTTGTTGTAAAAATGAAGTGAGGAGATTGTATTTATATGATTACACACTCACTTTTTACAAAATAACCAAGCCTACATGCTTTAAAATGTCAATTTAAAATTAAAACACGTCAACTTAAAATTATAACATAAAATAATATAAAATAATCAAATATGTGGGTAACTTGGGGCATTTTCCCTAGAGTTTACCCAAAAATGACTAAAATAGCTAAAAATGAGCAAATCACTCCGAACTGAAGGCTGGAGTAGCGAGGGGGGGAGCATCATACCCCATCTAACCTCAATAGTGGTGAAAATCCCTCAACGCCCCCCCCATATCAAGCAATGTAGGCCTGGTACAAGGATGATGTCATCATGACTAGGAGCCCAAGGAGAGAGGGCGCTGCAGTGTAGAGGGACTAGGAGGGTGTGGACAGTGACTTGGAAGAGAGACATAAGCCTCAGTGCTGAGAGAAACGCCATCGGAATTTTAAAACAGGTGGGGCGTCATGTGACCTGGTGACCCACCCCTGGGAGCTCCGGACACCAACCTCAGGGCTTCAAGCCCTTTCATGAGGCAGTCAACAATGCCACTAAGCCATAGTACTCCCAGGAGAGGAACCAAAAGGGCCTGGCCATAACCTCCACTCAGAAAATGCTAGAAGACACCCTTCCTGGTAAAAAAAAATGACCCTCTCTCCCTGGGGTGCAGCTGAAGGTGCGCTGGTACTAGTACCACGTAACACTCTCCTACTCCTGCCTAGAAATGGTCGAGGACTGCATTAACCCTGCTGGATGAGTGTTCCCCGACTTGCTTTGTTGATGAGTCGTACACTCCCCCATATGACCGAACACAACATCCACAAAGTCCCTCCATGCGAACTTTTCTCGAATCTGCTTGTAAATGGTAAAGTCACCGGGATCCCAAACTAGCCTGCTAGATGTGAAACACTCTTTGTTCCTAGCAATGATCGACAAGGTGCCAACCCAAGAATCCCCTTGACTGCCTGTTACCGGGCAAATTAGCAGGGCTAATTCCCAGCAAGCAAAACTAAGAACAGTGACCCAATGTCACCTCGGTCACCGTCCTAACTTCTTCGGAAGTCGAAACCTCCAAGGAGAAGTATCCTTGTGCAATCCTGTAAGAACACTAAGACAACCACAAAATGTATTCTCTATGCAATCCTGTAGTTAGACCAGTGCCTAATGGAGTCAATTATGTTATGATCAGGTATTCAATAATTCGTTAGGATCATTCATGCATGCACTTCAAATAACCAATATTGGATCAAAAGACTATATTGCCAAAATATTTCAATCCATAACCAAATGAACATTAAGAGATAGCTCGTCACTATCAATCACTAGTCAACTAGAAGCATGTGATATGGCAAATTCATCAATTAGCCAATGAAGATCATTCACCAAAGAATATTGTATTTAAGAGTTAAGTTGGTCGTGTATCATGGCCAATATGCATCATTAGTAAACCTCCACCAATTTATGGTGATGCCAATATATCAGATTTAATAACGAACAGTAGCAAATATCTAAAAGATGTAAGTACTTTCATTCATCACGCAAGCCCCAATTTGTCAACATATAACCTTTAATTTCAAGCGGCTTTCAACTACTATCATTTACTTTTAACATGGAATAACCAATGTTACCAAATATATATCAGAAAAGGGTCACTGCTTCTATCACTTCTTTTACCATCAGAAATAATGCGACTACCCACAGGTTTGCACCTGCATTAACCAATATTATGACAGCAGTAGGCAAACGACTTCAGATGAAAGATGTTAGCAGCCAGAGAAACATTCAATGTTTAACCAAAATATAAAGTACATAACTTTCAGTTTTATATTGCATTAAACACCTTATAACAGCAGAAGTTATTTACCAATAAAGTCACTTTTCAGCAGTATGTTATCATTAATACAATCAGTCATCAAATGGAATCAGTGTTTGGTGTTTAATGACAGTAGCAAACCTTACAGAATTGCACTCCTTAGATCTGTAAACATTAGTACATAATGAAAGTAACCTTGTGAATTATTACCATGAAAAGGTATGAGTTTCAGACCTTATGATCACAAAAATCAGTCTCCAACCACTTGAAAATTTGGCATGAACTTGTAAGTGAATTACACCAGGATTAACATCAAAGTTTAATATTGAAAATCATGTGTTTTCTGTATATGTGTTTGCATGCAGCGAAAGGCAAGGAAAGGCACACTAGGGCTTCCCAACAGGGCAGGCCTGTGTAAGGTAAAGAGAGAGAGGTGTGTGGAGGGAGATCATTGGGTTTTAATGGCTGCAACTAGGGACAAAAACTTAGGTTGTAGGGTTTTAAAACTAGGTTTTTGCAAAATAAAAAAAACACAAATAACTCAGGAAAATAGAAAGCAAAACTAATTAACATAAAATAACTAGGTTAAGAAATAATATTTACAACATTGACTCGGTAGGGCTTTCTAAAATTAAAATAGCAACTAAGTCAGAGAACAATAATAATTTAACCTAATAATTACAAAAAGACAAAACTCAGAAATCAGGGTTTTTGATAATTTTGGGATTTTTAGGGCACCTACAATTTCGCCCTAGGGTTTCTAGGGACAAAAAGGGCAGGCCGAATTTATAGGAGGAAGGGCCGAAATTTTAGGGAGGCAATTTTTTTTTTTTTTTTTTTTCAATTTTTAGGGTTTTTGTCATAAAATTGCAGACCTAAATCTAATTTGAAAATGCAAATTTACACATGAGAATGCAAGTAAAATTTAGGTTAAATGATGTAGAACAACCTAAAGTTTCAAGAGAGAGCTAGTCACCAAACCCTAGGGCATCAATGGGAGGAGTTACCCTTCTTGAGATGGTACTTGGCAAGCTTGGCAACTAGGGTTAACCTCAACAATCTCTAGGATTCATTGAGGAGACCTAGCCTAGCAAAACTTGAAGACCTAAAGCTCAAGCTTAAATGCTATGGTGACCAATGACAAAAATGAAATGCAAATCAAGACAAAATGAAGCAACAATGGCTTCCATTCAACCCTAACAAGCATCACTTTCATACAAATGGACAAAGAGACATCAAACTAAAAGTATAGATACCTCCAAGTGCATGTGTTAAGCAAACAACTCTAGCCTCATCTTAGCAATGGCATGAACAAAAGAAAAACTTTCAAGAGATGCTTCAAACTTGCAAAATAACCTTCATCAAGGAGTGCGTTCCTTCAAAGAGCCTTAGTTAGGGCAAATAGCAGACATAATGATCTTATCCCAAAAGTTGATATCTAAAAATGAAGTGAGGAGATCTAATTTATATGAACTCACACTCACTTTTACATAAAGTAAGGTAAATTTAACATTAAAAATGTGAACTTAAAATTAGAATTAAAATAATATAAAAATAATCAAAGTAGTGGGTAAATTGGGTGTTTTCCCATATTTGACCCCTACTTGAGCAAAAATGGCTAAACAAGGCCAAATTTGACGAAACGAAAGGCTAGACTGTACAGGGGGGGTCATCATGCCCCAACTAACCCCAACAGTGATGAAAAACCCTCAACGCCCCCCCTTTTAGCAAGCAAACAGTATGCTAGGAGGACGACGTCATCCTCTGAAGGAGGGCCCAGAAGGAGGGCGCTGCTGAACTGAAAGGGCCAGAAGGATGCTGGATGTGCTCCGAAAGATAAGAGTGAGTCTCAGTGTTGGAACAACCGCCGCTGGAGTGTTGAAACAAGGTGGGGGGCATGTGACCTAGTGACCCACCCCTGGAAGACCCGGACACCAACCTCAGGGTTTCAAACCCTTTCATGAGGCAGTCAGTGATGCCATTAAGCCATAGTACTTCCAGAAGAGAAGCCAGAGGGCCTGGCCATGCCCCTACCTCAGAATGAGTTGGCTAAACACCCCTCCTGGTAAAAACAAAGACACCCTCTCCCTGGGGCACCTCTGCAGGTACGTTGGTGCTAATACCATCGTAACACTGCCCTTGATATGCCAACCAATCATAAGTTGCACAAACTCAGACAACTCCTCAAAAGACCGCTCCTCCCAGCAACCAATCCTGGCTATCTATTCTGTATTGGATGCACTATAGACTCGATCCTGAATATCGAAAAATAAAGCCTGACCTGCCATAAAGAAGAAGTCTCAACCTCTCCACTTCCATCCCAAAAATATAGCAGACCGATCACCATCACAACTTGTCAATCATCTCTATAATTTCAAGCAAACCATCCCTCGGATGAATTCCCAGATCCTACCACCAAATAGGAAGTCCACCAAACCCAACTCCTACTGACTGCTGCTGTGCCATGTTGATAATCATTGGAGTCCCAATGAGCCAAGCCCCTGAAATGCAACCCTCTGGTGGAAACCAAGTACCTGAATCAGCTTGCAGCTTGCTAATCTGTTTGGCTCATGCCAAACTGCATCGAGAGATCTGTTATCCCAATCACTATCTATGTGCTCAAGTAATCGATGGGGTCTAAGCACCTCTCTGGAAAATAGCTCTGCCACCTGCGGTGCCTCATACTCATGCAAGTACCGAGAATGTCTTGCCAAATGTGAATCATGCCTAGCCCTCATGATCCTTTCCCTAAGTGAGGACTCAAGGACTAAACATGTGTGATCTCTATAGCAGATCATGTCATTCCCTACTTTGTTAGCTGCAATCTCAGTAAACTGATTGAAAAGTCTGGATCTCCTCCTGTGCACTGATCACAAGGTCAAAATGAAAGACCTCTGACATGGCCACCATCCCTCCTGTCTCATCTGAATGGCTCCAGTGGTACTCTCCTATCTTGTTGTATACCACGAGGACATCAAATAACTGCATGCAGGCCTAGAAAGTGACTAGTGCGTTGGTCCACCTCAAGGGCGTGACTAGTAAAATCATAATGAAATCTAGAAGCAGACCTATGAGTATCCTGCTCCCTGTCCCTCAGATGAAGATCAATCATTGAGGGATATGCTGCATCCTGAGACTCACCCATCCACTCATCGATCCTGGGTAACCTCAAATCAATGGTATGGTCAAGGACTCTATCAGTAGTTCTCACTAGAGGAAACACTCTGAAGCTCCACTGTACACCACCGTGTTTCCGTGTACCCTCCTGTATGCTGCTACATACAACTATAACATCTTGTGCGATCGGGTATCTTGTATGTGCTACTATATCCAACAATCTACTGATGTCAACTGAGCCTGTATCCATATCTGTCGTATACCTATCCACCCAATCTATGGATGCATATACTCCCATGATGGTCGGTCCGCAAGGAATGTGCTCAACTACCTCCTTCGTGTCTAAGCTTCTCTCCAACAGAGGTGGCTCATAGTGCAAAACAAGTGCCTGGTCAAAACCCTCTGTGTCAAATCTCTCCTCAAGCACCTACAACTCTGAATGCTCCTCGTGCGGAATCATCATGAGAGGCTCTTCCCTCAACCCATGAGTGCCACTCATGCCCCAATGCGTCACTACTGCTGCCAAAGATGGTAGAGTCTTTGCTGCTGTCAATGATGAAGAACGTGCCAAGATCAGCTGGTAACAAAGCTCCTCAAACTCCCTTGCCTTGTCTTCTGCGAACTTAAGAACAAGGTCCCTATCCATGAACAATTGCAAATAGTCGGATTTCACCTACTCTAGTGCTTCTTTGATGATGCGCAATTGAGTACTAGTGACCCCTTCTGCAACTCTTTTATGTCTCTCCTCCAACTGGGTCTTCCACTTAAGATCTTCAATAAACTTATGAGCATTATCTGCCCTCGTCAACACCTGCACAATTTGCTTCTCTATGACCAATAGTTCTCCAAATCATGCAATGTCATCTCATCATCATGGTGTGGGATATTGCACAAAGGATCAATTGACTCACTAGTCAACACCGTGCAGTGATGGGACTCGTGGACTATCATCCTCATTCAAGTTTTCATCCTCCAACTTAGCCCCTGGGTTTTCTTCCTTCACTCATAGCTCCCAACCTACATCATATCCAGGTACAATCATGCCTACATCATCGTACATGTCATAAATAGGACGCGGTGTGGAATCCATGTTATCATCAACATCATACATAGGGAAAGAAGTTGGCACCTCCATATCCCCATAGTCATCATAAGTAGGACGAGCTGTTTCATCCTCATCTTTTGCTGATTTGGAAGTTGCATCATAGGTATGCCCATCCATTATATTGGTGTCATCGTCCTCATATGCTTCTATTTGGTCTTCCTTTAGGCACAAATCCTATATATGGCTAAATGCATGCTTCTTCTCCCGTCCTTCATTCTCGTCTCCCTTCACTTTTTGACCTGTGCCTTTTAACTAATTCTCGTCCAAATCCTTAGGCCAACTTCCATACTTGACAGTATAATAGTCTTGAAAGGACACAGCTACACATATCTCATCACCAAATGATAGATATTCCTTATATCGAAGCATGTATTTAAGTGATGTTAGCTCCTTCAAATTTTCAGCCATGATCTTTGATAATTTAGCCGAGACTTTTGAGTTTTCTGCCAAAATCTCTCTCACTGTCTTCATCTTTTCTGACCTCTACATAACTCCTCACTGATTTTCCCCTTAGGCTGGCAGCAAAACCAACTCTGATACCACTGTAATATCCCCAATGCAATTATATGAAAAATGTTGTCTGGTTGTGTACTTTTGTCAAATAATTTCCATTACATTGATTTATAACTTTCTTCAACAAATTTATATTCTAATAAATCATTCCATCGAACACTTTGTGATCATTCCAATTGCACATTAAATAAGAGGGACAACATTGGCATTTTATTATGAATGGCGAATGATAACACACAACTAGCTAAGGCTGCTGTAGCATCTACAAGCACTGAGAACACACAATAACAATAAACCTGGAAATGATGGATGCCAATCCTCTCCAACAGTTGTTGCGATTCCTACTGGATTGATCTTGTTTGCACAAATCTGGTTTGCTGTAGTTGTTGACAGTGGAGAACGTACGTGGATGGCTGTAGTAGCTGGTATCATGCTCAGGAATGAAGATAATTTCTTACTAAAAGGAATAGTCCCCCTCTAACACACTTAATCAAAGGATAGCTGTCTATCTCTGCTTCCAAACTCCCTTTCATAGGTCTACGACCTCCATAGATGGCCCATGATCCTCACAACAGAGGTCTGCCCTGAAATGAAGTGACACGCCCCACTTAATAAGTATGAGATCACGGTTCTGTTGGTGGTTGGCACTGTTACTGCTCAAACTAACAGTCCTTTCAAGCAAACTATGTATGGCCTTGTGCTAGTGATGGTAAGCATGTAAGAGGAGGTAAGATCCAATGTCACCTTAGTCTACCTCCTCAACTTCTTCGGGTAACTCTTGAACCCAGGGGAGAGTCCGTGATGGAGGAATGAGTACCTGCAATCACCCTCCTACTAGCCTTATAGTCGATATCAATGCCTTATATGGAATCAACAATGAATAATAAAGACACATAAAACATATAAAGGAGTTAATTCAAGCTACCAACCAATGTAAATCAATATCACAACTTTCAATGCACTTCACAATTCCCAGGGTAGGGTTTCACACTTCCCAAGGCACTACTTAAAAAAAAGTGCACTGTAAAGAGGAGAAGATCAAGTGTACTAGGGCGCACTTGATGATCCAGTCAAAATTGCCAAAAACTCTGCATGTAAAATAAAAGACAAGTAAATTGGTGAAAGAGAGATGGTTTTGTTGAAAAAGATAGGGCATATGATTCTTGTCTCAATCCCTAAGGCATTGAGAGATTGATACCAGCATCTCTCTCTTGAAATGGCTTCCAATACTTGCAACTAGGGCATCAACTAGCAACCTCAAGCTTAGGTAGAAGAGCCTAATTAGGGCAAGCGAAGGAGTCCAAGGCCCAATCAACAATGGAGAGCTCCTTTGATAGGATAGTCTCCTTATACAAAGTTGACAAAATGCTAGCAAGAAAAACCCTAACAATTTAGTATAATGCACCGTAAAAGCGTCATCAAACTAGGGTTAGAAGTAAACCTTACCAACATGCACCAAGAAATGAGCAAGGAAGAGACCTTAGGTCACTCTTGAGCTTGAGTTATTGCAACCAACCATACCATCAACCAAAGCATGTGCAAAATTAAGCCCTAGAAACACCTTCATTTATCCTTCAAGCAAGAAAACTCATCCCAAGAGAGGTGTGCATTGTTAAGATTCAATATGCTAAGATAGATAACATCAGTATTCAATTCAATTTCACAACAATAACATATACAGGATCATTGAAAGAATAACGAGCACAACATAAACACAAGAGACACAATTTATCCTGGGAAACCCTCATGGGGTAGAAAACCCAACAAAACTTCCTCAATATAGATGATCAAAAGTACAAAGATGAAATCCCCAAAGAAGAGCTCCTTCTCCTCCTTTGTAGATCTCTCTCTCTCCTATGCGAGTTCACAAGTGAGTGAGTGTGTGTTCAAATGAGGAACACACCTCCTCTATTTATACTTTACATTCACTTGACTTTTACACTTGACAGGTCGGCCTCAATAGTTTATTCTCTTGCTGACTGGGCTGACCCCTCTAGGGGACTTAAATACCCCATTACAAATGACTCTTAGGGGATATATTGCCCCTACTTACATGGAAGGATTTACCTCAATGACTTTACATAATAATAACATCCCGACGGAGGAATAAAACATCTCTGGATGAATAATAAAGTACAAATAGAATATTCTTTGAAGTTACAATATTTCAACATGCATAGCATCAAGAGCCCCAATAGACTAGTAGAAAAAGAAAAGATCTTATAATGAACCCATATCTTGTTTTTTTACAATGAGAGGGAGGCTATATTTATATCAGGCTAGCCTCACCTAATTTTAAGTTATTAGCCTACATATAATGTAAAAAATATAACTTTTGTCTTGCTCACCCATAGCTTTGGGGGCTAAACCACTAAAAAGACATAAAATAACAATATAAAAGTGCAATTAGGCTACACCACGAGCTAGGTGTGCCAAAAAGAGGACGACATGCCCCAACTAACCCCAATAGATGTGTGCCCTCCACGTCCTCCTTCATTATTCTTGTAGGATTCTTCAATAAGGAAGTACAATTAGTGGGTACACAACCTAGAGGAGGGGTAAAATAGGTCCAAGTGAGCAAATAAGGTGTGCTAAACAAATGCTATCACCTTTTACATGGAAAATAAAGGAGTGTGGTCATGCATCCAAGTGATTAGCCCCCCAAGGGCACCAACCCCTACAGGGCGAGCACCTTCTGGAGGTGGAAATCAAGTGGATCATCCATGACATGATTAGGGGTATTTAGCCCCAAATCAATACTCTAAGCTTCAACTTTACCTTTATATCTAAATTTTTTAACCCCTTGCTCTGGTAAACCTGACTGGGAATGCTTCAGATACTCTGAGGCGTAACAGGCACAAAAAGGAGTGAGGTGGCACTCAAGAGTCAAAACATCTCCATGGTTCCTCTAATACTCACGGCCCTCTAACACCTTTCAACGAGCTTCCAAAGTTTTTTCATAATTGAGGTTGCTTAGCTCGAGAAAGATTACAATCCTCTTCAACAGATTCACTCTCCTCAATTGAGTTTTGCCTTCTAATGGACTCGGTCCTCCCCTACCGTAAATTCGTCCCTCTTCACAAGCTTTTAGCCCCCCTCCAAATCCACGGTTCGGCCTCAATGGCTTGTGGCCTTCTCCAAACAAAGTGGATCGGCCCTTAAGGGAGCCTCCACGACTCTCTCCCAACCCCACAGCTCCCTCTACACACTCCTATAGCCTCCCTAAGTTCCAGGGCTTTGCAAAGAGGAAGATGGGGCCCCTTAACAACGCCCAAGCTCATGGTCTCCTGAAAGAAAATGCCACGATTCTTCTTGAACGTCCATGATCCAACAAGGCACTTGGTCCTCTAAGGAAACCAACCAAGCAAATCACTACAGCACAAATCTGAAGATAAATTGTCAAATGAAGCACCAATGAAATCTCCTGGGCGGATCTCCCTTCATTTAGCTAGGGTGGATCATGCACCACCGAAACCAAACAATGATGCAAGGGTTTATCCAAACCCTAACGAAAACTCTTGCTCACCAGACATACAAGAGATCAAGTCAAATTATCATAATGCATAGATGAGGCGTTGCCCCTCCTTTTATCTTCCCCTGAAGCTCCATACCATGGGCAATACCATGGAACACACAATACCATCTAAAATGTCACTTTTAAAAATAAATTTTTTTAGGCCTAAGTGACATCTAATAACCACCTGGGCTGATCACTTGGAAAGTGACATCACACCTTAACATCTAAGTATTGCATTGATCACATTACTGATATAAAGTGACCTTTATACAAACTTTCATTACTCCTAAATATTATTGGTTTTGACATTGCTTCTTGTTTGAACAAAACTGGGGGTGACCCTGAGGTGCGCTCATTGTAGAGGTACTAGACCATTTGGAAATCACATGGCTCTTTTAAACACAAGGTTTTGGGGTGGCTTCTGCTCCAGCAAGGGTTGGCTGTCAAGAGCAGGCTTCATATAGTTGCTGCAACAGATGCAGCTAGTGTCCTGTGTGGGGAGGATGAAACAGTTGAGCATGCTTTTTGGAGATGTTGGGCTGCCAAGGTGTTTTGGACATGGTTTCAGGCTGAATATCATTTCTTCTTTACTGCCCCACCAGAAGGTCCCCTTTTAGGATACACCTGGATGATTAGGGACCACTGCAAATCCTTGTAGTACACAGTACGGTTGAATGCTATTTTCTTTCTTTGGAAACATTGGTGTAAAGCTACTTTTCAGGAGGATTCCTCCCCTCTGACTTAGGGATTTGGAGGAGTTTTATGCAGGGGTTGGCTTTGCTTGTGAGAGTCAAACTCAGTGTCTTTCATTGTGATGTTGAGTCCCTTTTTTTTGGTGCATAGGAGCATATGCTTACCCTTTCGGCATTTTTAGGGTGGGGTTTTCCTGGTACCCATTAATTTTCTGTTTGTATTTTCTTGCAAGAAATATTTATGTCAATCATAAAGTATTGATATATTCTGCATTTGCTAAGGATATAAAAGTTTGGACCTTAGTGTCTTATGTCATCCAATTTGTTGTATCTACTATTTTTATGCAAGTTTTCCTTTATATTACAACAACTATTGTATGAAACAAAACAACACATTAGAGGTAAAACAATGAAAACTAAAAATAGGAAATGTGAGAGAAATCTCCATCTCTCTTTCCAAATTGCCAAAGAAGACTTTTGCCTAATGCTCAGAGTCCCAATTTTTTTATAAACCCAAACCAGTTAGTGAAGATTAACACCAGCAATGTGAACATGAATTTTTACATGAGAAACTCATGCAAGAGACTACTGCTCAAGACTACTCAAGAAATGAAAGATCAGCATAAAGTTCACCAGTGAATCATCCCCTTATAGAAGAAGAGTCAAACTAATAATGAAAGATGGACCCACCCATTAAATATAACTCAATCTCAGAGAAGATAAATACAGTCAAAATCACCACCAAAGTAAAGTATAAATACAGTAAAAATCACCTTTACTGATGTTGGCAATCCTCCTCATTCTACATTGTTTCAGTACAACTCCTTCTCTAGGTCTACTTTTGCATGGGAGCATTGCCTAATGTCAGGTAATGTCTTGTAAATTTATAAACATGTCCTCATTGTTACATTTTTCTTGTCATGCTGTCAGCTTAATAAATTTGCAGATGCAGAAATTTTATGGATAGATTACTTCGTAGATGGTCGATTCCTACCTGCAAATCTCAAGTTTAGCCTCTTACTTTCAAATCTCCAACTGTGTCATTGGTCATATTAATATAACACATGTCACAGGATTTCTGACAAGATTCACAGTACATATAACGTAATCTAATGCACAGATACACTTAAGAAAATTAACGTCTTGCAGAGATTGTCAATTTCAGTTTTTGTGGACAAGGATATTTCTGATGGCTATAGATTTTGCACTTCAAGATATTATTGTACAATGCAACCATTTTAAAGTAATATTGTGATAGCGGCATGTTAGAAGTTTCACATTACATTTTAATACATTATATTTCATGAATTGGCTTGGTGATTTTTCTCTTTTGTTTTTGTTTAACCTGATTGTCTCCAAGGGTATATGCATGGGTCTTTGAAAAAGAATTTGGCAAGCAAGATGGATACTAATTAAAATTTATCTTTGATGTATTTTTTTTGATGCAGACAACAGTGGCATTTGTAAGCTTGATTTTTACTGCCATTCCAACGTTAATTGTAAGTAATTTATGATTGTTCCTTGGTTAATGCACTCAGAATTTGATGCCCAGCATTTTACATTAGACAGTTGACTGTATTATATAACTTAGAATCAAGTGCAGTAATGGTTGAGTGAATCTATATGTTAACAAAATTACAAAAGATCTGATTAGCTGACATCTATAGATCCCAGTAACATCTGATTAGCTGACATCTATAGATCCCAGTAACCCCGTTTTGTGTGAGACTAGCTCCTTGGGTTGGGCTCTGGTCCAATCTGCGTTATGTTATAATTGAAAATTTTAATTATTGCTTCTTTCGTGAGAGATTTCTGGGTACCAGGGTGATGCCATTTCTAGTGTTTTGCCTTAAGCATAGATATTATGGGCAAGGACCAATAAGAGGCTTTATATGGCAGTTTGTCTTAGATTGACCTGGCAACTTATGTATGATACTTGGTATTAATGAAACCATGGGTAGGATTAGGGGTTAGCTAGACCAGTCCAATTCAGAGTTAAGTGGGATGGATGAAGATGGGTGGGTGTGGCTTGCACATCAAGAATCATTGAATCACCAAATATCTCTCATTTTGTACCATATTTACACACACATTTGGATCGTATCCTTAATTAGAGTTGGTATTCATTTTGTGGGAAGTGATTTGTTGTACTTATCTATTTTTGTGAAACCCTTATTTATTCTTTGGCTGGACTGGAGCTGTTCTAATAACAGATTATTCATATAATCATACCACTGGAGATTTTACTAAATTATGGTTTGTAACTAAAGTATTTGTCTTAAACCATGTTCAAGCTTGTGTGCATATTTTGTGATGACACTTTACTCTTGCGCTACTGGCTATAGAACATACATGTCGTGGAACCTTTTGTTCCAATGTATTCCCCAATGTTTATCAAACCATTCAGAGGCAAAGATGTTGTGAAGATTAAAACAGAATTTATTGTGAATTGGGAGGCATTCATGTTAGATTGCTGGTGGTTGGCCCTTGGAGGTATTTCATAGTGCATCTGAGCTTCCATCATCAATAAGTAGTTTTTGATTGTGAATTTCTAGGTTTTGGCCTTTCCAGATTTGTACAATGGGCCTAAGGCCTACTGCCACTAGCAGAAAGTGGGCGATGCAGACAAGAAGTTGGTTACACTGTTGGTTTTATAAATGGAATCCGGAAAAGGAATTGGGGAAAATGAGGTTCTAGTGGCATTGTTTATGGAAAGTTATGAGAAATTACATTTTGGATATAGACAAGTGAATACTTGGAAGTATGAAGGCTATGAGGAAAAACGCAAGAGCGCAGCAGGAGGAGGTAGATTAAAAGAGGAGATTGGAAAATATTGATTGCAATTAGATGGCATTTCTGAAAAGTCTTTTGGTGTTTGATCCAAATTTTATCATATAAGAATTAGAGAAGATAGTCAGTACCATGTGAAGCACACAACTGCACATGAATAGAAATCCATAAGGTTCATAAGCCTATAATTTTTTCTGGAAGTTACTTTGAGAGACATGCCCAGATGTCAAGGGCTGCACTGCTTAGCAGAGACGATAATTCTTTTGGATTGCTATTGGGTGAGGCAAACCATGATGGGATGGAGCCCTGGTGGATAGCTTAATACTTTGTTGACCTAGTGAGTGAAGGCTCCATTGGCTTGTTTGTCTACAATAATTGCGGACAAGATAAAAGAGGCTTAAGAGCAAGTATAATGCAAGAGAGATCTTTTGCCCATGGGCATCTCTTGAAAGGAACCTTCCAAAGACAAAATGGACCTGATTATAAATGAGGGCTTAAGAGTCTTTATAGTTGCACCCCCCTAGGTGTAGGCTTAAAGACAAAGCCTGAAGTGAGAGGTTGTGAGTTGAGGTGACAGTGGCAAGCAACCTTTATTGCCACATGGGTTGTGCTAGTTGGTTGGAATCTTTTGTGCTTGAGTCCAAATTGGGCAGTAACAGACTCCACACATGTATTTTGAATGCTTCATTTGAGGAGGGCGCATGAAGGAGAGACCACATGTGCCACACATGTGAAGTCTCTTGGAGGAGCGCATCACTTGATTTTGGTTGTCTCTTGGTTTATTTTACTATTTTGAGGAGGGTGCTCTTGTGAGATGGATATTATATTGTTTCTTAGACCTTTTGACAAGTTCCTCGTGCATATTCCATGGAAGGCATTGGAGCTTTTACCCGTTTCTTCACTACTCTAAGAGAGTGCAGCCCTTGATTTGACATCTATTATTTGGAGATTTGTACATGTGGTACAACCATGCATTTCTTTTATGAGCTGTTGAACATATCCACCAAGTTAGCTAAGTGGATAATGCTATTTTATGCATTCCTAGATTAGATCTAGGGTTTTAGACTAGATATTATTATTTTATAATGGAGGTTTTGATCCTAGAACTCTATAAAAGCAAGGCTCCTCCATTTGTAGTGGTCAGTGATGGTTTATAGAAACTCTAGTAATTTCATATGGTGCTATTGGAGGTATCTCGGAGCTAATACAATTGGAATATTTTTGCTGAAATCTACTTTGTTGGTTTGCATTGTTGGAGATGTATTCATGGAGTGATTTTTAATTAGGTAACATCATTTAAATTTAAATTAGCTAAGTAGTGATGGTTTCGTCCTTTCTTTTCATGTCTTACACATTGCTTTGTAAAAGAGAATATTAGGACTGTGTGTTGAGGTCTTTTTATGCAATAGATCCATGCAGTATTGAAAGTGTTTGTCGATCACTTGTTAAATCTGCTTAGTATTTAGTAAGTTAGGTTGCAAGGCATTCATATGGTTGTATATCTCTTTCCTTTTGCAAGATGAGTGTGTTGAGGTCTCTTTATGCAATAGATCCATGCAGTATTGAAAGTGTTTCTCGATCACTTGTTAAATCTGCTTAGTATTTAGTAAGTTAGGTTGCAAGGCATTCATATGGTTGTATATCTCTTTCCTTTTGCAAGATGAGTCCATTGTAATGAGTTATCTTTTGACCTAGTGTGCCCAATGATTCCTAGACACTAGTGCTGCCTTCAACCAACAAAATTAAAATAAAATCTCACCTTTTTTTTTCTTTCTTTCAGATCTGAAGGTAAATAAAGTAAATCAGAATTTTCAGATCTGCAAATTCAACTGTTATCTATCATTGTTATCATTTTAAACCAGCTTGATTTATATTTAATCAATTCTGAAATTTGTACCAGCAAAACTGACTAAAACAGATTTGATTCAGCTGTTAAGTCACCCTACAAATCTGTTTATACTTTATAGCAATGTTGAAAAAGTCGGTATCGGCAAAAAGTCGGCAAGGGTCCTGTTATCACCTAAACTGTAGTTACCCCTATGGATGTATGCACTCATGGATGGCAATAGGGAAGGGCAACTCAAAAGGTGCAACCACGATCACCTCGACCTCCAATATATGGTTGTCACGCCAGTCGAGGCAACCTTCGCTTTATGTTATCTAGCCCATACAACAAAGGGGGAGACCCGATCCACTCCCAACAGGATAGATCAAAACCAAGACACCAAATCAAGTTAATTCTGAGTGAAGTAAGGTGTATGGTTTATCCTAGACCTTCGGATGAAGTCACAAGACAAGTTAGGGGTTCAATGAGTATAGCTTTGGTTCATTATTGATGTGAAAGTGACTTATGATTTGTGAAATAGGATCCAGGATTGAGGTACTAGTTCAATATGACAAAATCCATTGCCTTGGGAACCGTGTCCAATGCAGGGTAGTTTAGGGGTTGAATTGGGGCTAACTAGTACAAGTGACAAGCTTGATCATGGAATATGATGGCATCAAAAGGGTTTAGCTCACCAATCAAGGGTCAAAACACAAGTTAATCCAACAATCTAGGAAAGTCGAATTGATTTGGAGAGAGACTAGTGCCTTGGAAATTGGGATAATGGAGTCAAAGTAAAGTTAACTTGTGGTTAAGGACTCCTATTTCATGAGACAAGTGGGCAATTAAAGTCTTGATGGATGAATAGGTCTAGATCTAGGTTTGACCTAAGTGGACCACAATCCCTTAAAACAAGGAATGCTATCCCCAAGGCAAGATTTGACAAGGTGACCTACTAGACCTAGGTTTTGAATTACTCCCGTTCCAAATCCACTGAAATCTCAAGTACCCACGTCCTAGAAGTGGGACAACTCACTTCTCCAAGGTGGTGCGACTTTACCCAAGGAGGGTAAAAATGGTGATAAATGGATCAAGACAAGTCCAATGGCATCCAAAATTTAGATCCAAGTAGGTTGATCAAGTGAGAGTATGGATCTACAATTTCACGGCAATCCGATGGCTAGATCTTACTAGATCTGAGTTTAAAGATACCAAGTGGTCCAAAATGGGGATTAAATCCCTTAAAATGTGGAATAGGGCCCACAAGGTAGAAATCAGAAAAGTGACAATCTGGGGGTAGGTTATTGGATGTGTAGATCATGAATCAAGCGGGATCTCAACTACCCACATACTAGATCTAGGTCAACCCACCAAACTAGGAAGTGTGCCCTTGCTTGGAGAGGCTAAATGCCTTGGGAAGAGGGTCAAATGGAGGCCAACCCTCACCAAACTATAGATTCGGGATGCCGCGGATACTATAGAGGTGGGTTTTAAATTTCTTGCCCAAGAAGCCACTAGATCTTAGTAGATCTGAAAAAATGTAAAAATGGGCGTTTTGATTAATTAGGGTTTTAAATGTTTTAGACAAGTGGATAGATCATGGAGATAGAAATTACCTTGAGATCATACCTGAGTGATGAAGAGAGATGCCTTGATGTTGAGGAAGATTCCCGCAAAGATCAAATGAGAGATGGTTGATTTTGCTTGCCAAATTGATGCCCTAGCCCACAAGTGCGCCCTCCTCTACCTGTCAATCCAAGGAAAATCGATTTCAATCAGAGAGGTCAAGTATGGAGGAAATACAAGTAAAATGCAATGATAACATAGAATAGAAGGTCTTGGGACAGTAATACTCCCTGTTACCAACGAAGAGATCCAAAGAAGAAGTAGGGAGAGTCTTCCCCTACCAACACTTCCTCAAAGCAAATCGGCCTCCACCTGCAGATGCAAAAATGTGGTACAAAAGATATGGCAAACAAGATCTCCAATAACTCAGTGCAAAGGAAGAACCAACGAACGAACACCAAAAAAAACATTCACCACAACATTGGAGATAGATGCAATAATAATTTTCTATTCCAATAATCCAGAGCCACAAGTCTCCTTACAATGAGAAGCTCTCTCCTTTAAATAGGAAGGAGAGGCATCAAAATCCTAACCACTTTTTGAATGAGTGGCTAAGATTAAAAGATACAAATGTCTAATCAATGGTTGAGATGAGCTCAACAATAAAATACATGGATCACTAATAAAATATAATATAAGTGGACAAAATCGCCCTAGAAGAGGGGAATCCCACCAAATCATGATGACAAGATATAATAGGAAGCTTATGGTGGGTCCAAGGGGTAATTTTAGCCACCCTTGGTCAATCCCCATAGCACAATAATAATAAAATAGTCATCAATATACCAAATCGTGCCTCTATGGTCAAATCGTAGGCCTCAAAAGACCTCATAAATCATCAGAAAGTGCCATAAGTGATGGATGCGGGCCTCGATGAAGCTGAAACTGCTGGAGGTGTGGAAGACATCAATCCATCATCACTGATCATCCCATGCCAAGACATTGCCTCAGTAGCCCAAATCGAATTCCTCAATAGCCATTTCTACCAATCCTAAAATGCCTCGGGAAGCGTGAAACTGCCCCAAACTGCCTCCTGGAGTGCCTGCGCTATCAAGGTGAGGGCACTAGTGTGTCCGGGAGGGGGGTAATATGGTAAAAACAAGTGGCTGGACCACCCCCTCCAAGCACAGCGCCCTAGGTCAACCGGATAAAAATCACATCTACTTTGACAGGGTCTCCGACAGACCAAAACTGCACTGGGATAGCCTACTGAGGCTCAATCATCACTGTAAGTGCCCGTAACTGAAAACAAACTATCTCATTGGACTCAAAAGGTCCAAATCCATCCAAGATGTGTACTCATACACCATATGAGTCTCTGCATGATCAAAATATATATCCAATATACCGGAACAGGGCAAATAATAATAATCTGTAAATGATCAAATACTGCTGTAAACCATGAATCATCATCATAACCCTGTAGTTGCTGCATAGAATCATCATATACATGTACATAGACCTATCCATATCATCACGAGGTCCAACCATCTCATGTCCTATGGTTGACCTTGGTCAAACTAGGTCTAACCAAGTCAAGTGGAGGTTGGAGAGGTTTCAAGTGGTTGTTGAAAAGTGTCATATGGTTGGAGAAAGGTGTCATTAACCTCCCCAAACCTCTCACATGTGTCAACAAGCATTTTCCAAGTGTATCAACTCATTTATCCAATTGTCAAAGAGGATCTCTCTTGGTTTTGCTATATAAGCAAGGCTCTCCGTCACTATTCTCATGAAGTGTGGAACCTCTGCTCCATTTGTAAGCTAGTTTTGATTATTTGATTAATGGAATGAGGCTTTGTAGGTCTCATTGTGTCTTCTCTCACGTTGGATGATCATTGCTCCATGTACTAAGTGAGGTAATCTTGTGGTTTCATTGTCCATTTGCTCTTGCTTTGTTAGTTGTTAGCCTTATATGATTAGTATGATCAATAGGATTGAGTGAATGTAGTTTCATTTCTCAATTAAAATTGCTAGTTTAAAGATCAAGGATTTTGCATATTGGTTTGTTTACGGGTATGCTCTCCTTATTTTTAAATCTAGGATTTTACTAATGATTTAACAAGTGTTATGCAAGTGTGAAGGGATTGTTAGGTACCTCGTTGGATTTTGCAAAGGATCTTGTTTGTTTCCTTTGCTCTCCAGCTTCTATTTTGAGAAGCATAGTCTTTCTCGGAGCTACAAAGGGACTCCATTACCCAATTCTCAAAGGGGGCTTTCTCCACTTTCTTCTCTAAAACTTTCTCGAACACTTTCCGGTTTCTCCCTCTTGTTCTTTATATCTACATTGTTTAAAGTTAAATATATTCTTAGATCTAAATTATAAGAGTAGATTGCATAGATCTAAGTATTTTAAAAGTTTATCATTCAAAGATAGATCTAGCTTAGAAAGTGTTACCACCTGAGTTGCACTCAGTTGGACTTCCAGCGAGTCGCCAAAGTTTGCACAAACACTTGTGCTTTTAAGGGTTCATAAGTTCCAAATCAGGCCTTTCAAGGCCTCCTTTTTAATTTTGTAATACATGTCCATGCCCCACAGGGTTTGTAATAAAGTGTGCTAACATGGTGGTCTTTTGAGTGACTCGGGTCCCTAGAACTTGACAACTAAAGAAGGTATTCCAAGGAGTTTTTTTCCCTTGTCAATCATGCTTTGCCTTTAGCCGAATGTAATTGATGAGTTTTTCTCCTACACCTCCAAAGCTGGAATGCCTAAAGTGGTGGATAGGCCTTGGGGGGTTATTAGAGTCCATTTTTCAACCTATATAAACATGCTAGACACTAAAATAAAGTCATATGGTCATGTACTAAGTCCCTAGGTGGTTATTTTCAAGTTTTAGATTTTTTTTTTATTTTCGCCGCCGTGGCCCATTTTTTTGGTTATATTAAAAAAATAATTTTTTCAATTAATTAAACCATTTTTCCTATGGTTTTAATTGAAAAAATTCAAAATGTAATAATTAAGTGGTTTGCGGGTGGATTTTGATAAATGGATGCTTGTTTTCTAAGCCAGAGCATGCTCGTTTTCTAAGCCAGAGCACCCATTTAACCCATAAACCCACTTTCCCTAAGTTTTGAGTAAGTATTTATCTAAAAAATTGATATTTACTTAGAAACTCCCAAAAAGACAAAATAAATGTCAAAAAAGACATACTTAATAGAAAAAGACAAGTTCCTAAATCAGTGGAAAGTGTCCGGAGTTGAACTGAGCTTCAACTAAAGCCATTATACAGTCAACTGGTGATCAACTGAGCTTCGAATTAGATGATTCCAATCAATCCGAGCAAGATCTAGTTAACTGCCTCTTGAAGAATGCGCCCTCCTCTTGCATGGGGTGACTTTCACATGTGGCATCTCCTCATTTGTGGTGATTTCTACGAGGTTTGGGCCGCCAACCATCTCTACATGTGGCACTATCCTCTTCAATTGGCTTCCAATCAAGTTTCAGTTAGGATCTATCACAACTAGTTGAACTCCCTCTCAACTCATGTGCCCTCCTTGGGAATTGCACCCTAGTTTGCATGAGATTTTCTATTTAAACAGAGCTTTTCTCCATTGTTCAAGGTCGAAAGGTGAAACCTCTGCTGGCAGAGTATTGCAATATTTTTCATTGGGTAATAAGAAGGCTTTGGAGGCTTACTCTGTTGTTGTCCTTGGTTGGATGTGGTGTGCTTTGATTACATGAAGTAACCCGTATCTCTTCTATTTCATGCTTGCAATTGTTGGGATCCATTTGTCCTTTAAAAGGGAAGTTAGCTTTCATAAGGAATAGTGAGTAATGCTTTATAGGTTGCTTACTTTTGTCAATGATATTAGAATGCTAGAAGTAATATGATATCTTGTTTGAATATATTATTTCCCAAGTTTTCTATTGTTCGTTTACACATATGCTTTTAATCCTCTTTGCTAGTTGTGTTGTGATTTTGTAGGTTGCTTAAGTTCGAGGATGTGGTGAGCATGTTAGCTCTATACTCCATCAAGTAGATCCGATCAAGACACTCGATTCCACTGGTGCATCAAGAAAGAGACTCCACTACTCATCTTCAGTGCTCAATCCCCATGGGTTCAAACATCTTGACCCACTTCTTCTATTCTTTCTCGGTTACCGTTCCAATTTTTATTTAGATCTTGATTTAAAAGTTATTCTTACAAGTAGATCTGAATAGTAGCAATCTAAAAATTCTAAAGGTTTCATTTGATAAATCTAGATCTAGGTTGCTTCTCTTCTTTTTGCAAGGTTTTAAAGTGTAGATCTAAAGAGGCAAAGTAGAGGAAATTTTGAGTCTTAAAGTTTTATCAAGCAAATTTAGTGCTATGAATTCACTTGCCATCTCTTAAAGAGGCAAGCAAAGATCTTAGGTCGGCAAGCTTTCTAGCTTGCCTCACTTAGTTAATTTTTGTCTTTATTTTCAATAATTTACCCATAATTTTTGTAGTGTTTTGTACTCAAGCCAAAACACAGGTTTAGAGTGTTTTTTTTTATCATTTCATAATAATTTGTTCGCTGGAATTTTTTGCATGCTTAGCAGGTTTGCACTTTTAAAGCATTACAAATTTGATTTAGAAGCTTCCAACATCAGCCCGAAAGCCCCTTTTATACACTAGTTCTTTTAGATTATTTTTTAGCAATTTGTAGTATTGCCAGAAGCACTCTTAAAGTGTTTTTGGCCATCTTTTGATAAACTAAGCTTGCCGGTCTGTTTTGCATGCTTAGCAGGTTTGGATAACAAAAGGCTTAAAAATTTGGATCGGCAGCTTCCAGGACCATCCGGAGAACCAATATTTGAAGCACCACTTTTCTTCATTCTACATATAAATTGTCTTGTTCCATAATGATAAAGGGCAAGTAGTAGTTCTCCTAAGTCTTGAATGTAATTAAAAAATAAGAGGAGCTCAGCAGGCTATTCCAATGCCTGCCCCAATCCCCCTGGGGGAGATTCACGTTTTTTTTTCTTTTTTCTTTTTTTCTTTTTAGATTAGTTTCTCTATGTTCTTAGTAATTAAATAACATCACGAAAGCACACAAACGTCCTCAAAGGACCCTTTTTAATCGATCTATCTATTTTATGCTTTGTGGCTTTTACAATACAATTGTTCTTAAAAATTAACTTATTAATTTTTCCCCTTGATTTCACGAAGTATTGCACCATTCTGTGGTGTGTTGAAAAGAGACTCTTGGGGCATAGCTTAGTTTAACAGTCCACTTCACACATTTTAATAAAATAAACCAACGCTCAAAGCCTGAAGTATGCTCTTGACCGTTGTAGCATAGTCTGAACAGTCAGGTCAATCAGAAAAAAGGTATAGAGCAACTAGTCTTAATAGGAAAATCCAATTGAACTTAACTTTAAGAACTCTATAGGTTGCGTGGGTGCACACCATAGAGTTAGAAGGTTACTTTAAGCAGGTTCATCCTTGCCTTGTTGGACACTTGGTAAACCTGCTATAACACTCAATTCTAGAGGTTAGGTTTCTTCTAGGCCAAACCAAGAATTAACCCACTCCCATAATACCCACTAATAATTTAAAATATACAACAAGCCTTTGCAATACTTTCACGACACAACACAACAACAGTTGCATTCATATTCTCGGCACTGGTCATTATTCGTTACAAATGTTTAAATTCAATCATAAAATGTTGAGAGTTTATCTATATCATGTGTTGTGGTAATTAAATCTAATTGCAATTTAACTCCTATATTATACTTTTAATTTGTTTTTTATAGTTAAAACCCTTAGATTAATTTCATAGGGACCACCCCCCTTGGCTTCGCTAGGAGTAAGCCTAGATGGAGGAGTCCAGTAATTAGGTGACAGCACTTGACTCTGACTTGCCCCCAAGGACACACCGAGTGGCTTGAAGGTTTCCTGCCGCGTTCCCCCTAGGTGTGTATTAGGCGGCAACATAAAGTAATTGATTTTTGCAAGTCTTTCAAAGCAATTTTTTTAACCTTGTGAATCAACTAGTTTCCTTCAAGTTTTAAAAGTAGAAATCAAGCATTTGAGTGCATCATTGGCTACCTTTTTAAGGTTGTCCAAGACCCTAAGAGTGTTAGCTTTCTTAAACTAGTTTTAATTTAGAATTTTTTAAGCTTTTTTCTAACTTGCCCAAGTCACTTTTAAAGTGATTTTGGGCACTTTTTCTACTAATTTAGTTTGCTGGTTTTTGTTTTATGTCAGCAAAAAAACAGACTTAGGAGGACTTATTTCGACAAGATTAAACAAGCAAAGACCCTCTTGAACCATCTATTTTCTCCCAAGCTTTTTCTATAAGCTTTGTAATTGTAACCTCTTTTCTCCAAAAGTTATAAGGAGAAAGAGGAGTTCTTTTTACTTTAGTTGGCATTGTAATCTCATAATAAAATCACTTTTGGAAGTGAACTCTTAAAGCTTGCTTCTCATTCCCCCACGGGGGATTGGTGTTGGTGCTCTTTTTTGTTTGTTTTTACTTCTTGTTGTCACACAATCTCTAGTTGTTTGTGGTGGATATCCCAATAGGGACGGTAGAGGATACAACTAGGAGGGTGTAACCGGCAATAGCCAAGTCCTCCGCTCAAATGAGCGGAAGTCATGTTGGACAAGGCTACTGTCACTTTAGATGAGGCACTTGGCCAAGTCAAGGGAAAGACCCTGCTCAACCAGTGATGGTTGAGACTCGACAATCAGACACCCAAACCCAAAAGATAAACAAAGTGAGACACAGAATGGATGGCTAAGTGTGAGTTGTCTTCCAGCTTTAGTGGAATCGGGACTTTGGATGGAAAGATGTACTAGATGAGACACATTCAGATCTGATTACACATGTAAATGATAAAATCAATGAATGAATAGAAGGCTGGAAATTAAATCAGCGAACAGAAATTTACTGGAAGAGTGATTGGAAGCACTACCTATGGGGAATGAGGCTCTTGATGATTTATTCATACATGGCAGTGATAGATATAGAAATTAGACACATTTTCCAGCTATTATATAGATGATTAACTTGCTGATTTAAGACAGGGAAAACAGGCCAGCAATAAGTGAAATTTACAGCCCTAGGGGAATGAGTTAAATAGTAAAAAATGGATCTAGGGCAGCAAAAAAAAAACGTAAAAAATCACTTCCAGCCAATGAAACTTGCTATCCTAAGGTAAAAAGACGTTCTGAAGCAGATTAGCAAGTACCCATAACCCCAAATTGACCCAATCACCCAGAAAATTGAAAATGCCCAGGGAGGGCGAAATTGTCAAAGTGGCCAGTGTTGGTTCAGAGGGTGAATGGAGTCGGAATGAAATGAAACTTCAGATATGGCTACTTAAGCATAAATCATTACTGGGTTTTTAATAAAAAAGAAATCCTACAGTTAAAACTAATATTTTGTATTTTTTAGGGTTTTTAAGTGAGTTTTCTGCTCAACACACACATACAATGGAATTTAAATGCAAGAAACCAGCAAGAGAGATCTACTTGAGAATGAATCGATGGACAAGATTGCCAAAGACTAGCCCTCCAAACTCAATTGTTGAACAACAACGTTTTTCCTCTGTGTTTTGAGCTCAAAATGACCAAGTGCGCCCTAGGTACCTGCCACAAACAGGAACAAGTCAATGATGCAGCAAATAACAAGAGAAACCATCAAGTAAAAATGACTAAAATGAAGGAAATTGAGAGGAAAAATGCAATAACAACTCCCTTGGTTGATATTCTGAAGAAGATGAGCGAGTGTGGGGTTCCCACTCCAAAACCAACGCCCTCCTTCAGCTGTGCTCTTCACCTGCAAGTCGAATGGCCAAAGACAATAGTGGAAACAATACACTAGCAGCTCAACAAGGCTAAGGAAGTCTAGATATCAGTCAAGCAATACATATCCATCCATGAACTCTCAAGAAGTGAAGAAGAATGGCTCTATATCATCATAAACTCAAGTGTACAAATGTGCCAAGAGGCTGCAATGGAGGTGAGTCCATTCTCTTATAGAGATGGCTCACTCTCTAGCTAGGTTTCCCCCCAAAATGGAGGGTTGAGATCATCTCCCCATCCACAAAATCGAATGGTGGAGATCACTCAAGAGGGAGGTGCGAATCGCCCCAAGGAGAAGCGCACTAGTGGGTGAGAGGGACCATGTGGGGTCCATACAATATATGAAGTGGTGTTGGGGGGTGTCTATAGTATGTTTTATCCCCCCAACATAATACATCAAGGCACAATACAATGAAACATACACCAAGTCGAATTCCCCTAGTGGAGAAAAACGCCCCCCTATGGGCAACTCGTCCTCCATGGTGAGCTGGGAAAGTGAGGGCCCCACAAACATGAAATGCAATGTCAAAACATACCAAAATTACCTTATGATTTACCTTTACCCATGCCAGCCATTGATTTTTCCATTTCACTATAGTTGCCTTAGTCAAAATTCTGATTTCCATGTATTTTATGCTGGTTTATATGGCTGAAGATGAAAATTGGGCTTTTGACTCACTTTTGTTGCCCGGATTGCTGAACCGTCTGCTGCAATGTGATCGTGGACCCCAAAGGTAATAGGGATGACCACTTGAACGACCCCTATCCATCACTTTGGCAATATTTGCCCCAAATCCATGATTTTTAATTAAAACAAGTCAAAGTTGACCAATAATAATTAAAAATCTCTCAAATGGCTCAATGTTTTGCAATTCTGTCAATTGTATGCTCATACGGAACCCCTGCAGATAATAAATGATCGAAATCGAAATTCCGATCGCAACATTTTTTTGGGCCCATTTTTGGCCTAGTCAACCCAGTTTGACCAAGTCAAATCTGGTCAACTATAGTGCTAGCTGAAACCTGTATGCAAGCATGAAGTGACAAGGCTCAATTAAACAAGTTAGTACATTACTAAGCAATAAATGATATCATGGTGATCAAAAATACATTAAATCCCGAATAGTACAAGTCCCTAGTGAAGTGGGCCCACCACCTCCAAAAGACTAGGATGCTATACACCTTCATAGAATTGACCACCTTGCTGACTCTAGGTGATGTGAACAACATGGTAAAAGATATGGGAAGACATGGATAAGGATCATGTGACCACTAAGACAACTCGGGAAAGCGGGGTCCACTGAGGTGAGTATGCCATGACAAAACATGAGGAAGGGCGGTGCCTCACAAATGGGTATAGTGCAGGGAAACCACCACTAGTCATCTAACAAGTATCCCACAACTCACATCCATATCCGAAGACTCCATGAGGTTCTTTTCTAGAGCTGCCAAACTGGGTGTCCGACAAATCGTAACCTGAGACTCTAGGGGGCAATATTGAGCTTGTCCCTTGCTCCTTCTCACCTCCTTGTCCCGCAGGACTAGGTGAGGAATAACCACTACAAATGCTGACATGTATAGCTGACCAGAATCCATGTGTGTTGATAAACACATTGCATGGATTTTACAATGAATTTCATACTTGGCCCTTTTTTGGCTAGATTTTGCATTTACAACATAAAGGCCTTTTTAGCCTGATTTACATTTCATTTCTTCATTTCTTCATTTCTCCATGGCCCTCTTGGGCTACATACATATCTCAAAAGATATAAACATGGCGCTCATACTGCAAAGGTAATGGGGGTGGGTAATACAAGCTTTGACGACAAGTGGGGAGCACCCGGTGAGGCTACACAATCCTAACTGCGTTGCAACATCGGGGGCAACCGACAGAAGCAATTCCCAGGTCTAACCGTGTATCTCACACACTAAAGAGCCGAGGCACAATAAACAGGGAGTCATGGCAAACTCAGAGATCAGTGGGGAAAGGGGGTCCTCGTGATCACAAATCAGAATCCAAGTCGGGGAAGAAGTGTCATGGATGAGTCGGATGAGTGGAGGAAGTGAAGATGGTGCTAAAGTCAGCTACTGAGGGGCTAAGTGATCAGGTCTAAGCCAAGTATACAGGACATGACTCAGCGTGCATATACATAAGTCTAACTAGGGGGGGTGGACTGACATCACCAATAGGCCCAAACATATCATATCATAAGCAGATCACCAAACATATCATCTCATGCAAAGTTAGTGTACTAGCAAGTGTAAAAGAGTCTAATCTACAACATGAGCAATAATCAATATATGCAATACCTGCTGCCACTGAACCTGTATCTGAGCTGGATCTCTGCTGAATCCGGGCATACAATAAACCAGCACTGTACTGTGACAATCTCTATCAGAATATGACTAGGAACTATCTCAAATGGGCTTGTGTCAAAGCCTCGCAAGGAAAGGTAACCCTATGGTAGATGGTAAGTCCAACTGCCTGTCCCCTCTGATGTATCTGCTAGGGGGAATCTAAACAAAACTGCCTCGTCTGAAGGCAGCTGATCTCCGATCTGGAAAAAAAAGTACTGTGCAGTCCTCGGCCGCACAGTTTGCAGTGTGGAAGCTGCTCCCGACATAAAATGTGATAACACTTCTTTAGGTTTTCTAATTTTTAACTTTAGCTTTAGTTTGTTTAAAATCAATTTAAATTAATTAAAACTTATTGTCGTGGTCCAATCCAAATATTGGGCCATTGACTCACCGAGACATAGGAATTTTTAACTTTGTTTTGCAGACCGTATACTTTTTTCACTACAATTTGATTTATCCTTGGAAAAACATAATCGAATACTAACCCACTACTTCGGTAGTGTAGTAATTAGATAACTTCTTTTTAGTCTTTCTTTTATTTTTAATTAAACCCCTTGCTTTCACGAAGTACAGATTTCAAGATAAGGGCTTGCCTGAGTACTGGCCAAAAAAGAGACTTTTGGGGCTGTTAATAAATGTCATGTCCCCAATTTTGGTTTATCCAGTACCATGGGTGAAAGGGGACAAAATCAACCCCTAAGGGAATTAAATGTTATTAGTTCTATTTGCTTAGAATTAATTTTGGCCTAAGTCTCCCAAGTTGGCAAATTTATTTATTAAAGGCAATTTTGATAAATAAAATTAATGGATAATGAGCAAGTGGGCCAAGAGGGCACCCATGTGGAAGATGTTGCCAAATTGGAGTAGGGGTTAATTTTGAGGCAATTATACCACATGAATTAATTAATTGCTTAAATGTTGAATTTGGAATATTTTTATTAATAAATATTGCTAATAAATATTGGCAAGTGGTGATCATATGGCTAGGAGGTCAAATTTGGTCATGTGGACCACTCTTGCCTTAGTGGAAAATCTCAGGAAAAGCAAGGAGTCCAAAGGAGGAAAGAAGACAAGGCAAACAAATTAGAAACTGGCAAAAGCAAACAAAAAAGTTGGCAAAAGCAAGCAAAAGCAGAAAAGTGGAAAGTAAATAAAGTGGAAAGAACAAGAAAAGCTGTAAGTAAAGATTTAGCAACATCCAGAAAGCTAACTAAGGCACAATTGCTAATCTGGGTGAAGAGAGACAAAAGTTGGCAAGTTTTTCTAAGACAAAACTTGCTAATTATTCCAAGAAGGCACCCACATGACTTGGAGTAGGATGGGCAAGTGGTAACCTACTCTCACAAGTCACCAAAGCTAAGTAACTTACTCAGCAGGTCATCATAAAGTTTATAAAAGAAGCCAACCAACTCCAATGAAGAACTTTTGATCATTTATGTTTTCTCATGAGAGCTCTAATGCTTCTCTAGTTGAGTGATGTGCCTTAGCTGTGCTTCTTGGGTGATGTGCCCCAAGGCCCTTAGTTTCCAGAGAGTGTTGTGCAGGTCTATGTCAAGATATTGCAGCCAGTAACATATGCTTCCAGCCTCCATTGAAGATCTACAGTCATTCGGGAGAACAAGTTCCTCCAACAGTGATTCTCCGGCTAGTTTTGGTGAAGATCCATCCATTGAAGAAGATAGAACTTGGGAGTGCGACTAGGGGCGGAAGGAGAGTTGGTGCAGCCATTATTGCAGACATCAAAGGTGTTCAAGATCAGTAACCAGCTTCAGATCAGATCCATACTTCTCTTCTCACTCGTTCTCCATTTAGAGCTAAATCTAGAGGAGTTTTCCCTGAAGGAGAGGGTTGACACGTGAATGCGCTCCAGACAAGTTCAGAAGCTCAGTAAGCAGCCATTTACAGTCATATGACCTGTAGATGACCTGATCCTATCACCATAGCAGATCCACAGTAATATTCTATTTCTTCTCTTCATTCTCCGTCAAATGTAATGAATATTTAGCCTGTGACGCACTGTTGTGTTGGGAGACAGTTAAATCAATAAAAGAAGGATTCTGATATATTATTTTCGACCTGCATATGTTCAGTATGTTATATCAGATCATTATTTAATGTCATAGTAGAGTTTATCATTTATTGGAGCAGTTTAAAGGATTAAAATACAAGACTAGCTAGTTTGGTGCTTAATCTAGACTAGTTTCACCATATTTACTGCTAAATCTTTTCTGAGGATCCATTTTGCATTCTGTCAGTTGGAGGAGGTTGTTAGTTCAATATAATATCCATATCAGTCCCTGTAATAAGAATTTGAATGCTTTTAACTTCGTTTTGGAAAGCCTGTATTGTGACTAGCTCAGCTGTCCACCATTTGCAAATAATCCCCAAATTGTTCCAAACCTTTCCAAGTCAATCCAGTCTTTATTCCAACATTCCTTATGAGTTGTATGACTGATATATCTCTGTCCTAAACACCTTTAACCTTTACCCAGTCTTGTTGGCATATGCTAGAAGCCCAGGAAGCCTCGAAGTAGGCAATAGATTCATTCTATTGCTGAAAAGTGAATGGCTCTAGTACCTTGTGCCAAGGACTCCTGCTAAAAACATATTTTTCTACTGCTGCACCTAATCCCATATAAATTCCAGAATCAAACTTTCATCCCACCATCTTCAGTCTGCACCTCAGTACCCCTCACTTACCTCCCGTCCAGTTCGAAGGATTTGCCACAAAATTTCACTAGTAAAAGTTTTAAAGTGGAGTTAATATCTGGGTCAGATCTTGCCCAGAATATTACAATAAACAAGAAAAATTTGTTTAAAAAATCCTTAAAATTAACAAGGCTATGTCCCCAGTATGCTCTAGATCTCTGCAGCCTAGTAATTAGTCTTCATATCTTTTAATTAACCTCCCATAGACAAATATCCAACGTCTCCATTTTGCTTTTGTGTGGGAAAATTTCACAGAGAAAGCGGGGAACAACTAGATAGTGACCGCGGGCCCCCGTAAGACTACACCCTCGTTTGGTGTAGTGTTGGACACACCCCTGTGACTCCAATCTAGCCCACATATTCTCGCGCGGAGCCACACTTAGCGAGTCTGGACATATTCCCAGTACCTTCATCATATATTGGGAATCCCCCTCCCTAATTATCCACTCATCTTTTCACATTAATTTAAAATTGACCAAGAGCATTCGCACACCATTTTATCTAGTATTACAACAACACTCTATTTGACAACATATTCAACACTGGTCTTTACTTTTATCATTACAATCATTTGTTTAATTCTATCATGCGTTGAATGGTTATGGAATTATTATGATCTTTATGTTGTTATGCTTTAATTTCATATTGCAAATCTCTTGTTTCAATTTCATTCTTATAAACTCCTAAAAAACTCACTCATCCACCAAACCATCACCTAAAGCTTAATCAGCCTTAATAACTTTTAGGGTCCACCCCCCTTGGCTTCGTTAGGAGTTTTCCTAAACGGAGGAGTCAAAAATCAAGTGACAGTACTCGACTCGAAGCTTTTCCCCAAGGACACACGTAGTGGCTTGAAGATTTCTGCCACGTTAACCCCTAGGTGTGTGAAAGGCGACAATAAGAACTAGTGCTCAGTGAGTCACAAGGTCAGTTAAACTCAGTCTAGGTGAGTATGCATGGCTAACTAAGGGTATTTGGCTCTAGTTAAGCCTGGATGGTCTCCAAGCACTGCATGAGCAATTTGAATAGCCTCCTGACCTAATTCAAATTGCCTTGCTATTTATTGTGTTCACCTCCATTCATTACAATTAATGAAATACATCATTCTTTTCTTCTTATCTGTTCTAGTTTTTGTGTAATGATCTATGATAAATCATTTGTTACATGATTAGTTGATTGTTGATTTAATTTTCACAGTATATCTCTCTTCATCTTGTTTATGTGACTAGATCTATATGCTCAAAGTTTATATTTTCACCTATTTTACTTGCCTCAGCTGGTCCCACCAAATTGAAGCCTTTCTTGTAGATTGCATATAGCAATTTTATCCTTCAAGTTCATTGAGTAATCTAATCTGAAATACTTTCTCATCCCCAACAACTAGGATTCAATATCTTGCTTCATTTTGTTCTCACCATCAAAGGTAGGTGGCTTCATTTTGCGAAGCTCTTCTTGCAAGAAGTCTTGTTCATGCTTCCTTCTTTGTGTCTAATTGTTAACATATTTTGGTTGCTTAATGGATCCTCAAAAGTATATAACTCCTCCATGGGGGAATGAGATGGAGAATGATAATCTCTCTAATGTTTGGTAGCTCTTCTCGACTCTTGGAGTTTTCCATGAGATTCCCTCTTTGAGCGACCTTTGTGTTTATCCACATCCTCCGAGCTAGATCCATGTTGTAATTGTCTCTCCAATTGATTTAAGCTTTGCACCGGTTGAGTATTTTTTTGATTTTGCCTTTCCTTGGCTCTCAACATCCTTTCATTATCTGCTCAACAACTCTGAACTTCAACTATCAAACTTCTAATGGTTTCCACTAGATCTAGAGGCTCATTTGGTTCGTTATGTCCATTAGATTCCATCTCTTCATTTCCCACACTGACATTCAGTTCTCTAACTTCTTCCTCATTGTCAAAAGGATCTTGTCCAGACTTCGTAGTCCTTCATGAGTTAATTTTGAATTCTAGCCTCTGTCTCTTATATAGCATTGTATCTGCAAAAGTGTTCTTGCAATTACATATGTTAGATACATTTTATCCCCAACATTGTAGAGATTCGTTTTTTTTAATGCTTTCTGGAAACTATACACATTGACATTTTTTTGTCAAATCAAGGCTATAGTTTCTTTTCTTTCCAAATTTTGGAAAAATCAAAAGTACCTCTCTAGAATCTAAATCTTTAGGTTTATTCCCTTCTGGTTTAGCTTTCTAGTGTCTGTACTTATGTTGAATTCTGAGGTTGGAGTAAAAATGTACAACTTCTAGAAGTTACCATTCTTGCCCAATTTCTATATTCAAGATTGGACACCAAATTCTTCCAGTTATAGAAGAAAATCCAACAAGACCTAAAAAAACATTTAAAACAGGCATTGAGAGTGATTATGATTGTGAGCACTCAACAACCTTCAGTGCAGTGATCCGATATCCTAGTCATTTTCTGCATCAATATGGAAATGTCAACTTTTTAGTTTTTACCTTTTGCACTTCATCCAAATTTAGAAAATCTGGTGGAAATTGCTTATCTGTCAAATGGTAAGGATCCGCAATTTTTTTTGAAATAAATACTTCTACTAACGTGGCATACTAGGTGTCATGTGCTTACATGGTTGTGGTTTCCACCTGGAGGATATGTGTCATCATTTGGCATTGCCTCTATCCTTCGGTCCCCATGTTCTCCATTGTGGTGTCCCCACTTGGACACGTGGCACCCATCCAACAATTGAGGAGGCCCAAGCTGCAAGTTTTTAACATGCCTCATGCTGCCTGCAATGGTAAATTGCCCATACATGTGACACTCATTCTACCGTTGTAGAGCTTGAATACCAGTTTCCAAAACCACGATCCGGGGCTCCACAATATCAGTTACAACCCTTCCAATACCATTCTGCATATACCATTCTACAATTGTAGAGCTCAAAAGTCAGTTACCAAAACCATGATTTGAGGCTCCACAATACCACTTACTGCCTAAGTTACCGGAAACGCTGGTTTGGCAGGCTGGAAACGCTGTTCCACATTTTAGAAACAAAATTTGATGGGATATGGGTTTGAAGCGGCGGTGATCCGTTTCAGACCCGTTTCAGATTTTTGGGCATGCCGTTTCAGAATTTGGAAACAGAAACTGGTCGTTTCAGGGGAAAAAGATACGTTTCACCCCTATTCGGATCTGTTTCAGGTAAATATGATCCGTTTCGATTTATATTTGGTACATCTCAGGTGATTTTCGCGGGAATACGTGATACGAGTTTGCAATTTCAACGGGAAATCGCGAGCAGCTCGTGCTATAAATGAACGCCCCCCAATCACATAATCATTATGTTAGATTTTAAAACTTAAGATTTAATTTTAAGTTTAAAACTTTAATGTTTAAATTTTTAAAATTTAGTGTATGGCACTGTGGCAGTATGCCCATTGCCGACTGTACAATTTTAGTATTTTACTGATTTTCAATTTTTTAGTTTTTATTTTTATTTTTATGAAATGAAAGACAACTTAAGAGACAACCATTTATTTTCTTGACTAGTCAATGGATATACCTATTTGCTTAGAAGGCCCATTTATAATCTTATCTCTTTCTGTCATAAATCTCTATTTATTATTACACATTACAGGAAACCAAAATAAGAAGCTAGTTTTAGGTTGGATTCTTCCATAATACCATTGTTCGTGCAGATAGGCACATAACCAATGAGCATCAAAGTGCATTAAGGGATTATAAACATGGGTTAGTCCAAACCTTAATGTCTTATGTTGAAAGTCTTATGTTAAGTGATTCATTTTTTTTTAAATACTGCAAAAACAAGGGTGTAAGGAATTGGGCTCTGTATGACAGCATTTGTATGCTGTCATTGTTCATATCCTTATGTTCAACCTTGGCTAAAGAAAACTTTGAATTTCTGTATGAGGAAGACCATTTATTCGCTACAAAGTCACCAAACATTAGCCCATATGTATGCACACTGGAAGATCAACTTTGGAACTTAATGGTCATTTCCTTGGCAGTTAGAAAATTAACAAAGTTTCAATCATTTATCAACAATATAATTATTATACGTGATGAATTTCAACTCATTTTCCTTCTTCTGTTGGATAGTCCATAAATGAACTATTGTCCATTACACGTGCCCACTGTTAGCTTGTGCTTCTGTGGTAAGCAATTTAGTCTTTAGATGAAAGACTATACATTCTGCCTTTCTGTTTTACATCAGTATAACTGTAGCAGTGGTCAGTTAATTTGACGGTGAAACCAACAATGCGAGATTAAGAGAACCTAGAACTTCTAAGTTCTCTTAATCTCACATTGCTGGTTTCATTTCATAAAAATAACATTATGATTAGACAAAGATAGATAGATATTAGACATAGATAGATATTTATTATTAACTTATGGATCACAAAAGGAAATCATTCTTTAGTAATTAGAAGAACTTAGGAAGAAAAAAAATAAGAATGAGAACTCAATAATATTAAGTAATAAATTGATCAAACACTAAACTTTAAAGCCTGAAGGTCTTCTCTTTGCTATTATAATAAATAAGAAATCATGCTTGGAATCTGGATAAGATGCCCAAAAATTTATAAAAAGAGAGTTAAAGCTCCAACATAATGATAAAATCAATTTGGTGTTGATGAATATGATTGTCATTGATGACAATACATTAATGACAAAGGACAATGAGTGGAGGACATGGAAAAGGTTAAATTGGTGACATGAAGGACATGATGACATGGACAAAGAACAATGACATGACAAGTGTTGATGATGACTTGGCAAATATTGACAAGCAAGCATTTATGACTTGGCAAGCTTAAAGGTAATGACATGGACCGAGACATGGCAAGGACAAGGACATGATGTATGACAAATGGCAAGGACAAGGACATGATGCATGACATGAATGGCATGCATGATGACAAGGCAAGCATGGATGACATGGCACAAAGGACAAGGACCTGGATTGATGATGAGGTGGAAAAGGCTGATGGAAAGCAAGATAAGGTAGCACAACTGCGGGCATTTTTATTGGCCCATGCGGGCATCTTCAAAGCTTAGCTTGCGGGCATTTTTATATACATCCTGTGGGCATTTTCATATGCCCCTGCGGGCATTTGGAAGGCCCCTTCCGGCATTTCAAAGCCCTCTTGCGGGCATTTGATGGAAGAACTTAATGGCCCCTTGCGGGCATTTTCATAAGACATCTGCGGGCATTTGTAGTGGTCATGCGGGCATCTTATGGAGAGCTGCGGGCATCTCCAGGACAGTGTTGCAGGCATTTTTTATGTGCCCTTGCGGGCATTTTATGGGAGCTATAAGGAGCCCCCCCTGTGGGCATTTATAAAGGCCCACTATAGGCATTGTTGAAGTGGCTGCAGGCATTCTTCATGAGCCCTTGCGGGCATATGGAAGGCATAAAAGAGAGCCCTTGCGGGCATTTTTAGTGGGCCCATGCGGGCATATTTTAGGGAGCTAAAAGGGCAAGTGAAAAGGCCCTTGCGGGCATATATAAGAGCATATTGCAACATCACTCAATGATGTGGCATAAATGATGAAGTGAAGGATTGGGCTTTGGAATCCACTCATGATGATTTTAAGTAATGATGATGTGGCAAAGAAGGTTAACAAAATATATATATTATTGAAGAGGATAATATGGAAATATAAAATATTATTTGATAAAATGAAAATTAAAAATGACATGTCGGCTTCCAGAAGTTATGGAAAGGAAAAGTATAAATAAAGAGGACAAAGTTTTATTTGTAGTGGAAAGAATGTGGAGTAATTCGGATAGGTGAAGAGAGCTCTGTTTTTTGGGGGTGAGGAGAAGTCTGAGGTGAATTCTGTGGGCAGCAGTAGCAGCAGATTCAAGGAGCAACAAATCAGTAATCAAGCTTTTTATATTTTCTGATTTTTCGTGCTTCACTGAATGATTGATAGATTGGTGACATGATATATGCTGGTGGACAGAATGAGATGCTAATGATATAACTGCTTATGGAAAGAATGATGTGCTGAATGATGATGTGACTATGGACAGTTAAATGATATGTTTATGAACAGGATGAAGTGCTTGGACAGAGTGATGATAGAGCAACAGTAATGACAGCTTGATTGAAGACATGATAAGGCATCAGAATGATAACATGAACAAGATGGGGATGATGTAATTGTGGACATAACTATGATGATGTGCTTGTTCAATCATCAACAAGTTATGGCAGTGATAACATGTGACATGATTGTGTTGACAAGGGTAAATTGATTTAATGTGACAGCGATGTAATTTATATGTAACTACAAGCTGGGCCTTGTACCATTTTTCTTAGTTGGATCTGAGAAAAAGACCAAGCTGTGTCTTGGAATAGGAGTTGGTGCTTCTGATTCACTTGTAGCTGATAATGCCTAATGGTTGTAGCCGATTGAACCAAATATAAAAAGATTACAAAGCTTATATCTTGTGTCTCTATTGGTGTGAATTGTTGTGATGAATGACATGTTTAATGAGTAGCTTTGTATAGCTTAGTATAAATGATGATCTCTGTCTACAAGCTAAAGTGGTAATGTAAATGATATATGTTAGGGTTATATTGGACAAAAAATTGGAATTAAGTGCAAGCTCACTGATTCACCCCCCCTCTCAGTGAGCCATTGTGTCCAACAATTGGTATCAGAGCCGGCCTTCATCACAAGCCTAGCAAGCTTGAAAGGATCCGTGGACACAAATGGAAGGACCAACAAAGCTTATTCACAATGAAGTTCTAGTTTTTTAGAAATCAGATTATTTTGGTTGGAGAAGCAGAATGAAAGATTATTTGAAGCAATTCGGTGTTTGGGAAATTGTGGTTAACCCACATGTCTAGCCCAACAAGAAGACAATGACAACAGCTGAGAAAGACAATAGTATTGTCTTGAAGTTTCTATTGGATGGACTCCCAAGCCCTATCAAAGAAAGTGTAAAAGAATACACCTCTGTCAAAGATCTCTTGTTCAAGTTGGAAGAAGAATACTAAAGAGGGAGTCAAGACAAAGAAAAGAAAATAGAAGTCAAGGACAAAAAGCAAGAAGAAAAGCAGGAACAAGCTTAAGATATAAGTGAAGGTAAGAATTCTTCAGTTAGTGATAATTCTGAATGTGATAATGTTCAAGTTCTACTTACAGAGGATGAAAAGGAAGATGTGTTAAAAGTCGAGAAGGCATTTGCATGTGCTTTATTGGATGTTGAGCTCAAATTCAATCCAAGGCTTAGGAAAAAGATTTTGGGGTCATTTGAAAATTACTAGAAGGTGACAAAGGCTTTGCTAATAAAATCGAAACTCAAGAACAAAGATTTACAAGGTGAGTTAGAAGAACAAAATGATGAAGTCAGAAGTTTGAAGACTGAATTAGCAAAAGAAAGAGAAGAGGCTGGTGAAGACTCTAAAGAACTTGAAGAGATAAGAGAGGCCAATATTGCTTTGAAGACTCAGGTGGAGGAAACCAAAAGAATAGAAGGAATCATGAAGCTTCAGCTGGAAGAACAAGAAAAGACAAATCGGAAACTTGAGATGGAAGTTGTTAATCTTAGAAAGAAAATTGAAAAGTCAAACACTCATGTGAAGTTCAATAACAGTTCAACAATTTTGGAGGAAATACTGAATTGTTAAAGGTCCCCATCTAACACATCTGGTCTTGGGTACAAGAAGGAAGAAGAAAATTTTGAAGGAGGTACTTGGTCCCCCAAGACTCCTGAAGTTGGATCCACATCCTTGAAAGGTGAAATCAAAGCTCTTCAGCAAGAACCTGCACAACATAAAGAAGATTTCAAGAGATCAGGAATGCATCAAGAATTTTGGTCACACACCTCAAAGCAAACTCTTTAGAAGAAGAGAGACAACTCCTAGATAGAATCCAACACTCAGGTATGATAGCACCTTTAATGGTTATTGCTATTCTTGTAATGGTTTTGGTCAAGGGCTATGTATTGTACATTCCATGGAAGAAGAGGTGCTGAAAGTCGAAGTGATCAAATGAGATGCTGGACATGTGATCGAATTGGACATTCTGCTGCTAAATGTTATATATTGAGATGCTACACTTGTGGTGGTGTTGGCCATAAAGCCCAAGTATGTGCAAGTCCAAGAAGACAATCAATGAGAAGTTTCTCATACCATTAGCAAGGAAAGTCAATGAATCTTGGAAGAAGAATGACACAGACATATTTGAAAGCCAAAGGACAAATGACCACAGCCAAGGACATTCTAAGGTATGGGTGAAAAAGAGTATTTTGCTAAATCTAAATGAAGTTGATGATTAGTGCACAATTGAAGGTGGCTGCCTTATGGCAAGCCAAACTTGAAGTCCTTTAAAGACTTTAAGTACACCTTGAGTTCATTATTGGAGGATGAACTCAATTGGTAAATGATGGATGCTCCAAACAGGTCCTAGGATCGGATTGCTAACATGCAGGGATGAACTTTGTATAGTATGAGGAAATCCAATTTGGCCCCATGTGACTCGAGATGCATGTTGATAGAGGGAGCTTGAAATATTTAAAAACAACTGCTGGAGCATGCTTGAAGGGGTGCAAAAGTTTAAATCTTGAAGAGAATACTTTTCAGCCTATTTTGAAAAGGAGTTTGACGATGATGACAATCTTAGTCATTCAGCATGATTGTTGAGCATGACTCTAGCTTTGGATATGATTATCATAAACACTTGTTATCTGATTGTGTGTATCATATTGGGAATATAGTTGGTTATAATCCAACTTGACATGTGAAAACCTCTTGATGATTGAACTATGATTGGCATGAGCAGTACATGATTTTATCTCTGATTTTGTTAAGGCATCCTAAGATATTTGAAGACCTCAGAAGTACAAATCTCATGAAGGAGGCAACTACAGGTGTCCTGTATTCAGTGGTTCAAAGGCAACATGCCTAACTAAATTCAAGTCAGAAGGCAATCCAAGGATAGCAGGTTGATAGCAGCAAAAGACAATTTGGAAAAGAGTGACATGAGTTAAATTGAAGTAAGATCATGATGATTATCCAAGCAAAGAATCAGGTCCACGAATTATGGCATGGTGATAAGTGGAGCAAGATGAAGACATATGATTATTAACAAGACCCTTGAAGGTCAAATCCTGTGAAGAATTTCTAAAGACATATCTGCTTGTTGTAAAGATGAAAGGACAAGTCAAAGACCTTGTAGATCAGCTCTGACTTTATTGAGCAGACCTCTAATGAGGGGAGCAGATCTTGTGGTTAAGTTACATCCGAAGTCTGATTGGTATGAGTAATACATGATCTTAAGCAGCAGGTGTGACAGATTGGTATATTACAGCATAATTTGGACAATGACAAGTACAACAGATAAATCTTTTTGCATGGCAACAAGTTGGAAAGGAATGACAAGGAGTAATGATGTTGATGACAAGCTGATATGATTGATAGGGGGAGTATAGCAAATGAAGTGAAGCAACATGGTGATGTTTTAAGAATTGTTCATGATGCAAGCTTACCTTTTATGAATTTACTAAATGATTGTTGATGCATTTAGTTGCTCTTTTCGATCCCTATTGACATAGCAGCAAGAAGATCGAAGGACAGTGGTTTGGTGACAAAGATATACCAGATTTGAAGTGAAAAACAGATCATATATGATAGAGCCGTGATGACAAGAAAATCACCTACAACAGCATAGGACACAAGCTCAGGGGGAGCAATTTGGCTTGAAAAACAACAGTAAAATTTTGATGAGCAGCCAAAGAGGGAGTATGTAAATTTACTTGAATATCAATTGGTATTGGTACGTACAATATACTGAAGAAAAAAGATGGTTAAGGCTCATGCAATCACAAAAGCAATCACAGCAACATACATAATAAGGGGATCAAGCAGATCTTATAAGGAAGATCAATCTCAGCAATTCAAGAAGTCTACATGTAAGGGGGAGTATGCTTATTCATGCAAAATTTGAAAATGGCAAACTTAGAAAAAAGGGGAGATCAACAAATGAAAAGTTGACATGGTATTCAAGGGTACAATTTTTTTTGGGTATTGTGAAGCTTTTGATGGCTAAGTTTTTGGCCCTTTGTCATTAATGTCAAAGGGGGAGAGGAGTTCTGAGGAGGTTGCCATCAATGACAAAGGGGGAGATTGATGAATATGATTGTCATTGATGACAATACATTAATGACAAAGGACAATGAGTGGAGGACATGGCAAAGGTTAAATTGGTGACATGAAGGACATGGACAAAGGACAATGACATGACAAGTGTTGATGATGACTTGGCAAATATTGACAAGCACGCATTTATGACTTGGCAAGCTTAAAGGTAATGACATGGACCAAGACATGGCAAGGACAAGGACATGATGTATGACAAATGGCAAGGACAAGGACATGATGCATGACATGAATGACATGCATGATGACAAAGCAAGCATGGATGACATGGCAAAAAGGATAAGGACTTGGATTGATGATGAGGTGGACAAGGCTGATGGCAAGCAAGATAAGGTAGCACAACTACGGGCATTTTTATTGGCCCATGCGGATCTTCAAAGCTCAGCCTGCGGGCATTTTTATATACATCCTGCGGGCATTTTCATATGCCCCTGCGGGCATTTGGAAGGCCCCTTGCGGGCATTTCAAAGCCCTCTTGTGGGCATTTGATGGAAGAACTTAATGGCCCCTTGCAGGCATTTTCACAAGACATCTGCGGGCATTTGTAGTGGTCATGCAGGCATCTTATGGAGAGTTGCGGGCATCTCCAGGACAGTGTTGCGGGCATTTTTTATGTGCCTTTGTGGGAATAATTTAGAGCTGAGATTAATTTCCTCATTATCTCAGCAATCACTTATAAACTCAGTCATTTTTTTCTCATAGTTTCATGGTTGTAAAACTATGGTAGTCTATGCACATAGGAGAAAAGCCAAAGGAATAATGAACAACTAACAAGCTTGCATGCCTAAAATCATTGATTATATTTGCATGGTAACAAGAGACCACATGCCTTCATGAGAAGTCAACGTATCTCTCTTTTGGGCAACTAATCTCAAAGTTGGTGAATGGTTAAATGAGCATGAGACAAGGTTAAAGAACTTAGGATAAATGTGAGCAACAATAAAATAATATTATTTCCTCTTAACTCACTGAGCCCCGTTTCTTCCCCTCTCATGGACTTGTAGTCCCCTTTCTTTTTCCTTCTTCGTTTGCATTCATTAGTGTATTTATATTATACTTCCATGTACATATTTACAAAGTCAATGGTCATTCTTTACTTAGACCACATATGTTTGGTTTATAGCCATCTCATCATTACATATACATTCATTACATTAGAGGAAATTTGAGGTCTAAAATGGGCCTTTTAAGGAAAATAATAAAAAAATCCACGTCACAATACAAATATGCCATGCCACACTAAGTTATAGGTGTTACTTAGCTAAGGTCAACCTATAATATCTCATTAATGGTAGTTGACAAGTATGTTGGGTTGGTGTAGAGTTAAGAGATGATGCTTGAAAATAATAATGAAAGGTTTAGATTCTTGTGCACACACAATAAATGATATAGTGGTAAATTTTTTAAATTTATATTATAATTTATTTAATTTTTTAGTAAATGTACCACTACTTCTTTTTATATATTTAATAAAATATAATACTTAAAAAAAACTAAAATTATAATGAAAAATTATAATTACAATAATACTAAAAATAAACAATCACTATTTTTATTTTATTTTATATTATCACTACTTCGAAGTCTTTTAAAATACAAATCTAACATTAATTAAGATGCTAGTGGTTAAATTTTGAAATAATAAAAGCATTTATAAAATTAATTTCTTATAAATAACAATAAATAAATTAAAAAAAGTATCATAAATAAAAAAAATAGGCGAGAGATAATTTTTTTTTTTTTTTCGCTATTTTTGCGATAACTTTCTCCTACGAACTCAGAATTTGACGCTTTTGGTACCATTGGAAAGGTCTTATTGAGAGCTTTCCAATGGTACCAAAAGCGTTAAATTCCGAGTTTTTATGAGAAAGATACCACTAAAATAGAGAAATCTTATTTTATCTCTCTCCTATTTTTTTATTTATGATATTTTTTTAAATATTATTTATTTTTATTTTTAAAAGATTAATTATATAAATATTTTTATTATTTCAAAATTACTCCACTATCATTTTAATTAATGTGAGCTTTATATTTTAAAGAATTTAGAAGCAACGATAATATAAATTACTCTATATTGATTATTTCAAAATTACTCCACTATCATCTGAATTAATGTGAGATTTATATTTTAACGAAATTAGAAGTAGTGATAATATAAAATATTCTATATTTATTATTTCAAGTATATTTATCATATTTCGAGATGTACTTTTCAAAATCTTAACCAAGGTGAAGGTTATATGAAGTTAACTATTTTCAAATAAAATTATGACACATAATCATCTTTAACTTCTTATGTCCAACTCAACCATAATGGTTGACCAAAGTTATTGAAATTCTATTGGTTTGAGAAATCCAACACATCCATGGCACAGTTTTTTATAAGGCCCATTTTAGACCTCAAATTTCCTCTAATGTCTAGGTGTCAAAACTGGGTTATTATATGTTAGACTTTTGGCTTACTCTAGAAGTATTTACACTATGTTTGGGGTTTTTTATGAGATTTGGGGTACATGGTGTATGTTTATCCCTTGGATGGTCCGAGATGGATTGTAGCATGAGAGATGGTATGTGATGGATATGCACACATGTGATAGCTTGCTCAGACGATGCCATACTTCCTATTATCACTGGCTCTTTGTTCTTCTCTAGGGCGTTGAAGATCGTGTACTTAGATGGTGGACGCTCTACATCATGGCCATATGAAGGATTCCCTTGGTGGAAGACACCCTATAAGATATGAGGAGTGTTGTGCATTGTGGAGGAGGCCTACAAGCACTAGATGGAATTTAGAAACTTGGTCCTATTTGGAGGATTGGAGATGGATCAGGGACACCTAGGGCTTTGATAATGTTCTTGCAAAGGGTAGCTGCCTCGGTGGAGTACTTGGCTTTGGAGGATGGATAGAGTTCGTGGAGGCTTGGGATGGAGTGATGAGGATTTACCTTATATTGGTACATCACCTTGGGTCACTATTGTGCAAGACATCATCCTTGGAGCTTGACACTTGTGTTCTAGGAGTGTGTTACCTTCTAATTTGTACATTAGGTGGATTTCTTGCGAGCCGCCAGAGTTGTGAACATGTTCAATGTTCATGGTCAGTGTTTAGAAGTTCATCAGGCCAAATTTTTGGCCCTTTGTAAATTTTGCATGTCCAGACCTCCATGGGGGAATTGTAATAAGTTAGTCTAAGCATGATTAATTTGTAAAAGACTTGGCCTACCTTAGGGTTTGTCATCAAGGGGATACTCTAGAGTGTTTTTTCCTTAGGAATTATGTGCTACTCTTCAGTGGCATATAATTCTTGAGTTTTTCACTCATACCTCCAAAGCTGGAGTATTGTCCATGGTGGTTGATCTTAGGAGCGTTATTAAAGCTTATGTGTCTATGTATTTTTACATGCTAGTCATCAATAATAAGTCGTATGGACATGCACTAGGTCCCCTAGGAGTTTGAGTTCATTCCGGCAAAAATATATATATATATATATATATATATTTTTTTTTTCCGTAAATTATACATTTTTTTAATGGTTTAATTGGAAAAATTCAAAGTGTAATAAAATCTTGGTCTGGAGGCAGAATTTGGCGTGGGGATGCTCATTTTCACGCTCAGAGCGTCCTCTTCAACCTAGGACCCACTTTTCCTGGGTTTCAGGCAACTAAGGGGTCATTTGTGGCATTTTTTCCTAAAGGTGCTATAGAACGACACTTAATTACTAACTATTCTACAAATTGCACAGAAGTCAAAATTTAAAAAAGTAAAAAAATGATAAAAAATTATGTGGAAAGGGTGGCTTAATAGTTTATTAAGTGATGTACGACCATGGTAATGATTTAAGGCACATGTTGAAAATCAAACTTTGGATAAACTAATTAAATTAGAAGTGCGCCCTTCCCTTCTTCACGTGGGTGGATTTGCTTGCATGGTAATTCGCTAATGGAGAGGGCGGTGGTTACAATGTGAGAGGGGCACCCCTCTCATGAGGTGGAAACCACCACATCACATCCCACCTACCCAAGGCTCGAACTCCAAGTCAATCAGCGTGAATCACTCCTTGAAAAGAGATGTGCTCCTCCTTTCATGCTTGCGCCCTCTCCTCATGATGGGCGACTTTGCTCTGTTGGAGGATGCTCATTCGTTGGGTGATGTAATCAATGTGGAGGATGGGTGCCTTTGTTGAGGTGGAGTCCACCTCACTCCATCAACGCCTACCAAGGCTTAGTTAAGCCATGAATCAAGCATGTGATTTCTCCTTGATTTAAGCATTCACTCTCTCCTTTCATGCATTTGCTTCTCCTCATGTAAACTCTATAATAGAAAGGTTGAGCTCCATCCTTCAGAGGTGGATTAGCATCGAACCTTTGCTCATGTATTTCATATTTTTGCAATAAAAATTTGTTGAGACTTTGGAGGTCAAGGAGGTGTGCAAGATCCATCATTGTGAAGCATGTGTTTTGTTGAGGTATAATCTTGTTTTGTTTTCATGTACTTATTGTTTGAATCTATGGATTGCTTAGCTAAGAAGACCTCTGAGCCCATAGAAGCATATATTCATAGTCTTTGAGTTGTTTGCTTTTAACATGTTAGTGAAAGAATAGGGAGTAGTATGCGTAGTCAGTTACACAATTACTCTTCATAACTTTTCACTACTCTATGTTTTCTAGATTTAATCCATTTGTTCTTGTAAGTGTATGAGAATTTTTGCAGGATCCAAGTTGATTTGGAAGCGAACCTAAGCTGGATTTTCTTCCTCTCCAACCATAAGAACACTTTGATCACATGCTAACAGTTTGATTTTGCAGATCTTCATAAGCCTTCATAATCCTCAAGCGTGGGATTGGTTCTACTTTTCTCACCTTCTTAAAATCCAATCAAACTCTTTTCCCTATTTTTGTTTACAGAAAGCAAGTAGATTTAAGTCTAGAAGCATCATTCTTAGAATTTATTTGCTTCATTATTAGATCTAAAAGTGCTTTAGATTCACATTTTTATAGTTAGATCTAAGTGTTGCTTTCCCTAAGTACTTGAAGTATTAATTTTTCTTACCATTTGCAAGTACTAAGTTGTACAATTTTTGTGATTATACTAACAAATGATAACATTCTAACAAGTTTGTTGTGAAGAACCTTCAACAATTGATTAATGAAAATACACGAGATAGCAAAAATAACAGAACTCAGAATCGCTTTTATTGATCGCATGCCACTTCGAGGGGGCAACCTCTTTTGAGCAAGCTCAATACAAATAACTTCATGGTACTTTCATTGGTCTCAACACAAACTTGTATACTAAGTCTAGGCGCCAATACCATGGGTCAATACCATGTGCCAATACAAACCATGGGCCAATACAAACTATGGATCAACAATTACTACTGGACGACTTACAAAGCATATGCGTCCAACAACAATAATACAAACTGTGGATCAACAAATACTACGGGACGACTTACAAAGCATATGCGTCCAACAACAATATACTAACAAAGTAAATAGAAGGGTTGACATGGGTTCCTAACATCCCCTCTCCCTTAGAAAAAGCTTTGTCCTCAAAGCTTTAGATGTGGAAATTGATGCAGAATCTGAAGGAGTGGTTCCCTTGTAGCATCCTCGGGTTACATTCCGGGCCACTGACGCCTTTTGAGTTTCAGGAGGATTGCTTGGAAAGTTGTAGACGAAGAAGAACCATATCGGCTGCATGAAAAGTGCGCTCTGAACGGTGTTGTTCGGCTTGTTGCTTCATTCAAATTCTTGCCATGTGAAGATTGTCCTGTAGAATGAGAAGAATCTGAGTGCGGTTTCGAAGAATCAAGTCAATTGCCTGAACTGGGGAGCGACTGAGGATGTATGGAAGAAGAACTGGCGGTGCTTGTCCATAGACTGTTTCATATGGTGTCCTTTTAGACGTGGTATTGTACCACTGGAGCGCTTCTAGGAAATCCATAGAAATAGTTGTCCAAATCTGTGTAGGGATGAGCAAGGGTTCGAGCAGTGTCGAAAGGAGTGTCATTTCACTCTTGTTGACCTGGCAAGTATCACAGTCAACCACCATCTGTTGAATTGTCATTTTCAGTCCTTGCCAAAAGAAGTTACATTGTTCCCGGTCATATGTTTTGAGGAACCCAGAGTGCTCTGCGATGAAGAAGCATGGAGTTCATAGAAGAGAAATAGTTGTAAGAGAAACTAAGTCATCAAATGTGCGAGAAGAAGCATCTGCCCCCATATTGCCCTTACCCTTCTTTTAAGTGATCGCATAGTCATAACCCATGAGTTGGATAACCCATTTCAGGTGTGCTGGGGAGGAGACCTGTTGTTCCAGGAAATTTTCCAGACTTTGGAGATCAGTCTTGATGCAGAAATAATTCCCTCATAGGGATGGCTGCCACTTCGGTATTGCATGCAAAATAGCCATCATTTCCTGCTGAGATGTAGATGTGGCTAAATGCTTACCGGAAAGGTCTCTTGAAGGCTGCAAGCCCACTGGTGCAGAAAAGACACCTGCATATCTACCCAAGGAAGTAGTGGAGACTATTAATGGGTGCATCTGAATGGAATGGAGCTGAGCGATGACACCATGTGAATTCTTCTTAAGGATCTTTTCTAGGTGATGTGAACTGATGATGCGGAGAGACCCTGGTTGTGAGCCCGTAAATTTGTGTTGTCCATTGACTGAAAACTGCATCCAAAGTTCAGCAAAATCCCATAAGATGGGGCCAAGTGTGCATAACCATTGAACGCCCAAAACCACATCACATCCGCCTAAGGACAAGGCAAACATGTTAGAGCGCAGGTTATAATCTTCCAGAGAGATATGCACATTGTGACACTTTCCCTTGGAACGTAAGGTGCCCCCATTGGCAACCATGACTTCAAAGTTGGAGCAAGGATGGACAAAACAATCGGCCTGTTTGGCGATCTGGGGGTCAATGAAGTTATGAGTGCTACCAAAATCAATGAGTATTGTAAGAGGAAGCTTCTTGAAGTAACCCCTGACCCGCATTGTTTGGGGGGTGGTGACGTCGGATAAAGCATGGAGAGATATCTCTGGTTGGTTGTCCTGAGATGGGGGGTCAATAGGTGGATCTTGAATGTCATCCTGATCATCCATTGTATTTGGAGCTTCTTCACCAATTTTAGAGGCAGGCGGAGAATCCATATCCAAGAGATAGAGCTTTTTTTGAATACATCTATGTCCCTGAGTGAATTTCTCATCACAACTATGACAAAGCCCTTTTTCTCTGCGTGCCTGCATCTCTGGTTCAGACAAATGCTTGATAGGAGTTGGTCGAGGAGTTGGCGGGATGGGAGGTTGTTGAGAACCCATATTTCGAAAGGGGACAAAAGTGGGTTTGGAGTGCTGTTGGGCTGCAATCTTGTCTTCTGCCAACTTAGCCAACCCCAAGGTTTCCATCATTGTGTTGGGACATAACATTTTAACCTCTGAGCGGATTTCATCCTTAAGACCACTGATAAAACAACTCCTGTAGAATTCATCAGATAATCCTTCTGTGTGATTGGCTAGTTTCTCAAATTCTGTCTGATACTGTCTCACAGTGCCAATTTGGTGAAGTTTAGTGAGGGCTCCGATGAAGTCATCAAAAGCACTAGGACCAAATCGTTGCAAAAGGAGCTGGCAAAAATCTGGCCATTTTGGCTCTTCATGAGCCTTGATGTATCAATGATACCATTGAAGAGCTTCTTGTTCCAAATGAAATGATGCAAGTGGAACTTTGGTGACATCAAAAGTATTATGCAGACTGAAATACTGTTCTGCACGATAGATCCATCCAGTCGGATCAGTACCATTGAAGCGAGGAAAATCAAGCTTCAGACCATGGAAATTGCTGGAAGAAGAGAATCCATTATCTAATGAAGACTCAGATTGTCGTTTGTTGTTCATGGTTGAATGCTCAAGATGGAGGCCGATAAATTTTTCATCCAGATCCTGGAGTTTGGTTTGGATGGTTGCAAGTGATTCCTCCATGGTTTTTGCTCCTGCGTGGGTGACAACCATAACCGGAAGTTTTTTTTTGTTTTTGTTTTTGTTTTGGGGAATGGGTAGAAAAACACAAACATAAGGTTATTTAGTAAAGGGAAATTTGGATTTGGGAAAAACTCTGATGGGTAATTGGGGTTTGACTAGGTTTTGGACACTTTCGAATGGACATGGAAGCAGAAAATGAGGATTTTAGAAGCGGGGTGAAAGAATGGGAAAATTTGTCAAAGAGGGACAAAGAAGCAGAAATAGGGAATGAACACGGTGGCAAAATTTGAAGGCGATTGGGTGAAAATTAAAGAAGTTATGGCAAACCCTAAAAATAGACAAATGTGGGATTTCTGGCTTTGGGAAGTGGAATTTGGGATAGGGTCCTTAGGAATGAAAGATGCAGAATGATATTACAGGGGTGTCAGGGAAGTTTCAAGGGAAACAGAGTGAAAACAAGGGAGATATGGCGAAAAAACATAATTTTATACCCCACTCCACGGCTCAGGTAAAACTGATAACCGCTTTGCCACAAACGACAGCTCTTGGTTTACCTCATGGGTGGGAACTAGTCAATCAGGTAGGAGTCATTGCCATTTTCACTGGCAGGTCCTCTCAATGGGCCAGCTACTTTGGGGTTCCTGTGGTACTCCTCACAATGAGTTTTAAGGCTTATGCCCAAGTACTTCCCACAACTAAGCAGATAGGGATTATTCCAAGATCCAAACTTGCAACAGATGCGAAAAAATTTACCCAAGTTACCACATTCCTAGGGACGATGCAGTCCATGATCCTTTTAAAACAAATCTCATGTCTAGGGACGATGCAGTCCATGATCCTTTTAAGACAAATCTCATGTCTAGGGACGATGCAGTCCATGATCCTTTTAAGACAAATCTCATGTCTAGGGACAATGCAGTCTCAACCACAGTGTTAGTCCTTTTTCATACTGGATGTGACCTAGATCAAATCTAGGATTTACCACGTACATTTTGAACTAAAAGCTCAGGGACGATGCAGTCCTATCATCAATTTTCGAAGACAGATGTCTACGGATCAATTCTGGGACCGAAGTCCAGGGAAGAGACAATCCCCACCTGTCCACTAAGGACTTCATTCTCGGAGACATCTGTCTACGGATCAATTCTGGGACCGAAGTCCGGGGAAGATGCAATCCCCACCTGTCCACTAAGGACTTCATTCTCGGAGACATCTGTTTACGGATCAATTCTGGAACCGAAGTCCGGGGAAGATACAATCCCCTCTCGTCCACTAGGGACCACATTCTCAGAGACATATGTCTACGGATCCTTTTAGAACATGTGTTCAAGGATGATGCAATCCCTCTTCTTTCTTGGAGACATATGTCTACGAATCCTTTTAGAACATGTGTTCAAGGACGATGCAATCCCTCTTCTTTCTCATCAACTTAGACTCTATCTAAGGACCATTCACCAACCTCACTGTCAGCATCACCAATATAGGTATCCACATCATCGACCTCACTGTCGATGGAGGCAATCTCATCATCAGCGACCATATCACTCCCCCTTCGAGGAGGGTCTTTCTGAACTACACCAAGCTTGTCTCGAAAATACTCAAACTTTACTCGAGACAGAGGTTTGGTCAATATATCAGCAACTTGTTCGTCAGTGCTTACATACTCGAGCTTTATAGTTCCTTCTGCACCATATCCTGTATATAGAAATATCGGATCTCTATGTGCTTTGACTTATCATGGAACACTGGATTCTCTGTCATCTTGATACAACTTTGGTTGTCACATAGAATCACAGTGGGGTCCATCTCTAGATCAAACAATCCTGATAATAACCTCCGAAGCCATACCACTTCACGACTAGCAGAGCAGGCAGCTATATATTCTGCTTCGGTTGTGTTGAGAGCCATACTAGATTGCTTCCTGCTAAACCACGAGATCATGGCAGATCCAAGACAATAACATCCACTTGATGTACTCTTCCTGTCTGAGACACTTCTTGCCCAATCAGCATCTGAGTAGCCATGTAATCTGAAGTCATGATCTCTAAGATAATATAAACCAAAATCTATCGTACCCTTTAGATACCTCATCACATGCTTTGCAGCTATTAAGTGAACTCTTCTAGGTTCCACTAGATACTGACTCAAGGTATTTACGGCAAAGCATATGTCTGGTCTAGTATTTGTCAAATACATCAATGGCCCAATAATTTGTCTGTATAGAGTCACATCCACTAACTCTGATGAGTCATCAACTAACAGCTTCAAGTTGGAACCCATGAGAGTGGCCATGGTTGTACATTCCAGCATATGTCTGGTCTAGTATTTGTCAAATACATCAATGACCCAATAATTTGTCTGTATAGAGTCACATCCACTAACTCTGATGAGTCATCAACTAACAGCTTCAAGTCGGAACCCATGAGAGTGGCCATGGTTGTACATTCCAATATATCAAATCTTCTCAAGATTTCCATAGCGTACTTTCCCAGGTTGAGAAAGATTCCTTTTGGGCCTTGCCATACTTTCAGACCTAGGAAGTAATGCATCAATCTGAGATCTTTCATCTCAAATTCTGTAGCCATCTTCTTGCTTTCCATGATCTGTTTCTCATTCCCTGTTAGAAAGAGATCATCCACATACAATAATAGTATCATCCATAACCTTAAGGTATAGGTTAGGATTAGTTTTACTTCTGGTAAAGCCCAAGCTTGTCAAGAAGCTATCAATTCTCCCTCTATGACTGAACATCATTCACACTCTGCATTGAGTGATCTTCTGCATATCTATCCGTGCCATCTCTCATCGGATGGGTCTACTGATATAAGCCTCAATATCATTCGAACTCTGTGGTGAGTTCCTTCTTGCATCCATGTTATCTGTATATAGAAACCATCTTCAACCTTGTAGCAAAGGTTGAGATCCACATTACCCATGGTGACTATCGATCCTGAGTACCCATACAGAGCTTGATTCACACTTCTTCTTCAATTACACCATTAAGAGAATGGTCTTATCTAGCCACTTGGAGCAAACTTCTCGTCATGATCCTCTTCCTCTTTCTAAGAGAATCTTCTAGCCACGAGCTTGCTATAGTATGTTTGATTTGTAAGTCTTCTTGTTGAACATCCATCACTTGTTCAATGTTCATCATTCTTCATGATCTTTCCTACAAATCAAAATTAAGTACATGATAGTAATACTTCATAATCATCAAATCATGTTGACATGATAACCTATTATGCATACAAATATGATTTTCATAGTTATGCAACAATCTTGACCAATACTTTGGCACAACACTTTTTCATATCCTGTATGCATACAGTGGCTATCTAGATGCCTTCCATCTCTACCAGAACATACTATCGAGAACATGCACAGCTCTCAGCATGTCAGCAAAGATGTTTCATTCTAGACAATCAACAATGGAATGTTTGTCCAACTTATCAATCATATGCATATTAGTAGTATACTGTTCAATGCTATATGAGTGTTTACACTCAGCATGATATATTCTAGAAATACAAATATGCATACAACCATTACAAGCAATATCATTTACTATTTCAGAAATTCAGATAACAACTCAAATACTTATCTTTTATGTTTGTGTGGTTGCCTCTCGCTTGATCTTCTATATGTCTTTTGAACTTCTATTCATTCTGTACCACTGTGCAAGCTCAAGTGTGCACTAGTGTCATCCTCGTGATCTCATACATAAACATACATTCATTAGTATAATCTCAATATTATCAAAACATTATAATTCTAAATAATCTTGAATATGTATGGTCATGATCATTCAATACATGGGTGTCTAAGATCCTAGCACAAAGTAGGATTCTAACATAGGAAGACATACCTGGATTAGATACATGCTTATTTATTTCTAACATACCCAAACAATATCTTTAGTCTCTTCAATGATTTAGAGACCTTGTGATAGTAACCTGCATATCTCATAAGTTAAGCATAGTAGAAATAAATCATATATACCTCGTAAGTAGAGCTTCTAAAGACTATGGATAAGTCTTTGTCTTTATGTCATCATGGTCATAGAACTTGATTTGTCTTTCTTGATGTACCTATCTTTTGTTAGCAGACAACATCATCCTCATACAACACCACAGGTGCATTAGTACAATCATATAACCTTGATCAAATAATGTCTTCTATCATTCTCATGCATTCATACTTTTACATTAATCAAGATTGTACTAACCTAAATAATATGAAGACAACCATATTATGAACTTAATCAAGAATCAGATTTCAAAACATACCTATATCTTCTTAAGTCATTCCTGTCGAGATTTCTTGTAGTCTTCTTATGTAAGGCCTTAGCCTCATCTCCCCCTAAAACTGGATCTGGAGCTCGATTAGGGTTCGTCAGAGAAACCCTAAAAATTCAAACTTTGACTTTCACACTTCTGAATGGATGGAAAGATGTGCCTTGCTGAGCTGATCAAACTAGCATACTTCAATTTTGAAATCTCCAAAATTTGACCCCTCAAAATTGCCTTTGAAACTTCTGGATCTTCTGGACAGGATCCCGAACTAGGGTTTGGTGAAGCCCACCCTTCTGCCCAATCAAAAGGTTCGATCCAAAGCTCTAAACTTCTATTTTTCTGAGGAGCTTCCAGCCGTGGTCATAGACTTCGAAAATTCCAACTTTTGTAGAAGCCCTAATTTTCCACCTTTCCGATCAAGGTCCCGAACTAGGGTTTGATCAAGCCCACCCTTCTGACCAATCAGAAGGTTCAATCCAAAGCTCTAAACTTCTATTTTTCTGAGGAGCTTCCAGTCGTGGTCACAGACTTAAAAAATTCCAACTTTTGCAGAAGCCTTAATTTTCCACCTTTCCGATCAAGGTCTCGAACTAGGGTTTGATCAAGCCCACCCTTTTGACCAACCAAAAAATTCGATCTTGGTCTCTAAATTTCGATTTTTCTGAGTAGCATTCAGCCGTGGACTCCGATTCCAAAAATTCCAACTTTCTTCGAAACCCTAATTTTCCATAGTAGTGACGATTCAAGAATGAAGGTGCTCAAAATCCAAATCTGTTTTGACAGAAATATGTACCTGATTGTTTCTGGTGTAACTCCGAAATTACGAATCCACAGGGTCTGAAACTTTTGCTTGTGGTAGCCCGACCTGTCCTCTTTCCAACCCCATAGGTCTGACCTCAATTGGATTCTCTGAGAGAGCGTTATGCCAAGTGTTGCAACGTGACCTGTTTATGGGATAAAACATGAGAGCGAACTTGTACGGCGTGCCACGTGTCACTGGTTCAACTTCGGCCTCTGAAAAAGTGACCCGAGATAGTACAGTCCGTGCACTACCTGTCAACTTTTACGAAATTTCATTTGGAGCTTCCTGGCCCAAGTTATGACCTTTTTGCCTATGTCACCTGATTATGACTGAGATTTGGAAGAGGCAGAAACCCTAACTTGTACTGATCATAACTCACAAAGTACAACGAATTTGAGGGTGTCCTTTGGACACAAGGTACATGGGGATGTTATCTACGACTTGTAAAGGTTTCAGATTCTGAACCTTCTCCAAAATGGATTTATAGCGAAAGTGCCATGATGACTGGTTTTTTCTATACAAAACCCTAACCTTCAAATTGTCGCAAGTGAAGCAAGTGTCGTAAGTGCCATACATTGCCTTCTTTCAGGTTAGCTCTGATACCATGTTAAGATTCAATATGCTAAGACAAAAAATATCAACATTGCATTTCATTTCACAACAATAGCATATACAGGATCACTGAAAGAACAACAAGCACAGCATAAACACAAGAGACACAGATTTATCCTAGGAAACCCTCATGGGGTAGAAAACCCAGCAAAGCTTCCTCAATATAGATGACCAACAAATACAAAGATGTAAACCCTAGACATGAGCTCCTTCTCCTCCATAGCAGACCTCTCCCTCACCTATGCGCTATTCACAAGTGAGTGTAGTGTCTGTTAAATGAGGAACACACCTCCTCTATTTATACACATCTCCGACTTGTCTTTTACATTAACTAGGTCGGCCCCAACTTACCCACTGGGTTAAACACCCCATTACAACTGACTAGGCCGACCCCTCTAGGGTGGTCTAATAACCCTTTGACCCACATAACACATACAGGGCCGACCCCCACTAGGGAAGTCTAATAACCCAAGTTACCACATTCCGACGGAGAAATAAACATTTCCGGATATACAATAAGGTCTTCACGGAGGAATGAAACATCTCCGGAATAATAAAGTACAAATATAATATTCTTAGAAGTTACAATATTTCAACAACCAATTCAATAAATCTCTTGAATCTCGTTCTAATTCGGATCAAGAGTGCTCTCTGTCGGAGAGTCAATCGTAACGAATAAATTTCGCCCACTCCGTGTATGCTCTACCCATAGCTTTGGGATATCAAAAGCGGAAGTGTTGTATTCATAATTTCTCACATTTAATTAATCTATTCATTAATAAAATCAAGTCCCGCAAAACCAACAGAAATCCGGCGTTGCCACGCTGTGATCGAAAGTGGGGAAATTCTGACTAAGGACGCGGGAACCCCTGGGAGGTGACCTTAGAGCACCAGTTAGACTACATCCTTGTTGGTGTAGTGTTGAACACCGCTCTCGAGACTTCGTTCCAGCCCACATGTCCTTGTACAGAGCCACCTAGATCACATTCCGGACACATTTCCTGTACCGCAAGGTATATCGGAAATCCCTTTATCCCACAATAATTCAGCCTCATCTTCAAAATCATATAATAAAATAAACCAAGAGGCATTCACACAACGGTTCTCTTAGCACTTCAAACAGAAAGTGACTCTATTAGCACTGGTCTTTCAGCAACAACAATTATTCAATCTCTCTATTTGCTTATTATCTTTCATGAGTTATTGTTGATTATCATATCATGTTGTGGATGAATTTTTTATTCAATTTGTTATCCATCTGTTGTTGTCATTCATTTTATATGTTGTGGATTTGTTACAATTCATATGTGTGAGCAACTTGGTTTAAACCTCTTTATTCTTTCACAAAAACTCCTAAACAACACTTTGTCCAATCACCTAAACATTCAAACTTAAAGAACCTTAGAAACTCTTTTTAGGGTCTACCCTCCTTGGCTTCGGTAGGAGTTTGCCTAAACGGAGGAGTCAGGATCAGGTGACAACACCTGACTCGAGACTTGCCCCCAAGGCCACACCGAGCAGCTTAGAAATATTTCTGCTGCGCTTCCCCCCAGGTGTGCATCTCGGCGGCAACAGAGTGGAGTGCTTCACTTGTGTGTGGCTTACTTATGTTTAGTAGGCTTGCTTGTAAGGCTTAGGCCAACCTACGTTATATTGTTGGGATCCCTTATCTGTCATATAAGTAGAGGAAGGAAAGAGTCTTTACAACACATCACATCACACATTCATTTGTATCTCTTCTTTGGAGTGTTGTCTTAGTGATGTGATAGGGTTCATGAGTAAACCCTAGTGGAGCATATGAGGAGGTGCACAATTTCTCTCTTGAGATTCTTCTTTGTACATTTGATCTCTCTCTTGGGTGCTACGGTTTATTGGTGTACTTGAGCATCTTGGATTATGGGGTTATGGTTTCATCCCTCAAAAGCTAGAGATTAGGGTTTGAAAAACCTTGGGTGTATTTGGGGAAGAAGACGAGGAGGATGTCTTGCTTTGGAGATAGTGTTGGAGGGCTTCTTACACTTGGAGGAGCTAGGGTTTGTTGACTAACCCTAGCTAGGGCATCTTGTGTGGTTGGATTTTGTCTTGGCCTTAAGAGGAGGCTATGGTATTTATGTACTTCATTTGTTTGCGAGCATATATGTATGAGATTTCCAATTGTCCACATATTGTATATATTGCATATTTGATTTCAACATTTTATTTTGTTGGAATGGTTATTTCCAACTCTTAATTCTCTTGCTGATTTGACACACGTAAGAGAAAATTGTTAAGGGACTTAACTGTAAGATTGAAGACTAAGTAATAGGACACATCCCCCAGGCCCCTATGTTTGTGTCCCACGTATCGGGCATATACCTGTTGATTAGGTTGTCATTGATGCCAACAGTTAAGTCTTGGTGCCCCTTGTGGAGCCCCTGAGGGTTAGTATTTGATTTGTGGTTGTCTGTGTCAGAGGAGACCTTTTGACTTTGTCCAAGCCCAAGCTTGAAGCCCTTGGAGGCCTATGGACATTGGAAAAAGCCCTGAACACCCTTTAGAGTGTTTAAGAACCCCTAAGTTGTTTCCTTGGTCCCCCATACCACAACCTATGCCCTAGTACCCTAGGAAGTGTCCTTGTTGGGTTGAAGAAGTTCTGAAGAAGTCCTTGGTTCCACACTTAGTGGATTGATGACCGTGCAACCCCTGTTGAAGTCATGGATCTCTTGTATGTGATGATGTCATAAATGACTTAATAAAGTCATGGAACCTTTGTGAAGACCTTGATGCCCACTATTTGCAATTAAAGAGGTTAAGGAACCCACATCGCCATATGGAGAATCCCTTGATGGGGTCATGAAGTCCACACACTTGGAAATGAAGGTACCTTGATGTAGCCCATGATCATGTGGATGAGAATCCCACACACATGATGAAGAAGCCCTCAAAAATTTGAGGAAGCCCATACAAATGGTGGTATGTTGGTGTTCGTGGTGCCCTAGGAGGATTGGGTCTTGAACTCACACATTTGGTGGCTCTTAGATAGTAATGTTGAAGCTCAAAACATTTTAATGAAGCCCTTGATTAAGTCCTTAATACTCCTACACCACTTATACACTTTGAAGATGGCCTCAAAAAGTTGATTGTATTGTGGTATCATTAAGCCATTGAGAAGACATTATCATGGCATAAAATCCTTGAATGGTGAAGCCCTTGGTCATCTGATGAGTTATTTACTATTTTTGAATAAATAAATAAATAAATAAATAAATAAATAACCCTCACAAGCACTCAACGGTCACATGATGTATACAATGTACATTTGATGAAGACATGCTCAACATAGCATAAAACGATTGAAGAAATATACTAAGGAGGAAGGTCAGCTAGCAAAAGAAAAATGAGGATTTAATTAATTGTTAGGTCGGCCCAGCTGTCATAAAATACACCTTTATAAATACAAATGTTGTATATAATATATATATTTTTTTAACTAGCAGGTCGGCCCAGTACAACTCCACGTTGAACACTATATATATAACCTTTTCAAATGCAAGTGATGTGGAGGAGTAATGAAATTCGCTGGAGTAGAGAGGGCCCTGAAATTTGGATAAGTCTGAGGAAGTTCGGGTATTGTAGCAGCAACAGCAGTCTGGAAATTTTTTTTTATTTTGTATGCGGAATTTGTGTGGAGAAAGAGCTCTGAATTTCGTGGGTCTGAGGGGCAGCCATAGTAAAAATTAGGTGTGCATTTTGTTGAAGATCTGTCTCTGAAATTCGGGTTATTTACTGAGGTAGCTGCAAATGAGAGCAAGAATTTCTACAGCAGAGCATTATTTCTGATTTCGGGTGAATGTAGACTGAGGCTACCTCAGTACTTACGGGTCACAACAAAAGGTCATTCGGGCTGCTACAACACATCTCTCAGGACAGTGAAACTGTCCAGCACTAAATTTCGGGTTTCCCACAGTTGTAATTCTGGTTTTTAGCAGCATAAATAAAAGGCTACCACGGTGATGAAGACCTAACCACAGGAAGGCATCCATATGTGTTTGCAGCAGTAGTTTGAAGGTGATGAAAGTCTGATTTAGGCAGAGTCAATGCCTCAATGTTTATCATGTTGAAGTCACAATTATATGTAAGGACAAAAAGGCATACATGAAGGAAGATCAAACTCAGAGACATCCTAAAGTTCCAGCCTTTTTGAACCAACTCAGAATAAGCCACAGTGGAGCAGGACACAAGCTCAGAAACTCGTGACTGAGGCAGAATTTCGGTGACCACAGTGATTCAAGTAAGAGCTTGTAATTTTGTTTTGCAAATTGTGTGAAGTTGTGAGGTGAAAAGCAGTAAGCTCTGAGGCACGAAGAGGAGACACAAGATGAAGTCAATCGAAGATAACTTGATGTCTTAATGATCTGGGTTCACGAATTGTTGAGGAAGAAAAGAACATGAGAGCTGAGTAAATGTCGATTGGTGCAATGATCTGGAGAAGCACTAGGCAAAACGAATAAGTAAAGATTAGGGTATGAGTGCATGTGTGCAAATTGCAGAAGGGTCTCTATACAGTATGAAAGGTTGGTGTGCAAATCACTGATACTCCAAGTCAAGACGAATCCATATCAAGGTAAGATCACATGGTTGCAGAACAAGGCAACTTTGATATACAGTGTATCAGTATAAATATTTGTATCAAGAAGTTTTGAAAAAGTAGTATGAATTTTTGTCTTGAAATGATCTAAAAAGAGTAAGTGTGAAAAGAATTTCTGAGAAGAGACTTAATGTCTTGAGTGCAAATGTAAAGAACCATGTGACAGAAATACTGGATATCATGTGAAAATCTTTGTGAACAAAAGTGGTAAACTGCAGGAAGTAGTGTCATAGGAACTACAGGAAGTAGTGTTACAGGAATGATGGAGACACTGTACATTATGGGCCGATGAAAGAAAGTCTAAGAATTGTGGCAACAACATGATTGAATTTACGATATGATGCTCTGTTTTGGAGAAGTTTTGAGAATGTGAAATACCTGTATGATTTGAGAGGGTTTGAGAGCATGAAGAATTAAGTAAACATATGCAAAGAAGCAATTTGTATATCATGTGCAGATGAAGAGAGCTTTTGAGGGCAATGTTGTAGCTCCAGAATTGTTTGTGACATTGTTCGAAGATAGCTTTTGAAGGGGCACCACAATCGAAGGACTTTACAGGAATTGAAGTTAACTACAGGAATGGAGTTTTGGTGCTATGAAGACTAAAGTGAGCTACAGAAACAGAGGATTGGTGTCATCTTCTTAACAGGTACATAAGCAGCTTGGTACAGGTTTGGCACAGGTTGCCTTATGTGCAGTTGCTCTAACTCAGATTGGCTGAGTTGTATGAGCAGTTGGTTTGACCCAGGTGGTCTGGTACACAGTTGGTTGAACTCAGATTTATTGATTCGAATAATGTGAACAACAGATTGATTTATGCACATAGATTGATTGGTACAGCTAGATCGGATAGATTGATTGGTACAGCTAGATCGGACAGATTGATTGGTACAGCTAGATTGCACAGATTGATTGTACAGGATGATAAACAGTGTGACATAGTTGTGATGAGCAGTGGTCAGTTAATGGTTAGTGGACAGTTGATGAGCAGTGAAAGTGGTTTTGCAGTGTGGTACAAGTTGTGCAGTGTGGTTTAGATTGTGCAGTGTGGTACAAGTGTTGGATAGCAGGTCCGCTCAGTGCAGTTTGTGGTTCAATAGTTCAATATCTATCTTCATATCAGGGTGGCAGGACGGGGCAAGGAAATCTAGGGAGCTAAGGCTTCCTTCAGGTTGTAGCCTGTAAACCAGGGGGATGTAGCCTCCTTCCAGTTGTAGCTGGAGAATTGAAGTCTTTGTAACAAAGGGGGTTGTTGCCTCCTTCCAGTTGTTGCTGGTAAATTATTATTATAAAGGCTTCCGTGGTTTTTCCCCCAGGACTTGGGTTTCCACGTAAAAATCTTGTGTACTGTGTTTTGCTATGCTTCCTATGTGATGATGATATGATGATGGGTGATGATGAGCTGTAATTGTTAATAATGGTGATGATATAATCATAATGTGGTAATACATTAATGAATGATGTATTGACGAAGCAGTTGATGATTGTTAAAGTTGAAAAAGTAATAAAAAGCTATACACACTGTTCACCCCCCCCCTCTCAGTGTGCTCGGTGTGTCCAACAATACCTTACACATGTTTTGGATGTGTCCTAAAATAGGACATGTGCCCTAGATGTGTCCCGATTCTAGGACACATGTCCCTCGTGAAAGTGACTTGTAGATCCTCTTAACCTGGATTTTGACTTTCATTTGTCACTTTTGCAAGCATATGTTGAGCTCTCACACATGTTTCATTTGTAGGTGAATGGTAATAGCAGGTTTGGAAGGGATTTCAAGTGATTTCAAGGTGGATTTAGCTACTAGATTTGCAAGTTTTCTTACAACAACTGTTTTACTCACTCGTTCCCAAGAAATCATGGCTCAATCATCAAGGGGGATAGTAGAGGGAAAAGGAAAGGGAAGAATGTCCTTGTTGGTGTCTCCCCTTCTCCTCCAACTCTAAGTGTATTTGTCTCTAAGCTACTAGTGCTCCATTTGCAGTTAGTGGAGCTGTTAATGCTACAAATAACCTTTATTTTGCAAGACAACAAGCCCAAGAGAAGAAATACTCCTTGTGAAAGTATGTAACAAGGAAACAAGGACCTGGGGAAAAGCTAGTCGGGAGAGGGAATGTGCTTTGGACTTGTAATTTTTGCAAAAATGAGTTCAAGAGCACCTACTACCGAGTTAAGGGCCGTTTGTTGGGCCTTCCTTGTGGGCTTGAAGCATGTAAAGTAGTGACTCTTACCCAACGAAGAGGGATGGAAAGAGAGGATGTAGTTGGCTTGGGGAAGGTGGTAGCAACAAGTAGGAAAAATAATGAGGATCCTCTTCCATTCTTAAGGAAACCATCTAGTACTAGTAGATATGGAAGTGGGGTTGAAATTCAACCAACAAGAAAGATGCCAACCCCAAGTGGTCGAATGGACAAGATTTTCCAACTAGAGAAGCGAGAGGGGATGGATCTTACCACTGGGTTCTTTTTCTATCTCAACTTCATTTCATTTAATGTTGCACGGTCACCATTGTTTCTTGAGATGTGTCTAGGTCTAGTTGAATGAGCTCCAACTGATTATGTGCCTCCTAGTTCAAAGAAGCTTAGAACCACATTGTTGGTTAAGGAAAAAAATGAGGTGGATAAAATCTTAGAGCCCATTAAATCATCATGGCCCTTATCTGGTGTTAGTATTGTTTCTAATGGATGAATGGATGCAGTATGTCATCTACTCATCAATTTCACGGTGTCTTCCTTAAATGGACCGATGTTCTTGAAAGTGGTGGATGCTCTTGGGAAATACAAGGATGCACAATATATGGGTGAGTTGTTCGTCAAAGTCATTGAAGATGTAGGTGTTGATTCTTGTGTACAAATCATCACAGATAATGCATTTGTTTGTAAGGTTGTTGGCATGATTGTGGAAATTAAATATCCATATGTATTTTGGACACCTTGCATTGTTCATTCTTTGAATTTAGCTCTCAAATCTATTGCTTCAAATGTGACATGGATTGGCAATCTTATTGATGATGCAATCCATATCCACAATTTTGTACAAAACCCCACAACAATGCCCTCAAAATCTACAAAGAGTACACAAATCTATCATTGATAAAGATTGTAGATACTCGATTTGCTTCCTCATTTATCATGCTTAAGAGGTCGAGGGAGGTCAAAACCACTCTTGAGTCCATTGTTATTTCAGAGTTTTGGTCTTTTTGGAGAAAGACAGAATAAATAGCTTCAAAAAAAGTCAAGGACACAATGTTAGATGATGGTTGGTGTTGTTGTAAATGTAACTGTTATCGCATCCATAGTAGATGGGCTGATCCTTCACCTGTATTTTTATTCTTCTCAAACTTTCTTCTTCCTCTTCCTTTTCTTGCATGAGCTACAAGAGCTTGATTTTCTTCATTTTGAGGTCTCTGCAAACTATTCTTGGACAATACTCTGGCCTCCTCTTGGACACAATCAGCCCATAGTCAATCAAACTTGGGTAGCTCTTCTCTTCTACAAATGCTTTGAACAAATGATTCCCATGAAGAGGGAAGTCCATTAAGAGTTACCATAACAAGTTCTGCATCATCAACGATGTCTCCAATGGCTTTAAGTTGATCTCTCAACTCGGAGACCTTCATAAAGTAAGTGGCAACTGAATTTGAGTTAGTCATCGTCATACAACGAAGTTGATTCCACAGGGCTAACTTCCTGCTAGTGTTTTTGCTGTTGAATAGTCCTACTAAGGCATCGTACATTGCTTTGGCAGTCTTCAACTCAACAATATGAGGAATCAAATGGTCTTTTACAGAATCTATTAAGATCCTCTTGGCCTTTGCTTCATTCTTCTTGTGTTTGGCTTTCTCCTCAGCATCATCTGGTTCTGAGACATCTTTCTTTACATAATCCCGGATCTCATTCTCATCCAAGATGAAGAGTATCCTAGTCTTCCAGGATCTGAATTTTGATGTACCATCCATCCTGTCTTCTACTTTGAGACTGGACACCATTTTGACAAAATTCTGAAATCTGATTCAAAAACCCTAGTTCCGGCAAAAATTATGGCAAAATTGAAATTTGATAAAACTGAAATATGGCTCCATAGAAAGATGCGTCCTGCTTAGGTGACTTCCAAAACACTAAGATCAAGCCAAAAACTGAGGTTGGAAGAGTCCAAACTTGGAATCCCTAGTTTCTAGACTTAGGGCAAAAAGCTGCTAAATGGTTGATCTTTCAAAACCGCTCTGATACCATGTTGAATTTTGATCTATTTCTAGATTTTGACAATTATTTCACAATGATTTCAAGCATTCATTTCATCCATAGTTTCATTGAATAATTGCACATTGAAAATATCAACTTAAATTTCAACAGAAACAAAGGATCATAGAAAGATAGCCATGCACAAGAGTCACAAAGATTTTTATCGTGGGAAACCCAAAAGGGAGAAAACACAACCAACTTTTCTTAGAAGAAGTCAATCCAATTCTAGTACAATACCATTCATGAAGATGAACCCTAGCACATGAGAGTGTGCCCTTCTTGCACAAGAAACCCTAGCGAATCTCTAGGAAGAGATAGCGAACCACTAGGAGATGATAAGAACCCAAGAATATTTGCTTCTTTCTTTTTACTAGGCCTCCCTTGAAAAGTGCCAAAAAGTAGAGAGAGAAGAGATGATGTTATGATGAAAATGAAGTGTGTGAACTCGTTATTTATATTCTTTTGTTCACTTGACTTTTTCCTCACTAGGGCTGACTTGTACACTTGATGATGTTGACTTGTCTTCTTGCCTTCAATTTTCTTCTGGGACTTCTTCAATGCTATCTAGGACTTCTTCAATGGTTGACTTGACTTCTTGGTTATTTCTTCATCATAGGAAAGTTGTCCTTGTTGATGTTCATCTCCTCACATGCACGTCTATTCACCCATAGAGCTCTAATGTTGATTTGACCCCACTCTAAGAAGTCCCAGACACTTCTTAGAGCCTATGTCAAATTCAACATTAGATTAGACTTGTATATTCCACAAGGAGATGAAGCCCCTAAACAAATAAACAAGTCAACTCACTCTAATATAGAATAAATCTCTCATTCTCAGAGCACTCCTTCTCAGAGTATGCAATGTGACCTCTAGCCTCCTTCTCGAAGCACTCCTCAAAGTAAGCATCTCGAGCCTTATTTACTCTTAGTCACTTCTGATGACTAATCAAGGCTACGTCGGGGCCATCCTCCACTAGCCATTGGTCGATTCTCATGAACCCTCTAGGAGAATGTCTCCATAATGTTGCCCGATGGTGCAACATGGACAAATATCAACAAAAATTAGAAGTAAATAGTCAAAACAAAATAGTAAATTCATCATAGTAAACATGGTTGTCAATTCATCATTGATTCATAATTCATTTATCATTTGAGTATTTGAATTTCACATTGATAAATACTAAATTTAGAATACAAGCACATCTTCCATTATAAATTTGAATTATAAACAAAAACTGTTGAGGAAAATTTAAAATATTAAAATCATAAAATTGAATCATAGAGTGATGAGTCAAGACTCAGTCTGAGGTCATCAATGACAGTATCTACTTCTAGAGTCAAAAGTTAAACTGAAAACTAAGAATGGACAATGAACACTGAAAATAAAAGTAGCGAAAATAAAGTTGAAAGCATCAAAAGAGCATCAAGCAGATAGTTCCATGGACTGGTCCTCCCCATGCATCCACTACGTGAAGCCATCGGGACCATCAATGGGAGTGTCACTATTTGAGTCAAAGTCATTCTCATGAGTGACCAATGGCACACCAACCAAACCATGCTTCTTTTTTTGTTTTTTAAGTTAAGAAAACAAAAATTGAAAATTGCGTGAGGGCGTCTGGGCCTCCCCCTTTTCGTGAGGGGATGCCCAGATGCCCCCCACCTCTTCGGGACATTCCTTGTGTGTATCCTTGAGTTTCAAAGAAAAGGGGACTGTTATCACACAACTTGTGTTGTCCCTAAAGGTTATCCTATCCAGGACGGTAGAGATGTTGGACAACTAAAGAGGTGACCGAAGAGAGCCACGGTTCCCAATGCAATTGGTTGTTACGCTAGCCGAGGCACTCTTCACTTTAGATCTAGCCTAAGCAAGGCCAAGGGGGAGACCCTAGCTAATCTATGAAGGCTAGAGAACCCACTTAAGATCTCCTAGGGAAATGTGAAAGACAAAATGTGAAGAGATCAGAAGGGATAGATCTAGATCTAGAAAGGATAAGTGGACCCACAAGGTTAGGGCTTGGTTGAAGAGGCTTAAGAATTAGACAAATGTTCAACCAAGATAGATAAAGGCCACTTATAGGTTTAAAATGGTAGATCTAGATAGATCTAACGCCAAGTATAGATATCCAAGTGGGGCCCACCCTTAAAATGAGGAAAATGACCAAAAAGGGGCCCACAAGGTGAAGAACAAGATGAAATGGCACTAGGGGGTTTACAATAAAATGGATCTAATGATTTGACAAGAAATGAGCAATACCCTTAAAGTAGATCTAGCAAATGGCCACCTACCCAACAAGTGCAACCTCCCTTGGAGAGGCCCAGTGCCGTAGATCGGGGGGTAAATGGAGTCGGATGTCCACCAAACCTTAGATTGGGAATGTTGTGATTAAAATAGAGGTGGGTTTTAATTATTAAGCCCAAATGTGTGCTTGATCTCCATAGATCTGAAAAATAAAAAATAAAAAATACAAGGGTTTTGACTTTAAGGGTTTTGAGATCTAGAAATAATGGATAAGCTAAGGAAGTAAAATACGTACTTTTCAAGCGTACTTGGATAATGAGATGGATGCCGATTATGACGAGGATTACTTTCCCACAGATCAAATGAAAGAAGATGAAGTTCTCTTGCTTATACGTTTTTCCCTAGTCCACATGTGCAGATCCTCCAAAACCAAGGAGACAAAGCTCAATTAGCCAACAAAACGAGGGTAGATACAATCTAGAGATAAAAGATAAAGAATGATTGGTACTGTTATCACCTAAACTGTAGTTACCCCTATGGATGTATCCACTCATGGATGGCAATAGGGAAGGGCAACTCAAAAGGTGCAACCACGATCACCTCGACCTCCAATATATGGTTGTCACGCCAGTCGAGGCAACCTTCACTTTATGTTATTTAGCCCAGACAACAAAGGGGGAGACCCGATCTACTCCCGACAGGAGAGATCAAAACCAAGACACCAAATCAAGTTAATTCTAAATGAAGTAAGGTGTATGGTTTATCCTAGACCTTAGGATGAAGTCACAAGATAAGTGAGGGGTTCAATGAGTATAGCTTTGGTTCATTGTTGATGTGAGAGTGACTTATAATATTTGAAATGAGATCGAGGATTAAAGTACTAGTCAATTGTGAGAAAATCCACTGCCTTGGGAACCGTGTCCAATGCAGGGTAGTTTAGGAGTTGAATTGGGGCTAACTAGTACAAGTGACAAGCTTGATCATGAAGTATGATGGCATCAGAGGGTTTAGTTTACCACACAAGGGTCAAACCACAAGTTAATCCAACAATCTAGGAAAGTCGAATTGACTTGGAGAGAGACCAGTGCCTTGGAAGTTGGGATAATGGACTCAAAGTAAAGTTAACTTGTGGTTAAGGACTCCTATTGCATGAGACAAGTGGGCAATTAAAGTCTTGATGGATGAATAGGTCTAGATCTAGGTTTGACCTAAGTGGACCACAATCCCTTAAAACAAGGAATGCTATCCCCAAGGCAAGATTTGACAAGGTGACATACTAGACCTAGGTTTTGAATTATTCCCGTTCCAAATCCACAAAAATCTCATGTACCCATGTCCTGGAAGTGGGACAACTCACTTCTCCAAGGTGGTGCGACTTTACCCAAGGAGGCTAAAAAGTGGGATAAGTGGGGTCAAGACAAGTCCAATGGCACCCAAACTTTAGATCCAAGTAGTTTAAGCAAGTGAGAGTGTAGATCTATAATTTCATGGCAATCCAATGGCTAGATCTTACTAGATCTGAGTTTGAAGATACCAAGTGATCCAAAATGGGGATTAAATCCCTTAAAATGTGGAATAGGGCCCACAAGGTATAAATCAGAAAAGTGACAATCTGGGGGTAGGTTATTGGATGTGTAGATCATGAAACAAGCGGGATCTCAACTACCCACGTACTAGATCTAGGTCAACCCACCAAACTAGGAAGTGCGCCCTTGCTTGAAGGGCTAAATGCCTTGGGAAGAGGGTCAAATGGAGGCCAATCCTCACCAAACTATAGATCCGGGATGCCGTGGATACTATAGAGGTGGGTTTTAAATATCTTACCCAAGAAGCCACTAGATCTTAGTAGATCTGAAAAATGTAAAAATGAGGGTTTGAAGAAATAAGGGTTTTATCAATTTATGAGCTATGTCAATGGATTGGATCAAGATAAGAGAAACAAACCTGTGGATATTACCTGGGTAACCTTGTCGATGCCTTGATGACGATGATCTATGCAAACCCGATCAATTTGAGAAGCTTTGAGGTAGTTTTCTATGCAATCGATTTAATCCAAGAAGCCAATGCGCCCTCTCTCCTGCACAACAAACGTCAACAATATCAGATTTGATGTAATCAAGAGATAAGACTAATGCCACAAGAGAAGTAACAGAAAGATAGCATAGATCACAATGATACTAATGATAACCCCTTGATACAAGCAAATGCCAAGAAAATCGATTTGAAGAAGCCTTGCAAAATCGCCCTTGTTGAAGTCGCCCTCCTGTAAACAAGACAATGATTTCCAAAATAGATAGATCTTACCACAAATTCCAAATGCTAGGTTGCAATATACTTTCCAATCACCATCTAAGAACACCAGATGCAAAGGAGACCACAAGAATTTCCACAAGAAAGTTTTTCTATACCAATAATCCAAAAGCCAAAGACCCCTTACAATGAGAAGCTCTTTCCTTTAAATAGGAAGGAGAGGCATCAAAATCCTAACCACTTTTTGAATGAGTGGCTAAGATTAAAAGATACAAATGTCTAATCAATGGTTGAGATGAACTCAACAATAAAATACATGGATCACTCATAAAATATAACATAAGTGGACAAAATCGCCCTAGAAGAGGGGAATCCCACCATATCATGATGACAAAATATAATAAGAAGCTTATGGTGGGTCCAAGGGGTAATTTTAACCACCCTTGGTTAATCCCCATAGCACAATAATAATAAAAGTCATCAATATACCAAATCGTGCCTATATGGTCAAATCGTAGGCCTCAAAAGACCTCATAAATCATCAGAAAGTGCCATAAGTGATGGATGCGGGCCCCGATGAAGCTGAAACTACTGGAGGAGGTGTGGAAGACATCAATCCATCATCACTGATCATCCCATGCCATAACATTGCCTCAGTAGCCCAAATCGATTTCCTCAAAAGCCATTTCTACCAATCCTGAAATGCCTCGGGAAGCGTGAAACTGCACCAAACTGCCTCTTGGAGTGCCTACGCTGTCAAGGTGAGGGTACCAGTGTGTTCGGGAGGGGGGTAATATGGTAAAAACAAGTGGCTGGACCACCCCCTCCAAGCACAACGCCCTAGGTCAACCGGATAAAAATCACATCTGCTTTGATAGGGCCTCCGACAGACCAAAACTGCACTGGGATAGCCTACTGAGGCTCAATCATCACTGTAAGTGCCCGGAACTGAAAACAAACTATCTCATTGGACTCAGAAGGTCCAAATCCATCCAAGATGTGTACTCATACACCATATGAGTCTCTGCATGATCAATATATATATCCAATATACCGGCACAGGGCAAATAATAATAATCTGTAAATGATCAAATAATGCTGTAAACCATGAATCATCATCATAACCCTGTAGTTGCCGCATAGAATCATCATGTACATGTACATAGACCACATATCATCAATCCATATCATCACAAGGTCCAACCATCTCATGTCCTATGGTTGACCTTGGTCAAACTAGGTTTGACCAAGTCAACATGACCAAATATAACTCAGATCTATCATCAGAAGCTGCTGCAAAGTGTCAAAGGTTAATGCATGCTCTACAACTTATTCAAATAACAATTATAACACAAAGTAATCATTACTGGCGATCTAAATCCAAACATATAATGTCATTAATTATTATTATTACTTAGACCAGACTTTCAAGACCATACTCACTTCATAGCTGTGATCAATTTGTTAGTGAAGGGTGAAGGCTAAAATAACTGGCTAGGCTAAGGGGTGACTTGACTGACTTAACTTTGTGACACTTCGGCAAAGGGAAAGGGAATACACACCATAGTATATACTAAATGAGCAACAACACAGGGAATGGCAGTGTCTCATAAATGGATAAGTTGTTTAGAGAGTGCTTATTCAACTTAGGCATCATGTCTACATCAAGTTGGTCCAGGTTCATTAGGATCATTCAATTTCATTTCATGGCCTTTTTGGCCTACATAACCCTTCGAATCTCAGGTGTGCTGATAAGCACAACTAGTTGCAGCTTGCATCCAGGGCATGTTTTTCATACATATATAAGGTCAGCAATTGTTTAGATATAGCTTTTAAGAATCATTGCTTTTTGGACCTTTCTTATACTCTTCGAGGAGTATTTTTCAGCAGTTCATCGCTCTTGCCCTTGTTAGTTTCCATCGGCGAATTTATCAGTTTCCATAAATAGTACATGAGCTTTTAGTTTTAGCCAACAACATCTCAAGTGACTAGGGGGAGTTTGAGCCAATGCCAAACATCGGGACAACCGACCAGAATGATTTAGGCCTACAATCCAACTCACCAAAGGTAAGTTTTGTCACCAACTCAGAGCCGAGACACAGTAAACAGGGAAGCTCATCCAATACAGAGGCTACAGTGGGGAAAAGTCCTCCATGCCACTAGTCAAGTAGTAAGTCAGGGTGATAAACTAAAAGGTAGGCAATGGATGGATGAAGATAATGAATAATGGAGCCAACACTCGCAAGCCAAGGTATGGTGGAATGATCACCTCTATTCTCCCTAAGGAGGGTAAAACCAATGAGTATGAATAGTGAACTTGTAAGTCTGAGTAGGGACAATATAGTATATATAATAAGATCAACCAGGTCCACATATCTATATGATCGCCAGATCATGACACTAAGTGCTAAGACATGCTATAAGAATAAGTATAAAAGCAATATAACCATAACACAATGATATACCTGCTCAGTCATATACCTGAATGCTCATCATCTGAACCATCACCTGTCCTCTGAAACTGCTACTACAACTCTGGGCACTACTGATTGCTCTGTACAAATGGTATAATGGCTACATTGGTCATCTCTCTGAGTGTCCTGAGACTCAGTCATGGCATGGAGAATACAACTGCTGTCCAAAGTCTGATAGTGATCCAATATAGATGCTCATCTCAGCATCTCAAATGTAAGGGAACTGGCTGAATAGTGTACTGGCATAAAAAAATAATGTATGGTAGCCCGACTACTATATATGTGATAACAGGTACAAAGACAAAATCCCTCCCTGTTTGAACCACAATTTGACAGAAGATTGCAGGGCAAGCCTCCCCACCAATGCACACTCCTCCAAATCGGCCTCTTCAGCTGTAAATTGATATAATGGAAAAAGATGCAAGATAGCTACAAAATATCCTCTAGTGCAATGGAAAAAGCATTTACAATCACCATAACCAAACACCCATATCAAGATCGAAGTATGTGCTCAAAAAATATTTCTTCTATTCTGGTAGCCAAGAGCCAAAAATCTCTAGATCCTTTACAATAGGGGGGTCTCTTCCTTAAATAGGAGAGAGACCAAAACCCTAAACCAGTTTTGAAATGAGTGGTGGAGATCAAAAGATAAAATAATACAATCAACGGCTAAGATGTGTTGGTACAATATAACATGGATCACTCACATGAGGGGAGTGCGCACTAGCAAAATGATGCCCTAGGGGGGTGCGCACCACATAAAAGTGACAACAAGACAAGTGTGCCATAAAAGATGATAAGGACAAGACTAGGAGCACATGGTGGGGCTAGGAGGCATTACTTTCCTTCACTAGCATCACCCCAAGGCACAATAATATAACATATGACTCAATGACATGTCCAAGTGAACAAATGATCAAATCCCGCCCCCTTCAACTGAGAGAAGAATACATCAAAAGACAACCTGGAAGCTGTGTGGACCCCACTGAATGTTGCAAATTGATCTGGAAGTAGTGGGGTATACCATAGATGACCTCGGAGTAGACCATATGCCAAAACCTTGCCTCAATAGCCCAAATTCCTTAATGACCTTTTTATTCCACCTGAAAAAACACCAGACTGCCAGAAACACACTACCTGGTGCCTGTGCACAAAATCTGACTGTACCATCATGTCCAAAAGGGGGGTAATATGGTAATAACAAGTGGTTGGACCACCCCCTTCCTTTGTAGCGCACTAGGCAACGATTTGCCTCCAAGCAATCTGCTGGACAGGTCAACTCAGCATGGCCAATCCGGTCAACAGGTGGGAAATTGCTCATATCATCTTCGACATTGCTTGAAACTGAAAAGTAAGTGTCTCAATGGATCCAAAAGACCCAAATCCACTAGAGATGAGTACTCATATACCTAATGGTAACCTGTAAGATCATCTATAGCATCCCACCATACCCGGACAAATAAAAATATGATGATCTTGAGATAATAATAATCAATAAAAATGTACATCAACCATCATTTGAAGCTTGTGTCCACTGTATGGAACCAAAACAAGGTGTATCAAGGACCATGGATCAACATCATATAACATCATTGGTCCAACTCATCACAGATCCCAAGGTTGTCTTGGTCAAACTAGGTTTGACCAGGTCAAAACTGATCAAAATATGACCCAGGCTAGGAGATCCTGCTGCTGCAAGTGCAAATGGTTAAGACATGCTCTTTTAATCATTTTCATAGCAAGACTTAAAGCATTAAGCATCATTTCACTGGCAGTTAATCATTTAATTATATCTAATTACAAGCTTAAATAATAGTTTACTTACAAAAGAACCTCCAGAATATAATCATTTAGTGGACATGATCAATTTGCTAGCATAGGGTGAAGGCTAAAACTGCAAGGCTAGGAAAAGGGGAATGACTTGATTGACTCAACATTGTGATACTTTGGATAAGGGAAAGGGTATTACACATTCAAGCATATGATGGATAAAGAATGCACAGGGAATGGCAATGTCTCACAAATGGGTAAGTTGTTTAGAAATGTGCTTTTTCAACCTTGGCAAAATGTCTACTACTAGAACCGTTGTGAACTAGGTGCCCGACCAACCGTAACTTGAGGTTCTTGGGGACACTTAGAATTAGTTGTTCCTTGCTCCATCTCATATCATAACCCGTAGGCTCAATTAGGAAAATTTCATCTAAGGCCAACAGTCTTTAGATTTGGCATAAACTTAACCACTGCTTTATTTGGGCCTTTCATTTCATTTCCTTGGCCAACAATCTTTAGATTTAACATACATTTATCGATTGCTTTTTAGGCCTTTAGGATCCCTTTGGGATTTTGCATGTGCTAATAAGCACAACTAATCGCAACTTTCATTCGGGGTGCATTTACATTTCATTTCATTGAATTTCATTTCACAACCCTTTTTATTGGGCTTTACAAAAGATATATATCAATAGTTTCCAAAGATAGTACAATTTGCTTCAGCTTTTAGCTAACACAATTCAAGCAACTAAGGGGACTTCCACAATCAAGACCAAACATCGGGGCAATCAACTAGAGTGATCAAGGTATAAAATCCAACTCACCAAAGGCAAGTTTTGTTGCCAACTCAGAGCCGAGACACACATTTAACATGGATGCTATCCAACACAGAGGCAAAAATGGGGAGGTTTTCCATATCACAGGCTGAGGTGTAAGTCAGGGTAGAATCCAAAAGTAGGAAGGATAACGGATGGATGGAGAAAGTGAAAATGATGCCTACGCTAGCAAGCCATAAAAGGTGGGAATGATCATGTCCACACTCCTAAGAGGGTAAAACCAACGAGTATAATATAGGAGCTTCTAAGTGCAAGTAATACAACCATTTAGATAATCATTAACAACCAAATTTATTTTATATATATAGATTGCTAGATCATGAATACTATATACCAAGCCAAGCTATCAAAATGACCAAAAGAGCAAGATAATAAAACCAATGCACATCATATACTTGTTGGGCCATATACCTGTATCTGCATCTGGACCAACTGTAACCACTGGGAACTCTGCTGCTGAAGCTCTAAACACTGCACTGCATCTGTATGGAATAAAAGGTCATCTCGGTCATCAAATCTGAGTTCAAGAGGCTCAGCCTTGGCAAAAAGTCTACTGCATGTCTGATATAAGGCTGCTGTGATGTGTGAGTGATCATAAACAACACGGCTCATCATAGTTGATCTCACTGAAACTGTGTAAAGGCAAAGCTCAAAAATGTGCAGATGATTGCTCTGCAATCATGGTAGCCCAGCTACTATGTATGTCATAACAGGGACGTGGGGAAATGTTTCCCAAGGAGTCCCCAAGCCCTTGGGGTGTGGGAAACAAGGGGAGCACGCCCCCAACCGACGTGTCCCTGTGGAACACTGGTCATATCTCATTGTATTTATATTTGTATCATATTAATAAAATGCTTCACATGCTTATCTTTATTCAATGTGTTCCAACAGTGGTATCGGAGCTATGCATGCTGGGTATATTTTTATCATAGATCTGGTGTTTTTTTAATGACTCCTTAATCACCTATTCCAATCTACTATCTCTGTTGCAAATTTGCCAGAGCTATATTCCTTCTAGTGCTATTATGCATATTACCTGTATGTATCATCTTGCCTGCTCGTTGCTAGCTTCTACACATTAGCCATACATTCTCATTCTTTGAATTTGATCTTTTGGTCCACATCTTTTAACTTTCAGAGGGCACAATTACACTGAAGCCAAGGCAATCACCGTTTTGAGTCTTCGTGTTGAAAAAAAAGATGAAGAAAATATTTTTTTCAAAACCTGCACAAGTCATTTCAGAATCAATTGAACAAATTTTCACCTGGCAATCGCTTGTTGTACACTTCCTTTGCCAGAGATTGGTTTATTTAAAAAAAAGGAAATCTCTTGAATTCACTAAGGCAAAACCCACTGTTCACTCCAAACCACAAATGGAGTTAAAGAAGGCAAAATACTTCTTAAAAGAGCTCGGTTGTGTTGAGAAAACTCTTCATGAGACATGTGCATGGGTAATAAAAAATCGGCGGTCAATCCTGGAGATTTGAAATCCAACTGTCTAGTAAGCTCATTTAACCTCTCTTTGCAGTCAAAGGTTAATTGAACTCTTGGGGGTGACTTTGTGTTTGTTGCCTCCATTTTTTATGTTGCATTGGATTTCTTGGTTGTAATCTTCATTTTTTGGTGGAATGGCAAGCAAAGCTTCTCCATGGACTTGGACTACTAGATTCTGCATTAGATTTTCTTATTGTCATCTTTGGTTTTTTGTTGGAGAGGCAAGTAGAACCTCTCTATACACCAGGCATCCACCCAATACAAAAATAACTCAAATCGTCCATTCATTCCTGAGATTGAGACCAACTATTGCCATTATAGAAGCTACATGGTCTTCCACCATTTGCTCCTAGAGTTTCTCTACGTCTTCCTCTCTTGAATGATCATTACGTATAGGTTTACGTGCATGTTTATTTTTCTTCTTGTTTTTCTTATATTTGGTATTCTTGGTCATGACAGTGGAATATTGTGGTGTTAAATGCTTGTTCTCATTGCTTAACTGCACCCAATTCATCAAGCTCATTTAGTGTACCTTCTTTTGGCGTGTCTACTCAATTTACTTCTAGTAGCACTAGCAACAATACTTCATTTGGATTGGGCAATGCTTCTTAGTTTGGTTCAAACACCTCTCCTTCATTTGGGTTAAGCACCACTCCACAGTTTAATTGTAACACCCATTTTTGCCAAATTTGCTTGAGATGGAGCTGTTGGTATTTGTAAAGTCTGTTTGGAAAGGCACATTTCCAAAGCCAGAGCAGTCAAATCTAGAAGATTGAATTCACCTTCGTTGTGATTGCATATTTAATACAAAGAGCATTGATATCTATCTCATAGAGATTGCAGGATGCATTATCAACTAAGTAGTTGAAGAGGCACGATTTCAGCCTATGTGTGATTGCATAAACTTGAATTATTTCCGTAGAGGTAGATCATTCATTTTTGAGTATCAATTCAACTTCAACATCAACATCAAATTGTAACTTGCAAATAGTCATTTTTGGTGGAGTTGCAAGAAGACCTTTGGGGTCTCAACTACTCTTTCAAATGGCTCAAAGATTATTGGAGTTACTAAACACTCTAATAGTCACAGTTGTCGATGATACAATCACAATCAACAAAGTAACTCTCCAATTTGTTCTTACTTGTTTGCAAGATTCGCAAGCCAAAGTGGAACTTCTTCAGACTCAATCATAGTGTTACCAGATGAACTAGCAGGACTAGTGTCCGATGAACAAATATCTAGAAGAATGACCATTGTCACCTTAGTCACACTTTTAACTGCTTCAGAGAGTCATAACCTCCAAGGGGAGAGACCTTTGATACTCTGCAAACACTTAAGATGCTATGTCTTCTAGATAACCCAGTTAGTGACCAGTTCCTTTATCAATTTGATTTTACGAATGAAGAAGACATACTACTTAGATTTTAGGGCTTGTAGATGCTAGTGCAATATATCCAAGTCAATGTATCCAATGGAGCAACAACAAAGATCATTCAATATCACTTTAGCAATCAAAAGAAATCATTCACCATTGATAAGGATTAACATGTAAGCGTAGATCAGTAAATGTAATGAAAAGAGTGCATAACCAATCAATCACAAGCATTATCTTGTAGTATTCAATGTATGTGCATTAACAACTGTGAATAACCAACCAATAGCTCTTCAGTGATAAATATAGGGACTGATTTGGTAATATCACAGTCAATACAGTATGACAGTGTCAACAACAGTATTTAATTAGTCTTTGGAAAAGATGTGGAATCAACGTGGTTCAAGCATATAAAATAAACAATAAAACTTTAACTATTCACCACTCCCTTATGACTGTAACTTTCAGACTGTATTGAAGCTAGTGAACATAGTGCTTCAGACCCTGTGATTATGCCAAATAGAACAAGCGATCAATAGGAAAAGATCCTAACTTAAATATGAGTTTAACCTTGTGCAATAGGCCTCAACACTTTGACCAATTTTAGCAATAGTACAACTGTCACCAAGTAGAATTTTCAGACTCTATTAAATGTACTTTTAGACCTCATAACCAGATCAACTAGGACAACCAAGCATATAGTAAAAGATAAGATGATCAAATACTAACTCTTTTATGTGGTTTTGTGTAGGTGGAATGTAGGAGGGAGAAGATTGTCCAAGTGTTGACAGTCTGCCAATTTTACCAGACCCTAACAACAGTGAAGAAGGGCTGCCACGACTTGTTTTAGTCTTGATTTTTGGACAATAATGGAAGTCCGAGCTGGCAGAAAGCCCAAGGAAGAGAAATCGTGGACAAGGGAGGTCTTATAAGAGAGGACTGAGCCTTAGAGAGGCAAGGTCGAGGGTCTTTGAGGGTTGTTGGAGCAGGCTGAGAAGGTACATGAAGAAGAGGAAGGGAGAAGAAGAAGACGAAGGGAAAAGAATGGAAGAGAAGAAGGAAAAGAAGGAAAGAAAAAGGAGAGGGATGAAGAAAGGAGGATGAAGGAAAATGGAGGAAAAAGAAGAGGAGAGGAGAACGAGGAAGAAGAGAAGAGGGGGAAGGAGGGAAGAAAATGGAGGAGCGAGGTGATGAACAAGAGGGGCGAAGGTCTAGGAAGGAGAAGGGGGCAAGGGCGAGGCTAGGAAGAAGAAGAGCGAACCCTAGGAGGGAGGATAAAAAGGGTCGCTAGGGCTAATTAGGGGAAAACCTAGGTCTGATTTTAGGTTTAGGGTTTAGTTTTAGGATTTTTTAATTTTTTTTTTATATTTTAGGGCTTCCTAAAATTCAGGCCTAGGGATTTTAGGGATTTAAATGGCAGGCCGAATTTGTAGGAGGGAGGGCCGAAATTTTAGGGAGGCCAAAAATTGATTTTATTTTTTATTTTTTTACTTTCAGGGTTTTTGACATAAAATTGCAGACCTAATTCTACATGAAAATGCAAATTTACACATGTATATGCAAGAAAATTTGGTAAAAGAGTGACAACTTAGGGTTTTTGTGGATATTACCCTTAAACCCTAGTCTTAGAGGAATGTGACCAGCCTTCCTCTTGGAGGTTTTTCTCCTTGTCTACTAAATTAGGGCTTCTTGAAACTACTTCTAGGGTTCGTTTCAAGAGCTTAATCTAGGAAAAAAGTTGGAGATCCAAGGCTAAACTTTGTGAAAACCTTGTCTAGGGAGCGTTTTCACTATGCTAAAAGGATAGAAGGCATATAAATGACCATATTTAGAAAAAATGCAGCCTTAGGGCCACCATTCAATCATTCAAGAAGCAAAAATTTACCTACCATTCATCAAGCAAGGCTAAAAATGGACTAGATTTACTTGAGCATGAGTTCTTCCAACCATTCTAGCATGCACCAAGCATTAGCAAAGCAAAAGCAGACCAACTTTCATCCACAAGAGCAAAAAGAAGTTCCCTCCAAGAGGTGCGCATCACTTCATAAGGTTATCTTGGATAAAGAAGTAACATTATGAATTTTGTCCCATGAGTTGTGTCTTGAAAATGAGGTGAAGAGAGTTTATTTATAGTTTCTCACACTCACTTTTACAAAATAACCAGGCCGACATGCCTTTAAAATGCCAATTTAAAAACATAACATGTCAATTTAAAAATATAACATGAAATAATATAAAATAATCAAATATGTTGGTAACTTGGGGCATTTTCCCTATAGTTTACCAAAAAATGACTAAAATAGTTAAAAATGAGATAATTACTCCAAACTGAAGGCTGGAGCAAGCATGGGGGGACGTCATGCCCCATCTAACCCCAAAAATGCCGATAATCCCTCAACGTGCCCCCAAATCAAGTAGTGCGGCCTGGATGAAGAGATGATGTCATGATTGGAAAATGCCCAAGGAAGGAGGGCGCTATGTTGAAAGAGGACTAGGAAGGGTGTGTCAGGTGACTGGAAGAGGAGGCAATAGCCTCATAGTTGAAAGAACTGTCACCGTAGTAGAAAACAAGTGGGGGGTCATGTGACATAGTGACCCACCCCTAGGAGCCCCAAACACCAACCTTAGGGCTACAAGCTCCAGAATGAGGCAGTGAACAATGCCACTAAGCCGTAGCACTCCTAAAAGAAGGACCAAAGGGTCTGACCATAACCACCACTCGAGAACTGCTTGATAACACCCGTCATGGTCCTGAAAAAAATGACTCTCTCTTCCTGGGCACTTATCTGAAGGTGCGCTGGTACTGGTACCACATAACACATAGCTCCAGCATGATGAAATACAACGAAGGAATCAACATATTGAACTAGTTCTTGTTCATAACAACTCTCTTTTTGAATTTGATAATGATTCCTATCAACAATTAACACATGATCAATTTAGTGAAACAACGTCAGATGCAGAAGAGGAAGTTTGCCATGAACATGTCCAACTTAATCTTTGCAATCCCATCATTAGACATTGGGAAGAAATCAGGAAAAACAAACATAGAGCAAGACTCATATATGATAAGGAAGTGACCTTTCATATTCCAGATTATCCTAGAGTAATCCAGTTTGAAAGTGTTGTATTCCTTCAAGAAGATTCATCTCCACCCATTCTAGTTCAACATCAATGCCAACATTGTCATTGAATTGGCCACATGGAGGATCACTATTTTGATCTCTATCCTTGTCAGCATTGTGGAAAGCATAATCATTTTTCAGATAAATGTTCAACATTGAAGAAACTTGCAAGATTAAAGATTCACTATGGGTGGATCAATTCTTGGCGATGGTCATCAACGACCAAAAAGATATATGAATCATACAAAAGAATTCAATCTCTTTCTTGTCTCTTGCATATTCTCCATAGCATAGTTTAACATGGCACTAGAGCCATGGTGATTGTTACATAGGGCAATCTCAAAGACAGTTTTAAGGGCAAGGTTTGACACACTTGGAGAAAGAAACAAGTTCAAATTTGAGGCAATTTAAAGAAGACAATTCATTGAAGACCAATCCTCTCATACGGTTGCAACCGAAGTGATCAATTTCTTTGTTTCTACTTTCCCTGTATAGTTGTGTGACCAGATCCATACACAATTATGGTGAGTTGTATGATGGATTTTACAACCGACCAATGGTATGGATAACATGAAAATATGTACAGACTACAGATTGATGTGTATGGATTTGTATGGTTCATTGAATTAAATCCTGAGAAAATAGAATCATTTGATGCATTAAAATTCTGTATGACCAGGTGAATTAAATTAAGGTACGAAAAATTAAATTTGTATGACGGTATCACTTGATTTGTGCAACCCATATGACAAAATCAGGAAATTTCTGGTGGCTATTGAAAATTAAACTCATTCATAAATTCACTGTACGACGACTGCAGGGTTGAATCCATATGAAACCCAATCAATTCGTATGGCATCTTTGAGATGAAAAACTAAACAATTTTGGACTGTACGGAACTTGATTAATACATGACATTAATTCCAGAAGTGTATAGATAGCAACATAGGTACTCTTGCTTCTTGCATAATTTCAATTTTTTTGGTCTTATACAAGTTGGATGTTTTGTTAAAAGGTGTTACAAGGGTTATGCTTTTTTATTGGGGTTATAACTAGTTTTTATTTTTATTTTTGTGGAGTTATAAGAAAAAATGACTAATATTAATAATTTCATGATGCTTGAGTCATAAATCAAATGGAAAAAATGATCCCACTTAGAAACAAAAAATGGAATAGATTGTCTTATCATGATCATTGGGAATTAGTTATTGGGACAATTCTAAAACTTGATCCCATGACTAATGACTATACGTGGAAAAATAAAAATGTGTTACTTCTTACATTTGCTTTGGAAGATGATATTCTTCCCCACATTTGTAGTCTTAGTGATGTTATTGTTTGGAAGAAGTTAAGGAATTTATATGAAACTTCCAATGAAACTACTCTAGGAAAAGTAGTGACTCAAGAAAAATGAATTTGTCGAACTAGATAGAGCTTTTAAAAGAAGACATAGAGGGAGAGGTCGTGACAAAGGTTGTCAAGGAGGATGGTACAATTGGCATCTCAATTGGAGACAAAATTCTTCAAATCAAATAGGTATTCCCAAAGTTTAAAGCATTGAAATTATTGTAGTAAGAGTAATTATAATAAAGAAGAGTGTTGGAAGTGTTGGATTTCTTCAAGAAGATTCATCTCCACCCATTCTAGTTCAGCATCAATGCCAACATTGTCATTGAATTGGCCACATGGAGGATCACTATTTTGATCTCTATCCTTGTCAGCATTGTGGAAAGCATAATCATTCTTCAAATAGATGTTCAACATTGAATAAACTTGCAAGATTAAAGATTCACTATGGGTGGATCAATTCTTGGCGATGGTCATCAACAACTAAAAAGATATATGAATTATACAAAAGAATTCAATCTCTTATTGACATCTCTTATTCAATCTCTTTCTTGTCTCTTGCATATTCTCCATAGCATAGTTTAACATGGTATTAGAGCCATGGTGATTGTTGCATAGGGTAATCTCAAAGACAGTTTTAAGGGCAAGGTTTGACACACCTGGAGAAAGAAACAAGTTCAAATTTGAGGCAATTTAAAGAAGACAATTCATTGAAGACCAATCCTCTCATACGGTTGCAACCAGAGTGATCAATTTCTTCGTTTCTCTGTATAGTTGTGTGACTAGATCCATAGACAATGATGGTGAGCTATACGATGGATTTTACAACCGACCAATGGTATGGATAACACGAAAATATGTACAGACTAGAGATTGATGTGTATGGATTTGTATGGTTGATTGGATTAAAGCCTGAGAAAATAGAATCATATGATGCATTAAAATTCTGTACGAGCAGGTGAATTAAATTAAGGTACAACAAATTTAATTTGTATGACGATATCACTTGATTTGTGCAACCCGTACGACAAAATCAGGAAATTTCTAGCGGCTATTGAAAAGGAAACTCATTCATAAATTCACTATACGACAACTACAGGGTTGAATCCATATGAAACCCAATCAATTCGTATGGCATCTTTGAGTTGAAAAACTAAACAAGTTTGTACTGTACAGAAGTTGATTAAGACATGACATTAATTCCATAAGTATATAGATAGCAACAGAGGTACACTTGCTTCTTGCATAATTTCAAGTTTTTTGGTATTATACAAGTTAGAGTTTTTGTTAAAAGGTGTTATAAGGGTTATGTTTTTTTATTGGGGTTATAACTAGTTTTTTTTTTTTTTTGGTGGAGTTATAAGAAAAAATGACCAATAATAATAATTTCATGATGCCCGAGTCATAAATCAAATGGAAAAAATTATCTCACTTAGAAACAAAAAATGGAATAGATTTTGTCTTATCATGATCATTGGGATTAGTTATTGGGACAATTCTAAAACTTGATCCCCTGACTAATGACTATAAGTGGAAAAATAAAAATGTGTTACTTCTTACATTTGCTTTGGAAGATGATATTCTTCCCCACATTCGCGGTCTTAGTGATGTTATTGTTTGGAAGAAGTTAAGGGAATTTATATGAAACTTCCAATGAAACTACTCCAGGAAAAGCAGCGACTCAAGAAAAATGAACTTGCCAAACTAGATAGAGCTTTTAAAAAAAGACATAGACGGAGAGGTCGTGACAAAGGTTGTCAAGGAGGATGATACAGTTGGCATCCCAATTGGAGACAAAATTCTTCAAATCAAATAAGTATTCTCAAAGTTTAAAGCATTGGAATTATTGTAGTAAGAGTAATTATAATAAAGAAGAGTGTTATCTTAAGAAAAGACATGAGGATGATCGGGATAGAGGTAGAAGATATCATAGAGGAATAAGTAGAGGGGGAAGACATCAAAGCCATTTTGTAGAGGGTTGTTCCCATGGAGATGAGTAACACTTTTTGGCAAATTGCAGGGGTGGATTGCCCCAAACAATAGCTCGATCGAGCTAATTTTACTCCCTCGATCGAGCTTTCAAAATCTTGGTTGATGGCTTAAACAAACCCTCGATCAAGCTTTTTTTGAAAGCTTGATTAAGGGTTATTTAAACCCTCAATCGAGCTAATAGCTATTAACATAAAATAACATTAGCTTGGTCGAGCTATTTTTGTAACCTGAGAAAACTCTCAATCGAGATATTCAAAAAACAGTTAAAGCCCTCAATTGAGGGCTTTAAAAACAGGCTGCTAGCCCCTTTTTCTGCAGATATAATTTTACTGGCTTCATTGAAGGGCATAAACCATATCATTAATTGCACCTAGGTGGCAAACTTGATGCCAATGGATTCATCAACGAATCCTCTATCCACTGGCATATAATTTATGCGTTTTTGAGATCGTATGATGTTTTTTTTTAATTTTCTTCTAAAACTTATACTTAAGAACCCCGTCCACAACTTCGAAGGAGCTCAAAGAAAAATCAACAACATAAAAAGTACACAACCATTTTTTTTTTAAATATAGTAATATACACCCCACATTGGTGTGTCCTCTTTAAAAGGGTATTTCTTGTTTTTCAATTTATGTAAACAGAAAGAAAAAGTTTACGTAAACACAAATGTGTACAAAATGTGATCCAAATACTTAGTGGTCAGTTTCAAAAAATAATAAAAAATATAATTTTTCAAAATAATTAAAAAAAATATGTACGCCCTAGTGCATTTTGTGTAAATCATGTTCATATATATATATATTTGAAAATTATACATTTAACATTAAATTATTTTACGTGAACACAAGCCAGTTGTTAACTTTTCCTCAAATTTGCAAGGACAAACATTTCATTAAATGCAAATTTGACACATTAAATGACATTAGTATTTATTTAAAAACATATCATTGGAAAGACAACATAATTCCCTACAGTTTTTTTTTTATTGCATGTCGGAATTCGTAAGGCATATATGAGTTTTGAGGGCTTAAATTTAATAAATGAGTGAAATATCAAACTTTTATCACCGCATTTGGCCAAAAAGTGTTACCCATCTTCATGGATTCACCCAGAGAGTAGTACAATGGTTGCATGGAATGAACTTGCCATTAATTATATGGCTTCTCATACTGACATCTCTGCTTCTCAATGTGTTTGGTAATTGATTTGGGGGCCACCAAACATACGACTGGTAAAAAAGAAGATTTTGGTAAAAACGAAGATTTTTCCAAACTTGCTCCCTACAATAATGAGATCATTATTCTTAGCGATGATGGTGTTTTCATGAGGTTCAAGGAAAAGGTGAAGTACCTATGTGAGTTTCAGGAGGTTGCATACAAAATATCTAGAATCTCCTGTATGTTCTATTTTTAAAGACCAACTTGATTTCTGTTGGTAAAATTATTGATGATGCAATGCAAGTAGAATATGATGCTTTAATGAAAACAAACACTTGTCAATTAGTTGAATTAGCTCCGAATAGAAATCGATAGGTTGCAAATGGGTATATTGAACTAAGTTTAAGTTAGATGGATCTATTAAATAATACAAAGCCATGTTAGTTGCAAAAGGATATGCACAAAAAACGGTATAGACTATGAGGAAGCATTTGCTCCCACTGCAAAATTTATTACAATTAGAATGTTATTAGCACTTGTAGCATAATTTGGATGGTAGGTACACTGGATGGATGTCAAAAGTGCATTCTTAAATTTGGGATTTGCAAGAAGAAGTTTATATGGAGCAGCCTAAAGGGTTTGTAGTTGAAGGTGAAGAAAAATTGGTATGTAAGTTGGTGAAGGCTTTGTATGGATTAAAACAAGTCCTTCGAGCATGATACAAAAATACTAACACGTATCTTTAATCAAGAGGTTTCAAGGAAAGTGATTCTAATCCTAACTTGTATATCAAAGAAAAAGGTGAAGAAATGATCACTATGGTTGTATATGTTGATGACTTAATCCTTATAGGTAGCACTAATCACTTTATTGGAGAAGAAAAAGATAGTCTTTGCAAATCATTTGATATGACTGACTTGGGATTATCACATTATTGTTTGGGTATTGAAGTATGGCAGCAACCAAACAAAATTTTCATTTCATAGGAAAAGTATGCTTCAGAATTGTTGAACAAGTTTAGAATGGAGGAGTGTATAATCTATTAATCCCAACACAACATCAATGGAGGTAAAGTTAAAGCATTTGAAAGATGATAAATCTGAGGTGGCTAATGAATTGCTTTATTTTCAACTTGTACGAGGATTAATCTATCCTACCACAACTAGACCAGACATAACTTTTGCAGTTGGTCTATTATCAAGGTTTTTAAATTGTCCCAAGGAGATACATTGGAATACAACAAAAGTAGTACTTGTTTATATCGAAGGTACCTTACAGTTTGGTATTTTACTTAAGAAGACTAATAATTTCATGTTGAAAGTTTTTCAGATGCAGATTGGGCAAGTGATATAGATGACAATAAATCTACAATAGGTTATGCTTTTACTCTTGGTACTGGAATGATTTCATGGGAAAGTAAAAAACAACCTTCAGTAGCTCTTCGGACAACAAAAGAAGAATATAAAGCAGTCGTTGGAGCAACATGTGAAGTAGTGTCGCTATGTATAATTTTATGTGATTTGAAGCTTCCACAACTGCAACCAACTTTACACTATGACAACCAAAGTGTCATCAAGATGACAAAGAATCCAATTTATCATTCGAAAACAAATCATGTTGAAATTCAACATCATTATATTAGAGAACAAGTGCTGAACAAAGGGATAGAACTGATTTATTGCAGGTCCCAAGATCAAATGGCAGACATCTTCACCAAAGCATTCAACATGGATAAGTTCCAAAATTTTCAAGAGGTGTTAGGAGTTGTGGAAAATGATATAAACATTAAGAGGGGATGTTAGATATTGTAATGTTTATTTTACATAAGAATATTTAATTTATGTACTAAAGTAATAATGTCATAAAGTGGAAAATAAGTCATATGTAATAAATGACACATGTTAATGTATTTATGAAATTAGGTAAATTAGGTGAGTGGTTCCTAACAGGAATAACAGAACTTGCTAGATATATGTACAACACCACTTTATGTAATTTGGTGAACATTATTGATGATACATCTCTCATTCAATCTCTCTCTTGTCTCATGCATATTCTCCATGACATAGTTTAACATTTAGAGCACCCCCTCGAAGTATAGCTTTCAAACAACAATAAATAATGAGTGCATGAAAACATAATAGAAAAGGTCAAAAGCAAGGAGGGAAAATTCTTTAGACAATAATAGAGGAATTTCCAAGAATACACAACTTCCAAACATGGCATAAATGTAAGTTATATATGGCAAATCACATGTCTCAAATAGAAAGCCAGCTAGGTATAAAAAATAGGAGATAAGAGATGATAAATATAGAAAAACACCTCTCAAAGGAAAGCGCACATTTAGGCGAGAAATGGCAAGAATTAGGAGCTGCATCACAAGAAAAGCTGCAGAAATGGATTTGGACCCTGAAAAATCAAACTCCTTGAATGACTTGAAATCCAGCATTGATGTTGTATTCCACATTGGGTCTCCAAAAATGTAACCATCTTTCCATAGGAAACAAGGCAAGATGCCATAGGAAAATGATAGGAAACAAGCCATTCTAATTTTGATTGATTCCTCTCACTTTAAGGTGTGCATGCTAACTTTAAAGGGATATCCCTAAATGATCTAAGTGGTTAACTGCAAATCAGTAATGGTTACTGGTTAGTAATACCTCACGGTTCAAATCGATAAATAAAGTTGTTGTCCTGCATAGAATATGTGAGTAAATTATACAAATAGCAACTAGAACTCACTCTAAAATGCTAAAACACACGGAAACCAATGCAGAAAAATACTAATTATGGCTGGTCACACAAACCAATGAAGAAACATGCTGATAATCACTGATTACTGTGTGGAAAGTTGAAAACAGATGGCAGCAAGCTGTTCCGATGTTTTCTATGCTGGAAAACATGAATTAAATGCTGTTTTTAATGTTTTATATATTTTATTATGCACACAAATTGATAAAGAAGTATAATTAATAATTCCTTTCTTTTTCTACAATAAATGTCAAGTATCAACTAGTTAAGCTTGCTGTTTTTGACAGAAAACTAAAGAAAACGAATGGAAACCAACTAGTAAACTTGAATAAGTTTGTTTTGAACGATTAAAGTGATCAAGTAAATTAACCTGTGCCCCTATGGAGTTGAATAATGAATGAAAGAAAGTGAGTAGAGCACGAGTTTCATTTGATTCCTATTACAATATCAAAATTTTCAAGAAAAATGGTGAATATCCAAATGTCTCAATGGTGATTGCAGTTGCACTATACCCCTTAAAGTGTGGGAGACAGCAGTATCATCAAGAGGTGCATATGCCATGGAACAATTAGGTGCAACATTAACTAAGGAAAATTATTCGTAGAACTCAAAGAAGAAAATTGAAGAAAGAAAAGGAAAAATAATAAAAAGTAGAAGATAAATTTCCTTACTAGAACCTCTGCTTTGTATCTGCTTGTTTAGTGTCTACCAAGTGGAGTCGCCAAATGATATTTAATAATACAAATTTAAACTGCTCACCTTAGTGTGTGATTGTCCTACAAATTGGGAAATCATGGCTAGCTCTCCGGTAGCAGCAGCAAAATGTATTGCCCAGAAATTCCCATCTTGCAAAACATAAATGGAGTCCAGAAAACTACAGGAAACAGGCGACTGTCACCTCCTTTGATTCCTCTCACTTTGAAGTTAGAGGATTTCAACTTCAGGGGGGTATCCCTAAATGATCTAAGGGGTCAACTGCAAATCAATAATGGTTAGTAGTACCTAAATTGATAAATAAAGTTGCTGTTCTGTATAGAATATGTGAATAAACTGTATGAACAACAAGCAGAAATCAATCTAAAATCACTAAAAGCAGACACAAACCAATGCAGAAAAATACTACTTCCAGCTGAGCACACAAACCAATGTAGAAAAATACTACTTCCAGCTGGGCACACAAACCAATGAAGAAACAGGCTAAAAATCACTGATGACTGTGTGAAAACAGAGACGACAGCAAGCTCTTCTTGTTGATTTTTATGTTGGAAAGCATGAACTAATTGTTGTTTTTATTCTGTAAATCTTTATTATGCACACAAATTGATAAAGAGGTGTAACTCCTTTCTCTTTCTGCAATGAATGTCAAGAATCAACATGTTAGGATTGCTATTTTTTGACAGAAAACTAGAGAAAAGGAATGGAAATCAACTAATCTATATGATCTATCTGCCTAAGAATGCACAGAAATAGAGTAAAATTGAATAATTTTTTTGAATGATTACAGTAAGCAAGTAAATTGACCAGTGCCCTATATGGAGTCGAGTAACAGAAAGGTGGCTAGGTATAAAAAATAGGAGATAAGAGATGATAAATTTAGCAAAACTTTTCTCAAAGGAAGCACCTCTCTAGTGTTAAAATTTTGAAATTTGATAGCAGTAACAGACTCTAATAAAAATAGTGCAGAGAATCGAGATAGCTAGCAATAAACACACATCCACAAAAATTGAACACAATATTTTTCACGGGGAAACCTTTTAAGGACAAAAACCCCAAAGCAATTAATAATAATTCATCTCCTGAATGAGATGACTGAGTTTGTATAATAACAGGCTAAGAACAAGCCTTTTCAACAAATCAAAATTTGTTTCACTGATCAAGAAGAACCCTGTACAATGTCTGCTGACCCTAATCTGTCACTGAATGACTGTAGGTGTTGCTAGTTGCCTGAAACAGCCTTGAATGCCAAACAATCACTGGTGTGTGCATCACTGAGAGGACTGAGATCTGTTTAAACCTTTGGCTGGGCTGTCATGACCTGTCCAATTTCTTTTCCAGGACTGCCGAATACCTGTACAAGCCCTTTTTAGGGCTGCCGTGACCTGCTGTAGGTTGTGGGTGCCTTAATAGGGCTGCCGAAATACACAGAACAGAAATTGGGTAGAGCCCTAGCAGTGCTGATGTGTCCAAAAATTCGGGTGGCAGCTATTAGACCAGCTAGTTGAAGCTTTTACTTCTTCAAAGAATAGAAACCAGCAGAGAAACAATTACCCACGAGCCGATCTAAAAGAGCAGAGCAGATGTATGCTAAATCGATGGGATAAAAAATAAGAAATTTTCTTCCTTATTTATAGTGAAACGAGTGTCAAAAAAATTCCACATAATGGGGCCGACCTGAACTTTATGTATTTTTTTTATTTTCTTTCATTTGAGGCCAACCTACAACTTTATATATTTTATTTTTTATTTCCTTCAATTAGTGGGTACATGGACCAAGCCAAGTTATGCTTGGGTTTCATGGTTCTTCAAGTGTTTCACAATAAGTCATCCAGGTGCTCTTCAAGGTCTTCAACGATCCATTCATGTTCACTCCAAGTGCATCATCATAAGGAGAAATTATTAATTGCTTTACTTCACCCTCCTATTGCCACCAAGATCAAGTGCTAGGTATTTCAACAAGGGTTGATTAGTTCCTTGAGAAGGTCCCATAGCCCATAGATCAAGGGGAGGAGTACACCACTTGCCTAGACCCGGTCTAGGGCTTACAATGAAATCCTGGTAACTGGCCAGGTGCTTCCATTCTCCCAGAGAATGGCTCTCAACCCCAGGCTGAGCTTCCAGTCCTAGACTGGATCAATATCCTGGTAACTGACCAGGTGCCTCCATTCTCCCAAAGAATGGCTCTCAGCCCCAGGCTGAGCTTCCAGTCCCAGACTTGGTCAATATCCTGGTAACTGACCAGGTGCCTCCATTCTCCCAGAGAATGGCACTCGATGCTGCTCAGAAAAAATCAACACTCCCTCTTAGCGAGAGGGTCATTCTCTACAATACCAAGCTTGTCTCGAAAGTGCACAAGCTTTTTCAACGACAGAGGCTTGGTCAATATGTCTGCAACTTGCTCATTTGTACGGATGTATTGGAGCTTCATGGCACCTCACTGTACCATATCTCTGATGAAGTGATACTTCATCTCAATGTGCTTTGACCTATTGTGAAATACAGGGTTCTCTGAAAGCTTAATGCAACTTTGATTATCGCAATGAATAATAGTTGGCTCAAGCTTTCCACTAAATAGGTCAAAGAGAAGCTTTCTAAGCCAAACTGCTTCTCTGCAGGCATCACTAGCAGGTGGCAGCAATATACTCAGCTTCAGCTGTGCTTTGAGCTATGGAACCCTGTTTTCTGCTGGACCAAGAGATCATGGTTGATCCCAAACTTGAACAGTACCCTGATGTGCTTTGTCGGTCAATTGCACTGCCAGCCCAATCGGAGTCAGCATATCCAAGTAGCATTACTCCACTGTTGGAGGTATATCTGAGCCCATAAGTAATAGTACCTCGCAAATATCCAATGTTCCCCCAAGGTTTTGGGATGGCGGGACAAGGGGTCGGGGAGACGCACATTCGGGACGGGTGGAGACCACCCCAAAATTTTAGGGAAATTCGGGAGGGACGGGGGGACGCCGAGGTCATAAAAATATAAAAAAATTAAAAAATATAAAAAATTAAAATATGAAATATATAAATCTAAAATCTCAACAATAACAATTCAATGATTCATCCCATGCAAATTAATAAATTATTAAATAATAAATACTAAATGCTACATTCATTATTGTGCAATCATGCAATGTACATTGTAAATCATAATCTAATAAATTAATAATGCAAACTCATTAGTCATTACATGATTCATCATTCATCATGATCAGATATGATTATGATCATTTTTCAATTTCCATGTTTGTCACTTGTGACTCGTGAGTCTTGACCCTTTTCCATTTTGTATTCATATAAATAATAATAATTAATATATTTCAGTTTTGACTTTTGAGTGATTTAAAGAAATAATCATTGATATTGCATGCACATCATGATCAAAATGACAATATAACTTCTAAATAGATATTGCAATAAATTTAAAATTACTAAACACTAAAGTCAAAGACATTAAAATACTAAATACTAAATAGTAAATTACTAAATTAAGATTGTTCAAAAATAGGAGAGTCAAAGACTCAGTCATTAATATAAGTAGCTGATATATAGAGGCAAAACTAAAATACTAAATAGTGAAAAGTAGCTGAAATATCAAATATCAACTAAATCAACATGAAATGAGCATCAAGGAGTCAATTCCGATGACCGATCCTCTGCATCCATCTGCTGCATGAAGGCATCGGGACCATCAATGGGAATGTCACCATCTGAGTCAGAGTCACTCTCAGGAATAACCAATGGAACACCAACCAAACCATTCTGCAACTCATCCTGTCCATCCTCCCTATCTATCTGTGCATCATCCTCTGGATCAACATCCCATCGTGTAGCTAGTCCCATCCGATACTCTGGTGTCTTCCTGTGGTCAAGACGTAGAGCACTGTGCACTGCAACTAGCTTCTCTGCTCTCCTAGAGGTAAGTCTATTCCTCTTAATAGAGTGGATGAAGCTATAGGTAGACCAATTCCTCTCAGCTGCCGAGGAACTAGCAATCTGAGACAACAAGCGAACAGCAAGATGCTTGATCTCTGGAGCACCATCCCCATGCATGTCCCACCAACCAATGGGGTCATCCTGGGCTAAGCCATTACGGTCTTCCCGGGCATCAGCCTTGTTGAAGTGACCTTTAAGATTTGCAAACTGAAGTCACTGTCTCTGAAGTGTTTGCCCCTCCTCTGCACTGTACATCTTTGTAATGGCTGCTTGAAATCCCCTTTTGACCTCTGGATCATGAATGGGAGGAATTCTACTAGGCCTAGAAATGTACCATTTTGGGTTCAGTGCATATGTTGCCATGTGCAAAGGTGTGTTCATTAGATCCCATCGACGCTGAATAATAGGACGTATCTGGCTCGTATAGAACTCTAAGGAGGGATCTTTCTCACGAATGGCTTTTCTTACTTGACCCAACATGCTATCAAAGGTCTCATAGATTTCTCCAAGGCTAGGAGAATCAGTGTCACCGTAGCGAATAACCTCAACTATAGGGCGCAAAATGGAGACTAGATAACTGCAATCTACCCACCAATCATCATCCAATACTTGAAGCCTAATCTTCTTCCCCTCCTCTGTCTTGGACTCTGTCCACCTGTTCCAATCTGTAGTCACAACCATGGTCTGTAATGCTAATTTCACCTCCAACATCCTCTCCAACAAAAGAAAATAACTGGCATATCTAGTGTCTGTGGGCTTGAGGAATTCCTTCCTCGAGTGAGCCCTATACAAGGCTAAGGAGGTGTGGTGGTTGCAGATAAACATCTGCACATTCCTTGCAGTTGATACCAAAGTGGAGACCCAATGAATTTTCCTAATGTCTTTTAGTGCATTGTTAAGTGCATGCACACAACAAGGGGTCCAAAAAATATGTCTATACCTACTTTGAATCAGTAACCCAGTTGATTTACACACTACTGCTGCATCTATGACAACCTGCACAACATTGTCTGGCCCAACCTCCTCTATAGCATCCCGAAGAAGCTCAAATTGGAAAGTTGCATCTTTGCGCTTTTCAGAACAATCAATGGCTCTAAGAAAGAATGGCCCATCTATGCATGTAACTATGATGTTGATAAGTGGACGTTTTGTAATGTCTGTCCACCCATCCATAACAATAGAGCACCCTGACCTCACCCATGCCGCTTTCATCTCCTCTTTCTGCATAGTAATCCTAGACACTTGTCTCTCTAAAATCACCGTCCTCAACTTATGCTCACCTGGGGGCACATATGAGGTTTCTGGTCCTGCAATCTTATGTACCATCTCCTTATAATAAGGAGAGCGAGTAACATGGAAAGGAATGCCATTGGCAAAGAGGAATTAGCCAATGGCGTCATCTATATCATCACGGTTCAGCTTACCGTACATCCCTGTAATTGTTGGTCCAATAGCACAAGAACGAGAATCCTTCCTTTTTGATGAAGATGTCTTATCATGAGTTGGTGGAGGCATACAAGTGGATGCGCTACCCTTAAGCTTAGTTTTGTTTTTGGAACTTGCATTCACATTGTGATGTTGTTGTGACATGACATTTTGGCTAGAGAATCTTCCCTTTGCATCTGCTGCCATTTGTAACCTCAACAACTCAGATTTTTGCACTATGGTTGGCTTCACACATGTAGTAACCCCTTTGCCACCAATGCCCAAAAGGTGTTGTTTAACCCGACTATAACTCCCACTAAAATTATGGCTGCAAATATTGCATGTCCAACAGCGTGAACCACCAATTTTTTTTCCAGCTTGTTTAGGGGGTAGAGCAGATACTTTGGTTACATATAACAAAAGTGGTTTGCTCGGATCAAATGTCCCCTTTGCATAGTAAGCCAATGACTTTGACGGGTTGAGATTGACACTGCCTTCAGCATCACTTTGATTTTCTGTTTCATTTAACCTTGATGACATGGGAGCTCCACTCCCACTTCCAGTTCCCATATTTGTCCCAACATTAGTATTACTATTACACACTGCCACGGAATCGTAATCAGTTTCATCACTGCCACTGCTGTTGCTATCACTAGAGTTGCTCATATTGGTAGCTGGCTATTGCTGATTTGAATTTTGAAACTGTTGTGATGTTTTATAATTTTTGACAACCAGCAACAATGTTTTTTAATAATAATAACAGTAGATAAGCATGCCCTAGGGCTGAATTAACTATTTCAATGGCTGTAAATTAATAAAAAAACACAATAAAAGACTCAGAAATTAAAAGACAGTGAAGAAATTAAAAACAAAAAACACTCAGATTTTAAAAAACTTTAAAACAGTCATGCAGAAATTTGAAAAAACACAAAAAAAAAACTCAGAAAATAGAAAACAGTCAAATTCACCTACCTTGGCAGCTTAGAAGTTGGAAGTTGTTACTTGTTGGTCAAATTCACCCCCATTTTCCACCTCACGGCCTCTTCCAAGCTTCGGGCTTCAGACTGCAGCTGCACTGTCTCCACGCTGCAAACTCTCCACTCCACGGGCTGCAAACTCCCTCCAAACTCCCTCCATGCGTGGGCTGCAAACTCCCTCCACGCGCGGGCTGCAAACTCCCTCCACTCCACAGGTTGCAATCTCTCCTGCTGCAAACTCTCCCGCCCGCTGCAAACTCTACGTGGACTGCTGCTAACTCTCCACGGGTTGCAATGTCTCCACCGGCTGCAATCTCTCCCGCGCGGACTGCTTCACTCACGGGAAGCTTCAATCACGGGCAGCTTCTCTCCGGTTTGGTCTCGACTCTCCACTCACGGGCAGCTCCTCTGCAGTCTCCACGGGGTATTCTTCATGGGCAATCTTCTTCACGGGTATTCTTCACGGCGGCAATCTTCTTCATGGCCGGTAGCTTCGGGTCTTCACGATGGCTTCAGGTCTGAGGTCTTCTTCACGGCGGCTTCGAGTCTTCACGGCTGTTGCAAATGCTAATACGATAATACCACACACTCACGGTTTAGGTTTTAGGTTTTAGATTTTAGTTTTTAAATTTAGATTTCATTTTTTATTTTTTGTTTTATTTTTAATTTATACATGGGAAATTGAAAAAATCGGGGGGGACGCCCACAAGGTTCGGAGGAGGTTCGAAGTTTCGTGCGGGACGTCAGGAAGTCCCCCCCAAGTTTCTCCCTAAAGAAACGAGGTTCGGAGCAGGGAGAAACGTTTCGCCATGCGTTTCGCCGAGGTTCGCCAAAAGAAAAACGCTGAGAAACGTTTCGCTTGAAGTTTCGCCGTCCCCGGGACGCAAGAAACGCTAGAAACGCGTCCCCGACCCTCTGGGACGCGTCTCCGTGGAACACTGCAAATATCAAAGCACATGTTTGGCAGCTATCCAGTGTATGTGCTTCGGCTCAGACATGAACTGACTCAATGCATTCACTGCATAACAGATATCTGGTCTCGTATGCACTAGATACATCAAAAATCCAATAAGTTGACAATACTGAGTAGGATCCATTGCCTTTGAAGAAGTAGCTGAGTCACGTAACTTCTTCAGGTTTGATGTCATGGGTACACTCATGGGTTTGCAGTCATGCATCCCAAACCTTTGCAAGATATCAACTGTATACTTCTCTTGTGATAGGAAGATCTCATCTGTCTTTTGCCAGACCTCTAAACCAAGAAAATAGTGCATGAGTCCCAGATCCTTCATCTCAAACTCTGAAGTAAGCTCCCTCTTGCACTGAGCTATCAGTTGCTCCTCTCTAGTAAGGAACGGGTCATCCACATATAGGACTAGGATCAAGACATGGTTTTGAACAACCTTAAAGTAAAGGTTGGAATCAGCAGTGCTCTTGGAGAATCCCAAACTATGAAGGTAACCATCAATCCTAGCATACCAGACCCTTGGGGCCTGTTTGAGTCCATACAAGGCTTTCTTTAGCTTGCACACATGAGACTACATTTCATGAGTCACAAAACCTTCAGGTTGCTCAATGTAGACCTCTTCTTCAACTTCTCCATTAAGAAAAGCTGTCTTTACATCCATTTGATGGAGTTTCCATCCAAAGACAGCAGTGAGGGAGATGATGGTCCTGATGGTGGTATACTTGGCAACAAGAGCAAATGTTTCATCATAGTCTATGCCTTCCTTTTGTGAGAAACCACGTGCCACAAATCTTGCCTTATATTTCTCAATGCTGCCATCAGCAGCATGCTTGATTTTGTAGAGCCATTTGGAAGTCACCACAGACTTCCCTTTTGGTCTTAGAACAATTTCCCACACATCATTTTTCATAATGGAATTATATTCTTCTATCATGGCATCAATCCATACCTGATGAGTTTCTGCTTCTTTGAATGTAGAAGGTTCTGCATCAATGAGCTTACTCATAAGACCTGAGTACTTCTGGGGCTTCTTGCTTTCTCTGAATGTCCCAGAAGGAGCTTTATGCTTCTCTGCCTCTTGCAATATCTGTTGACACCAAGCAGGTCTTCTTTTGGAAGGAGGAGTCTCAAGTAGTTCTTCAGCTGGTCTTTCTAGTTCTGAGAAAGTATCTGGAATTCGAGGCTCATCTTCTTCCTCCCTCTAATTCTCTGAATGAGGAGAGTCTGGAATGTCGGAAAGAGATTCTTTTGTATCTTTTGGAAGCTCTTTGGAGTGGCGGAAAACAACTTCCTCATGAAATATCACATCTCTGCTGACTTCAATGTATCTTTGACCAGGAACATAGATGCGGTAGGCTTTTGAATTTTCACTGTACCCAACAAATGTGCCTTTCTTTTCGGAAGGCTCCAGCTTTAATCTCTTTTCTTTTGGCACATGGATGTAGACTGGAGTGCCAAAGATCCTCATGTGGTCAACTGCAAGTTTCTTACCTGTAAAGGCTTCTTCTGGAGTCTTTTCCCCCAAAATGGCATGAGGACTTCTGTTTTGAATGTAGACAGCAGTACCAACAACCTCAGCCCACAGAGACAAAGGAAGATCTAGATCACACAACATGGCTTTAGCAGCCTCACAGACTGTTGTGTTCTTCCTTTCTGCAACCCCATTCTGTTGGGGGTTGTAAGGCACAGTCCACTCCCTCTTGATTCCTACTTATTGGCAAAAGTCATCAAAATCATTAGATTCAAACTCACCTCCATTGTCTGACCTCAAGATACGAATATGTCTTCCTGTTTGATTTTCAATCAGCGCCTTGAACTCCTTGAACTTATCAAAAGTTTCATTTTTAGCCTTTAGAAAGTAAATCCAAGATTTACGAGAGTAATCATCAATGAACAGTACATAGTATAAACAACCACTTAAAGAAGGTGAAGACATGGGTCCACAAATGTCAGAATGAATCAAGTCTAAAATCCCTTTTGATCTGCTTGTTATCACACCATAGTAGCAGGGCTACTATTCTTGTTTAGCAGATATTTGCACATTCCAGAGCTTCCATTATTCAGAGCTTGGCTATGATGATTGTATATCTTGAGATCACTCATGATTAGAGCAGTATATTATTCAGACTTATGTTAGACCTTGTGTCAAGGTTGAGCCTTGAGAGTTCAGGTTTGATGACCGATGTGACCCTTTATCCCATACAGTTTCAGTTCAGTGCTTAGAGATGTATTGCAGCAGTGTTTCAGATGATATATGATGATTATTATTGTGATGATGTTATATGACCTGTGGATGTTTTATCATTGACTGTGGATTATTATCTTGTTGATTTAGTCATGTTCACAACATCTACTTGGTATATTATTCTTGATGTGGCAAACTGTTTAAAATGAACCGTAAATTATAAAATGGACATTTACTTGCACATTTAGGTTATTTGACAAAACCCACTGGCTTACCGCCTTGCATAGATATGGTCTTTCCTAACACCAGTTGTCTGCTAGTTTAGGCTCCAAATTCACTTGACTCCATCCATACATGACTTTCCTTATTTTGACTTTAAACCTTGACCTGTCTCATTTGACTTTCTGGTACTGAGGACTTCCCATTTTTCTACCTCTGTGTTTGGACCGCATCCCTGTATGTTTAGTGTCTCGGCTCTAAGTTGGTGACAAAACTCGCCTTTGGTGGGTTGGATTGTAGGCCTAAATCATTCTGGTTGGTTGTCCCAATGTTTGGCATTGGCTCGAACTCCCCCTAGTCACTTGAGATGTTGTTGGCTAAAACTAAATGCTCATGTACTACTTATGGAAACTTATAAACTCGCCCATGGAAACTAAAAAGGGCAAGAGTGATGAACTGCTAAAAATACTCCTCGAAGAGTATAAGAAAGGTCCAAAAAGCAATGGTTCTTAAAAGCTATATCTAAACAATTGTTGACCTTACATGCATATGAAAACATGCCCTGGATGCAAGCTGCAACTAGTTGTGCTTATCAGCACACCTGAGATCCGAAGGGTTATGTAGGCCAAAAAGGCCATGAAATGAAATTGAATGATCCTAATGAACATGGATCAACTTGATGTAGACATGATGCCTAAGTTGAATAAGCACTCTCTAAACAACTTATCCATTTGTGAGGCACAACCATCCCCCGTGTTATTTTGTCCAGCACAAAGTTTGTAGTTTTCCCCTTCTCCTAGTCCAAAGTACTTTTGAGTTGAGTAAGACAAGTCAACCCCTTGGCCTAACCGTGTTCCTAGCCTTCATCCTTCACTAGCAGTTTGACCTATCCAATGGGTGAGTTTGTCATTTAAACTATTGTGCAAGTAATTTCAAATAACAAAGGAAATATGCTAACTTAATCAATGCCACTGAATGGATGTTATACTTTGAGTTTGGCTGTGAGAATGATTAGAGAAACATGTCTTAGTCTACTGATGTGATTTATCCTTGGTTGTATATTATTGGGATCTGTGATGATGTGGGCCATATATATACCTATTGATAATGATTGATGGTCCCACATACTTGATGATGTGCCATATGATGGACATATGGTTCAGATGATGATTGATGCAGTTCAGCAGGTTTTATTATTACTTCAGATCATCAGATTATGCACTGTCCATATATGGTGGACCCTACAGCTGGCCCATTAGGGCAACCCATGGTGTATGAGTACGCATTCCTAGTGGATTTGGGTCTTTTGGATCCAATGTGACACTTATCTTTCAGTTCTGGGAACTTCTGACAGTGATTGATGCATTTTTACACTTGTTGACCAGATTTGGGGCTGATTTCCCAGCCTGAGCAGCAGGGGCCAGGAGAGGCCAGTTCACCTAGGGCGTTGTATGAGGAGGGGGTGGTCCAGCCACTTGTTTTTATCATTTACCCCCCTTCTGGAGAGCCTGGTGGGCTCAGTTGGACAGCGCAGATGCCCTAGGAGGCAGTTTTGGCATTTTCACAGTTACCGAGGCAGTTAAAAAATGGGATAAAGTGGTCACTGAGGAATTCGATTTCGGCAATTGAGGCAAGGTTTTGGCACTTGGTTTTCACAGAGGTCTTCCAGGGTGATCCCACTATCTTCCAGCTAGTTTTCACCATGTGGGTAGGTCCACAGCGATCACAGGAGGTGCCCACAGCGATCACAGGAGGTCTTTTACTGCTTGTCTGTCACAGATTTTGAGGACAGATTTGGTTATTTATATTTATCTTGGACATATTTTTTTATTTTATTGTGCCTTGGAGATGAGCTAGTAAGGATTGATGCCTCCTAGCCCCACCATGTGCTCCATATGTCATGTCCTAGTCATTATGAGGTGGATTTTGGTACTTTTACCCCCTCTAGTGGATGATGTCACCCTCCATGATTATTTTTAGACTATGACGTCATCACTTTATGAGTGATCCATCTGTTATGTTATTATGGTTCATCTTAGCCATTGATTGAATGTTGAGATCTTTTAATCTCAACCACTCATTTGATGTAGTATTGTAAAGTGGTATAGGGTTTTGGTCTTTATTATCCTATATAAGGAGGAGACCCCCTATTGTATAGCTCACCTTTGGAGCTCTGGAATATTGGAATAGAACACTACTTTGTGGAGCATATCTCTCTTGTCTTGTGGATTCTCTTGCATCTTGAGTATACAGTATCTCTTCTATATATCATTGTGGGTTTTGCTGCTACTTCTAGTTTTCTTGCAGGGAAGTCGAATTGGTGGAGAGGAGGGCGATTTCTTGAGGGTTATTGTTGGAGGGATCCACATATTCTCTCTTGGGTTGATCTTGTGACAGGGAGTATCATTATTGTATCTTCGTGACATAGTTGATGCTTTCTGTTACATCTTTCTGTCATTTTCATAATCATCTTGCTTCACTTGTTTCTCTTGATCTTGTCTTGTAGGAGGAGGACGATTTGGCTTCTTTGAGGAGGATGTTTTGGTTTGGAGCAACAAAATTGCACTCTTGAATATACACATAGGAGAATGCTATCAATTTGCAAGGTGGCCATAAGCAATTGAGGTAAGATCTACAAGGTATGTGCCTTTTTCCATTCATTCTTTTTTCATTGGTCACAAACCCTAATTAATTGAAACCCTCATTTTGGTTTTTCTTAGATCTTCTTAGATCTAGCATCCACCCCTAGTTGGATCTATAGTTTGGTGGTGATTGGGTTAAAATTGACACACTTTTCAATGCAATAAAGCCCTTTTGAGCCAAATCGCACTTCTTTGGAGAGGCTTGTTTGGTTAGATCTAGCATATGGGTAGGTGAGATCCTACTTGATTCATAATCTACACACTTGATAACCTACCCTTAGACTTTTACTTTGGTGATTTCTACCTTGTGGGCATCATTCCACATTTTAAGAGATTAAATTCCCATTTTGGACTACTTGGCATCTTAAAACTCAGATCTAGTAAGATCTAACCCTTGGATTGCCTTGATTTTCAAGATCCACATAGATCATTGCCTAAACTACTTGGATCTATAATTTGGTGGCCATTGGACTTGTTTTTACTCACCTTTCCCATCTTTTAGCCATCCTTGAGCAAAGTCGCACTTCCTTGGGTGACTAAGTTTGCCCACTTTAAGAACGTGGGTAGTTGAGATTTTTGTGGATTTGGAAAGAGCATAATTTGAAACCTACATCTAGTGTGTCATTTTGTGACAATCTTCCTTGGGGGTAGCATTCCTTGTTTCAAGGGATTGTGGTCCACTCACGGTCATATCATGAAACATTAAATCTAGAAAGATTCAACCATTATATCTCAATTAGCCCACTTGATTTGCCTACTTGGTGTCCCTATCTACAATTTGACATATCTTTTGACTCCATTAGCCCATCCAACAAGGCACTAGTCCTCCTTAGGTAAGTCGCACTCCTTGGGAATTGTGTCAAACCTTAGATCCCATATATGGGTATTCCTAATTTTAACTTAGATCCATAGATCTACTCATTATATACCCCTTAGTACCAATTTCCTCCCTTAAAGTCCACCTTGTGGGTCCCATTTGAGTCACACATATCCCAAGAAAGTGGGTCCCACTTGTGTAATACATGGTACTAGATCTTGTCTTTTTAGCTCATCATGTGGCCTAAATCATACATTGGTTGAAACACTAATCATTTCTCAAACCACCTTCAACCATACTTTAATTTCTAGGTCCACTTTACCTTGCATTGGTTTCCGTAACTTACCATTAACTCAGCCCTAGGAACCTTTGTTTGGGTCCAATCATCTTTGATTGGTAGTAGGGTCTCCCCCTAGGTCTTGATTTATCTAGATCTAAAGCGAAGAGTGCCTCGGTTGGTGTGACTCCCACCTTGCATTGGGAACCGTGGCATCTCTTGGGTCACCTCTTTAGTTGTCCATCTCCTCTACCATCCCGGATGGGATACCACTAGGGACAACTACAAGTTGTGTGATAACACTGTTGTTACTCTTTGAAAAGGACTTCTTGGTATTTTTACCAAGGGCACAACCTTTGCAAATACCACTATGTTCATTAGAAAACTCAGGCATACCTGTAACCATCTTTTGAAGTAATGAAGGTGCCCAAACCTTCGGTGCCATAACTCACAAGGGTTGATTGTACTGTGAACCAATGCTTGAGTAGAATGCCCAGATGCCTTGTAAAGGCCTCCCTCTCGAACCCCAATTAATTCAGCTGCACTCAACCTTTCATTCTTTGACCACAGTAGAACCTTTTTGTCCATGAATATAACTCTGTAGCCTTCATCTTCTAAGCCAGAAACTGAAAGGAGATTTTTCTTCAAACCTGGAATATACAGTATGTCTTCAATGTGCAACATGGTCCCTGAATCAAGTTGAAACGAAACTGAGCCAACTCCTTCAATTTTGTAGGTGGTGTCATCTCCAAGTTCTACTTGAGTGGCAAACTTATTCTTTCTGTAGCTTGTAAGGGCTTCACGGGAACCTGTCATATGTTTTAAGGCTCCACTGTCCACCAACCAAGAATTTGAACTGTTGGTGATGGATCTTGTTAGAGCAGAAATCAAGTAGTATTCTCTTCTTGACTCTTCTTGCTTGGAAGACTTGGCATTCTTCTTCTTCTTTGGTTCTTCTTCTTCAGCTATAGATGCTTGGAAACTTCTTTTGAACTTTCTCTATGGCTACCTACAGTCTCTAGCATAATGTCCCTTTTTGTGATAGTTAAAACATTCAATTTGTGACATATCAATTTGCTTACCTTGTGGCTTGTTCTCTTTCTTCTTGGGAGGGAAAGGTTTCTTGAACTTCTTCTTAGTTTTGGCTGTTAGTGCAAGATTCCCTTCCTTAGGACTCCTAGTTCTGCTTTGAACTCTGCCTTCTTCTTCCAAACAGTCATGCCAAAGTCTCTCAAAATCTGGCTGAGTCTCACTTCCACTTACAGAAGCCAAGAAGGTTTCCCAAGAATTTGGAAGGCCATCAAAAATAGTTTGTACAAGGTCATCATTGTCTATTTTAACCCCAATAGCAGAAAGTTGATCTCTTACCTGAGCAATGTTCGTGAAGAAGGAGCCACTCCTTCATCTTTTTCCATTTCAATATACGAAGTCTGTTTTTCAAAACTCTTTTGACTGGGCGCTTTCTTCTCATACAGATTTGTCAAAGTGTCAAAACACTCCTTCGCTATCTTCAGTGGTGTTATAGTAGGCATTATGGTTTCCTTGACTGAGTCATAGATAATCCTTCTTGCCTTGGCTTACTTATTCTTGAACGCTGCCCTTCCTCCATTTGATGTGGGCTCTTCTACAACACTGATGACCAAGTCATCAAGGTCATTTTCTTCCAAGGTGGCCATAAGCCTTGCTTTCCATGAATTGAAATTTGCTGATCCCTCAAGCCTGTCCTCTAGCCTGAAAGTGGCAGAAGAAGCCATCTCTGATCCACTAAGGGTCTGCTATCTCAGTCTGTACTGTCCCAAGGTCTATGGAAGGTGTTACCCCCTATTTTGACAGGGGTAAATTAGGCTTGAACACCATTTTGCAGCAGTAGTGTGCCTTTTGATTGACAGTAGATGCAGAAAGGTTCAGTACTTCAAATACAGTCATCTTTTCATGAAAGCAGTGATGGAAGTGGGCCATTTGATGAAATATTTGAAAATCCAATCTGCTAAACTTCGTAATAAATCTCAACAACACACCGGTTAGGGAGAGCACACGTCGCAACAGCCTTAGTTTTGCTATAAGCGGAAGCAGGACATCCAAATCCAGGCACCACTGAACAGCTGTTGCTGCAACTCGGCCCAGATATCTTGAAGTTATGCGCAGCATTCACATGCCATTCAAAATGCTGCCTCACAGCTCATTGCTGTACATGCCCACTAATTGATGCAACATGTGTTGATTGTGAGCGGTCTCTTGGGGTCATGGTGGGAGGATGTTCCGATGCTTTTCATGTGACCAGTGGTTGTGTGAGGATGATCAATTTGAGCATCAAGTTTCCTGCCAGCAGCTTGATAGTGAGACTTTTTATTTTGCTTGTCTTGCAATCGTCTTGGAATATATACATGCTTGCATTGCAAGATCTGCTTCTGTGATAATCATGTAAGAAGTGTGGTTATGCTTTGGAAGAGACAAAAGGTCTGGATGTCTCTGTTCGGCAACATAAATTTGGATGTCAGGCGTACAGTAAAAATAGATTATTTTGGGAAATCATCTTTTGGGGAATGCATATAGTAATAATTATGCTGGACACCCCGAAATTGTTTCTGAAGAAGAAGATAAATGGGCAGCTGTTACGAGGGCTCGCGGTTCAGCAAAGTTAGACAGCAGAAAGATCAACACCATGACAGCGAATAAAAAAAGGAGCGATTTGAAACCACCAATTGTGTGCAGCTTTGGCCTACCGGCGTGGTAGCTGGTTGATTAAGTGCAGAGCTCGGGGTCTCCATTGTATGCTCAACCCATCACCTACAGCAAGCAGAAAATGAAGGAAAAATCTTGTAAAGAGCTCCCATAAGCATTTCTTCACGTCCGGGACCGGCAGGTCATCCATTGGGAGCGAATTGATCGACACACGGCATTTTTAAATTTCATCGGTGCTCACCAAAATCTGAAATTTACAGCTCCGAATCTCACGCGGGCTCTGATTGAATCAGTGGCTAGCTGCATATCATTGACAACCGTGTTTACAATTGAGCGAAGGTCATGAAGCAATCACGTTGGTAGTTGAGGACATCATCCATTGGCAGCCGGTTACAAATGAAGTTCCACGTTTGCATTTTGAGGAAGCAAATATAGAGTTTGAGCCCACAGTCGCATTGGCGGCCGATTAAGGGGAATAATTCATTTGTTCGACAGTTGCATCAGCAAGTTCAACATCAACAAATTTTTACTTCTGGAACCAGTTGATTACGGGGGAAAACTTGCGTTGTTTGAGTTATTCACTGCAAATCAGTGGTTCGGTGGTATCACCGTGGCCTCAATAAAATTGGAGCAGCTGTCGACCCTGTTCACTAGTCATCGTGGTAGCCTATTGTGCCAAGTTGCGTGGGTTTTTCCTTTGATATGGCAGTTTGCATAAACAGGTGATTTTATTCTTACTCCACAGCTAGCTTGATTGATGGCTTTTCATGGGTTACAGTTGGCAGCCGATCGCGCTGGTTGAAACCCACAGTCTCATTTGGTGGCCGATTGATAAGAAAAATCCATTGTTACGTGAATCTTGGTTGCACTACGAGCTCGATTTGGTAAACAGAGCAAAAAACGGAGTCTAACTCGACATTTCTAAAGAAGTCAAATTTCATCGAGGGTCCATTTCAAACGTTTGATAGCTGCTCGGATCTGGCTTCTCGATCCGTGGTAGTATTGGAGCATTTGACAGCTTGTCTGCAAGTCACAATTTTGCTGATTTAGTGGGCCACGAGTCATCACTCATCAGCATGGAGCAGCCGAGCAATTAGGTGTTCACTTTAGTGTATTGGCAGTCATCTAAATCGCATGGATGAAGGGAGAAAAAGTGGATCTTCACTTTTTTATTATCATTTTATTATTTTTATTGTTCTTTATTTTTTAGGAGAGCTTCTTTTCGCCTATAAAGAGGCCAACTCTCTCTATTGTAATAATGGAAAAACTTGGGATTTTTCTCCCCTTGAGCGTAATAAAAAAAATATCGTGGGATTCTTTGGATAAATTCAGAGTTCTCTTTCTCTTTGTATGCCATTTCTCTTTATTTGCCATCTTTCATCTTGTCTGAGGCGATACCTCTCTTAGTTCATTTCTTTCGATTCTTAAGCTGAGATCATCTGAATAGAAGGCTAACAATCTAGCACAACTTTATTTGACCCATGTTTTTCTCTTAAGTTTTGCGGCTTTCAAGTATTCTCTAGTGCAAGAGCTCTTAGTTGGTCATTACATTCACCTGGCAGCAAGGCCCATTTGAGCTCTCTTCTTGACTCCATTCGCCCCTCTGATATACTGGCACTGGCCATTTCTTCGAGGATTGATCCTCCCATCTTTTCCATCACATTTTCAAAATACAACTTTTGTTACATTCATTTCTCTAAGGCAGTCTCTTCAATTCACCTTGCCTGTTCAATGTACTTGCCTTAGCGATCCTATCTTAGGGATACCCCCCTAGAGTTGGAGGAGAGCCAACCTGAAGCGAAGAGGAGAGGAGTGTGGTGACATTGGCCTCTCTCTTGAGAGAGTTTTCATCTAGCTGGTGTGTTACATTTTGGGCTTCAACAACACGCATGCCATTTTGGAAGACAACATTTTTGGCACCGTTGTCGGGGACGAAATCCAATTCCCGAAATTTGAAGACTATGCTTCATTAAACGACATTTGTGGGAGATTATAATGCAGAATTCTTTTTCTCACATGGCGACTCCACGAAGGGACAGAGCCCTTGTCCTTTTGCAGATTTGAAGATCCTATTGGGTGTAGAGGTGAGCACACTCATTGGAATGCTTTCAAGCTCACCTTGGCGACTCCACAATTTGGTACGAGGTATGACTATATGTTTCAGATTTAGTACCTCATTTTTTGACTTATGGATGATAAAAAAGAACAACATCTTGCTCTTTTGCACAAAGCTTACGCCCCATTGGATTTCTCAAAAATCCATGGATTTCCTAATGAGTGCTATGACTATGAAAAAGTGCATGACATTTTTCCAAAATTTCATGGAAATAATGATGTTTCAGCCATCTATCACATTGCTTCTTACTGCAAATTGGTGGTCGATTTCAATGTTTATTGTGAGGATGACCTTATGATCGTCTTTACTTTAACTTTAGAAGGAGATGCAGAAAATTGGTTCTTTGGTCTTTTGGATGAATCCATAGATTCAATAGCAAAGTTTTTTGAGAGATTTCTCCTCCGCTGGCATGATGGAACTGTTGATGAGATTGAGAAGCTTGCTAGAGAGTATGATGCCCTCATCCCCAGTGTCCATCTACAGCTTGAAGAGAACATTGAAGATGCAGCTGGGCAACCTCCTGACATTGCTGCAATAGAAAACAGTGAAAGTATTGAGCTGCCTCAGGATTATGTCACCAAAGATATTTACGAGCAGTTTTGTGATGATGAAGATCTGTTTCAAGATCATTTCATTTATGAAGATAGCAGTGCTTATTTTGCAGATCAGCATGAACAATTTTATGATGAAAATCAGCTTGAGCAGAGTCATGATGGAGGTTCGTATCTAAGCCCTATCAATTAGTGGATAGAGGCTTTCTGTGCATAGTCTGAATTTTCATACCAAAATTTTGCTGGTTTTTTATACCCTAACAGTTTGCCATTACAAATTCATGAAAAAATTCTGAGACATCTCTGTTTTGTGGTAACTCTGTCCACATCGTTGTCTAGAACCAAGCACAAAGAAAAGATAAATAACAGAGATGAGATGCTGAAATGGTTACATTGGTTATGGGCATATACTTAACATGCTGCTGTCCCATGTTAGGTTAGTGTAGGTAGGATGAATAAAGCTCCTGCAGGAGCATTTAAATATTTTCAATATGCTTTTTGCTTTGAAATAAGTGGTTTCGGGATGTGAATTGAGCCATCCCCACCACATTATGTTTTTTACTGTTTGAGATAGTCTACGATAACCATGAGGATCTGAGGTTCTCATGCACTCACCGAGGCGAGCACATGTCCCTGAGTTGGAGCCAGATGTTACCCCCCTTTTTTGATAGGGGTAAATTAAGCTTGAACACCATTTGCAGCAGTAGTGTGCCTTTTGATTGACAGTAGATGCAGAAAGGTTCAGTACTTCAAATACAGTCATCTTTTCATGAAAGCAGTGATGGAAGTGGGCCATTTGATGAAATATTTGAAAATCCAATCTGCTAAACTTCGTAATAAAGCTCAACAACACATCGGTCAGGGAGAGCACATGTCGCAGCAGCCTTAGTTTTGTTGTAAGCGGAATCAGGACATCCAATTCCAGGCACCACTAAACAGCTGTTGCTGCAACTCAGCCCAGATATCTAGAAGTTATGTGCAGCATTCATATGCCATTCAAAACGCTGCCTCACAGCTCATTGCTGTACATGCCCACTAACTGATGCAACATGTGTTGATTGTGAGCAGTCTCTTGGGGTCATGGCGGGAGGATGTTCCGATGCTTTTCATGTGACCAGTGGTTGTGTGAGGATGATCAATTTGAGCATCAAGTTTCTTGTCAGCAGCTTGATAGTGAGACTTTTTATTTTGCTTGTCTTGCAATCATCTTGGAATATATACATGCTTGCATTGCAAGATCTGCTTCTGTGATAATCATGTAAGAAGTGTGGTTATGCTTTGGAAGAGACAAAAGGTCTGGATGTCTCCGTTCGGCAACATAAATTTGGATGTCAGGCTTACAGTAAAAACAGATTATTTTGGGAAATCATCTTTTGGGGAATGCATATAGTAATAATTATGTTGGACACCCTGAAATTGTTTCTGAAGAAGAAGAAGCTAAATGGGCAGCTGTTACGAGGGCTCGCGGTTCAGCAAAGTTAGACAGCAGAAAGATCAACACCATGACAGCGAATCAGAAAAGGAGCGATTTGAAACCACCAATTATGTGCAGCTTTGTTCTATCAGCGTGGTAGCTGGTTGATTAAGTGCAGAGCTCGGGGTCTCCATTGTATGCTCGACCCATCACCTACAGCAAGCAGCACGACTCCACCTTCAAAAATAATAAAATGAAGGAAAAATCTCGTAAAGAGCTCCCATAAGCAGTTCTTCACGTCCGGGACCGGCAGGTCATCCATCGGCAGCGAATTGATCGACACACGGCGTTTTTAAAATTCATCGGTGGTCACCAAAATCTGAAATTTACAGCTCCGAATCTCACGCGGGCTCTGATTGAATCAGTGGCTAGTTGCATATCATTGACAGCCGTGTTTACAATTGAGCGGAGGTCACGAAGCAATCACGTTGGCAGTTGAGGACATCATCGATTGGCAGCCGGTTACAAATGAAGTTCCACGTTTGCGTTTTGAGGAAGCAAATACAGAGTTTGAGCCCACGGTCGCATTGGCGGCTGATTAAGGTGAATAATTCATTTGTTCGACAGTTGCATCAGCAAGTTCAACATCAACAAATTCTTACTTCTGGAACCAGTTGATTACGGGGGAAAACTCGCATTGTTTGAGTTATTCACTGCAAATCAGCGGTTCGGTGGTATCACCATGGCCTCAATAAAATTGGAGCAACTGTCGACCCTGTTCACTAGTTATCGTGGTAGCCTGTTGCGCCAAGTTGCGTGGGTTTTTCCTTTGATATGGCAGTTTGCGTAAACATGCCATTTTATTCTTACTCGACAGCTAGCTTGATTGATGGCTTTTCATAGGTTACAGTTGGTAGCCGATCGCGCTGGTTGAAACCCACAGTCTCATTTGGCGGCCGATTGATAAGAAAAATCCATTGTTACGTGAATCTTGGTTGCACTACGAGCTCGATTTGGTAAACAAAGCAAAAAACGGAGTCTAACTCGACATTTCTAAAGAAGTCAAATTTCATCGAGGGTCCATTTCAAACGTTTGACAGCTGCTCGGATCTGGCTTCTTGATCCGTGGTAGTACTGGAGCATTTGACAGCTTGTGTGCAAGTCACAATTTTGCTGATTTAGTGGGCCACGGGTCATCACTCATCAGCATGGAGCAGCCGAGCAATTAGGTGTTCACTTTAGTGTATTGACAGTCATCTAAATCGCATGGATAAAGGGAGAAAAAGTGGATCTTCACTTTTTTATTATCATTTTACTATTTTTATTGTTCTTTATTTTTTAGGAGAGCTTCTTTTCGCCTATAAAGACGCCAACTCTCTCTATTGTAATAATGGAAAAACTTGGGATTTTTCTCCCCTTGACCGTAATAAAAAAAATATCATGGGATTCTTTGGATAAATTTAGAGTTCTCTTTCTCTTTGTATGCCATTTCTATTTGTTTGCCATCTTTCATCTTGTCTGAGGCGATACCTCTCTTAGTTCATTTCTTTCGATTCTTAAGCTGGGATCATCTAAATAGAAGGCTAACAATCTAGCACAACTTTATTTGACCCATGTTTTTCTCTTAAGTTTTGCGGCTTTCAAGTATTCTCTAGTGCAAGAGCTCTTAGTTGGTCATTACATTCACCTGGCAGCAAGGCCCATTTGAGCTCTCTTCTTGACTCCATTCGTCCCTCTGATATACGGGCACTGGCCATTTCTTCGAGGATTGATCCTCCCATCTTTCCCATCACATTTTCAAAATACATCTTTTGTTACATTCGTTTCTCTAAGGCAGCCTCTTCAATTCACCTTGCCTGTTCACTGTACCTGCCTTAGCGATCCTATCTTAGGGATACCCCCCTAGAGTTGGAGGAGAGCCAACCTGAAGCGAAGAGGAGAGGAGTGTGGTGACATTGGCCTCTCTCCTGAGAGAGTTCTCATCTAGCTGGTGTGTTACATTTTGGGCTTCAACAACACGCATGCCATTTTGGAAGACAACAGAAGGTATAGTCACCTGCTCAAATGCTGTATACTTCACAAGCAGAGCTCTGATACCATGTTAAAATTTTGAAATTTGATAGCAGTAACAGACTGTAATAAAAATAGTGCAGAGATAGCTAGCAATAAACACACATCCACAAAAATTGAGCACAATATTTTTCACGGGGAAACCTTTTAAGGACAAAAACCCCAAAGCAATTAATAATAATTTATCTCCTGAATGAGATGACTGAGTTTGTACAATAGTAGGCTAAGAACAAGCCTTTTTAACAAATCAAAATTTTTTTCACTGACCAAGAAGAACCCTGTACAATGTCTGCTAACCCTAATCTGTCACCGAATGACTATAGGTGTTGCTAGATGCCTGAAACAGCCTTGAAAGCCAAACAATCACTAGTGTGTGCATCTCTGAGAGGACCGAGATCTGTTTAAACCTTTGGCTGGGCTGTCATGACCTATCCAAGTTCTTTTCCAGGACTGTCGAATACGTTTACAAGCCCTTTTTAGGGATTTCATGGCCTGTTGTAGGTTGTGGGTGCCTTAATAGGGCTGCCGAAATACACAGAATAGAAATTGGGTAGAGCCCTAGCAGTGCTGATGTGTCCAAAAATTCGGGGTGGCAGCTATTAGACCAGCAGTAAAAGAGTTGAAGCTTTTACTTCTTCAAAGAATAGAAACTAGCAGAGAAACAATTACCCACGAGCTGATCTAAAAGAGTAGAGCAGATGTATGCTAAATCGATGGGATAAAAAATAAGAAATTTTCTTCCTTATTTATAGTGAAACGAGTGTCAAAAAAATTCCACATAATGGGGCCGACCTGAACTTTATGTATTTTTTTTTCTTTCTTTCATTTGAGGTTGACCTGCAACTTTATATATTTTATTTTTTATTTCCTTCAATTGGTGGGAACATGGACCAAGCCAAGTTATGCTTGGGTTTCATGGTTCTTCAAGTGTTTCACAATAAGTCATCCAGGTGTTCTTCAAGGTCTTCAACGATCCATTCATGTTCACTCCAAGTGCATCATCATAAGGAGAAATTATTAATTGCTTTACTTCACCCTCCTATTGCCACCAAGATCAAGTGCTAGGTATTTCAACAAGGGTTGATCAGTTCCTTGAGAAGGTCCCATAGCCCATAGATCAAGAGGAGGAGTACACCACTTGCCTAGACCCGGTCTAGGGCTTACAGTGAAATCCTGGTAACTAACCAGGTGCCTCTATTCTCCCAGAGAATGGCTCTCAGCCCCAGGCTGAGCTCCCAGTCCCAAACTGGATCAATATCCTGGTAACTGACCAGGTGCCTCCATTCTCCCAGAGAATGGCTCTTAGCCCCAGGCTGAGCTTCCAGTCCCAGACTGGGTCAATATCCTAGTAACTGACCAGGTGCCTCCATTCTCCCAAAGAATGGCACTCGATGCTGCTCAGAAAAATCAACATCTAGGCTAGAAATGGCAAGAATTAGACTCATTCATATGCATGGGAGGGTTCCTCAAGGAGGTCAGCCTAGGTCTAAACATAGTAACTCCTCCAAAAGTCAACATTTACCACAAATAGAAGCCCACCATTACCTTAAGTGAAGTATAAAAATAGCAAGAAAGGCTCATGTAGGGGGAGTTGGTCTAGGCCATAAAAAGTAAGAAGTATAGCCACAAGGTGCGACGATTCCTCAAATAGTTTTCCCTAGTCAAAGTTACAGGGAACCAGAAGGTTCAATGTGTCTTAGTTTCCTTAAATATTGCAAGTATCCTCATGTGACCCACCCCAACACCCTCTAGAAGCTGCCGAAACGGATCTGGACCCTGAAAAATCAAACTCCTCAGAATGGCTTGAAATTCAGGAATGACGTTGTATGCTACATTGGGTCTTCAAAAATGTAACAATCTTGCCAAAAAATTTCATAGTCCTGATATCAACTAAAATTTGAACCATGAACAATTTCCCATATTGGGTCCCCAAAAATGTAATACTAATTATCCTGTCATTTGGACCAAATTTCTAGAAGTAATTTTTTCTCAAAATCAAAATCTTCTAAAAAAGGAAACTTCTCTAATTTGCCTCAAACTCAACAACATGCTCATCTCCATAAAGGGTTACAAATATATGATCGGATCCATAAAATGATTACTAACTATCCTGTCATTTGGACCAAATTTCTAGAAGTAATTTTTTTCTCAAAATAGAAATATTCTAAAAAAGGAAACTTCTCTAATTTGCCTCAAATTCAACAACATGCTCATCTCCATAAAGGGTATACAAATATATGATTGGATCCATAAACTGATAACTCACAAGAAATGCAAAATTTACAAGAAAATGAATTTTCAAATCAAGAAATTGAAAAGACACTGATCGACCACACCTGTGAGGAGTCTTCAATCTCCCATACCTGGTTTAAATGATGCATTATGTCGTATGGGGCACCTCCTCCCACTGAAAACCTGTCCAACTGATATAGAGTATATGGTGATGTGTCCTCTAGATATGCCTGTATATGAACTCCCTGCCTAAAATTCTGTCCAGCCATCAACCCTTGAGACATAAAAGCCTGCAACCATGTGCCAAGTGTGAAAAACACTCCCAAACTGTCAATGCTGAAAGATGGACCGACTGACAAGTCCATCCCGTAATGTACCTACGAGCCATCTTTGATAAGTGCCCCAAATGGATTTTGGAGAAATCCATTGGGTGCTAACACTACAAACAGAATTGTATGAATAAATTGACCAATGTATAAAATTTAAATAGCCTTTAAATAGGATATGTTTGACCAAGTATGCCAGTCTTCCCGGGAAATAATAATGCTGTCAAGTATTTTCCTTACTCGTGTCTATGTCCAGTGTGTTTCCTACTTGAGCTGCTCGTGCCTTTAAATTTAGAGCCAACACATGTAGGTCTAGGGCCTGCCCTTCACTCATGACACAGAGGAACTAATAACATTTTACCATAGGGCTGGGGCCTGCCCTTTACTCATGACACAGAAACTAGTGGCATTTTACCATTTATCTACATGCAAGAGAATATTATTTGAACTTTGAAGCATGACCCAGGTTACGACGATTGAGACACATCTGGCCAATGTGGACATCTTAAGCTGCAGATAGAATGTGGGCACCTAATAAGTGGGTAGTTAAATTAAGCCACAAATCTTACCAATTCAAAATTTGAAAAGAGAAACAAAATTCAGAATTCATGTCTATATTATTATAGCAAAAACAATGGGTAGTCTATCTTTGGATTCATCAAACTGTTCATTACACATTGCGTTTGTTTGGAGTTCCTACGCATAAGTAACTATGCATATTTTGGATTTATATTTCATGATAGAAAATGACAATTTTAAAATAAAATGCTCTGTTGCCTTCCTAGAATGGAGACATGTATTGTTTGTAATTTCCTTTTTTAATATTCTCCAAACAACATTGAATATGCTGAACTGTGACCATATTATTCTAGTGTTATAAGTTATAACCTTAATGCCAGACCAAGGTAGATTTAAGCTTGTATATGTTAATTTATTGTGATGTCTCTGAATTGTCCTTGTGTAGTCCCCTCAATCAATGATGTGGTTCTCAATGCTTGTTAGGCCATGAGAAGAGCAGCATTATCTCTGGAAAAGCTAGCAGATACAGCGCGAGAAGAACTTCCTGGAACAATGGCAGCCATCAGGCTTTCAGGGATGGAAATTAGCGATCTTACACTTGAGCTAAGTGACTTAAGGTGAAGACAATTTGTATTCAAATGCACTTCATGATAAATATTTTACTTCAGAGAATGACTAAACATGCTCCTAAAATGCGAATTGAACATAGTTTTCTTCCTTTGTTGCCATTTTATAAGTATCTCTATATCCTATTCTATGGTGGACTGCATATCAACGATCATGTGCCTCACCCCGAAGAAAACTTTAAAAACAAGTCCAAGACCACAAGCAATATTGAAGTGTTTCTCTAGTTAGATATGGATTAGCAGTACTTACCTTTTGTATTTTGCAATTGGTTATCTGTTTAGTCAGGAGATCTCAGAGGGCGTCAGGAAGTCAGCACAAGCTGTCCAAGCAGCAGAAGTAGGGATTCGTCGCATTGGTGTTTTAGCATCTTCGAAGGCAATTTGTATGTTTAAATGCCTTTCTTTTTACATCATACACTGCTTGTTGACGTTTTGTTAGACTGTGTTTTGCAGCCCTGACTCATTTTCTTTTGGCAGCAATGCTGCAAGAGCGTGCAAATCTACCTGTGGTCACCATAAAACCAGCTATGACAAGTGCTGCGGAGACAACTTCACATGTAGTTCAACGTGCACGAAGGGCAATATTGCATGTCATTTCACTACCCACCAACATTTCGAGTCCCAAAAAAGACAAATCAGAAATGTGATGCGGAAATGCAACAATAAATGCTATCTTCATGGAACTCTTGTTTATGATTTTGGAAATAAGCAGCAACTTTGTGTAATATTATGGGAGATCAAAATAATATCTTCTTTGCAGTTCCAGCTGTTGTAGGTGAAATATAATCACTCTATGGGAATTCACTGTCGAAAACACAATTTTCTTAAGAGCTCTCACATATGGAGATGCATCCTTGGAGAAAGTGTTGGCTGCAATAGAAATGAAATTTCGAATGCCACGCTATGCATGGATGAGTGGACTTGAAGAATGCAAATATAAGAACTACCTCTGTTTACATGGAGGGAGATAGGAAGTACAACTGCTACCACATTCTTTGAAAATAACACGTTTTTACTAGTATTCTTCTAAATTGATTGATCCACACTTTGTAAACTCTGTTTACCTGATGAATTCTATATTTACAATGAATGGAACACGGTATGTCAATAATCTTGGGTGATCGAGATATTTGTTTTCAATAATGCGATTTTTCTGCAGCCTCACTTTACAGGGAAAATCCACCTATGAAGGGCAAGCGACAAACCAGCTTGCTTTAAAGGGTGAATTAGCTCATGAAGGGAGACAATATGCTCATGGCTCAAGGGTGCTGGAACCATAGTGGACGGCTTGAAATCCCACCATCCTTTTCATTGGATGATAACCTTGTTGGCTATATACTAGACTATAATCATTTTTATCCCTAAAAAAAGGATACAAATCTATATCCAGCGAAGTCCCACAGGATAATAAAATGACATAAATAATGTTGAAAAAGTACACCATTCTATATAAATACTAAGCAATAATTCGGAATACTAATTAAACCATTCTATATAAATAGTAAGCAATCATTCGGAATACTAATTAAAAATATTACCATAGGAACTATTTGCCATCGATTGGTGATGCACGAGCATCCTGCTCTTCATTCAAGTCCAATGTTTGATCAAGACCTATAAGGGGTCTTCATTTTCTGAATTAGTGGTCTTTGATGAAAATTGTAAATAATACTATGTTTTAGTGTGCTTCTAGATGGATGATGAGTCAATAGGTGAGTGAGGAGTCATTTAGGTGAGTCATGTAATCGATTCTGCATTTGTTGGCAAGATTTGAGGACTTGTCTCTATTATTGGAATTAGTTGCTTATCTATAGGAGTGTTGTTGAGGATATTTAGGATCTGAACTAGAATTAGTTTCAGATTCCTTTGTTTATATTTGTGTAAGCCTACGAGGCATAACAGTGTGGCCAACCATTGTAAATATGGTCAAGAGAGCTAGTCGTATTTGTATTAGGCCAATGAAGGTCATAACACAAGTTCTGAATCAATGTGTATTTACAAGTCTCTTAAGATTGAATAGAAAGAAGACTATTTGTACGTGTCTCTGAGTGTATTGATCTCCAGTATATGTAGGGTTCTATGTTTGATTCATGCCGGTCATAGAATGACAAGAGGAGGCTTTCTGTACATGGGAATTTGCATGGGAATGGGTTAATCTGTTGTAACCTGCAAATAGATAATTAACTCTCTAAGTGAAGCCATAGAGACAACGATCAGATCTTCAGAAGGAGATCAAGCCTAGTAAAGATTGAAGGGCAGTGATTGATCGATTCTCTGATCAATCAACACATAACGCAGAGGTTTGCAGTCGGTTCGTTTAATAGAGGTTGAACGGTCTAGATCAAAGGAGAGAAGACAGATTGACGACGAGGGAAAGGATTCGTGAAGTGAACGTGCGCGAGAGAGAAAGTTCTGCAAAACCAAAGTTAAGTGTTCCGTGTTGATAGCAGATTGATGGACGAGAGGAGTCGTCGAAGAGATCAATGACTCATATAGCATTCCACAGGAGAAAGGGTTCAGAGGTTAACTTCCTGAGCGGATGTGGAGTTAGCACAAAGGTTCAAGTCCACCGTTGATCGTGGATCCGACGGCCCACAGAAATTGCGGAAGGAACACTTGTGGATCCGAAGGTTGTAAGGAGTTGTGGAAGGAGCTTTGCAGGAGACAATTTGCGGAATCCAATTGCGGAAGTCAATTGCGACGAAGTTGCAGAAGATCGACCCGCAATTGTGGAAGGTTGTAGTTTTGGAAAGAACGTTGTGGACGCCAATTGCGGGAGTTGATTGCAAAAGAAAGTTGAAAAGCATGCCCGCAATTGCGGAAGGAAGACGATTCCCCAAGGTCATTGCGGAAAGGTCGCTGCGGGAAGGTAATTGCGGAAAGGTAATTGCAGAAGGAAGGCAATTACAGAAGGCATTTTTGGAAAGTGATGCCCAAATTTCTAGAAAGACTTGGCTGGGTAAGTTAAGCTTGGAAGTTCTACTAGATTAGGAACCTAACTATTCCTGTGGTTTGCGGGTTGGATTGGCTTTTGCTTGTCCCACCTGCATTAGTTGGACCAATTTACCATCTAAAAATATTATACGTTATATAAAATACATCGTAAAAATCAATGAGAATATTTCAATATCCCTCTTGATATCTTCTTACTTATTGTCTTGAAGAGTCACAGCCATTCTTTTACTATTTATGATCTAACTTCCATCCTAGCATCTTGTTTAGAGAATTGTTGAAGGATACCTTATTTAATAACTTTTTTATTGAAATATTTTCTTTAGGGTTGAGTTTTATTTTATTTTCTATTTGAATATTTTTTGGGGTAAATTGTTTCCTAATTTGATTTGTTATTGTGCCTAGAGAGCCTATAGTTCTCAATGAGGGCGGTGTTCTGCTTTCTTAATTGGCTTTGGGATGGTTTTGAGGAATATGGTATCAATTATTTTAATCATGTCACTTTTATGGTTCTTGCTTGTTAATTTGATTGTCTTTCAAAAATTCCTTTATAAGATTTTCTTTGTTGTTTGTTACCTCATTTTTAACAGGACTCTTTTTAGAGAATGAGGTTGCTTCATTCCATTTTATGTTGTTCAAATGTTTTTTAAATGTCCCGTGGATGTTTTGATCCCTTTATAGGTTTCTCTTTGTTCTCCAAGACTTTGGACCTTTGGCTTATTAATTCCTTGTTTATGTTTCGATTTCTTTATAGGTTTCTCTTTGTTTTCCAAGACTTTGGACTTTTGGCTCATTAATTCCTTGTTTAGGTGAGAAATATTTTTACTTATGATATGTTCTTTTTATTTATTTTTCACTACTAATCTCTCTCTCCCTCCCTCTCTCTCTCTCTCTCTCTCTGGAAGTTCTTAAAGAAACATGTTCCAAGCGTCTGCACCAACATAGGCGAACTTCCTTTGGCTTAGGTGCCAAGTTTGCAAGCTAACTATTCCCTTGTAATCCTTTGAACCTCATTCGAAGCAAGGTAGGGCAGACCACTGAGAATAGAACCTTGGTGGATGGTGTAACACTTTGTCAACCTCAGTAGTGAGCCAATGCCTCATTGACTCTATCAACAACCTTGATTTCTATTCTACTTCTATTTTTAATGGATGACCTTTTACTAGATGTCCACTGTTAAAGTGATTATGACTATCTTAGTAAACTACTGTTATTATTTATTTAATCCTCTTCCTTAGTATAGTTGAAGAGTAAATTTTTTAAAAGGGATAAATGGATCTCTCATTTTTTGGTTGCTTAATTGTAATTAATGTTTTAAAACTTGGACTCGGACTCAAAGTCGACCATGACTTGGGCTGGTTTGAATTTAATGACTTGGTTTACTAAAAAATACATAAAATATTAAATTTTTAATGAAAAAAATTATTTTGAAGATTTCAAACTATTAGAGACAAAATATGCAAAGTCTGCTCATGAATATACCATGTAACATGAACTATTGTTAGATGAGTCTGTAACACCCCTTCGTCACATATTGCATTAGTGCTAGGGGGCATGCCGGGGTTATAGTGTAGACATGGGACATACTCGTGATGGCCACACAAGTGGGTCCTATCCCTGCACAATAGTATTAGACTATATAGGTTTATATTAATAGTATTTTAAGGGCATGGGATTCATAAGCATAAATATATAACTTAACAAATTAAGCTAAATTAATCATGGCTTAGGTTAAAGAACGGGTTGGTAAAGGAAAATAATAAAATATGTAATTATGTTCTATTTATCTATTTAGTGGAATTTTGCATGGGAATTATTGCATGTGGACATGTGTCCATCCTAGGGGAGCTTGGAAAAAACTTAAATAGGAGGAAGGAGAAGGGGAAGGGGTTCTTCTTCCTTGTTCCTCTTCCTCATTAGTCTTAGGAGTTTGGAAGAGATGGAGGTTTGGAGGCTATGGGTAGATTTCTGATGATGATAGTGTTGACTGGCTTGGTATTGTTGAGTGAGGCCTCGGGGGCTTTTAGTCTATGATTGAGAGGTTGGTTGGGGGGAGAGCGACCCCCACCCACATGGTTTCTTGAGGAGCTACTGCTGATGGGCATCTTAGTGGCTTCAAATGTGCAACTGTAAGTTTAACTCTTCAGTTCAGGTATCTATTTTGTTTGTCATTCTATTTATTTAATTATTTGGAGTATTTGTATCCAATTTGTAAAATTGGGTCTCTGGTAATATATATTCATTTATGAATTTAGGGTATTATCTTTTTTTTGATAATTATTTCCATTTATGGTTAAATCGACTGTTAGTGCTTCTTACAAAAATTCTTGCAGTAAACATGTAATGAAATACTTAATTGTGTTATGGCTCTATCATTGAAGATTAACCCTTAGCTTAGAAATAGGGTGTTACCAAGTCATATATAGTCGTGAATTCAAATATTGGAATTTAACTGTAAAAGTTAGTGTAATGTTTGCATATTGTCAACTTGCTAACAAGACTAGTGATGAGTTTTAAAAGTCCAAAAATTGATGTTGTACATAATGTAATCCACATGTTGGGAGGGTAAAGCAAACTTATCCCCAATCGTTGCCTTTGAAGTTGGTTGTTTGTGTTTGCATTTTGAATCATTGTTGTGAATATGTTTCTACATCATTTACATTGATTTTGAACTAGAATTAGAGGCATCATATAGTGGCTCTGCACCAGTGAACATGAGATTTCATGTTGTTCTAGTGCTAGCAGAGAGGGAATTTCTTAACTAAACCAAAACGATCATACAATGGTTACTCTTCCCTCACATGGAAGATGGTGTTAATGATTTGTAAATTAGTTTTTGTCGAGGAGCCTTTTGTGCACAATACTTCCTCTTTTGAGTTGTGATGATGGAGAGTTATGTAGACTCTACAAACCTTGCCTTAGTTTTTGGAGCCTTTTTATGATCCAGTTCATGATTGTTAGGATCTAGATAATTTATTTCAAGCTCATTGTCCATGAGATTAGTTTAGGTATTTGAGAAAAAAACATTGCAATCAAATTAAATTCATTCAATTTAGTTAAAGCAAATTAGGGATGTTTTGTCCATAGTGACTTGGCTGAGACGATACTAACTTGGCCGAGTTCCTTAGTTTAGTACTACACTAGCCACCTAAACTGATTTGGAGGCCAAGTTGAATTTGTCGGGGGTCAACTTGACAAAGTCCGAGTCCGAGTTGACTAAGTTTTAAATACTAATTGTAATGAGTATTAAATCTTAAATGAAATTTGCATCCCTATACACATTGGATTTTATGTGAATAGGAGGGAGATTGAAGAAGGATCATGTGGCTGTACAATTTATGTCCAACTGGTGGTACACAATACACTCCCAAAATCCTCGGATGGGCTATTATATTAGTGGGAACCCTGGGGTATAGTTCCATGAGTTGTTTATGGGTGCTCCTAGATGTGAAGAATCCACTCTCCATGTTGATTTGAATAATATTATTCTAATATGTAGTTTGGACTTATGTTCTATCTCTTTGAAAAAATGAATTTCCAAACTTTATTTTGATCTTGAATGGCAATATTTTGTGTATCTTGTGTAAAGTTCATAACCTATACAAATAATTTTGTCCACAATTGCAATTGAGAATTTGAATACTTTGAAACTAAATAAAGCTTGGTGATAATATACTCTGATTTAAGGAATAAGCACTAGACATATTATATTTTGGTATCAAATCTTAGCTTTTGATTGTACCCTTTTCTCTTTATTGTGTTTTCTTCCCATGTATTTGTGTTGTTGCTTATTTTCTTTCCCTTTGTTCTAATCCCCCCTCCAATTTTTTCACTTCCATCTAGTCCTTATGAGTATTTAAACCTCATTTTCCCAAAAATAGGGTGTGATACTAGTGATACAACGACACATTTCAGGTTGCAAATTGCAACTCTCATCCACCAGTGTGAGTGTAGCCTCCCATCCACTGCAACATGATATTCACTGCATATAGGATACACCAAACTCAAACTATAGGATTGAATTGAATTTCCATACTCAACATCATTGAACACGTGCATAGATCTTTGGATTTTTCTTTGGTTTGTAGTGGATGGTCTAACTATTTATTTACACTTGGTGTGAACTTGAAACACATGAACGTAATTATTCATTGCTCCACATCTTTTATTTGTATGATGTTATGAAATGAAGACAAATTTGAGCCTATCTATCTTGCTAGGAAAGGTATCTATACATATGAAATAATTGCTAACTTGGAGTGAAAAATATTGTTATTGTTCCATATATATATATATATATATATTTGCTACCTTGGAGGAAAAAGATATTGTTATTGCTCCATGTTAAATTTTTCCGATATTATTAGATGCTTAGTTCATGTGTTTAAACTCAACAAAATACTTGTATCGCTTCTGCTACAAGCAAAAATTTTAACTTCAATGCTAGGGATTTTGAGGTTCAAATGATATTGACGACTTAGATCTAACAAAACACCAAATGAAATTTGAGAATCTTTGTCCAATTTTCATTTGACATGGACTCCAAAGATTTATGAATGGAGAATGGCATGCAATGATTTCCGTGTGTACAAATATTCTAATGAACTATGGCCATTGTTAACACTAAAATATCTTTTCATATAAATTTTCAATTCAATTAACTATTGGTGGAAATGTTAATTGCTACATTGAAGGAGGAAATTATTAAAAATCGATTTGATACTAAAACAATCCAGGTGTTATTGTCAATTTTCTTAGATATGGATATAATAATGACTAGTGCCAATAGCTACTCATAACTAATGTGACAACATCAACTTTTTACTTCTATTGTAATCTAATGTGATTTTTTGGAAGTCTTAAATGCCTTTTTTTGGGCACATGTTAGAGTTTATTTCATCAAAGAACAAGTAATAGTAATACACATATTTGGAACATTATCATTGTTGAATCAATGGACCACACAACACATTTAGAAGCAAAAAGAGAGAATAATCATAACAAAACACTAGCATTTAATAAAGATATACAATAAAAAGGCAGGAGATACATGGAGAACACATGAAAATAATATATTTGTGATAAGCCTAATAATTTGACATTTTAAAACTTGTATTATTATATGGATTTGTGTCACATAGTAAAGAAACTAAAGGACTATGTCAGCTTCTTCCAAGAAGAGTGGTCTAAAAAAATGCACACTACAAATATGTGTTAAGGTTTTAACAACATTCTATAACTAGAATGAAATGGAATTCTTAGTGTACCTTATTAGTAAAAAAACACCATGATAGAAATACACAACAAAGAAAAAGGTATGCAAATGGATAGAAACAATAACTAACAATACTATAGTACAACTACGATGGCCTTGAATGAACACCATCAATAGTGAATGGAGAATTTCAAGTAGAAAAAGTAAATGTTTGAGTAACACAAAATATATTGGTGCTACTTGTTATTAGAATAGTATGTTGGAAAAATGAAGCAAAGATGTTGGAACATGTTGTTAAAGGGTTGAGGAGGTGGGTGGTTGTGGTGCTTTTGGATTAGGTTTTGACTCCATTGTTTTGTTGCGTCCCCAAATTAGGGGCCCTACCCTATGGCATGACCTGTTTCCAAACTAATGCAAACTAGCTAAGCTAGGAGGGGAGTAAACTTCTGTAGGGGTCCAACTCCTAGTCTAAAGGGATGGGCCCAAGAAATCCATTATTCATTAGAGATGTGCTAGCTCTCGATTGGACTTCTTGGCCTGGTTTTGAATATGCAACCATAAATTGGCACGTATTAAAGTGCCATCATACGAGGTGAAACAAGCAAATTGTGCATTTTTAAAGACATTTACTTACTTTTTTCTAGATAAAAATAACATCTTTATTCTAACAAGTCTCCATGTATGAAACTCTATGGTGCATTGGAGTTCGTCACTATGGAGGGAAAAATGCTAGGTAACTTCCTCGAGGAGGCGCTGACCACACAAGTTAGTGACCCAAGCTTGGCTAATTTGGCATATGCACAAAATTGAAAAATATGCTTGACATATTCATTTTTGTAACAAAAGGGGCATTTGGGTTGATCTATTCCATGATAATTTATGTGGTGGCCAATGTTAGGATATAACGCTTACATGTTGTAATAAAAGTCACTTTATGACTTTGTTTTGTTTTTGTTCTTTTTGTGTAAAGAAAATCTACCCCACATTCATAAGTGGAAATGATTTGCTCCACTAGTAACCATACATAAGGAGGTCAAATCCTATGTGATAATTGTACTAATGATTTGTTTTTGTTCTTTTTGTGTAAAGAAAATCTACCCCACATTCATAAGTGGAAATGATTTGCTCCACTAGTAACCATACATAAGGAGGTCAAATCCTATGTGATAATTGTACTAATGATTCATAATATCATGTTGCGTTATATTGCGTATCTCTCATGCATTTAGTAATGTAACCCTATTTAGGGTTCCCAGCTTTTGTAATATGGCATTAGAGAGAGAGAGAGAGAGTGAGATTAGGACTAGTCATGTGGATTAGAGATATATTTTTAGACTAGATTCTCACAAAATGTCGTGAATGAGTCACCATGCAATATTGAAAGAGTTAAATCGTTGAGCCGCCTTTCATGTTTATGGAGTCATGAAGGGAACGAGTCATGTTGTCAAGATAGTAGCTATTGAATGCCAATAAAGGTTTATTTGTTTGGTTCACCATCACTATTAATTGTCTTAGAATTCCTTAGCATTTTTTTAACAAGAATACATGCAAAAAATCAAACATAGCTTTTTTTTGTTGTTAAGTTTCAGTGTGGGCAATTTTAAAATTTGGGGTTTATAGAAGTTAATTTATGTTTAGACATTTACAATTCAACTAAAATTCTACGATAGATTTGAGTTTTTAGATCAAGCAAAAGCATGGTTTTATTTTTTATTTATCCGATAAGGATGTTCAATATGGAAATGCCATTAGAGAAATAGTCTAGTTTTAATCTCCACTCATGGAAAGTAAATATTCAGATGCAATTAATGAACAAAAAATTGTGGAGAATATGAAAAGCGACTCATCAATTGTCTATCCCAATAAATTATTAAAATGACATAGAGATGATAAAGTCAAATCCATTATTGACCTTGCCCTCGTAGATTTAGAGTTACAACATATAGATTTAGAAAAGTCATCCAAGGAAATATGAGGTAGTCTACATTCAATATTTGGAGCAAAAGTGGCAAATGCAAATTTTTTTCTTCTAAGCTATAGTTATTTAAATTCAAAATGTGATCTCTAACCACATAAGCAATTTGTGATCTCATCAAATAACTAGCAAAAGTCAAAGTTATGGTAGAGGAAAAGAATACCAATGCCATCTTGTTAAACAATATTTTTTTAAAATACAATAATGTTATTTTTATTCTCAGTCAAATGTTTTCACAAACTTTGGAAGACATGATTGTTTCTCTCTTGGCTAAAAAAATAGAACGATTGTAGGGAATATTGAATATGATCCTTAACCTGAGACTGCATTATACTCAAGATATAATCGTAGTAGATCGGCTAAAGAAAATGAAGAGATGGAATTATAAGAAAATGAGCCACACAAACTATAACTTTAAATTTCAAGCCAATGATGTTCTCAAGGGAAAAGTTAAAAGACAAAGCACATGTAGCTAATGCAACCATTATTGAAGATCCACCAGATGTTGATAGTGGTGATAACCTTACTGAAGCAAGATAATTTTACACATTTTAAGAAGGAAACACTTTGTAGATTGGAAGGGATCGAGTGTACATAAATTTCAACATGGATGGTTGCTAAGATGGTTTGAGAGTTTGTGGTTCTTGGGAATGATCTCATATTAGGGTTTTGAGACATGCATGTGGATTGTTGTCCAATAACGAGGTTATGAGACATGCATGTAGACTGTTGTCTAGTAATTTAATTCAAGATATTCATAATTCAGAAGTCTTGGGAGGTGGAATCCGATAACTCAAGAATTCAACTTGGGTGCTACAACTTTACAAGGGTTATGTGATAACTTGATGGAGCTCTACTTGGTCCAAGAATTACTTTTGAAAAAGAAGCTTTTAAAGATTGTTTGGTTCTAATTAATTCTAATATTTTGTTTTTAGTTAGTGTGTGTTTGTTTTAAGTTAGTTAGGGTCTATGTGTTGTAATCCTTAAGAGGGGTTGTCAGGATATAAGGCTTACATATTGTCATAAAAGTTGTTTTATGACATTTTTGTACGTTTTGTGTAAAGAAAAATATCCCACCTTCATAAGTTGAAGTGATTTTCTCCGTGAGTAACCATATATAAGGAGGTGAAATCTTATGTAATAATTGCATCGATTATTCATAATATCATATTGTGTTATTGCATGTATCTCTGTCATGTGTTTTGTGATGTAATCCTATCTAAAGTTTCTATATCTTTTAATAAGAGGAAGGTTAAGCACTTAGCCATTTGTACCCATATGTGTGTGTATATTTCTGTAGTGATCTTTAACCCATGAGTTGAATCAAAACAATGATATAGAACCCTTAAAATTTAGAAATAACCAAAAGCCATTCACCATAATAATAACGCCAACATGAAGAGAAATACCCTTAAGGTAGGGTAACATCATCAATTACTCCTTATGGAATGAATAATTCCACAAGCTGTGTTTGCTACAATACAATTCCTCCAACATCTCATACAATGATACTCACGTATATTTATACATACTCACGAGTATTCCTAAGGGGCCTATACCAACTACCCCATATTATTATATTATTTCCTTTAACTACCTAATGAGGCTATTAATTACCCACCAAGTACCAAGTGGGCCTATTCTATAATTATGGTCACATTGAATACATCATCCCCTTGGGTAAATCCATAGGGACCCCATATTATCCTCCCTAGGTACATAACATTTCATCTCCTTTTGCATGTTTCATCCTCAAACATGGGAGGAAGCCATACAATATGATATACTAAGCATTGTATCCAACTCGTACAAAGCACGAGCATCCATCCATCCTAGTGGAATGTGGACATGGGGTCCATTCACTTCCTTGCCACCTCTATCTTGATTCTGGTTGCTACTCTAGTTCCATTTTGTTGCTGTGCTATTCTAATATCTCCATGCATTTCTTTTAGTCCTTCATGTTTCTCCATACTGGTTTTTTTTGGTTCCATGTTCATGGATGCCCCAACATCGCCTTGATGATTGTTTTTTATCATGGTGGTGTGATTGCTAATAGATCAAAACCTTATCTATTGGTTATTCTTTCTTTAACCCTTGAACATGTTATTCCTTGGGGTCATGTATCTCCTTAACATATTCTTCCTATTTATGTCCTTCCTAGGGATTTTCTTCATGTGCTTTTGTAGTTTTTTCTTCTTTTGATCCACATTTTCCATATTGATAGCATGAAAATTAGAGTGCAACACATATTTATCCATGGTTATAAGCTTCAAATATTTAAATTTTTTAACATTTAACCCTCAACATGTGTGCTTTGAATATGATTTGTGGGGACTTGCAACCTTCTATCCAAATTGACATTGATGAGATTATACTTGCTACTAGGATTTATAGAAATAATAACATTTTCCTGCTAAATAAAGCCATAAACCTATAATGGAAAGTTTGTGCATGAAAATAAACCCTTAGTTTTCTTTACCATTCTTCATAGCATGAGACCAATTATCTAAAAATACCTTTTCATATTCTTCATCCAAAAGTTTTAACACCTCCTTAGTATCAAGTGACTTTCACCATCTAATAACATCATTCCTTAGACCAAAGACTAAAGATAATTTCCAAAATTCATGACATGTTGAATTTGTCTAATTTATGTATTATTCAATACTGGGACCATCACCATTTCATGTAAAATACATCTTTATTGCTATAACCGAAAAATAAAACTAGGGTTTTGAAGAAAATCCCTTTTGATCTGACAAATTTAAAATGAGCATAACTCCATCAATATTTATCAAAATCTCTATTATGACCACAAATATGAAATGCCATGGTCATTTTTCATCTATTAGAGTTGGTTTGATGGAAATATGGCCACTCTATAAAAATATATCAATTTTGCTACTTGCACATCTGTCACCAAAAAAACCCTAAAAATAACTGATTTTAAATCAACGATAACTTCACTTCCTAAACTCCATTTTGGATGAATGTGTTTTGAAATTGGGTGTGTTAGCAGAGGAACTCAACTATGCAATTGGTTTCTTTAGATATTGCATAGAAATTTTTAGAAAGTACTGATTTGAATACCGCCATATTCTTTTTTCCTTTAAAAATCTACAAAAAGAAAAAAAATCTTCCAACTTTTCTGCCCAAGAAGGTACTATGATACCACTTGTAGTGATCCTTAACCCATAAACTGAATCACAAAAATGGTTTAGAACCCTTAAACTCTAGAAATATCCAAAAGACATTCACTATAAGAATAACACCCAGATATAGAGAAATACTCTTAAGGTAGGGTAACATTATCAATTACTCTTTACGGAAGAAATCGCTCCACTTATGCTTGATACAATACAATTCATCCATTTCATAAAATGTTATACATGTATATTTATACTTTCTCATAAATATTCCCAAGACGAATATGCTAATTATCCCTTATTATTATATTATTTCCTTTAACTACCCAGCAGGGTTAATTATTACCCACCAACTACCATGTGGGCCTATTCCATAATTATAGCCATATTACATACATTATCCCCTTGGATACCTTCCTAGGTACCCCATATTATCCTCCTTAGGAACATAACAATTTGTAAAAATCCTTAAAGCCATTCCATTTCCAACACTGCTTCCATTTGTTGTTGCACTTTTCGATCTCTACCCTATTCTTTTGCAAAGTGTCTATAAATAAAACTACTATACTTCCATTTGTTGTTGCACTTTTGGTTTTTACTCTAATATTTTGCAAAGTGTCTATACATAAACCAATTACAATTCACTATGCAATTTTTGCATTATTTAACTTTTAGGTATATTCAAATATTCCCGTTTCCATGATTTTGATTTTGTAAATTTAGGTAACTCTTTTCTCCAAGTCTTCCTTGATACAAATTGTTGTGAAAGATATAATATCTCCATTTATGTCTATTTTGTTGCTTATTAATTGTTTTTTCTTGTCTTATGTCTTTTCCCTCACATGAAGCCTTTGTCTTCTTTGTTTTGTTCACTGTATTGCATTTTTTTCTATATGTTGTCACACTTTTGGTTTCTACTATAAATTTTCCGAAGTATATGTACACAAATCCAATTACATTTTCCAATAATTATGTCATAATCTAACTTTTGGGTATATTGAAATATTCCTATTTCCAGGACTTTGAAGTTTATAGCTTTAGGTAAATAATTTTTTTAAGTCCAACTCCATACAAATCTCTACATGAGATATATTATCTTCCTTCATGTCTATTTTGTTGCTTACTAGTTCAAGTTTTTCTCTTTCTTAGAGATGATCTAATATAAATGGAAGAGAAGCTCAAATTGGGACTAGAAAAGGAGTTTGTTATGTTGGGTCAAAGCCCATCTTTCACTTGTTTGATATAAAATGTTGGCACCCATGAATCAAGTTATGTGTTGAAATATGTTGTCTTGTTTTTCCTTGTTAACAAAATCACCTATGAAAAAAATCTTTTGTAGGAGGGTTTTAGATCTTATAGAAAAGGGTACCTTGAGAATCCGTGAGTTCAAAACTTTAGAAAAAGGCTGAGAATTGATGAAATTTAGGCCCATGTATTCATTAGATTCACTAAACATTACATCAAGAGGAAATTTTACTAAGGGAATTTCTACTCAATTTTCCATAAGTTACAAAGGTACTTGCTTATAAATGTGTATTTTTGGAATGGAATTTTTAGTTGATAAAGAAGTTGAAAATAAAAAAGGGGTTTGGGAGAACATTTTTGGAACCTTTACAGGCCTCTCCCAAAGGAATGTAGAGTGGATCCAAGCTCCCCACCCTTGTTCGACCCCCACAAAGGATTGCTAATACCTTCACAAGCATCTCCAAAGGAGTGTGAATCGGAGCCAAGATCACCCATGTCCAATTCACTGTGTTGTTGGGGCACAAATAAACAACTTGATAAAGATACCATTTGTAATCAAATCTCTCTTAGATATCACGACTTGAATTTGTCTTTGAGCATAGACCATGGCTTCTAGTAGTGAACCCTACTATCATAAAGGTCTTTGGCATGAAATATGCCCTTCTTGAAGAGTTTTGATTGAAAACCACAATGACTCAACTAGGTTTTCCTTCAAAATGAGTTGAGGATGATAACCAAAGGAAGTGTTCATTGAAGGAAATGTTAGTTTGTTGAAATTTACCCTACCATCTCAACTACCCTTTTATGAATTCACATGCTTAAATTCTAGATGCTTTGGGCCACAAATGTGCTTTAGATGTGAACTTTTGTAGGCATAAGAAATAGGTTTTGGAAGTTAAGGTTTGAAAAAATTGCCCCCTCCCCTCTCCAACAAGGCTCACCAAATAACACAATTATGTTGCATAAATGTCTATTGTTCATGTCCATCCAGTGCTTTGATAACCCTCCTAGCACATAGAGCTTGCACTTGACATGAAGCTCTGATTATCATCAGTCCTCACCATTCCTTTGAAGTGTAACATAGTTCCTAATTAACTTAGTAAAAACCCATTTTCCCCTTGTAGGATGGCCCATAGAAATTTTCTCAAGAGATTCTCCAACCATTGCTAGGCCACTTGGGAAGGGACCCAACATGATGAATAATAGACATGAGTTATAACAAGGAATTTGGAGCAGTTGAAATGTCGTTTCTTAATTTGTCTACCTTCTTGGAAATCCTCTAAAGCACAACGTACCACATGAATTTTGGAGAGATTTGGAAGGAAAAATGGATCCCGAAGAATTTAAACACTTGAATTGATTGAAGCTAGGACCAACCCTGGCTTGCTATCCACTCAAGAGAAACCTCTTGGGAAATATGATAACACTAGGTTTTGGTTGCATGAAGTTTAATGTTGAAGGTTTCATTGAAAATACAAATGCATCCCATTGTGTTTTCAATGAATTCTTGATCCTCTATGATGGTGAGAAGGAATTCATTTGTGAAGTGTCCATTGACCATTTTGATAGCATCTATTTTGGAAAGAGGAATGCCTCAAATTTTCCAAATAGTTCCATGGTTGAGTAGGTAACTCGATAATTCAACAATAATAACAAAGATAGAAGGGGTGAACGGAAACATTGTCTATTTAGGTAGAAGAAGCCAACATCTACATACTTGGTGCAATTAATGTAAAGACAAGTTGAGGCATCAACATAAAGAGCATCAATGGCTTGCACATACTTGGGGTTGAAACCTATAAGTTGAAGCATAACTAGAATGAAGGGCCATTCCACTTGGTGTAAGCCTTCTCAAAGCCAAAATTTATGAAGAGTTCTTTGAGCCCAAGAAAATGGGACAGTTCCATCCCTTCCAATACCATAATGAGATTATCTAGGATAAACCACCCTTGGTAAAGTTGGTTTGTTTTGGTATGAGGACCCACGGGAGAATATACCTGATTTTGAGGCTTAATGCTTTGGACAAGATCTTGTAGGATACAATGAGTAGGGTAATTGGCTTCCAACTAGTAATGAGCTTTAAATCCCCAACTTTGGGATAAAATTGATAAAACCTTGGTTAATGATGCCCCAATAGATTTTTTCCACAAAAATTTCTTACATATGTGGAAAAGGTGATGCCAATACAAGCTTAGGTGGCTTTAAAGAATTCACATGGAAATCCATCAAGCCCAATGACTTATCATTGACCATCACCATCAAGGATTTTGTCAATTTAACTAGGGTCAACTCCTAGTCACATATTCATTTATGTTCACGAGAGACTTCTACAGGACACAATCGATGCAGGTTGACATTGAAAACTTTTGTGTAGTCATAACCTAGGGTTGGAAAACATTGCAATACTACTGCAAATTATCACTCAATGTCCTTAATATTAGTAACCCTTTCAAAATTCATTTTGAGAGAATGGCTCACCTTGGGTGTAAAAAATTTCATCCACTTTCAAACAATGCTAGATTTTGGTCACCTGAGCTTGAAGAAATGGATCAAATGACATTATTTGAAGATGTTAAGAGCCTCTTCAAATTATTCTTTGGTGATTTTGTTCCAAGAGCATCATACAACTACTAACTTCTTGCCAAAACCTTAAAGAAAAGTTGTGATTTGTCCTGTTGCATCATTCCACTAGTGGATCCACTATTTTTCTCCCCATGACTAAGGTGACAGGTTCCAAATATAAAGAATGGCATGAACATGAGATGGGTGTTGTAGATGAGACATTGAATATGCATCTAGTCCACAAAACCTTGGATTTTAATGCTCCTCATGAGAGAAAAGAGGTAATGGGATGGTGATCATAAAGCAGTCACCCCAAACACTATTGTTGCACTCCATCTCTTGTTGTCGAAAAATGCAAGTGTGAAGTACATAAACCAATGATGGTTTTGTGTATCCTTTTCAAGGCTCAGTCAAATCCAACTCTAAAATTTGACCAAGTTGTAACACACCCAGTGTCACATTAACTTAACACACATAATATTTTTTTTCTAAGTATTACATGCATAATATTCATATGCATTATTTAAGCTAATGTACGACAATGCATAGCAAAAACATATTAAATAAATCTTTTAGTGGAAGCTTAATTTAATTATATGTCAGGCATTTATCAATTCTGATTTCACTTCATCATTAAATCACATAATAAATATTTCCCATTAAAAATACCTTATAAAGGACCCATGATAAATTAATACTTAACCAACTTTTTATAGTAAATCCTTTACTAAAACTGCGCAGTAAATATTCTACTAAAAAATGTGCAGTAAAACTCTATAGTAAAACCACACAATAAAGCACTCTTATGAATTGCACACTAAAGGACAACTAGGTTATTTAGACTAGCAATTACAATCTTCATGTTATGAATTTTCCTTATTATAATGGAAAATAAAAACTTAACATAATCATATCATAACATAATTATTTAAGATTACAATGCAAGTAATAATATCATTATGACCAATATCCATTTAAGCTTACTGCTCAGTAAGAGACAACAAAACACTATAAGAATTGTGCAGTAGAAAATTTTACATTGAGACATGCGCAGTAGCGAAAGCACAATAAGGATTGCGTAGTAGATAAAACATATGTGGTAAAACTGCAGAAAGAGTTATGCTAGGAAAAAGGGTTTTAATACATTAATAAGAATACAATTACAAACATTTCCAATAAATGAAATATTATGATAAACTCATTATTAATCCAATGGCGTAGTCTAAATAGTCTACGTTTTCAACATTTTTCCGAGCATATTTTCCATCTATTTTTGTTCGTATTTCAATTGGAAATCTTTAAAAAATCTTAGAATGACATATATTAGTCATGCTAAGCTTAAATAACAACCTTTAACATTTCTTAATTTTCTTCTTATATATTTAATAAACAACAATAGTTCATGGTTCAAACATTGAATAAATATTTCATTTTCCTAAAGAATTGAGATATTCGCAATAAACCTTTGCTTAACAAATATTTCATTTAATTCTTTAGGAGTTATTTTCTCCCATTTACGAAAAATAAGAATTAAACTCTTCAACATATTATAACACAAATTTCATTTGAACTGCGTAGTAATTAGTAATAACTACTGGGAATTACTATGATAAATATTTAAACCCAACAAGCATCCAAGTTAGAGAGGAAATATAATAAAAATGAATAGAATTTCAACTTAGTTATCCATTCATAAAATTTCCTTCTCGCGAATATAATTTTTAACAGTATACTGTGCAGTAAAACTTGCATCCATGCCATAACAAGAATTTTAACCAAGCAAAACATGAAATCATTCCTTGTATCCAAACTCAGAAAACTAAACAAGGAAAATCATATAAACTTTTGCCAGTCATAAATAACATTTCAGGAATTAAAACAGAAACTAAGAAAATTGTTTGACCATTCATCAAATAATAATATTGAAAAATTAAAACATCATTTCCAGAAATTGAAAACTTATCTGGAAAAATATTTGGAATGGGAAACTGGCTGTGTGGCTTCCACACTCCACCCAAACTGGCTGTGTGGATTCCACGCTCCACCCCTGAGCTGAGACTCATGCATTCACCAGACATACATCTCACCAGCCCCATAATTTCTTAGGGATTTAACACAAGTTTACAGGCATCCAGGAAAATAAATTACAACCAATTCCATGCCAAAGCACACAATTCCCACTCTAGCTTCCTTCCAATCGTACCATAGTGAAAACCCATCAGTGCTTAACCAGTACACAAAAATTCCACCAGAATGGTTCATGCATAATTCACCATTTCATTAAACACAACCCAACAGTCAATCACAGATTCATTCCACAATAAGAATTATCACTCAACAATTCTCACTCCTTCTCTGTTTGCTCAGACCTTCCATGTTCCTGCACACACCACTTCGTCTTTTCGGAAATGAAGGAATGCCTCCTTATTTGCATTTGCATGCATAATTTTATGCATGCAAAACTAGAACCACATGGGATCCCTCATCCTTACCCAAACACATAATTTCCCCAAAATCCCACTTAAACCATAATTATTATTTTAATAATAATTATTTAAGTCAATAAAAATGGGATTAATATTTAACCATGAATTAGGATAAACTTTAGGGATATTTTAAGGGTCTAAAAGGTACCTAAGGGTCATGGCATAGTTTCGTCCTAGGCCACTTTTAACCCCCTTACTGTCTCTGGTGAATATATGAGTCCCCAATCTCTTCAATGTTCTGCCTCAACACAACCAGTTGTGGATTTTAATATTAATAATTACAAAATATACATTTGTTCTGTCATACAAGAATTTGCATTTCAATATTTACATCATACATATGATCAGTTCAGGGGTCTCAACCAGGGATATTACATTCCCCTCCCCCTTAAATTCAACACTGTCCTCAGTGTTCCTTTGTCCAAAACACATGAACAAAATTTTCAAAATGCTGCAAGTGCTCCTCCTTCCCTACGTCTTTCAAGATGATCTTTGAAACTTGGTTTAGGTCGATCAGACCTCTTGATGTTGTTCCTACTGGCTTGGACATTCCACCTCAACATTTGGACTGATCACCTCAACAATTCTTTCTTTCAACTACCATCATTCTTGATATCTTTGCTTGGGCACTTTTGGAATCTGTAGCTGATTTGAAACATTTCTTGAAAAACATAGAGAAAATTATGATCAGCTGCTATCTTGAATTTGTGTGATTTTCTTTAGTCTTCTTTAGCTTTATAATCACAGCAACAAATTTCATATGAATACTTTCCTTTGCAATCAATTACCATAATTTCATTAAGATAGTATAGTAATAAAACCAGGCCATCCTTTTTTATGAAAGATCAACTCTATATTTCTTTGCTCACAATGCTTTCATGCATTTCTTGCTTAGCTCAACATATGCATATAGATAGAGATTATTCCAATCTTATTCATTTCTTTTAGAATTTTTTTTAACTACTTCAGCATTCATTATTTCTTTCTTAACAAAAATAAACACAACAAAATTTCAGCTGTAACATGTACTTCAATAACTTTATTTTCCTATAAGAAAATAACATAAGCAAAAATAAAAGAGTAAGAGTTCCCCCTCTTAGTCTTGTCCCAATCTGGAGCTCCACAACTATGGATTCCCTGCTTCTCGGTCTCTTTCTCTTTGAAATGTAGGTGCTCGACTTGCTTAGTCTTCTGCTCTTTTAGAGAAGTCACATCCTCAATGCAATCAACTAAGGAAAACCCATCCTCAAGTTTGCATAGTTTTAATCATAGGAAAACACATCCTCAATGCAATCAATCGAAGGAAACCCATCCTCAACTTGCATAAATTTAATAAGAGGAATCATATCCTCAATGCAATCGGCCAAAAGAAACTTATCCTTGGTTTGCATAACTTTAATAAGAGGAATCATATCCTCAATGCAATCAGCCAAAGGAAACTCATCCTTGGCTTGCATAGTCTTCTTCTTCTTTAGCTTTGCTCCTTTCTTCACTTCTCTTCTTCAATATGCAAGCACCAACTTGCATATTTATGTACTTGAAAAACACAAAATGGCTAGCAAAGATCATCAGTATCATACATTTATCAAAATGTATTATCATAAAACTAAAAACATATCATTTTACACGACTGACTTCTCATCACTCAAACACCAAGAATGTGTCCATTCCTTTAAGGTGTAATCAATGTCGGTAACCATAACCCAACACAACAACAGGAATGTGTCCATTCCTTTCAAGTGTGTGTGATGTCAGTTGGACTTGTAGTTTAAGTATCTTTTCAAAGTAAAACATTGTCTGAATATTATCTCCAATAAAAATTCTTTTCAATATTAAATCAAGGTTAGGGTAAAGATATTTTCCTTCTTCCTCAAGGCTTGAGAAAATTGTTAATTTATTTATTTGTGCCACTTTCTTCAATCAAACATGATTAAGAACCTCTTGGATGACCCCATAGAACTCTAATGTTGCAATCTCTTTCTCTTCATTCAAAGTTTTGGTTTTGCACTTTCATTCTCTGCATCACTTACAGGTAATAGCATTATACAAGTACATCATATCAGATAACTTCAGTTAACAACCAGTAACAAGTTATAACCAACTAACAACTTTACCAGATAACGGCAGTTAAAAATAAATAATCAGCTAACAACTTATCTAAGTTAACAACATATTCTTAGCTTTAAATTTTCATAAGTTAACATAAGTATAGAAGTATTAACAATTCATTTACAACTCACACAACTCAGTGAAAAAGAATTCAAGTATTCATAAATGCACTAAAACATGTGAGTGCACCAGTCTTATTAAGAAAACATTCAACATAATTCAAACACTTACTGTTGTTTCAGAGTCTATTGCATTAAAAAATTATGCAATTCATCCTCAGCCATTAAACAACATTCCAATGTTGTATTAACATAAACCATTCTTGCAGAGACGAACTCAGGTATAAACCCATTCAAATAATTTAGCTAGCTGTCCAATATGGCCATATACCATTGGACTTAAACACAAACCAAGCATAAGCTTCAAATAGTCACTAAGGATTCCAACATAAGCCAAACACAAGTCACATACTATCTTCAAAGACTAAGACACATGCCACGCACATGCCACAAACAGTCACCAAAGACTCAACATGACCAGAACACCTTGACAAATAGATATACACCATTATGTATTTAACATACCATTCGATAATCCATACATAGCAAAACCCAAACATGTGAATGCAATGTTCAAAGAGAAAATCTTGTAACTACATTCAATCACTTCATACAATTCCCAGAGGCTAAGTGTCGAAACCTTAGCCCTAAACCACTTTGTAACACACCTAGTGTCAAATTAACTTAACTAACACACATAATACAATTTTTTTCTAAGTATTACATGCATAATATTCATATATTAAATAAATCTTTTAGCGGAAGCTTAATTTATTTATATGTCACACATTTATCAATTCTAATTTCACTTCATCATTAAATCACATAATAAATATTTCTCATTAAAAAAACATTATAAAGGACCCATGGTAAATTAATACTTGACCAACTTTTCTAGTAAATCCTTTACTAAAACTGGGCAATAAATATTCTACTAAAAAATGTGCAGTAAAACTGTGCAATAAATTTTCCTTATTTAAGATTACAATACAGTAATAACTAAGACCTACGTAGTAAGATCTTGGCAGTAAATAATATCCATTTAAGCTTACTGCACAATTTTATACATTAATAAGGATACAATCACAAACATTTCCAATAAATGAAATATTATAATAAACTCATTATTTATCCAACCCGTACAATTCCAATTCATGTAAATTTTAAAAATTAAATACCAATAATTATTGGCACCAGGTTTTTAGAATAAATAAACAAGGCTAAATTTAACTTTAACATAACATTTAACCTTTCTTGAACAAGCAAATCAACCTGTGGTTTTTACTATTCATTACAAGGCATATTAATTAAGCCTTAACACATGGTATTTGTTTTCATTTAACCAATTAAGTAAAAATGTTAATTATGTGCATCTCCATGCAATTTCCACATATCACCTTCATGTGATTTATAATTTCAGGCCATGGTTTACCAAAACCATGATACCATTCATGCCAAACTTAAATAACAACTTTTAATAGTTGTTAATTATCTTCTTATGTATTTAATAAACACCAATAGTTCATGGTTCAAACATTGGGCAGAAAATAATCACTTTATAAATATTTCATTTTTCTTAAAGAATTGAGATATGTGCAATAAACCTTTGCTTAACAAATATTTTGTTTAATTCTTTAGGATTTATTTTCTCCCATTTACGAAAAATAAGAATTAAACTCTTCAACATATCATAACAGAAATTTCATTTGAACTAGGCAATAACTAGTAATCACTACTAGGAATTGAGGAAATATAATAAAAATGAATAGAGTTTCAACTTAGTTATCTATTCATAAGCTTTCCTTGTCATGAATATAATTTTTAACAGTATAGTATACTACACAGTAAAACTTGCATCCATGCCATAACGGAAATTTTGACCAAGCAAAACATGAAATCATTCCTTGTATCCAAACTCAGAAAATTAAACAAGGAAAATCATATAAACTTTTGCCGGTAATAAATAACATTTCAAGAATTAAAACAAAAACTAAGATAATTGTTTCACCATTCAACAAATAAATAATATTGAAAAAAATAAAACATCATTTCCAGAAATTGAAAACTTATATGGAAAAATATATGGAATGGAAAACTGGCTATGTGGCTTCTATGCTCCACCCAATTGTAGGAAATTTTGCTCATCCATCTCTCAGCAAAATTACACCCCTAAGATGAGACTCATGCATTCACCAGACAAACATCTCACCAATCCCATAATTTCTCCAGGACTTCAGACAATTTTATATGCATCCCAGAAAATAAATTACAACCAATTCCATGCCAAACCACACAATTCCCACCATGGCTTTCTTCCAATCGCACCACAATGAAAACCCATCATTGCTTAACCAGTACACAGGAATTCTACCAGAATGGTTCATGCATAATTCACCATTTCATTTATCACAACCCAGTAGTCAATCATAGATTCATTCCACAACATGAATTATCACTCGGTAATTCTCACTCCTTCTCTATTTGCTCAGACCTTCCATGTTCCCGCGCACACCACTTCCTCTTTTCATAATGAAGGAATGCCTCCATATTTTCATTTGCATGCATAGGTTTATGCATGCAAAACAAGAACCACATGGGATCCCCCATCCAGGTTTCCTTATTTGATGCAAACACATAATTTCCCAAAATCCCTCTTAAATCATAATTATTTAAGTCAATAAAAATGGGATTAATATTTAACCATGACTTAGGATAAACTTTAGGGATATTTTAAGGATCTAAAAGGTACCTAAGGGTCATGGCATAGTTTTCGCCTAGGCCACTTTTAACCCCCTTACTATCTTTGGTGAATACATGAGTCCCTGATCTTGTTCTGCTTCAGCACAAATGGTTGTGGATTTTAATATTAATAATTGCAAAATATACATTTGTTCTATCATACAGGAATTTGCATTTCAATATTTACATCATACATATGATCAGTTCAGGGGTCTCAACGAGGGGTATTACACAAGTAAACCATAACTTTGAGGGTTAAACTCTCCAATATTTAATGATGTTTAGAACTTCTAGAATTGAACCTTGTTATAGTTTTGAAACGTCCAAACGTTTCAAGTGGACAATCATTATTAGGGGAACCAAATAATGAGCTTATGTGTAGAATAAATAGGATTTGATAAATATTGACCATGAAAAAATATTAAAATAATGTTAAAATATTACGAAATTGGTGTTAGTTTTTACTTGTTTAGCATAATAACATTAACCAATATATCAATGAAAGAAATACAGGCACAACAAACACAATGAACACAATATTTCTCTCGGGGAAACCACAAGGGAGAAAACCCCGACAAAAATTCCTCAATATAGAATTCACAAAGTACAAAGATAAACCCCAAGACAAAATCAACTTCTCTTCCACTTGTGCGAACTTCTCTCTCTCCTATGCGAACTTGTGTGAGTGAGTGAGTGAATACAAATGAGAAACTCATCCTCTATTTATATTCTTCCGTTGAGGTGAATTTTTTGTTTCTCAGACAATCTACCGAGGGCGGACTCAAGGCCTGATCTCCCTAGCTTAACATAAGTCTAGAACAAATAGGACAGAACATAAAGTACTTTCCTAGATCATATAGAAATACAAATGAAAGAGTAGATTGTTTACCTTAGATTTGTAGATCCCTTTCTCCTTCGTTGATCCAATGCTCCAGCGCTGCCAAATCGCAAGTAGCTAAACCCTGTTGAACATGTAACAGACCACGAGAAGTGAAAGCATATATCTCATATGATAGATCTAAGTTAACAGTTAAGGAGGAAAACTCTAAACATCATCAATGAGACAACATTTATGGAAAGCAATTATATTAACAGTATTGAAGAGTGAGGAGTACAATAGAAAAGAGGATTACAACCATAGCCTTAACGCTGCAAGCTCCTTCCGACAAGCCATGGCAAAGCTCCTAGAGAGAAGTGAAGGTTCTCCAAGCTAGAGTGTTAGATCTATTGGGCTTGATTTCACCAGCATAACAATACCATATACTTCCTCCCTTGGGATGGGAGCGAACTTCATTTAAATAGGACTAAGTGGATAGGGTATGGATAGGATAGGTTGAGATATGATTGGAGAGACTTAAGGGATCCTTCCAAGGTGTTAGGAATCGAGTTCCAGCTCTCCCAAGAGGTCAGGGATAGGGTCCCAAGTCAGCAGGCTTCGAGAAGAAGCTCAAAGAAGCTATTTTTTTCCCATTAACTGACTTCGTCGCACCCTGTAATGGAGCAAGGTGCGATGTCGCATGTTGCATGAGTGCAACCTGCGACGACCTCTCAAAACCTAGTACAAATGGGTACAAATCCTTCTAGGTCAAACACTTAGTCAAGGTAACTCCAAGGGTGTATACACTGAATCTCATGACGGGAAGATTTTAGGTGTAACATTTTCCTCAACTGGGCCAACTTGTCCTAACTGACTGGGCCGACTTTTCAATTACATAATATAATAATCTTTTTTGGTTTCTTCTAGGCTGACACAATACCTAGCGTTTACATTGACTCTTTCAATGACTCTTACATTATCAATTACATCAATGACATCTCCCGAAGGAGGAATACAATAATACAATAGACAATTACAATTACATTTCTTTAACACTCCCTCTTAACTAGGAAGATATTCTGCAGGAAACATCAACAACTACACAATTTACTTGTGAATCTCTATATGTAGTAGGAAGTTTTTGGATCATCATATGTCTGGGGTATCATCTGCTGGAACATGCTCCTCCTCCTCCTCATCATCTGTTGGAATATCACCATCAACAACATCATCATCATCATCAACAACAACCTCTGCTGGAACATCGTCGTCAACAACATCCTCTGCTAGAACATCATCAGCAACATCCTCTCTGGAACATCATCAACAACATCATCTGCTGGAAAATCATCATCAAAAAAATAATCTACTGGATCATCATTAGCAACCTCCTCTGCTGGAACATCATCGTCAGCAACATCCTCTGCCGGAACATCATCAAAAACATTCTCATCATCATCAACAACATGCTTTGCTGGAACATCATCAACAAAGTCCTCTGCTGGGACATCATCATCAACAACATCCTTTGTTGGAACATCATTGTCAGCAACATCCTTTGCTGGAACATCATCAAAAACATCCTCTTTTGGGACATCATCATCAGCAACATCCTCTGCTGGAACATCATCAGTAAACAAATTAATATTGGAACAACAACATCAATCATTAGTAACCAAAAATACTGGAATTATATCATTCAGCACGTACTGATCTTTAGTCACCTCAGGACTGGAATCAGTCCCCTAAGGATTGGAACTCTATCAGTCATCCAGTAATGATATTCAATCACCTTAGGACTGACATTAGTCCCCTAAGGCCTGGAACTTTATCATTTAGCTAGTATTGACCTTCAGTCACCTCAAGACTGGCATCAGTCCTTTAAGGAATGGAACTCTATCAGTCAGCCAATACTAATCTTCAGTCACCTTAGGACTGGCTCAGTACCTAAGGACTAGAATCCTATCAGTCAGCCATTACTGATCTTCAGTCACCTCAGGACTGGCATCAGTCCCCTAAGGACTGGAATCCTATCAGTCAGCCAGTATTGATCTCCAGTCACCTCAGGACTGGCATTAGTCCCTAAGGACTGGAATCCTATAAGTCAACCAGTACTGATATTCAGTCACCTCAGGACTGGAATCATCATCATCATCACTCCCTCTTTCAAGGGAGTTCCTTTCGGAACACACCACACTTGTCTCGAAAGTATTCAAACTTTATGTGAGACATAGGCTTAGTCAACACATCAACAAATTGTTCCTCTCTAGGAACATATTTGAGCTTTACAACTTCCTTCTGCACCATATCTTGAATATAGTGAAACTTGATCTCGATGTGTTTCAATCTATCATGGAACATTGTATTCTATGTCATCTTGATGCAACTCTGGTTGTCACAGAGAATATCAGTCAGATCTATCTTTGCATCGAACAATCCAGAAAACATCTTGCGAAGCCACACTACTTCACTACAAGCTGAACATGCTGCTACGTACTCAGCGGCCGTTGTGCTGACAGCAACACAGGACTGCTTTCTACTGAGCCATGAGATCATACCTGATCCCAAACTAAAGCAACATCCTGGAGTGATTTTTCTATAGTTGACACTTCTATCCCAATCCGAGTTTGTATATCCATACAGTCTAAACTCACTATCATAAGCATATATGAGTCCAAGCTCTATTGTACCTTTTAGGTACCTCATCACATCTTTTGCTGCAATCAGGTGAACATTTATGGGCTGCACCATATATTGGATCAAGGTGTTCACAACAAAACATATGTCTGGTCTGGTATTGGTCAAGTACACCAATGACCCAATAATCTGTCTGTACATCGTGACTTCTACTATCTCTGATGAAGCATCATTCAGGAGCTTCAAAATTTTCACCATCGGAGTAGTCATGGCCTTACAATCCAACATCCCAAATCTTTCTAGGATCTCAACTATGTATTTTCATTGACTTATAAAAATATCATCTGGAAATTGCCATACTTCGAGACCTAGAAAATAATGCATCATACCAAGGTCTTTCATCTCAAATTCTGTAGAAAGCCTCTTCTTACATTCAGTGATGGGCTTGTCTTCTCCTATCAGGAACAAATCATCCACATACAATAGTAATATCATAGGTTCATCATTCATGATCTTATAGTAAATATTTGAATCTTTTTTACTCTTGGTAAATCCCAAGATCATCAGGAAGCTATCAATTCTTCCATACCATGCTCTGGGTGCTTGCTTCAACCCATACAATGCTTTCTTCAGTTTACATACATGTGTCTTTCTATTTTCTATTTCGAATCCTTCTTGTTGTTTGATGTATACTTCTTCTTCTATCTTTCCCTTTAGGAAAGCCATCTTTACATCCATCTGATGTAACTTCCATTTCATCTTAGCTTCCAAGGAAATGATGGTTCTAATTGAGGTATATCTGGCCACAGGAGCAAAATTCTCCTCATAATCAATTCCTTCCTTCTGAGAGAATCCTTGGGATACAAACCTTGCCTTGTACTTTTCAACGCTTCTATATGCTGAGTGTTTTGTTTTGAAGATCCATTTTGACGATACAACTGACTTATCCTTTGGTCTTGGTACCACATCCCAAGCATCATTCTGAATGATGGACTGGTATTCTTCATTCATGGCATCCAACCAATCCTTCTTCTTTATTGCATCTTCAAAACATGTCGGTTCCTCTTCAACAAGGTTACACATCAAGGCTACATAAATAGAGTATGGAATTGGTATGTTTCTTTCTCTACTGGTTCCTTCTGGGGCACCATATCTTCCTGCATCTTGTATTAATTCCCGTGCCCAAGCTGGTCTTCTCTTCCGTGTATTTTCTTCATGAGGTGTCTCCTCAAGTCTCCTAGGTTCTGTCATATCATGATATTTTGGAATAGGTTCTTCTTCTACATTTCTTAATGGTACATTATTAGTTTCTATGAATCTGGGAGCTTCGTGCTCCTCTTCATCCTCATAAGTCTTCTTAGACTTGTTGAAAGCTGTGTCTTCATCAAATGTAACATCTCGACTGAGCTCAATCTGGTGGAATCCTAGGATGTAGATACGATAAGCCTTTAATTGCTCACTGTAACCCACAAATATTCCCTTCTTTCTTGAAGGTTCTAACTTTGATCTCTTCTCTTTTGGAATGTGAATAAATACTGGACATCCAAATATCTTTAGATGACTGACTTCAGGATTCGTACCAGTGAACATCTCTTCTGGGGTCTTGTTTCCAAGAGCACTGTGAGAGATCCTATTCTGTACATAGACTACGGTTCTAGCTGCTTAATCCCATATGTGCATGGATAGGTCTTGATCATGGATCATAGCCTTCACTGCTTCCACGATAGTTCTGTTCTTTCTTTTAGCTACACCATTATGTTGTGGATTATAGGGAATAAGTAAGCTCCCTCTTAATACCTTATTGTTTACATAGATCTTTGAAATCGCCTGAAGTGTATTCCCCTCCATTATCTATCCTTAGTATCTTTATCTTCTTTTCAGAGAGGTTTTATACAAGTGTCTTAAACTCCTTAAACTTTTCAAAAACTTCATTCCTATTCTTTAGAAAATAAATCCATGTTTTGCGGGAGTAATCATCAATAAAAGAAGCATAATACACATACCCACTTAATGAAGTGGTGGACATAGGTCCAGAAAAGTTGGAATGAATAATGTCCAAAATACCTTTAACTTTGTTGTCACTGCTTGGAAATGGATTCTTCGTACTCTTTCCTTGAGCACATGCTTTGCATACTCCTTCATGATCAACCTAGATTTCTGGTAATCTAGTCACCACCTTACTTACTATTGGTAAGGCTTTGTAGTGTACATGAGCTAGTCTTCTATGCCATAGTGCATAGGGGCTCACCAATGTTGAATCTGCATGACCCTTAATCTTATAGAGTCCTCCTTCTTCTACTCTAATGATGACTGCATCATTGATAGTCTTCCCCTTTGGTCACATGAGAACTTCACCATCTACAAATGCAATTCTAAGACCTTTCTTATCTAATGCTGAAATAGAGAGAAGGTTCTTCTTCAAACCTGGAACATATAACACTTCCTTCATGTTCATGGAATTTCCAGAGTCCAATTTGTAAGTGGCCTCTCCCATTCCTTTGATAGGATATTGGTAGTCATCTCCAAGCTTTAATTTATGTGGAGAATATTTCTGCATGAGATGTACAAGAGATTCTTTGTAGCCCGTCATATGTTTTAAGGCTCCACTATCCACTAGACAAGTATCACTCCCATGAGATAATGAACCAGTGAGTGCTGAGATTAGCACATACTCTTCACTGGAGTATTCATCTTCTTTGGTTTTGTCTTCGTCATCATACTCACTATCTTCTGTGGCATGAGCATGAAATCTCTTCTTCTTCTTCTTCTTATGTTGTCTATATTTGGATGGACAATTTATTGCTGGGTGTCCTATCTTATGACAAGAGTAACATTCAATTGAGGAGAGGTCTCTCTTGAACCTCTTGTTCCATTGAGGTCTTTGAGATCTTTTGGGAGATTGGTCACGGGTACGTACATCACTCTTCCTTTTCCTTCCACCTTTGGCATGAGTTGCCAAAGATTGATCTTCATTTTCATTTAGTTTCTTTTCTCTTACTGCTACTCTTTCTTCCTCCTGCACACACTCTTCCCATAGTTGTCTGAACTGGATCAATTTCTTCCAAGCACATATTCCATGAACAAAGGGTTCCCAATATCTGGGGAGACCATTCAGCTTGGTCATCACAACTTTAGCATATTCCACCATGTCTCCAATAGCTTCTAATTTTTCTTTTATTTGGGACAATCTGGAGAAGTATGAGTGCATGGACTCGGACTTCAAGATCTTCACTCCCTTGAGTTGATTTCTCAAGGTCATATTCCTATTAATGTTCTTCCCTTCAAATAGGTTGGTCAAGGAATCGAACATTTCTTTTGGAGTCTTCTTTGAGGATACTTGAGGGATCAAGTGATCTTTGATAGAATCAACTATGCTCCTCTTAGCCTTCATCATATTCTTCTTATGCTTTGCTTTGGCCTCATCTCCCTCTGAATAGATTTACTTATAGACTATTTGGATGCAAGTTTATTTGATATTTTTATTTCTATTGACGTTATTTTGATATGTTTTCTTTGACCATTATATGAGATTTTTTAACAAGGGTGAAGGAAGAAATAATAGAGGTAATAGGGGTAACTGGAACAATGGCCAACAACCTGATTGGAAGGGAAGGGGTAATAAAAGAATGAGATTCTGATCCATCCACTTTGATGCCGATTCAAATAAATTTTGACATATTTTGCAAACTGGCTTCCTCAATCTTGTAAGTCAAATTCAATTTCCACTTGCTCAACCTATTGTGAGGCCACCTCTTTCCCAGTCACTACCTAGTATCCTTAGGGTACCCATGCCACCACATGTTTCAATGCAACCAGAGCTAAATGATAGTTGGGGTCAAGGCATCCCTAACCAGTTTTCAGGTGGCAATGGTTGTCCATCTTTATATTTTCCACTTCCACAACCACCTCCTCTTGATCAACATATTGATCATACGATTCCTTCAGTTGCTTCGCAGGCCCAATATTTTCCCAAAGTTGAGTCACCCAAGCTTACCCCATGTTTATCATTACAAAAAAAAGGTAAGAGGCCATCTGGACCTGCAATTCTTATCTCTTCTGTAAGCTCGTCAAATTCTATAAATTCACACCCCCTTCAGCCATAAAAAAAATCTTATTGCTGAAGTCGAATTAGCAAATCAAGCACTGTAATCAGTGGAGCAAAGGGGACAATCTGAGAAGAAGATAGATTCAGCTACAAGTGGGGAGAGGTTTAATGCTTCTAAAAAAGAACCAGGTTTTTAGTTTGACTATGATATTTCAGCTTGATAATTATGTATAGTTTAGATATGTTTTTAGACTAATTATGACTAAGTGGTGAAAGTTTTAGACATATGTTACATTGATCATGAATTTTAAAAGAGAAGCTTTAGTTTTGGACCCCATTCCTAAGTTTAAGTTATTTCATGAAAGCATGGTGTGGTGTTTTATTATTATTGGGAACACTATGTGGCATTCATGATTATTTTTTATTTTACACCTGCTTGGGGGAATTAAGTGAAAAGAAGAGTTGTTAATGGGTCCCACCTATTACTATTAACATTTTACTCTTTTATCTTATTATAATATTAATTACTCCTAACTAGCAGTTTCTAAACTACTCAAATTTCTTTTCCCCAAGAATATAAGGGAGATACAAGGAGTCTTCAAGGCAGGAGAAGGAAGAGGAAATAATTTTGATAACAAGTATCACTTTATCAATTTGAGATTCTTTTATTTTTCATCTCTAATTTCTCTTAAGGTTGAAGATGATCTTGTTGGCAGTAGAAAAACATTGAAAGTGGCACAAGAGGATCTTGTTACAACATTATTTTCCATGCAAGAAGGTTGTTACATATTTGGTAGTTTGTTCATTTCTATTTGGATTTGAATTAATTTTTCAAGTACTTATAAGAATTGATTTCGCAGAACCAAGCAGTGGCATCCCAAAACTCTATTTGATCTAGTATTATTTTTTCATGATTTCTTCTTTGCAATCAGAAGTTTATGTATGAAGATGAATACCATCTTAAACTTATTAGTGTCTTTCTAGTCCTCACTTTCATAGAATTCTGTAAAGAGACTCCTTAGATTGTAACTTATAGATATTTTAAATAAAGTTTGTTGATATAATCTCATTTTGGATTTTGCTACATCTGATATATATTATATATTTCCTTTTCTGTTGTTATAACACTGTTTAAGATTGATTTTTTCTCAATATATTTTGTAAATTTATATTTTTATTCATTTTCTATTAAAGTGAAGCATCATATACAAGTAAACCATACTTGTAGGCTTATTGATTTGATGCAAATAAGGCTTTAAAATCAAGGTAACATTCCCGACTATTTTACTTTAGTCTAGTAAAATTCGAAATTGTTGGTCTTAGGATTTTTATTCATTTGCATCAACAGGGGAATTATTTGGATGCTTATCCCCAAGGTCGTAACTTAAATACAAGATTCTTTTTGTTCGCAAATGAGGTTAAAGTTTGTTAAGTTATGGTTTATTTTAAGGCTTCGGTTGGCAACATGAACCAAGCAATAGTCTGAAATAAGGAGTGTTTGTGTGTGCACTGGAGGTGTGCACAATTGCTAACTAAGAAATTAAATCCTTAAAAGAAACGAACATATTCCAATACTAAGTTTAAGCTTTCCTTGAAAACATCACTTCGACATAGAAAGGCCATGAATAAGCATTTAACATTCAAAGCGTAAAAAGAAAGGTAAATGAAATAGGATAATACTGTAAATATGAAGGAGATGCCCCAATCTAGCAAACAAACAATTCTCTAAAAAATAATAATGATCATTCACCTAAATAAAAATTGTTTTTTCATCAAGTACTCAATGAAATAATAAACATGTAGTCAAACAGAACTCTTAACAACACTAAAGAAGCGATAAATACTCAAATGTAAAGGATTCTTTCTTCACCACAAATATTGAAAAGAAATCATAAAAACACCACTACATCAAGTAAAGATTGCCAACACAACTGAAAGGCACTATCAATAATCACGAACTAAAAAAACAAAACTATCTGCAAGAGGTAGAGGGTAAACAGATTGCTAAAAATTGAAAAAGTAGCTAAAAAATATTGAAACAAAGCACAGGTAGCTCTTATTGGGGAAAAGTGAGTGACCCAGGTTGCACAAACACATGAAAACATACATGACCCAGGAAAAAAAACTACGGTTTTGGGTCAATTGTACTTTTCCAGGAGAAAAGCATGACTTAGGTCACACAAAACTATTAAACATCTGTGACCCAACTGGAAATGAGAGTTTTTGACTTGGGTTGCAATTTTCGAAGGAAAAAATGCGACTAAGATTGCTCCAAAGGGCCAGAAAGGTGCGACCCAACACCGAAAAAATCAAACACAACAAACAAAGGCTTGGCTTGAGAAAGCTAAGTAGATTCAGGTCATTTTTTAAACTATAATCTATTAGGCAACAACATAAAAGTATATAAAGGATGAAATCAAGTAGAATAAAAACTCAAACAAGGGTCAGAAAGGGTGGATGAGCACAACTAGAGAACGATCCCCGATGGAGTTGCTAAAAAATGTTGTTGGTGTTTTTGCACCAACACATGCAAAAGTGCACCTACTAAGAGTTGTGCTGATCTTAGTAGAGTTTCAAGATGAAAAATAAAAATGAGCAGAACATAAACTGAAATGACTAATCTAACAGGCAGTAAAAACTAAATAACAATGAAAGCAAATCTAAACTAACATGCATTCTTCATCAAGTAAGCAAACACATATAACATTATTTAAAGAATAAATAATGCATTTTCATTATCAACATGAAATTTTATAGGAGTAAGTGTCACCTCTAAGTTGTAGTAGAAGGGGCCCCTAGGGCTGTCCGAGGGAAGGTAAGCTTGGTCTCCTAGCAGTCCATGGTCCTCTGGCCACACATCATGTATGCGATCTCCAACAAGGTGATATGGGAACATGAAAGGGAGTTCCGATATTGGGGATATTTTTGTAGAGTAATGGATTTAGCAATGGATCATGGGGAGTTCACCCAATGAACTTATTACATAGCACAATCGTTCATAGGATAATAAGGAATATCCCTAATTTCACTAAATATTGGAAAATGCCTCCTAAAATTGTATTATTGAACCGCCCTCCCAATATACCTTTCCTATTAAGAAAACCCCTAGTTTCACCAGATATTGTAGGCATCCATTTTTATCAACCCATTTTTAATACCCCCTTTATATAATATTATCAAGTTGTAACAAACACGATAACTAACACATCTTAGTATAAGCACACAAGCTAAATAAAATAATACTATAATGCTAATAATGATCACATTGGGATTGTAGGGGCAAATGATCAATTTGTAGCGTTGGATAGTGGAATACCCAATGAAATAGTAATGGGGAAGGAAAAATGAGTAAAATGCAACCCAATCAAGAGATCAATGTAACAAAGAATGTAAAATACTAATAGTCCAATAGTCAATGCAATGCTTAGAAAATATGAGAATTGCAAAGGTTTCACACAACAACTTGCCAATCTACCAATTTTATATCATGTAAATACAAGTATAGCCATAGAGAGCTCATGTTTTCTATAATATTAATAAATTAAACTCCATAAAAATGCAAAATTGAAACCCTTTCATGGATGGAATTCCCTACCTTCCTATCAAAACAAACATCAATTATGTTTGAACCCAAATGAACATAGAAAAATTTCTCTTACTTTCCAATAATAGCATATGATTAAGTGCATAGCTTGGATTTGGGCCACTCACAAGAAGCAATGAATTGCCTCCACTTCATCTACATTTATTCTTGCAATCAAGGGAATTAACAACGTTTAGTTACCTTTTCTTGGGTTATATCTAGTTTTTTTTTTAAAATCTTTATAGGAGAGGGAAAAATATCCATTGTTAAGTTTCAAACATGCAATAGTTATAAATATACACAAATGGTGAAATTTATATAATACCATTTCATGGTAATGATAACACATAGGGTATGTAAATAAGGATAAATAGATTTTCACCTATGTTCATGTCAGTTCCAATACAATATTAAGATGGATGCCGTGCATATAAGAATTGAAATTAAAATTATGAATGTGCCAAATATAACACAATCTAACAATTATTCCTAATTGGCAATGTGAAAATGTTAAATAAGAATACAAAAAGTTGAAAGAAATAATTAGTCAAGAAAGGTTGATATAACTTTTCTTGGTTCCAGTGAGCCAAAAAAGATTGATATCACTTTTCTTGGTTGTCATGGAGAAAGGTTTGATTGAATCTCCGTACCCACCTAAACCCCGATCTAAAAAATAAAGAGTTAGATCTTTTACTAGAATGCCTACAAAAAATACAATACAATTGTTCAACTTCGAAACTCTCGATTAGCTACATCTCTCAACTTTGGAGTTGATGAGGAACCAAATGCATATTCAAGCATTTTGAATAGTTTCATAGCCTGCAATGTGACTTCTATCTAGAAAATAAACACACTTTGGAAATTGGCCTCGTATAGAATAACAAAAGGTATAATGTTACAAGACTGCCTTAGTTTTAACACTAGAAAATTCAACCTCAATTATGGAGAAAGTGTGAAATATTGCATACATATTCATAACAAACTTTTGGACATCACATCAATAACATTTTGCATACTAACATTTTGGCAATCACATCAATAACATTTTGCATAAAAGAACAAAATACTATCACCTTCGTTATCTCAATGCCACAAAACTCTAATATTGTAGTGCCTGTTATTCCAAGAATCATACCTCGTATCTAAATAACTTCGCTAAGAAACAAAAAGAGTAACCCCACAAAAATAAAACACAAAATGGAGTTAATAGTAATAGTTGCAATATTGTGAGAATTTCAAAAATTCAAATACAATTGCATAAGTTGCTCTGAGATCTTTAAAAAAATATTCAAATCTCTGTTGGAAGAAAGGATGAAAAAAATTAACTCACACATAAATCCATAAAGTTTAAATGAATTATAAACATTCACATATATTTTTATAACGCAAAATGGAAGATATGATAATTCAAAATAATTGTTAAGTCAAGAGTACTAGTTTATCTTATAGCTATGATGCTATATATGACATAAATTGTACTCAAAAGAGTTTCCTTTCAAAGAGTCACTTTTTGATATCTATGAGCTCCTAGAATCCTCTTTCCAAATTGAACCTACAAACTTTCTAGGATCACTCGACCAAGGCTGACTTTTATTTTGTGATTGAATGGAACTGCTACTTTTCTCTTCTTTAACTGAAGTCACTACAAACTCATTTGTGCCACTCGACATGATTGACTTACAATGTGAATCCTTGGTGCTAATGGTTGAGGAGAGCAATGTAGAAACCTCACTAGACCCCGAGGGGACAAATGTTGATCTTGATAGAATATATGTTGGGTCTAATCTGTAATGTCCCCATTCAAATAAATTTCAAAAGAGGAAATTCCACCAATCTACTAGTTTCCTAGGTTGGGGTGGAAACATTGGGATTTTGAATCAGGGAGATAATAAACCCCAAATGGACATTAGATTGACATAAATATATTAAAAGGGTTTAAATAAATATTTATGATAGGAAAATAAGGTGGCACTTGGTCATGGAGACATATTGGTGGTGTGGGACCCACACAAATCTAGATTCCTCATGCCACATGGCATTCTATCCTCACCCATTTGAATCCAAGGTGGATTTTAATGATATTGGGGAGTTGCAAGGTCAATATACTTGACATGAATTAATTAATGTCAAATTGGAGTGGAAGAGTAACTCCCATGGAAGAGGAAGAGGCATTTTGGAGCTAGTGGGACACTTGGACTAGATTGCCTATCTCTATGACAACAATGATGAAGATTCTATGACACCTATGACAAAAATAAGACTTGAATGCTGACATCTGACATATATGACATGTCAGGGATAAAAATAGCCTCCAAGAATGCACACAAGGGAGTTATGGCAGCCAAAGATACACCCATTCAAAATGAGGGAAGATGGAGACTAGGAATTGTTGGACAAGTGGCACACATTGGAATCTCTTCCCAACTTGAGTTGGCATGAGTCTTTTGGAAGGAATTCGACGCAAGGAGGTCTTTGGAAGTTTATAAAATTCAAGAACAAAGAAGGAGAGTAGCATTTGATCATTTTACATTTTTCATTTTGCATTTGGAGAGAAGAGCTAGTAGAGAGCTAGTCTACTTGCCTTAGCACCAATTTCGAGGGTGAAAGATTCCCATCCTAATTGGAAATTGGAGAGGCAATTCAGACATTTAATTTGGAGCTACAATGGAGTGTTTAGTTACATGTTTAAGCTACAGGGAAGCTCATGGTTCATTCATCTACAACTCATTCTTCCATCTCTTTCACATTTTATTGCATATTTGGGCCCCTGGAGGAATTGTGCCTTTGGTGAGATGCTGATCTCTTTGTCAGAGTCCATGAATCTCCATTTATTTTTATTCCAATATATATACTCTGTATTTACATCTCATAATACTCTCCGGTCGAAATACCAAGTGAAGTTATGTAAAAATACCAAACAATGCATAAATGATGCCATTTCCCCTAGATCTTGTTATTGGAGTTTGAAGAGACATTATTTCGAGTTGTATCAATTATTATATGTGATTTTTTTTATGTATGGAATGTTATTAAAGTTATGAATAAGTTTCATTATCAGTACACAAGTCCTTGGCACCTAAAATTTGAATTTCACTACACATGGTGAAAATTACTAGCTTTTCCCCTTATGTGAAATCTTGCATATAAACATATGATTTAATTGAGTTTCAAAAGGACATAAGAACTAATTAAGGATACATTGGGGAGTTCATTAAATCCACTTATTAGTACCATAACTCTGTTCAGAAATTTGTAAGGGTTTAACATCATTTGGGAATTCATCTTTGACCACTACCCTTGGGGGTTTTGAAGCTTGAAATTGCTAGTAACTTTCCCTACTTTGTCCAAATTGTAAATGAATGTTGAAGAAGTGTTTTAAGGGTTTTTAAGAATCCATAAGCCTCATTTATATGTATTAATACCCTTCAAATACTTTCAGAACCAATTTGGAATCATTTGGAGTCATTTGGAAGCAGTAGTGTCAATACTAGTCTAAGGGTTAAATTGGTTAAAAATTGCATTTTTTCCTAGTTTGTGCAATTTTCCTAAAAGGTACACTACAAGTGGTATCAAAGAATGGTACTTGCACCTGATTTTGATGACCATTCATGAGGATTCAAAGAAATCAACCCCCACCCTTAGAAATTGAAACTGGAAGTACTTTGGTGAAATGGAAGAAGTAGGAGAATAAGTGCATTCTTTGGTAACCATGAGTAAGGATGAGAAAGGAACCTTAGTGGAGAATGATGAGTTTAGAAAATTCCTGAAACCATTCTTTGAATACATGACAAAACAACTAATTCAAGGGTTCGAATTGTTGGCTAGTCAATTTGGAAGCAAATTGGCAAGAGGAGGGAGCAGTGGTTCTCCTTTCGAGGAAAAGAAGGCAATGGATGAAAGCATTTATGTCACAAAGGAGGAAAATCATGTAATGGTGGAACATGAGGTGCATGTTGATATGAAGGTGCTTGAATATGATACACTCAAACAAGAAGAAATACAAGCACTTGTCTTTGTTCAAAGGGATTATGAGTTGCCTCATGGAGAGAGTTGCAAATCCTTGAAGGAGGCACATGATCTCACAATAGTTGGACCAACCAATTATGGAGAAGATGAATTAAATATTTTGATGGGTAAGAGTTGTAAATATTTAAGGTTGGTTCATAATTCCTCACCCCCTACTTCTTTTTCAACCACATCAATTGGGAAATGAAAATTTGGTGAAAGGTTTTTTTTTCTAATGGTGCCACATGAGGAGTATGAAACTCCTATCTCTCCTTTTGATGATGACATGACTAGAGAAAATTATTATTTACATTGGAATCAAAATCCTTTGTTATTTATTGATGATACACATATCCATGGATGCATAAATGGTACTTATGTGAGCCCCTTGAAGACTTATTGTTTTCTTTGCTCTCTACTTGGTTCAGATTTTAGTGGAGATACTTCATTCACTTCTTGGATGAAATAATACATGGATGATTGTTTTGATGCATCTTACATATTTTTGGAGTAGAATTATAGGACATGGGATACTCACCTATGTCATTGGAGCAGATTTGATTGGTCACTTGATGCTTGTATGCACCTGGAAAATGATGGTCTACTTACTTGGAGGTACAAGCACTTTCATGATTGTATGATGAGGCACCTCCTTGATGTAAATTTTTATTATGTTGTCATGTACTTTGATGATCTATATTTTGTACTTATAATGTTTGGAAGAATGCATACAAGGAAATGGGATCCAGGAATTCTCTTTCCTGATGGTATGGGTTGGAGAGCACTCCTAATTGTTGGAGTGCAATACAAGCAATGGGACCCTGGAATAATTTTAGTCTCATTGGTTTCAAATTTTTTGTTTTGGAAATAAAGAAGGTTATTCAACCGTACATGTTCGAATTAATTGAGGACAAGCAATCTTGGGTGGGGAGGATTGTAATGTCGACATTCAAATAAATTTCAAAAGAGGAAATTCCACCAATCTACTAGTTTTCTAGGTTGGGGTGGAAACATTGGGATTTTGAATAAGGGAGCTAATAAACCCAAAATGGACATTATATTGACATAAGGTGGCACTTGGTCATGGAGACACATTGGTGGTGTGGGACCCACACAAAGCTAGATTCCTCATGCCACATGGCATTCTATCCTCACCCATTCGAATCCAAGGTGGATTGTAATGATATTGGGGAGTTTGAATGTCAATATACTTGGCATGAATCAATTAAGGTTGAATTGGAGTGGAAGAGTAACTCCCATGGAAGAGGAAGAGGCATTTTGGAGCTAGTGGGACACTTGGACTAGATTCCCTAGCTTTATGAAAACAATGATGAAGATTCTATGACACCTATGACAAAGATCAGACCTAAATGCTGGCATATGACATATATGACATGTCAGGGCTAAAAATAGCCTCCAAGAAGGCGCACAAGGGATTTAAGGCAGCCAAAGAGACGCCCATTCGAAATGAGGGAAGATGGAGACTAGGAATTGTTGGACAAGTGGCACACATTGGAATCTCTTCCCAATTTTAGTTGGAATGAGTCTTTTGGAAGGAATTCAACCCAAAGAGGTCTTTGGAAGTTTATAAAAGTCAAGAACAAAGAATGAGAGTATCTTTGATCATTTTACATTTTGCATTTTTCATTTGGGGAGAAGAGCTAGTAGAGAGCTAGTCTACTTGCCTTAGCACCAATTTCGAGGGTGAAAGATTCCCATCCTAATTGGAAATTGGAGAGTCCATTCATAACTTTCATTTGGAGATACAATGGAGTGTTTAGTTACAGGTTGAATCTACATGGAAACTCATGGTTCATTCAGCTACAACTCATTCTTCCACTCTTTCACATTTTATTGCATATTTGAGCCCTTGGAGGAATTGTGCCCTTGGTGAGATGCTGATATCTTTGTGAGAGTCCATGAATCTCCATTTCTTTGTATTATGATATATATACTCTGTATTTACTACTCATAATATTCTCAGGTTGAACTACCAAGTGAAGTTATGTAGAATACCAAACAATGCATAAATGATGCCATTTCCCCTAGATCTTGTTATTGGAGTTTGAAGAGACATTATTTCGAGTTGTATCAGTTATTCTCTGTTATTTTATTGATGTATGGAGTGTTATTAAAGTTTTGAATAAGTTTCATTATCAGTTCACAAGTACTTGGCACCTAAAATTTGAATTTCACAACACATAGTGAAAATTACTAGCTTTTCCCCCTATGTGAAATCTTGCATATAAACATATGATTTAATTGAGTTTCATAAGGCCATAAGAAATAATTAAGGATACCTTGGGGAGATCATTAAAGTCACTTATCAGTACCATACCTATGTTCAGACATTTGGAAGGGTTTAACGACATTTGGGAATTCATCTTTGTCCACTACCCTTGGGGGTTTTGGAGCTTGAAATTGCTAGTAACTTTCCCTACTTTGTCTAGATTGTAAATGAATGTTGCACTAGTGTTTTAAGGGTTGTTAAGAATCCACCAGCCTCAGTTATATGTATTAATACCTTTCAAATACTTTCAGAACCAATTTGGAAGCATTTGGAGTCATTTGGAAGCAGTAGTGTCAATACTAGTATAAGGGTCAAATTGGTTAAAAATTGCATTTTTCCTAGTTTGTGCAATTTTCCTAAAAGGGACACTACGTAATCTGTTTGAGCCTATTTTTGTAGTAGAGTTTAATGGTGTTTCTTTTTTCACATCTTCAATGGATCCTGTACACCTGCCACCATGAGTATAAGAAACTTCGCATGTAGCCTGCTTACAAGGCAAAGATGCTCTTTGGCTTGATCCATCCTTTGTGTCATTGTTCTGCATTTCTAGATCGACACATGTCTCCATGTATTAACTAAGATCCTAGCCTTCCTCTGAATATCCTAGTTCTTGTGATTTTTCAAGTGGTTTACAAATTTCCTAACATTACACATCTTCAAAGCATCAAGATCTATAGGTAGTCTATCAAGAGAACATGAAAACATTAACAATAGTTCTTTAACAAATTTGTCGCCCTCCTTTGGACTTCTTGCATCTCCAGTATTTCCTTTGTGGGATTCTTGAATCCAATCACCCAAAATGGGAAAGGCCCTAAGAGCTGAGATATCCATATTGATCGGTGGTTTATGAAACGCCTACAAGGGATGTACACCAAAAAGACAAATCAATTCCTTTATTACCATCATCAATTCTAACCAGCTGCATTAAATGCAAAAGCTTCCCAACAACTTCTAAGTTGATAAGGCTTCCATATTTGTTAGTGATTCTGGCAATTTGTTCAGGAGTCATAATGCATTCTTGTTTGAAATGCCTTGTATCACTGCCATCTAAATTTCAAAACACTCTCGTTTAAGAGGATATGTATTCTAATTAGTATGTTCCCTTTTCTTCACCTTAAATTCAGAAGGAAATGAAGTATTATGTGTGCTATTTGAACTAGTTTTCAAAGTTGATGCTGGACCATTCAAATCTTTAGGGGAGGGCCCCCTTGATTGCATTGCTGCATGCATTTCATGTCTTGTCTTATCCAATAGCTTATTTAATTCTTCTTGGTGTTCCTTCCATGACAAAAGAAAACGATATCTAGAATATATAGTCCTCAGAAGTACATCTTCAAAAACATTATAGCGAACCAAATAGAAAATAAAAATGAGATGTAAAAATCCGATAAATTTTTTATTAATATGTAGTCCAGATCCGTTAAAATTTAGGAATAGTGCCCTGAATCGTCAAGCTATTTGAAGTTAGAAATTTTGTCTAATTGTTTTCTTTGCATTATTACTTTCTGCAGGAGTTGTGTCATAGGCGTTTAGGCCGGCACAATAAAAATGAATAGTAGTTGGGTCCAAATTTGACTGGCCATTGGTTTGATTCTTGAATATTTCCAAACCAAACTAGAAGAAAAAATTTAGTGTTGTCCTCATGAAGAAAAGACTTGATGAATTCACCCTTCATGAAGACAACACCCAACTCATCAATCTTCAATCCTTCGCATAAAGTTAATTATACAAGTAGCGATGAAAATGGAGGATGTTAATGTTGGATTTAGAGACGTCTAAATTGCAATAATTAAGTTGGACATACGTGCATTATGATTATGATATCAAATACTGTCGAAAGATTACATCTATGTAATGATTAAAATATGCCAAACAATGTGATTAATTAAGACATGGCGTTATACGTATTTAATTAAGGATTTGGATAAAAATACATATAGAATAATGTTAATCAATTATAATTGTTAATGGACCGATTATAGTTGATTAAAATAATAGCAGTAAATTTAGCTAAATAAGGAAATCAGAATTTACTCTGATTTATTTCAGTTTTTTCTGAAGTTTCCCGATTTGAAGTTTTTTTGTAAAATCGGAAACTCCAGATTTCTTTTGGACTTGTTTCCAAAGTATTAGCTAAATTTCAGCAGCCCCAGGATTAGAATCTTTTTCTTTGGCAATGCTATAAAAGGGCTGAGTCTCCAAGGCTTGCAATCATCCAGAAATATTTGTCTGCTCCATTGAAGACAGGATACTCTCCAGAGAAAAGGATTGCAAGTTCTTGGAAGGATTCGAGAGCCAACAACTCAAGTCAAGACCAGGAGCGTATCAACCCAGAGACTATGGAAAGTAAGTTCCGCTGTGCATTAAGTTTATTTTCTTGCATGAGAGTAGATCTTGGTTAGGGTTTAAAGTAATTAGTAAAACCCCACAACTGGTATCAGAGCCTCCCTTATGTAAGAATTGCAGTTTAAAAATCCAAGTCTCCATGGCTGAAATTGCTGTGTGTGAAAACGATTATGAAGTATTGCTTTTTTTTATAATCTCTGGTTGGTGGCCCTCGGCAACTTTGACGCAGAGGAAGAGAGTAAATTCCCGTATTATTATATATTTTGATTTTTAGGAGTCTCTGCGTTCGATTTCAATCTTTCTCCTCTGTCATTTATTCACTGAGATATTGCATATGCCAGATCGAGTTTCGATTCTTGCTATCTGTCGTAACCCTTTCATACTTTATGTTTAAAGAAACCTGCTGGATAATTTATTCGCCCCCACCGTAGGCCAGACCTTGGGCGAATAGTTAATTCGGATCTCGGTGTAGCACTCCATCTTATCTTTTATCAGATCTAAAAGCAAAATTTTCTGTGTTATTTATATTTCTGAAAAAGTATTTTATTATTCGCAAATCGAAATTATTTTGTCCAAGAGATGATTGTATTATCGAAACAATTTATACTTTGAAACGTTGAAAAGTCGCTGTTTTCTGAGAAACGCGTTAAACCTCAGCATAGATATTTGCCCTCTTCGTTTGCTGGTCTGTAGTTACATTGGTAGTTTGAAAAAAAGTTGAATGTTCAGATCTCTGCTAACCTCGGCGTGTAGACCTCTTCCATCCTGCGTGACAGCTCAAACTTCTGCCATTAGTTTGTTAAACTTTAACCTCTGCCACAATGGCGGTGCTTCCGGCTTATAAATAAACGACAAGTATGTTTGGTTTAGCGTCTTTCTGGGTAGGTGTTGGGAATTTCTCACCGGCTTTGTGGGTTTATTTGCTATTTAATGGTTTGAGGCACTTGGGTCGTTTCGTCTGATACTGAACATCTAAGAATTGAAGCTTGTTTACAAGAATTTGGATTTTGATTCGTTTCAGAAGTTTGGTGACAAGATCCGGCAGGCAAGTTTTCAAGATCCTGTAGGAGCCATTGTTATTCAATCCCTATCTGTTTCGTGCGTATATTGTTGTTGAATCCTATGGTCTGTATTGTGCCCATGTTCTTGTTGACGCCAAATCTATATTGTGCCTATATTGCTGGTGAAGCCCAATTTCTATTGTGATTACATCAGCCCGTTTCGTTTAATTGGGAAGGTTTTGTCTGAAGTTTTATATGCAGCCCCTGTTGTCTCGATCTTTTTTTTTCTTTGGTTTTGTATACAGGGCATCTTAATCGAATCCCAACGGATTGATGTATACATGCAGCCCTTGCCATTACTGTTCCCTTCCACCAAGGCCTAATACAAGACTCTTTCTTCAAGGCCTTTTATAGTTTCTTTCATCAGACATTTTTATAGGCTTCATTTTCTATATGAGTCTATTTGTGCATCCCGTTCAAGCATATATTTAGCTTATAGTGGTCTTGCTGTATGTCGATTTGGGAGTGGTTTATTTTTCAAGGTTTATAGGAAGCATATTATAGTCCTTTCTTGTATGATCGGGTAACGCCCAGTTTTGAGTGAGATCTCTATGTACATACAGATCGGGGGGGTTCCGTTCCTTATAACCCTATATTATATGCATTGTTTTGTTTTATATACCTTGATATGTATACTATGGTCTCTGAGATTTAAGTAAATGTACACTCTGTATTTTCCCTTGGGAAGATTAAAAACGTTTTGGTAATTCTTGTATGGCCAGAAAACGATTTTAATACTTTGGATTTTCAACTGTTAAAGATTGATGATTTTAGGTATAATTTTGGAATCTAACTAAAGGCATTTTATGTATACATGTGTTGTTTTCGCATGAGTCAAGCATTGATGTTCGCAAAACGAACCGCTCTGTGTAAGACAATTGCAAGGATGACTCATGACAAGCTCAATGGACGTGGGTGTTAGCTTTCCCAAAGGAGGGTTGGCACCTGCTAAGTTGTTTGGTGCATAAGGGTGATGTTTAACAAATAAGTTGCAACACACATATGCTGGCAATGTCTAGAAAAGCATTTGGGGTTTGGTGCACCAGGTCCGTTAGTGACCTGCCTTCCCCGCTTGACTGGCCTGGTAGTTAGCAAATGGATATGTCAATCTGGCCCAAAGGCGGAAAAGACAATAAGGTAATGATTGCACCCAAAGGTGTTTTTCATTATTGAGTGGTGTTTTGGCTAAAAGATTCAATGGAGCACATAATTTAATTTAGGCCTTTTATGGATTTTAGAATTATGATTAAATCGTGATGCATAATATCTAATTTTTCTTTTGTTCTTCAATTTTTCAGATCTAAACATAATGTCAAATCTAAGTCAAATTAAGCCCCTCATGGGGAACAATTTCAAACAGTGGGAAGAAAAGCTGAAACTAGTCTTAGGGATCATGCAATTGGACACTGCACTGAGATTTGATCGCCCCAAGCCCAATAAAGAGGGTGAAGAAACTCCCCAAGAGAAGGCTGATATTGATAGATGGGAGCATTCAAATCGCATGTGCATAATGGTGATGAAGCAAACGATCCATGAGACTTTTCGGGGCATAATACCTGATACAGAGACCGACGCTATTAAATACCTTAAGGCCCTTGAAGAGAAATTCACAAAGAGTAAAAAGACTGAAGTTAGTACATCTTTGTGAAGTTGGCAACAATAAAATACAAGGGAAAAGAAGGGATTAGAGAGCATGTTATTGAGATGACAAGACTGCAACGTGCCTTGAAAGGGCATAATTATGACATCTCTGATGAAGTCCTCATTGAGTTCATTTTTCTGTCTCTCCCGTCCAACTTTAGTCAATTCAAGATGACTTATAATTGTCAGAAAGGGACATGGACACTACCTGAGTTTGAGGCTCAGTTGGTACAGGAGGAAGAGAGACAGAAAATGACTAAGGGGGAAAGTGCTCATGTAGTAACATCTAATCATAAGGGTAAAGGCAAGAAGCGCAAGTTTGCTGCCAAGGTAGCTGCAAACAATGCCGCGCAGAAAAGCAAGAAGGAAGATACTTCTGCGAAAGCAGAAGAAAGGAACTGTTTTTTCTGCAAAGCGTCAGGACATACAAAGAAATTCTGCACTAACTATCATGCATGGTTGGCAAAGAAAGGTATGTCTCTTACTTTAGTTTGTTCTGAAGTTAATTTAAGTTCTGTATCTAGATATACTTGGTGGATAGATTCAGGTGCAACGACTAACATCAGTATGTCGATGCAGGGTTGCCTAAGCCATCGCAAGCCAAGTGAGGCGGAGCGCTACGTTTACGTAGGAAATGGCAATAAAGTAGAAGTGAAAAGCATAGGAAAATTTAGATTATTATGTAAGACAGTATTTTATTTAAGTTTTGATGCTTTAGTGGTTCCATCCTTCAGAAGGAACCTAATTTCTATATCTTATTTGGACAAAAACGGTTATGTATGTTCATTTGGTAATGGAAAATTCAGTTTGTGTCAAAATTCTAAGCTTCTTGCTTCTGGTATCCTGTCTTCTTATGATAATCTTTATTTTCTAGATATAGACACTTCACATTCAGAGGCACTGCATGTAGATAATAGAAAACGTAAATTAACTTGCGAGAAATCTCCAACATTATGGCATAAGCGATTAGGACATATCTCTATGAAAAGGATAGAACGTCTTGTGTCTAATGATATTCTCCAACCTTTAGATTTTACAAACTTAAGTGATTGTGTGAATTGTATAAAGGGAAAACAAACTAATAAACGTAAATATGATGCAAAAAGATGTAATGATGTCTTAGAATTAATTCATACGGATATCTGTGGTCCTTTTCCAAAAGCTACAAGAAATGGTCACCGTTACTTTATCACATTCATAGATGATTATTCAAGATATGGTCATATTTACTTAATAAAAGAAAAGGCAGAAGCATTAGACGTGTTCATAAAGTTCAAAACGGAAGTTGAGTTACAACTTAACAAACGTATAAAGTCCATTCGTTCTGATCGTGGTGGTGAATACTACGGTCGTTATGATGGATCAGGAGAACAATGTCAAGGTCCCTATGCAAAATACTTAGAGGAATGCGGAATTGTGCCTCAGTATACGTTGCCAGGTTCGCCTGCAATGAATGGTGTTGCTGAACGGCGAAATCGCACCCTTAAAGACATGGTGAGAAGTATGATTGCTCGTACAACTCTACCTGAGAATTTGTGGGGAGAAGCCTTAAAGACTGCAGCATACATACTTAATAGAGTGCCTACTAAAGCAGCTAACAAGACCCCTTACGAGTTATGGGTTGGGCGCAAGCCTAGCTTGAATCATTTGAGAGTTTGGGGATGTCCATGTGAAGCTAGGCCTTATAAACCAAATGAAAAGAAACTGGACGAAAGGACCATTAGTTGTTACTTTATAGGCTATTCTGAACGATCTAGGGGATACAAATTCTATAATCCAACAGAACATACAGTTTTCGAGTCAGGAAGTGCGAAATTTTTTGAGGATAATGAGTTTGTGGGGGGAGATATGACAGAAGATAATATTTTTGAAGAAGAAGAGACGAATGCGAATGAGACTATGGACCAAAGTCCTGGTTTTGTTCAAATTCCGATTATGTACAGAAATGAGACTATGGACCAAAGTCCTGGTTTTGTTCAAATCCCGATTGCGTTTAGAAATACATCTTCTGACAATATGCAAACTTCATCATCACAAATAACTCAGTTAGAAACTCAACATGGAATAGAGAACACCAATGGACCTGAACCCAACCCAAACCCTGACATTGACATGACAAATGTTGATGGCCTAGGGCCTGTGGGAGATTCAGAAATTGATAATGATGTTCCTCCTCCTGTTGAAGATCAAGTTGTAAATGAACCTCAAGAAAATCTAGTACCTGTGCCAATTAGGAGATCTACTAGAGAGAAAAGATCTACACAATCTAAGGATTATGCATATCTTCAAGAACATGAGTTTGACATTGGCATGTTTGAAAATGATCCTGTTAATATCAAACAAGCTATGGAAAGCTCTAACTCTCAAAAGTGGATTAATGCCATGAATGAAGAGATGAAATCTATGTATGACAATGACGTTTGGGATATCGTTCCGTTGCCTAAAGACAAGAAACCCGTTGGTTGCAAATGGATATTTAAGACTAAGCGGGATTCTAAAGGCAATGTTGAAAAATACAAGGCACGTCTTGTTGCGAAAGGTTTCACACAGAAAGAAGGCATTGATTATAAAGAGACTTTCTCTCCAGTTTCATCGAAAGACTCTTTAAGGATTATATTGGCGCTTGTAGCACATTATGATTTAGAACTTCATCAGATGGATGTAAAGACGGCGTTTCTCAATGGTGACATTGATGAAACGATCTATATGAAGCAGCCAGAGAACTTTGTATCAGGTGATGCAGGGTCTATGGTTTGCAGACTTAAGAAATCTATCTATGGGCTAAAACAAGCATCTCGACAATGGTATCAAAAATTTCACAAAATTGTTAGCTCATTTGGTTTTGAGTCTAACATAGTAGACGAATGCATATACCTTAAGTTCTGTGGGAGTAAAATTATTTTCTTGGTTTTATATGTAGATGACATATTGCTTGCCAGTAACGATAAGGACATGTTGCATCAAACTAAGAATTTTTTGTTTAAGAACTTTGAAATGAAAGATCTTGGTGATGCATCATTTGTTCTAGGGATTGAAATACTTAGAGATAGATCTCAAGGTATTCTAAGGTTATCCCAGAGGAACTATATCGATAAGATTCTAACAAGATTTGGCATGGAAAACAGTAAACCAGGAGATACCCCTGTATCAAAAGGAGATAAGTTTAGTCTAAAACAATGTCCCCAAACTGACTTAGATAAAAACATCATGAAAGATATTCCCTATGCCTCAGCCGTGGGTAGCATCATGTATGCACAAGTATGCACGCGTCCAGATATTGCGTTCATCACTGGAATGCTAGGGAGATATTTGAGTAACCCAGGTATGGAACACTGGAAGGCAGCCAAGCGAGTGTTGAGATACCTAAAGAGAACAAGGGACTATATGCTCACGTATCGGAGATCGGAACAGCTCGAGGTCATTGGATATACTGATTCTGATTTTGGAGGATGTGTCGACAGCATGAAGTCAACATCAGGATACATCTTTATGATGGCAGGCAGTGCCGTGTCATGGAAGAGCGCTAAGCAGTCATTGGTAGCCTCCTCCACTATGGCAGCTGAATTTGTTGCATGCTATGAAGCATCTAATCATGGCGTATGGCTGAAGAACTTCGTCACAAGTCTGAAAATTGTGGATTCTATTCAGAAACCACTCAAATTATTATGTGACAACAATTCAGCAGTGTTATACGCAACCAACAACCGAAGTTCGTCAAAGTCAAAGTACATCGATATTAAGTTTTTGGTTGTAAAAGAGAGAGTGCAGAATAATGAATTATGTATAGAACACATAGGTACAGACTCCATGATTGCTGATCCTCTTACTAAAGGATTACCACCCAAGAAGTTTCACGATCATGTTGCCCGTATGGGTGTAATTTCTATTTAGGATAGTGAGAAAATGTGGGAGTCTGAATATGTTTTAAGTTTTGATGTTCTATGTAATGCAATTGTAAACATTTTTGATGATATATACAAGTTGCATTCAGTTTCGGTTTCATTATTTCTTTCTTTAAAGTTTAATTTTTGACCTCATACAGTAAAGTAAAGGTGACTCAATTAGAAATAGGCACGTATAATCACACTTGCGTGTAATTTCTAAACTATATGTCCAAATCAGATTCATGTCATTCAGTTATGTTGGCAGCGTGATTTATGTCAGTTTAGTTGCGAATAAATGTGACAAGTGCTGCTTAAGTCCTTTGTTAGCATAATTGATGGACGGAATTGTTTAAGAAATACGATAAGAAAGACAGAAAAGTTGCATGCAATAAAGTTAAGGATATATAATCAAAAGGTTGCACTTGTCCATGTGGGAGATTGTTGGATTTAGAGACGTCTAAATTGCAATAATTAAGTTGGACATACGTGCATTATGATTATGATATCAAATACTGTCGAAAGATTACATCTATGTAATGATTAAAATATGCCAAACAATGTGATTAATTAAGACATGGCGTTATACGTATTTAATTAAGGATTTGGATAAAAATACATATAGAATAATGTTAATCAATTATAATTGTTAATGGACCGATTATAGTTGATTAAAATAATAGCAGTAAATTTAGCTAAATAAGGAAATCAGAATTTACTCTGATTTATTTCAGTTTTTTCTGAAGTTTCCCGATTTGAAGTTTTTTTGTAAAATCGGAAACTCCAGATTTCTTTTGGACTTGTTTCCAAAGTATTAGCTAAATTTCAGCAGCCCCAGGATTAGAATCTTTTTCTTTGGCACTGCTATAAAAGGGCTGAGTCTCCAAGGCTTGCAATCATCCAGAAATATTTGTCTGCTCCATTGAAGACAGGATACTCTCCAGAGAAAAGGATTGCAAGTTCTTGGAAGGATTCGAGAGCCAACAACTCAAGTCAAGACCAGGAGCGTATCAACCCAGAGACTATGGAAAGTAAGTTCCGCTGTGCATTAAGTTTATTTTCTTGCATGAGAGTAGATCTTGGTTAGGGTTTAAAGTAATTAGTAAAACCCCACAGTTAAATCCTGGAAAGAGCCTCATTTATTTTAGTGTGACATGAAAGGAATGATTACCATTTTGAAGAGAAGGTCTAACCCTCAAGATGACGCCACTTCATGCCACTCTGCATTAAAATCTCAATTCATGTCGAGGAGTTCACCTCTCATCCTAGGCTATGCAAAAGCAGTGATACACAACTCGATAGGAGAATGGAAACCAAATATCCATCAAAGCGCAAAGGTAGGAAGCGAAAGGAGTCTACTCTATTATTAGAGCATCTCCAGGGAGAGAGCAGATCACTCTCCAGAATCCAGATAAATGTTTTCACCCACTTTTTTGCTGTCATTTTTCGTGAAGCTTTTAAGACAAGTCTATCAATCAAAATTGTCCTATGTGATTTTGAAAATTTTGGATTATGGGTATTAAGGGCTTGGATTAGTGTCACTATACAAAACAACCAATTGATAAATGTCTTGATACCGATATATTTCTGGTTAGAGATGAATTGGCAAAGTCTCATAGGTATATTAGAATAAAAGAGAAAGAAGCATCTTATAGACTTGCAAATGAAGATAAATCACTATATCTGGTTTCTGAATATAAATACTAAACAACTTCCACCAGTTCTGTTATGGTGACATATACTTGAATTTTTTCTTCAGCCAAAAATCATGGCTGAAGAAGTGAAACTAGCAATACCATAATGCAAGTCATGCTATAAAGTACATTCCGATTCTAATTTCAGCTGTTACCAGAGTAAAAGGAAATAATTTTTTCACAGCTTGTGATTGTTGTAGCACACACTTAGGTAATCCATTAATCCTAGGAAATTGATGAATTTTTTCCCTCTTTCATGAAAATTGATTGACTCCATCAGCCCAAGGAAACATTTAAAGGACTATTATACCTTTTTCACCATTAAAAAAATATAATTTTCAACATTTTTTCTACCTTTTTGTATTCTGGAAATTATATGTAAATTTTTGCTTCAATTTTTCTACAATTTCCGCATTTTATTAGTTTCAGAAATTCCATTTTCCAGCATTGCATATTTGTTTAGGAACCTTAGTTTTTGCTTTGAATTTTCTGCAATTTCCAGTAATCAATTTAATACAAAAATTTCAATTTTCAGAATTCCATTAAGTCTAGATACATCACTTTTAAATTTAAAACTAAACTCTTTTAACCCCGTTTGCATTCTGAAATTTATAAATCTGCATTTTATGCACTGTATATACATTAGAGATTTTAAATTACAATTTGCATTTGAGCGTATAAATTTTCATTTTCACATCATAAACTTATTCAAACATTGCATTTTTGCAAATCTAAATATTACAACCAATAATAATATCACCTAAATCAGATTTGTAACAAGTTTAGAAACCTCCACACATACTCACATATGCTAAAATCACTTGTTGATATGTAAACCTGAAATTTGCCTTGCTCAAAACACATAAACCAGATCATAAACCAGATTTAATTAAGTCCAAAACATTACATTTCAGACGGCAAACTTTGGACTTCAACTTGCCTCAGGGTATCCCCCTTCTACTAGATAATATCTAACCTAAACTGAGATGAAGCACTTCTTGGTGACAATGAGAAGCCTTCTTAAGTTACACAAATCTATCACCTTAGTGCTAGGTACTTTAGACTTTTATGGATATTAGATTTAATTGTAACATTTTAATGTCGTTGTCAAGGATAAAGTCCATTTCCCCATTCGTGAATTTTCATATTCATATTTTAATAAGTATTGGTTTAAAATCTCATTATAAAATCTCATCTCACGACTCCATGAAGGAACAAAGTCCCCTTCTACTAGATAATATCTAACCTAAACTGAGATGAAGCACTTCTTGGTGACAATGAGAAGCCTTCTTAAGTTACACAAATCTATCACCTTAGTGCTAGGTACTTTAGACTTTTATGGATATTAGATTTAATTGTAACATTTTAATGTCGTTGTCAAGGATAAAGTCCATTTCCCCATTCGTGAATTTTCATATTCATATTTTAATAAGTATTGGTTTAAAATCTCATTATAAAATCTCATCTCACGACTCCATGAAGGAACAAAGTCCTCATTCTTTGCAGATTTGAAGACTAGTTTTTTGTAGGGGTGAAGTATCTAGCATCTTGAAGTCATTTGAAGGTTTACGTTGAGAACTCCACAATTTTGATATGAGATATATTGACTATGTATTTTTAATTACTTTCACGGTTCGCTGAATGGTATTCTCCATTTGATTTCTCGGGAATCCTGGGATTTTCAAATGAGTACTTGGATCCATATTGGGTTTGATCATATTGCACAATTTCATAGTTACAAATATTGGGTTATACTACATATTTCATCTTTGATGAAAATTGTTTCAGATCTTAATGTGGTTCATGAGGATGTTATAATAATGATAAGTTCCATGTACTTTTGAGGGTAAGGCATTGGAATGGTTTAATTCTTGTAGCTTAGGAAAAATATCTTCATTTGCATGTTTTATTGAGGCATTTTGTAAGAAATGGGACCTTCTCTATGAAAAGCATGTGGTACAAGACTTTTCAGACCCAAAGAAAAACAAGGATGAAGAGGATAATGAAGATCTTATTGCATCCCCATGTGAAGAAGTATCAAATTTTGAAGAGGATGAGGGTTTGGTAAGTTATATTATTCTCCAAATTTCTGAATCCGATGATATACATGATGATTTGGAGAGATATGTTTTTGAATACAAACCCTTCTGAGATGAGGAATATTCAGATCTGTTTAAGGGAAACCAAAAGTATGAAAAAAGTGCAGATTTTGGGACCCTTGGATAGCCTAACATATTGGATGTATATTCAGAAAACTTCATGATTTATTTCCATCCATGATTTCCCATAAACAATACAAAATTTTTCCAACATTTAGATAAGATAAGATAATTTTATTAATGTCCAACAAATGAACATTAAAGTACGTCAATGGGACCATTGGGTACAATGATGTCATCACAAAGCAGGAGCGTCAAAATAGCTCCTATAAAAATCAAGAAAAACACATAAAGTGAAGTATCAATCTAGGATAAAGTCTAAAAGACCCTAGACTCTAATAACAAGCCACCGCTTTGGAAGAGAGCAGTAAGGGATGGATCTGGGAACTAGAATACAAATAATAGTGTAGGTAATTCAAGTTTCAATAGATCCATCTCTTCTAAAATATGGGGCCAAATGGAGAAAACTCGGTATAGACATTTGTCTAGAAGAAGATCTAGGGGAGGACCTAGATTACACTATAAGCTGCACTTTAGAAGATGTCACTCACCATTGTGGACTTGATGATCTAATATGGTTGTTGGTATGGAATCTAGAATGGCAATTCCCACTAAGGTACCTAGAATGTAGGGATGGTCCCTTGGGTCTGCATTGATCTTGAGTCAGACATGCTACTATTGTTTATATGTTGCTTGGTGCCCCTAGTTGATTGGATCACTGTAAAAAAAAAGTGATCAACTGGGCAAAGTTTGGTCTAGGAGGAGGCTGAAGAGCATGGGATCAAAGCCAAATGGTCTCCTGCATGTACACGTCCAATCATCTCTAGTAAAGATACTTGAAAAAGCTAGATAGGGTTTGTCCCTCCTTAAATAAACAATGGAATCTCCCTTGGATATCATAGTAGATGGGGCCATAGAAAATTAAGTGCTCCTCTATTTTGACCTCTCTAAGATGGCATAGTTGGAAAATCATGTTCTCTCAGTTAATTTGGTGGTTCGACTCCACCCAAATTCTATGTGAATGAACTCGAAACTGGCCCACGGGAATATGAAGAGCATGTGCCCAATCGCAAAGTGTATATAGAGGATGGAAAAGGAGTTTGTCCCTCACCTTCATGAAGTGGTCAGCATAGAACACCATATTTGGGCACAAATCACCTGTGGGTTCATCCACATGATCTGAATGAACTACTTATAAATGTTATCTCAGATAATCATGTTCAAATTTTACCTAGTAGGTCATAGATGGCCAAGAGCATCCAAGGAATATCTGAACAAAAGAATATGGTACATCAAAATACCCACAAACTCCAAGAGATTCGATACCCTCCCAAACCAACAACAAGCCTTACTAGAGGAACTAGCTAAAGCAATAGACTCAAATAAATAGTAATCCAACTATGGACACCAATCACATCGATTCAGTGAGTCGACAAAATCCCAAACGCGGTGAAGAAGTGAGACAAGGTTGAACAAAAACTCAAGGTGGAGAGTTTGGGCACCGAACTCTACACAAATGATGGTTTTAGGTACTGTTGGTTTGCATTTGATAATCCATCGGGTGAGAAGGGATTTGTAATCTCTCAATTGAATCCTAATCAAACTTTAGTAAACAAGGCTCCTAAACCTGTAAACCATAAATCGTCGTGGATCGAATAAGGGTGTCCATGAGAGACATCTTGGACGATATACTTAGAAATGATACCTAAAACACAATCTCTCAAGAAGGTTTGGGGATTTGTAACCTTTTTTGACCCATGGGTAAAGGGCCTATCTCGTACTGAATCAAGGCCCTAAGCATTGCACCCACAAATAAGTATAAATGTTGGTGATATCAATCTCCTCCTCTGTAAATAGAAAATGGTGATCGAAAAGTACATTTTCTTAACCCATTGAAGATCATCACCTTGGTTTTACTGAGGTTGACCATTAAGTATCAAAGGTAATAGAAAAGTGCCAAAGCATCTAGTCATCTCTCTAGGCCCTTTAGGGATGAGGCTAATTAAACCACATCATCAACGAAGAGCAATATGGATATCAAGACTTAGTGGAGTAGGCACCCATCATCGTCCTTGGTATGATCACATAGAAAGGACTCCAACTCATCTATGTCAATCCCATGTAAGGTGGGGGATAGGGGGAATCCCTGATTGACACCAATCATAAATGTTTTACAAAGTTTGCAATTGTACAAGGCATTATTGAGATAAAAGAAACAAAGCATAAACCAATTTTCAATCAATGTATCCTTCAAACTTACATAAAAACTAGAGTTGTCAACATACAACAAGTACTTGATATGTTATAATCATGAGATGGCCATATCTCATAGATTTGACACTATCATATTCCTTTCCTTATTTCATGTTGAAGTTTGCAACATCGTGAGTCATTCTCCAAGTAGGCTTCGTGTGCCGAAGCAACGCCTCATGTGTCGAGGTTGTCTTGATTTAGTCTCATGTATCGAGACTAAGCTTCATGTGTTGAAGTATGCCTTGTGTGTCAAGGAAGATGCTGCTATATAGTCTCGCGTGTCAAGACTAGGCTTCGTGTGTCGAGGTAGAGATGATGTGTGATGTTCTTCTAGGTGGTTAAGTTAGTTTACTTTCTCTAGGGACTGGCCTCCCCTAGTAGGAATGATTCTAACGTATGACCATGAGAACAAGATGACCGCATCATCGTAAGATCTTCCTTATGTATTTGATGAGCTATGAGTTGGCACATGTGAACCATATGAACCAAGAGGGGTTGGCGCTAAGCCTAAGAATACTTTTCTAAACAAGCTTGCCTAAACAATCTTGCCTAAGTCTTAATAAGATATTAAAAGAGAAACACTATTGCAAAAGGATGTCCTAAGTTTTTTTAATGAGAAATTAAATTATAAGTGGTATTGGGACCATAGTGTTTGGTGGCCCTAAGTATTTTCCCATTGCATTTAATCAATGAAGAATTATAAACAGGAGCATCATGCTACTGTCAAATACATGATCGTGTGAATTTCTCTCTCTATACTACTCAAGCATATTATTCAAATTATCAAAGTTCACTAAATTGAGTCTATGGTTTCTGTGTTGACTGGTTGGAGGCCAAGGGTATCAGGCCAGGAGTAAAGAGGGTATCAGGCTAGGAGAAAAGATTTACAAAATAAATGATTGGAAAAAGACCCAGATCAAAGGCATTAGGTTACTAAATTCTGTCATCATAATCATTCCCTATGTAGGGATTCTTTGGTGCAATGGGGCCTTGTGTATGGCTAGATGAGCCCTAGAGGAAAATAGATGGCCTCCATTTACTTATCCATTGGGTGTGAAGCTACGTAATCAATGCGAAGAATACATGAAACAATTTTATCTGGATCTCCATTGAAGATTCCTCTAGGTCCATCATGATCTCAACAGTGGGCCATGTATGTGTGCTTAAATAATTACAAGTGTAGGCCACAATTTAAGCTAGGACTTCACACATGTTTAAGGAGAAACGAATGCAAGTGAGGCTTCAAAATAACTCATATATTACCAGGTTCACAACAAAACAAAGGAAGTATTTGATCAAGGACTGACCCCATAATTTTCTGACTCAAGTGTTCAAAACTCAGGTGATCGAATGACTTGGAAATGTAGCCTAGAATGGCCTCTTTCCAACCTACAAAAAAATGGTTTTAGCAAGCCAAATGGACCGATGGTTATACTTAGTAAGTCAATTCATTTGGAATTTAATCTTTCATGCCTTTAATATAGATTATTGGAAAAGTTAGTCTTGGGTGGTGAAGATCAATAGTTGTTATCCTCTCCACCTAGGTTCAAATATTGCTTGTAACATATTCCCCCCCATGAGCTGCTTGGGGTTTGCAAGTTACCAATGATCTCAATCTCACTTAAGTTCTTGAGGGTAGGATGAGATGTTCCAAACATTTCGGTCAATTGGGTCTAGTTTGGGTGGTTAAGGGGAGTTATCCTCCCAACCCAAGTTCAAACCCCTACTTATGGAATGTTTTCCATTTATGGGCTAGTTTGGGATAGAAAGGTACCAACAATATCACTTTCACTTGATGTTTAATGGCATGAGGAAATGTTGCTGACTATTTTTGGCCTAAGGGATTATATCAATCAATTGTCACCTATGTTGTTGGGCAAGTTTTGTCTTGTTCTAAGCAAGTAGGTGCCTAATTCTAAACACCCTAAGTTAGATGCAATAGTCTACACAAATGAGTTTACTTGGGATATTGTCCACAAATGTGAAGAATCATCCCTTAGATTTCCTCATGAAGTTTTTCTTGGGAAAAAAATTATTGGGAAAGTTCATTAATTTTCTAGAGGATTTCTCTTAAAGGACTCCAAAGTGAACTAAGGAAATATGCTATGGTCAAAAGGGAGAGATCATATGGGAAAATCAAAATGATATCTTATGGATAAATGGATAGAGGTAAAAAGGGAGAGATAATTTCGATCCCAAAATCCCAAATTAGTGATCCGAAATTAGTAATTGTGGCTTTCAAATAAAATTGTGTTATATTTTATTCAACCTTAAACTCCCTATGAAGATGGTCTAACCAATAAGAAAAAAATTGTGACAATTGTCAAATCCAAACACAACACAATAATGCACATGGTAGCTAAGGTAACAATAATTTGGATTAGTTGACATATAGGTAAAGAGCATTTGTGGATACTTATTTTTATCTACTTTTTAGAAACCAATTAATCCTTTTATAAGTTAGCAAAAAATTTAACAATTATAAATTGAAATAGTTTTACATTCTATTTAATTAGATATATTAATAATATAATATTTTTATTGTATATATATAAAAAATAAAATAAATTAAACAATGTTATAAGTGAACCTTGCATGCCATAGAAAAGATAAACTAACCATGACATTACCATAATTTATCATACATTAAACATGTATTTTATCATAGTTATGTGGGATGGGAATAACATAACTACATATGAAATAAGACAATAGAATTATTATCAATAATTAAAATCAAATTTTATATATGAAAGATACTTGCGAATATATTCTAGCATTTAATGGCAAACAAATGCCTTCAACTAATAAAAATATTATCCTCACATGTAATGCCTCTCAAGTCCGTAAACATTATTTTGCACTATAAAATTCATTCTTTTAATTACAGGTTTAAGAAATGCCAAATTAAGCCATGTGTAGTGTGCTGGAAATATAATTGAAAAAACATTAAGAATGAAAAGTTGTATACAGTTTCTATATAGCTAGACATTTTGTAGAGGTGTTCAATCAAACACAATACAAAAATGTTTTGTCCATATGATGATTCTTCAACATGCTACATGAAAAGAATTATTGATGATCTGATACACTAGATGTTATTGACTCATAAATAATTACAAGCAACTGGAAAATTAATGGTAAGGAATAGAATCAACAAACTTTATATATATGAATATTTTGTTGACATACACAGACAAAAACATACAATCAAAATTGCACCAAAAAATGTGTAACAAAAAATGCACTAATAAAAATATATATTTATAGAAAATTTGATTCAAATACATATGACTTATGTGGTGCAATGGGTCCTTGTGTATGGATAAATGAGCCCTAGAGGAAAATAGATGGTGGACATTTAATTATACATTGGGTGTGAATCTATGTAATCAATTCCAAAACTGCATGAATCAATTTTATCTGCTTCCTTATCTAGATCTCCAATGGAAGCTCCTCTAGGTCCATCAAAATGGTGGCCATGTATGTGTGTACAAACAATTACTAGTGCATGTCACAATTTAATCTAGGGATGCCCACAGGTTTAAGTGAGGCTTCAAAAGAACTCACATATAACCAGGTTAAAACAAAGGAAGGATGTGACCAAGGATTGACCCTATAAATTTCTGAGTCAGGGGTTCAAAAGTCACATCATTGAAAGACTTGGAAATGTAGCCTAGAATGGCCTCTTTCTAACCTACGAAAAAATGATTTTGGCAAGCAAAATCGAAAAGGGAAATTTCCAATAGGCATATCTTTGACTCAAGGTTGAAATGGATAAGGGAGTGAGGGATTTTGGTCTCTACTGATAGCATTAAAATACAATACCAAGTTAAAATGCAGATGGGTATGGAGCCACCACCACAACCACACAAGCATGCACTTATATCACTTAAAAATTGTTCACAAGATGAAGAATTACCTCTAAATCACTGTTGCATTGAATTGTGGAGATTTTTTCCTTTTCCATGGTGTTTCTACATTCCTACCAAATAAATGTGTTTGAATGCATCCTTCTCGAACCCAAAAGAGAACAATGAAGGCCGAGCCCAAAATAGTAATGGTGCCTCTCTTCATTCCACAAATTGATTTGGTGAACCCATAGAAATGTATATATCACTGTTGTATTAGTATACAAGATAAATGAAATTCTTTTGCCCTCCCAAGCATGCAAAGAGAACGCAGATGGGTATGGCTACAGGTATGTTGGAGTGCTAGGCACACCCAAAACCTTGGATTCTTCCAAAATTGAATTGTATGGACTATTAAACAGATGTGTATGCCATCAAGTGTGCCAAATAAAATAGATGGGTGCATCTACAGGGTTGTTGCTGGAGAACTGGGCGTAACCCTAGCCTTGCCTCTTTCCCACAATGAAAATTCCAAATCATTTTTTTTTTTGTGTAAGAGCTAAATTCATTCCCTAATCAATCTCCACCATCGCTTTGGATCCAACGGATGAGATTTCTTGGTGGGTAGCATGTTATAGTTTCCACTCCCATACCACAACATAACTATAATTGCGAGTGTTACGTAATGGGAAGGCTCCAAGCCTATGCTAGATACACCACCATACTATTATTGCCATGTGTGTATTATGAATGGAGTAAACAAAACCAAGTTTGAAGTATTCTCTCGTATGTTACAACCACAGTTTGTATCATATGTGCAAGAATAGGCGTCTTGTTTGTATTTATTTATTACCATATGATTTGACACTAATTCCTTTGGTCTTGCAGGTGTAATGAACAAGCTCCTATCAAAGACCATAATTAAAACAACGCATTTGGTATAACATATTATATTTTTCTATACTCACATTTGCTTATCAAATCATTGTCACTTAATGCAATGATGGTTTTGGAAGACAATGGTGGAAGTTTACCATTATAAAGAAAATTTCGTTGTTGGAAGGAGAATTCATGGATGGAATTATGACCCTTTCCATCATTAAATATGGCCAAAAACTTAATATAATTGATAATAGAAAACATTGCAAGGAGGAATGATTGTTACCCTCCCCACCCAGGTTCAATTCTTGTAAGATACGCGATGCTCTTGTTGATCCCCTATGTGATGATTGTAATTCTGGCCATACCTTGATTCTCCAGAATAGCAGGTGTTGGCATATTTCCCGGTGAATGTACACTTTGTCATTTATTACCACATAGAGTTAATGCATGGTAAGGCCGTATTAGTTAGTGCATGGGAAGGAATTATTATCTTACTCCTCACTAGTGCACTAGGAAACATAATATAATAAATTCTAAGTTAAATTATATAATATGCTTATGCTTAAATACAAGAAACCAAAATCTAACAAGCATGAGTGCAATATCAAAATCAATAGAAAGAACAAGATGTTATCATTGTGGAGAAAGTAACAAATGCTTATGCTTAAATAGAAGCAACCAAAATCTAACAAGCATGAGTGTAATATGTAAATATTGGGTGCATTCATAGATTGGTGATACAAGGCCCTAGTTGGCATAGACTTGGACCCTAACTATTGTTTGTCACATCCTACATCTTAAAATCCATTTGTTATACTTCAAATCTCTATATTGCCAAATTGCCATCCCATGCTTACATATGGAAGATTCCATACATAGGGCATGTGTGATGGATTAAGGCCCTATGCATGGCCCAAGAATCTAAAAGAAAAATTATATTGCATAAGACCCTATATTTTGGCCCTAAACCATGTCATAATTCTAATTAAACAAAATTGCAATCCCTATGCATGGCCCATGAATCTAAAAGAAAAATTGCATTGCATAAAGCCCTATTTTTGGCCCTAAACCATGAGATAATTCTAATTAAACAAACTTGCAATCTTTTTTCCTAGATTGAAAAGAAAATTTCAATTCCATATTGTTTTGAAGAAGCATAAAACTTGGTAATTCAATGCGGCATACTTTCTATGAAAGGGAATCAAGAAGGAGTTGGGGATTGAATTTTTCGATCTCTTCCAAGTTGATTTAGTAAAGCAACACAATTGAAATATATTCTTAATGGAGCATAGATGTTAGACAATGAAACATGACACATATGTAGTACAATTATGTGGCTTTAAGTTAATAGGAAATTTGGTTTCCCATATTCTTAACTCTATATGGTTATGGATTCTATAATAGCGAAGACTAGGCATAAAGGACATTGCATTGATCAAATTCTTTAGCTCATCCAACTTACCAACACATCTAAGATGGTCCCATGTTGAGGATTTTTTCATTGAGTAGAAGGGATTAGAGACTTAATTGAGAGATCTTTTTCACACTGCTTAGCAACCCTTCCTAGTACTCATAAGAAGTCGAGGTTGCAAGTGCACCACATCTAGCTCCACCTTTTTGGGTTTCAATATGATATATAAAAAATGTTAGCATAAATGTGAAGAAAAATATTACATGTGTAACTCTAATTAAACATATATATGTGCAATCCCTCAAATGTTTTGAAAAATATTTATTAGAAATAATTAAGTAAAAGAGAAAGGAAATGTGCGTTTGTATAATTTATCTCAATGACGTTTCAAACCCTAAAACCGGGTCCATCATCAGGAGAGTTTAAACTCACACAATTCTCCTCTTCTTAATGAGAATATATATATATATATATAAGCCATTGCAATTTCATATAAATGATTAAGGTCGGCCTTACTCAATGATATCAAATATGAGAGGATGTAGGGTTAATTTTGATGGTGTGGACAACACGCTTCCAAGATTCTTTTGTCCACGCCATCAAAATCTAATCAAAATTAATCCTACCTCCTCTCATAGCTCACTCATAAGAGGAGAATCATGTGAGCTTAAACTATCCTGATGATGAACCCAGTTTTAGGGTTTGAAACATCGTTGAGATAAATTACACCAACGCAGATTTCCTTTCTCTTTTGCTTAAAAAAACTACATAAAGATGATGAACCATAAATAATTATTTATAGAATGTGAAATAAAATAAATTAGGAGATTTAGTATTTGTATAGATGTGATTGATGTTATGTGAATCATTTATCTAGATTAGATGGCATTTTTTCATAGAAGTGAGACTGGTCTAACTATTAAATGTTTTGATATTTCTGGTAGTATTTGGGGAATCCGATGAAAGATATTTGATGAAATCAGGTTTTTGAAGCATTCAAATCGTGTTTTTGAATGAAAAAATAGATTGGGAGGTCCAAGGAAGAGAGAGAATTTCACTTTCATAATCTATGGATTCTAAAAGGATGGTGACAACATAGCCTTAAGGTGTAGAAAAGGTGGTTTATCTTGGAGATATACCATAATATGAATGAGAGACATGATTTGCAAGACTATAAGTATAATTCATTGACATATCTAGAGTAAGAAATACTGCTAATTCATATTCATGTAGTTTTTATTTAGTTGTATTTTTTATACCTAGACTAAATTAGTAGTTTCCGCTAGTCATTTTTAGATGTGTCACTTAAAAACACTATCGTGACTAACTTTTTTGGTTGCTTAGTCACTAATTACCCATCGTAACTAACGTTTTTGGTTGCATAGTCACTAATTACCCATTTTTTTACTAGTGACTAAATTAATACTTATGATATCATCCTAACTATTATATTTACAAGGTTTTCCCTATGCCTCCCCTCGAACAATTCTACACGAAATTTAATAAAATATACCCTAAATATTTGTATTTCCTTATAACATAATTAAGCCCCCTTGTCCCCTTAATACGGGGCAATATGTTTTCTCATTTTTCATATCATAGTTTATTCCACATTATGAATGGACGTGATATGATATTTCCTATCAACTGACCCCCCGTGCAATGGATGGAGAATTGATGTTCAGTGAGGGACCATGAGGGTTCATTTATAGGCACAATGGATAGCTTTAGGATAAGAATAACGATAAGGATTTGATTTTTGTTTTTGTTTTTGTTTTTGTTTTTTGACTTTTTCCTTTTACCTTTTTTATCCTTCTATCCAATTTGGGCTATCATAGGAATAATACCAAGTTTCTTCTTTTGCTGAGGCTAAAAAGAGAAACATCCAAAAATCAAGTTAGGGAAAAGGTTGCTCATTTATTTTGAGATCATTGAGCAATTTATTTTGTAAAATATATTTTTTGGTGTACAAATTTGAATTTTGTTTTAATGAAAGTCCAAGGGGTGGAAATGAAATGTGGTAATGATGTATATTTGTTGCAGTGTGTAGACAATTAATTGCATCAATCATAATAAAAATGTTATACTGCAAAATCTGTACAAACTATTTTTGAATTTGCAGCTACGATTGGATGACGTTAGTTGTATCATATAGTGCATAGACAATATGAAGAACTTTTGAATGTTATTGTACATATGTCAAGTGGACATGCAACTTGATCCTTCTCATAGTATCTTATAATTCTTTTTGGAATTCATAATTGGCAATGTTGTTTAAGTGGTATTGACCTTTGAATGTCATTCATATATATAACAGTATGCTATTTGACTTCAACATATTTTTTAATGATTATTATTGTTTCAAATTCATTGTAGTAAATGAAGTAAATGAATTATTCTTCAAGAGAAATTCTGAAATCAAAGTTTGGATTTCTTAGCCGCCAAAAGTTTAAATGTGGTTAAGGACCTAGGTAATGAGAGAAATTCTAAAAATTAATGTGTAGGTAAAATCTAAATCAAACAAGGTATAAAAATAGTTGGCCAAAAGCATATTAGAAAAACCTAACTTTGATACCAATGAAACAAACTACATTTCATTTACTAAATAAAAATCGGACATAAATAGGATAGAAGGCAATAATCATATATATATATATATATATATATATATATATATATATAATTATATATATAATGTAAGCTAATTATAATACATATTTAGTTAATATGTACCCATTTTTTAATAATCATATCATATATATATAATGTAAGCTAATTATATTTCTTTATATATAATGTAAGCTAATTATATTTCTTTGGTTTCATCTTTTTACATTATATTTTAATAATTTTAACATGTACTTTGAAAAAAATTCTTAGTAACATATTGTTGTTTTTCTAGATTTTCTTTACAACTAATATGTTATGAGAGAATCATTACTTTGCAAGAGCTAGTAATTTAAATATTACAGGTTCTTAATAAAGAAGAAAAAAACAATATTTAACCAAAACAAAAGAGAATTTTAAACTTATGTAAAAGATAATCTAAATTGAAAGTAACAACTTAATTTTTTTTATGTATATCTTGACCACATCTCATTAATTTATAATGAGGTTTTCTTAACTAAGCATATAAAATAAGGCATTAAACATCTATTAAAACCCAAACATATTAAAACTTGGGAGTATATTAAACATATTTTTAATCAAATTATCTCTAAACCTAAGTTTCCCTAAAAATGGAAAATAACATATATGAATTGGTAGTATATTAAAGAATATCTCTAATTTTACTAGATATTAAAGATTGCCTCCAAAAATCATTTTGTTAAACCTTCTCCCAATACACTTTTACATTAAAAAAACCTATTTTCATTAGATATCCTAGGCATCCATTTTTCCCATGACATTTGTAATACCCCTTTTTTACATTTACAATGAACCTCTAAAAATCTTGCAAGGTGAAATATGAAATCTTAGTGAAAGAGAAAATACTTTAAGATGGGGAAAAACCCCTTAAACACAAGTTCACTTTATACATAGTCATTCCAATCAGTTGATCACAAATGGTACCTATTCAAACACAACTCTTACTCCAAACAAAAGTGGATTCACACCGTCTTGGAAAACAAAATTGGATTCACACTACCTTGACACATACTTATTTAAACAAAAATATGAATTCACACATCACATAGTCAGACTCACACCAATTTCAGACATAGAGTAAAATTTGAAATAAACAATTATTAAAAAAAAGAAATATAAAAAATAACTTGCAGTTGATGCATGGATAACTGGTAGCTCATGCATGGATCATACATAGTGATAAACAACCCATTTAACTAAATAAGGTAACATGTAGTAAACAACCAATTTAACAAAAAAATGTAAGAAAAAGATAACGGATAGTTGAGGCATAAACAACAGATGATTACAACTAAACATAAAGAACAAGACCTATAATGTTTATAGACGACAAGTCAAGTGACTGTGGTAGTATATATAGCTATGATATTCCATTTCCCATCTGTTAGATGAATGAGAATGTTTCTCTCCCACCGTTAGCTTATGTTAAGTGCAAAATGAATAAATCTCTCCTCCCTGAAAACATGGTAGATTCCGCCAAATTAATGAACTTAAAAGATGTGGTAGCGGGACTTCAAAAATGATTTATGATTGGAAAAACCAACTTTTTTGTGCTTCCTGTGACCTGATGGAAACGTAATCTGATTCTATTAAAGTCAGTTATTTTTGTTATTAGTAATTGAAGCGATTGGGTAATCCGTTGAAAACAAAACCCTAGAAATACTTGGAGAACGGTCTTTTAATTGGGATGAAACAAATGCTGTGTTGGGGGATGACTCAAATATTCTAACTTTGTCTGGTTAAAAAAATAAAACTTATTTGTTTGTTTCCCATATTTACATATATTAATGTAAAGAATCCAAAACAAAGAAATGCAAATGTATACTAGAATTTTCTATTATAATTTATGGATCATGTTTAATCTTGTAATTTTAAAATAATTTATTATTATTATAATTTATGGTTCAAGTTTAATCATGAAATTTTTATATAAGTGATTGAAAATATCTTAATATGAGATAATTAACTACCTAGAAACAATGTTTATATAGTTAACTTTATTAAGAGATTTTTATATATTTAATCTTTATGATCAAAGTAAAATATAAGGAAATTTAAATCAAAATGCTAATAGCAAATTCATTTTTAATGAAAGTAAGAGCTTTAGAAAAATAGCATATTCCAGCTCAATTGAAGAACCATCTACTCACCAATAGACTTTGATATAGATTACTTTAAGAAGTAAAATTAACTACTAATTAATTATAAAAGATGAAATTGAATTAATTTGGTTCATAAAAAAGAGGAAATAATTTGGTCAATCAAATTATTTTAATTTTGCCAAAAATATAAAATTACTTAAAAGACAAAGAAATATTGAAAGTTTAAGGCTTGTAAAATTCAATCAATGATCCAAAATGAAAATTACCAGCTTCTTTCCATTCTTTGGTATATACTTTTGCAAGACATAAATTGAAATAATTGAAAATATGTGTTTACTCAAATTATTTCAATCCACCAAGATGCACAAAAATTAATTTATGCATTGAAAGATCCAAACCAAAGCATGTTATCAACTCAGATAAAATCAAACATGAGCATGCATATGTGATGGGCAACCAAAAAGCCTAAGAACTCAAATGACACACACTTTAAATATCCCAATAAATCCATCATTGAAATTATGATGATTGAGTTAGATGTATCATGGAAATTTAACTAATTGCTTCATTCCAATAAAATCATGCGACACAGTCATCATTCCATGAAAAATAATCCCAAAGAAATGAGAAGGGAAAAAATCAAGGATCCAGGAGACAATCAAACCATCTACTAAATCAAATCAAGCAAGGTAAAACAAAAGCAATGTGAAAACTGTATTTACAAAATTTGAATGGAGGGTCCTTAAGTTTTTGCAAAATTTAGGGGGATTTAAATGGAGGGCCCTTAATTTTTGCAAATTTTAGGGGGATTTGTTTGGAGGCCCAACACTACTCAACCCCTAAAGACATAATTATAAACCTCCCTAATATCTATATGTTCTTATTATATTAAAAATATACCCCTTGACCTTTATATAGTAGGCAATATATTGCCTCCATTTTTTAGAGTCTTAAATTTCTTAATATGAATTCACTTGCTATAATATTGTGTACTTCTTAGTGACCTGCCATAAAATTAGTTCATAGATCACTTAATTATTGATATATCATGATTAAATCTATTTTAGAAACATCATTTGGATTAATTACTGACAAAAAGTTAGTCATTAAATCCATAATAATAAATGCTAAAAAAAGACAAATTAATAAATCATAATAATAAATGCTAAAAGAAAAGACAGATTCATAAATCAAAATACTATTAGTCACCTAGCTACCATTAAAGCTCTTACAAGGATAAAGAAAATCACATATTTTGGCTTTAAGTATCACTAATACGATTTTAGTAATGCTATCATTAAATTTTACAAAAATCACATATATTGGTTTTTAAATTTTACAAAAGCTTTCTAAATGAGCCTAGAGCCAAGTACCAAAATAAAATCCCTAGTAAGTCACCTTCGCAGTGGTAGGATTAGATTTTTAAAAAATCATTTAAGATCGGCGTTGTCTAAAAACCAACATTTTGCATCTGGGTGGTCGGAATCCGACAACTCAATTTTGGCAGAGTTCCCAACGATCCGGAACTCTGCGCAATTTTTCGAGCATCTGGGTCGGTTTAAAATGGGCCAAAACCCCTAGTGGCAGAGTTCCACCACCACACCCTTGGAACTCTGCTCCCACATAGAATTTCGTCGGATTTGTAGAGGAACTCTACCTGAAAAAGTAATCCGAAAAGGGGCAAAACGTTGTGGTTTTAAACTACTTCTTTAAGATTAAAGAAAACTGGTTAATGATTCGTTTGATTGTATATTGATTTTAAGAAATATTTTATTTTTAATTTTTTTAATATTTATATTAATAAAATTTAAAAAATTAATATATATATATATATATATATATATATATATTTCATTTTCAAATAAATCACTAAAAGTTATTATCAAGGGGCTATTTATATTTAGGGTTCGAAAATTTTACATTCTTCAATTGTTTATAGCTTCATGGAATGTATAAGTAACTCTTAATCAAACGAGTTGATTTAAAAAATTAGAAACCAAATAAATTCCAACCAATTTCAACCATTTTGCAAAACAATTTGGTGTATAAATGATACTTAGGAAGGAATAATAATATCAAGGTATTTTGTTCTTCATAAAATCTAAGAAGTCTTTCATTAAACTAATAGAAGTTTAGATATTATGTGAGATTTTGGACCTAATAGACCACATTACTTGTGACTCTGCTAATTATTATTCAATATATATACCTCATACTTTATGCCTCAATATCTATCCATGATGTGAAAGGGTTGTCCGATGGATATTGAATGGTGTTTTCTAGAATTGCTGATACATCTCTACAACTATGGTTGATTCATGCTAGCAGGAAGATTATTGACATTCTTATCAGGGCTACTCGATGGCATTAGCATTGAATTCCAATTAGTAATTTATGTGTCAACTGCGGTTCTTTTAAATGAAATGATGGAAACGATCAAAATTACAAAAATCTAAATAGCTTTCTTCTCAAATATTTAGAACTTATATTTACAATCACATCACTTTTATTTTTATTTTTTAAAATAAATTTTAGAAAAAAATAATAAAAAATTTCCAAATCTAAACATATTTACATTACTACATAAAAATATCATTTCTATAAAATTAACTTACTCAATTAAACTAGCTTGATAAAATCCAATTATAATTTTTAAACAAATTAATAATATTTCAAATAAGATATCCCATAAACATTCAATTATCTTCTTCGGAACATTTCAAATAACATATCACTGCAACATTTCATAAAATAAGAAAAAGTACTAGTAAAGACAAAATTGTGACCAGGTCGCTATTGCTCTCTATATATTTTCCAAAACCATATCCAACCTTGTAACGTTACGTAGCCTCATCTATTGATATGCTTGTATTTATGCATTTGTTTATTTCTGCCATAACTATGACATCATTTTATTGAATGGAGTTTGTTGTGGATTGTTCAATGAATTTAAACTTTGTACCAAATGTGTGAGAATATCCATTATTTTTTGAAGATTTATTGAATGCAGCTTGTTGCACATAGTTTAACGAATTTTGATAATATGAACCATTTATTGAATGCAATTGGTTGTACATTGTTCAATGAATTTTGAACTTTGTACAAAATGAAATGTTATATATATGATTTAATGTATTTAAACTTTGAATCAAATGCGTGAGAATATGAACAATTTTTGGAAGATTTATTGAATGCAGTTTGCTGTACATTGTTCAATGAATTTTGGGAATATAAATCATTTTTTGAAGATTTATTGAATGTACTGAACTTTGTAAAAAATGAAATATAATGTATAAGAATATGAAATTTAAAAAGATATATAATATAATATTTTGAAATATGAAAAAAAAAATATTGAATTTCTTCATCCTATAAAATTTATTTTAACAAAATATTAATTATAAAATTTATAAACTTCAATAAGGACCGATAAGGTGTTTTTGGTGCAACTTTGTCAATTAAATTGATGTTTGGACAAAAAATCAAACAACTTAAGAGAGTTGGCTGCCAAACACAAGTAAATGTGTTTTGGTACTTTCAGTTATCCAATCCAAATACTAAAGTATCTATTTTTAATTGACTTCAAATGTAATTATTACTTTTTTTTTCAAAAAATGTTCATAAAATTATGTTTTTCAATAGAATTTGGTTTAAAGTTATGTTTCCACTTTATTAGTGGAAAACTTTATTATGGAATTTATTTTTAAATATTTTGATGCGATTTAAAACTATTTGTTTAAAGTTATGTTTCCACTTTATTAGTGGAAACCTTTATTATGGAATTTATTTTTAAATATTTTGATGTCATTTAAGACTAGGGGAATTTTGAAAAATTAAATTGTTTAAAACATATTTTTATCTTCATTAAAAATGTATCTTATATTAAGGAACATTAATAAGCATATATATATATATATATAATTGGTATTATTACATTTCTTTATATTATTATAAATTTTTATTGAAAACATTACTTACATAAAATTGTAAACTCTATGAATTTAATATTAAATTGCATGTTTTGAAGGCTTTAAATGCTATGAAACTATGTAAAACAATAGTATAAATAATGGATGACCTCTTTAAATTGCATGCTATGACCTCTTTGAATTTAATATTAAATTGTATGTTCTGAAGGCTTTAAATGCTATGAAACTATGTAGAACAATAGTATAAATAATGGATGACCTCTTTAGAATTCCAAATTTTGAATTATCTCAACTTACAATAACAATATACATATTATTTTCTTGACACATGTACAATTTTTAAGTGAGACTCTTCCTTTTTAAGGTTTTAGCATGTAGTGATAACACCATTAACATTGTTGATATGTCCTCCTAACAATTTTTTGTGTGATATTCACCACACTACAACATTAAAAACAATGAAAAATAGATTTTGTCAACATTAATTGAGTATTTTCTTAAAGTATTTTCTTCTCATGAGTGCTATCACCAAGAATACACAAAGATAATTTGTTCTAAAAAAAGGTAAATGACTTCCATGTGAGATATAAAATCCAAATGTCATACAAAATCAAAAATATGTTTGGAACATGTATACATTCCAAAATGGCATGAAAGTAAATGCGCGTATTACAAAATGGCACAACATGACAAATGTGCATATGCCATGCCCATAAGTACCTATACTAGTGTAGAATAGAATAACATGCATAAAGGCCCAGATGTCAAATGGAGACATTGGTTGACCTTTGCCATTGTCATGGCTGGTAGAGCAATTTCCAAATTTGACTTCTTTTTGCTTTAGGAGATTTGAGGCTACCTACATTGATGATTTGTGCTTCACTTCTGAAGACCATAAATGAGACATCATTTATAAGCTCTACCAATTAACAAACTTACATATAAACATTATGATTCAATATAACAAAAATAATTGTAGAATATAGTGCCATCTTGCCCACAATGGCCTCCTCCTTGTATAAATCCTATCACTGATGCTACGCTACAAAATTATAAACAATGATTTAATGGTCAATACTAACCACCTACAATAAATTACATATTTTCTCAACACCAATTTCAAGAACTATTTATTTCATAAAGAAAATCATGGATGATATACATAAGAATAGTCTTCATGGATAAGAAGTAGAATTGTCAATTGAACATCATGCTCTAACACCACAATTATAGATGAATAATGATAGAAGGAACAACAGTAGGTGCATAGACACTAGAGGATAAAATGAAAGATGCACTCCCAATGTAGAGAACAATAATGGGTGTATCATCAATAGAGGTCACAAATGTTGAATATTGTAACTTCTAAGAATATTATATTTGTACATTATTATTCCGGAGATGTTCCATCCCTCCGAGGTGACTCTATTATGTATCCGGAGATGTTTATTCCTCCGAGAAGTTGTGGTAACTAGGGTTATTAGACCCACCATGTGGGGGTCGTCCCTAATATTATATTTTAGGGGTTATTAGACTTCTCCAGGAGAGGTCGGCCCCATTAGGGATTTAGTCAGTTGAGGATTAGTATAAATAGAGGAGGAGAGCTCCTCATTTGATACACTCACTCACAACTCAGAAAAGTAGCGCACTTGTCTGAGAGGTCTGCACAGGAGTTGGAGAAGGAGGTTAAGTCTTGGAGCACATCTTGTATTTTGGTTGATCATCTTATTGAGGAAAGCTTTGCTGGGTTTTCTACCCCATGAGGGTTTCCCAGGGTATATTCTGTGTCTATCTTGTGATTATGTTTCTTTCAGTGATCTTGAGCTAGTCTATTTGGTTTAAACTTAACATGGTATCAGAGCTAGACTGAATAGGACATCTTTCACAAGGTAAGAATCTCTCTCTCTCTCCGGTGAAGTTTAGGGTTTCATCAAAAAGTTGGTATTGTTAAATTCTGATTACATGGCTGTATAGCCCTTCTCAAGACCATTCTTTTGAGCCCTAGATCAAACTTTTTGGTTGGCTAGAACTTCGGGAAAGTCAAACCCTAATTCTACCAAAAGTGCGATAAACCAGAAATTCTGTCCCAGGATCTGGAAAAAAAAAATAAGAAGGTAATATTTCCAGGTAAGTACTACTCTATCTCTTGGACTCCCCCAAGAGAAGATGGCTCCAAACACTAAGATTGAAGACAAGCTAGAAGGTATAGAGAATTTTTTGGGCATGGAAATACAGAATTGGTCTCATTCTTGAAGAGAATGATCTTGTTCATTATATCAAGGAGGAAGTTGCAGAACCAGAAGGAGATGAAGCCAAAGAAAAGCATAGGAAGGATTTGATTACAGCAAAGAGAATCATAGCTGATTCTATTAAAGACCACTTGATTCCCCAAGTGGCCTCCAAGAAGACTCCAAAGGAAATGTATGATGCCCTAGGAAGAATGTATGAAGGAAAGAACATCAATAGGAAGATGAATCTAAGGACTCAATTGAAGAATACCAAGATGCACAAAGGAGAGTCCATTCAAGACTACTTCTCAAGGGTCTCTCTAATCAAGGAACAACTAGATGCCATTGGTGATACTCTTGATGAAGATGAACTGGTGATGACTGCTCTAAATGGTCTCACTAGACCCTAGGAATCATTCATACAAACTATGTGTGCCAGAAAAGAAAGCATGAAGTTTGATGTAGTATGGGAGGATTGTGTTCAAGAAGAGGCTAGGGTAGCCAACAGAGAGGCTCTTCTCAAAGAGGATGATCAAGCCTTAGCCACCCACACCAAAAGAGGTAAGAAGGGTCACTTCAAGAAAGTGAACCACAAGAAGTCTCAACCCTCTCATAGATTCAAAAGGAAAGGAGGAACAAACTCAGAAAGAGATCTCTCCACAGTCCAATGTTATAATTGTTTTAAACTTGGACACTATGCTAGAGACTGCACTCTTCCAGAAAGGAAGAAGAAGAAGTTTGTTCATAAAAGACATCATGCACATATGGCAGAGGATGAGAGTGAAGAAGAAGTAGAAGAAGAAGAAGAAGAAGAGGAAAGGCCTCAAAAGAAAAGATCTAAAGTAAAGAGAGAAGATCCAGAAGAATATGTCCTATTCTCTGCACTCTCTGGATCTGTGTCTCCTGGAGAAGATACATGGCTCATTGATAGTGGTGCTTCAAAACACATGTCAGGTCAAAAGAAATCTCTCTCAAGACTTGAAGAAAAGTATTCCCCTCAAAAGGTATCTCTAGGAGATGATTATCAATATCCCATCAAGGGAATTGGTGAAGCAAACTACAAGCTTGATTCTGGAACACCCTTGAAAATGAAAGAAGTCTTATATGTACCAGGTTTAAAGAAGAACCTACTCTCTATCTCAGCACTAGATAAGAAAGGTTTCAGAGTGGCTTTCATAGATGGACAAGTACTCATGTGGTCCAAAGGAAAATCAATCAAAGATGTAGTTATCATTGGTGAAGAAGAAGGAGGTCTCTATAAACTCAAGGGTCATCCAGAAGCTACCCTTGCTCATGAAGTTTCTAGCCCCACTGAGTTATGGCATAGAAGATTAGCTCACATTAACTACAAAGCCTTACCCTATGTAAGCAAGGTGGTCATAGGATTACCAAATTTGAAGGCTGATCATGATGGCTAATGTAAAGGATGTAAGAAATGGAAGAATGTCAAGAACCCCTTTCCACAGAGTGAAACAAAGACTAAGAACATTTTGGAGCTAATACACTCAGATGTATGTGGACCAATTCCCACCACTTCTCTAAGTGGGTTTGAATACTATCTTTCATTCATTGATGACTATTCAAGGAAAACTTGGATATACTTCCTAAAAGGTAAGAATGAAGTCTTTGGAAAATTCAAAGAGTTCAAGGCTCTAATAGAAAATCTCTCAGAAAAGAGAATCAAGATTCTCAGAACAGATAATGGTGGAGAATATACTTCAAAGGAATTTGAAGAATTTTGTAAAGAAGCTGGAATTAAGAGGGAACTAACCACTCCCTACAATCCCCAACAAAATGGGGTGGCTGAGAGGAAAAATAGAACTATCATGGAAGCTATGAAGACTATGATACATGACCAAGATCTTCCCATGTATCTATGGGCTGAAGCATCTAAAACAGCAATATATGTGCAAAATAGACTATCTCATAGTGCTCTTGATTTCAAAACTCCAGAAGAGGTGTTTACGGGAAAGAAGCCTGAGGTAAGTCATCTTAAAATATTTGGGTGTCCTGTGTACATCCACATTCCAAAATAAAAGAGAACCAAGTTGGATCCTTCTGGTAAGAAGGGAATATTTGTTGGTTATTGTGAATCATCCAAAGCCTTCAGAATCTACATACCAGGTTTTCATCATATAGAAATAAGTAGAGATGTATCATTTGATGAAGAATCAGCTCTCAAGAAATCCAGGAAGTGCCAACTTGAAGAAATCTATGAAGAAGATACATCTCCTAGGACCATAGAGGCTATGCACATTCCTGAAGATGATTCACCAGAGGATCATGACATGTTGGAACCACAAGAACTTTCTATTTCAGATTTATCTAAGAAAAGAAAGCCAGCATGGGCTAGAGATATTATTCAAGGAGCTGAAAGATATGGAGCTCCTGAAGGCTCCACTAGAGAAAGAAAGAAACCAAAGCTAGTGTCCAACTATATGGCCTTGATGTGTGATCTTGTGGATCAACAACCTACTAGCTATGAAGAGGCATCTCAGAAGAAAGAATGGGTAGAAGCAATGACAGAAGAATATCAGTCAATAATGAAAAATGATGTTTGGGATATAGTTACCAAACCAAAAGATAAAAGTGTGGTTTCTTCCAAATGGATTTTCAAGATAAAACATGTTGTAGATGGTAGCATTGAAAAATATAAGGCAAGATTTGTAGCCAGAGGATTCTCTCAGAAGGAGGGAATTGACTATGAAGAAACATTTGCACCAGTTGCTAGGTATACTTCAATTAGAACTATCATGGCACTTGCATCTATGATGAAGTGGAAATTACACCAAATGGATGTTAAGACAGCTTTTCTGAATGGTGTAATTGAAGAAGAAGTGTACATAGAACAACCACAAGGGTTTGAGGTTAAAGACGGAAGAACTCATGTATGCAAACTAAAAAAGGCATTATATGGGTTGAAGCAAGCTCCCAGGGCTTGGTACGGAAGGATTGACAATTTCTTAACTAGCATGGGTTTTACCAAGAGTAAAGCTGATCCAAATCTTTATCTCAAAGTAATGGATGATGAACCAGTTATACTGTTGTTATATGTAGACGATCTATTTCTAACCGGAAATGAGAAACAGATTATTGAAAGCAAGAAGAAGCTTTCTTCAGAATTCGAAATGAAAGATCTCAGATTAATGCACTACTTCTTAGGTCTAGAAGTATGGCAAGAACCAAAAGGAATCTTTCTGAATCAAGGAAAGTATGTTGTGGAAATTTTAAAAAGGTTTGATATGTTGGAGTGTAAGTCCATGGCCACTCCCATGCACTCCAACTTGAAGTTATTAGTTAATGACTCATCGGAACTAGTGGACCTAACTCTATATAGACAAATCATTGGGTCATTGATGTATTTGACAAATACTAGGCCAAATATATGCTTTGCTATAAATACCCTAAGTCAGTATCTTGTAGAACCTAGAAAGGTTCATTTAATAGCTGCAAAGCATGTAATGAGGTACCTAAAAGGTACATTAGATTTTGGTCTATATTATCTTGGAGGTCATGAACTCAGATTACATGGTTACTTAGATTCTGATTGGGAAGGAAGTTTCTCAGACAGAAAGAGTACATCAGGTGGATGCTATGGTCTTGGATCTGCCATGATCTCATGGTTCAACAAGAAACAAACTAGTGTGGCTCTTAGCACTGCTGAAGCAGAATATATAGCTGCCTGCTCTGCCAGCTGTGAAGCAGTATGGCTTCAAAAACTATTATCTGAAGTGTTTGACTTAGAAATGGATCCCACAGTGATTATGTGTGACAATCAAAGTTGCATTAAGATGACAGAAAATCCTGTATTCCATGACAGGTCAAAACACATTGAGATCCGATACTTTTATATACGAGATATGGTGCAGAGAGGAGCTATCAAGCTCGAGTATGTGAGCACTGAGGATCAAATTGCTGACATCTTGACCAAGCCTCTGTCTCGAGTAAAATTTGAGTACTTCCGAGACAAGCTCGGAGTAGTTCAAAAGGACCCTCCTCGAAAGGGGGAGTAGTATAATCTCTGTTGATGAGTTTGCCTCATCAACAACAAAGATAGTTGATGAGGATACCTGTCTACTACACCTGGATACTTAGATATACTTAGATTTAGGACTCTTATATTTCTTTTGATATTAGATGTATTAGTGAGAATACATGCTTTTGATGCTAGATGTATTAGTGAAGAATACATGCTTTTGATATTAGATGTATTAGTGAGAATACATGCTTTTGATGCTAGATGTATTAGTGAAGAATACATGCTTTTGATATTAGATGTTTAGTGAGAATACATGCTTTTGATGCTAGATGTATTAGTGAAGAATACATGCTTTTGATACTAGATGTATTAGTAAGAATACATGCTTTTGATGCTAGATGTATTAGTGAAGAATACATGATTTTGATACTAGATGTATTAGTGAGAATACATGCTTTTGATGCTAGATGTATTAGTGAAGAATACATGCTTTTGATACTAGATGTATTAGTGAGAATACATGCTTTTGATATTAGATGTATTAGTGAGAATACATGCTTTTGATGATAGATGTATTAGTGAGAATACATGATTTTGATGATAGATGTATTGGTGAGAATACATGCTTTTGATAATGGATGTATTAATGAGAATACATGTGGGGATTGCATCATCCTTGAACACAAGTTCTAAAGTGAGCCGTAGGCAAGTGTCTCCTAGAAAGAAGAGGGATTGCATCATCCTTGAACACTTGTTCTAAAGAGAGCCATAGATGTATGTCTTCGAAAATGAAGTCCTTGGTGGACATGAGAGGATTGGATCATCCCTGGACTTCAGTCCTAAAGAGAGCCGTAGACATGATGTCTCCGAGAATGAAGTCCTAAATAAACAGGTAGGGGATTGCATCTTCCCCGGACCTCGGTCCCAGAAGTGAGCCGTAGACTGATGTCTCCGAAAATTGAAGATAGGACTGCATCGTCCCTGAACTAGGTTCAAAATGTACGTGAGGACTGCATCGTCCATGAATTGGGTTCAAAATGTACGTGAGGACTGCATCGTCCATGAACTGGGTTCAAAATGTACGTGAGGACTGCATCGTCCATGAACTGGGTTCAAAATGTACATGAGGACTGCATCGTCCATGAAATGGGTTCAAAATGTACATGAGGACTGCATCGTCCATGAACTGGGTTCAAAATGTACGTGAGGACTGCATCGTCCATGAACCGGGTTCAAAATGTACGTGATGGGATTGCATCGTCCCTAGACATATGACTTGTCTTAAAGTGATAAGGACTGATCATCCTGGAACTTGATCTGGATTGTATCATCCATGGACCTATGTCCTAAAGTGAGCAGGATTGATCATCCTGTAAATGATGATCGTGTGATGACGATGCTGATGATCGTGTGATGACGATGATGATGATCGTGTGATGACGATGCTAATGATCGTGTGATGATGATGCTGATGATCGTGTGATGACGATGATGATGATCGTGTGATGACGATGCTCATGATCGTGTGATGACGATGATGATGATCGTGTGATGACGATGATGATCGTGTGATGACGATGATGATGATCGTGTGATGACGATGATGATGATCGTGTGATGATGATGCTGATCGTGTGATGACGATGATGATGATCGTGTGATGACGATGCTGATCATGTGATGACGATGATGATGTTGATCGTGTGATGACGATGACGATGATCATGTGATGACGATGATAATCGTGTGATGATGGTGCTGATGATCGTCTGATGACTATGTTGATGACATTGATGTTCCAGTAACTGGTTGAGTTACTGATGATGATGAATTGAAGAAAGCTTCCGATGATTTATAGATGTATCATGTATGATGTAGTCGATGACTCCTTGCTCCTGTAGACTTTGTTATAATATCCTTCTCGTTAAGGGGGAATGTTGAATATTGTAACTTCTAAGAATATTATATTTGTACATTATTATTCCAGAGATGTTCCATCCCTCCGAGGTGACTCTATTATGTATCCGGAGATGTTTATTCCTCCGAGAAGTTGTGGTAACTAGGGTTATTAGACCCACCATGTGGGGGTCGGCCCTAATATTATATTTTAGGGGTTATTAGACTTCTCCAGGAGAGGTCGGCCCCATTAGGGATTTAGTCAGTTGAGGATTAGTATAAATAGAGGAGGAGAGCTCCTCATTTGATACACTCACTCACAACTCAGAAAAGTAGTGCACTTGTCTGAGAGGTCTGCACAGGAGTTGGAGAAGGAGGTTAAGTCTTGGAGCACATCTTGTATTTTGGTTGATCATCTTATTGAGGAAAGCTTTGCTGGGTTTTCTACCCCATGAGGGTTTCCCAGGGTATATTCTGTGTCTATCTTGTGATTATGTTTCTTTCAGTGATCTTGCTAGTCTATTTGGTTTAAACTTAACAACAAACTTATATGCATTGTTGGTAGATGCAACAATATTAGCTACATTTTCCCCTAGGGTATAGACCAGTTGGAAATAGGGTGCACTGTTAAGGAAATCCTTGTGATGTCGCGGGTTCAAACCTCGACTAGATCTTTATGCCATGTGTGGGGAAGCATTGGTACGCCTAGAGGTATAGTGGTAGTAGATTGGAATCAACCCCGTGTCACGTTAGTACAAGCCTGACCCAAGTTTTTGATTCCTCTAATTACAAGAAATACAAGCTACACCACAAATAGAAACAACAAGAGTAGATGGATTGCTAACATAGGAAACAATATATAGTAGGATGACAAACATTGGTGATTAGTACAATAATGCTAAAGGAGGACAAAATATGGATGGGTGACAATGGCACTATAAGGGCCAACAAATGGTCTCTAAAACGATAGGAGTGGGTATGGGCCATGATAAACTCCCTTCATCTCCCAAAAATAAAAAGTGTTGAACTAGTTATATGCTTAAATTCACAATCACATGAATAAAAACATGTCAATGGATTTAAACTCAACTTCCCATACCATTAGTTTCACTAAGGAAATACTATGTACCATTAGTTGTACCAAGGCAATAACCCATATTTCTATAAATTTTACTCTAGAATTTCCTACCATTGCCATAATCAAAATGTTCATAACCTATAGTGCATCATAAAATTGCAAAAGTAGTCAATTTATGTTATCATTCTTTCATATCACTTTTTTTTGTTTAGACTGATTCTATTGAGAAAATATGATATCTTGCTCAATTAGCTCATGCCCATCCACTATTGATATGACACCTATAATTACGCCGTAGGCGTTTCATCGTGGAGAAGCATAACCATCCACGTTGGCTAGATTCCTTGCTCATAGAGCGAATAAAATGCTGCCACATGGATGGTTGTTTTTGTCGGCAAGTTCGTCATGGAACCGTTGTTTTAGCCTTACCCGTTGTTTTAGCCTTACTGTATAGCTTCCTGCTCTTTAGCTTCACACATCCCGTCTGCCCACAACTCCTGCAAAGATGTCAATGGCTCCATACTTGGAAGCTACAGCCAGAGGATTCAAACAACTGGTGCTGCCACCCAGAGAAGAGGGGTGCCCCACCACCACCTCCTCACCAAGGTTAGAGCTGCTCTGACGGGAGCGCAGCACTCCATGCGACTCGAATCTCCGACGCAGAATCTGGCGCATTGCATCGGCGACGTTTACAGCGAGATTGGCATTGAATTTGGAGCAGAATTGCATTTGGGCATTGAGGGCATCCTCCATTCTGTTGCCACTCTCGGCTCTGCACTCCTCCTTCAACCCACCTTCAATCCACAACACTCGCATTTTTGCCAATGGTTCCAATGGCCTGTCGGAGCTTCCGTCGATTGAAATTGGAGATTATTACTTCAATTATAATATCTTTCCTGGCTTCCTTGGTTTAGGGAAAATTGAACACCCACTGTGTCAAGAGACTCTCTTCAACTAAAGATGGCAGTTGATGGCTCTTGGTGAGTGGGTGATCCTACACATATTTCTCAAATCCGATTAGATCATTCAGACAATGTTCCCAATAGTAAATAAATACTAAGAATACACGCCCGAGAATAGTCCCAAGTTTCTTAATTAGCAACAAAAATTTAAAGTTTCTTCGCATGAATGAATATTAGATGTAATGAAGAATAGATACTCACTAAAAATTCACGAATGTCTTCCCAGAAAAGCTGATTATCAGTTGAAATGAGACAATTCAACCGATCCATCCGACTCAATACTTCAGTCGTCTCTGCTCTCAACATCCCTCCGTGTTAAACTCTTCCAGTGATGCAAGGCCTTCCATATTTAGGGTTTTCAGGTTAAAACACCAATTTTTGAGATATTTAAGATTTACAAGCTTTGAAAGACTTGTCACTGTATTCACCTAGGCTTCTTGATCGACAGCACGAAGTCCTAGGGATCATAGCATCCCTTGAGTGGCAGGTCACCTTGGTCCCGGGCGCGCTCCACGGTTTCATCCATGAAGGTCTATGATGGAGGTCCAACACAATGCTAATGGAGGTCCATGATAATATTTTCCATCACAGAAAGCTAAAACATCTATAAATTTCGCACTTACAAAATGGATCTTCAGATGTGTGATTCTCAAAACATTGGCTTAGAAAAATTTGGCATTCTTATTGATAATACAGAGATACTCCATGCATTTTCTCCTCAACGCAGCCAAGATAGGGGTCTTCACGTTGTCGAGAGATAGAAAGCTCCATGCACGAACAACAAATTAAACTAGAGATCTGGCTGCAGTTGGCACAATGTCTGCTACTTCCTCGTTAGACATCACATCCATACCCCATCAATGGCTAGCACAAGATATCAGGCACAGCAATGAGACCGAAACCTTGAGACAAAAATATCCAAAGGTTCTTGTCATTTCCAAACTAGGAGATTCATCATGGGGTAACTACACCCATGCCACATCAGGCTCATCTTGCAGTGAAAAAACCCACCCTTTGAATTACTTAATCCTATCAGCTTCCGTTGGTAGATTGGGCTTCAAATCCACAGTCAAATGCACTGCTATCGAAGAACTTCCATCATCTCTTGTGCCCAGAATTGCTCGTGAGTCTCCTATGCTACCCATTACAAGGTATTCTTCATGTTTTAAAAGTCATAGTCGTTGTTCTGTTTCAAAAGCAATCGATGATGGGATGAAACCTGAGCTCCTTATCCAGGACCTTAAAATTTTGTTTTTAAGAAAGGATTCTTTCCAGGCCGTGATCATGTCGTGAGCTTTCTCCACTGTTAGATTTGAAATCGTGCATACGGGATCTTGACGATGGTCAAATCCACATTTCCTTCCGTGGAAGCAAATTAATAGAGGAGAAAGTCCACCATATTATTGCCATCGTGGAGACATCTACCTCCCCTCGAGCTCTGAACTGTAGATTGTTGTGACTCCATGGTGTAGCACGACGCACCAGTCGTGAAGGTGAAGACATCTATGAACATTCTTCGAATTTATCTTCAAACTATTCAATAACTAAAATGAAACTAGGTTTCTCCAACTGGCCGGAAGGTAACAAGATAACAGAAACTTTAAAAACATGAGCACTGGAAATTTAAATAAAATGTCAAACTTGATGTTCCAAGTGTATTGTAATCTTCTCCATACTGTAATCTTCTCCAGCCGCGGATTCAAGAATTGTCACGAATTTGGATAAAAACGCAGCAATAGAAAATGGTGTAGACTAGCTCTCATGGTGTAGCATGACAACTCCCAAGAGAACTCCTTGAATGATATTTTCACGAGCACCACATTCAATGCACTCATGACAGAACACTGGAATTAGGGTTCATGCATAGAAATTAGGGTTTCTAAATATATATAAATGCATATGAAATGTTGCAAAATGAATGAAGGACTAGGTAGGTGAATGGCAGAGAATGCAAAATTGGTATGGCAAAATATGTTGTAAGTCTTTGCATCGTCCAGTGCTTGCTCCACCCAATCCTCCAGTCATTCTGCCATCCACTATGTCGATCAGGAATGCAGGGGCATGCAGAATTGTTGGCAAGTGTAAAAAATTTCCACGGCATGGAAAAGAGATGGCCCAGCCGCCCAACAAATATCCTTGCTACTATTATGCGTGAAGCACCAACACTACCACGTGCACTCGACGACCACGTGCACTCGACGACGATGAATAGTTTTAAAATTAAAATTATAATGTTGTTCAAAGTAGTGGTTGTCATACTTGGAGTGCGTTGTCAGTCAGGCAAAAGGAAGTGGGAAAGCTTCACAAAACCCATAAAACATATGTCATTCCAAACTTTATTAAGATTTCATATGTTTTATCGCAATGATCCAACTGTCAACTTTTCATCTTGAGTAGGATTATTATCAGCTTCGACAATAGAGGTTCAATAAGTCTATATCTGCATCCACCAATCACCTGAACATATGCTACCTTTCACAATGACATATAAGCCACAATGTTGTATTCATTGCTAGATGGGTCAAATCAATGGAGGCTTGTAGGTGAAGGCACAGAGAGCTGCCAAGTATAGAAACATGGGTATCCTGGAAGATTTCGAGTCAGTTCATGCTCAGGTTAAGAGTTATGTTCCCTGATATTTTTAGAAGAGGCACTGTAATTGTATCATCATCATCCACTGGCACTGCAAAATTAGGTCGTAAATAGTCGAAGGGGATGGGTCGATAAGGGTTGTGGTGGTTGATCCATCCGACAGTGCGCAAGAAAATTCATAGCAATTTGTGAAGTGAATGGAGCAATCCTGGTCGATTTCAAAGGTATTGCATCCTTACGTACCAACTACTCTTATATAAAGTTTACTCTCCTTTTTCCTTTCAGAATGGGCAATCTGATTGCGTTTTAGTCAGTTGTAACGAAATTATGAAAATCTATATTGTCAAGCGTGTCACTGCTCAGATTTTCATTCTCCTTCTTTGCAGTCTTCCATTTCCTCCCAAACAACTAGCTTTGCCACCTTCCCTCTGCGTGCTATCGTGTGTGCTATCATTACTGTTTCAATTTCGAGATTGGTTGTTCTTAGGGTTTCGCTGATGCGGCTCTACTTTTCCCTAACAAACAAAGTGCGACAGGCTTAAGAATTGGTGTCTAAGCTCTCCTTTACATTTGGATTTGGCGTCCACTGAAATTTTTCTTTTTTTATGGCATTGTTATTTGAAATATGGACATCCCTTGCAAATTAAAAAAATGATAGCATATTCATCAGCACCAACTTACGATTTATTAGTTTCGGTTGCTGCCTTTGGACAGACAGAGAGCAACTTATCATCGTTATTTATTTGCATCTATTTCTAACGTATCTTAAAGAACAAGCCATCATCCTAACAGATCTAATTAAAGAATATTATCAATATATAAAATATCTTAAAGAACATTATCAATATATAGATGGAAGAGATTAGAGTTCATACATGGTAGTGCAGTTACGCCGAGAAGGAAGAAGACAACGTTGAGCCAAAATAAGTCCCATGTACCTTGTTGCATTGTAAATAATGAAATGAAACTTTTATTATAGAAAGAAAGTGGAGACATGTTTAAATTGATGTGTGTTTAAGTGGAAGTGTTTCATTTCATTTTTTGGCGACGTGGTGGCTAGCAGCTTTGCATGTTACCTTTTGAAAATTATGCCGGCTAGCTCTGCATGCTACCTCTGCAACTTCTGTATGTACAACAAATCCTCCACGCTCTGTTTGGACATCACGACCTTAACCAGCTTACCACGGGCCTATTGCATGATGTCGGTTCTCACATATAAAGGTTGTATTATGACAAGGCAAAGAGAGGAGGTTGTGATCTAAGCAAAGCACGTGAGCGAGAGTTTTGACAAGAAGGGTTTGAACGTGTTAACTTGTTGGATTACATGGCATTCTGTTGAACTCATTCATCCCGGATGAAGGTGGATAGAGGAGAAGGTTTGGACATTAAATTTATGCACACTTTACTTAATGTTTGGACAACGCCCTCAAAAACAGTCATTAACATCCCTCTTGTAAATGGGTATGATACAATGTCTGCACTTCAAAGACATCAATGCAATATATTTGGCTCATCTATGATGTGAGGAAAAACAAAATATTAAGACCACAATGGTAATAAATAAAAATAAAGATGTTGCCGAGAATAAAATTGAAAGACAGTTGTGCCAAAAAGTTTTCAGCTTGGCTGACATTGTGCATAAGCATATCCAACAAAACATGGGAACTCTATTCGACATCATGGCTAATGTTTAAATGTCACTTTTCACTTAAATAATGCAAAGATCAAGAAATAAAGATAAAAATTCAGAAATATAGCATATAGCTTGATAAGTTTCAAGTTTACATCATTTGTTGGAATGATTGGAATGGAACACATGAGCAAACAAGGGTTTCATTTTTAACAGGAAAATGGTTTCCTATGACTTTGGATAGTTTATAAAACATTTCTTTTGACTTTAAAAAAAAAAACTCATTAATTGGGGTGATCAAGTGACTTAAAACATTAAAATGAGTATTTTTTTTACACATACAAGCTTATTTCATCTCTGAAATTCTTTTTATTAATTGAAATTCATACTAAAGTGAGAAAATAAAGATAGGTTGGCACTGTTAAAGTAGGAATTGATTAAGAATAGTCAACAGGATTAGTTCATTATAATGTTGGAATGTTAGTATTTCAATGACAAATCAAATTCAGGATATACAACATAGACAAATTTGGTAATTGTTGTGTATAATCCCTTTCTCTTTTCCATGTAATTAATCATTTATAACCACTTGAAATATTATAAACTTTGGTTGGCATATAAAAACATGAATGATCATGTAGGTATGACATTTACTAACCCAAAACAAGGACAAGAAAGAGAGAGAATGGATGACTCCCCCAGCATTCCAGAAAACCCAAAACAGATTTGAGAAGTGTCAATGCTGATCGTGCCTAACAACTTAACAAAGTTTACCACCTTGCATGTTTTCTTCGAAACTAATGAAGGTGAGAGTAATTTTGGTTTAAGGGATATAATCAAAGTAATAAATTAAAGTTATAACTTTTTCATATATATAATATGAGGAATTTTTTTGTAGAAGTTTGTAGAGGACTTGTCTAATCACAAATATCTATATCCTATCATATAGATCAACAAGGAGAAGGATAAAATGTGTTCAACAAACTTTATTTCGGGATCTGTGTAGACCTTTGAGTAATGAGAAGTGGGTCTTTAGATATTGGTTGCGATCTATTGATAGATTGTTTGTTACATATGCAAATACAGAGCTTTTGATGAAATAGAGGAAATTGAAGTGGCCTGGAATCAAGTGGCCTAGAATCAAGTGAAAGCGAATGATGCTCTCAGCCTATATATCTAGAGAAGGCTTAGAACTTAGTTTTTCCAAGAATTTGAATTTAAAAATTCCTGGAGAAGCATTTCCATTCCTTTCAAAAGCATATTGTGCTTAGTGATTTGTTTCAATTTCATATTGTTGCGATTAACATGGTGTTCATTATAAACTTTTTTTTCCTATACTTTTTGTTTATTTATTCCTAAAAAAGCATTTCCATTCCTTTCAAAAGCATAACGTGCTTTGTGATTTGTTTCAATTTCATATTGTTATGGGTGGCATGGTGTTCATTATGGTGTGCTATGGTGTTCATAGTCACTTCCAACACTACAACACAGATGAAGTCTTGGCTTGATCACGGATTGGATTTCGTAGTGTAGTTTGACGAGAAATTTAGTGTTGTCTTATAAGGCATTTGAGTCTCTTGGTATTCTTCTTGGATAAAGGTTTCTTCATGATAATATGGGATAGTAACTTCCTCAACTGTTTGTTGATTTTTATCTTCTTGAAAATCTTTTTCATACTCACTTTTGTAATGATTTTTCCCTTCAAGTTCTTTATCGCATCAATCTTCTAGAAGAACCGCAACTAATTTGGCCTCTTTATTATAGTGCAAGAGGGCTAGATTTATGGGGCTGAATATTCTGGTGTTGGCATGCATGGTTTCACTCATAGACGAGCACAAGGATATAAAGTATTCTGGATTTTTAGTTGCATTTGTTCCCAATGACTATTATGTTGTTGGAATGCATGGTTTCACTCATAAATGAGCACAAGGATATAATGTATTTCAATAAATTCAAGGGTTAGGTATGTAGTGCAAAACATCAAGGAAGATTTGATTAGATATGTTTTCCTTTTAATGTGCATATGGATATTTTTCTACACTCTCATATTCAGAAGATCGCATATCTAAGAGTGATTGTTAGCAAATGGACTGTTAGAGCAAGATCTCATCAAAGAACTTTCAAGATGAAATGAATTGAAGCGAGGGTGTACAATGATCAATGACCTTGTTGTTGATATTGTCAATCATGGCTATTGTGGTTGTTGGTGAGACACATTATGCATAAACAAATGGGGATAGTCTAAATTCGACTTATACTGCCCATTCAGACAAGAGTGATGTTTCCATGCAGAGAATAAGCGACATACATCAATCATAGGGAAGCCTAGTTGCATTTTACAATTAAATTTTGAGAAGGAATTTTCATGGGAATCATTGCATTTTCTTCTTGGAATGGAATGGCCTAGAGCTGTATTAGTTGTAGGTATATATAGGAATAAACTGGGAAACATACCCTAAATAAATTTGTCCCTAAAATGGATTTGGGATGGGTATGTAGAAGTAATACGTTTTTTGTGAAATTCGTAATTTTGTGAAGTATGATGGCAGTGACATTTATTAGCATAGTCCCATTTCAAGTGAGTGACGCAAACAAATAATTTGTTTTGTGAAGAAATGTCACATTTTTGCTATGGCCTTTCCTTTTGCGTCAGGCATGGTAGGTTGCGACCTCAAAGTTTAGGGGTTGGTGCCGAAGCCACCGGCAATAGAAATGAAGACTCGTAGAAATCCTTCTAAAGGTTAAGAAAAAGAATCTGGTTCTCGGAGGGGAGAAAGAGTCCGGAGCTATAACAAAAAAACTTGTGCAAAGGATAGAAAAGGTGAAACCGCATTGCAGCTTCAAATTATTCCTATTGTAACAGAGATATGTGCTTTATGTTGAGGAAACAAAGATTGGTTATGGGAGGGGAATCGGAAATGGAAATCCATCTTCTTGAGAACCTGTCCAGCTCAAAGGCCTAATTGGCGATCTTCCATATTTTCTTAGGCCTAATTGCTTAAAGTTTACAAACAAACACGGGTATAATGCCCAAATGTCTTGTAATATTTATTTTGGCTTGAGAGTTTCGAAAAAAGGATGAGATTTCGGCTAAGTTCAACTCAGTTTTTTACCCCGAAACATGTCATTTTTTTTGTGAGTTTTTGCATCATTTTGACGAATCTACGCTGACATTTTCGCAGTAGTTGTGCAAGTTGCACCAATAGTTTTGCATCATTTGAACGAGTCATGTGCATATTCTTCCATATAAATGCAACATCCCTCACGCTGCTTTAAGTGGTGTGCAAGCTCCTTGTTGATCTGTCGACCCCAATGCCTGAACCCCAAGACCAGTTAACCAAACTCAGTGGCACAACTATTGTGACAGTGATCTAAACAAATCTTGTGTTCATGCAGGAACAGTACCACGCGACACTCGTCTATTCAGAACAACGAATTTCGCCTTCCGAGTCTCCAAACCAACATAAAACCTGGAAGCCAGACTTTGGACAAAGTTTTGTGTATTCAAATTTTAGAGGAATTGTCCTACGCTGACTCCGTGCTTGATGCCAAAATTCAAACAGCCCTATCTAAACTTGATGATGATAACTACGATGAAGAACAAGCTATTGCTTCTTCCTGTTTCATCATTTCAATAAACCTATAACAAAATGCTTTCCTCATTTTCTTGTCTTAAAACTCTTCCAGCCTTGTGGAACAAAAAATTGTGCTAACAATGTGTATCCTCTACAATTGTAGGTTAGTAGTTGAGGGTCAACATTATCTTCAGCATGAGATTAAACTTACTTTTTAGATAGTTCAAGCCCATATAGACTCGATGATGTTTGTTGTGATCCAATTTCATTCTTGAAATGATTCGTTGAGAACCTACGATACGTCTATTAGAATTTTGAAGGATGACTTGAGGAGGGACATAGAGCCTCTAGGCAGATATGGATATCTCCTATTCTTGTTGAACTAGTGTTAAATATCTCCGATTTGTATTTGATTATGAGTTGCCTCACCAGGTTATCTTTCAGGATTACTTTGAAAGTGTTTACATCATGTTTGTAGGTACTTCTATTAGTTAGTCAAAGATTCATACTTAAATTGTGATTTTGTTTTATGTTTCAATGATGCCAGTATGACCTACTGCCCATGATCTATCCAAACTACTTTTCTTTCCTTGTGCACTTTTCCTCTCGGCGTTCCTTTTGCCCCTCCTGAGGAAAATGCTAGTATTTATTTCACTGGTCTTTCTCAATTCCCAGTTGGAATATTATAATGCCCAAAAGAATGTCATGAATCCATCACTAGATATACACAAAAAAGAATTGACCATCCAAAGATTTGATTTCTCCCAGTCAACTTGGGTACCACTTTATACATTAAATGAAACACCATAATCAACATAATCATGGTTGGCTCTCGTTCCAACACATGTGACATCTAATGGATGGGTATACCTGGATATTATATGATCCTTTCTACTTTTGTAACTTATAATTACTTCTCAGTTTCTAAAGGGATTATTTGTAAGGTGCCAAAATGTCCTCTTTAAGAAACTTCTGAATTGGGTTTTAGGGTAACTACATGCATCTAGATAATTATTTCCCACCTTTTTGATAGGAATGTACTTATCATCACTTACATTTTTAGATGATAAAAGTTCACTATTGAAGGGATGGTTTGGGTTTCTCTAAATCCTTTTCGTTACAACAAAATGATACTTAAAATTCCACTCATGTCAACATACCTTACCATCTCCTTATGATCACCATCCAATTACACACCCATTAAGATGGGTCATGCCCTAGAAATAATTTTACCACTTTGTCTACCATAAACTACCCATTTCCAATCTCTGGCCTCATGAGCTCTCTCCCCTTCCTTACATGGATTCGCAAATTGTCACTTGGTCAATTAAGATAAGGAATAAGAAATTCCAATGCACTCTAGGTTGTGTTTGTTAGAAGTAGATGATAGAGACACTAACACAAACTAAAATACATATTTACAATATCCAATTTTCTATCTTTCAACTATTTGTATAATCAATATCCTCCTCTTATCTACCTTCCATCACAGTGCAATGTGAGATATCTTTGAGGAGACTCAATGTGGCTTGCTTCTCCTATCCCTACTAACATTTCTTTGGCTTCATTTTTAAGTGGATCTATATTACTCTTCACTTATAATTTAGTGAGAATACATTCCTCAGAAGTTGATAATTGGATGTCACTTTATGAATTCCACATAGGGAAATACGACTCACACAAACTAAAATAAAAAGGAGAGTAGTTTGATAATTATCTCTTCTTTGCATATGTCAAGATGAAACTCACAATGCAAAATAACATTGGCTAAATATGTTTTCTCGAGGCTAAATAAGTACCCCGCATTAGTGTATTCAATGTTGTTACTGTAGGATTATAAGCCATTGGATCTGAACTAATGCCAAATCCAATGACTCATAATCCTATAGAAACAACATTAAATGCACTACTGCAAGATGCATATTTAACGTCCTCTTTTATCAAACACATACTAGAGTTCATAACATATAAGTAAATTAAATCCCATCTCATTTAATACCATATCTTAATAAATGGAGAAAACGTGGATATCACATGAAATAAGCATGGAAATATGGCTTCAACCAAAATAAGCATGGAAAATATGACAACAAAATCATAACAACAAGAGCCGCGTACAGCTTAGTACATGCCCTAGAGGATTTAATGCATAAATAAATAATGAATATTATGACTTGATGTTTATTAAAAAAACAACAATTTAGTAAACCACGTAATGGTTGCATGACTAGAGGATTTATCGCAGGAAAACAACAAAGAAATGCCCCCCTTCCCTAGAGGATTTAAGGCAGAAATAAATACTAAATATTATGAATTATTGTTTATTTAAAAAAAAGCAATGGCTCCTTGCACTAGAGGATTTAATGCATAAATACATGTTAAATATTCTCAGTTGTTGTTTATAAAAAGAACGACTAAGAAATGCTATTGAACTTAAAAGAAACAAAATATTCATTTGAAAAGCCTCAATATAAAAAATTCTAAGGACATACAGTAAAATGGTATTGAATAGAAAGGCATTCAAATCAATTGGAACCCAAACTCCAATAATAGTGAACCAAAAAAATCCTTGATATTGAGAAATTCTCAAAAAACACATTCACGGATTATGCACCAATAATAGTTTTAGTTTTTACATGGTCTATGAAAAAACATAGTGACCAAAGTTTCTTTGTCTCCATCTATCTCGAAGATGGAAGCTAGTATTCATGGTATTCTTGTAAGTTAACAGTTGGTACACTAAAAGTCACACAAATTTTTAATGTTGCTCTTATTCTGAAGGTTGAATGTGATGAATGTGATGCAATGACCATAATAGAGTGATTGTTTCTGCATAAACAAGAAAAGGACATGTTTAAGATATTATAATTTTTCAAAATATAAACCCATAGAATAGATGTATCAATGTTTAATGTAAGGAGGCATTCACCTATTGATTCCCAATGGAAGATTGGTAGAAATTGTAGTGCAACAATGAGACCTTAAGCTTTCCTTGTGGCTCTTGTAGCACAAATTGTTTTATGTACACTGGTGGCATGTAGTTAGATATCAACAACAAAAGACACCAACATTAGAGTTGCAAGTGTCTCTAAACACTGTAGAAAAAGTTGAATGGTCTAGAATAATAATTTACCTTTGTTGTATAGGCTATAACTCAAATGTTGAAGAATAGAATGTTGCAATCAAGGAAAATTTTAAGGATCCATACTTATTTAAAAGTGTATAAACCTTGGCGATATGTTTATAAAAATATTTTAAATTCTAAGGATCTTATATAGTTTATATAATAATTTGGCGATTTTTAGAATGAACATTTTTTACCCATCAAAATTGGGCGAAATGGGGCTTCAAAAAATGCCAATTGGTGAATCTTTTTTTGGAAAAAAACATGGAAAAATATCCCATGGGATAAATTTCACCCCTAAAGTTTTCCTTGGTTGCAATGAGCAATGTTTATCCTGCAACATGATATAAGACAAATGTAAGTTTGGCCTTCTCATATATATGCAAAGTGCAACCAGAGAAGGCAAATTTATTTTGCTAGTTTTGTAGCATTTTTCATTTTCTTCACAATGACAAAAAAAATTCCAAATGATGGAATATTGTAAAGGAAACCAAAAAGAGCAAGTGAGAAGCAGTTGAATTACCTAAAATTGCATGGATCTATGGAAAAGAAACAAGGGAGCACATCATTGAAAGAACATATTAACCTCTTGTGAAAATAAAGATACAAGGGAGCACATCCTTTAATAGGACTAGCCTTTGCCTTTTCCTTTGTATCCTCCACAACCTCGGCCTTGTCAAAACAATAAATGGGTGCCTTCCATTTTGCATCTTCCAGCACTAACCCTACCTCAAAATTCATCACATGAATAGACATGCATGGATGCTAAGAGAACAAAGAAAATTACAAATTACATTCATAACATCACACAAAACTGGAAGTTATTCATATTTATTTGTGTATAATGTCAGCACAACAAAGACTTGAATAACAAATAGAGCTACCACTGAGTAAAGAAATTCCAATACATGGGCCTATTGGTGAGAGAATCCTCATAGTACCATATGAAATCCATCTTTTCCCACACATTACAAAGGAAGCCATCAACATATTCCATGCCAAGGTATTTGGTGCCTTCAAGCCAATTGGGTTTCAGAATCCCCACTTCAAAATGTATTGTTGTGCACTCATTATTGTCTAGATAGTAGTAGAAGGAAGCCCCATTGTTCCATTCCAAGTCATACTTGCTACCAAGTTGCTTTTGAATAATGTTGAAATTCATCCCCTTCGGTCAATCATACCAAAGATTGGTCACTTGCAGAGAGCCAATATTGTTGATATATAGTACAAAATGGAACTGTAATGGCCATGGTGTATGCACATGATCAAAATTTTTCCCTTCACCTGGATATGCACTACACAAAATCATAATAGTTAATACACCCCACAAGAAGCATGACATTTTTAATATCACTATTTCCTATTTCAATAGGATGGAGGTTGAGGGCTATGGAAGGAATTTTTTATAAATCCAGCAATTATAACAAGATTTTAAGGGGGGTGAACAAGGAAAATAGATAAATAAATACAAATAAAAAAAATAATCCTCTCAACATTACAAATTTCAACTAATTATGTTATACATGCACAAAGTAATACATGTTTTGCAATGTAATATAAGATACACTCTCTTTCAAGTAAAGGAAATAGGTTGATCAGAAAGAAAAAATTATTCAGCCTATCTTCATTTGTTAAAGCTACAATCCAAGAAATATTATGATACAAATATCTTTGCAAGAAAAAGTATCTTACATTTAAGATAGGGACAATCAATTTGTGATTCTATACAACTTTAACCAAATGAATGCAAAAGAAAATTGTTGTGACACCCAATTTATCATCCCTTGTGAGATATTTTTCTAAATGAATGGTTGAGAATGTATTCTTTAATTAGGTTGGTCATTTTTGAAGTACAAACATGGGTATAGGTAATACAATAGCCTTGAAGTGATCGAATTAATTGAAACATCTACATGAGAAATAAACTAACCAAGCAAATCAAATTAACTATAACATCGGTCACTGAAATATCCTTAATTTAGTAAGAAAATGACATACTTTAATACCTTAGTCATTTTATGCAAGGAAGCAGTGTTGGATGCAGGAAATTCACATTCCTTCCCTGCCAAGATTCATCATGTCATATGCCACATATATAGTAGATACCTTTTATCACATCCATAGTAGTCGAGCTACCATGATTGCAGAGTAGTTCAGTATATATATTTTTGAGATTGGCCTTTACACAGTTTTAGTGAGATCAACTATGATGAGCAATATTACTTATGATCACTCACCCATCAAAGCATCCCAAATCATACATGCAGTAGACCTTATTCCAAGGCTGAGCCTCTTGACCTCAGATTTGATGATTGAGATGACCTTTTATCCCATACAGATCAGTGCAGTTCGTAGAGTTTCAGCAACAGCGTTTTAGTGGTTACAGGTGATCAAGATAGCAGATACAGGTATATGTCCCAACATGTATATGATGTGCATTGGTTTTATTATCTTTCTCTTTTGGTCATTTTAATAGCTTGACTTAGTATCTAGTAATCATGATATGGAAATATATCTATATGAAGTGAATATGGTTTTTATTGATTATCTAAATGGTTTTATTACTTACATTTAGAAGCTCTTGCTTTATACTCATTGGTTTTACCCTCCTAGGAATGTGGACATGATCATTCCCACCTTTATGGCTTGCTATCTTAGGAATCACCTTCATTTTCCCCATCCATCCATTCTATTTCCCTTTATTGGTTTCTACCCTGACTTACACCTCAGCCTATGATATGGAGGACTTCCCCACTTTTTCCTCTGTGTTGGATATCATCCCTGTTAGTTTGTGTCTCGGTTCTGAGTTGGCAACAGAACTTACCGTTTTGGTGAGTTGGATTTGATATCTTGATCACTCTAGTCGGTTGCCCCGATGTTTGGTCTTGATTGTAGAAAGTACCCCTAGTTGCTTGAGTTGTGTTGGCTAAAACCTGAAGCGAATTGTACTACCATCATTACACATGGAAACTATTGTTATATCTTTGTGAAAGCCCATGAGAATACCTTAAAAACTGTGCTTCTCAGCACAATGAAAGAGGGTTGTGACATAATGGAAACTTGAATGAAAAACACCCCGGATGAAAGCTTGAGTAGTTGTGCTTCTAAGCACATGCAAAATCCCAAAAGAGTTATGAAATAAATTGAAATGGAAACTAAAAAGCACCCTGGATGAAAGATTTAATAGTTGTGCTTCTAAGCACATGCAAAATCCCCAAAATGGTCATATAGGCCTAAAGAAAGTAGTGGTTAAATATATGCTAAATCCAAAGACTGTTAGCCAAGGAAATGAAATATAATGATTAATTCCTCATGGAGCCCATGGGTTGTCATGTGAGATTGAGTAAGGGAAAACTAATTGTAAGTGTCCCCTACAACCTCAAGTTATAGTTAGCCAGGAACCCATTCCATGGAGGTTCTAGAAAAGATCCTCACTGAGCTGATACGGCTTGGATGTGAGTTGTAGACATTTTCCAAGGTTGAATAAGCACTCCTCTAAACAACTTATCCAATTTGTGAGACACCTCCATTCCCTGTGTGTTTATTATATGACATATGCTTAAGTGTGTATTCCCTTTCCCTTATCCAAAGTATCACAGTGTTGAGTCAGTTAAGTCATCCCCTTGTCCTAGCCTTCAATTTTTCACCTTCACCCTTTGCTAGCAAATTGATCATGTCTGCAAAATGAGTATATCCTTGAGGTTCTTTTGTAAGTAAATGATTATTTGAATGTATGCTTGATTATAACTATATATTAGCTGCCAGTGAAATGATACTTAATAATTTAATTATTGCTATGAGAATGATTAAAAGAGCATGTTTTAACCATTTTCACTTGCAGCAGCGGGCTTTCCTATCCCGGGTCATTTTTTTATCAGTTTGACTAGTCAAACCTAGTTTGACCAAGTCAACCTTGGGATCCGTGATGAGTTGGACCAGTGATATTGTATGATGATGATTTATGGTCCTTTGATACACCTTTGATGGTTCCATACAATGGACATAGGTTTTAGATGATGGTTGATTTACCTTTTTTATTGGTTATTATTATTTCCAGAACATTTTATTATTATTGTCCTGGTATGGATGAGGCTATAGATGATTTTACAGGTGGCCACAGGGTGTATGGTTACACATCTCTAGTAGATTTGGATCTTTTGAGTCCAATGACACACTCAGTTATCATTTTTGGGCACTCTCAATGATGATATGGTCATATTTCCACATTTTGCCAGTTTTGCCATGAAGAAATGGCCTGTCTAGCAGTAGCATTGAGCTAGCACGTTTACCTAGGGAACTACAGAGGAGATGGGTAGTCCAACCACTTGTTATTACCATATTATCCCCTCTCCAGACATGATGGTACAGTTATATTTTTTGCCTGGGTACCAGACAGTGAGATACAGGCAGTTTGATGGTTTTTCAGGTGAGATAAAAATGGGATAAAAAGGTCATTGAGGAAATTGATTTTGGCTATTGAGGAAATTTTTTGGAATGAGGTTTGTTAAGAGGTCATATGTGATGTATCCCACTCCTTACAGATCATCTTGCAGCATTCAGTGGGGTCCACACACTCTCCGGGTTGTGATTTGATGCATTTGTCTCTCATTGAGGGGGGCACGATTTGATCATTTAGTCACTTGGACATATCTTTGAGTTATATCTTATGTTATTGTGCCATGGGGTGTTTCCAATGAAGGATAACAAGACCTCATAGCCCCACCATGTGCTCCTAGTCACTTGTCCTTGTCATCTTATGTGGAACACACTTGTATGAGTCACTTTTATGTGGTGCGCACCCCCCTAGGGCTTCTTTTAGTGAGTGTGCACCCCCTCTAGTGAGTTGATCTATGTTATATTGTTCTGGCTCATCGTAGCCATTGATTAGATTGTATTTATCTTTTGATCTCAACCACTCGTTCATAAAGTGGTTAGGGTTTTGGTCTCTCTCCTCCTATTTAAGGAAGAGGCCCCCCTATTGTAAAGGCATATAGAGATTTTTGGCTCTTGGTTATTGGAATACAAGAAATATTTTTTGAGTAAATGCTTGGATCTTGAAATGGATGTTTGGCTATGATGATTGAAACTACTTTTCCATTGCACTGAAGTATTCTGGTAGGTGTTTTGTATTTTTTTGTTCCATTATATCGATTTGCAGGATGAAGAAGACGATTTGGAGGAGTGCGCATTGGTGGTGAGGCTCACCTTGCTACCTTCTATCAGATCTTGGTTCAAACATAGAGTGATTTTGTCTTTGTACCAATTATTCCCTATCATTTGATTCTCATTTGCATCTACTGTCATTGTTGTTTGCTAATTGAGCTTTGTCTCCTTGGTTTTGTAGGAAGAGAGGGGCGCACTAGTGGACTTGGGAAAATCGCATGAGCAAGAGAAACTACCATATCTTTCATTTGATCTTTGCGGGACTAATCCTTGTCATACCGGCATTCATTCTCATCATCCAGGTATGATCAAAGGGTACATATTTTATTCTCTTAACTTATCCATTAATCATCTAGATCTCAAACCCTCATATTTCAAAACCCTCATTTTTTTATTTTTTTAGATCTGCTAAGATCTAGAGATTGCATGGGCTTAATAATTAAAACCCACCTCAATAATAATTAATAAAACTTGGAGACCAAATTTGGTGGGCATCCGACTCCATTAACCCCCTGATCTAAGGCACTGGGCCTCTCCAAGGGAGGTTGCGCTTTTGGGTAGGTGGGATGTTTCCAGATCTGTAATGTGGGTATTGCTTATTCCTCATCAAATCCATAGATCCATTGAGTATCAACCCTTCTAGTGCCATTTCATCTTGATCTTCACCTTGTGGACCCCATTTTGACCATTTTCCATATTTTAGGGGTGGGTCCCACTTGGATCTTTCTATTTGGCATTAAATCTATCTAGATCTACTAATATAAACTCATAAGTGGCTTAATATTTACTTGTTTGAACATTTGTCCATCCTATAAGCCTCTTCAACCAAGCCCTAAATCCTTGGTCTTTCTGAGGATAGATCTAAAGTGAAGAGTGCCTCGATTAGCGTGATACCCTATTTCCTTGGGAACCGTGGCATCTATTGGGTCACCTCTTTAGTTTTCCAACGCCTCTACCATCTTGGATATGATCACCTTTTGGGACAACTATGAGTTGTGTGATAACATTTTTGGCGCCGTTTTCGGGGAGGTAGAGGCTTACCTCAGGTGTACACGAGTGTCCATGCGTAATTTATATCTTATCGCATCTAATATTGTATCTTGGATGGTTATCATTTATATCCTTAAATCATACATAATCATCTTATTTCACTCATCTCTCCATGCTATTTTAACGACATATCTTTCGGTAGAAAAGAAATAAAGTCTACCTAGCGACTCCTAATTGTGACTCCGCTAAGGAACAACCTCATTCACATCCTTACGATCTCAAAAGAAGAGCTAACATAAATCAACCAGAAGTAACCCCACTCACTTATCATAGAAGAGATCTCAAATCCCAATCATCTAATTTCTTTTGGAAAATAGTGAATTCTGATTCTCCAAATCATTTTGTGGGATCCCCTTCATCTAATTTTGTTCCTTCTGCATCTTCGTCTCATCAGTAAAATCAAGTAAATTAAATGGCTGGAATAAATCAAACTCCTCATGGAATCAATTGGTCGGAAGAAAAGAAAGAGGATGATCCTGAGTATCCCACTCATAGTGAAGATACCCAGGATTCTTCAAGAAACATCAACTGGGTCGACACTTTAGATTTTGATAAGGACTTTGGACGAATTTTATTTGATCAAGAAGAAGAAATTGCTAGTCCTATTTTTCCTGCTTATTCCACAATACAACAAAAAAGTAGTGGCCAAGATCCTATCAGAATTTATCAAAGAAGAAAGGGCGGCCAAGAGCCTACCCCTTTCATCTAGAGAAAGAGTAGTGAGATGCCTAGCCTAGTGAGTAATCCAACTTCTATTCTCCCCAAGTATGACTTAGATATCAACATCGAGAAAGAATTGGACAAAGTTATGTATAACATCCCACTCACTGAACTTATGAAAATCCCATGCATTAAAGAGCAAGTGGTAGAGTTTTTTGAGAGTATCCCTGAGACTACCACTAGTCATGGTGAGGATCAACCTCTTCCAAACTTGGCACCTAGTGCTATGGTTGAAGAAGAGGAGTATCCTCCCATCAACATCCAGACAACATTGTATGAAAGGAAGAATGGTGGTCACCAACCTTTCTATCTTACACTTCGCGTAGGTGACCTCCTCCTTCACAATTGTGTGCTGGATTCTGGGGCTTCCATGAATGTCATGCCATTGGAAGTTATGGAAGCCATGGGATTAAAGATAACTAGGCATTATGGGAATGTTTCTGGGATCGACTCAAGACCAGTGCAAGTTTTTGGTTTGATAAATAACTTGAGAGCTGACTTGTTTTCATGCCTCGATATATCCATGCTCATGGACATAGTAGTCATAGATTTTCCCCCGGTCTACATGATACTTTTGTGTAGAAAGTGGTCTACTGGAATAGGGGGACATCTCCAAATGGATTTATAATACACTACAATTCCTAACTTTGATGGGTCTTTAGTTAGTATATAGGGGGATCCATTTTATGATGGTCACCTTGAAAGTTATGAGGATGGTGTAAGGAACACGTATTGTGAGGGAGAATTATTTCCCGAGGGTATTTTCATGGTCATGGGTGGCCATAGTGAGGGTCATAGTACTAGAAGAGAAGAGATTTGGAGATATTTTGGAGACAATGACTCTTCTGAGGAGGAAATTGAAAGAGCTAGTTTTGCTAGAGAAATAAATCTTGAATTGCATCATGGAGAAGTGTTTGAAGAAATTCAAGCCTTAAGCGATCTTGGTGATGTGGAGCCACATAATGACCAACTTGATCCCATCATCGAAACAAGCAACTCTGAGACTAATTTAGATCAAATAAGAAGGGGTGAGCATATACCTAGAATAGTTACTGAATGGATTGCATTGGTTGACCATAACATGGAAAGAGAAAGACTAGGGCTTGACCATATTATTCCTTGGAAAAATCAAATTGAAGGAACACATCCTTCCCTTGTATTGGGAGGTGATGAAGAACCAAATGATTATCATTTTTCAGATGTTCCTGATCATTTATCTCATATGTCCCTGGAAGATGATGTGTTCAGGCAATTAAGAGAAAACTCTATGAATTGGAAAGAACATGCCTTGACACATGATGCTCCTGAAGGTGAGTTCTCATTAAACAACCTTGCTATGTTTCAGGAGGATCCCCAAGCCACTATTGCAACTAATGAAGATGAGCTCTCATTGCGACATCCATTACTTAGGGACATCCCTAGTTTCCTTTTTACCCATGATTTACCTAATGGTATTGATTCATCCCACATTCCTATTTCTTCACCATTATCTTTAGAAACGGGAGCTCAAATTTCTCAAAACGTAGTTTCAAATCATTCATCACTTCCCACTAATCATTTAGCAATCCTTGAGAAAATGGTTGTTCCCATTCCATCTGGAGAAGGTAGTAGTAGAAGTAACAAGAATCAAAATATGCCACCTCCAATGGATAATGAGGATGATGAGGTAGTTGTCAAATAATTTTGGATTGTGGGAGAAACCCCCAAGTATATCATTCACCCATAGAGGGCAGAGCTGAGGGAAGAACTTAAAAGGAGAAGAGTGATTTAGGAAGTAATTATTGGTAGGGTAGCCATTCCTTTAGAAGGTGGACCTCCCAGGTTTGATGCAGTTCCTCCTAATAGGAGCTTGAGGATAGTCACACCTCAACCTCGATGCAACACTGATGTCCATCCCATTTCGATTCACAATGTTGAAGCCATCCCTGAGTCTGTGAATCGCAGTAGGTTTTCAAGCGGTGATAGGGTTGTTGTTCCAGGGATATATTTTATATACGATCCAGGGGATCTGGCGATATTTGGGTTGGATCGCTCACAGTTGAAATTTGTATTGATGATATGTGTTTCCACATTGTTGGCACGGGGTTAGACCGCATAAAGTGTGGAAGCCGACAACAATGAAGAAGAATTATCCATGGAAGAAGGGACCATTCGCGGAGAACAAGGAGGCGACGGAGCGCAAGATTAGTTTAGTTAGTTAGAAAGGGTCATTTGGACCATTTGGTAACCTCCATAGTTGGCTATAAATAGGAATATGATTGTAAGCCTAAGGTATTAGATTGGAGATCGAAGAATCAGTTGAAGAATAGAGAAGCAGATGATTTGTGTAGTGTTTTTCTCTTCCTTCGGCAAGTTTTGTATGGATCCGCGATAAGTTGTTTTGATGAGTTAATGCATGAATATGTTCGGCTATGTCCCTGTTGAATGATGATGTCTCTTTCTTGCATTTTTGCTTATACCTAATGATGAATGCGACTAGATAATGTGCCATGCTTAAAATCTGTTGTTCTGTAATTTCTGTGATGTTATCGCAAGTTTTACCATGTTAGTGCGAATGTCAATTATACATAGATAGTGCGAATGATGAACGTATGGTTGAATTGGTAAGTATGATGCAAATATAAATCTATGGTTTTTGTAGAGAAAAGTGAGAGTATATGCATGTCCTTGCCCCAATGCGGAAACCTGGTTCCTGCAGTCCCCTTAATCATCTCGGGTGAGAATTCACTGGCTTCGCGGGTGTTGTTGGAAAGTGTAAAACCTTTCTGGGTCGGTGCTTAAGGGTGTTTGGTTGTTGATTGTTGATAGCAGTGCGAAGTGAACCCCTGTCGACATAACTGTGTCAACAAATTGTTCCGTTATCGAGACCCTGAAGAAGAAAGAAAAGGACATGTTGTTGCACCCGATGAAACCAGAGATTCATGATTGGTTTGACAAGAAGACAGAAGAATTCGCGGAAGGGAAAATCGTAATCTTGGGAAAAAGACAAGAATTTGGTTGCAAAATCATATCTACTCTGATATCCACGAAGTATTTTTCTACGAATTCCCGGTACTGTTGCACAAGTGGTTAGCGCAGCTGACATTTCAAAAGAACAATTTCCAAGGAGGTGAACCTGACCACTGGACTCCAGAACTAATCCAACAGTTAAAATGGGTCGACAATAGTGTCTCAAGGGCTGTCGACTTCTGGGCAGACAGTATCCTAGAGGGATACATCACTAAGTTTTCCATTGATACAATCAAATCATACAACGATGCAGAGAGAAAAAATTTCAAAGGACCTAGAGGGATATTCCTACTATCGTTGAAGTTGTGGATTAAGATGCTCATCTGCGAAAAGGGTATACTAAGGAGGAATTCCGACGAGTATAAGATCAGTGTGCAAATTTTGTGGGTACCGTGTGAGTGTGGGTCCGATAGAAAGATGTGGGGAAGATGGACATTGCTGATGTAATTGTAACTTCGGAATGTATTTCACCTATGTATATTGTATTCCTATAGAGATGTTATTATTCCTCTATATAGAAGTGTTTGTATTCCTATAGAGATGTTATCATTGCTGATGTAATTGTAACTTCAGAATGTATTTCAACTATGTATATTGTATTCCTATAGAGATGTTATTATTCCTCTATATAGAAGTGTTTGTATTCCTATAGAGATGTTATCAGTCCTCTATACGGAAGTTTCGTCATTTATACTGTAAGTGTCGTAACTTATACTTGATGGGTTATTAGACCACCTTGATGGGGTCGGCCCTGTATGAGTCATGTGGGTAAAAGGGTTATTAGACCACCCTATTGGGGGTCGGCCCTGTCAGCATTATGTTATGTGGTTAAGTTAAGGCCGACCTAGTAAAGGTTATTAGGCAAGTCAAGTCAAGTATAAATAGAGTGCGGGAGGCACTCTATTTGATCATTCACTTTCTCACTCAGACTCTCATTGGAGAGTGGTGCACTAGTGGAGGAGGAGAAGCTGCTGCTAGCAGACTATATCTTATGCTTGGGTTCTATCTGTCTCTGAGGAAGTTATTGGGGTTTTCACCTTTATGGTTTTCCCCAAGGAAACTCTGTGTGTCTATTGTCTCATGTGATTTCTTGTTGTGATTGATATGCTTGATATGTTGTACATGTTATTCTCTCAGTAAAGATCCTAGAGTATGTTGAATTAATGCTCACAAATCTAATATGGTATCAAAGCTAACCTGAGAAGAAGACACTGTGCAGTTGCGGAAGCTAGGGATTCTTGTTTTTGGGTTTCTCTCCATAGATTTTGGAAAGGCAGTAGGGTAGATTAACTCTCCTCAGTAAGGCGCATCTTTCTATCCAATCATAATTCAATTATGGGCACTTTCATTTTTGGACCTAAAAATTAGTGTTTCCACAAAAATAGGAATTTCTGAAATCGGAGACCATGAAGTTTAGAGCTTTGGATCGAACTTTTTGGTTGGGTGAAGCTCTGAGAAAATCAAACCCTAGTTTGGGGTCCTATCTAGTGAAGCCAAAAATTAGGGCTTCTGCAAAAGTTGGAATTTCTAAAATCTCAGACCATGGCTGGAAGCTCCTCTGAAAAATTGAAGTTTAGAGATCAAGATCGAACTTTTTAGATGGATGAAGCTCCGGGAAAATCAAACCCTAATTCAGGGTCCTCCCTAGTGAATCCATAAGTTTGAAAAGAAAATTTGAGGGGTGAAACTTTGCAGTTTTCAAATTATGAGTATACCAGCTTGATCCGCTCATCAAGGCGCATCTTTCTATCATTTTAGAAATTTGAAATTCAAAGTTTGAATTTTTAGGTTTTGTCTGACAAACCCTAATCCAACTCCAGATCTAGATTTCTGCAAATCAAGTGGTAAGACCTAAATATTTTCTATTTCATTTGAAGTTCTCACCACACCAAGCTTGAGGATAAGCTTGAAGGGGCTGATAACTTCCGAGCATGGAAGTATAGGATTGGGTTAATTCTAGAAGAGAGTGAGTTGGACACCTACATAAGTGAAGGGGTTCCTGTCCCAGAGGGAGAAGAGACTAAGGCCTTACACAAGAGGAACTTAGTCAAGGCTAAAAGGATCATTGTTGATTCTATCAAAAACCATCTCATGCCACATGTGTCATCTCTGAAGACACCTAAGGAGATGTTTGATTCCTTGACCAAGCTATTTGAAGGGAAGAATATAAATCGGAAGATGACCTTGAGGAATCAATTGAAGAATATCAAGTTCCAGAATGCAGAGACTATGCAGTCTTATTTCTCAAGGGTCTCTCAGATAAAAGAACAACCTGAAGCAGTGGGAGAAGTTATAGAGAATGGAGAAGTGGTAATGACCACTCTTAATGGCCTTCCTAGGTCATGGGATTCCTTCATCCAAGGAATTTGTGCTAGGAAGAAACTTATCTCTTTTAGTAATCTGTGGGAAGAATGCTCACAGGAAGAAGCTCGGATTGTAGCTCGAGAAGAAAAGATGGGGAATGAAGATCAAGCTCTCACAGTACATACCAAGAAGAGGTCACTTTTCCTCAGAACAAAAGAAACAACAACAACTACTACAAGCAATCTGACAAGTATGACTTATAGGTATGTTTTGAAATCTGTTCATGATTAAGTTTATAATATGATTGTCCTCATGTTATTGAGTTTAGTAACAATCTTGTTTAATTTTAGACTTGTCTTATCACCCTAGTAAAAGAATGAATGCATGATAGAAGACATTCATTGATTAGGGCTATGACACTTATGATTGTATTATGTTTGTACTAATGCACTGTGGTGTTGTATGAGGAGAATGTTATCCACTAACATGAAAGGTTCAAATCAAGCTCTAGATCAAGACCATGATGACATGAAGCAAAGACTCATCCATAGTCATGGATCACATAGAGGTATGTATAATTTGGTTCTACAATGGTTAAATTATGAGCTATGCAGGTCATTGAAGAGAACAAGAAAACATTGCTAGACATAACTAGCAAATATGATGACCAGGTATGTTTTTCCTATATCAAAGGATCTTATACTTTTGTATGATTAATAATGATTACTCATGAAGTTAAAAGTTTGAGTAATCTAGGGTTTATGCATGTTATGTTCCTTACTTTGATTAATGATATGACTAAACATAAAAGTCCTATATAAACCTTGAATACTAATGCTTATTATCTGTGTTTGAAATGATCATGACTATACATGCTTAAGATTATTATGTTTTTATAGTATTAAGATTATACTAATAAATGTATGATTATGTACAAGATCTTGAGGATAACACAATGATTATACTAGTAGCATGCATAGTGATTGAGGATGGATATAAGTTCAAGGACAGGTAATCCAGGAAGCAAAGATCAAGAGGGAGCACACTCCAGTAGTTCCTACAGGGAAACAAAGATTGAGAGGGAGTCCACCCATCAAACAAACAAAGATAAGTATTTGAATTGTATTTGATTGTTTAAATAATACTGTTCAAAGATGTATATACTTATGTACCTAGACTTAGTTTGTGTATTATGCATATTAGAATAATTGCATTAATGAACAGTACTACTAATATGCATGTAATGGGTAAGTGGCCTATGGCACTGTACAACATTCCATTGCTACCTATCTAGAATGAAACCTCTTTGCTGACATATCGGGAGTTGTGCACACTCTTAACAATGTTCTGGTAGAGATTGGAAGGCATCTAGAAAGTTATGAGATATGGATAAATGTTGTATTAAAGCATTGGATACATTAAATGCATGACTGTATGACATATTTATTTATGTGTAAGAATTTGTTCTGAAAACTATGAAATGTTTTCTAATCATGCAATTTAACTTGTCTTGTAGGAAAGATCGTATACCATCACCTACAAAAGAAGGACTACAACATTTGTTCTAGCAACAAAGCTATCTATTGAATATATTGAAGAATCTGAAGTTCCCAGGATTCGGGAAGAATGCCATGATCGAGGAATACCAATCGATCATGAAGAATGATGTTTGGGATGTGATCCCAAGACCTGAAGGGAAGTCTGTTGTGACTTCCAAGTGGATCTATAAGATCAAGCATGCTGCAGATGGTAGCATGGAGAAATACAAAGCGAGGTTTGTAGCTCGTGGCTTCTCCCAGAAAGAGGAACTCATGTGTGCAAACTGAAGAAAGCCTTGTATGGCTTGAAGAAAGCTCCTAGGACTTGGTGAGGATAGATCGATTGCCGACATGAAGAGGAAGCTTGTTTTCGAGTTCGAGATGAAGGACTTGGGGATGATGCACTATTTTCTAGGCATGGAGGTGTGGCAGAGTGCAGATGGGATCTTCCTTAGAAAAGGGAAGTATGCAGTAGAGATCCTGAAGCAGTTCGGGATGATGGACTGCAAGGCCATGGCCACACCTATGGCATCGAACTTGAAGCTTATGTGTGATGCTTCATCTAATCCGGTTGATGTCACAGTGTATCGTCAGATGATTGGGTCCTTGATGTACCTGACGAACACTAGACCATATATTTGCTTTGCAGTGAACACATTGAGCTAGTTCCTGACGGGTCCGAGAGGTGTTCACCTGGTTGTTGTAAAGCATATTCTGAGGTACCTGAAGGGTACAATTTATTATGGGCTCAAGTATGATGCGAATCAAAAGTTTAACCTGCAGGGTTATGTTGATTTGGACTAGGTAGGCAGTGCTGCAGATAGGAAGAGAACTTCTGGGTGCTGCTTCAGTATGGGATCAGGTGTGATCTCTTGGTTTAGCAGGAAGCAGTCCTACATAGCATTGAGTACAGCCGAAGCAGAGTATGTTGCAACTTGTTCGGCTAGTTGTGAGGCAGTATGGCTCCGGAAGCTACTATCTGAGCTATTTGATCTCCCGTTGGAGGCTACTGGTATTTTTTGTGACAACCAGAGTTGTGTGAAGTTGTTTGAGAACCCGGTATTCCACAATAGGTCGAAGCACATTGAGATCAAATATCACTATATCAGGGATATGGTGCAGAGAGGAGCAGTGAAGCTCCTGTATGTTGCGATGGATGAGTAGGTTGCAGATGTGTTGACGAAACCACTAGCCAGAGTGAAGTTTGAATACTTCAGAGAGAGGCTTGGTGTTCTTCAGATTGATGACATTTCGAGGAAGAAGTGATGGACACATTTGCAGGAGCCATTCCAAGCATGGTGAGAGGAGGATCCTTCCCATGGCTATGGATGTAAGCGTTGTATGATAAGCATCAGGTCAATGCTCTAGTTACTGCTCTGTATATGAATCATGTTGGATGCTTGTTATGATCAGTTGGATCATGTATTTGTATATGTATCAGGTGGATACATTGTATGATCAGGTGGATCATGTATGTTGATATGTATCAGGTGGATACATTATATGATCAGGTGGATCGTGTATTTGTTTATGTATCAGGTGGATACATTGTATGATCAGGTAAATCATGTATGATGATATGTATCAGGTAGATACTATGTATGCATCAGGTGGATGCATTGTATGATCAAGATGATCATGGATGATGAGCTTCAGGATTTTTCTCTAGATGATATGCATTAGGATGATGCTATGATTATGATCAGGATGATCATATGTGATGATATGTATCAGGTGGATACATTACATAATCAGTTGGATTATGTGTGATGAGTTCCGAAGACACAGATGCACATGGGCCATTCGAGCATGGTTGAAGTATGTCTTCCCATGGCTGCGATATAAGTGATGGGGCCATTTGAGCATGGTTGAAGTGTGTCTTCCCATGGCTGTGATATAAGTGTTGGGGCCATTCCAACATGGTTGAAGTGTGTCTTCCCATGGTCGTTGATGTAAGAGCTGTGCCATTAGAGCATGGTTGAAGTGTGTCTTCCCATGGCTGCGATATAAGTGTTGTGCCATTCCTAGCATGGTTGAAGTGTGTCTTCCCATGGATATGGATATAAGTGCGATGCCATTCTCTCATGGTTGAAGTGTGTCTTCCCATGGATATGGATATAAGTGTGATGCCATTCTCACATGGTTGAAGTGTGTCTTCCCATGGTGTAGATATAAGTGTTGATCCTTTCACGGATGGTTGAAGTGTGTCTTCCCATGCCAGTGAATGTAAGTGTTGTGTGATGTGCATCTGGGTTGTGCTTTGTGAATGATGTTATGATCAATATGATCATGAGTATTAGGATGATACTCTGTGGCCGTGGACAGGTTGTGCTTGGGAGGACATGTAAGACCTGGGAGATCCGATAAGTTGGGCTGTTTGCTCGTAATAAGTCTTGGGATGCTCTTTTGAGGGTTTGTCCTATGGCATGTAATGTGACCTGGGAGATCCGATAGGTTGCATTGTGTGCCCGTAATAAGTCTTGGGATGCTCTTTCGAGGTTGTGCCATTACCACATGTAATACCTGGGAGATCCGATAGGTTGGGCTGTGTGCCCGTAATAAGTCCTGGGATGCTCTTGCGAGGGTTTGTGACGCACGTAATAAGTCCTGAGGATTCCACAGTATGGCCAGTGATGATGAAGACCTACAGGTGGTGGGCCTACATCCAGTATGAAAAAGGACTAGCTCTGTAGAAATTCCTATGATGAGTAGTTCAGAGATTGATTGAGATAGCAGCAGCAGTGATGATGACGATGATTCAATGTCAATGATCCAGTGATGATGATCCAGAGAAGAAGACTTGTGCTAGAAGACCTGTGTCAAGAAATACCTTCCTATTTAAGAGGGAGTGTTGATGTAATTGTAACTTTGGAATGTATTTCACTTATGTATATTGTATTCCTATAGAGATGTTATTATTCCTCTATATGGAAGTGTTTGTATTCCTATAGAGATGTTATTATTCCTCTATACGGAAGTGTCGTCATTTATATTGTAAGTGTCATAACTTATACTTGATGGGTTATTAGACCACCTTGATGGGGTCGACCCTGTATGAGTCATGTGGGTAAAAGGGTTATTAGACCACCCTATTGGGGGTCAGCCCTGTCAGCATTATGTTATGTGGTTAAGTTAAGGCCGACCTAGTAAAGGTTATTAGGCAAGTCAAGTCAAGTATAAATAGAGTGCAGGAGGCACTCTATTTGATCATTCACTTTCTCACTCATACTCTCATTGGAGAGTGGCGCACTAGTGGAGGAGGAGAAGCTGCTACTAGGAGACTATCTCTTATTCTTGGGTTTTGTATCATTGCTCTATCTATCTCTGAGGAAGTTATTGGGGTTTTTCACCTTTACGGTTTTCCCCAAGGAAACTTTGTGTGTCTATTGTCTCATGTGATTGCTTGTTGTGATTGATATGCTTGATATGCTGTACATGTTATTATCTCAGTAAAGATCCTAGAGTATGTTGAATTAATGCTCAAAAATCTAACAGACATGAGCGACGAAGATTTTCTAAGGGAGGCTAAGGAAGATTGCAGTACCTTGAGAAGTGGGGCGATATTCTAGCGACCATAGAAGAAGAGGAGGATTGAGAGAGAGTCTCCTGAGGGGACCAGAACGGAAGACTACTAAACAGGACCACAAGGGACAAAGGGAACTTATTGCAACGAGGAAGGTGACCAAGATACCCCAGAAGCTGAAGAGAGACGGAACCTAAGCTACAACGTACCTTCAACTCCGCACACTACTCTGAACTTTGGAGGAAGAAATACCAGTTATTCGCAAAGCTGTCCTAAGTGTTAGAACAACAATAAGAGTAGCGTATCAACAAATAATAACAGTAGGAGCGCAAGAATGGCAGGTGACGACGCAAAAATGCCAACTTTACAGGGTAATAGGACCGAGGATCCCGAACAATATTTGTTTTTGTGTGAAGCAGTATGGACTTTGAAGCATGTCCAGGACGAAGATATCAAAAAGGGAAAACTAGCGACGAACTTTAGGGGCCGTGAGTTAGACTGGTTTATGAAATTTACTAAGGTACTGACAGGAACTCCAAATAAAACACTGGAATAGATCGGGGAGGGACTGATTGATGAATTTAGAAAACCAAAATCCGAGTTGCAGTACATCACAGAGATCAAGGAAATCAAGTAGTTTCTAAATGGATCATTATAGGAATTTGACCAACGGTATAAAATGTTAATGGAAAAGGTGAATTTTGGGATGAGCGACATGCAGCATAAAGAATGGTTTATTGCAGGACTGGTGCCACACATTAGCAGGCTGCTGATGCAACAGAAGGTAGTGACTCAAGCAGAAGCGCTGGAAATTGCAATGAAGCCGAAGGCTTCAACGACTGACGAAATAGGCATAGGCATGGATCAGATACAAGCGCAGTTGGAAAACTTGACAATCCATCTACAAGATATGAAGAAGGGAAAAGAAGTCCACGAAGATATATGGTGTAGTAGATGCAAAACAGAAGGACATCACAAGGATCAGTGCCTAGAATTTTGAGAATATTTACAATCAGGTGCACTAAATCCCTTCAGTCAGGGAGGGATGCCTTGGTGTTGCGTCTATCAAATAAGAGGACATCGACTAGAAGAATGTGTGTACCTATAGAAGATAGTGTCAAAGCCAGTGAATTTTTATTGCAAATTCTATCGATCAGTTGGCCATGACAAAAAATATTATATGAATTACGACCTACTCCAAGAAAGGACTACGAATATATTTTTCATGAAGGGAGAAGAGAAACCGTCGGCACAGCAGCAACAACAGTACAGTCAACAACAGTGTCACTATCATCCGCAACCGCAGTATGATAAATCGCAGTATGGTCAATCTCAATATGGTCAACCGCAATATCCACAATCACAATATCAACAACAACAGTATGGTCAATCGCAAAATCCACATCCGTGGAATGGTCAACCACAGTACCCTCCATACAGGTCACTGTGAGGAGGTTTCAGAGAGGGGTTCTACGGAGTCCAAGGTACCAGTGTCGGACGAGGAGGAGCTGTTGGATGAGCTCGAGGACCAATCATATGTTACAATTGTGGTCAGCAGGGGAATTACCATAGGGATTGCCCGAATACAACCCCACAGTGCACTTACTACAGCGTTGTGGACCATGGTGTTGAATACTGTACTCAGTTCATCACGAAGTGGAAAACTAAGAACCTACCCCCACCTCCACCAAATCAGAATCATAACCAGAATCCTCCACTAGTGGTACAGAAGATATCAGCAGAGGTTAGAATTCAAACTATGACTGTTGGAGTAGTGACCCGAGGAGGAGCTGTGACAGGGGCCGACCAGTCACAGGATAGCATCCGACCAACAACTAGAAAACAAGTCACATTCAATGTGGAATCAGAAAGGGATATTATCTTAAAAGCATAGGAGGCAATGAGACAGATGAGGCAGCCACCTCTCCACCAGAAAGAAGTCACCTACGACATGCTGCCAACATTTGACATGACGAATTCGCAGAAAAAGGATAACACCTTAAGAGCCTACCTAGAGAGCTTCCTGGAGCTGGAAAAATATCGGGACGCATTGGTAGAAATATCCATCCTATTGCATCGACGAGAGGGTGCACGACAAGATCGAAAAATCAATCGAATACATCAGAGAAAGACAAGTAGAGAAATGCGGATGTCTGCATAAACCAGAGCATTCGATGTCGATTCCATTATCTTAGACCTAGGATCAGATGTAAACATTTTGACAAAACAGACCCAGGAAACGATGGGGAAACCACAGTTGGAATGGTCCCCAGTACAACTGCGACTAGCGAACCAAAGTAAGGTCACCCCAATCGGTTGACTATGCAAGGTCCCAATTGAGATAGAGGGACTCAAAACATACCCAAATTTTGATGTGATAGAGATTGTCGACAACACAAGCCCCTATCCAATGCTATTAGGTATAGACTGGGAAATGGAGAATCAGGCTATCATCAACTTCAAGAAAAGAACTATGTCATTCGAAAATCGCGAGATAAGGGTAGTCACACCTATTGATCCCGAAGAAGGGCAAAGATATGTTGAGCCGACGAGGGATGAATTCACTGAGGTGTGGGACAATCTCTACAACACATTAGAAGAATAAGTCAATCCTACTACAGGCAGAGAGTTAGGATGGCGCAGCATCAGTTCAGCGTCATCAAATTCAGATGAAGCACTCAAAAATTGGCAGAATCGGCTGCATGAAGTGTCATTTAGAAGATGTGCATGGATCACCGAGTCGCTGCGATGGGTAGCTACAGAAGTATGCAAACTACCAACATATGAGGGGTTGCCCAACTTGAATGCATTTATCACTGAGTTTGAAGAGAAAGTGGCAGAACCACAGCAACTACTGGCCTTGGAGAAATCCCTGAAGGATACACCAGCGCGATGGTGGGAAATGCACAAGTCAACTATAACTAATTGGCCATTATGTCGACACCTAATGGAGGTTAGGTTCGGCGACACTGAAGGATACTGCAGAAGGAGGTACACTGGTAGAGGAGATCCAAAGGAACATTTGACTGAGTGTTAAGAAAAATGGGGAACAAGATCGAAACATGAATGGGTCCACACATTTATTCACACATTGGATGAAGTACCGCGGAATTGGTATAATATCGCAGCAGACCTGCGACGCGGAACAACCTCATGGGAACAACTGACTATTGGATTTAGCCAAATGTTCAGCTTCTCTAACGAAAACCCCTTCATCCACAACGTGTTACAAGAGGTCTGTGAGAAAATACTCAAAGCAGTTCTGACAGAGAAACCTATGGGAATCCAGTGGACTGCGACACCCCAAATGATGATGGAATGCTACAACATAACAGGAGAACCAAACGATGAAGATGATCTGAGGGCTACGTATATACCAGAGTCAGAAGGAAGTCGCAATGTTGAAGCACCATATATGAATTCCGACAAGTTTCATCAGCCATTAGAAAGTAAACATTGGATCGGAAGAGAATCCCAAGTTCGCGAGCATCGGAGATTATTGGGACTACTCGACCATTTCCAAGATGACTGATCTATTGCAAGAGTTTCAGGACTTGTTCCCGACAAAATTTTCGGAGATGAAAGGGATTTCTGGAGACCTAGGCGAGATGAAAATCCCACTGAAACCTGATGCGAAGCCAATAAAGCAGCGACCTTACAGGTTGAATCCAAGGTACAAGGAGCAGGTGAAGGCCAAAATTGAGAGAATGTTGGAAGAAGGAATTATAGAACCAGTCGAGGAATCAGTGTGGATCATCCTAATGGTGGTCCAAGATAAGAAAACTGCCAAAGTCACTATCTGTGTCGATTTAAGAAAGCAGAAACCTCATAAGTTGAACCTAAGGTCCCAGGAGCGCAACACGGATGAACAAGAGCAAATACGGCTCTGTAAAAAAAAAAAAAAAAATTGAAACAATAAGGATCAACATTTGTCGACAAGATAATCGCAGATTACAAAGAGAAGCGGCATGATTCGGTGTGTCGGAAGCTGCCAAGATGCGGAAGGGTCAAATCCAGTCATGACAGATGGCGGCAAAATGAAAAAATGACACAATTAATACCTGACACATGTGGTGGATTTGGTAAATCAACACTGGATTTCATAATCATTGCCCAAAATCAAGGAGACACAGAAAATTAACACTATCAATGTAGGCCAAGGGGACAGCCTAACGTACTATGTGTTAAGGAAGAACCTGCAAAGAAGCATATGGAAGTTTATATTTTGAGCACAAGCACTGAACAACCACAACCAATGCTAGTTATGGAGGAGAAACCAGATATCATGTCCGGAATATCATTCAGGAAGAAGCAGAGCGCCAATCGGCCTGTAGACACCGGTCGAGAGTCAAAGAAAGGGACCCGAAACTCAGCACAAATGGCAGAAGGAGAAGCAAGCAAGGAAACAACATCGCAAGGAGGGTACCCTAGCCCAACAATACCAGGGTATGTACCGCCAAGGAAGAAAGGGACACCAGTGGTCTGGATAAACAAGAACGAACGATATGCCATTAAGATGCCGCCGATACCGAAAGGAGTTCCTCAAATTGGGAGCATTGCAGAAAATTTGCAGAAGCTACAATATAGCGACCATGACCTCGCAAAATTACAATAATGCACAGAAGCATACATCAATGTCAGCCATGGCGAAGGAGGCTCGACCACAAAGGAACCCGCAGACTGGGTGTTGGGATTGGATCAAGTGGCGCTGGTAGGCCTCACCAAGATACCTCACTTCTGGAGATTGGCACAGGTAAACACATGCGTCAAGCAGTTATTGGCTTGTTTTCATGACGGATACCTATGGATGCATGAAAATATTTCGGTCACAGTTGACCTGATCGCAAGAATCAATAGAATACCCAAGGACATAGAAGACCCTTCCCAGTTTTTCCAGGGGAAAGACAATGAAAAGAAGCTCATAGTAATCCTGAAGACGAAGTACGGAGTGGAGAAAAACTCCAAAGGATACCTAATTAACACAATTAAGAACCAGGCCATCAAGGTTGGAGCAAAGATATTAGCAATTAAGGTGGCGTGGAAGAACAGGCAAAAAGAATGCACTTCAGGCATCATCGCCTCCATGGAACAATGTGCCACAGGGGTACGGATGAACTGGTTGAAATTTCTGCTAAACCAATTGATGGAGGACGCACTGGACGCACAGGAGAAAGGGAAGGCATTCACATATTCATGGCTCCTGATGTTGGTCGCATTAGGAGGATGGAGGAAGCCAGAGCACTATGAATGCATGGAAACAGTAGAAGCCAGAGTACGAGAAGGGGCGCGGTACCAAAATTTATGGGCAATAACTGACAAAGAACGATAAGCATCCAAAATTGTACAAATCTACTTGTTCTTAAACATGATGTAGATAGATGCGCAAGCAATCTCACGGATAACTAAGCAAGCAACAAGGAAGTATCAACCGATCGAAAGGCTATTGGTTGAATCCCAAACAATTTATATTCAAGCATGGACAGATAAGCAGCAACAATGGATGCCAACACAGTACAAGTTGACTAAGAAGTAATTGGACGCCATCATCGAAAGATGGCCAGCAGGATGAAAATTTCCAACCGTAGAGGAGGAACTATAGAATGTCGAGAATGGATAGGAAACAACTCGACCAAAGCCGACAGTGGAAGAGAAAGGCTCAGCTAGTCGACAGGAGGGCGTAGGAGAAGATGATCTTGCAAAAGAACAGTTGTAGATGTCCAACCATGATAGAGCCTCATCAGCCACCCTGAAGGATTCCTTGCTAGAGGCACAGTGCGAAGAAACAAGGACAAAGCATAGGATGGACTGTGGAGGATGAATCACAAGTGGAGGTCTTCCTGAGGAGCAATTTAATAGGCTCCTGGAGAAACTAACAGAGGTCGTAGAAGGAAACTGTGCGAAAGTCACACAACACTCAACAGAATACTTCCACTAGGTAACCCAACTGCTATCCACACTAGCTAATGTAGTCGTAGAGACAAGGGTGCCACACAGGGAAGTCCCGCCAAGTTTGTTGACAAGAAGGGTCGAAGTAGAGGTTGACACACAGCCAAGGATAGTACATATTTTTCCAAACGTAATGGAAACATGCGATGAGGACTTGGACATGGAATTAAGGAAGTATGACTCAATCATGATAAATCTCAACCTACTACCAATGTTGACACTACAGAGAATTCAAACCGTAGCAAGTGCAGAAATCAACAACCGCGAGGCCAGAATGCATGACAAGATGGTGAGGTACAAGCAGCAAGCGCGCATCGAAGAGATGGAGGCACAATGTCTCAAGAAGAGAAACCCCAGACATCAGATGAAAAAGAGAAGGCTATAGAATATCGAGGCCGGTTGGAGAAGGCGATATCTAAGGCATGTGAGGAAGCCTCTGAGGTAGATCAGGAGATACTACCGGAAGCGAAAGTTATTTTATTAGGCATAGTTATCACTAAATTGCGGAAAGAAAATGCAGAGCTATGGGAAAGGGCAGTACCCAGCACACCACTGGAATAGATTCAGGGAAGGCAGAATGCGATCGAGGAAGCTGTGATGGAGATCACGGAGATGGAAAATATAGCCCAGACAATCACAGAGGGTGTCACTGATTTTTGGGGAAGTGTAATCCAGGACGAACAGCTAACCGAGCTGAAGGAGCAAATCAGTGAAGCAGAAACATGGTTGGAATCCTTGAAGGGATCACTTAAAGCGATGCCATCACTCATACAGATGAGGAAGGCTGCAGAACTAAAAGCAATGCAGCAGCGCATAACTAAGGCACGGGAAATGCATCAAAGAAGGGCCACACACTTGGACGAGCTACAAACAAAAGCAGAAGTCCTCGCAGTAAAGGAAATGAACGCAATGAAACAGGTCAAGCAACAACTGGAGGAAGCACAACATAAAAGTTGTGAACACCGAAAAAACCAGCAAGTAGAATAATGTACACAACTCAGAGAATCAGCGAAGGAAGTGGTTGACCAGATCAAAAATGCATACGACAATTTTCGACAATAGGTGAATGTAGTAGAGATGTCCAGCTGAGGTGGCTCAAGGGCGAGCCACAAGTTTGTGTTGGGGGCCTGTTGGAATGGGGTTAGATCGCATAAAGTGTGAAATCTGATAGCAGCGAAGAAGGATTATCCATGGAAGAAGGGACCATTCGTGGAGAACAAGGAGCTGACATAAGTGCAAGATTAGTTTAGTTAGTTAGAAAAGGTCATTTGGACCATTTGGTAACCGCCATAGTTGGCTATAAATAGGAATATGATTGTAAGACTAAGGCATTAGATTGGAGATCAAAGAATCAGTTGAAGAATAGAGAAGCGGATGATTTGTGTAATGTTTTGCTCTGCCTTCAACAAGTTTTGTATGGATCCGCGATAAGTTGTTTTGATGAGTCAATGCATGAAGGTGTTCGGCTATGTCCCTGCCGAATGATGATGTCTCTTTCTTGTGTTTTTTCTTATACCTAATGATGAATGCGACTAGATAATGTGCTATACTTAAACTCTGTTGTTCTATAATTTCTATGATGCTATCGCAATTTTTACCATGTTAGTGCGAATGTCAATTATACATAGATAGTGTGAATGATGAACGCATGGTTGAATTGGTAAGTATGATGCGAATATACATATATGGTTTCTGTAGCGACAAGTGAGCGCAGATGCATGTCCTTACCCCACTGCGGAAACCTGGTTCCTGCAACCCCCTTAATCATCTCGGGTGAGAATTCACTCACTTCGCGGGTGTTGTTGGAAAGGGTAAAACCTTTCTGGGCCGACTCTTAAGGGTGTTTGGTTGGTGTTTGTTGACAGCAGTGCGAAGTGAACCCTTGTCGACAGAACTATGTCAACACTCACTACTGGGAGTGGGAAGCAGATCATGCTACCTATCAATCAAAGATAGTTGAGGGATTACATCCCTGACTTGACTTGGGTTAGGACTCCTCTTTCCTGTTTAGAGTAGGTAGGTCTTTGAATAAGCTCGCTTGAGCAGTAGGTTTTGATTTTTTTTATTTTTACTGAGTGCTGAGTGTCTACCGAGTGCTAAGTTTTGCATGAGTTTCCCTGAGTTATTTAAGTCTCATTATCTTCCTTTTCCCAAGATTTTCCCTACGTAAAATAAAAATAAAATAATAAAGCATGTTAATTGATTTGATTAGTATCTTTTTGTTTTGCATTTGATATTCTTCTCTAGATTAGTATTTCATTTTATTCTATACATGCTTCTCGTGGTAGTTTGCTTCCATGTGTGTAGGAATAGGTACATTTGAAGATGAAGCAAAATAGTTAGGTGTTGGATTGAAGATTGATGCAATTAGTGTTGGGGACCATAGATTCTAAGGTTCTCAAGCACTCTCTCCCTTAGAACACGTGTCCCAGCTGGAACCATATGTTATCACATCCTTAGTAGTCGAGCTACCATGATTGCAGAGCAGTTTAGTATATATATTTTTGAGCCTGGCCTTTACAGAGTTTTAGTGAGATCGGCTATGATGAGAAGTATTACCTATGATCAATCACCCATCAGAAAATCCTAGATCAAAAATGCAATAGACCTTATGCCAAGGCTGATCCTCTTGACCTTATATTTGATGACCGAGATGACCTTTATCCCATACAGAGCAGTGCAGTGCCTAGAGTTTCAACAACAATGTTTAGTGGTTACAAGTGATCCAAATAGCAAATACAAGTATATGGCCCAGTAGGTATATGATATGCATTGGTTTTATTATCTTTCTCTTTTGGTCATTTTAATCGCTTGACTTAGTATCTAGTAATCATGATCTGGCAGTATATCTATATGAAGTGAATATGGTTTTTATTGATTATCTAAATGTTTTTATTACTTACATTTAGAATCTCTTTCTTTATACTCATTGGTTTTATCCTCCTAGGAGTGTGGACATGATCATTCCCACCTTTATGGATTGCTAGCTTAGGCATCACCTTCACTTTCCCCTTCCATCTGTTCTCTTTCCCTTTATTGGTTTCTACCCTAACTTACACCTCATCCTTTGATATGGACGAATTCCCTACTTTTTCCTCTGTGTTGGATAGCATCCCTATTAGTTTGTGTCTCGAATTTGAGTTGGAAACAAAAATTACCCTTTTGGTGAGCTATATTTGATACCTCGATCACTCTAGTCGGTTTCCCTGATGTTTGGTCTTGATTGTAGAAAGTACCCCTAGTTACTTGAGTTGTGTTGGCTAAAAACTGAAGTGAATTGTACTACCATCATTACATATGGAAACTATTGTTATATCTTTGTGAAAGCCCATGATAATACCTTAAAATCTGTGCTTCTCAGCACAATGAAAGAGGGCTGTGACATAATGGAAACTTGAATGAAAAACACCCTAGATGAAAGCTTGAGTAGTTGTGCTTCTAAGCACATGCAAAATGATCCCCAAAAGGGTTATGAAATGAATTGAAATGGAAACTAAAAAGAACCCTGGATGAAAGCTTTAGTAGTTGTGATTCTAAGCACATGAAAAATCCCCAAAAAGGTCATATAGGCCTAAAGAAAGCAATGGTTAAATATATGCTAAATCCAAAGACTGTTGGTAAAGGAAATGAAATGTAATGATTAATTCCTCACGTATCCCACGAGTTGTGATGTGAGATGAAGTAAGGGGAAACTAATTCTAAGTGTCCCATAGAACCTCAAGTTACAGTTAGCCAGGCACCTAGTCCATGTCGGTTCTAGAAAAGATCCTCACGGAGCTGATACAGCTATTGGCAGGCGGTTTGGATGAGTCAGCTGCGCAGCATCATGGATGCTGCGAAGGGTCAAAGATGCCACGCAAGTAGGAAAACATCGCGCAAGTCGATTAGTTTATGTAGTTTTGGGTCATTTGGACCACATTATGTGGGTTTTGGGTCATTTGGACCGCATTATGTGGGTTTTTGGGTTATCCTTTTTGTAAAGTCTGTTAAGAAGTAGTTAGACGATTGCCTAAGTGGACCGCAAATGTAAAGGTGCTAGCCTATAAATAGACATAGCATTGTAAGTGTCGATATACCAATAGAGAGATACATGAGCTGATGAATTAAGTAGATAGTTGAGCACGGATGATTTTGCTTGTTATTGTCTGCTAATATGGGTATGCGACAGAAGGATTATCTTGTTGTATCTGGGTTTTTGCGAAGATGAATATGATTTGACAGAGTTTTGAGTAGAATCATTGTGTCTTTCCTGTTTCCATGTGGTAAATGCATTATGCGATATGAATCTATGAATGATGCGATGTTTTCTTGCTGCAATTAATGTTTTACTATTATATCTATTGCGCATTAGTAGTCCTATCAATGATAAGATCTGTTGAATGATGTTTCAATTATGCTTAATGCCTAAGTCGAATGGTTAGATCTATTTTTGAATGTTGTAATAAGTTGATTAGTTGATATCCAAAATCCTCCTTCATTCGACAAAAACGTGGTTCTGTCAGCTCTCCCTTGAACATCTCGGGTGAGACTTCATTTGCTCTGCAGGTGTTGTTGGATGGGGTTAAACCTGTCTGGGCCGGTGCTCAGGGAGATCGCGGTGGTTTGGGTGTCAACAGTGAGAGGAACCCCTATCGACTGGGTTTGTGTCAACAATAGCTTGGATGTGAGTTGTAGACATTTTCCAATGTTGAATAAGCACTCCTCTAAACAACTTATCCCATTTGTGAGACACCTCCATTCCCTGTGTGTTTATTATCCTACATATGATTAAGTGTGTATTCCCTTTCCCTTATCCAAAGTATCACAGTGTTGAGTCAGTTAAGTCATCCCCTTGTCCTAGCCTTCAATTTTTCAGCTTCACCCTTTGCTAGCAAATTGATCATGTCTGCAGAATGAGTATATCCTTGAGGTTCTTTTGTAAGTAAATGATTATTTGAACGTATGCTTGATTATAATTATTTATTAACTACCAATGAAATGATGCTTAATACTTTAAGTCTTGCTATGAGAATGATTAAAAGAGCATGTATTAACCATTTGCACTTGCAGCAACAAGATTTCCTAGCCTAGGTCATTTTTTTATCAGTTTGATCGGTCAAACCTAGTTTGACCAAGTCAAGATCCGTGATGAGTTGGACCAGTGATATTGTATGATGATGATTTATGGTCCTTTGATACACCTCTGATGGTTCTATACAGTGGACACAAGTTTTATATGATGGTTGATGCACTTTTTATTGGTTATTATTATTTCTAGGCCATTTTATTATTATTGTCCGGGTATGGCTGAGGCTACAGATCATTTTATAGGTGGCCACAGGGTGTATGGGTACTCATATATAGTATATTTGGATCTTATGAGTCCATTGACACACTCAGTTATCAGTTTCATTCACTCACAGTGATGATATGGTCATATTTCCACATTTTGTCAGTTTTGCCATGCAGAAATGGCTTATCTAGCAATAACATTGAGCTAGCACGTTTACCTAGGGAGATAGGATAGGATAGGGGTGGTCCAGCCACTTGTTATTACCATATGAACCCCTCTCTAGACATGATGGTATAGTCATATTTTGTTCCCGGGCACCAGACAGTGAGCTGCAGGAAGTTTGATGGTTTTTCAGGTGGGATAAAAATGGGAAAAAAAGGTCATTGAGGAAATTGATTTGGGCTATTGAGGCAAGGTTTTGGCATGAGGTTTGTTAAGAAGTCAAGTGTGACGTATTCCACTCCTTCCAGATTAGCTTGCAGCATTCAGTGGGGTCCACACACTCTCCGGGTTGTGATTTGATGCATTCTTCTCTCTTTGAGGGGGACACGATTTTATCATTTAGTCACTTGGACATATATTTGAGTGATATCTTATGTTATTGTGCCATGGGGTGTTTCTAGTGAAGGATAATAAGACCTCCTATCCCGACAATGTGCTCCTAGTCACTTGTCCTTGTCATCTTATGTGGTACCCACTTGTATGAGTCACTTTTATGTGGTGTGCATCCCCCTAGGGCTTCTTTTAGTGAGTGCACACCCCCTCTAGTGAGTTTATCTATGTTATATTATTCCAGCTCATCATAGTTGTTGATTAGATTGGACTTATCTTTTGATCTCAACCACTCGTTCATAAAGTGGCTACGGTTTTTTTCTCTCTCCTCATATTTAAGGAAGAGGCCACCCTATTGTAAAGGCATCTGGAGATTTTTGGATCTTGGTTATTGGAATGCAAGAAATATTTTTTGAGTAAATGCTTGGATCTTGAGATGGATGTTTGGCTATGATGATTGAAATTACTTTTCCATTGCACTGAAGGATTTTGGTAGCTATTTTGTATTTTTTTGTTCCAATATATCGATTTGCAGGTTGAAGAAGATGATTTGGAGGAGTGCGCATTGGTGGGGAGTCTCACCTTGTTACCTTCTATCAGATCTTGGTTCAAACAGGGAGTGATTTTGTATTTGTACCAATTATTCCTGATCATTTGCATCTACCCTCATTGTTGTTTGCTAATTGAGCTTTGTCTCCTTGGTTTTGCACGAAGAGAGGGGCGCACTAGTGGACTTGGGAAAATCGCATGAGCAAGAGAAACTACCATATATTTCATTTGATCTTTGTGGGAGTAATCCTCGTCATAGCGAAATTCATTCTCATCATCCAGGTACGCTCAAAGGGTACGCATTTTATTCTCTTAACTTATCCATTAATCATCTAGATATCAAACCCTCATTTTTTATTTTTTTAGATCTGTTAATATCTGGCAATTGCATGGGATTAATAATTAAAACCGACCTCAATAATAATTAATAAACCTTGGAGAGCAAATTTTGTGGGCATCTGACTCCATTTACCCCTTGATCTAAGGCACTAAGCCTCTCCAATGGAGGTCGCACTTTTGGGTAGGTGGGATTTTTCCAGATCTGTAATGTGGGTATTACTTTTTCCTCATCAAATCCATAGATCCATTGAGTAGCAACCCTTCTAGTGCCATTTCATCTTGATCTTCACCTTGTCGACACCATTTTGACCATTTTCCATAATTTAAGGGTGGGCCCCACTTGGATCTTTCTATTTGGCATTAGATCTATCTAGATCTACTAATCTAAACTCACAAGTGGCTTAATATTTCCTTGGTTGAACAATTGTCCATCCTAAAAGCCTCTTCAACCAAGCCCTAAATCCTTGGGTCCACTTATCCTTCATAGATCTAGATCCATTCACTCTCGATCTTCTCCTATTTCACTTTCACATTTCCCTAGGAGGTCTTGAGTTGGTTCACTATCCTTCATTGGATGGATAGGGTCTCCCCCTTGGTATTGCGTAGGATATATCTAAAGGGAAGAGTGCCTCGGTTAGCATGACACCCTATTGCCTTGGGAACTGTGGCATCTCTTGGGTCACCTCTTTAGTTTTTCGACGCCTCTACCATCCTAGATAGGATCACCTTTTGGGAAAACTACGAGTTGTGTGATAACAATACCAAAAAAATATATATAAAACTAACAATCATAACACCAATTGTAGTTGTGATTCATACATGATATATTATGCCTAGAAATAAGGTTGCATTGCTTTAATTTAACTACTGAATGGTTGAAGGGAAATTACAATTAGAAATGTTATATGCCATTGATGGAGGAGCTTGAAAGTGAGAAATCCAACACTTGGATGGAATGGAATTATTGTGGGTTTATGACTAATTTTGAATTCTTTGCACCCCTACTTTGCTCACATATCAATAGCTAGGAGTGTGCCAGGAAGAGATACCTGCAAATGTTTTAAAAGCATTTTTTTCTTGTCAAATGGAGGAATGAGGGAATTGATATATCATATCGAACTTGTGAAATTCAACAGGATAAATAGATGGAAAAAATTATGTCTGTGGCACATATACCTTTTCCCCAAGTTTGAAAGGATATAGTCCTTTGTATGGGAAACTACTGCACTAGAATGAATCCCCAAGTCCACACCAACAAAACCAAGACATCCATTATGTCAGAAAAATAATAAGAGATTATACTACATTTTGATTCCTATATTGTGATAATGTTAACTATTTGGAATATAAAATAGGGAACTTATATTATATTATACACTACAAATCCCAGGAGCATTTAAAATGGATTTGGCTTAGCAATCACTGTGTTGCAACTTGAAATTAGTGAAGTACTCCAAAAACATTTAAAATATATTTTTCACAATAATACTATGAAATTAGTTCGAAAAAAATGGTTAGTGGACTATCTTTGTCATTGATAGAGTGTACATTATGACTTTCAATATTGAGTTGTAGTTCTATGAAATTGACTTACCTTCTTTCATGTCTTGGACTGATGTTTCTTTGCAATTTTGTAGCTTGCTTTGGCATGCCTCCTTCTTGTTATGTTTTTTACTCAAGTTTGTGTAAAATATTTTGTTGGATTCATTGAATGTCCATAATCCACATCTATTGAGTACTTGTTCATGTTGTAATTTATATAAAGAGTAGTAATGATTATCATGTCATTTCTTAGTTATAGTGCATCATTTTTTATTAGAAATCTGCAACTACTTGAATGTCTAATGTCTTCTATCCAAATTGTCATAGTTGAGACAATTATTTTCTCGACGACCATCTAATCTAACCTTGCAGCAATCAACTTGATTTGCACGTTTTCATGGTATGCATCTCGGATAAGTTATCAATTGGACAACATTCCATTTTTTTAGTAATAAGTTATTTTATTTCCAGCCAGTGCAGGTGGTTTCAATTACATCCAAATTTTCAACAACAAGCAAAGTGACCTAGTTTAGTCTTTGGCCACACATCCCAAACAAATGAAAAGGCCGATGGAATTTAGGAAACATTTTTTCCATTTCCATTAGGACCCCTATGCATGGGAACTCCAGTGTTGCAAGTGTTGTCAAGCAGTACTCAAAGGGAAAGTATGGACCTGGTCAACCAGAATTCCAGCTCTGTTGAAATTTTCAGCTCATTGTAACAGTTTACTACGCTTAGATTGAAACATTAGCAGCTAGAAATGGTAATGATCTATTGCACTCAAATTAAATCCCTTGCAACTAGAAACAAAATGCTTTAACTCACTCTCAAAGTTGCAAAATCTATGCTAAAAAATTGAAACGCATCACACTGAAAAAAAATATATGAACAATGAATGCTAGGTGGACTATGTTAGGAACCCATGTCAACCCTTCTCTTTACTTTGTTAGTATATTGTTGTTGGACGCATTGTTAGGATATTCCTATACTCCATCCTAGTCCCACCAGTATTTTGATCATTTACATTTCCAGTCATGCATGCACCTTTAGGGTTTGCATGCATTCTAGGGTTTGCATGCATCCCAGTCATCAGTCCAACACCTAGCCCTCAGTTAGCCAGCCCCCAGGAGATTCTCACTATTCATTTTTAGCCCTCCAGTTGCTTAATGCGCCCTTCTTCCTTGATTTTAGGGAGCAACTCGCCCTTCTTCACCTACCAGTCCAGTTGTCACTCAGTTACACTTAGTTACACTGAGTTACACTCAATTACACTTAGTTACATTGAGTTACACTCAGTTACACCTACCAGAGTTAGTTTGACTGATGGTTGACAGTTACTTGAGCATTGATGACTCCACTGATGATGATGAAGACTTCCAGTTGTGCTCCAATGATCATGAGGACACCTAGTTGTGCTCCAATGACACTCTATTGATCTTATGATCACTCTGAGAGGCTAATTCGAATTGCCACCTTGGGCATTCAAATCCTCTCTACCATTGTACTATTTATTTGTCCATATTGTGATTAATTAATTAGTGTGTGTGAAGTATTATTGCTTCTATCCGAGTTCTACTGTACCATATTATTCTGTTGCTCATTATACTGTATTGTTTACTCTTCTTCTATTTTCCTGCTTAATCATAATTACTCTTGTGAGGTATACATCATCTCTTAGATCTGCTGTGAGGATTTTCACATGGTATCAGAGCATGTTGAGAGTATTGTTTATCTCCATTCTTGAGAGCTTTTTGCAGGTTATTACCAAGATTTCGAGTGTAGCAGTTGCAGCAATTTCTACATTTTTGCAGCAGTAGCAGTTGCAGTTATTCTATATTGTTTTTGCAGGTCTTCTATAGCTTCAATGTATCCTAAATTAGAAGAAATCACTCCTCTTTCTCTATTCAAATATGATGAATGGAAACCAAAAATAATAGCATATTTAAAGAGCCATGATCTCTTTGATTGCTATTTTGAAAGAGAGTTCGAATCATCTACAAAGAAGATTAAATGGTTGAATAAAGGTGGCATGCACATTGGAAGAATGAAGCTTACTATGCTGGATTACATATTTCTCCCGACCATCATTGATATTGAAACTCCAAAAGAGTTATGGGCTCATCTGGATGAAAGATTCGGCAAAAAGAATGATGGTTTTGGTCCAAATCCCTTCAAAAGCAAGCAAGGTGATGCATTCGCTCCACTTGATGGTCTCTCAGATCATGATGCATTCGCTCCTCCTGATGGTCTCTCAGATCATGTTGCATTCGCTCCCCTTGATGATCTCTCAGATCATAAACCAGTATCATCTCATATTGAAGTTGTTGACAAAGAACTTGCAAATTCTTCGCTCATGCTCAAACTTTCTTCTCTTTTTGTGCCAGCTCACACTCTAGATATTGCAGAAGGTCCTAAATCCTCTCTTGCACCAGAGTCTGTTGGTTTGCATCGTGATCACATGATTATTTCAGAGGTAATATCAGCTAATGGAGGTAATGCATTCGCTCCTCTTCAACAAACATCTCTTATTTACTACTATATGATCATTAGCACATGCTTTCAGAAGGTTATTGAAGAATATGGCCATTGCCACCCGCTTGGGATCATTTCTCATGCATGTGACAATTTTGATCTCACCCCTGCTAGTTCAAAGGAGATCTCAAGAAACTGTTGTTTAAGTCTTAAATCTGATTTTGATTTCAAGCAAACATGTAATAGTTATTTTTGGCATAATCTCACCCATGGTGGTTCGAAGGAGAAGACAAAAGACTATATGCACTTTCACAGATTTGATTCTGTTGGTTGTGGAGCCAGATCTTCTAGTCTCATAGATGATATTGTATTAGCCGTGTTTGTACCCCAATTCTATATGATGTGTAGGTGGACTGTACACTCACCCCAGCGGGGGGGGTGTGGGGGGGCATCGCCCCCCCACGGGGTTCCAGGGGGGACCATCCCCCCTGGCTGGGGGGTCTGGGGGCAGCGCCCTCGAGAAATGGGGGTTCGGGGGCAACGCCCCCGAATAAAATTTTTGGGGCTGTTTTCGTCAGCTGTTTTGCGGGCCCATGGTTTTGGGTATCCCGTGGTATTTTTCCATTGTATTTCCCTTATAAAAGAAAGACATTGTAATACGGCTAGGGTTGAGGTATTAGGTTTTATGCATTGTAAATATCTTTGAGATCTGGAGAGAGACTGAAAAACAGAGAAGAGGAAGTGCAGCGGTTGTGCTGCAGGTTGTATCCCTTCGACTTGCTGGACGGTAATAATAATAAGGACTGGCAAATTCAGTGTGGACGTAGCCCAATTTGGGTGAACCACGATATATCTGTGTCTCTCTTGTAATGTGTATGTGTGATTATATTTGCATTTCCGTTTATTGTTATTGCTCTGCGATCCTGTTTTTCTAACAGATTCTACCTCAGCTGATTTGAATCACAAGTTCAAGGATCATTCTCATATTGTTGGATTTGTTCTCATCACATTCGAACTGAAGAGCAAGTACAAACACATGCTTTTTGAGCATGATCCACTTCTTCCCAAGAAGAAGATACCTCCAGACATATGACCAAGCATCACACCTACTTGAGTTTGGAGCATTTATTTTTATGTGTGCCTTACAGTCTATTTTTTGAGGAGGGGGTATGTTTCCCATGAAATTTTCCTACTTCCTTGGTTTATTTACTGTTATTATTCATTGTATTGGGTGACCTTTGGTCTTAGTTACCAGGGCCCAGGATGGATTAAGGGGGGGGTGTTAGGATATTCCTATACTCCATCCTAGTCCCACCAGTATTTTGATCATTTACATTTCCAGTCATGCATGCACCTTTAGGGTTTGCATGCATCCTAGTCATCAGTCCAGCACCTAGCCCTCAGTTAGCCAGCCCCCAAGAGCTTCTCACTATTCAATTTTAGCCCTCCAGTTGCTTAATGCGCCCTTCTTCCTTGATTTTAGGGAGCAACTCGCCCTTCTTCACCTATCAGTCCAGTTGTCACTCAGTTACACTCAGTTACACTTAGTTACACTGAGTTACACTCAATTACACTTAGTTACATTGAGTTACACTAAGTTACACCTACCAGAGTTAGTTTGACTGATGGTTGACAGTTACTTGAGCATTGATGACTCCATTGATGATGATGAAGACTTCCAGTTGTGCTCCAATGATCATGACACCTAGTTGTGCTCTGATGACACTCTATTGATCTTATGATCACTCCGAGAGGCTAATTCGAATTGCCACCTTGGGCATTCGAATCCTCTCTGCCATTGTACTATTTATTTGTCCATATTGTGATTAATTAATTAGTGTGTGTGAAGTATTATTGCTTCTATCCGAGTTCTACTGTACCATATTATTATGTTGCTCATTATACTGTATTGTTTACTCTTCTTCTATTTTCCTGCTTAATCATAATTACTCTTGTGAGGTATACATCATCTCTTAGATCTGCTGTGAGGATTTTCACACGCATATGCTTTGTAAGTCGTACCATAGTATTTGTTGATCGATAGTTTGTATTAGCCCATGGTATTGACCCATAGTATTGGACGCATATGCTTTGTAAGTCGTCCTGTAGTATTATATGTTCCATGGTATTGACCCATAGTATTGGGCATCGACTTAGTATATAAGTGTGTGTTGAGGCCAATGAAGGAGCGATGAAGTTATTTGTATTGAGCTTGCTCAAAGGAGGTTTCCCCCTTGAAGTGGCCTGTGATCAATAAAGTGATTCTGAGTTCTGTTCTTAGTGCTATCTCATGTATTTTCATTAATTAATTGTTGCAGGTTCCTCACATCTGGTATCAGAGCACTTTCTTGGGCTCGCTGGGTGAAATTTATGCCAATTTTTTTTAGCATCTGTTGCAGGTTCGGATCTGGGAATAATCCCTATACGCTTAACTGTGGGAAGTACTTGGGCATAACCCCTAAAAATCATTGTGAGGAGTACCACAGGAACCCGAAGTAGCTGGCCCATTAAGAGGACCTTCCAACGAAAAGGGCAACGACCCCTACCTGATTGACTAGCTCTCACCCGTGAGGTAAACCAAGAGTTGTTGTTTGTGGCAAAGCAGTTATCAGTTTTACCTGAGTCGTGGAGTGAGGGGTACTACCCCAATATGAAAGCCATCAGACAACATCGGTGGCCAAGTGAATCCCCTAAACCGTTAGGAAGCCGAGCATACCTGGGGTCCATATCTATTTTCAGTTGATAAATTGCAGATTTCCTCTGCCCATAACTGTTGTTGGTCACTTCCACGCCGTTGCAGATCCATCTGTTGCTGATCACTTCTACGTCGTTGCATATCCATCTGTTGCCGATCACTTCCACGCTGTTGCAGATCCATCTGTTGCCAATCCCTTCCGCGTCGTTGCAGATCCATTTCTGGAAAAAAAATTCTATTTTTCCACCATATCTCCCTTGTTTTAACTCTGTTTCCCTTGAAACTTCCCTGACACCCCTGCAATCCCATTTTGCATATTTCATTCCTGAGGACCCTATCCCAAATTCCACTTCCCAATGCCATAAATTCCACATTTGTCTATTTTTAGAGTTTGCCATAACTTCTTTGATTTTCACCCAATCACCTTCAAATTTTACCACAGTGTTCATTTCATATTTCTGCTTCTTTGTCCCTGTCAGCCAAATTTTCTCATTCTTTCACCCCGCTTCTGAAATCCCCCTTTTCTGTTTCCCTGTCCCTTTGAAAGTGTCTAAAACCTAGTCAAACCCAAATTACCCATCAAATTTTTTCCCAAATCCAGATTTTCCTTTACCAAAACAGTTTCTGTTTTTGTTTATCTACCCACTAAAAAAGAAAACTCCTGGTTATGGTTCTCACCCACGCAGGAGCAAACTCCATGGAGGAAGCACTTGTAGCCATCCAAACCAAACTCCAGGATCTGGATGAAAAATTTATCAACCTCCATCTTCAACATTCAACCATGAACAATAACAAATAGCCATAATATTTTGCAGCCACTGGGTTCTCTTCTTCCAACAATTTTCGTGGGCCGAAGCTTGATTTTCCTCACTTCAATGGTACTGATCCAACTGGATGGATATACTGGGCAGAACAATATTTCAGTATGCATAATACTTTTGATGTCCAGAAAGTTCCACTTGCATCCTTTCATTTGGAATAGGAAGCCATTCAATGGTACCGTTGGTACATTAAAGCTCATCACGAGCCAAAATGGATAGATTTTTGCCAACTCCTTTTGCAACGATTTGGTCCTAGTGCTTTTGATGATTTCACAGGAGCACTCACTAAACTTCACCAAATTGGCACAGTGAGGGATTATCAGACAGAATTTGAGAAACTGGCCAATCACACAGAAGGATTATCTGATGAATTCTACAGAAGTTGTTTTATCAGTGGTCTCAAGGATTAAATCCGCTCAGAGGTCAAAATGTTGTGTCCCAACACAATGATGGAAGTCCTAGGGTTGGCTAAGTTGGCAGAGGACAAGATCACAACCCAACAACGCTCCAAACCCACCTTTGTTCCCTTTAGAAATATGGGTTCCCAAATACCTCCCATCACGCCAACTCCTTGACCAACTCCTATCAAGCATTTTTCTGAACCAGAGATGCGGCCACGCCAAGAAAAAGGGCTTTGTTATAATTGTGATGAGAAATTCACTCGGGGACATAGATGTGTTGAGAAAAATCTCTATCTCTTGGATGTGAATTCTCCACCTGCCTCTGAACTTGGTGAAGAAGCTCCAGATACAATAGATGATCAAGTCGACATTCAACACCCGCTTGTTGACCCCCCATCTCAGGACAACCCACCAAAGATCTCTCTCCATGCTTCAACTGGCGTCACCACCCCACAAACAATGCGGGTCCAGGATTACTTCAAGAAGTTCCCTCTTACCATACTCATTGATTCTAGTAGCACACATAACTTCATTGACCCTCGGATTTCCAAACAGGCTAATTGTTTTATCCATCCTTGCTCCAACTTTGAAGTCAAGGTTTCCAATGGGGGCACCTTACCTTGCAAGAGGAAGTGTCAAAATGTGTGTATCTCTCTGGAAGATTATAACCTGCGCTCTGACATGTTTTCCTTGTCCTTAGGTGGATGTGATGTGGTTTTGGGCCTTCAATGGTTATGCACTCTTGGCCCCATTTTATGGGATTTTGCTGAACTTTGGATGCAGTTTTCAGTCAATGGGAAACAACACAAATTTACGGGCTTACAACCAGGGTCTCTTCGCATCATCAGTTCACATCACCTGGCAAATATCCTTAAGAAGAATTCACATGGTGTCATCGCTCAGCTCCATTCCATTCAGATGCACCCATCAACGGTCTCCACTACTTCCTTGGATAGATATGCAGGTGTCTTTACTGAACCAGTGGGCTTGTTTCCTTCAAGAGACCTTTTCGGTAAGAATTTAGCCGCATCTACATATCAGAAGGAACTGATGGTTATTTTGCATGTAGTACAGAAGTGGCAGCCATCCCTATTACAGAATTATTTCTACATCAAGACTGATCTCCAGCGTCTGGAAAATTTCCTGGAACAACGAGTCTCCTCCCCAGCACACCTGAAATGGGTTATCCAACTCATGGGTTCTGCCTATGCAATCACTTACAATATGGGTAAGGACAATCTGTTGGCAGATGCTCCTTCTCGCACACTTGATGACCCAGTTTCTCTTACATCTCTTTCTCTGCTTGTTCCACATTGGTTGCAATTTGATCAACATGGCTATCCCTTCTATGAACTCCATGCTTCTCCATCGGTAGGGTACTCTGGGTTCCTAAAAACGTATGACCGGGAACAATGTAACTTCTTTTGGCAGGGACTAAAAATGACAATTCAACAGATGGTGGTTGACTATGATACTTTCCAGGTCAACAAGGGTGAAACGACACTCCTTTCGGGATTGCTCAAACCCTTGCTCATCCCTACACAGATTTGGACAACTATTTCTATGGATTTCCTTGAAGCGCTCTGGTGGTACAATACCACATCTAAAATGACACCATATGAAGCAGTCTATGGACAAGCACCGCCAGTTATTCTTCCATACACCCTCAGCAGTTCCCTAGTTTAGGAAATTGACTCGGTTCTTCGAAACCGCGATCAGATTCTTCTCATTCTGCAGGACAATCTTCACATGGAAAGAATTCAACTGAAACAACACGCCGATCAACACTGTTCTAAGTGCCATTTTCATGCAGCTGATATGGTTCTTCTTCATCTACAACCTTCCAAGCAATCCTCCCTGAAACTCAAAAGGTGTTAGCTTCTCTCTCACTCTCTCACAGAGGCATTAATTCAGTGGCACGGAATGCAACCCGCGGATGCTACAGGGGAACCAGTCCTTCAGATTCTGCATCAATTTCCACATCTAAAGATTTGAGGAAAAAGATTTTTCTAAGAGAGAGGGGATGTTAGGAACCCGTGTCAACACTTCTCTTTACTTTGTTAGTATATTGTTGTTGGACGCATATGCTTTGTAAGTCGTCCTATAGTATTTGTTGATCCATAGTTTGTATTAGCCCATGGTATTGACCCATAGTATTGGACGCATATGATTTGTAAGTCATCCCGTAGTATTATATGTCCCATGGTATTGACCCATATTATTGGGCATAGACGTAGTATATAAGTGTGTGTTGAGGCCAATGAAGGCACAATGAAGTTATTTGTATTGAGCTTGCTCAAAGGAGGTTGCCCCCTCGAAGTGGCCTGTGATAAATAAAGTGATTTTGAGTTCCGTTCTTACTGTTATCTCATGTGTTTTCATTAATTAATTGTTGCAGGTTCCTCACAGACTAGCAAACCTATTAGTCCACGCCAACAAATTAGGAATAAGTGATTTCCAAACTTTATTTCAAGGATAAATCCATTTTCAATTTAGAGACTAAAGGTACTAGTGTTTCCAATAATACTATTGGACACTCTTCATGAGGGAGGTGTCTACAATGGGGCGATATAAGTCATATTAATTGAGCAAACTACAATTCACATGGATATAGATTTCTTTTGCATTACATGATATATACAACATGGTTTGAATCTAGGAAAATAAAGGAAATATAATGAATCGCAATATTTTGACTTCTAGATACTGAGGCTTAAGTTGATTTAGTTGAGATAGTGTGTCATCTGCACTAACTAGCACAATTCCCTTGACTTCTACTTTCATCACCACCATAAACCTCAGTACTTACATATTTGAAGGCATCTGCATATAACTTTGTATGGGACAAGAACATGGGCACGAACTGAAATAGTAAGTTGTTCAAATTTCCAATTGTAAGTTAGTTTCCATTCTTGCCCCGTGCTGCTAGTGGTAGTATCCAAAACTAGATCACCTTTTATTATCTATTATGTACCAAGATGATAAGTGAATATCATATTCAACTTTGAAAATTATGTTATTAGACAGGTCACCAAACTACCTTGGAAACTCACATTGGAAATATCCTGACGTCTATAAAACCTTTCAGTTGCCATTACGGCTAGTAATCCATTATCATCATGACTAATAAGCATAATAGAAGAACACACCATCTTTTGAAAAAATAATAATAACGAACCAACCTGCAAGAAGCATCAACATGGTATTGGGTAGCTCATGGTATTTTCCCATGGTAATCCCTCTTTAAAATAAAGACATTGCAATAAGGTTGTGTATTGTATTGTAGTATTGTGAAAAATATTTCTATGATTGTGTGAGAGAGACTATGAGGGAGTGAAGAGGAAATTGCAGTGGATATGTTGTGGGCTATATCCCTTCATTTGTTGGATGGTATAATAAAAGGACTGGCAATTTCTCTGTGGATGTATCCCATATTGGGTGAACCACATATATTGGTGTCTCTTTTGTATTGTGTTTATGTGTTTTATTCCTACATCTTATTTTATGCTATTGTTCTGTGATCCTATTTTTCTAACCACACATAAATATCCCTCCTCCTACCACTAACCCCCTGTATCAATCAATTGACCCCTAACACCCCACATGGCCCTTTTGTGTGTCAAGATCTCCTCTCATCTTTTGGTCAACCATCCTTGGCTTGTATTGGTGCAATTTAATATCCAAAAAACATTCTTCAGTGAAATTCATACCAGTAAAAAATTATCAGGGATTTCATTTCCATATTGCAAGTAGTGTGGAAGTATTAACACTAAAAGGATTTACATTATACCAGTGGGAACATAAGTGGCATCATAATTTGAGACCTACCTAATTCCCCATACGGATGTTCGAATATCCTCTCATCATTTAGTCAACCCTCCAGTCGTGTTGACAGAAAAAATATTGAAATTTAAATAAAACCATCAACTTAAAACCCTAGTCAACTTAAAACACCTAACCTCCACCCCTCTCTGTCCCTCAACCCCCTAACACCCCAGCACCCCACTAATTCTCTCTCTCTCTATACATATACATATATACATACATACATACATACATACATACATATATATATATATAGATATATATCACATACACATGTACATATCTCTAAGCCTCCCCCTACCACTAACCTCAGTCCACTCTCTCTCTCTCTAACACCACCCCCCTCTCTACCTCTAACCTCCTAACACCCCCCCTTTCTCTATACCTCTAGCATCCCCCCTCTCTCTATCTCTCTCATACTCCCCCTACCCCTAACCCCCTAACACCCCCCCCCTCTCTACCTCTAACTCCCTAACACCCGCCCATCTCTCTCTACCTCTAAACCTCTAACATCCCCCTCTCTCTATCATAATCCCCCTACCCCTAATACTCCCCTCTATATCTCTATCATACTCACCCTAACCATAACCCCTAACCCCTTTCTCTATCTCTCTCCTACTCCCCCTACCCCTAACCCCCTAAAACCCCCCCTCTCTACCTCTATCCCCTTAACACCAACCCATCTCTCTCTACTTATAACCCCCTAACAACCCCTCCTCTCTCTATATCTCTCCTACTCCCCCCCACCACTACCCCCCCTTCCCTCTCTCTGTCTCTCTCCTACTCCCCTTACCACTAACCCCCTAAAACCCCACCCCCTACCTCTAACCCCAAAAGTATTACTAATCCTTAGTGTCATATACAATAAATTTTTACTGGTGCATATCACGCATCTGATTTTGTGAACAAAATTACATGCACGTTCCTTAGTTATATATCGCACACGCGTTTAGTTTGACACCATATTTTTCAAGTTCCGAAAATATAATTATTGATACATTGTCGATTCAAGATATTATGGTAGGGTAATAATAATAGTAAGAATATGTGTGTGTGTGTGTGGTCAAAAAGGAATAATTGCGAAATAAAAACCCATGAACCTGATAAAACTATTCACATATGGAATCTCCTTTTTTGTGGGACCAATGTTCTAAGCATCTCTTGTGAGCATATTGTGGATAAAAGAGAAGATATTTTGGATCAAGAATTCAAAAATAAACATTGAATAGTGATAAAACTTTGAAAACACCATACAAACCATTGTTATATATCTTCCTAAATCCTAATCCCTAAACCCTGCACCTTCAAGGTGCCAGAATAGGCACATGAATTCTCCATATTTCCTTTGTTGTCTTCTTCCTGAAAAATATGACATTAAGCTAGTGCAGCATATCCACTTTCCATTAGTGGTTTCTGTTTTAAAAAAATTATAGACATTACTAGGAACTCAAGTTGTTATTCAAAACTTCTAAAAAGAAAATAGTTACCAATATCAAAATAAGAATTCACAACTATGCAAATATTTCTCAAACTGAGGAAAAATTACCTTCCTGTCTTCACCTAACCCCCACCCATCTCTCTCTCCCCCAACCCCCCTAACACCCCCCCTCTCTACCTATAACCCCCTAACACCCCTCTCTCTATCTCTCTCATACTCCCCCTACCCCTAACCCACCCTCTCTCTATATATCTCCTAATCCCCCTACCCCTAACCCCCCTAACAACTCCCCTCTCTATCTACCTTTAACTCCCCCCTCTCCCTATCTCTCTCATACTCCCTCTACCCCTAACCCCCTAACATCCCCCCTCCTCTAACTCTAACCCCATAACCCCCCCCCTGCTCTCTCTCACTACATCTAACCCCCTAATCCTAACTCCCCCTCTCTTTATATCTCTCCTACTCCCCCTACCCTTAAACCCCTAACACCCCCCTTCTCTACCTCTAACCCCCCCCTCTCTATCTATATCATACTCTCCCTAACCCTAACACCCCCCATCTCTACCTCTAACCTCATAACACCCCCTCCTCTATCTCTACCTCTAACCCACTACCTCTTAACCCCCCCTCTCACAACAAAATATGAACCCAAAATCCGACGAAATTGACTGTATCGTCAGATTTCATCTTTTAAATTACGGATTTTGAACAATTTTTTTTAATTGATGCATGGCATCGTCGGATATCCGACGACCGTCAGTTATCCGACAACTCCTGTCGGTTATCCGATGACATTCGTTGGGTATACGACCTCTATTTTATAACCGTAACTATGATTATATCGTTGGATATCCGACGAACTTTAAATTTCAAAAAACTATAAATTATGGAAACATTCCGACATGTTTGCTATACATGCGACTATTTGCGGAAATTATATTCTTCGCACAGTTTGTTTTCCATAAAAAAATACACAATTATTTCTATTGTTTTTGTGATTAAGAATAGTGAAGTGTAGAGCTTGATTTTCTAAGATCGATAATCTTCATTCAAGCTCTTTATGAGAAAATATCAAATAGCAATATTCCTGATCCAGATGAACAAAATCGACAATTGCTTGCTAAATTGTGGGATGGACTGAAAAGAAAGGGTGATGGGAAATGTTATTGTCCATGTAGTCAATGCAGGGGCTTTAAAAGGAGAATAATAAAGATCACAACAGCCAGAAAACATTGTAGGGAACATGGACACACTGAGGGGGGCCATGAATATCGTCCATTTGTAAGTTTTGCTTTATATATGTTTTTATATTGATTGCTTTTGTAAATGTATGTATTATTTTAATATTTATTATATTAGCTTATATCTATTGATGGTTTCATGTAATTATAAAGGAAAGACATCCTACAGCATATCGTCCGGAGGAAGTGCTTTCAAAACAAGTACCGAAGGAACATGGAGCTCTAAATAATGAAGAACAAGTTAATAATCATATTGATAACATAGTTGAAGATGATGGTACAAATACATTGATCCATGATACATTTAATGTTAGAATGGATGATTATGATGATCATGATCATGAAAATGATTACTTTGATGATATTCATGATTTACCTCTTCTTGAGAAGGCATACGAACCCTATTATGAGGGCTCCAACACAAATCTTCTCTCTATTATATTGTTGATAATGAACTTGAAGGTTATGAATGGTCTTTCAAACACATCAGTCACATGGATGTTAAGGTATGTAATATATTCCATCATATATATATATGATCACGCTAAAGGTTATCATTATTTGTCTAATAATTTTATTGTTAATTCATAAGTCAAATTAATACGGATGAAATGTGTTTCATTAATATCATTTATATATTATATTAACTAGATTTTTATTTTTAATTTGTTGTATCTTGCTAGCTGAATTTTTGTTACCACTGTCAAATATTTTATCTCGCACATATCGATATTTATCTGCCATCATGAAAGAAATTAGAATGCAATATGAAGAAATTCATGCATGCCCCGATGATAATGTTATATATTATAATAAGCATAAATTTGAAACAGAATGTCTGGAATGTCATATCAGTAGATATTGAACAAATCAAGTAACAAAAAAGGTTCTTCGTTATATTCCCATAATTCCACGTTTTCAACGACTGTTCAGGTGCAAAAACATAGCACAATTTATGGATTACCATGCACAGAACAGAAGTCAATATGACATTATTCGAATGCCTATAGATGGGTCTACATTTAGAGATATGGAGGAAAAATGGCCTCACTTTAAAGAAGAACCTCGTAATCATAGGATTTCTTTGGCAGCAGATGGTGTCAATCCGTTTGCAGAGATGAGATCCGTTTAGTTGGTGTGGCCTATTTTTGTTATCAACAATAACATTCCTCCATGGTTGTCAATAAAGAGGGAGCACATAATGTTGTCAATGATTATTCCAGGTATATTGTGTAAGTACCAAGTTAAAGACATGAATGTATATATCGAACCTCTTATTAACGAGTTATTAAAGTTATGGAATGGCATCACTATGTATGACGTATCTATACCAATACGACAAAGGCAATTTCAATTCCATGCAATGCTTGTATGGACAATACATGATGCCCCAGGGTTAACCCATTTTTGTTGTTTGTAATTATAAGTTCAACTTTAATTGCATTTAATTTTATGAACTAGTTAATATACTATGCACGCATGCTTTTTTAAATAATCCATTCATTTTATATATAATTATAATTGACATAGATAATCCATCTCTTTATGTAGGTCTTCAGACAACGATCCCCTCCAGTTAACCACCCCTCTCCCCCCCCTTTCTACTACTCGACGCACTTATTTAAAATAAGTGGGATCCCCTCTATTCGCTAGCAGATGGCGACCTTTCGAGTTTTTTTAAGGTGGGTGGCGATGGTAACGTGACCAGGTATCCCATGCAGGGTGACAATTGGAAAAGGTAGAGCTTGGCGTGCTCCATCATGGAGACATACTCCTCAAAACTCTCGGTTTTCTTCACCATGATTCCACCAAACTCTCAAAACATTACACATTTTAACCTCTACTTGCCTTTTCCTTAGAGTGGAGTGACTCATTCCTCCACGTAATAACAATATATTCTTCCATATCATTTTTATTATATATTATTTTATATATGTATTATCAAAGGTTTTTCTTCCTACTCTAAATGGTAGTGGAGAGAGTTTCCACCCATCATCGTTCCATTATCATATGTGTGTGTTTAATCGCATGGTCCTATTTTCCTTAAACATATATAATTTATTGTAGAACTTATTTACATACATATGTGCTATCTCTCTCTCTCGTATATACATAATAGATTCTTGGAAACAATATCCTTAGTTATACCTCTTTTATAATAATGGGGATAATCATTTTTAAATAGGTACCAACCTTTTTTAGCTTCTCTTCCAAGCCGTCAATTTCTTTTATGTAATGATAATCATGTATTGCGATTTGTAGAACATCCATATAACTTTCTAAGTTATTATAACTATTTGTAAATCTTTCTTATTATCTCAACTTCTTTTTTGGTATATTCATTAGTTTAAAAGACACCACATTCCTTTCTACTATGAATATGTATATTCATAGGTGTATGTTTTGAACTAGTAATAATTATAATCATAATATCTCATGTATTATAATTAATGACATAAATAGCTTAATTAAGTGACACATAACATCCAAGGAATTAATTCCAAAACAATCCACTTATATAAGAACCATTACATATTTCTAAAAGTTATTTCAAGTATTAGTTAATCATATGCATATAAATATGATATTCACATATAGATGTGTATAATTTTGCCTTCTCTAAGGAAATGGATGACCTTGTATTTATAAACAAGACATATATATAATAAATAGTTTTCATAACTATTATTTTATCTTTCATAATAAGTTTATTTTTGTAAGTTTACCCAAGGATATTATATACATATATATATCTTAGTTTTACTTAACAGTTGTTAGCATAGATTAAATTAGTGTTAAGTTTTAGATCTTAGGAGACACTTACTATCCCTCGACAGTTATGGGTAACCTCGACCGGCCCTCTCTACGATTAACCGATAACAACAAGGATAAGTAACCTTTGGTGAATGTTAGTGTTTACTAAGTTCTTGTGGTACCATGACAACATCTATCATCAAACCATGGCTTCCAAACCATTTGACCTTTTCTTTTGGATGGGTTTGGTCGTTTATTGTTTAGTCGCGTTTACTTTTCTTAACTTTGTAGTCTTAACTAAGACTTATAATCATGATGCTGACTCGAGGTCCACTGGTGGGGCCTTGGCCTTGAGCTCCTCACCATGGCCTATTTACATAATTATAATTATTTTACAAAAATAATAATAATAATTAGGGTCAAATTGGAGGGATGTTACACACTCCACCCCTTAAAGATAACACCGTCCTCGGTGTTCATCGGTTTGTCTTTTGCATCCAGTCACCGCCTCCTCTTTCCTTTGTTCTCATGCTTTGATCAACTTTACATTTTGCAATTTTCCCGCAACCTCTTTTCACTTATATCCTGTACATTACACAGATCATACAAGATCTTCCAACGTCCTTTAGTACTTCATGAGTATAAAAAATTTCAAAACAGTAATTGCTCATCATTCTTCCTCATCTTTTGGGGAAATAATTTCGCTTATTCTAGCCTTCATAGCAATTCACACATAAATACTTTTTACAAGACAAAGCATTATCATTGTTTAAACCATTTAAACCTTGCGATCATCATACCTCTTTGTACTTCAGAAATCGTGGAGACTTGCATACAAAACTTTTATGTATTTCCGCAATCATAGAGACTTGCCATACATATCCTGCTCATGTACTTATGCAATCATGTAGACTTGTGTACATAACACTCTTTGTATTTCAGCAATCATGGAGACTTGCATACAAAAGTATGAGTCCTTTGCCAGCATCTGGCAAGAATACCATCTGCATACAGCAGAAATATGACATTCTTACTCTGCAACTCATTACATAGCCTCCCTATTTGAATCTCTCAGTCATCACCAGATGAACGTGAGGAAATTACTTTTGCGGAAAGTAATGTAGAGCTGCCTGCTCAATTCGAATTGCCTTATATAGGCTGCCTAGGTCATTTAGTAGTTAAATGGTCATTAGTGAGCTACCTGCTCACCTCCCTCCTCTTGGGGGGTGGAATGCCACAAATTCAGGGGTTGTTGTCCCATAACCAACAGCTAGTAAGTGAGTGCAAGATGCTGTCGGCTCTACCTGAGCCCAGAGATAATTTCCCTTCCTCTCAAACCTTCTCGTTTGAGTCCAGGAAACATCTCTTTATGACAACCATCTAGTAATTCCTGTATGCCACAAAATAGCAACCAAAATTACATTTACTCATCATATTCTTTGCATTTTGATGATTACATATCATCAATCATAAACCTCATCACTACTTGTGATAAAATAAAAAGTAAATCATTACTTACTTTCGAGCGATTTAGCTCAACTTAACTGCATAGGTGCTTTTATACTCAAAGTTCTTCGGGGTCATGCCATTAGTCAAAGTTAAGATCACTTCCTGGAATGTTAGTATAAAGAAAAATTTCTTTGCTTCAGTTGCTCAACAATCGAACACATTAGTTCCATAGCATTATGCGCATGCTTGTTCACTTAGTTTATGCATTTACTTCATCTTGACGTAAAACTCTTCAATATCTTTGAAGTGATTCTGAGTTCAAATATGCTGAAAACATGTTAGCATCAAAGCTTAAACACATATAGGTTTATTGAGACTTACCATCTCAAGATTTTTTTTTATTTTTTATTTTTTTAAAAGACCCCATGCTCAATCAATCACAACATGGTCAAAATTCTTTTTGTCAAACTATCAACAAGATCTTGATGCTCGTTAGTCCTTGTTAGAAACTGTAACTTACCCCACAGAGGTCTATCATAATGTAATAAGGCTAGTTTAACCCCTAGGAATATTGCATCCAAACTCATACAATAACACACCTTTATCCTGGAGATTTTAAACACCATAAGAAGTTTTTCGAAATAGAGTACAATTGATATTAAGTAATGATAATCTTTAATCCCTTAACAAAATGACGATTTTCATAAGCAAGAATAATGTTTAATCATCCGAGCACAGTAATTAGTTCACGGCTTACACATGACTTGTAACCTAGAACATGTGAGATTCATTATGATGCAAACTCTTTTGCTAACACGTAAACACGTTAGTTTCATAATTTAAAACGGCTAATTGTACATAGATTCATCTCAATAGTTTTAGATATTTTAAAAGATCTCATGCTCAGTCATCAAAAAGATTAGGATTCTCCTTTCCTACTATTTACAAGATCCATTAACTTGGTGCACAATAACCTTTATTTGAAAATATAACAACTCTTACAATCATTTGCATAGTAAAATTATAAATAAATAAATAAATTCTGAAATGAAATACAATTTTTGTTAAGCAATCACATTCGAATTTTTAACAAGATGACAATACTTATCAACAGTATATTCAAGTAACCTCTAAACTTCACTTTCTAATTCCCCATATTCCTTTTAACATGTTTAGCCCTAAACTTGACATAATTTATTGAAAACACATTATGATCTATAGCAGTATAAACTATCCTAAAGGATGACCATATTATGCATTCTACGGTGATGAATGCCTTTATTTACAATATCTCAACATTTATAATCTAGTCTATATTTTGGGGATATCCTATCACTTCATATGGATATAAAAATAACTTCACATTGATATAAGAGTAACCTCACATAATGTAACTTCACATATATCAGGATATATATATACTGCACTTTTAGTTAGGTTCAAAGTATTATCATTAACATCCTACATCAAAACAATTCTCATTAACAAGGGTCCGCCAAATCTTATCAAGTTGAAGATACACAATACTTACATATCAAATTAGATTTGCACATCAACTACTTTGCTTTAATAACTGAAATACTTATCCTTACTCCTTTTGGAGAGCTTGTGGCTGCATGTTTCAATGACTTCACTCCTCGTCCATTCCCGTTCATGCGTCCAAAACAAACAAACAACTTGATTAGTTAAACTTCATACATATTTATTTCATATTGAGCCCATCAAGCCCGAGTGCTTTAACCTCGCTCTGATACCACATGTCACAAACCCAAATTTTTAAAGATTTAAAATTTTTCTAAGTGGGCTTATTTCCCTTCCAAAAGGTCTAATCGCCATTAAAAAAGCTTTGCGCAATTATAAATATAAAATCAGTATCTAAATTTCTATTTAATAAATGCGCCATGTAATGCTTCATATCATTTAAAATTTACGCAAGGGTGTTAGTACATACTTTAAACAGGTGGAAATATCCATTTCATCTCAAGTCATTCTTATGCTCTTCATTAGTTCTTGTATGAAACTTTTGTATGTAAAAGACCCAAGTGATTGTATGCTATGATTATAAAAATATAATTTCAACATAGATACCTTCCAAAGATTGATAACATACTAACATATATTTAAATACTATCATTCTAATTTGAGGGTTTACATCTCGAACCAAAATAATACTTACGTCTTTGTGGTCCTGATTTGAACATATGAAATATCCTTTAAACAACATTTAACATGAAATATCTTTTACTAAGATGCATTCGACAAATGCGTTATAAACATCAACCATTAGGATAACTCATATGAGAGGAAAGTCATACAATCGTCATGAAGGTACATACACATATAATAAAGGTCATAGACAAATAAACGAGACCAAAAGTAACGTGGTTCACCCGTATATAGGCTAGTCCACAAAGGTGTGTGTTTGTATTAAAAAATGCAAAAGAAAAAGGATGCGAGATTTACATTTCTCCTTTTCAAGGATCTCTCATAGAGAGTATCCTTTACTAACAATAACCTTATATTAAAGACTCCCTCAACATTATAATTCCATGTTTTCATTTGAATAAAAGGAGAGAATCCCTTGTTACTCCATGTAATGGAGTAACTAAGTAATATCTTACTTATCCTATAACAAAGTTCACTTTACAAAACTCTTTTTACTTGAACCAGGGGTAGTATGACCTTTCTATTATTTTCTTAAGCATCAACTTATATTGATATATTTAATCTTTTGATTACCTCTTTACATATATAAGATCAAAATAAAAATATATACACATATATTATGTGTAGAAGTCTTTTCATAACCTTTATACATATATATGTAAATATAAGTTTATTTCTTAACCTTTTTACTTATGTTTCACAAACATAAGTATATATTTCTAAATATAAATTCTTTTCATAACCTTTCTACATATATATGTAAATATAAGTTTATTTATTAACCTTTTACTTATGTTTCACAAACATAACTATATATTTCTAAATATAAATTCTTTCTTTTTCACTTTCATACTTATGTTCATTCACATAATTATATATATTGATATCTATAAATCCCTTCTTTAGTGAATCTATTTCTTACTTCCTAGTTTTTTTTAAGAGTATTCTCATAATCTTATATAATGACTTACCTATTAAAATGACTCATGCTACTTCCATATATTTATAATAATTAATATTATTTACATGACATTTTTAATGATCCACATCATTTTCATAATATATATAATTCAAACGATCCAAAATACCTTGCATTTGGCGGAAGGTTAGATTTCTCCTAAATTTTGAAATCAAGTTAAAAGATGATAAATAAATTGCGTAAGGTTCATAAAACATGTTACTTTAAAAATTAGCGCATCCATATCTAGCTGTAAAAAGTTTCCTCAACAACATAAAATCAAACTAATCTATAATCGGATCTTTTTAATACCATTTCTCATGATACTCAAATCATATACTATAAAACAATCAACAATACTCGATTCCGGTTGTAAATCTTTCCCTTCATACGATGCTAGGATATTAATTTTAAAACCCATAGAGGCAGTAACTGATCCCACCGATTATTCAGCTAACATGATATAATGAGACTGCTCACCTAGATGGTGACGCTATCATTCATTTTCTAATGTAATAAACCCACGGCCTCCTCAACCCGAGAACAGAAATCTAATAAAATGCAGGGTGTTCAAAAAACGACAGGATTAATACGAATCTGGCTGTTACAACCATCATTTCCCCAAGCATTGCAAAAAGAAACTGTAGTCGTAATTATCCAAAATACACCTATTTACAGTTTAATGTTCTATAAAAAGTAAAAATAGAAGATAGGGATCAAAAGTTTCCATCAATCTGAAAACTAAGACGGCATACACACATCAGAACTAGACGGTAGCTGAGATGAAGAAAACATTGGCAATTTACTTCTTTCAGCATGCACTTAATCATAAGGGATAACCTCGTAACTGAGTACGGTAACCTTAGTGGATAAGAGCAACGAATTCTTAATACTCTTAGTGAAAGAGTGGTCATTCACGAGTGAAACGCTCAGCCTATGGTGGCCCTACGGCACGTCCGGTGTCCAATCAAAACAGTAAAGATACAGGGCCCGTATAATCTCTCAACATAAAACGAGGATTTCACAAGATTGGATATGGATAGCCTACGAACTCTGCACATCGAGTGGGTGCAGATAATTTCCTACCAAAGCAAATATGATTTAAAACCTGTCTATCAAAACTGAAATCGCAACCTATAGATGCGATGGGGTATGAGCCATAATCTCTGTCCACCTCATATGTACAAACATTTTATAAAACATTAAATCCCTTAAACAAGCGTAGAGATTTGCAGATATCGACAGTATGCTTAGATAATATATATATATATATATATATATATATATATATTTATACCGACCTTATTATTCACACAACATAGTCTCAATACTTGTCAATATACCGCAGAGCCATGATAATCATACAGAACCTCAAGTACAGTGAACTTACTTCTCTTTATCGCTGGGGTTTGTATCTTCCAGGAGTCGTTATAGGAATCAACGCAATCCACTGTTTGCAAGGATCATTGACCTAGGACTCTGTTACCATCACTGTAGAGGTTGCAAAGATCACAGAACAAATTCCTATCCTCATCGCTACAGGGATCGTCTCCAGATGCAAACTCCGATGAATCGGATTTCGAGTACCATCTCCGCAACAATCCCCTCCAGTTAACCACCCCTCTCCCCCCCTTTCTACTACTAGACGCACTTATTTAAAATAAGTGGGATCCCCTCTCTCCGTTGGCAGATGGCGGCCTTTCGAGTTTTTTTAAGGTGGGTGGCGACGGTAAGGTGACCAGGTATCCCATGCAGGGTGACAATTGGAAAAGGTAGACCTCGGCGTGCTCCATCATGGAGACATACTCCTCAAAACTCTCGGTTTTCTTCGCCATGATTCCACCAAACTCTCAAAGCATTACACGTTTTTACCTCTATTTGCCTTTTCCTTAGAGTGGAGTGACTCATTCCTCCACGTAATAACAATATATTCTTCCATATCATTTTTATTATATATTATTTTATATATGTATTATCAAAGGTTTTTCTTCCTACTCTAAGTGGTAGTGGAGAGAGTTTCCACCCATCATCGTTCCATTATCATATGTGAGTGTTTAATCGCATGGTTCTATTTTCCTGAAACATATATAATTTATTGTAGAACTTATTTACATACATATGTGCTCTCTCTCTCTCTCATATATGCATAATATATTCTGGGAAACAATATCCTTAGTTATACTTCTTTTATAATAATGGGGATAATCATTTTTAAATAGGTACCAACCTTTTTTAGCTTCTCTTCCAAGCCCTCGATTTCTTTTATGTAATGATAATCATGTATTGCGATTTGTAGAACATCCATATAACTTTCTAAGTTATTATAACTATTTGTAAATCTTTCTTATTATCTCAACTTCTTTTTTGGTATATTCATTAGTTTAAAAGACACCACATTCCTTTCTACTATATGTATATTCATAGGTGTATGTTCTGAACTAGTAATAATTATAATCATAATATCTCATGTATTATAATTAACGACATAAATAGCTTACTTAAGTGACACATAACATCCAAGGAATTAATTCCAAAACAATCCACTTATATAAGAACCATAACATCTTTCTAAAAGTTATTTCAAGTATTAGTTAATCATATGTATATAAATATGATATTCACATATAGATGTGTATAATTTGGCCTTCTCTAAGGAAATGGATGACCTTGTATTTATAAACAAGACATATATATAATAAATAGTTTTCATAACTATTATTTTATCTTTCATAATAAGTTTATTTTTGTAAGTTTACCCAAGGATATTATATACATATATATATCTTAGTTTTACTTAACAGCTGTTAGCATAGATTAAATTAGTGTTAAGTTTTAGATCTTAGGAGACACTTACTATCCCTCGAGAGTTATGGGTAACCTCGACCGACCCTTTCTACGACTAACCGATAACAACAAGGATAAGTAACATTTGGTGAAGGTTAGTGTTTACTAAGTTCTTGTGGTACCATGACAGCATTTGTCATCAAACCATGGCTTCCAAACCATTTGACCTTTTCTTTTGGATGGGTTTGGTCGTTTATCGTTTAGTCGCGTTTACTTTTCTTAACTTTGTAGTCTTAATTAAGACTTATAATCATGATGCTGGCTCGAGGTCCACTGGTGGGGCCTTGGCCTTGAGCTCCTCACCATGGCCTATTTACATAATTATAATTATTTTACAAAAATAATAATAATAATTAGGGTCAAATTGGAGGGATGTTACACACTCCACCCCTTAAAGATAACACCGTCCTCGGTGTTCATCGGTTTGTCTTTTGCATCCAGTCACCGCCTCCTCTTTCCTTTGTTCTCATGCTTTGATCAACTTTACATTTTGCAATTTTCCCACAACCTCTTTTCACTTATATCCTGCACATTACACAAATCATACAAGATCTTCCAACGTTCTTTAGTACTTCATGAGTATACAAAATTTCAAAACAGTAATTGGTCATCATTCTTCCTCATCTTTTGAGGAAATAATTTCGCTTATTCTAGCCTTGATAGCAATTCACACATAAATACTTTTTACAAGACAAATCATTATCATTGTTTAAACCATTTAAACCTTGCGATCATCATACCTCTTTGTACTTTGGGAATCGTGGAGACTTGCATACAAAACTTTTAGGTATTTCCGCAATCGTGGAGACTTGCCATACATATCCTACTCATGTACTTCTGCAATCATGTAGACTTGCATACATAGCACTCTTTGTATTTCAGCAATCATGGAGACTTGCATACAAAAGTACGAGTCCTTTGCCAACACCTGGCAAGAATACCATCTGCATACAACAGAAATATGACAGTCTTACTCTGCAACTCATTACATAGCCTCCCTATTCGAATCTCTCAGTCATCACCGGATGAACATGAGGAAATTACTTCTGCAGAAAGTAATGTAGAGCTGCTTGCTCAATTCGAATTGCCTTATATATGCTGCCTAGGTCTTTTAGTAGTTAACTGGTCATTAGTGAGCTACCTGCTCACCTCCCTCCACCTGGAGGGGGAAATGCCACAAATTTAGGAGTTGTTGTCCCATAACCAACAGCTAGTAAGTGAGTGCAGATGCTGTCGGCTCTACCTGAGCCTGGAGATAATTTCCCTTCCTCTCAAACCTTCTCGTTTGAGTCTAGGAAACATCTCTTTATGACAACCATCTAGTAATTCCTATGTGCCACAAAATAGCAACCAAAATTACATTCGCTCATCATATTCTTTGCATTTTGATGATTACATATCTTCAATCATAAACCTCATCACTACTTGTGATAAAATAAAAAGTAAATCATTACTTACTTTCGAGCGATTTAGCTCAACTTATCTGCATAGGTGCTTTTATACTAAACGTTCTTCGGGGTCATGCCATTAGTCGAAGTTAAGATCACCTCCTGAAATGTTAGTATAAAGAAAAATTTCTTTGCTTCAGTTGCTCAACAATCGAACACATTAGTTCCATAGCATTATGCGCATGCTTGTTCACATAGCTTATGCATTTCCTTCATCTTGACGTAAAACTCTTCAATATCCTTGAAGTGAGTCTGACGTCAAATATGCTGAAAACATGTTAGCATCAAAGCTTAAACACATATAGGTTTATTGAGACTTACCATCTCAAGATTTATTTATTTTTTTTTTTAAAGACCCCTTGCTCAATCAATCACAACAAGGTCAAAATTCTTTTTGTCAAACTATCAACAAGATCTTGATGCTCGTTAGTCCTTGTTAAAAATTGTAACTTACCCCACAGAGGTCTATCATAATGTAATAAGGCTAGTTTAACCCCTAGGAATATTGCTTCCAAACTCATACAATAACACACCTTTATCCTGGAAATTTTAAACACCATAAGAAGTTTTTCGGAATGGAGTACAATTGATATTAAGTAATGATAATCTTTAATGCCTTAACAAAATGACGATTTTCATAAGCAAGAATAATGTTTAATCATTCGAGCACAGTAATTAGTTCACGGCTTACACATGAAGAGTAGTCTCCTAACCCAAGACATTATTAAAGGCCAAAAATAAGCAATTTATATCCCAAATGTTGATTATATGACTTGTGGTTCATCCATAAATCCATAGATCATGACACATGCCCTAGGGAAGGAAATTTACATGATTAACATATGGGATAGATGTTGAGCTTTAGGTCACCAAGTATGTTCCTCTTGGACTATGGTAAGCTTCAAATCTAAAAACCAGGGGTTTAAGATATTAAGATAACAACATTGTTTCTATGGCTGGTTGACAAACCCAAATATGCATGCAACACCAAATATCCCCTCCTAATTATGCACCTAATTGTTTTCCCCATTTATGAATATTTTCCTATTATGCATCTTAGCAGAGGCAACAACAACTAGTTATTTGGCCATTCTTCCATAAGTATTAGAGCTGGGATGAGCAAGTCTAACCAGATTATATTGACAAACGGTCATGACTAGACAACATGAGTATTTTCGCCATGGGATAGAGATAAGGACATTGACACATAAATTTCATGACATGAATTTGCTCATCCAAAAAGCCACAATCATGACATTAGTACTATATCTATTACAAAGGGTGAAGGAAACCATCATTACGTTAATAGAGTAGATTGTTTTTCCATAGGTTATTCTTATTGTGTTAAATGAAGAAAATTGGGTTTGGAATACTTTATGATATGAACCTCACAATATTCACTGACATGGTAATAAACTATTCATTATATGCACTTACCTATAGCATACACCTAGCAGAAAGCTATCAAGAAATACTAAACAAATCTTACTTATGCCTATATTGTTGAATTCAAGTTTTTGTTGTTGTTCCCAAAGGTAGGTTCTTGGATTTCTTGTTATAGTTCAAAAAGGAGCCTTTGTATTTTGCCCTACAAGTCATGACATTTATCATTGAAATGCCCATATAATCTCTGATAAGAGTAGTTACTAGGTGACAACAGGGAGTGTTATTTAGTATTTTTTCTTGCACTATTTTTGTTAGTTTATTAACTTCCACAATAGGGTGTATGCTAAAAGCTTGGAAAATGTAAATCCCACCTAAACTTTTTCCTTTATTTTACTCTATATACTATATTTCAATATTGTTTAGTTAAGAGGGCATGATTGAGAAATCAATACATTTTCTAGCCATGTGGATGGATTTGTGGAATTATCCTTCAAGAATTGACCTTACAAGGAGATATTGCATATATTTGACCTTATTTGACCTTGCATCTCTTTGGCAGGTCAAATAAGAGGTATTTACAAGGAGCAATTGCATACAATAGGTAGTTACAAGGATCTATTGCATATATTTGACCTTATTTGACCTTCCATCTCTTTGGCATGTCAAATAAGAGGTAGTTACAATGAGCTATTGCATATAAGAGGTAGTTACAAGGAGATATTGCATATATTTGACCTTATTTGACCTTTCATCTCTTTGGCAGGTCAAATAAGAGGTAGTCACAAGGAGCTATTGCATGGATGCATGGATGCATGGTTACCCCAAATTGTCATGATTTTATATAAAATTGGCATCCAATATGGTAGTTTAGATGTTATATTGCTCATACTCTAGATATCGGGTGTGCTTGACAAACTCAAACCTTAATTCTTTTCCAAATTGTGTGCCAACAATGATGGGCATTCCTTTACCAATTATGGGCATTAATGTATGAGATTTGTTTCTTTAGCATCAAACTCATTCCCATGGCCGATATACCTCATCACACATATACCTCATCATTACCACATGATCTGTGTAGACCCTTCTTCATACAATGATGATGAACTTTCAGGTTATATGGAACATTTGTACATTTGAGAGAGAGATGACTGGTTGTACCTTCCCCACCTTGGTTGATTTACTTTTGGTCCTTACACCTTGTTGTTTATTGGTCTTGTGGAACCTTGTCCTTTGCGTGTGGTTAGTAGGGTCATTTCTCCCATCTTGAGTTGTTTGTACCACCCTTTAATGTTTTTGGTCCTTTGGGTACTATGGTTGTTTGTACCCTAAATGACCCTAGTACCCCACTTATGATTTAAGTTAATATTTATGAATCCGTTTTATTTTATTTGTTATTTTATTATTTTACTTTTAATTTTTAATTTTTATATTTTATTTTAATTTTTAATTTTTAATTTTAATTTCTTGTATTAAGTAGTTAAGACTTGTCTTGTCGAACAAAATTGTTGGTGATCAGATCTGTGTTTTTTTGTTAAGATTTTACTTGCACTAAGACTTTTGTTGTAATCATTATTTGTGCTTTATTTAACTTATGTTATGAATGTAAATATCTTTGTATAACTACTGTTGCATACAACCTTTCTCTCTCTCTCTCTTTGGTTTGTACTTACCCTTTAGTAGCGTCAGTGGGTTCCTAGTGTTTCCTGACCTCTGAGAGGTACAGTTTTTACTGGAAGTAATTTTTCTGAGTATCTAACAAGAAGGTTCCACATTACGGTGTAAGTACCCTAAACCTATATTCTTTACTCATGTTAATGTTGATCAACTATTGTTAATAATTACATGTTATTGAAGATTACTTTAACACAATGAGCCAATTGGTAATATTAATGTGGAAAGGTCGAAAGAGATGAAAAATATGTTTTGTTACTGTTGGACTATTTAGTTTCAGTACTTGTTTATTAGATGTAATAAAAGAAATGAGTTTGCATACCACCAATCATATCTTAACACCCAAGGGTGTCTACCTCTATGTATTTTCTAATAATATGACATGACTCATGACATAATTTTCTCATGCAAGGGAATTAATTTACCTTAGAGAACCATATCATCATCCTCTTTTATAATTGGGATCACCTTTACTCTTTTTTTAATCCAAATCTCAAAGCATATTCCATTAGGTTATGACCACTTTTTTATATCCAAATCTCAAATCATATTGCATGATGATGTTAAACTATGTCTCACATAGTTTAACAACACATAGGCTCAAAATTTTGATGATTCCTTCTTATACGAACTCGAGGCATTCAAAAATTATTTTTGGCCATTTTTTCCAATTTTGAACATGCAAGACAATTAAAGGAAAAATCCCTTACTAATCAACATATGCATTTTCAAGCTTGGTGGAGGCATGCTAACTATGTATGATGATAGTGGAAAATGCATGCCTTAATTCCTTGTATTTTTCTAATATGAATTATGCATACCCAACAAGGTCCTATTTGAACTTTTTTCCCATGGTGCGGGTAGAACCAAACAGGTATTTGTCTTATCTTTCTTCCTTGAGCGATGGGATTTTAGTAAGACCATATGAAAGTGAGACATCCAGTATGTCTACAAGAGTTATATCAACTAGATGTCAACAGATTAGAAGAAAATTCCATAAATGCATGGATTTTTTTCTCGCTGAAGGGGGGTCATGTTCCTATGATGATGAGACAATAGGCGACATCGAGGTGCCCTTGAGGTACAAACATCTAGTGAAACAATGTGTACCCAACGATCTTACTCAACTAAACACAGATTTTTCTGTGAACGAGAGGATCAGGATATATAGAATTGCACCATCATCATTACATGCTTTGGGGTTGTTTTCCATGGATGGCATAAAGGTCGATTACAGCAGATGTACAGAATTGATGGAGTATGTCGAACCTTGTTACAACTACACAGATTGGATGCGCCTAGTCCAATATAAACGAAGTATGTGCATATATGGATTGTAAGCAAATTATTTACAGCTGAAAGACAAAGATCAAAATAAAGGAGCAACATTGTACATTAGCGGAAGGACAAAAGCCACAGGGAATATTGTAGGGTTTATAAACAGTACACAACCAGGGTCTACAATTAAGCAACCCAACTGCATATTTGAGGGGCGTGAAGGAAACCGTGTTTTTTTATGTGCCATTAAATCAATAGTTGTAGGGGAAGAGTTTCTTATTAATTACAATTTTAATCGAGTAGATACAAACATGGTTACTATGGGAGTGGTACATCTAACAATTTACCCAACCTTTTATTAATGAATTTAACACATTATGTATTTTTCATTAGTCTATTGTTATAATTTCGTTAAAATTTTCTATATTTATTTCGCAGGGTAGCAATCGGGGCATCTCCCCAGCAGTTGGTCAGAGGAGTATATTTTCCTCGAGGCAGCAGGTATACATCTTTGTAATCGTACAAATATAATATGAAAAATGTGTTTTTTTTCATGAGTATATTCATTTGGTTTGATATATAATGTTATTTGTATATTTGTTGCAGAGTGTTGATCGGGGAAACCACCCGGCTGTTGATCTAACAATAGCAGCCTCAGGGAAACAGGTATACCTAATTGTAATTGTACAATTTAAATACATCAAAATGTTTTCTTATTATGTTGTTTCCATGAGTATTTTGGTTTCGTTTGGATAATTTTTTCTATGTTTTTGATGTAGGGTGTTGTAAGGGGCACCTCCCTAGCAGTAGATGATACCGGACCTGCCTTGAGGTAGGAGGTATACATCGATGCAATTGTACAAATAATTCAAACAAAAAAAAAAATTGTTGTGTTTTTTCTTGAGTATATTCGATTCATTTAGATCATGTTATCTATATACTTGTTGTAGAGTGTTGATCGAGGAAACCTCTCGGCTGTTGATCAGACGACAGTAGCCTCGGGGCAACGAGTATACCTGATTGTAATTGTACAATTTAAATACATCAACATGTTTTCTTATTAATATTTTTCCATGAGTATTTTGGTTTCGTTTAGATGATTTTTTCTATTTTTTATGTAGGGTTCTGATTGGGGAACCTCCGTATTAGTAGATCGAGGTAGGTCCCATATAACCATTGATCATATGAGTAGACGATCCTCGATGCAGCAGGTATAATTCATTGGAATTGTACAAATCTAATATGTAGCATAATGTTTTTTTTGTTATGTCTTTTTCGTGTGTATATTGTTTTCATTCTGATAATGTTTTCTACTTATTTTTTGCAGGGGAGTGATCAAGGCAAGTCCCCAGCTGTGGATCAGACAACACCATCATCGAGGCATTAGGTAAACCTAATTGTAATTTTAGGAATCTATCATGATTGATATGTTTTGTTAATATATTTTTTCCTCAGTCTATTTCGTTCACGTCAGTAATGTTTTATATATTTTTGTTGCAGACCAATGATTCAACGTATGAACCATCGTCATAGAAATCAATAGATTTTGATGTGGATGAGTTGATGCGCGATGCTGAATTGGTTCTTCTTTAGACCCGGTTAAGATGATAGAGAAGACCTTGAGAAAAAATAATGAGGATATCCTTCGTCTGCTATTCATTCAACTGTAGACATATGAGATTAGAGCCAAGGTTGATGTTTTGGTAAAGAGATCTCATGCCTTGAAATTAAGTTGCGGAATCTTGAATCATAATATAAATTCATTTAGAACTTTATAATTTTTACTTTTATATGATAGTGAACTTATAAAATATGGTTTGTATTTATAGGATTTTAAGCGACCACACACTAGTCGTCACATGAGAAAATGACTCCACGTACATCTCATGTGCCATTGTTGTTGATTGAACAGTCAGAAACATGTTCCGCGACACCCCCGAGGCCAGCTATGAGTGCACCTGGTAGTGACCGACGAACACTAGATCGTGCAGAAGAAGGGGTCGATGCAGAGCCTGCTAGTATTGATATTGTTGAAGCAACATTCCCTGGATCTTCCCATTTCACTAGCACGGGTACAATACAGACAACATTTTTGGTGGACGAAGATCTCGTCCCAATAAATATAGAGAAGATCCCAGGTAATTATACATTATTAATGTTAGTGTTTATAATTTGATTGTAATATACCAATAAAACATTGTTTTTCAACTAATGATGGCATGATCATTTTGCAGGAAATGATGTTTTTTATAAACATATAAATGATTTGTCCTTGGATATCTTAGGGCCCACCATCAGCACAAGGTGGGATAAACAAATTTAAAATTTAAAATATGAGCTCACTAATCGGTTGGTGGGCCTGTTCGAAAATGATACCTTCGATCGAGCCGCGGTCCTAAAGAAGGCTGGACAACATATGAATATTGTTCGGGACCATGTAACCTACCTAGAACTTGAAACATTTTATGTTTGTGGAAAAACATTACTTTAAATTTTATTGTAAAGTTTTATATTATTGACCAAGGATGGTCAAGGATGACTGTAATTGAATAATATTATTATTTAATAATTAAAATAGGAGACACTCTTCCAAAGAGGACTGTTGAAGAGTGTCCACTGACCCACTAGGGGGAATGAAACTGTTGTAGAAGGAAATTGACAAGTGGCTGCATCTGCCCTCACTTACTAGTTGTTGCAAGAGGCAAGCTCCCTAAAATTGTGGTCATGTTCCCCAAGGAAGGTGGAACAGAGTAGGTGTCTCATTAAATGATTTTTAACTGACCCAAAGGCCTAGGCAGACCTATATCCATCGAATGGAGCAGGAGGCTCACAAATGTTACCTTGTGATTTGTTGGAAACTGCTATGTTTAGCACACAAGAGGATTCGATGAGGGGATGCTAGAATGAGTTGCAGAGTAAGATTGTCAAATTATTCTGTTGAATTTTGAAGAGAGGGTTTTGTATGCAAGTCTTCATGATTGTTGAGATACAAAGTGATTGTCATAAAATTCTACACAGTATCTTCATCCTAGTGGTTCATTGAACAAGATTGGGGGTCCTAAAGCAAGTAAAATTGGATTCTTTCAGGAGACAATTGGGAGGAACGATCTTCTTTGGGTGTTTGTCCACTCCTACAGTTTTGAACAGGTTCTACATTGTTCTAGTTCAATTACTTCTAATCTGCTGATATATATTTCCTAAAAAATTTATTTATATGTTATCAAATTTTATGATGCTTCCTAGATACTAGCCTAGTTGTTAGAATGAATATTAGACAGAACTGACATTTATTTCTGCATAAATGTTTGAATGCATAGATCGAAAAAGATAGAATAATGAATTCAAAATCCTCCCTGTATTTTTCATGTCACTATAGTGATGTACTCTAGTACAGGGAGTTACCTTAAGTAGATATATTTCAATGATCTTATATTGATAGATGGAATGTTGATCTCGATAAATATTTAGATGCAGATCTATATAGCATATACTGTGATAAATTACATAGACTATTGAAAGAAAACTTAGAAGTTGTAGTACATAGTTTATTTTCATATAGTATTACAATATAGAACAATAATCTATTTTAGGAGTATTTATAGTTAAAATAATCATACTAGAATTCGAATGAGTACTATCATAAACACAGAGTTTAACATAGTCAAGATCAAACCCATGATAATCGCCACGCATATATTATAACTGAAAATACATCAAATGAATCCAATACTTGAACCATACTAGAATAGATACATTATCTAAATAAAGTACTCATAACATGATCCTTTCATCCATAGGTAAACTTTCCACATCAATTCAAATCCTTTAAATAAAGCACAACTTTATTTATCTCATAAATACAAATCTGTTATAATATTGTTAAAATGTACAGGATCAACATAGAATCTATACAAATAATCAAGCATGAATTGTTCTACACAGAACTCATATAAATTTCAAAGGAATATGATTTTTGGACAAATATAAGTAACAGGTAAAACATCATAGCTCTTATATAAATTTCTATTCTATTTTACACAGTCAAAATCCTGTTTACAAATAGTCTGAATTATACAATAATCTTCTAACTGCCGACAAGCTCTATATAGACAAGTATGAATGACCCATACTTTTGAAATAGTTTTTGAATATATTAAAAAAAAAATTCAAGTCTAGGCGTAATGATTTCTAGGGTTTGAAAACCCTAGATTTTATAAAACAAACAAAACGAATCTACAGTCGAAGTAACCATAAGGTTAAGCAAAGCACGATGCCATCTGAAAAGATGCATCATTATCACATTAATATTTTAGTATATGTTCAGGTCAAGTGGTTGAGATTCGCGAGAGCTCCTCCAAGTCTCATACATTTATATTATAAATAATATATGAACAGGTTCAATACAAATCCTTCACACAGTAGGGTTTTAGGGTTTAACCCTGCTACAACCAAGTTCGAATAACTTTTCAACCTATATTTCACTTGTGCCAAAGAGACAATAGTCTCGGCATTATTTTATCAAACATAATAACACATAAATTACAAATTGGATTGTTTCGAATTCAATACCAAAATCATTATCAAATAACATTATGCGCCATAGAGCCTGAATTGGCGACCAATTAAATGAACCCAGAATACAGATATTTATACCTAATGCTTTTACAATGAGGGTTTTACCCAAAAATTGTAATACCAATCCATTTTTATAAACAGAGCATATGTATATATTAACAAAGTCGACTGGCCAGACCTGTCTAACATACTGAGAAGTGTCGAATAGACATATTAACACAGTACTTTTTATAAATTCCTACTTAGGAAAAGAAACCCCAGGTCTCGGCTTATATCCAGTAAACAAATTACATTTAAAACGTTGTCCATTATTGCCATATCGTTTTCAGGAATGAGTAAACAACAAAAGTAGACCAACGTTGGCACCATGCTAAACAAGTGTTGACAAAGGGTCGTTGAGAAGGCCCGAGTCTTACCGTGGTTTTCCAAACCACTGAAATTTCCTCCTCTCAACATTGCAGTTGCCGAGAACACAAGTCAAGACCAGGGAACAACTGGAATTGGTGGAGAAATCGCATGCCAATGCACACAACTGTCAATAAAAATAAAATGATATTTTAAATACAAGAAAAATTTTGAAAAGAAACTAATTTAATACAAGTTAATACCATATCTTACCTCTGTAACAGTTGTGAAGTCGAAGCCAAGAGCGTATCTCTCCATACGACTGAACCAAGGCTAACTATTGCAGCACGATGGCAACATTGGAAGACTGAGAACCCACCTTTGTGAGTAGGATGACGTTGAGACTGTGCAGGGTATGCCAATGTGGCCATGGCAGCTGAGAGAGCTCGACTCTCCATCCCTCAAACATGCAAACAAGTAACAATACCATCCACAGCGAAGGGTTAGGGTTTTGTCTCCCTATGTGGAGTTCACCCACCAACCTTTCACGTGGCCTCATAAATGAACCTTGTCTGGCCACCACTACACTTTTAATCTTTTAACCACTACCATATAGTTTGGTTTACAACATCGGTGCCAAAGAGTTCTATTATTGCAAAGCGCCCAAAATTTGGGTTATTAAAAAGGTCTCAACGAATTGCTAATACCAAAACTTTGGTTAGAGTCACATTTCTTTCCATGCATATAGCTAGGTTATAACTTAGCCCATATAAACCTTAATTATGATAACCAAATATTGAACGAGAGACTCTACTTGTAACCTGGACAGGGTGATTCAGTCGTGCATTAGCTTCAATAGCTAAGTAAGCCTCAGGGTCGCTCTAAGAACCCCTTTGCCAAACATAAGAAGTTTATTAGAATCAAATACTAAGAAAACATACTATGAAATAGGAACGCCAATATAAATATCGACATCGACGCAATTAATTATTTACTATATTATCTACAGAAAAAGGACTCCATAATCATTTAAATTATGGTTAAGACACATTATATAATTAACGACTTTTGTAATAAAACAAGTGTTGTCAATACAAAATATTGACAAGTAGTTAACTAACACTCCTTAACATGTCTATGTGAGACGAGAAACAAACGTAAGCATTACAGCTTCAAATTAACATAAGTCGGTCAAGTTATAGATGAGTATCGTCATATGTAATCATGGGCGACATTCCTTAATTAAATTATAAAAAAATAAGAGTTAAACGTCCCAAAAGCATATTTTTCGCACTGTAAATCTTAGCATTTACACTACGTAGAAAATTTTAAATTTTGATAACTTTTTGGAGGTGTTTCAGACCAATATAGGTTTCACCTAGAAATGAACCCTAGGTATGAGTGCCCTCCGATGATTCCAGCAAGAGAGTGGAAATCCCTAGTGGAAGATGGAAAGGAGAGCGCTCTGAGAAAAGAAGGAAAGCTAACACCAGGAACAGGGAGGTATGCAATACTTTCCACAATGTAATTCTAAACCCTATTATTATTCATTTTTATATCGAATTTGGAACATCTAACATATTTCAACACTTACATAGGTTGTCAAACACATCAAAGGCCGCAAACGAAAGACAAGAAAAAATTGGTCAGCACAAGCTTGGGCTTGGTGGTTATTCGAATTTGGCGGCACAAATTGTAAGTATCGAAAAACCAATAATGCATCCAAATAATAAATTGCAAATTATTTTATCTTTATTGCACCGCAAAAGGTAAATTAATGATGTTATGCAAATATGCAGGCCGACCGATTCAAAGAAGTTCCCACTGAGGAATACTTGAAGCTTGGATTCCAGCACGGCTTTGGAGCTGTTGTTGAACGCCGAAAAAGATTGTCTGGGAAAACACAATCTTCTGGTGATCCATCTTGTGCACAAGTATATAAAATCTATATAGTTTAATGAATATTTATTACTTGTGCATTCTATTCGTTATAAATAATTTCCATAAAATATTGACTCTGTTTTGAGCAGGAAAGCAATAATCCACTTAGTGTCAAGTATGGACAACAACCAATAGAAGATCATGCTTCGAATCCTGGTATTGAATTTTTTCATATGCTACAATTTTATAAATAAAATTGCAGATGGTGAACATTAATTGTAATTCTCCATGTTTCAACTGCAGAGCATGTAAAGGGTCACACTATACAGGTTGAGCCTAGACATGAATATGAAGAACATGATTTGGCCACAACAGGTAAAAAACCACCTTTGTAATGTTTTTTTTAAATGAAATACTTGTCATTGTAATAACAGAATATACCAATGTAACATTTTCACATTATTGCAGCAAATCTGTACCCCTTGCCACAAAATCCATGTCGCGAGTACTCTACTAGGTAAACATCATGGCAAGTTGATGAAGCAACAAGAACTGAACAACAAGTTCTAGAAGATGAGCTTCTTGTTGATTTTGTAAAGAGAAAAAAAATTAGAAAAAAGCGACTGAAGAAATATTGTGTAATAATTTTTGATAATATAATGTTATCATGATTTTTTGCTTGCTGAATGAATGAATGGTTTAATGAATTTTAGCTTTTATTGAATGAATGGTAAATGTTTGTTTATGATGAAATCTTCATGTTTGCACGTAATTTTTTTTTTCAAGTACATGCATTGGGTATGGGGAATTGAGAGTGATGTGAGGGGGGGGAGGGGCCATAAGAGCTTCCACCTTCACGTGGTTGGCCCTGTTCAGTAGAGAATATTAAATTATTCTCGAAAAAAACAGGAGCTCAATGAATGGCTACGGTGGTTCCTTTCTACAACCCACTCGCGTGTCATCTAAATTTTGACAATTTCTTGGGGCTTGTTATGAAACTAAAGCATCTTCTCCTACTTTCCAAGCCTCTGACAAGGTAAGGAATTATTCATTTCTCACTTACTTATGACAGTTTGAGAAAAAGTAAAATCAAATGAAAGTAAGCACCAACTATATAAACATAAGCAAGCAATTCTTACATAGTGAGATTTTCACATAGAATTCTTTGAAATCAAGTTCCACAAACCTATTTATGTTCAAGATCCATTTTCATTTGCAAGACATGGTGGAACCTACAGATCTCTGCACATCTTATCTCTTGCCCCACAATTGTCAGAATGTTCTTGTATATTCATGACAGTGCTAGAGCTCATGTCAACCTGCAACCTTCCTTGGTGATCTGCATCTCTGACTACCCACCATGCTCTCTAGCCACACCAAAGGCTCTACAACAAGCTAGCACCAACACCATCAAGTCCAATTTTGTTATTTCACTAAGCATGCCTCACACACTCTCTCTAAGCAAAGAGCTCCAAGTATCCTCTAGGGTTTCTTTGTCACATGCCCTAGGATCTACGTACATCTCACAAAAGGACTCAAACATTAACACTTCAAGTATCCTCTATTTTTTTCCCCCAAAACCCTAGTTCCTTCCTTTCTTGCATAAATACAAGTACAAAGACTCAAGACAAATTTATCTTCGAGATACAAATGTTGTAATGAAATCACAAATGGCATAAGGCAAGATGAGGTTCAAAATCAAATAGGTAAGGCAATCGAGACATGGAATACTTATGATAGTTTGAGCAAGGGTAAAATCAAATGAAATTAAGCATCAACAACAAACAAATAAGCAAGCAATTCTTACATAGCGATATTGTAAGATAAAATTCATTGAAATCAAGTTCCACAATCCTATTTATAGGCATACTTGAACAAGAATATCACTAATCAATTCAATGTTGAACAATAAACCATGGCCATGTAGCTATGGATGACAAAATATAAGATTGATAAGATAGTGGATCCTATAGATATCTGCACATATTATCTCTTGCCCCACAATTGTCAGAATTTCCTTGTATATTCATGACAGTGCTAGAGCTCCTATCAACCTGCAACCTTCCTTGGTGGTCTGCATCTTTGACTACCCACCATGCTCTCTATCCACTCCAAAGGCTCTACAACAAGCTAGAACCAACACCATCAAGTCCAATTTTGTTATTTCACTAAGCATGCCTCACACAAGCTCTCTAAGCAAAGAGCTCCAAGTATCCTCTAAGGTTTCTTTGTCACATGCCCTAGGATCTACGTTCATCTCACAAAAGGAATCAAACATTAACACTTCAAGTATCCTCTAATTTTCCCTCCCAAAACCCTAGTTCCTTCCTTGCTTGCATAAATACAAGTACAAAGACTCAAGACAAATGCATCTTCAAGATACAAATGATGTAATGAACTCGCAAATGGATTAAGGAAAGATGAGGTTCAAAATCAAATAGGTAAGGAAATCGAGATATGGAATACTTATGATAGTTTGAGCAAGGGTAAAATCAAATGAAATCAAGCATCAACAACAAACAAATAAGCAAGCAATTCTTACATAGGGATATTGTAAGATAAAAGTCATTGAAATCAAGTTCGACAATCCTATTTATAGGCATACTTGAACAAGAATATCACAAATCAATTCAATGTTTAACGATAAACCATGGGCATGTAGCTATGGATGACAAAAGATAAGATTGATAAGATAATTTTATCAATGTCCATTGAATCAACACAATAGTAGGTCAATAAACTCTAGGGTTGCAACTAGGACATAAACCCTAGTTGTGTGCATAAACCAATAGAGAAATGAGTATGGAATTCCCACACTCTCTTGTATACCATGTTGAGGTTCGTAAGAGACCGCAAGGATGAAATTGAACCAAACAAAAAACCCTCATTCATGTAATAAAAAAGGAGAAAAACAATGTTAGGGTAGCACAACATTACAACCTAAGAAGTTTATTAGAGATGATTTATGGGTGCACTAGAGGGAGAATCCATAAGTGTGCTAGAGAGAAGATGCAAACCAATAAAAAGAGAGTTTAGGGTGCTCATAGTCTAAATCCCTTGTATTCAAGAAATTAGGAAGTTCACATGAGGAATGGATCCTTGCCCAATTTATGCCAAATGTAAAATTGTGTCATTCTAGGATTTGGGGGGGTTTTAGTTATAGTTATGGTACATTTCTAGGTTTTAGTTGTAGTTATGGTACATTTCTGGATAATTCATTGAGTGAACACCTTACTATACTTGTTGCATTACAATGCTAGAATGTAATCTTTGCATTTATTATTTATAATGGAACTAGGATTAACAAAATTTATTACATTTGTTAGATTTCATCTAATTTTTTCTACAAGCTAAGGCAATAAATGAATTGGTGATGTTTTTTAATTCACGAGTTTGTTAGCAAAATAATGTAGTCTTTATAGTTTTGGAATATTTGTTCTATCTCTTATCATCATTTTTCATGGTACTAATAATATTTGTAATATGATGTAGTTGTGAGGGACCCTGCATGAGGTATTTCCATCCAAATAGAGAATCTAGAGAGGATTCCAACTATAAATCTCTAGGTTTGACATAAGCGCAAGTAAGGGTAAGTTCAAGATGCCACCACTTCTTATAAACGGGATGCTAGTTTTTGAGCTTTTCCAATTCTTGTTATTATCTTGATTTCCCATTATTACTCGTATTTGGTGCAGGATATACAAAAATTCTACTGCCTAAGTTGTAAGCATAAGAAACATCAATACAAATTGATAAAATGGTATGCTATTTAAAGTAACACATTGTCTTATGGACATGAGTATATTCATGTGAACATATATAATATATATTGACATGGTGTATGGCAGGTCCCATATATAGCTTCATCCTTGGGGGGTGTCAAGCTTGGCACAAATGGTCATAATGACCTTTTTGACTGGGTCACTATACAACTTACAAAACTTAATGATCAATGTGATGTTGTACAACTTTTGAAACCAACATCCCTTGCTCTACAGGTATGACATATTGTAGTTGTCCATATTTTTCAATAATCATTGTCTTTGGAATATTTCATCGAAAATGCTATGGATATTAGGACAATTCATACTGGTGATGGTATTATCTATAATTGTTAAATTATAACACATACTATTTTTTTTCAGACTAGTTTCCTAGCTATTATAGTTTTTATCGCTTGATTCTTAGATATTAGACTCTTTCCTTTTTGACAATAGCTTAGATATCAGATCGCATTTGCACTCACACTTTGTACTAACAGATTGTACATTATTTTAGTCCCATGGACTTACTTCTATGATCATTTATTGGGAGAGCAAAAGAGTTCGGAAGCACACAGCTCATGATCCATAGGACAACATAAACATATGCTCTTAATGTTAATAATTGTCTTTTTTTATTGTTTTGATTTCCATACTGATGACCACATCTCCTTTTTCACTAGTACTCTTATCGTTTCATAATATTCCCTTCTTATGTGATTATATTTTGACTAATATTGTCTTCGACTAGGTGACAAGGATTATTCCTCTAGATGCAAGTAATCCATATGATGTGTTGGGATTGAATAGAGGTGCATCAGCTGAGAGCGTGAAGAAAAGGTAATTATTTTAACTTATCCTAAAGTATTTGGATATTAATTAGCATAGTATCTATGTATATTTGAATGAATCAATATTCTAAACAATAATACATTATATTTGTTTAGACTATTAATTGTATAAATAAGGAAAGCAACATTAAATTTGGAAACAAGCAAGATTTCCTATAATGAAAGGAGTTTCTACAAAGCACACCAAGTTTTTCACGAAGTTTATTTTTTTAGATTTATAGATCACCAAATTGCTTCCCTTTCCAATTGGTGTCTTGGTAAAAATGAAATGGATCCTTTTTATTTCGCATTCATCGTTGGCTATGTCTAAGCTTTAATAATCACACACTAGCTCAATTCTTATGACATCTTATGTAGTAGAATGCAGTTTCAAAACAATAATAGACCCAAGAATGGACCAATGAACACATCATAAATTGAACAAGCTCCTAGCATAGAAAGAAGCTTCATCCATAGAATTCTACCTTGCAAGGGACATCTGTATTGGAAAAGTCCTATTTCCTAGTAAGAAGCATATTGGCTTTCAAAATTTATTTCAAATGTATTTAGTAAGAGAATTTATTGCTTGGTCCAAGGATTAGGCATTGCTTAATTGGGCTTTTCATGTAATTAACCAACTTGTTTCTTTTATAGCTAGACATTGACCCCATAGGGATGGGGTTCATACCATAGGACCTCTTTAAGAGAAATTTTTTTTTATCACAACTATAAGTAGGATTATCAAAGGATGATTTATGTGCTTGTGAAGAGTTTGTGTTTTGTTGTGATTGTTTAAATTTCAATTTAAAGATATAAATTAACTGAATTAAAGTGAAAACACTAACAATAATCGACTTCACGTGCCCAGGATTGCGCTTTGTTTGCAACTCTTGAAGAAATAGCCTTGAAACAGTGACTCTTGAACAACCAATCATCCATAATATCATCAAACTTCCCTTCAAGCAAATTTTCCAAGCACTCTGAATTTTTCATAGTATTACTAAGCCTACAGTATTTGGGGTAACAAACCTCATTTTTCATAGTATTACTAAGCCTACAAGTATATTCCAAGTCTTTCCTTCCTTCAATGTCATGGATGACACCCCTTTCTCCCTCCACCCCACACTTTCTTACCCTATAAGTAATTTATTAATAAAATGATTGAAATAAAATTAGCATGTAGAACCTACTTCCCCTACGAGTAATTTATTAATAAAATGATTGAAAGTAAATTAGCACCTAGAACCTTGTTTCAATTTGTTGCATCAAATAACATCTAGCAAAAATTGGATGAAACAATAGCATGCAAGGGTTTACATTCAATGGTTTGTATGTATTGTAAAATGACATCTAGATTGGATAGGTAAGAATGGGTAACTAGGTTCATCGCTAATATAGATTATCATGAAATTTTGAAAATCTAGAGGACTAATGAAAAATTATTTAGGGAAAGGCATAGAGGTGTTTATCCCATCCCACATCTCATATTTTCTTATATCTATGCAGTGGCACTAGTTAGCAAGTCATATGGTGAAAATATGTTGTATAGTTCAAGAAGCATGGATCCCATTCATATATTAGGTAGCTAAAGTGGGCCAACTTTTTAAATTGGTTAGATATTTTATCTACCACCTTAAATGATGTTATCTCTAGGACAATAGATTCTACTCCAGCTAGTCCCGTGGTTTTTTATATGTTATATTTCATAGTGTATATTGTTTGTGTAGCTAATCACTTCCAAGGTATGGGTCAACAATGACAACCATAAGGAAAACCCATTCATGTTTATTGCCAAGTCCTGTGGGAACACAAGTCTATGAGTGAGCTTATAGGGATATGTGCTAATTTTATCACTCCCCTATACACTTTGGTGTTGTACAAGCCAAATCCCTCTGTGATAGAGAAGGCAGTGCAAGTAATCAGTACAATGGATGATATGATGGATTCATACACTTATATTAAAATATATGGAGCATTAAAGACTCCACATTTTCTACCAAATTTCATCCCTAATAATCTTTTTATTATTATGTTTTCCTATTAGACTTTTGTGCACGGACTTGCAACATTATTGATAAGAGATAAGAAAGCACCATGTCCTTCATTACATTGTCCATATGATCCTACAATATTTGTACCACCAAAACAATAGTAGCAGAAGAAAAGACATTAACGACCTATCATTTGAATGAAGAAAGATTAGGAGGCATGATCCCTTAGGCATGACTATGCATGCCTATTGGTTTTTCAAGTACAATTGGCCCTGTCAAAAAGAAACATGGATAGATAAAAAAAAAATTGAAAAGAGGGATGTATTATGAAGATGGTATGATGATAATGAGCCAGGTGTAGAAGGACAAACAACGAAGAAAAAAGACTAACCAAGAGGCCAAAGACAAAGAATTTGAATAGGAATGAAATTGTAAAGAAGAATGAGATATAGTGGTGGTAGCTAGGGTTGAGCATGAAAAATAACAAGAAAATAAAAGAGAACAAGAACAAGAAAACAAAGGGCAACAAAAAAATATCGGAGAGTTAGAGATACATGGGCCAAGTGTCCCAATTTGAACTAGTATGATAAAATTACAATCAATGACGGGGTGCCATCTCACAATAAAGATAAAGATCTCATAAGATTAAGAATTTGTTGTAACCATTTAGGTCCGGGTTATTAAAGACACGAATGATAATCCCTTAGCTGCAATATCAGTACGAGTATCCCTTTTCCAAGCTACATAAACCAAAGTGACTAGAGTGGTGAAGGAATTGCATGAAGCAAGGAAGAGAATAGAGATGATGGAGCATCAAGTGAAATACTACCAAAATGAGATATCCATCTTGATAGATTTTAAATCTCGTGTCATGGAAGTGAAAAATCAATTAAGTGAAACACAAATGATCTTATATGAGAAATTGTTAGACTTACAAGAACAAGGATTTCAACTCCACCAGTTTTTTGAGAAGGTGAAGGTGAAGAAAGATCAACTAAGAAGGAACTCATATTGGTTTTTGACAAGCTAAGAAAATGGAAATATGAAGAGAAGGATGCTCATGATACTTTCCAAAAATGAGTAAAAAGGAAATTGAATACACAATAATAGCACTAGTGAATTGGAACCTTGAACAAACATATGCAACTATGTCAAGTAGTTGCAAGAGTGATCCATAGGACACCTGAACAGTTTCCTGTGTAGAAAAATATACATAGAACTAGTTTTTTTTTTTAATTCCCCATAGTGGTCGTATATCTGACGGCCCTTCTAACGATTCCGATGACCATGCCATACCACCGACGGCAAAGGTCGTTTAGACTTTTTCTTTTTTTGTGAGTATATGCGTCAGATATTCCAATGACCATGCCATACCACCGACGACAAATGTCATCGGACTGTTTCTTTTTTTTTTGGTATATGCGTCGGATATCCCGACGACCATGCCATACCACCGATGGAAAATTTTGTCAGACTGTTTATTTTTTTTGTGGGTACGGATATCCGATGGTCATGTGGTCGTATATCCGACCTTCTGTAGTATAATTAGGGTCAGATAACCGACGGCCTTGTGGTCAAATATTGGACGTTCCAGAAAGAAACCGGTGGTCGGATATCCGACATGTATGTGTCGTATATTCGACGTGTATATTAATATATTTGTGGTCTGATATTCGACAATAACTTGTCAAATATACGATGAGACCGTATTATTGTCGTATATTGGCCGAAGGTCAACCGAAGTTTAAAAAAGGAAAGGATTGTTGGATTGTCGACAGCTTCATGTCGAAAATCAGACATATATGCCGTCGGATTTTGGGTTCATATTTTCATGTGTCTCTATCTCTCTCCTAATCCCCCTACTCCTAAACCCCTAACCCCCTAACACCCCCCTCTCTACATCTAACCCCATAACACCCACCTTCTCTCTCTACCTCTAACATCCCCCCCTCTCTCTATATCTCTCATACTCTCCCTACCCCTAACCCCCCTATTCCCCCTAACCCTTAATAACCCCCTCTCTCACTCTCTCCCACTCCCCTACTCCTCCACCCTACACCTAACCCCCACCTCCCCGCTGGTTCACTCTCTCTCTCTCTCTCTCTCTCTCTCTCTCTCTCTCTCTCTCTCTCTCTCTCTCTCTCCGCGCGCAGCGCTGCGCGCGCGCGCTCGCATCGCTCTCTCTCTCTCTATATATATATATATATTACACACACATGTATACATTCATATGCCTCCCCTTACCTCTCTAACCCCTCCTCTCCTTAACCCTTACTATCCCCTATCTCATTCTCTCCCCTCCTCCACCTACCCCCAACCTCCTAACAGCCCCCTCTCCCTCTACATATAACTCCCTAACACCCCCTATCGCTCTTTCTACCTCTAACCTTGTAACAACCCATCCTCTCTCTATCTCTCTCATACTCCCCCACCCTTAACCCTCATCTCTCTATCTCTCTCCTACTACCGCTAGTTCTAAACCCCCCTCTATCTTTGTCTCTCCTAATCCCCCTTCCCGTGCCACTAACCACCCCCCATCTCTCTCTCTCTCTCTCTCTCTCTCTCTCTCTAACCTCAACCCCCCCACTCCTGACCTATACCCCCCCTTCTCTATATCCACCCTACTCCTCCCCAAACCCATAACCCCCTTGATATCTATCTCTTGCTCTCTTCTCTCACCCCCCTACTCCTCTCTTTCTCTATCTCCCACCTTCCCCCTATCCCTTACTAATCCTTAGTGTCATATAAAATATATTTGTATTGGTACATGTTGTGTGTGAAAGGAATCGCGTGAGCGTTTTATAGTTATATATCGTGTGCGCATTTTATAGTTCTATATCGCGTGCATGTTTTGTTTGCCACCAAGTTTTTTCTGCGGGAGTAAGAAATTTGAATTTAAAAGAAATGTACTTGCGTTTCTTAGCACTAAGACTGAGCCTCGTCACCTGTCTTCGTGTCATCCCTCTTCCTATGTGTATTCTTCGGAGTTAGTTTCATATTAACCAAACCTATGCTATGGAATTGGTAAACCATAGCTAATTGGGCATCTCACCTATTTTCTCAATATGCCTATGTTTTACCACTTGTTACAGTATGTAACACACAATCATTTTTTATGAAGTTTTAGACCCGGATACCATTTTTTCTACAGATTCGAAATATATAATTTGTTTTTTAAAATATTATTGTTTTTATATTTTTCTTGTGTCATTACTCCTTAACTCAAAAAAACACATTGTTAGTGTTTCTTCCATAACCGTTTCTCAAGCATTTAAAAAAAAATTGTATACTACACTACTATACACTGACTTCTACATGCTATAAAAAAATCAATTCATGATCACTGCATTAAGACCTTCGAAATATTCACCCACACTTGGCATACTGTTTTTGAGGTTCGATCACTTAGATAATTAAAAAAAAAATTATTAAATTTATTTTGGAAAAATAGTGTTGTACTATTTGTTCTCTATATGTCTACCAGTTTTTGTAGGTTGGATCCATCATTTAGGCACTCAAAGGATGCACCCACAAAGACATATATCTTATCATTTTCCACAAAAGAGTACTTGTTAGAAAACATCAAACCTGAGATAATTATGAACATTTTTAGTAGATACAATTTATATATTCAGAAACATGATTCAATTTCCTACATTTCATATTTTTATTCAAAGCAAGATTCATTATGTACATATCTCAAAATATCCATTCAAGTTGAGGGATGACTATATTTTGATTTTTCTATTGCATCTAACGCGTCAAAGAAGACCCTTGTTAGTTTGCACCAGCCCACCAGTTAAAGTAGAAATAGATTTCTTAACAATCTTACCTTCAACTTCAACCATAGTTGATTAATGGTTTGCTTGATGATCCTCCAGTGTGACATAGATTCTAGGGATGATCCTTTCTACATCACCCACAATTTTATCCTCTTGGATATCATTAACATGTTTTTCACTCCCATTATGGCGTGGACAATTTGTGAGCAAGTGGTCCTCTTACATATCCAACATTGAAGGAGCTCCCTTGGCTTATCTCCCATAATTTTTTTTGACTTAGTGTCACCATGTGATGGTTGACTTTGTTTATTTATGGAATGAGGAGGCTTGAATCCCTTTATCCTTTGATTAAACTTATGCTTTTTCTTGTCTTTCCATGCCTTTTGGAATTCTAGCTTGCTTTTGTTTTGATCATATTAATATTTATCCTTTCTTTCTCATCTAGAGTTTTAGGTTCATTAAACTCAATTCATTCCTTGTATAACCGAGTTAATCCACTTACAAAACATTGGACTTTTACCTTATCATCTCTGATATACTTAACATGCCTCAGCAACTCCAATAATTAATTGCATATTCATCAGATTTAACTCATGGAATTCTTTGATTTTTTCATCATAGTACCTATTAGAGAGATACTTTTGTCGTAAGTACTTCTTGAATTGCTTCCAAACAATATTTCTTTCATTGATCCTCTTGACTTGCCTAAGTTGATCCCACCATATTGATTCTATACCATTCAAATTAAATACGTCCACCCTTTCCTTCATGTTTCCAAAGTAGTCATGGACTTGGAAATACTTCCTCATCCCAAGAAGCCAAGCCTCAACTTCTTGTCTAGATTTCACTTCACCATCGAAGGTAGGGGGTTTGACCTTCCAAAATTCTCCATTTGAGTTTTCCTTGAAAGGCCTCATCGTTTTGTTCTTGTGAGATGAATAAATTGGATTCCTGGTGGAGTCCTTAGAGGTAGATGAATCACTAGCAAAAAAATCAAGTGTATATGTCCTATCTCTAGAAATCCTTCTTGAGTTATGGGACCTCTTATGGGAGAATCTCCTTGAACTACTCCCACTCTTATATTCATTTCCAAATTTCTTCCCATGGTGCCTATTCTTCTGAACATTTATCAAACTTTGAACGATGTCCACATTTAGTTGGTTTTGTTCTTCTTGATCTCTAATCAACCTTTTTCATTATCTACTCTGCAACTTTGTAACTCCACTTTTAGACATCTCATGGTATCTGCAATTACTTAAGGAGTTACTTGGTTTCTATGGCCATTAGATTCTATTTCTTCATTATCATCATGTATATTCTCTCCCATTGCATCTGTTGAAACTTCATAAGGATCATGTGCATTATTCATGGTGATTGTTTCCTTGACCCAACTAAGACCAAAGGCTTTTTAATTGCACTATATTAAATATTGACCCCTAATTGTCCTTAATATGGTACTATATATGCCAATTTCTTTATATAAGCACACTTTTTAGTTGCATTACATCCTCAAAAGAATATAGAATTAATTTTCATGCATTCTAGAAACTATGTATATTGACAAAATTTATCAAATCAAGGCTACAAGCTCTTTTTTGTTCATTTTTTAGGAATATTTGAAGAACTCCTTCTGAATCAAAACATTCACATTCCCCCCCCTATGGATCATATTTCCTATGACTATAACCATGCTCAGTTATGACTTCATATATAGAATTTACATTCCTTGAATTTACCAAATTTTCCCAATTCTGCACTTTTCCTATAGATGCATTTAGTCTCAAATACCAACTTCGGCCACTTGTACAAGGAAATATGGGGAAAACTAGAATTTTTTTTTATAGGGAAATGATAAAAATCATGACAAATGTTACTCATAACTTTCATATATTTGATATGATGCCCCAATCAATTTCTATAATTTTATGGAATTCACTATTTTTTTTGCACTGCTTCCAAAATGTGAATATTTTCCCAAAATTGGTGTCTCCCTAACTGAGCATTTATTGGAAAAATTCCTTTCATCAAAGTTGTTCATATTGATGGGTCAGTGAAATGTTGAAATCATAAAAAAAATAGTACTAAGTTCTTGGGTCACTTTTCCCTCCTACAAGATTTTCAAAATCTCGAAAACATGCCCCATAATAATGGATTTTGTCATGCTTTCGAATCCCCATTCCAAATGCTTGAGAATTTTGTCCAAGACTCAAAAAGGTTTCTACATGCACTTTCATGGAATGTACTGTCCAATTTTCATCATGAACGTGGCTCGTGTTTAATTTTATGATCGAGGTCTTCAAAAATCATAAATACTCAATTTTAAAAAAAAATGAGTAGAATGAGGAATCCACCCTCACTAATATTTCGGTATCCCTCGGTACCGCAGATCCAAACCTGAATATTTTGTTGAAAACTGATAAAAATTCCTCCTGTTATGCCTAGAATAAGAAAATGGCTCCATAAATATTTTTAAATATTTTTCGTACTAATGACGTGGTATCCTATTAACATGGCATGAACTGTGTAAGGTGGTGATGCGGCACCATGTCCAACTGGACCATATGTGGTAGCCTCTAGTTCCACCATGTCATATTCACTTCTGGCCCCTATCAAGGTCATTGGGATCCTTGATGATTCTCATGCCACAATTGTTAGCTTTGATGGAAGGAATCTCACAAATGGTCAATATCTATCGATATTAGATCCCAAAATGATCTAGTCCATTCATGGAAGCAACCCCTTTACTATCACACAAGCACCTCCTTTTGTGCAAATGAACGAGATATAAAGATGAGACTTGCATGGTTTAATCCAAGCCATTGGTTTTGATACCCCCCGCAATAAGTCTCGGTCATCTTGAATTGCACAAATGGTTAGGATATAATGATATGACTTGCGCAATCAAATCCCAACCATTCTCAAAAAAATCCCCCATGTTATGTCTTGAGTACATTTTCTTGCATGAAGGTCGAGATTCACTGATCTCGTCTGCTTTATTTTACCTGGGCCATTTGCAACATAGACTAGTCTCCATCGCTCCTCTGTGGATGGCACCCATGCATATGACCACCACTTGGCACTTCCACCTGTACAACCAATCTATGTGGCTCCTTCATGATGTACCCTCGTCAACATAGGATTTTTAGGGCCCCATCAATATTTTGCTACAATTTTGAATTTTACATAAATATGTAAAATTTATTTTCATAGCATATATCTAGGAATTTCTCTGTCACTTAATAGATCGAATTTTTTCATTGACAGCTCTACCAATTTCAAATTATTTTTCCAAAATTTTCTAAGACTGTTGTTCGGGAATTCTACCCTATAGCGAGGAGAGGGACACTACCAACTTTTGAGGTGACAGGTAAATACATTGATCATATCACATAGGACTCTACAAAAGGAAAGAGATCAAGGTTCTTGAAGGCATACCTTATTAACGACGTTCGATCCTAGCTTTTGCTTGCTCCTTCGATCGATCCTCCACTTGATCTTCCGTTTGACGAACCTGCAATACAAAAGATACCTTCCTCAACATATCTTGACTGATATAACAATGATGAAATTGAAATGCAATTTAGACATCAAATACAATCAAGCATTTAATCCAAACAAATATGCAATCCATTAGACATTTGATTGGGATGGGAAGGGTATTTCAACCTTTATTGTCAAAAGCAAATAATCAGTACAATTATACCTGATCATTCAAAGTGCTTGTGCAACTGGATCCTGGGCTCCTACTCTTCACACTAACTTTGGAATTCCTCCAGCATAACAACCCTTGATGCATAGTTTATCCTCCCCTCTCTCATCTATCCCCCTTGTATTTATGGGACAAGGTAGGCAGTTTGGATCGAGAGGTAGTTTGATTGGGAGGTTGAGGAAGTTGCAAAACCAACTTCAACTAATCCCAATTCATCAAATTAATATATTTTTTATTACATTTTAAGATGTACGCTAGTTTTCTTAAGTGGAGTAGCACACAATGTGCAACTTTCGTGCTTACAACCAGCATTTCCAAGGTTTTTTTAGGGTGTACGCTGGTCTACTAAAGTAGAGTTGCATATTTTAGTAGGTAAACACTAGTCTACTGAAGCAGAGTTGCATATTTTAGCAGGTGAACGTTGCTCTTATGCCTGTAGGGTAGTGTTCATGTCAAAATGTAGGTAAAAACAGTGTTTTGTCAGCTGCAGAGGGGTAAGTCTAGTCCATACATCACCTAGGTTAATCTAGCTCTTCAATCCAAGTTGTCCTTTTGTGTGATCGAAATCTTAATGTGATCACGGACGGAGAAGTGCATATTTGACCTATAATAGATGCCCCCTAATGTGTGAGGTCAGAGGGAAATGATGGCCGAAATACATTATAATTCCAAGTCAGTGGAGGAGCAGGAAACCACAAAACCAAGTCACAAAAGTACCTGAAATAAAGATCAAGGTCAGCGAGCAATTACATTCTTGACATCATATAGATGTGTAACATGATACAACATTATCTCCGATACATAACTAGGAGATGTATATATAGCATGGCCACTGAAATACAAGCGTGGATCCATGTCAGACTGAGAGATCGTAGCCATAACAACAAACTGGATCTATGTCTCATGAAGAGCCGAAATGAGTGAGGCTTAGTCTTACGCAACTTGGGTGATAACTTAATGAGGTAATGCTATCGAAATCCCAAGGTCTTCATCCAAAAAACCCAAGGTACAAACCCTAACCATGTGAATAAATGAGTTTAAGTCGAACATGGGAGGTATCGTTTGATTACCGGTCATTGATGTATACCGTTAACAAACGTGAGGGCTTCCACCGATAATGATAATGGGGCCCAAGGTACCTAGTACGATCCAACAAGTGTGAATAAGTGGACTTGACGTCGAACACTTGAGGAACCTGTCAAATAAGAGACATTGATGTATTCTCATAATTCAACAGTGAGGGAAATTTCCACTGGTGACTGCAATCCCCAAGGTACTAACCGAAACTCTAAACTTCATTCCCAGAGAAAAATGAGTTGATGTCGATGGGAAGAAGTCCGTTGGAAGGGAGGCCTTAAGGCATCCTCCATCATCCAACATGAGGAACACTCAAATGGTATGAGCTGATGTGGAGTAGTACAAGTAACAAGACTGACACTAGGATGGTCGTCACATGAGGTCAAGGTGAACTGCAGAAAGGTCGACATGGGCTATATCCTTGAACAGTGAGCACAACACAAAGTGACTTAGGCAGTTTTCAACATAATGAGAAAATGATATAAGCCTGTAATGTAGGATACATTAGCAGACCCTCCATATGGTTGGAAGAATAACCAACCGAGGGAGTAAACAACTCGGAGATCAGTTTCCCCCTAAGGTCAAAAACTAAACCCAACTGAAATTATAGACTCAAATAGGTGATGTGTTCAAGGATAGGACTGACTAAACTTCCTTTGAAACTGCAAGATGTGATATACCCTTCTTATCCCTTATTCTTTTTAGATAAAATAATACCTTTCTTGTTGTTTTAATGAGTCCAAGAAAGAATGAAAAATCAATAGATCCAACAATGTAAAGAGTTTAACGAGCCCATGGGAGGAAGACTCAGGACCTTCTTCATTGTTTACAGAGTTCGAAGAAGAGATAGAAGAATACTCTATAATACTGATCTCTGGATTTTAATATCGAGCCGCGATCTGTTCTTGCTCACTGGTGTTTTCAATTTTAAGGAGTCTGAAAAACTTAAACAATAACTCCATACACCTACTCGTGGATTTTAATATCGAGCCCAAGTAGGTTAATGCTCGCCGGTGTTTTCCTATCTATAGAGTCTGAAAAACATAAAAAATTCTCTATTCACCCTCTCATGGATTTCACATCGAGCCCGAGTAGGTGAATGATCGCTTGGTGTTTTCATGTTTCGAGAGCCTGAAAACCCTAAAGAAGGCTCCAAAAGGTCATTTTTCGTAAAGTTAGTCTCCTCCCCCGAAAAAGTGTAAAACAATGGAAGAAGAACTCTTCTAGACACGGATGACTAGAGTATTCCTTTTTCGTAAGTAATTCGCAAAAGTCCGAAAAAGGGTTAAACTTATACTTAAGTAGATGTCGCTTCAAATCCTTTAACGAGTCTGAAATGACAACTATACTTAGCAATCTTCTCATATTTAAAGAGTCTAACAAGAGCTTAGAGAGAACTCCATAAAAATATTTTTCGTAAAAATTTAACGAGCCCGAAAAAGTAAACTCGTGACCTCCTTACTGTTTTTAACGAGCTCAAAGGAGAGATGGAAGAATGATCATAGCCTCCTTACTGTTTTTAATGAGCTCGAAGAAAAGGTGGAAGAATGCTCATAACTTCCTTACTGTATTTAACGAGCTCAAAGTGAAGGTGGAAGAATGCTCGTAACTCCCTTACTGTTTTTAACGAGCTCAAAGTGAAGGTGGAAGAATGCTCGTAACTTCCTTACTGTTTTTAACGAGCTCGAAGTGAAGGTGGAAGAATGCTCGTCGACTCCTTCAAGTAGGGTCGATGCCTAGAATCTCCTCATGGGACTAGGAAATGACATCACGAATTCGTTAAAAATATTGGTATACATAACGATATCTTCCAGATAATAGTCTGCTCCAATGAAGATGTTTTCGGTGACCCCAAGTTCAGTGGAAATGTTAATCGGGATGGTTCTCGCTGTACTCATCCTATTCCCTTCAGCAAAAACAACTTGTGAAGTGGAAGGGACAGAGGACCAATCAACATTCTCACTAGGTCTGGGAAAAAACTCACCTCTCTCAATCAAGTCTAGAACAGGAAGTAGATAGGTCTTGGGGTGTAAATGCTCCCAAGGGTGTCTCAGGCCTATCATAGCTTCAAAAGATGTTTCGTCAGAAGGAAAAACCATGTCTAAACTATCAGGAGAGAGGGTAGATTCTGTTGACCGTGCAGGAGCAGGGTCCATATCCGACTCGGTAGAGACCAACGGAGTCGTGATATGTTCTGTTGCAGGTTGTTGTGAATCCAAGTGGGTTACTTCTGCAACAGATCGAGGCACACTTGGTTCTGGTTCAGTAGGAAAGATCCATGGATCAGTCCTTAAACCGACCGTGAAAGTTTCAGTAGATGTACCTTCATCAGAACGCATGAAAATAATGGGAGCGGGTAGGTCAAAAGTGCCCATTAATGACCCATAAAGCCCTGTTCCTAAACTCTCGCTTGCTAGGGAAGATTGATCAACTAAAGGAATTGTGGATTCTGATGAAGTCTGGTTTTTTCACCGAGAGAACAAAAGTTGATCAACCGTGACGATCTTTCCTTCGTGAGGGAACATTACAACTCAGAAAACTGCCGATGGAATAGCTCGCATGGCATATGTCCAGCTCCTGCCTAACAACATATTGTAATCAAGCAGAGCATCTAGAACTTCAACCTCTACAGCAGCTGTCTTACCGGAAAGTGTGACGTTAAATGATGGCAAGACTCCATGTGGATGGAAGGTTCTGCCATCAAATGCAGTAAGCAATGTGTTAGAGGGGGCTAACTTGGGAGAACCCAAGGCTTTCCAACAAGAAATTGGCATTACGCACGTAGACGCGCCCTCATCTACAACAGCTCGTCCAATGGTCATAGAACCATGAACTACCTCTATCTGAAGAGCAATATGGTACGGCAACCGGTACTTGATATCAGACATATCAAAATGCGCAGTCATGTTGGATGATTCCATACTTCCAATCGCTGCCAGAAGTGCATTTTGTTGTCATGGAAAACTTTGCAAAACTTCTAAGGTGGACATGGCACAAGGAGTCTGGGCTAGATCTTCAACCACATTGTAGTTGGCAGCAGCCCGTGCGTTGGGATTGTGCGAAGCCCGTTTCAAGACACCTTTCGGGATCTTGGGCAGTGAATCCATAGGTATGTGGAGAGGAGTAGAAGATTTAGGAATATCTTTATCCTTATTCTGCGAATCTGGGGTATAATTTCTTGCCCGCGTTTGTAAAAGAGCGTCCGAGTTAACCATATTAATAAAAGTTTGATCAATTGAAGCATGGGTGGTGCCCCCAGCATTGGAGGTTCCAGAAGCTGAGCCCTGCCCTTTGGGAAATGGATCTTTAAGGACGGCAGGTTTCTTTTCTTGAAGCAACTTCTGGGATTCTTCGATCAAAGGGCATTGGTGAGTAAGATGGTCCTACTTGCAGAGTTTGCAAGGGAACTTAACTTTCTTCTTTTCTCCGTTACCCTCCTCGGCATTTTCTTTGTTTTGGGGCTTCTGATGGTTCCCCTCTCCTTTCTTGCCCTTCTTTTTGTTGTTGGGCTGCCGAGGGCCCTTTTGGTTAGTCTGAAACTGCTGTACAGATTCACTAGTAGAAGGAGAGGTTCTGACGGAAGTCACTTCTGCAGTCGATTGTTTGACCGATAAGGCATGAACCTGTTTAGTCAATGCTTCGAAAGCTATAGAATCAACTTAACCTACAATGCCGTCAGCATGTGGCCCAGGTTTTGGTCTATCTAGATCAGTGTTTGATCACGGTGCGTCAGGTATAATCTCGTAAAGGAGCCCATACTGAGCATAAACCAAGTCTAGTTGTTGGGTCCTTAAAATGGCTTCTTCTTCCGATGACACCCTAGAAGTAGCTACTTCCTTAGAAACATAAGGAAGGAGTGATTTCAGATACCACTCTAATAAGAACTCTGGGGGGATATTGGCCTTAATGAGCCTCTTCCCTCTTCGCCACTCCTGAATATGATCAGATAAATGGGTGGCTTTGTTTTGTCTAAAGGTAGACAAAAGATCTGTCCCGGCATCGTACCGAACAGGAAGCTGGAAGTGGTTCAGGAAGGCTATGGCGAGATACCGAAAGTTAAAAAAAGTGGCTGGAGGTAACTCAATGTACCATTTGGCTGCAGCACCGGTCAAGGTTCTTTGAAAAATTCTCAACCTAACGGAATCTTCGTTCAACGAGTTCGAAGAACACTAGAGACGAAAAGTGGTAACATGATCACTAGGATCCTCACCAATTTTACCTTCGAATTTTGGAATGTACGAAGGTAGCTTAGTGGGAACTGGTGGCCACGTAACGTTATGGCACACCGAATCGTTCGTTAACTTGGAAAGATCTGGCAAACTCAGAGTTGCCAGAAATGGTAAACAAGGTCTATAAGATGGCATTTGATAAGTTGGAGTCATGAAGGGGGAACCTCCCATAGTTTGACCCATAAACTGTTGAATAGGGTTGCCCCCAGCCATTTGCTGGTGGGGGTTTCCCCCAGCCATCTGCAGGTAGGGGTTTCCCCCAGCCATCTGCTGGTAGGGGTTTCCCCCAGCCATCTACTATTGTGTGAAAGTGTTGTTGAAATTCCCCCACCCAAATGAAAGTGGGTTGGAACCCTGTGCGTTTGTCCACTGTGGCTAGGTGTTAGCCCCGCCATATTGTTGGTTAAAGATATTACCCCCTCCTCCAGAAAACAAAGAAAATGGGACATTTCCTGCAGGTATATTACTTTGATTCATATTGTAACCTGCAAAGGTGTTAAAACCAGGGGTAGTCGAGGTGGATGGTGCAGTCATGGTACTCATGACAGGCATAGTTGCAGAGGGATTTGGCCCAACGTTGGGTGTGGAAATCCAAGTACTAGGTATATGGTATGACTGTTGAGTCGCAGGAGGTAAGTGACATTCACTGCATTATTGGGTCCAAAAGTAGGGGTGGCAACTGAGGCAGATGTCAAAACTGTTGAGCTTGGCATGCCTAAAGTACCAGCGTTAAAACTAAAAGACGGAGTCAAAGCAGAAGCTGTCGATGACGAACTCGATGTAGCAGTGTTTGAGGAAGAAGGATTCACAATCCTTGTATTCATACCCATTGTGGGAGTCTGTGGAACTCCCTGCTCATCTCCTAGATTAGTCATAATATGACCAGGTGTGAAACGATATGCACTATACTCGGGTTGCTGGAAACCCACAGGTACCAGAAACGGATCGTTAGGTCCGGTAAGAGGAGGGTTGAAAGGAGTGTTAAACTCACTAGAAGTAATATCCTCAACCTCGACAGTATTAATAACTTATCGATCCGGAGTTCTGGGTTCTAGTTCACCAAGAACCTCTATTTCACTAATAAGTTCAAAAAGACCACTGGAGTCTGTCCTCCATCGTCGTGGTGGAGGTAGTGGCTCCATAATGAGTGGGGGAAGGTTTTGCAACCTTTGAGACCTACGAAGCTATTGGTCTTCCACAATTATATAAAAATAAACTAAGTAAAAAACCTAGTGGCCACTATGACTAAGGGGCAAACAGCATACCACTAAAAAAATCCTAAGTAATCAAACCAATCAAACAGATAGAAAATACTCTCGGAAGCAAGTCTGGTATGATTAGGGCCCAGAACAGACTAACAGAGTACCGATGGTCAGTTTCGTGGCATCCACCGGAGGTCCACTAGGTACAAGCGCTTGAATCACCAAACCGCTTTCCAGGGATTACTTCCAAAGGGTAACCTTCCACGCCTGTCCGAGGTGAAGTGGGAATAACTGCCAACTCTACCTGTGTAGAATCCTAAAGGTCTGATACCAAGGCTACCATAAATACGAAATAACCTAGGGAGACAGTCATTAGCCTAGTCAAAACGCATGGGCAGGGTAGCAAAGCCCGAAGTCCAAAAGGACCCCCGTACGCGAATTGACTCTGGTTTATGGTCAAAAGGAAAGTGAGGGGATATCCTCAACAATTCCAGTCTCCCACGGCCTCATTCTTAACTCTGGTTTGAATAGATCATCCCCGGACTATTTGATATATATGGATTTACCTAAGTGAAAGTCGTACTACGATTGTTGCGTAATGAAGCCAGTTTCGAGCAGTTTAAGGTGATTTAAGCTCAAAACTCTAGCCTAAGCTAGTTGATGTCGTGTATACCTAAAAAGAAAAATGTTTCTAATTGATTTTATTAAAATTTCTTTTTAAGGCTACTTTTTACTCAACGGGGTGGTGCATTGTGTGGAATGGTTTGAGAAAGTAAAGTGCAAAAGAAATAACTTTCAAAGCAACAAAAGACTCTTTTTCTTTTTCCATTTATGCTCTTTCCAAAACGAAAACTAAGCAAACCAAAAACAAGTTTCTTTGTTCTTCTCTTTCCAAATTTAAAACAAAGTAAACTACACTACTTCGAAATGATCATAAGTCTTACTACTTTAAACTACCAAACTCATTTTTTGCTTTTTCTGATATACGTAAAAGAAAAAGAACTCGAAAATGGAAGCAAGTAAGACCTTAAAAATCAATGCAAGTAAGGAAAAGCAACTCTAAGGCTCACAACAATCAAATCAATGATTTGACGAAGACTTGTTCTACAAAGTTTTTTTTTAAAGGAAAAAACTTTGGGCTTGGAAAACAAAGTGAAAAGAAAACAAGGATAAGAGACGCTTAAAATGGAAAGGCAAACCTCAAAGGTTGCTCCAAAGCACCAATAACCCTAAAAAAGCACTAAGCCAAGCAAAAGGTAGGCAAGTGAACCAAAGATGGCCTTACAATCACAAAGACTCGAATGGAAGCAAACTGAAAGACTTCAACTTACTTGGACTAAAACGAACAAGGCAATCCGGAAATGTCTAGACTCAAAAGGCTTTTGAAAACACCCTAAAGACTCCAACTTGGGGTCAAACCCTAAATCAAAGGCCAAGACACTGTCAAAGTGTGCTTAGTGTTGCTACAAACAACAAATGTTACAAAACAAAGGTTGTATACCTGCAACAAGTATCTAGAGTACAGGAGTGTAGCTATGTCCAACTAGGAACAAAGCACAGTCTTCAAAAAGAGTCACAAACAACAAGACACCTCAAAAGTACTCAAGCAAGAAAAAGATGACCTAAGGGACTTAAGAGAGGCAAACAAGACTCAACAAGGGAATAAAGACCTCAAGGATCAGTTAAGAAGACAAAGGAAGAGGCTGGAAATCAAAACCCAAAAGCAAACAGAGACTTACAGGAAAAAACTCTACTGTGCAGTGTATAAACCTGCGCACACTGGGAGGTGTACTCTACTGTGCAATAGGTAAAGCAGCGTTTTTCAGCAAGTGTACGCTACTGTGTGCAACAGATACCAACGTTCATGCCAGAGAAGGTTTGAAACAAGCTCTAAAACTTCAAACTGAGATGAGTCAAGCAATGGAAACAGGCTATAGTAGCCTACAGAGCCTCTTAGAGGATCAAAAAGATCAAAAAGTACTGGAAGGAAAGCTAACTATGTCTCCTAGAACAGAAAACAACCGGTCCCCAGCGGAGTTGCCAGTATGTTGGAAACCCTAAAGAGAGGCTCCAAAAGTCCTACCCTATAGCTAGATTGACCTATAACAAAGACTAATCTATCATTCATGTTGGTTGCCACAAGATCTAACTCATGGCTCCATTAAAATGCCATCTAACAATTAAAACCGTGTATTTTCTTAGAGGAAATTTGTCAAACATTTCCATTGTAAACTTGAATTCCTTCCTATAGGAACTGACTCTGTCCCATACAACCTTGGTGTTGCAACCAAGAGATTTAATACTACTCTATAGCGTCCCCATCCATCATTCCAACTATATGTTGGGGTAAATTACACGAACTTCATGTTATGAATTTCTCCCCATGGGCCATTATTCGAATTCATAACTAATTTAAGCCACCCATGGGAAACATAAACTAAGAAATTCATGTGCAAATTCATGAATGTAAAACATGATAGAATTAAAACTATATCCACACACACATCATGCATAAGCAAACATATTCATCATAGGTAGTAAGTAAAATAATTTCACATTCATAGACATAAAATACTTATATTTTAACAGAAGAAGATCCAAGCAATTGGTTGTGTAAGAGAAATTTTCCACCCAACCATAAGTATCAACTGCATATACCACCCCCAAGCTATGCTATGAGGCCATCAAGGAAAAGTATACTATAAGTTTCTCTCTTTCAACCCAAAACCCATTTGCTCTCATGCTTAGGTAATTTTCTTACCACAGAGCACTACAAGCATCGCATTCAGCCACGCCATCCATGAAACTCTCTTCCATTTCCCCACACAACATAAGGAAGGCATTTTATTTATTTTCTCAATATTCTCTCAACGTACCCAACCCTTACAATGCTCTTAATTGTGTGCAGAAAGAGTCCAACTTGCTATATACTCTTAGAGAACCTCTTGCAACATCAATTCATAGCTTCTTAAGCATCCAAGAGTAGAAAATAAACAGTGGGTAAAGGTTCCTATCTTTCCCAGCCTCTATGCTCACCTACAACCATCCTCTTCACTCTATGCTCACATATCTTTTCCAGCCTCTATGCTCACCTATCTTTCTCAGTCTGGTAATTACTAATGGAGTCTACAACATGAAGGTTCTATGTAGTATAAAAAATATTGCATGGAATATGGGTGATAGACTCCAAAGGAGATGAGAAGATTGATGAAAAGACAAGTGACATTACTTCTGACCATAAAATGAAGGACTCTTATAACTGTTATAGAAATATATTCATCCCATGCTTCTTGTTAAAACCCCTAAGAAAAATCCTGCAGGGGAAGGAAATGGCACCCCCTACCAAAATCTCAAGCCCACCCACTAACCTTTTTTTTTTACTCCAAAAGAAGAAGCAAAAGCTCCCCAAAAATGGCTAAGTATTAACAGTTTCCGACTAGATGAGCAAGCCACAGTAAGAAAAATGATAAAAAGGAGGTCTTCTGCTCTTAAGTAATTGAATGGTTGAGATTGGAGATAGATCTAGATCGACGGCCATAAAACAATTTCGCAGAAGTTCTGACTTTCCAAACCTGCATTACGAATTACGGAAGTCGAAGGCATCATTTTTTCAAAGTTGTGCGTCGAGATTCCAACTCCCGCATTTCAGATTGTGGATCGTGGAGGAGTAAAATATTCAAAACTGTGAATTTACGGTTCTAACTTCTGACTCCCGCATTGCGGATTGCAAAAGTCAGAGGCATGATTTCATCGAAGCGGTGAATTTGAGGTTCCGACTTGCGACTCCTGCATTGCAGATTGTAGAAGTCGGAGGCATGATTTCGTCGAAGCGGTGAATTTGAGGTTCTAACTTCTGACTCCTACATTGCGGATTGCGGAAGTCGGAGGCCTAATTTCGTCGAAGCGGTGAATTTGAGGTTCCAACTCCTGAATCCCACATTGCGGATTGCGGATGTCAGAGGCATGATTTCTTCAAAGTTGTGAATTTGGTATTCTGATTTTTGACGCCTGCATTTTGGATTGCGGAAGTCGGAGGCGTGATTTCTTCAAAGTTGTGAATTTGGTATTCCGATTTTCGACGCCCGCATTCCGGATTGTGGAATTCAGAGGAGTGATTTCTTTGAAGCCATGCAGAAGGTGTTCTGAATTCTAACTCCCGCATTGTGGCATGCGGATTGTGGATTGCGGACTGAAATTCCGTGTTTCAGAAGAAATTGTAGTTGTGTAAAAAATTCAGAATTTGGCAGGAAAATGGCTCAAACTTCCACGACTGATAGTTGATTTGGATACAAAAGAAAGCGCAATATCAGTTCAACCCCTACAAATCATCCTGAAAAGGCTCAATCTAAAGGACAATAGGTAGTTTTGACAATTCAAGTTTACACTGGAAGCGCTTTAAAAGTCTCCCACCAGTTCATCTCCAGTTCAGGAAACAAAGGTTGATTTGAACAACCCGAGTGAAGAAAGAAGACAGCCACATCACCAACATTTTTTATTTTTATTTTTAATAAATAGTCCATAAGGTTGATAGTTAAATCAGAGGTATTACAAACAGTTGTAGTTGCAAATTTAATAAACAGCCACATATGGATGAAGCAGTGAGAAGGTTTTGATTTTTTGTAAGCCTATATATGCAGGTTTTGAATAAGACCCAAGGGTTTGGATTTTGAGATAAGAAAACTCTGAGTATGTAATGAAAACCATACTTTTTACTAATGAAAAGACTTGATCTTGGAGAAGATATTATTGAAGTGAATGTTTTGATGTCTGTAATTCTTGTGTATGTTTTCCTTGCTAGTATTTATCATTGATTGTTTGATTCTAAGTGTATAAATCAAGATTACATGATCTGAAATTCGTCTAATGTTTGATGCTTAAGATACATATGGTTAGATACTCCATCTTTTCTTTTTCAAAATGAAAATTAGAATTCATTCGTAATGCTCTAATTGTGTGATGGACTTTGTTACCCTTTCTGCTATCATCTGCTAAATATCTATTTGAATTGAAAAAACTTCATTTATCTTGCCTTTTCCCTTAAGATTATAGTTCTGTCGGTCATCTGTGACAGAAACCCTTTAAAAAGTTTGACTCCAATCCCTTTGATATACATATCCTCAACCCAACCAATTGAAATCCCTAATACCCTCATCTGAAGGTCTAGCCATCATTATTAATACAGAACCAGCCAATTCAAGTGATATCTTTGCATGCTGAAAGAGTTGTGAGAGAGAGAGACCTCTCTGTGTTTGTAAAGGCTAGTTTCCATCCACAAGAGTGTAGTTGAAACAGTTACCTCAGTGATCCCTTTTGCCGCAACCTGGAAGAATCCTGAGTGACAACATCTAGCGACCATACTGGGGACAATGAACTTTACCCCCAAAAAAGAATTACAAGGAATCAAATTAGATCTCTAAGGGAAAACAAAAGATCAGATACATATAGGTTGTAATATTTTCCCTGGCGACTCCAATATTCAAATTGTCAGTCTCACAAGAGACACTTGGTGATTTTCTTGAAATAATTCAGGCTTCCTGAAGGATATCTACTAGAATTCAGCCAAATCCTGAACCATCACAATTCGTATTAGATCCAAAAAAGATCATCCGGAAAGAAAAGAAAGAAAAAACAGGTACTCCTCCATTGACCATATCCTTTTATTTACCTAAATAAGAAGCCCATTGTATAGATATTTTCTCTTTTGATTTAAAGTTTGAGAATTCCCTATTTAGGTCTAAATCTAAGACAGATCTAAAAGAAACCTTATTTGATCAAAAACGTTCCAAACCCATTGTTTGAGTGCTTTGTGGGAGATTTTAGAGGCCAAAGAATAAAGCAGTGACTTGTTCCTCTTCACTAAAGCAGCCAACAGGCAGACCAATGTCCTGATCACCCCTCCTACTCTAGGTCACACTGTTGTAATACATAGCCCTACTTCTAAACCTATTTCAAATACTCCTCCTGGTTCCAAGAAAACCCTAAGAGAAATGGCTACCAGATTTTCCCCGTTATCCCTCCCTGCCAACCTCCATGACCTACCTGTGGGATATGCCCAATGCCTCATTAGATATGATGGGGAAGGCAATGGTACTGCACAACAACATGTGGACCAGTTTACTGATTTCACAGATATTGAAGAGATAGATGAATATGATGTCAAGATTATGTTATTTGCCCAAATTTTTTCAGGGGAAGTAAAGAAATGGTTCAAAACCATTCCAAATGGAGGTATTTATACCTATGAGAGGTTGGAACAAGATTTCCTGGACAGATGGCAGGATAAACAAAATCCTCTCCAAATTCTCACTCAATATGAAAACACGACGAAAACTAATGTTGAGATTGTCCAAGAATTTTCCTCCAAGTTCATGAAAATGTACAATTCTATCCATGTGGACATCAAACCCCCTATGGGTGCAGCCAAAATTCACTATGCTAACTGTTTTGGCAGTGACTTTGCTCTCATGTTGAGAGAAAGGAGATCTGCTACCCTTCTTGATATGTTAAAATATGTTGTTGAAGTAGAATCTAATCTGATGGCCTCGGGTAAAATGAGGCACAAAACTGAAAATGAGAAAAAGAGATTCAATGAAATAGGCCAACCTTCCACCTCCCAATCTATGGAAACCAAGTTTGAACAAATGATGAAGACCATGGAAATACTGGTGGATAGGATGTCCCTAGATAACAAACCCCCTGGTAGAGAAAATCCTGAGCCTCAAGCTCAGAACATGAACTACAGGAGACCTACTGCCCCACAAGGAAGACCAAGAGAGCCAAGGGACCCTAGAAATGGAGAAAATCATCCAATTAGACCACCTTTTGCTGAAAACATGGTAGCAGAAGAAGAGGAAGATGGACAGCCTGAAGATCAGATCCACCTCTTTGATTAGATGCAACCCCAATTTTATTTGACTAAAGAAGAACATGATCAATCATCTCTACAGTTAGATAACAACCTAGAAGATTCAGATTCTGAACAATATCAAATAGGTTTCCAAAATGCAATTTTTGAATTTCAGAGACAACATAATTTGAGGAGTAGAAAGGTAATAGCAGACCAAGAAAAGGCTTTAGCTGAGCCATCTACTTCTCAGCAACAAAAGAAAGAGATCAATAAGAAGGGTGATCCAAAGTCCCCTACCTCTGTTAAAACAGCTGAAAAGAATGTTGAAGCTCGTAAAAGGGTCCTAGAAGGGAAGGATGAAAGTAATATGAAAACAGTGGAAAAAACCCATTCTGCTTTCAATTTAGAAAATGAAATCTCTAAGATAAATATCTCAATCCCCTTCAATGAGTTGTTAAAAAATACAAAACATAAGAATCAGATTCTGGAAATAGTGAAGGGAGAGGAAGGAAAGCAACCAGACACTCTTAATTTACATGATGATAATCCCACCCTTCTTTTTGGCCCCCATGTTGAAATACCTCAAGAAGATGATGTTCCCCCCTTTTATATCATTCTGAATATACATGATCATATACTACATAATGCTATGTTAGATTCTGGGGCCTCACATAACCTCATGCCAAAATCAGTGGTAGAAAGACTAGGACTAGAAATCACCAGACCTTATAAATTTTTATTATCATTTGATTCCAGAAAAGTACAATTCCTAGGGCTGATCAAAGGTATGGTTGTATCACTGACACAAATCCCTCAGAAGAATGTGTTAATGAACTTAGTTGTAGCAGACATCCCACCCAAATTTGGGTTGTTATTATCAAGATATTGGGCATCTAAACTTAAGGGAACCTTGCGAATGGATATGTCTTATGCCACCATTCCTGTTTTTGGAGAAAACAGAAGACTCTATAGAGAACAAAGACTATCATAAGTTGTAAGTTGTAAAAGTAAGCCCAAAAATCATTCCATATTTGTTGTAGATACTGATATAGGATCTTTAGTCTTCTGTTACGACCTTGGTTTAGGATAAAAATATATGAAAATCGCTAACCTCCCTAAAACAAATGACAGATTTAATAGTGAGAAGGATGCACAATGCATTGGTAGCTCTGGAAGCGAACAAGACAGTTGTTGACAAGTAAAAAGGGGCAGTGACAAGAAGTCGGAAATGGAACCAAAAGCTACAGCCACGGCCCAAAAAGATGGTCTCTGGACTATGATATTTGATGGGGATGTAAACAAGGAAGGAGTAGGGGAAGGAGTATGGATCACCCCCCAGGCGAAGGAAATAAATGTTCCAGGTTGTAGTCCTTTAAACTGATGTTTGACTGCTCAAATAATGTAGTGGAGTATGAAGCTTTGTTGCTAGGGTTAAATGCACTTAGGGAGCTAAAAGCTAAAAAAAAAAAAATCTATGGAGATGCAGAATTGATAATCCAACAAGTCAATGGGATATATGAAACCAAACACCCCAAAATGAGGGCTTACAAGAATGCAATTTGGGATATGTTCGATAAATTCTTTACAGAACACAGTATTTCCTTGAGTCCCTAGGAAACATAACAAAAAAATGGATACCTTGGCCAACTATGCTAGCAAGTTCCAACTCCCTATCTACCCCACCAGTACCTACATGATCAATATAAAGCACAGGCCTTCTGTCCCTGACAATATTAGACACTGGCAGATCTTTGAAGATGATCAACAAATAATGAAATTTCTAGAGATGAGAGGAGTTTGCCAATATCCATATTGATCAAGAAAACTGTGCAAATGAAGAATGGGAACCTGATCCAACAGAGCTCCTAACAACATTGGGGGAGAAAGAGATCCTTCAGTTGAAAAGAAACTATATCCCCAAAGGGTTAGTACCATTAGAAAATCTTTTTGATGAAAATGATGAGGCCAAAAACCCTAAAGTTGTTCCAAACCACAGTGAAGTAGAAGACTGCAACATTGGGGATGATGAGGAACCTAAGATTGTCAATCTATCTAAATCCCTAACCTCAGGTACTAAAGATGATTATGTTGACTTAATGATAAAATTTTCTGATATTTTTGCATGGTGTTATGAAGACCTAAAGGAATATGATACATCTATCATACAACACACCATACCAATAAAGACAGGTGAAAAACCATTAAAGAAGAAGCTAAGAAGGATGAACCCTATGCTACTCCCTCTCATAGAAAAGGAAGTGAAGAGACTATATGAAGCCAAAATCAGTCTCATTAAGATTCTCAAAGTGGGTAGCCAACATAGTCCTAGTAAGAAAGAAAAATGGAGAAATCAGACTATGTATAGACTTCATAAATCTAAACAAAGTGTCCCTAAAGGATATCCCTGGCCCAAAATGGATTATATTTTGCAGAAAGTTGTAGGAGCAGTAAGAATTTCCATTCTGGATGGATTTTCAGGGTACAATTAGGTAAAAGTGTTACCAAAAGATCGAGAAAAAACAACGTTTACCACACCTTGGGGAACTTTCATGTATGCTAAAATGCCTTTTGGTCTACTAAATGCGGGAGCCACATTTCAGAGAGTTGTGGACATAGATTTTGTAGAAGAAAGAGATAAGTTCATGGTTATATATATGGATGATATCATTGTGTATTCCAAATATGATGCAGAACACTTGAAACATCTACACCAATTATTTTTAAAATGTAGAAAGTTTGGGATTTCTCTGAACCCAAAGAAGTCAAACTTTTCCATGCAAGAAGGTAACTTGTTGGGTCATATAATATCTAAAGATGGAATTAAAATTGACCCAGACAGAGCTGATACCATACAGAAAATTGAACTCCCCAGGAGTAAAAATGAAGTCCAATCTTTCCTTAGCAGAGTAAAATTCTTAAGAAGATTCATCCCCAACGTTGTAGAGATCATGAAATCAATTACAAACATGCTTAAAAAGGATAATCAAATCAGGTGGAATGTTGAATCCAATAAAGCATTTGGAAATATAAAGAAGGCAATAGTTGAAGCACCAGTACTAATCAGTCATGATTTTGAAAAAGAATTTCTTATGTTTTATTTTTCCTCAGAGCATTCCATATTAGGAGTTCCTTTACAGAAAAATCAGGAAGGAGCTAAGCAACCCATAGCTTTCTTCAGCAAGACTCTCAGAGATGTTGACCTTAAGTACAATATTATGGAAAAACATGCCTATGCCATGATCAAAACCCTAAAGTATTTCAGAGTTTATGTTCTGCATTCTCATGTTGTTTCTTTTGTCTCTAATTGTTGTAAAAGACATATTAACATAGCCTAATCCAGAAGGTCGAAGGGAAAAATGGATAGTTGTACTATTGGAGTATGAGTTGGAAATCAAGCCTACAAAGCTTGTCAAATGGCAGGGACTGGCCAGAGTCATGGCCGAAGCAAATTTGGATTCACTAAGTGTGAACTTGGTCTCACACATGCTGGAGAATATTGCTCAAGACCCAATGCTGCAGGTATCAAAAAAATTCTTATCATCTCCTTGGCACTCTGACATTATATATGTGTTGCAGAACTTACAAGTACCCCTGAAATGGGCAAGAGAAAAGCCAGGTCAATAAAAATGAAGGCTGCAAAATTTTGCATACTAAATGGAGGCCTTTATTGGAAGGATCCTGGAGGTATTTTATTGAACTGTATGTTGGAAGATGAAGCCAGAATGACCATAAGAGAGTTTCACAAAGGTGTCTGTGGAGGACACCATTACTAGAAGGCCACTGTCAACAAGATTCTCAGGGTAGGATTTTATTGGCACACTATGTTCAATGATGCATATAAAGAGGTAGCTACTTGCCATGAATGCCAGATCTTTGAAGGAAAAAGGAAGCTCCTACCCTTGCCTTTAAAACCAATCTCTGTAGAAGCCCCTTTCTAGCAGTGGGGGATAGACTACATTTGTGAAATCATTCCCAACTCCTCTGGACAACACAGGTAGATATTGTCTGCCACAGATTACTTCACCAAATGGATTGAAGCAGTACCAACCAGACAAGCCACTGACACAGTCATCATCAAATTTTTGGAGGAAAATATCATGTTTAGGTTTGGTTTTCCTATTAAAATAATCACTAATAATGCTCAAGCTTTCAAATCCAAGAAAATGGTCAAATTCTACAATGAATTTCACATAAAATTGGGCCATTCTACTGCTTACTTCCCCCAGGGAAATGGATTGTCTAGTTCATCTAACAAAAGTATGGTTAGGATCATCAAGACGCTGCTGCAAGAAAATAAAAGGAGTTTGCATACCAAGCTGACTTTTGTTCTATGGGCTGATAGGATTTCCTCCAAAAGATCCATTGGAACTTCTCCTTTCAAATTGGTATATGGAAACGAAGTAATATTTCATGATTCCCTCAAGGGACCTGCAATGAGACTATTACAAGAACAAGAAGAAGAACCAAACCCTAAGCTAAGGAGAGCCAATCAGCTGATTGAAGTACAAGAAACCAGAGAAAAGGTACATGCCGAATCTATATTGTCTCAAGATAGTCAAGAAATTTTTTGACAAGAGAACCAAGGAGGATAAATTCCAGGTGGGAGATTTGGTGCTGAAGTGGGATTCTATAAGAGAAGAACAAGCCCAAAAATTTGATCATCTCTGGCAGGGGCCTCATATAGTTGTTGCTTACCATGGAAACAATGCCTTCATTTTGCTAGACAAAGAGGGTGAAGCAATAGGTAAAGGACCAGTCAATGGATGGTTCTTAAAACACTATCTCCAATGAAAAAATGATTCTATCAACCCACCCTCACTGTACATTACCATTTTTTGAGTTTCAATCGTCTATTCTTCAGTTCTATTTGCATTCATTCAAAAAAAAGAGAGAGAAAGAAATAAAAGAAATGAGAAGGACATTAATCTACTGTTCTTGCTACCTCACAAGGAGGATAGCATCCCCGGTTGGAGCCATTGTTAACACCTCTAAGAAAAATCCCACAGGGGAAGGAAAGGGCACCCCCTACCGAAATCTCAAGCCCACCAACTAACATTTTTTTTACTCCAAAAGAAGAAGCAAAAAATCCCCTAAAATGGCTAAGTATTAACAGTTTCCGACTGGATGAACAAGCCATAGTAAGAAAAATGATAAAAGGGAGGTCTTCTGCTCTTAAGTAATTGAATGGTCGAGATTGGAGAAAGAGCTAGATCGACAGCCATAAAATGATTTCACAGAAGTTCTGACTTTCCGAACCCGCATTGCAGATTACGAAAGTCGGAGGCATGTTTTTTCAAAGTTGTGCGTCAGGATTTCGACTTTCCAACTCCCGCATTTCAGATTGTGGATCACGGAGGAGTAAAATATTCAAAACTGTGAATTTGTGGTTCTGAATTCCGACTCCCGCATTGCAGATTGCAAAAGTTGGAGGCGTGATTTTGTCGAAGCGGTGAATTTGAGGTTCCGACTTCCGACTCCTACATTGCGAATTGCAGAAGTTGGAGGCGTGATTTCATCAAAGCGGTAAATTTGAGGTTCCGACTTCCGACTCCCGCATTACGGATTAAGGAAGTCGGAGGCGTGATTTCGTCGAAGCGGTGAATTTGAGGTTCTGACTCCCGACTCCCGCATTAGGGATTGCGGCAGTCGGAGGCGGGATTTCTTCAAAGTTGTGAATTTGGTATTCTGATTTCTGACGCCTGCATTTCAGATTGCGGAAGTCGGAGGCGTCATTTCTTCAAAGTTGTGAATTTGGTATTCCTTTTTTCGACGCCCGCATTTCAAATTATGGAAGTCGGCGGAGTGATTTCTTTGAAGCTATGCAGAAGGTGTTCCGACTTCCGACTCCCGCATTGTGGCATGCGGATTGCGGACTGAAAGTTCGTGTTTCAGAATAAATTGCAGCTGTGTAAAAAATGCATAATTTGGCAGGAAAATGGCTCGAACTTCCACGACTGATAGTTGATTTGGACACAGAAGAAAGCGCAATATGAGGTCAACCCCTACAAATCATCCTAAAAGGGCTAAATCTAAAGGACAACAGGTATTTTTGGCAATTCAAGTTTACACTGGTAGTGCACTAAAAGTCTCCCACCAGTTCATCTCTAGTTCAATAAACAGAGGTTGATCCGAACAGCCCGAGTAAAGAAAGAAGACAACCACATCACCGACAGTTTTGATTTTTATTTTTAATAAATAGTCCATAAGACTCATAGTTAAATCGAAGGTATTACAAACAATTGTAGTTGCGAATTTAATAAACAACCATATATGGCTGAAGTAGTCAAGAAGGTTTTGATTTTTTGTAAGCTTATAAAGACAGGTTTTGAATAATACCCAAGGTTTGGGATTTTGAGATAAGAATACTATGAGTATGTAATGAAACCCATCATTTTTATTAATGAAAAGACTTGATCTTGGAGCAAAGATTATTGAAGTGAATGTTTTGATGTCTGTAATTCCTATGCATGTTTTCTTTGCTAGTATTTCTCATTGACTGTCTTCTTCTAAGTGTCTAAATCAAGATTACATGATCTGTAATTCGTTTAATGTTTGATGCTTTAGATACATATGGCTAGATACTCCATCCTTTCTATCTAAAATTGGAAATTAGAATTCATTTGTAATGCTCTAATTATGTGATGGACTTTGTTACCCTTTCTGCTATCATCTGCTAAATATATCTTTGCCTCTGCCCTTAAGATTATAGTGCTATCATTCATCTGTGATAAAAACCCTTTAAAATTTTTGACTCCATGCCATGTGATATACCTATCCTCGACCCAACCAATCGAAAGCCCTAATACCCTCATCTGAAGGTCTAGCCATCACTATTAATATAGAACCAATCAATTCAAGTGATATCTTTGCATGTTGAAAGAGTTGTGAGAGAAAGAGAGCCCTCTCTGTGTTTGGAAAGGCTAGTTTCCACCCACAAGAGTGTAGTTGAAATAGTTACCTCAGTGATCCCTTCTATCGCAACTTGAAGAATCATGAGTGATAACACTTCCATAACTACATGAGAAGGCTTTTCCCACTGACATCGCATATGCATTAAGGAAGCAATTGATGAGTTCTAAGACTCACTTTTGGAAAAAGAGCATTTAATGTCCCATAGGCCATCTTCCCATTCCCCTTCAGTGGAATCATAACCCCTCTAGTGCTCTTTACATAGCCATATTGACCATTTTATTATTTTCCAACATAATATTTGCATAGCTTTTGAGTGATGAGAAGCCAACCACATGACCTCCATTTACTAGTGGGGTGTTGGCCTTGAGCTCATAGTAGGAATCCATATAGGCATATTTACATCATTTTACATAATAAGATTTAAATTATATTTCAACCATCAAAACTGAGGGTATTGCAACTTTACCATGTCTTTTAGTTACATTTTTTAAAAACAAATTAAACAACCCTCAATTTTATTAATTTTTTTAATATAAATATATATCATACAAAAATTAAATTAATAAATATTTCATCTTTATAATTAAAAATGGTTAATTATTCATTATAGATTTTGAGAAAGAGTTGAAGAAATTCATATCTGATTACATAGTTTAAATTTATGAAACAATTTTATTTCAACTTTTTTCCTTCTATAAAGAAATGAAATTGAAAACATTTTATGATACACTCAATAAAAAGTTTAAAAACATTTTCTACAATATTGATTTTTTCAAATTTTTAATTTATCATAATCATTATTATTTAAAATTATATTTTTAAATTTAAAATATATATATATATATACAAATAAAAAAATAAAATATTTTTTACTTTTATGAAAATCTTATAAACCAAAATTTATCACAACATATAATAACAATTATCATCGTCATTTATAGAAAAAAATACTTTATTTTTATAAAAAAAAATCATTTACCATGCTTACAAGTTATAAAGCTTAAAAACCAAAATTAATGTCAAAATAAATTAACAACTATTATCATCATACTCACTTGTGATTTTTTTTAACCTTTTATCATTTGTCATACTTACGAATCTTACACTACACAGTTTAGAACCCTGGAACAATTATACCCCGAACATTGTGGACAAGTTCAAAATTCATCGAACAACTTGCAAACTTTAAAATTCATTGAACAATTTGCACCAACGTCCTTTGAAAGAATAAAATGATGACATCCTTGTTCTGAAAGGCTGGAAACAAACAAATGCATAAATACAAGCATATGAATCGATTAGATGGTCTTGAAAGTAATAAGAGATCAATAATTTATTTTATGGCAACGCAGTCAAAGTTTCTTATTTCTGTGTACCTTCTCCGCTTTGTCTTGTTTTCTGAAATCTTTGTGGTTATGTCATTTGGATTGTCACTATGCTGCTGAACTCCAAACCTCACTTTGCAATGTCAACAGTTTTTCTTATACAGGAAAGCACCGCCAGCCCGGCTCTCTCCTTCTACATATATATGTCAACAGTTGCTCATTTCTGTGTACCTTCTCCGCTTTGTCTTGTTTTCTGAAATCTTTGTGGTTATGTCATTTGGGTTGTCACTATGCTGCTGAACTCCAAACCTCACTTTGCAATGTCAACAGTTTTTCTTATACAGGAAAGCACCGCCAGCCCGGCTCTCTCCTTCTACATATATTTCAACAACAACGAAGGATTATCATTAGAGTATAACATTCATAATACAGGCAGTTGGACGAGTTTGTTGTGCTTATACTAACCGAGAAACGAAGCTACCAAAACCGATCATGGGACGCGCACCCTGCTGTGGCGATCACCAAGGGCTGACGAGAGGACCCTGGACGGCCGAAGAGGACCAGAAACTCATCAATTACGTTCAACACCATGGCTTTGGCAACTGGCGCACCCTACCCAAACTTGCAGGTATTCTCTTCTATTATTATATTGTATGTCTCATTATTATGTAAATTCAGTGCTAGGGTTTAACGATGTTTTCTAGGCTGTCCCGTCGACCTAATTAGAGATATTTTATGTGGGAGGGTGCAGGATTATCGAGATGTGGTAAAAGTTGTAGGCTGAGATGGACAAACTACTTGCGGCCAGACATCAAGCGTGGAACCTTTTCCGTTGATGAGGATCTCACCATTAATCGTCTCCATTCGATCCTTGGAAATAAGTAAGTCACACCTTAATCTTTTTTAGGTGTTGCCTGTTACTGTATTATTAGTTTTGATTATATATATTAATACAGTAACTTAATTTTGTGGATTTTGGTTGGTAATGATGGATAGGTTATAAGTTAAGTATCATGAACAAAGTAGATCACAAGTTAAGTGCCATGAATGATTTATCTATTACTTATTTTCCATGCTTAATTGTAATCATTTATTGTCTATACTTTAGCTAGGTGTTATGTTTTTTACTTAAATGTGTTGTCAGTCATTACTTGTTATGTATCAATGAGTTACCAGTTATGCTGGAGTTATCCATGCATCAGCTACTAGTTATATTTCTTTTTTATATAATTGTTTATTTTGAATTTTGAATTAAGTACAGTACACTTGTTCCATCCTCCTTCAATTTAGAAAAAGCATAACTGATAATCCATCCAAAAATCTAACATATAAATACCTATTAGTCCAATACATCAGTATCTTATTAAATCAGTACTATTAGATTAACTATATATAACAACAACTAAAAAGTATCCCCTTAAAAATGATTGTGAAAAGGTAAATTGAATTTCATTGATGTTGAATTTGCCAAATTAGTATTAAATATGCCATGTTGTTGTAATGATTATGGTTATTTGAAATTTTCTTTCTAAAAAGAAAGGCTTGCTGATATAATGGAAGGACTTAATTTATAAAGGATCAAATCCAGACATAATCACAAAATTGAGATCAAATGCCTGATTTTCATTATCAAATGTTTGATTCTGTTTTGGATAAACTAACTGTGGTAACAGCTCCAAAAGTTGTCAAGGAAAACTTATAATCTTGTTGTTCTATCAAGAAGTCTTTGTACAATCTTGGTTAGAATATCTTTAGTGGTGGGTAGATGGTTCTTCTATTCAAACTAAGGTTAAATTTGACTGGTGTTCATCCAACTGATATAGAGGATTTCTACATAAAAAAGAAAAAAAATATCAAAAAAAATATAAAAAAAAATATCTAAGACTTAATTAGCAAGCCACTGCAGGTTAATGTCACATGAGTTCTTCCCAATTCTACATGAGTTCTTCCCAATTCTGGCATGTAGATTTGTGATATTCCTGTTTCAGGCTTCCTTTCATAGAAATTAATTAAGTGAGTAAACTTAAGTTTTTTTTGGGTTGTGTAAGGTGATGTTTCGTTCAAGCAATTAAGATGCAGGAAAAGGATCAGTTCGTTATATATCAAAATCCTTATGAAGGAAAAATTTCAGTTTGAAAAGATTGAATTTTTCCTATTGTTCACATTGAAATTCATATTGAAATTCATAGCGTATTTATCTTTCCATAAAAGATAAATTGTTTGTTATTTGGTTGAATTTTAGATGGTCGGCAATAGCCTCTCATCTTCCTGGAAGAACAGATAACGAGATAAAGAATTACTGGAACACTAAACTGAAGAAACGACTGCTTTTAATGGGAATCGATCCAGTTACCCACAGGCCTCTGCATACACTAGATATGCTGTCGCCTTTCTTTGGGTTGTCTTCCGCTGTCGGCCTTGCTGCTCTAACTTCCATGGCTGAAAGATGGAATATGACTAAGTTGATTGAAGCTGAATTAAACCGACTGGCCATAGACCGTTTCTCTACCGGCAGTGTTGATCAGTACTTGCGGCAGCTCAACAACCCAACCGGAGCAGGCTCATCCTCTGAAAATTCGTTGCCGTTGCCTACCAATAATTCAATAGATCAATTACTCCGACCCCAGAATCAGATCACTCAGGGATTTGTATCAGAGCAGAAGGATCCTACAGAGCTGTATAATGCATTATCATTTTCCAGTCAGCGGGAAAGGAAATCAGAATTAGGCAATGGCCATAGGATAGAGGAGCGACCGCTAGCACTTGACACAGAATTTATTGATTGCAATTCAATGCTAATGTCATCGAGCATTCCTGAGAAGAATGCAAATATTCTGCCTGCTAGCGCGTATAAATCTTCAGCAGCCATATATACATCAAATTTTGACAAAGGAGCATCAGAAATTCTAGAAAGCACCATTCAATATCAACGAGATGAGACGTTCGGATCGGGGATAAGTACTACTGCAGATACTATGTCCCATCCAGCAGCAAGGGAAGATCTGAATAATGAAGACGAAAGTAACTACTGGGTTAACTTGTTGAATTTTATAGACACCGATATGCCTTGATATCATCGTTACTGCACTATAATCATTTATACTCCACATTGACAGGAAATTTGCAGGGTGATATTCTAAGGAGCAATAGATAAGTATCGCGTGTCTGGATGGATTGAAACTTCATATATTTATTAAATTTTATTTATTTATGTGAAAATATATGCATATATTGTTAATGGTATTTCTATATTTTTTATTGTAATGATTGTATTTCTGGTTATATTTTGATTCTATATTTAGAATAATTTGTTAATGGTATTTCTAGTTTGTATTGTAATCATTGTATTTGTGGTCATATTTTGATTCTCTATTTAGAATAACACATGTTGGCATTCTCGGGATGGATTAACCCTCTAACAAAGTGTGAATCACGGTTTCTAAAAAAAATATCGTCAATGGTAAATGATATATTGAAGACTAGCTCATTAACATTTTGTGATATTTGATATTTGAGTGATACACGATGTTTTGGATATATTATTCGTTCGTTTATTTTCTCCAGGGATGAGTTTAGGTCACAAGTTAAGTGCCAATTAATATAAGATATTAGTATGAGATATTAAGAAATAATGTATTAATAGGTTATGGTCTTAATTAAGAATAGGAAATCACATCCAAGGGATGGAGTGGGCTAAAGTTTTTTAACAATGAAGATGCTTAACTTAAATTTTATGACCTTAATTAAGAATAGGAAATCCATCCAAGGGATAAGGTTTTTGCTCAAGGAAGATGCCTAACCTAGATTTAGTGCTTACTTCATTTGGAGGGGGGAAATTCACTTGAAAATACTTCCTAAAGTAATTTAGGGTAAAATACCTAAGGGGCATGAGCTATATTTCACCTTTTACTCATTTTGTCATGACACTTGTATTTCTATCCCTAAGCCTAATTTTGCCCCATGTGTATTTACATAAGGGTGAATGGAAAAGCCAAGAAACATTCTCACATACTTGTTATTCTTTGAGCAATTAGAAAAGAGATACATGCCATATGACATATGCGAGGGGTTGGTTGTAGTTGGATCATAGTGAAGGAAAATAATTGTTTTGTATTGTGAATGTGTGGGGAGCACTTTGATAACTATTATAGCCCATTCTATGTGAGTTATGAGGCTAGGAGTCTATCTAACCAAATGAGGGTACTAATGCTCATTGAGCTTGGAAATTGATTCTTTTGGGCCGATGGAATGCCACTGCATAGAATTGTACTTGACCAACTAGGAGAATTCATTAGGAGCTAGACTAGTCAATAAAGTCCTTGTAGAAGATCTCCACAACTAGAGGTGGTGCCTAACTAACTAGGGGTATTCATCAAGAACTACAGTGGATGATCTTGCACACTATAACATTGAGGGGTATGGGAGTCTTGTAACCCTAGTCTCTCCACCACATTATGGTGGATCATTTGGATGCATGATCCTTGATTTGATCCATTTGGTTGAGTTTGTGATCTTATTGAGTACTTAGTGTTTCTATCCTACACCTCATTGAGCTTGAGCCTTGGTGGTGGTGGGGGGGGGGGACTTTTGGTTTAGGTGGTTGCATTGGTTGGGTGGAAAATTGAGTGTGGAAAAATGAGTGCGATTTCCTCTTTATTGGCATCCTACTTATGGAGTACTAGTTGGGACTAGGAACATTCATTGATAAGTTGAAGCACTACAGGTAGTTAATGTTATGTTTCTTACAGTTTTATTTCATTGTTGATCTATATGATTTATTAAAGAGGGTTGATATACTTGATTCCTTTCTATGATTGAGTCACTTGACTTAATTAAATGAAAAAAAAATTGCATGCTTTAACACATAACACCCTCCAAGCCAACTATTATGGGAAAGACTATTACATATTGCTATCAAAGCTCCAGGTTTTCATAATTGGGTACCTATAGGAGAAGTAAGTGTCTAAAATTGATTGTGATTGAAATAAATATAACTTATGTGGAAGAACCTCTTGATCATGAGCTAGTTTCACTCAAAGAAGGGGTTATTCTCTATTGTAAGGATTAGCTACAAGCTATTTTTATTTAATTCCAATAAGTTGTGAATTTCCATGCATTAAATTGTTCTTAATATAAATTATTTTCTATCATTGATTAAGTGATTGAATCTAAACTAAATAAAGATATATATGGTATTCCTTAATCTACCTATTGCTAGTTTGATTTAATTTATTTGATTATAAAGAATACAATTGTTTGCTAGAACAATCTTAGAAAAATAAAAGTCAACCATAAAACATTTCTAAATATTTATTCCCTTGTCTACTCTCTATTACTATATGCATAATTTCTTTGTAAACAAGAAATAGTACTCTCTATTATTATATCTATGATTTCTTTGTAAACAAGAAATAGTAAGAGGAAAAAGATTTTTTGGACGCACAGATGACCATAAAGCATGAAACCTATTTTCCCTTTGTCTAGCATCTAAAGAATACAATCAAGGGTCAAAAGGAAGAACATTTAATATTTAGATAATATAGATGCCATAATATTTTAAAAATGGAAAATGGAAAATGGTTCTAATAAGTGGATCAACTAGGAAATTGATTTCCAGATGGAAAAATCGTATATGTTTCTGATATCTATCCTTGGGGGCTTGTGATGGGATAACTAGAAAAGACAGGATGGAACTCCACAAGTTCAAGGTAGAATGCTCTGGGAAGAAGGTTGAATGCATGGATGATGAAGGAGAAATCATAATCATCCAAGGATAAAATATTCCCATAATAGTAAGATAAATATCAATGATATGTAATCAAAATGATCTATGCACAAAGGTTATTATGGATATCTTATACATGATATATGATGTATATGTATATTTATATATATTCCGCGGAAGAAGAAAAACAAATTATTAACTCCAAAGAGTAAAATTACATTATTTCCATACATGCACAAGCATATATACTGAGCTGAAAACAAATCTCAATCATCCTTACAAAAAGATGATTTAATAAGTTCAATACATCAACAAAAAATTTGTATAGCCCGCAAGCTCCATATGCAGCGATAAAAGACATACAACTAGATCAAAATCAAAGAGGTATTCCTGGAACAGGGGGGCCAGACATTTCCAAGAAAGGTTTGTGGTAGTGCTAAAAAAATGAGTCATTGTCCACTTCAGAGATCCTTACTTCCCCATTATCCATTTGCAAGCCTTCTTTAGAAAGAATATCTGCGACTCAGTTCTTTTCCTCGTAAATGTTAGAGCAAGAGAAAAAGTCAAATATGGAAATCATATGGATAACATCATTCAAAATAGGATCTAATGAAGTAATCCTACAACCATGTACTTGTTTGATCCAATTGATTATTAACATTGAGTCCCCAAAGGCTTGGAAAGACCAACAGTTTTTTTCTAAAGTAAATGCAAGCAAAAATTTTACACTAATAGCTATGCATACTTGTTTGTCATTGTGCCATGGATAATTTGAAAAAATGAGAATCTAAAATATAAAAGACCACTCCCCCCCACATCTGGATTGGTTTTGTTGTGAGGCACCATCAAAGAATCCCCACGAGATTTCTCTGTTTATTTTAGGCTCCAGGATAGAGCAAATGGGAGGAGCATTTTTCACCTGAGGATAGAAATAAAGAACATTAATAGTGTTGATGGGCACTATATCCGGACTTGGGAATCACGCATTAAAAATAGATGCATTATGGGATAACCATAGGCCCCAAATAATCAGCAATGGAAGAGAAAGAAAGGATTTGTTTATGGGATTTCCCATACAAACCTGCAAAGCATCCTCCAAAACATTCTCGTGCCAGGAGAGAGGGTTCTTTAAGATTCGGGTAGCTTCATCCCAGACCTGCTTAGCGAATGGGCACTGCATAAAAAGATGTAGATGATTCTCATTGTCATCCTTGCACAAAACGCACCATCCCGCACCTTCAAAACTTCAACGCTAAATCACATCCCATGTTGGGGCCTTATTCTCAAGGACACACCACATGAACATTCTCGATTTTGCTGGACATTTCAACTTCCACAATTTTTTCCACCACTAGCTTATATTGTCACATGCCCCAAAATACCTATATTAAAAAAAAAATAGGATAAATGCATGTATACTTTTGTACTTCTAACATTATTGAATCAAATTGCTTTACTTGAATTACATATTGGACGCTAACCAAAGATAATAGCTCATGTCAAGGTTCTGTTCTTGAATAACATCCAAAGTCTAGGACTCTGTAGTCCATTTTTTACATTTGTATGCTAGGGTTTGGAATCTAAACCTTACTTCTTTTATGGGCATGTTAGCTTAGGATTATAAGCATCATTACCTAAGTATTTAGTCTAACACATTTTATCATGATGAGGGTTTAAACCCTATAAAACCTTGCATGAAGCTTCAATTAGATTACTAACATGTATTAGTGTTTAATAAACAATATAACTATAACTTCCGCAATTTCCAAATTATAATTTCTTAGTTAATATGTAGGAAATGCGGATTTCAAATCCCCATAATTTTTATGGTTAAAAGATAAGGTTTCCGCATTGCGGATTGCGGGTTGCGGGACCCTACAATTATGAGGAGGAGTTTTAACTGTCTCTACATCCCTGACTTCTGCACTGCGGATTGCGGATTGCGGGACCCTTAATTATAATGTTGAGTTTTTATCCGCTTCCACATTCCCGACTTCTATGTTGCGGATGCTGGTTGCGAAACTCCAACATCCGATTGTTTATTTTTACGGTTCCGACTTCCACGTTGCGTATGTGGATTGCGGAACTCCAAAATCTGATTGTTTATTTTTATGGTTCCGCATTCCGACTTCCGGGTTGTGGATGTGGATTGCAGAACTCCAAATTTTGATTGTTTATTTTTACGGTTATACATTCCGACTTCCGCGTTGCGGATGCGGATTGCGGAACTCCAAATTTCGATTGTTTATTTTTATGGTTCTGCATTCCGGCTTCCACATTGGGGATGCGGAATGTGGAACTCCAATTTTTCAAGGTTTTAAAATATCGATTCCGCGTTCCGATTGCGGATGTGGAATACAGCTTGCAGTGGATTCGACGAACATACGGAAATGTTTAATAAGTGAATCCAAAGCTTAGAAAATGTTTGAACTTGTAAATTATTACAGATTTTTATTCAAGATCTAGGGTTGAAAGTGTAAGATTATCTTTCCAATCTGTTATAAGTTATTCTAACTAAATTTATGTAACAGAAAAAACACCTAAACTAGTCACCTATGTTCTATAAACGTATGCTTCTGTTATGGACTTTTATTTCTTTAAGCTATTCGGCTCTATATAACCTTTGAGAATAAAACTATTTATCTATTTATCTCTACACAAAATATAACCATTATGTTCTATGTATATCTACCTTTAAATCTATATAAACCTAGATTTATATATATAACAGAGTTATAGACCAAACGCCTATTCTATAATCCCATTTGCAATCAACCCTATACATTATTTTGCTTATAACAATAAGGGATTTAAACAGACATTGATACATGATTGATATATAACTACAAACTTCTGAATAAAAAAACTGAATGATGAATGTTACAGTAAACAGTAATGTATAGTAAAAACGGTAATGTACAGTCATTTCAAAATAGAAGGAATAATGGAAAAACCTGAACTGTCTAACAATTTAGGGATTATTTACAGTAAAAGGTAATTTAGTGATACAATAGATTGGTAATATACCTAAGCCATGTGATCATTCTACCTAGCAACCTATATATCATTTACATAAAATAATATTTGTAGAATGATAAAAAGACAGTTGAGACATACATAAGCAATGTGATCATTCTGCCTATAATTCTAGATATCATTTACTGTAACAGACATCTCATAAATAAATAAATGGAATCTGAACTAAGCAATGTAATCAATCTGCTTAACAATCTATATATCACTCACAGTAAATAGACATTTCAAAAATAAATAAATAGAACCTAAACTAAGCAATGCAGCCATTCTGCTTGACAATTAGATATCATTTACAGTAAATAGACATTTCAAAAATAAATAAATAGAACCTGAACTAAGCAATGCAATCATTATGCTTAACAAATTCGATATCATTTACAGTAAATAGACATTTCAGAAATAAATAAATAGAACCTGAACCAAGCAATGCAATCATTCTTCTTAACAAATTAGATATTATTTACAGTGAAGAGACATTTCAGAAATAAATAAATAGAACATGAACTAAGCAATGCAATCATTCTCCTTAACAAATTAGATATCATTTACAGTGAACAGACATTTCAGAAATAAATAAATAGAACCTAAACCGGCAAAGGAAAATCAAAACTGAAGGTCGTTGTTCCTCCCAACCAAACTTCCAGAATAGCCAATCTACTTGTTCTGAAACCCCCGAGCCTGTTTGTTGAACCATAAGGACAAAGACTAGTCACAAAGTTCCTCTTGCATAATCTAGGTCACAAATCTCACTTCATCGTAAGCCTCATGTTTATTGGATGAATCAATACTCAGTGTATTCTCCCCTTCATCATAATCCTCCTGCTTAGTGGATGAAATCAATGCTTTATAGCATTTGCCTATGACTTAGGTCATTTATGAGCCACCTGCTCATAACTGCTCCAATAGGAGTCACGACCTGAATTTTAGGGAGGACGCCTCCTGCATCATTTGTGCCTTTACTAGGGTGTCTTTCCATCATGGGTTTCCTCTTAACACTTGTCATTTCTCCTTTTGAGTCAGCAAACACTCTTCAACAACTATTTCATTTTTTATTCCCTTAGCTATTTTATAATTAAAAATAATAAATCATTTACAAATGTCTTGACCTCACTTGGTCAATAATGTTAAATCAAATAATAACATAAGGTCTTATAAAACAATAATCATCTAGGTTCCTTGATATTTTATTGCATATAGATAAAAAGTGAAAGGGGGCAATCATGCAATCAATGGCGAACCCTAGGCTTTGAACGGGCGTGCATGCAATCAATGGCGAACCCTGGGATTTGAACGGGTGTGCATGCAATCAATGGCGAACCCTGGGATTTGAACGGGTGTGCATGCAATAAATGGCGAACCCTGGGATTTGAACAGGCGTGCATGCAATCAATGGCTGTGCCTTGAGGCTGCGTGCTCCCTCACACAGGGACTACTTGTGATGCTCGCTCTCAAGCTTCTTCTCGGCCCTCCTGGCCTCGGGCCTCCATCCCTCCTGGGTCCTCCTCCTTTTTCTGCTGCCTTATCCTCTGGTTGTTCTGCTACTCCCTCTACCTTGAAAGCTTCCTCCTTAGCTATTCTTTCAGACTTTCTCCCTTTTCCTCCCATGGCTTCAAGAGTTGACAGCCCCCCGATCTGACCAATTTTATGAAACTCTTAGCCTCTACTGGAAAAAAGCCCCTTTCCTCTGCTCAACAAAATTTTGTGAAGAAACTTGACAGAATTTCGACTGTCGCCTTGCCAGTGGATTTGCCCTGTAAGACAGCCCTTAACCTATCTGAACGCGCATTGATCGGCCAGTTCACTAGTCTTTGGCCTTCCCCGAAGTCCACAGAATTATGGGTTTAGAAAAATTGGAAATCCTTGATCACGGAAGACGTGAAATCCTTCTCCTGGGAAAAGGTTATTTTGCCTTCGTTTTTTAGTGCAAACAAGATCGCGAGCTCATTTTCAGGAACGGACCTTATTTTATGGGACCACAAGGGCTATATATGAACAGATGGACCTTGAACTTCGATCCATACCTCGACATTCCCTCTGCAGTCCCCGTTTGGGTGAGACTCCCTCACTTACCTCTCCATTGCTGGAATACCGAATCCCTAGAAGCGATCGGAAATGCATTGGGGAAATACATCGGCAAAGCTGACTGAAAAGATCAATATTCATGCGCAAGAATTTGCGTTGAAGTAGATCTAGAACACAGTCTCCCGGAAGCAATAAATCTCACAGTAGCAAACTGGTCTCACATACAAGAACTCGACTACGAACAAATCCCTTTTAAATTCAAGTTTTGTCATGAATACGGTCATTTCGCCCGATCATGCAAAAAGAAACCAACGGATCAGGAATCAGATTGGAAGAAAGAGAAATGGACAGCGATCCAAAAAAACTCCAAATCAGGTACGAAACCCCACTCAAAAAGTCTGAACATGCAGAAGGCAGATCAGCAACATCATGATCCATCAACCTCCAACAACAGCAACAAATTCAAAGCCCTCGAAATGCATGAGATCCATGATATCCCTGAGGCTGAAGAAGAAGGAGAAATACGTGAACAACAAGATCCCCAAGCTTCTCTTATTGCCACTGAAATGCCAAAGAATCCCTCGTCTCAGAATATCCCCAACCCCATCAGATCAAATCTGATAAAAGAGGCCCCTTCCTATGTTGAAATTACTAAAGTGAGGTCCCCTACCTCCTCCTCCTCCTCAGATGAACCCATTGATAAATCTTCCAAAAAGCCAGGACAGAAATCTACCAAAGACCTAAGGGAGGAAGGATTCGAGCATGAAAAAATTCAAGGATCTCAAGCCATGATAGACATGGCTTTCAGCAGAAACACTAGAACCAGGACAGCAGGTAAGAAATACGGAGATCCAGCAGGAGGAACACCCTCCTCCATTCCCAAATGATGAAGTTGGTCTCCTGGAACTGCAGAGGATTAGGCAATCCCTGCAAGATCGAGGCAGTAAAAGACCTTCAAAAAATTGACATGCCCGACCTCCTTTTACTTCAGGAGACCAAAATCGATGAAAACATAGTCTTAGCTATAGCAAAAGAAAAATGGAACAAAATACAGGCTGCATAGTCAGTGCCAGAGGAGCATCTGGGGGACTGGCAACCTTATGGTCTTCCAATGCATTCCATCTCCACAACTCTTTTTCTACTCGACGCTGGATATACACTGAGCTAACCCACCTTAAGAGCAACAGGCACATCACTCTCTTCAACTTGTATGTACCCAACCTACATTCTGAGAAACATGACTGTTGGAGTCTACTTGAAGATTTTATGGAGGCTTATGAGCCTCAGAACATCATACTAGCCGGCGATATGAACATCACCCTATCTAGATCTGAAAAGAAAGGTTGTCTAATTGGAAACGACTACTTCAAACCTCATGTTGAAGCTCTTCTTCATGCATGGGATCTCATCGATATCAATCCCAAAAAAGGAAAAAATACTTGGTCGAATAAACATCTCAGTAAGGAAAACATCATGGCTAGATTGGACAAATTCCTCGTCCACAACACCTTGCTGTCTGATACCCACACCATTTCATCTAGCATCCTCACCAACCTCGCTTCTGATCATAAACCCATCCAACTTCAGTTTACAGAAATTGAGGACCTTGGCCCTATCCCCTTCAAGTTCAACCCTCAATGGCTCGAACGGGCTAGTTTCTGGGATACCCTCGAACAAGCGTGGAACTGGGATACCCTCGAACAAGCGTGGAAAATTCCTATTTCTGTCTCTCCCTGCTATGTTTGGGAACAGAAATTAAAAAATACTAGACATGCCCTCAAGAAATGGGCCAAATCCAACAGCTCGTATCTTGTTCTATCCAGCAAGGATGCCATGACTGCTTTAGCAAATCTTCAGTTAGCAATGGAAACTCATCCTATTGATGCATTCACCCTTCATGATGAAGTTTCACAGCAATCCAACGTATATCATACTTTTCGAGTCGAGGAGGAATATTGGAGGTTGAAGTCGCGCTGCACGTGGCTTAAAGGAGGTGATACGAATACAAACTTATTCCATAAGCAATTTAAAATTAGACAGTCAATCAACCATATTGTTAATATCAAAACAGAGGACGGCGTGCTGGTTTCTGGAAGCACGAATATAAAAAACACGGCCTTTTCCCACTTTTCCAATCTTTTCGCAGATGACAGCATAGCTGAAGATGATGATGAGCTAGCATTGTTGGAGCATATCCCTCAGAGTATAACGCAGGAAGACAACTTCAATATCCTCAATCCATTCACCGAGCAAGAGGTATTCAACACTATTCTTTCCTTCGAACCTGACAAAGCACCGGGTCCTGCGGTTTTTCCATGCATTTTTACAAAGCATGTTGGAAGCATATCAAAAAAGACTTCATGAGAATGATAAGGAACTTTCATTCTAAATCAAAAATCGGTGGATGCACGAACAGTACATTTTTGTTCCTTTCCCCAAAGGAAACCAACCCTAGTTCCTTCAACAGATTCAGACCGATATCATTGTGCAATTCCTCCTACAAAATCATCTCTAAATTGCTTGCAAACCGGATGAATCCTTTACTTAACAGAATTATCTCCGACAACCAAGGTGGTTTCCTGGAAGGGAGGCAAATTCTTGACAACGTCATCCTTGTACAAGAAGCAATCCATTCAAGCAGACCCCGAAAAGAAAAAGGTATGATAATCAAACTTGACATGGCCAACGCATTTGACCATGTCAAGCACTCTTTTCTTCTCAAAATTATGAATCGCTTTGGATTTGATAAAACCTTCATCAACTAGATCTCAGCGTGCATAAGTGGACCCTGGATAGATCCACTAATTAATGGCCATCCTACAGACTTCTTCCAAGCCACGCGTGGCATTAGACAAGGCTGCCCTCTTTCCTCCTTTCTGTACATTATCCTGGAAGATTCACTCAGCCAAAAATTGAACCATGAAATGACCATCGCCTCCCTCCCCAGACTCCAATTGACCTTTGATTCCCATCCAATCAATCACACCCTTTTCGCTAATGATTCTCTTTTAATTGGCGGAGCATCCTCCATTATAGCCCGCAAATTTAAGCGCAATTTGAACTTGTATTGTAATGGTTCAGGTGGCAAGATCAACCTGCAAAAAAGTGCAGTCTACTGCTGGAACTTAAAAAATCATGTTGCAGCCAAGATCAGCAGAATTATTGGCATCAAAGTCCACACTCATTGGGATAAATTCTTATATCTAGGCCTCCCAATCACTTATGGTAAAGCAAATTCTAGAAATTGGGAGGACACGATCACCAAATTTAAAAGCAGAATTAGAATATGGGGAGGCCATTGGCTTAGCAAGGCCAGAAAACTAATTCTAGTAAATTCTATCCTATCAGCTTTACCCATCTACCAATTTTCTATCCTCCTTGCCCCAAAAGGAGCAGCAGATCATATGAGTAAATTAATAAGAGACTTCCTTTGGTCTGGCAGAAAAAACAACGAAAACAAAATTCATCTTGTGAATTGGGATACCATTAAGTAGGAAAAATCCTCGGGGTCCTCCAAATTTGCGATCCATCCTATGCAAATTTGGCAATGGGAGGCAAGCTGCTCTGGCAAATTCTGCATAATAAAGGCCATCGAGTAAGTCAAGTTCTCAGAAAGAAATATTTATATGCAACCAATCTAAGATGTCTCGACCATAAGCCAATCTCCAATGGCTCCAGCACTTGGACACTATGCAAGGCAGCTTGAGAGTTTTTCTCAAAAGGTCTCTACTGGGTACCTAGCAATGGCAGGAAAATCAATATCTTCACAAACAAGATCATGGACAAAGATGCTCTTCAAAGTTCCCAAGAGCTACAAAATATTGCAGTTTGGCTCAATCAACATTGAATCACAACTCTAAAATATTTCAACTCATGGGATACTCAGGGCAATTGGCAAAGATGGAACAACACAGACACTAGCCCACATCTTGAGGCCGACAATACCATTCTTACCAACAGTTTGAAGGATGCGCCCCCATACAACTCATGGCCAAAGATGAGCGGGGTTGGGGTCCCACGGGCTCCTATACCCCAGCTCTCGGCTACAAAGCTCTTCAAACCCATAATGATGCAAGAAGAGATTTATGGAAACTCACTTGGGACCCACTAGGGCTACCTAAAATTAATTTCTTCATCTGGACTTTAATCCATTGCAAAGTTCTTACCGTAGACAACCTCATCAAGAGAGGTTTCCATGGGCCTTTTTGGTGCCCCCTCTGCCATAGTAGTATTGAAACCCTCACCCACCTCTTTCTGGATTGTCATATTATTAAGCTTGTTTGGAATCTATTACTCCATGATCTCAATATTACTATGCCCCATTTCATCTCCACTACCCAACTTTTCAATGAATGGAAATCTACTTATCCCTCTCCCCTCCCCACTAAGAATCCCTGGTATCACATCTGGATCTCCATCCCTAAATATACCTGTTGGAAATTATGGACAACAATAAATCATGCCATCTTTCAAGATAAGCATTTCACCCCTTTACAAATTGCAGGCCAAGCCAAAGCATTACTAATTAAGCACCTCAAAATCTCTAAGTACAGGACTGAAGCAACTCTCAGCAACAACGAAAAGAATTGGATTGGAATCTCCATTCCTTACCCAACCAAAGAGCCACAATTGTGAAATCATCCAGCATGGAAACTCAGATTAACTAATATCAATTTCCAAGATTGGAGAAACAACCAGGATATAGACAACTTACATTTTAACGGTACATCCAAGAATAATCCTGGAGAAGCAGGAGTAGGGGGAGTCCTGTGGACAAAGGAAGGCACAATAAGATTTAAATTTAGATGGGGCTTGGGAATTTGCTCAAACAATATTATAGAATCCCTAGCATTGATGAAAGGATGCCAGATAGCCAAAGATCAGAAGATCGACAACCTATACGTATTCGGAGATTCTATGATTATAATCAGAGCTCTCAATGCTACATCCAGCTTCAACAATCTAGCTCTCAACCAAATTATCCAACGAATAAGGCAAATCTCAAGTACCTTTACTCATTTTAAGGCATTTCATATTCTTAGACAGTCAAACAACAAAGCTGACATTGAAGCGAATGCATCCAACAGGCTCAATCAAGGGATTCTTCAAATCTCCAGTACAGACAGTGAAATACATTATATTCCATGACAAGGCTTTTCTTTTCTACATCAAGGAGATCAGTACCCACAGTGATCTTCACCATACTTCATGAAATTGTTTATCCATTTCTTCAACAGGGTAGGTTCTCTGAGCATCATTTTTAGCACAATTCGGTTTTCTTCTACTGCAGAATATCTTCATAATCACTCTGCGATTTGGTTTCTCTTCAACTGGTGGAAAGAAGATTGTTCCCATCAATTGCAACAACGGAGAAGTCCTATTTTTTTCCATCATCTGAAGCAGAATGCAAAAACTTGTGTATTCAGAACTTATCACATTTTCGGACTGTTACACTATTAGCAACCTCGGTGCAATGTTAAATTCAAGATTCAACATCACCATCAGCAATCCCAATGCTAAATTCAATTCAAGATTTAGTCTTCTCCAATTTTTGGATTGCAGAGTGTCTCCATCTAATCCAGCAACGCAGAAGCCTCATTTTTTCTTCAACGTCTGAAGTAGAACAACGATCCTTATGCCTTTGGAACTCATTACATTTTCAGACTATTACATTCATTCTACAACATTATCAACAATCTCAGTGCATTATTCATTTTATTTAATTGTAATAATCTCTTTCAGCATGAGATGAAAGGCATTTTGACATCCAAACATAATTTCATTCAATAATGGTCTTCACAGGCTCTTTGTTAAGCATAGCTGAAAATGCTTATAGCCAACTTGGCCATCAATTGTACCTTACCGATTTGGTTCAAAACCACGGGTTTTTTTTTTATATATACCATATACGTTTCTGTTAAAAAAAAAATCATCCGGGTTCCTTGGTGTGTTACATATATCATGATTCAAAAGTTCTTCAGATAAACGAATGTAACCTGCCTTGGGTGTATAAAACCCTGCCTTGTTCGAATCCCATACTAACTCGTCTTCACAATCGCGAATATGGATGTCAATATATTTTAAAGCCTCTAAATACTCGTTCCAGACAACAACCCATTCATACTATAAGTTTATATCTTGACTTGACATCCAACCTTGTGAGAACAATGTCAAGATGGTAGGATTAGCAATTTGATGCACATAGAAAAAGCCACAATCATGCAAATTATCTAGAAGAGGCCCAAGAAGGATATGACGGTTATTGCTTCTAGCCCAAGGATCAATTCCAAGGTGGATCTTACGCCCATTAATAACTCTCCATGCTAAATTATTCCCAATTAGATCATAAGATCGAACGGCCACTTTCTAGATTGCAGATGCATTTAAGTGATATTTGTTTGGAGCACGCACCCATTCAAGTAAGGAATTAGGATGAATATACTTTTGGACTATAACTTCCATACAAAGACTTGAAGTCTTCAGAAATATCCAAACACATTTTGCTACCAGCGCCTTGGAAAAATTAAAGATATTTTTGAGACCCCATCCTCCTAGTGCTTTTGAGACAGTTATTCTCTCCTAATGGACCCAAGTCATAACAAAATTATCCGTGTTCCCCTTCCATAGGAATCTAAAGTAGAGCCTTCTAGATTCTTCCCAAATTCCTTTTGGGATCCAAGAGAGAGACATCCAATACACTGAGATAGCCTCTAGAACTTATTTAACCAAAACTAGACGACCTGCCCTTGATAACCACTTATGACTCCATAGATGAAGACACTTTTCCAACTTGACGATGAGCCATTTCCATTCAATATTCTAATACTTACTTGGTTTCAAGTGAAATCCCAAGTATTTGAAACCCGACTCAAAATTCACCAGCAAGTAGGTAAAATGACTATGATAATGTTGAACTTCACCTTCAGTAAGATTACAGCAAGATAACAAATATTTTCTTTCATTGATGAGCATACCAGTTGCCTTGGAAAAAATATATAAATCTTCTGCCAGCGTGTCAGCATCACGAACATAACCATCACAGAAAATAAGGATGTCATCGACAAATAAAAGGTGGGAGATAAACAGAACCTGAGAGATTAATATCCCTTTAAAGCTCCCAGAGTTCTTTGCATGAGACAAGGTTCGACTTAGACCTTCTGAAACCAAAAAGAATAATAGTGAGGATAAAGGAAATCCCTAACGAAGTCCCCATTCTGCATGAAAAAATTACAAGGGTGTTATGTTGATCAAAACAACAAAAGAAACTGTAGTTATGCAACTCATAACCCAATTAATGAAGCGAAGCTCAAACCCTAGATGGGTGAGCATTAGTCTCAAATATAACCAGTTAACCTGATCATAGGCTTTTGATAAGTCAAACTTTAGTATTACTACTTTTGAATTTCTTGATCTTAAACTGTGCATTACCTTTTGGGCCACTCCAGTAGCCTCATGGATCTGTCTGCCCTAAAGAAAGACGAACTATTATTTATTTATGGACCTTGATAAAAATGACTTTGCAATAATCTTGCATATCCCATTGCAAAGAGAAATCAGACATATGTCATCAAAAGTGGAGGGGTTATCAGATTTATGAATAAGGGCTATGAAAGTAGAATTGAAAGATGATTGCATCCGACCAGAATCTCGCGAGTCTTCGACCACCCTGAGGAGATAATCCCCCAAAAATTCATACATGTCAAGGAAAAATTCCACCGACCGGACTTTTGTCTTTTTGAAAACTATGAAGAATTCCTTGTAGTTCTTCATCAGTTATTTCGGCCATGATTTCCTGGTTGTCTTCAACATTTGCAAACCTAGGAAAGTATTGGGAGATCCTCACAGTCTCGGCAATTGACAGTCTCCCCTAAGCCTTAAAGAGAGATTGAAAAAAAAAATTCCCCATCTGAGCAAGTCCTTCGAAAGAGGATATTTCTTGTCCTTCCGCATTCTTTAAAATCCAAATTGTATTCTCGATCTTCCTCCCCTTTGCATAAGCTTGAAAAAAATTGGTGTTTTCATCCCCACTTTTGAGCCATAAACCTCTACTTTTGAGGCACCATGCTTCCTCTTGATCTACCAACAACTTCTTGTACCTATTTTCTAGTCGCATAAGTGATTCTTTGGATTCATTTGACAAAAAGTCTCCTCCCTCAAATTAATAGATGACCTGTAACTCTGCTTCAACAGATTTGAGAGCTTGAGCGTCTTTTAATTTCTTTTGAGCAACCCACCCAATAGTACCTTGTTTCAATCTCTTCATATTTTCAGCAAAATGAGTTGTTGCAGAATGCTAGGAGGAAGGGTTGTAATTGATCCACGAGTCCCTGAGAAGAGTTTGAAATTCATCTTATTTAAACCAGCCTGAATTAAATTGAAATGGGATCAGAGGTTCTTTCCTTCTCCCTTCCAATTCTAACACTACCAAAAAATGGTTAGAATCCCCTCCACATTTAGCCCATTGTCTTATATTAGGAACTTCTTGTAAGAGAGAATCAGCAATAAGGAAACGATCTAATCATTTTGCAATCCGATCTTCACTGACCCGTTTGTTTCTCCATGTCGATTTCAGCTTGACAAGAACTGTATCTATTAACTCTTTCTCTTCAATTTTTTCTTGAAAAATCCTGCAAGAGGATCCACCACAACCTTTGGACCCTATATCTCTGAAGCCCCAAATGTTAGATTTAGATCACCCCCCAAAATGAGAGAATTTGAATTTAAGAAGAATCTATTAGGAATTTCATTCCAAAAACCTTATCAATTTTGATGAGGGCCATAGATATTTAGAATTCGGAGGTCCCTATCCAGCTCTTCCGAATAAAGATCAATGTCCAGCCCTGAAGGGAAACCCCCTGAATTAAGAACCCTTATCTTAAGAGGATTCCAACTGATCGCCACTCCACTCGAATGGCCTCTTGCATCAGCCGCTAGAAAATGCCATCCTCTGAATAAACCCTCTAGAATATTTGTAACCGAAATCCCATCCCAAAAATTTTCCTAAAGAAGAAGAGCATCAGCGCCAATGACCGTTCTCTTTAAAGATGATTATTTAATGGGATTCACTAACCCTCTGCAATTAAAGGAACTAATATTCCTTTAGTAACCCCGACTAGGGCTTTTGATGCTCAAGTACCACATTTAAAGAAGTTTGTCTACCAGAATCAACCTCTTTCCTTGCTCTCTCTTTTTCCTTCGAAATATGTGACCTCCGACCTATTCCTCTTAGTTATGAAGGATCACCCGGATTTAGGTCGAGCCCACCAAGGAGATTGGGGATATCCTCTCTTGGTGGCAGGTTATACCCAGAAAGATGGCCCCTACCCCTACTAGGATTTGAATATATGGAAACATGGGACGGGGGACAAGAGGGACCTTCGGCAATAGGGGTACATGTGACCATACAATGGGGAGAGTTTAAAGAAAGCGATGCAAGAGAACTAGATTAGGGGAAAATATTTCAACACTTTCAGAACATGAACCCGGGTAAGTACTTAGCATCCTCGAAATAGAATCAGGGCCTACTTCCAGATCGAGAACTTCCTCTTCCAACTCCTTTTCTGAATTGAGCTAAGATGTTGGAGAGACAATACCAAAAATGCCTTGTTCAAACCCCTCCTGGCCCACCTCCAAATCTTCCTGAGGATGTGAACTATGGACCAACCCTTCTTCCACCACTGCCTTCATGATATCGCCTTGTACTTCTTCTCCTAAAGCCTCTGTAGGTGGAGGACGCTTTAGAGCAGTCCTCGAGGTCGAGCTAACACAGGGAGAGCGTCACCTACCCAACTTTCTGAACATTATTATTTTATTGCAAAATACTTTATGTTAAATTTAATTACAAAGTTTTGTAATTATGATCAGTTTTGATCATGGATGAATGTAATTACTGAATATTATTATTTAAATAAATTAATTAGGAGACAAACACCAAAGAGGACTGTTGAATGAGTGTTCACTAACCCACTAGCAGGAATGGAAGCTGTTGGAAGGTATGGGACACATGGCAGCAGTTGCATCACACCACTAACTATTGGTTATGGGACAACTACCCCTAAAAATAGGGCATTGTCCCCCAGGTGGAGGGAGTGAGCAGGCAGCTCATTTAATGACCCAGTAACATTTAAAAGGCCTAGGTAGCCTATAAAGGCAAATTCAAATTGGGCAGGCAGCCCTTAATCAATATTTTTGCAGAATATTTTCCTCTTGTGAATCAAGTGATTACAAGAGAGATTCGAATAGGGAGGTTAGTGGTGACTGTAATCTTGAGTCTGCATTATTGCTAAGAGGAATCAGAAATGCTAGTACAAGTCTATTGGATTGCTATCTATTCAGAAGTAAATTGCTACAGTAAGAAATCCTCATTCTTGAGTTTCTTCCTCCTGGTGGTTCAGTGAATAGGCTCAGGGGTCCTAAGACAGTACTTAACTGTTTCAGGAATTGGTTGGGTGGAACAGTCTTCTTGGGCTGTTTGTTGCCCTACAGATTTTCTCAGGTTCTATAGCTTTTCTAACTTGTTCTCAGTAAATAATTATGTTCTATCTTAACTAGTATTTTCTGTTTATTTGTTTTCGAAAAAGAATCTAATCCTAGGAATTGTTTTAAGTCTGAATGTTTAAGTTGAATTGATAAACCAATACCTCTATTTTTCCACATGTTGTTTTGAAGCATCGTACTCTAGTAGAGATACGCAAATTAAAAATAGATTAGAGGATAGGCAATGCCATTGATTCGAATAGATAGAACAGTGATCGAGTTTTGTTTTACTATTCTGCCCTATATTTTCCAGTAGATAAATTTACTGTATAAAATGGTTCTACACTACAGCATTATTTCATAAAATATAAGCATTGTTCTCTCATCTGTGTATATATATTATAGTTTGTTTATTGTATTAGTTTGTGTAGTATTCGAATGAAAATAGGCAAACCATGTTTATATCTTAGCATCAATTTAAAACAGTATTATCATCAATAATTACATGCTGTAAACAAAAGTATTTCACAGTCATTCTATAATTTCCAGTTTTCACTTTACACATACACACACACTGCTTGTACTTCTATTTCCATCATTTTTATAAATCTATAGTTCAAACAGATAATGGAATTAATACAATATTTCTTTTGATAGAAACACGAACTGTATGAATTAATTTCCAGACAGAGTTTTCATAATAGTATGTAGTTAGATTCAATTCTCTATTATCGTATCGCAAAACTTTCATATACAAGTTTTCGGATCAAATCAAAGATCCTTGGAAAGTCGTTTTCAAACTTTTAATTTTCTTTTCAAAACATTGAAAACAATTTAGGGATTTGATCTTTTATTCTCTTTACAATTGTATTTTCTATTATTCAAATATCATACATTGTACAGCTACTATCTTGATAGAATACTTAAACCCTAACCCAAACACTTACAAGGCCAACCTACAGCAGTACGATTCTTTTATACAGACCCAACTTAGACGATTTTTTTTACAACAGAAAAATATTACATTCTACACAGACATGGAATCAAACCTTATCGATATCATAAATCCTGTTTAGTCCTATTCTTTCATCCTCAACAAAAAGAATACTATTTGATTTCTCTTGACAGGGCTTTTATCTGAGATTTAATTTCCACATAACCTAATTTTTAGAAATGAAAACATACAGCATTACGTTTTTCAACATAACTATCACTACATAGAATAATCAACACTTATCTTAGAGCTACCTTTCCAAATCGAAGATTTACAAACCATAGATTTAGAAGAAATTCATGTTATCAATCTACGGATGCAAGCCCTTTATTATAGACTTATATATACAGAAACTACACAGTTGATAAAGAAGAATTATCAGATACCCAGTGAACGAGCTCACGGCTCTTTACCATAAGTTAACAAACAAAAAACGTGATTCTCAGAAACGAGATTTACAACACTGTTTGCAAACAAAATTGTACAGGGTTTATCCCAAGTCCAACAGTTTGAAAGAACCCAAAACTTATCAAGCATCGACGAGTTACAACTCCAGTCGGTAACATCAAACCCTAAAGTATAGAAACCAAGTATCTTTCAAACGAACGAGAAGTGTTATCACTTTTTAACAAACAAGCTTCGAAAGTTTTCTTCAACTATCCACAACGACAAAACAACAACAAATCCTGGCAGGACCCATTACTTATTGCTTGAAACAACCTCAATCACAGTTGGCGAGTACTATGAGGGTTTATGGAAGACCTGAATCTTACAGGAGAGGAAGCACGCTGTTACCTCGCCAAAACCCCACGCAAACGTTCTTTAAAAACCTGCAACTGACAAACAATAAGCCTGGAGTTAGTTATCTGTTTACTTTGTAAACCAAAAATTTGAAATGCAAATACCCTTTGCTTAGAAAAAAAGCTTACCTTCATAGCTTTAACGAGAATGACGCCACGAATGACACCAGGAAGCTTTATCATCTTGAGGTTCTGAGTTTTCTTCCCACTCTTTTCTCAAAGCATAAACTAAAACTACAATCCCTCGAACCAGAGATCTAATCCCTTAAAAGCTACATCATTATCACAGCAAGAAAACCTGCAACGTCAACTTCTTTAGAAGGTCTCGAGGTCAAAACCTCTCCCATGGTTTCTACCAAAAATTCGGCAACCTGTCGGCCACCCCCAACTGAAACAATAGCACAATAAACTGCTTTTCCAAGTTCATAAACCAAAACAGTGACAATGGTAGGGTTACAAATCCAACGGCCCAAATTCATCACCATCGATGGTCTCCACATTGCCAGCGATATTAGCTTTGGTACAAATAACGTCAACAATAAATGCCTGACCTACATTACAGGTTGACAATGCCACCATGGCACATAGAGGAGCAAGCACAACCAATACATAGTGCAGTTTCTTACACATCGACGAGCATAGTGGTGTTCACATCTACGTGGACCGTTAGCAAATCCCATTTGGTAAGTGTTTGGTACTGAGCTTTAATTGCAGGTTGGATACGTGATCTCTACCACAGCTTGAGGCTGGCGGCATTTTCATTAACCAGCAACCTGTCAAGTTTCAAATTAAATGCTTGTCAGCGTTTTCGACGTGACTTTAATCCTTGCATTTTTATGTTAATATAACCTTTTAAATCCACCATAGTATTATTAATGTCTATGCAAAATTTCGTTATAATATAGTACTACAATGCCATCGATCCGACATATTACAATGTTGGTAATGAGTTGCAACATATATTATAGTTTGTTTTTTTGACAAGAACATGTGGGAAGTATATTAGTGCCGGTATTTTAGCTACCGAAAGCTATTACATAGAAATTTCAGATACAATACACCTCTGTAGTAGTTCAGCGAGCTTACAGAGATCGCTCAAAACAAGGCAGGGCTCAACTACTCCCATATGCCAGACTTTATTTAGCTATACCAGAGAAGAGAGGCGTATTGTGCAGCAGGTTATGTCATCATTTTTCCAGCTTATCTTTCAGATTGGAGACCTGGGCTTCCAGTGCTGCGATTCGGTGCCCAAAATTACCATGAGTGTTCGCCATGTCTTTAAAGCTAGTGCGCGTCTCATCTTTTAATTCATCCATATGTTCAGAGAATTCAGCCCGTAGTTGCATGATTTCTTTGTTCAGTAAGTCCCAGGTTTGCTCTCCGGCCTTGGAGAGCGCCTCTAATTTTGCCTTCTGAGCGTCATGTTTTGCCCTCAAACGCCCAAGGGCCTCTTCCAGGGCTCCAATACGCTCATCTGCTGTGAGTCCGGAACTGGAGGAGCTCGCCATCTCGTGCAGGGGCGCCCGTTGAACCACGATCTGAGCGGGATCTGGAGATAGGAATCTCAGCAAGCTTGATACCGTCGGCTTTACCACAGATCTCGCGTTGCAGAATGGAATGAGAACGAAACAGGGGAGGAGCTCCTTTAAGAGCGAGCAGGGAGACTCCCGAGGGCGCAAGGACCATTCTCTTAGCTGTAGTGCAGGGAATCTCTGCAATCTCATGGAAAACGTGATTTTGGGAAGCCCAGGATCATGCTGCGTGAAGATACAGGATCTCCTGCAGCTAGGGGATGTCACATCGCTGACACAAACCATTGATTTTTAGATTTCCTTGATCCAGCTCGACCCCTTTATTGGCTTCCATGTCTGCTTGTTTATTGAGCTCACGAAGCACATGGAAAAATCTAATTTTTTGGAAGTGTTTGCTAACCTGGAGAATTCTTTGAAAAACATGGCGGAGTTGGACATTCGGAGGAGCTTTCTTGGTTATGAGGGCCTTGATTAGGATCCTGGAGTCTCCCAAGACTGTTAAATGGCGGATTCCATGATCACGCGCAATATTTAAGCCTTGCCAAAGACTGCAGAATTCAGCAGTGTTATTAGTTGCATTTCCAAGTCCCCATGAATAATTGATGCCAGTTATCCCTCTTGCTAATCTGATTATACCTCCGGCACCGGCTGGTCCTGGGTTTCCTTTTGAGGCCCCATCGAAGAACAGGCAGGGATCATTTAGGGAGCCTTCCCAACTTCTGAAGTCAGCTTCTTCCATCCTGATTTCCCAAGCCTCTGATTGAGGGACTCCGCAGGAGGAACGGTGGGGGAGCTTGGTCGTTAGCAGACTTAACCACTCTTGCAGAAGATGGGATACGTTGTTTAAGGAGTGGCAATCCAGGGCTTCTCCCAGGATGGCCCTAGCCTTCACTGCAGTTTTCTAGGGAGGGGCTTCTTTACTTCGGAAGATTCTATTGTTTCTTTCTAGCCACAGTTTCCAGCATATGGCTTTTGGGAGCCATCCCCAAGCTGTTTGAAGCAGGTTCTTGTTGTTCAACTTGAAGGGAGACAGTGATTTCCATGAGGAGAACAGGTGCTGGACAGTATGAGGCAGGTTAAGGGCTTTGTTAAGGCTCATGGCGTGGATCCAAGCATCTTTAGCATAGGGGCACTCCAGCATTATGTGGTCCATAGTTTCATCATTACTTTTGCAGAGGGGACATCGGGTTGGGCCTTCCATTCCTTTCCTTTTGAGGTTATCACCAATGAGAATACTCTTATGGGCTAAGGACCAGCAGAAGATATCGATTTTCGGAATGAAAGGTTTGGACCAAATAAATTTCTAGACAGCAGGATTTGGGGCAGCATAGGGGATGGACTGGAGTTCATTGTAGCCTTCCGCAGTAGAGTACACTCCTGAGGTTCCCCAACCCCTTTTATCTCTGGAATCCATTTTGGATGGGGACTTACCTTGGAGGTGGGACAAAAGAGCATCCGCTTCATTGTTGAGATCAGGGGGAACCTGGCCTAAGTCCCAACCTTTCCAGTTATCGTTCTCCCAGATAGAGAGGTCCATTAGTGTGATGGATCCTTTTCCAAGAAGCCATATTTTAATGTTGCTGATATCCGAATTAGTACCAATTGGGGGGCTCCCCAGAATGGAGTCTTCCCAGATGTTGATTGAACTACCATTTCCAGGGATCCAGTACAGCTTATTATGGAATGGGAGAAGAGCTTTTATGCATAACTTGTAGATTGGCGATCCTTTACTAGGAGGAGGCTGCTGATCCAGGCATCTCTTTCTCGGGCCAGGGAAGTATTTTCTGCGGAGAGCTTCTTTGCTCCAGCTTGTTTTACCTGAGATCATTTGCCAGAGTAATTTAGCTCCCAGAGCTAGATTTTGAGTTGTTAAACTTCTTACCTGAAGGCCACCTTCATACCGAGGCTTTTTAATCTTTTCCCAACTGACGAGATGAATTTTGTTCCCATTCCCTTTTCCTCCTTCCCAAATGAATTTCCTTAGCAACCCTTCAATCTTGTTAACTACAGAGCAGGGAGCGAGCAGAATAGAAGATTGGTAAATGGGCATGCTATTGAGGACTGATTTGATGAGAGTAGTTTTACCTGCAAGATTGAGCCAGCTGGCCCCCCATTTTTCGATTTTGCGTTTGATCTTGTCCACTATAGGATCCCAATCTGCTGAAGTGATTTTGTTTTTACAAATGGGAATTCCGAGATAAATGAAGTTATTCCAGTCTTTGGTGGAATCCATTCCCAACGTTCTGCTGATGTCCCTTAATTCCCTGGCAGCACAGTTCCAGCTGAATATTTTGCTTTTGTGGAGATTTATTTTGCTCCCCGAGACTTTTTTATATATCTCCAGTTCTCTTTTGAATTGCTCCGAGGAGTGGACAGACGCTCCTCCCAGGAGTAGGGTGTCGTCAGCAAATTGGGCATGATTGATGTCCCTTACATTGTTCACAATTCTGAGCCCAGGAAGCACATGAATGTCTTGACTGAAGTTAAGTTGATAGCTGAGGATAGATGCCTGGATAGCATAAAGAAGGGGAGAAAGCGGGCAGCCCTGCCTTAAACCTCTTGAGGCTTTGAAGAAACGAGTTGGCCTTCCATTTACAAGGGGGGCAATCCAAGGATCCCCCACACATCCTTTGATCCAGTTAATGAAGTTGTTGGAGAATCCAAATTTAGCCATAACAGCAAACAGGAAGTCATGTCTAACTCGGTCAAAGGCGTTAGCTAAGTCGAGTTTGATGACCATGCCTTTCTCCTTACGCTGGTTGCTTGAGTGGATAGCTTCTTGAACGAGAATGATGTTATCCAATATTTTCCTGCCTTTGATGAATCCTCCTTGGTTCTCCGGGATGATCCGAGGGAGCAGTCTTTTCAGTCTGGTGGCAATGATCTTTGTAATTAATTTGTAGCCCGTGTTACAGAGGGAAATGGGCCTGAATCTGTTGAAGGAGTTGGCTCCTTTTTCTTTAGGGATCAGGGCCAGGAAGGAAGAGTTTATGCTGCGTCCTAGCTTGTTGGTTTTCTGGGAGTGCCTAACCATTTTGAGAAGATCATACTTGATGATTGTCCAACAGCAGATGAAAAATCTAGTTGTAAAGCCATCCGGACTCGGCGCGCTATCGAGTTTCATAGCAGCGAGAGATTTTTTAACTTCATCCATGGTGATAGGTGCTGAAAGGGAGTTGTTTTCTCCCTCACTGATGATCTGGGGGATGAGATCAAAAGGATGGGAAGTGGTATCGAGAGGCTCTTCAATGGGAGCAGTGAAGAGATCAGCAAACGTTTCAACAGCTGCCTTCTTGATTCTATCTGCATCTTGGATCACTTCTCCCTCAAACCGAATTTCAGTGACAGCTTTGTAGTTCTTCCTAGCTTCAGCTTGTTTGTGAAAGAATTTGGTATTTTTGTCTCCGCTAAGAAGCCAGAGGTTACGGGATTTTTGACGATGGTATTCTTCTTCAACCCTACAAGCAGTGAAGAAGTTTTTTTGCAAGGCTTCTTCCTTGGAGAGAGTCCAGTCAGACGCAGGGGAGGAACCAGATAAGGCTTGATGCGTTTCTAGCTCATCCTGGGCGAATTCTCTATTGGAGGCAGGAGAGGGAAGATTTTTGGCCCATGCTTTAAGGGCAAATTTGAGTCTTTTAAGTTTGGATTCCCAGACAAAGGAGGGCGAGCCAGTGAGGTGGGTGTTCCACGATTCAGTTACAATTTGAAGAAATTCATCATGGTGAATCCAAAGTGGACTGAACCGAAAGGGGATAGGACCAAGATTTTGATCGGTGGCTAGCTCAAGCAGAATCGGCCTATGGTCAGAAGTGTAGTGAGGGAGGATTTTGGAGGAGGCAAGAAGACTCAGATCGAGAAAGGATGACTAGACAAGGAAGCGGTCTAGCCTTGCTGCAACATGGCCAGGCCCAATTCTTTTGTTTGTCCAAGTAAAGTTGCCATTGACGGGTTTGATGTCAAGCAGATCCCAACTAGAGATGATGTCTTCTACCCATTCTCTTGAGGGGTCTCTAACCGGATTTCCTCCTTTCTTTTCATTAGCTGCTAGAGTAACATTCAGATCTCCAGCTATAATAATGTTATCTCTATTCTGTAATTGAAGAAAAGTATCAAGAGTGTTCCAGCACTCTTTTTTTTCCGCATGCAGAACAGGGACATAGAGATTAAAGAGACTTACCTTGTGTCCCGAATGCTTGTGGACCAGTTTTGTGAAAACCCAGTGATCAGTACGTTCTTCAGCTTCAATATCATATAGGAAAGGATCCCAGAAGGTGGCAATTCCTCCTGAGGCACCTCTTGAATTGTTGCCAATCCCAGCGCTTTTTTTCCAAAATCTTTTCCCGATTTGGAGGGCCTTAATCTCCTCCATTTTAGTTTCCTGAATAAGCAGAATCTCAGGCCTATGTATTCGGATTAGATCTCTCATTGCATCTTCTTTCAGGGTGGATCCAAGCCCTCTGCAATTCCAGGAAATATATTTCATTGACGGTTATGGGGGGAGGTTTTGGCCTCTTTAGAGGCCTGAATTGAACCTTTTTTTGAGCGGGTGTTCATGATGCCTTTTAGAGTTTTTTGAGAGCCTTCAAGGACTTCCAGATAAGTAGCTTCTTCTCTTTGTTTCTTCTTGGTTTTCCTTCCTCTGGGGGTTTTGATCGGGAAGGAGTAGAGACCGCTGGATGTCTCTCCTTCGGTATCTTCTTCAGGATCTGAATCTTGCAGCAGGGATTCTTCATTGACTTCCTTGGGCGAGCTTGGTTTATCAGCTTCTTCTCTTGTATTGGGTAGTTCACCAGGCTCTAGCAGATCTGCTTTCAGGGCGTCAGTATCTGCCTTGTTAGCTTGCTTGGCCGGCAGAGGCACACCGATAGCTGTAGATTGCATCTTCTCAGAGGGGCTGGCCTCTTGACGTTCTTTGGGGCTTGAGACTATGATTGGATCTTCTTTTGTGGATTCGCTGGAGGGTTTGTTTGAGCTTGAAGGCTGATTTTGCATGTCTATGACGGTCTTTTCAGGATTCTTTGGGACTGCTTTGCCTTTCTTGACTTTTTGCCATCCTGCCTCATCTTCTGAGACCTGATTTTTCGGACAGTTTCTTTGGAAATGACCATGCTCATGACATTGGCGACATTTGAATGGGATCTGTTCGTAGTCGAGCTTTTGGTAGTATGTCCAATCTCCTATTTTGAGTTTAATAGCTTCGGGAAGGCCTGCTTCAAGATCGACCTCGACACATATTCTGGCACATGAGTATTGGCCCTTGTTGTCAGCTTTGTCAATGTATTTCCCTAAGGAGTTTCCAATTTTTTCCAGAGTAGGAGTGTTCCAGCAATGGATAGGGAGGTTGGGGAGCCTTACCCAGACTGGCACTTCTGTCGGCACGTCCGTTTCTGCATTGAAGTCAGGTGTCCATCTATTGAGGTATAATCCTTGAGGACCCATGAAGTATGGACCATTTCTGAATATCAGATCTCTGTCTTCTTGGGCTATAAACTCAAAGATGAAGAAGCCACGACCTACAGGGTAACAGGTAACACTGTGCTTTAGTTGGGGCCGCCAGTTCCTTTGAATCCAGTCGTCGGTGGTCTTGGTTGAAGGCCAGAGCCCCATAAACTGTCCGACCAGGCCCCTATCAGCAAGAGCCAATGCAACTTTGATTGGGATTTCACCTGGCAAATCGATTTCAGGGATTGATTCGAGCTTCGTGATGAATTTTGGAACTGCAGGAACTTTAGGTTTTGAGCCAGAGGGACGGAGGAGCAGGTTGAAGGCGTCGGATGCGGTGGGAGGGGGGAGCCCTCCCCCAGTCGCCGTCATTGCGACCAAGAGAGCCGAGCAGCGGCTGCGAGCGAGCTAGGGCATAGCAGAGCGCCGGCGTCAAGATCAAGGAAGAGATCTAATGTGTCACTAACTATATTATAGTTTGTTATAAAGTCAATGTTTGGCATTTTATTGCAATGAGTTTCGTTATATATATAACATTGATAATAAACCAAGAATATTCGATATAGTCACACCACTATATACATAAGACTTTGAATATATCACGATATGGGATGATAGTTAAATAGTTCAAGTCTTACTTTGCAAAATAGTTAACCTATGTTTTGTATTTGTTTATTATCCAATTGCTACAAATGTCTAGCCTCTAGGAAAGACTACATTTGCTTACATAAGACCTAAATAAATATAATGGTAAATATGAATTGTGAACCATACAATTTATATAGTTGATCAATAGTGTTGTATAGAACTCGCAAGTATATATATGCTATCATATATAGTTTGGTATTTTGGAACAATAAGTTTCTAGATTCCCTATCCATATTTATTCATGCGATACAATGGAACTATACCATTTTGATGTTACCCTACAAATGGAGATAACAAGACAGTTAGTACAATGACGACGACAGAACCAGCTAGTATAATGACGATTACAGTGACGATGCTACTAATTAGATGCTTATTCAAACAGCTAACTTGGGTTGATTTTACTCAGATACAAGACGAACTTTGGAAAGTTGAAGAGTAAGCATGTGAATCGTACCTGTATGCTTTTATAAATGCAACAGTCTCTAATTGTTCTATTTTTATTTTCAAACGACGAATTGGAACTCACACGAACTGGAATTTATTGTAATCATGAAACCTCTTACCTGTCGTCTACACATAGAACAGGTCCAATGTTTTAGCGTTACAGCTAAGTAAGTTTCGGGGTCCCTCATAGGACTCCCTTGGACAGCAAAGAAGCAAACGGTCAGTATCATCTCAAAAGAAAAAGTATCATATCACATTTCTAACCTGATATTTCATTTATTACATCAATCATACTTATCATTGCATTGAAAAGTGTCGCATCAAAAAGTCTAATCTATTCATGCATTTAACTATCTTAATGATAGTTGTTATGGATGTAATTAAGTTGTCAATGTCGCATTAGTTATAACAGAATTTTTATTTGTGTTTAGAACAAATGGTTGTTTAGTTAACATTGTTACAATCAGCAATTATTATTTTCCGCAATTATAAATTATCGTAAACTAAGCTATTATTGCTATTAACAAAAATATTAAATTTTTATGAAAATATGGGATGTTACAGAGAGGAGAAAGAAAGATGACATTTGGCTTCCAAGTGCCTATAAGCATGGCATCTCCTACATTTGAACAGAAACCCCTCATAGTCAATCTTCTGAATGAAGGCCTGGTCTCCATAAACAACCTCGATGTCTTCAAAGGGCCCTCCTCTGAAGTCTATATACACTAACAGTCTGCAGAACGACATTTATCCAACTTCTCCCAATGACCTGTCCATGTTCAAATAAGTGCCCAAAGTATTACCTATGCCTTTAACAATGTCGTATTTCCAGCAGTCGAAAGGGAAGCCCGAAAGGAAGACCAAATTGGGCCATCATCCAACCACTCACAGTCCAAATCGAAGAGAGGATACCATCTTTCAATAGAAATGGGGAGGAACGAAAACTCCAATTCTTATGCAAAACCCACTGGGTGTCCTCCTCCTTGTGCATAATGAAGTTGAACTAGCATTTAGACAAGGTCTTGACAGTTGGAGTATACCCTAACTGCTTGCTCCAATTTTCTTCTGCCCACTGCTTTAGGGTTTTTTTCCTAAATTTGTTGCCTCGAGCTCTGCCTACTATCGCCTTCTCTTCAATTTTGGCTGCTTGTTTCAATTTAATGTCCATACCCACAACAAATTGTCTGGCTCAACCTTTAGATCTTAAACCTTGTTTCCATTTTGAGCCTTTTACCAAGCTGAAACCTAGAATCGCCCAAGAACTAAATCTCCCTTTTAGCTCAACCACCATAGCAGTATTCAAGCAAGACCCCCTTTGAGAAAAAACCTCCCTTTGCACGTCTAGAGAGGGAGCCGACAAGACAGGACTTATATTCAAAATGCTCTGCTGAACTGAATGAAAAAAAAAAAAAAAAAAACCCCGAGGAGAAGAACCTAAGTTGCGAAGGGTTGGAGGAAGCCCCTCTTCTAACATAGGAACTGAAAGCAAATTTCCATAAAAAACTAGAGAGCCCTCAAAGGGAAAAACTTCCGCTCCAGGTGGTAACAGCGGTAAAATCCCATCTCCAAGAACCACAAAAACACCTTGATATGCCAATATGGATGAAGGCCCAGTTGAATAGAGGGGGAAAGATGAGACAACAGGAAAAGAAACCCTTACCTCTTCCGAGAAAACGAATGGCATTGCCGGAATGGAGCAAGAAAGTGGGGCACTAATGGAAATTCTGGTGCCGATTAGATCGGGAAAAACTGTAGAGGCCTGGCCTCAGCTCAAACTTTTAGGAACCCTTAGTTGCATCTGTACAGCTGAAGAGCACCAGATCATCTGGGGATCCAGCTCATCTACATAATAGTCCAAAGGTTCGTCACCATACTCCATTTTCGGTGGATTCCTCAATCATTGATTGTTGCGGCTAGACCAAAACCTAACAACCCCTGCCTGCCTCCAGCTGAACTGCGAAAACCCTCAACAACTAGCATTATTGCAAACCTCACACTCTAATCATATATATATATATATATATATATATATATATATAGATAGATAGATAGATAGATAGATATTGTGGTAATGATATCTTTGCCCTTGCATATATAAATATTATATATGTATGGTGGTGAAGGGCCTATTCTTCTCATTGTTGTCTTGGATTGATTATTTTCTATAATTAATTGCATCGGCATGGTTTGCAGGAGAGGGTTTATGCCCATCTTTAGTTCGATGTAATGCATATGCATGTCTAATATGCTTGTGGGTTGATGATGAGATGCATATGATGGTAGAGAAAGGGTGCACCCCTATCATTGTCTTATCTTGAAAATTTTATTATATACTTGTAGCATATGTCATGTGTGTGTAAGTAATTGCATACATATGTATTATGTGTTGAATGGATGGGTAATTTCATTTATATGTCCCATTTATAGTATCTCTTAGATATATTAATGCCGAAGAGAGGGATTTTCCCCTCCATGTTCTTGTAAAGGGTGACTTTAAATCTAGAAGTTACTTAAGTATTTTAATGTTCTCTGATGAAAGGAATGTGTGCTTAACTTTCTGTTGCAATAAGTGCAAAAGAGGGCTTAGCTCTATGACCTTGCTACTAATGATAATGGCATATTGTGGAAGAAGAGAGAGCTCTGCCCTTGATGAGTCTCTTATAGTGGTTTTTTATGCTTAGGGGAGAGGGTATTGCCCATCTATGATCTTGTAGTGGATTTGTTCCTATGTGTTTGCAGTGATAAGGCATTGCCTTGAGTGGCAATGATATGATCAATAAGATTCTTCTGGGTGCAATGACTTTTATGTATGCATCAACAAATGTCTATGATTTGGTTGGCTATGGGTGAATTGTCATCCGTGTTGCTTTTGTTGTTAAGTCCCTTGTGTGGGATAAGGGATTGAACCTCATGAGTTAAAGCATGTTATCAATGCTTGGTAAGTTAATGGATTGGTGTTAACTATGTTTGTTGGCATGATAAGTTGATTGGGAATGGATTGCTCCCCTTGTCATGTTTATGTATTATTAAGTAGGCTTAATTACTCTACCTATGAAGGATCAACTCCAAGTAGATCCTTATGTTTATTAGCCTAGGATGGACGTGGACTTGGTGTCCGGCTGATGAGAATAATTCTTGGGAAGAATTATGTGTCTTCCCTTGGTCCTAGTGGAATCATTTCCCAACTCGGGGGTGGCCTCACGACAGAAAGAGTATATGTCAAATGAGTTCCTACAGTTGGGTGGAACACATAGCTTGGACACCCAGTTGCCCTTAATTAGTCAAGTTTTCTTAAGTTGTGGTCTTGATGCATTAAAAGACTTGTTAGGAGGTATTTGTAGTCCTTGCACTTAATGATTTTTTCAAGTTGTTGGTTTTTCCCAACTTGGTATCCACAAGAATGTACATGTTGGTATAATGATTAATGTTGTATGCATTAGCATATGATCATGTTGTTATGATGTACTTAGCACTAATACATATTGTCCATGTAGGTTATGGATATGCATATGGTTACATAAGTATGTTGTAATTTCCCTTTTTCAATTTTTATAAAAATGCCCAATTTTCCAAAATTTTCCCCAATTTCGACCTTTGACTAGTTTTGTTGTTTTGGCCTCCAAATTAACCCAAATGCTCCCAAATCTTCTATAAGGGTTTATGAATGATATTTATACTTGAATATTAGGTTAAGTATTATTTATAACCCTTAAAAGACTTCTACAAACTTGATTTATATTCTAGTCAATATGTGGGATTTTAACTAGTAATTTGTGCATCAAATCCCCCCTGGGTAAACACTAAAAATGGCCTCCCAAATGCTTCCAAACTCCCTCGAAATTCTGAAAAGATGTAGGGAATGTATTAAGGATTTTATTAAGGTCTTATGTGCACCATTAATTGATTAATATATCTGTTCCAACCCTCTCCCATTCAGCTGCAAAAATCACCAATTCGACCCTTGGGGAAATGGCACTATTTCTTCTCCGAATGCAATTAAACTAAGTAAAAATACTTCAAATGCTCAAGTACAGTACATGAAACTTTCAAAATACATACATGGAAGTCTATTAATCACAAATGTATCAGATAATCATCCATTCATTCGAAATCATCAGCATTATAATGATATATATCAATGTAGTGGGGAAATGGACATTGTTTGCTCATTAATCAACATTTTTGCATACAATCAGTGGGTATTTCAACTTGAGACTTTTTGAATATGAATAACAGAGGATATGAAGCTATTACAATCAGAAATACATCATATGAAGCTCTCCCAATGAGTACAAGAGCTCACCCAAAGCGCAATCCCTCAAGGAGCATGAATATGCCTTCAAAACTGGAAATGGTGGAGAGAAAGTGTTGCACTAAACCAAACCACGGGATTTCCTGTAGATTCTACCTACAAATACAAACTCCATTAAAGAACCATTAAATACCTTAGTGGCCTCTCCAAACACCAACTTGGATGGGAATCTTTCACCCTCGAAATTGGCTAAGACAAGAAACTAGTCATCCACTAGCTCTCTCTTCACAAATGCAATTTTTTCTCAAATCATCAAAATCCATTCTCATACTTGATTTCTACATTTTATAACCAACATTAGACTTCTAAGGGTCGAAATCCTCTCATTAGCTTCTAGAGATTTCCACTTAGGAAATATTCCACATTTGCCACTGGTCTCCTAGTTTCCAACCTTCCATCTTCTCCCAAATTCGAGTAGGAGTCTCTTGGGATTCTCCAACTCCATGAGCACCTTCCTTGAGCCTATTTTTGGGGCTGACATGTCATAATGGTCAGATGTCAGAAATCAGATCTGAATTTTGTCATAGATGTCATAGATGCTTGATCATTGTTGTCATAAGACTAGCGAATCTAGCCCAAGTGTCCACTAGCCTCCAATTTGATTCTTCCTCTTCCATGGAGGTTACCATTCCATCCCATTTCGACCTAAGATGCTCCATGCCATGTGTATGCCTTACCAACTCACCCATTAATGTTTTCCTTCCCATGGATTCGAAATGGCAAGTGAGATTTGCCATGTGGCAGTGAGAAACCAAGCTAGTGTGGGTCCCACATCCTCCAAATGTCCTCAAAACCTTTTGACACCTATAATTCCTCTTGGATTCATTTATTCAACTTATTTATTAAATACTTGAACTATTATAATGTATAAACATTATTCCTTTGCTCCCTTATTACAATTCCCAATGTACCCATTCAACCTAGGGAACTTGGTAGGATTGATGGGGATTGTCTGCTATACAATTATTTGAATGGGTACATTACATATGTGCTTATGTAGTTATGTTGTATATGTATACACTTTGTATCCATCTTATGGTCATGTTAATAGGTGTCTCCAATATGAAGGGGTTGATATTATCATAAATGCATTTCAGTTATGATAGTACTATGAAGGCAGTGTGCATCATGGGCATATATGATAATTGGTGATGTTCTAATGGTTATTGAATAGGATGAACATGAAGGTATAGTAAAAGTTAGCATAACATATATAGCCATGATAATCCTATAGGAATAATGTTTGTGTGGCTTGTTAGTCTAGTCCTTAAACCTGTAATAATGCTTGATGGTCATCCTTCTTGTGTAAAGGCATGATTGATAAATGAATGGTGTTATGTGGCTCAGCTTGGCTTGATTAGCAAGAACATGATAGTCCTATGTGTTATCATTGGGTGAGGCTTGGCCTCTATAATAGAAATGCATATGTCTTGATGATTGTAAAGAGTCAATGTTAATGGTTGGAATATGATTTTATAGCTTGATGCTTGTAATTACTATGTTAAGGACTCGTATTTATGTTGTAGCTAGTCATCACTAAAAGTTACTAATGCTCATGTGGAATGTGTGGTACACCTATGGGGCTATAGACTATATGTACATTATGAAAGACATTATGGACCCTTTGAGATATTTGCTAGGATAGGTTTTGTTGCATATGAACTTGTATTACCTGTTTGCATAAAAGTGCATAATGTATTTCATGTATATCTATTGAAAAAGTATATACCTGATGCTAATCATCTGATTGATTAGAATATGATTCAGGCAGATAATAAAATGTATATTGGGAAAAAAAACCAAGGTGCTCCGGAATCGAGAGATCATGCAGGTAAAGGTCCAAAGGACTCATTACAATCCTACTAATGCTACTTCGGAGCTGGAAGATGCTGTGAGGGAGGCATGCCCTCGTCTTTTTAAAAATGCATGGAGGCATGTATGAATAAAAGCATGTGTGAAGGAATGTATGAATAAGTATGCATCCAGGACGATGCATTATTTAAGGGGAGGGGAGATTTAATGCCCCTGGTGTGATAATCCCTAGATATATGTTGTGATTATTATTTGTGTTTCTATGTGGCACAAGGTGCCAGGACTATGGAATATGGACATTATTATTATTATTTTCTTTTAATTAAATAAATAACTCAACATGGACAACTAATGTGGTTGGGGGGTCATGGATTCCACATGTGAGGGGGTTGGGGACTAGGAGTTGTGGCTCTCCCTAACAACACTCTTTGTTTTCTATTTTTGATTATTTTAGCCTATGTTGGTACTATTGATCCTAATTCATTATTTAGTGGGCCTTCCTTGCTAAATGTTCCCAATTGGTGGTTTTGTAACTCCTTTTTGGATGTTACACTTGGTTTTGTAACCCCCACTTGCACAAGTGCACCCTCACTGGATATTTTTATCCTTGACACCTCAAAAGTTGTGTAACTCCTCCTTTACTATTACAATAAAGGAATCATTTGCTTGTGTAACCTTCTCCCCGCCTAATTCGAGTTGCTCTCATGAGAATTGGAATGGTCACAGTAGAAGTTGGAAAAGCTTCTAGTAACTAGTATGGTTACTGTCTAGTTAACCTGAGTTAGTTCCCACCCAGGGATTCGAATGGCTATAAAAGGGTTCAGATTGGCTTCATGGGGTCTCTTCTTGCACCTCTAGTGAATTGGAATGATGGTATATGCCAAAGTGTTTCCTGGATAGATATCATGGGAGGACTGCTCTATGCCAGTGTGTTTCTTGGATTGAGATTGGAGACTGATCCATGCTAGAGTGTTTTCTTGGATAGATTTCAGAGATTGAAGGCCATGTAATGAGGTATGAAGAGTGCTCTATGCCAGAGTGTTTCCTGGGTAGAGTTTGACATCGGATCTATGCCATAATGTTTCCTGGATAGATTTTATTGAAGTATTGTGATTTCTCAGGTTGTGTGGCCTGAGTTTCCTGTGACAACAATATATTGTGCTTTCTCAGGTTGTGTGGCCTGAGTTTCCTGTGATGGAAATGTATTATGCTTTCTCAGGATCTATGGCATGATTTTCTTATGATCAAAATGTATTGTGCTTTCTCAAGATGCATGGCATGAGTTTCCTGTGATGGAAATGTATTGTGATTTCTCAGGATATATGGCATGAGTTTCATGTGATGGAAATAGAGTGTAGTTTCTCTAGTTGAACCAAGGAGGGCGCAACTATATGTTCTTGTTAGACCACTTTTAATGAATTATGGGTTATGGGACCTGTACCATTGCATCCAGAGTGACGTTTCCAGTAAGTTACACTTTTTGTTTCATTGAAAAATATTTCTAAATGGCTAGGATATAGTTGTTTTATTGTGGTAGGGTTTTTCCTCACAATGGTGGGAAGGGCGTAACTATATTGATCTGGTTCGCCTATTTCTGAGATTTTATAGGTTATGAGACCTGTTCCATTTTTTCTGGAGTGATGTTTCCAGTAATTAATACCTTTTGATTCATTTAAAAAGCTTCTCGTGTGGTTGAGATATGATCTTTTTCTGTGTGGTAGTGTTGACAGTGTTGAGAAAGAACACACCTTGTTTATTGGTTGAGAGTACCTCTGCTTGTGGATCCATGGCCTCAGCTTAGTGGTGACCTGTTCAAGTATGGCTTGACTTGAATATGTCTATGGCTAGGTGGAAAGTTGTTCGATTGAATCTATTTTCCCCTTAATCATATAAGTATTTTATTATATGAATATTTACTATGTTCTCATAATTATATGTGCTTATGGGTCTAACTTGCTTATGTTCTACATGGTTGTAGGTGACAACCTTGAAATATGATTTTATATGGATTCATATGATATATTTCATACCTAAATTTTTTCATGTTAATATGGCTACGGCTGGTAGTCAGTGATGAACATTTCATTATGTGCTTATTTACAATACTCTGATGTACATGTGCTCTTAGACCCAACTTTTTCTTATGGTTTGCAAAGTTGTACGTGAAATCCATGATATTATGTTATTATCATCTATATGGATATAGATTGCAGCCCTCATATCTGGTTTTACTTATGTTAATATGGTTGTAGGTGGCAGTCAGTAGATCTAGTTTCTAACTTGTCAATGTGGTTGAATATGGTAGCATGTAGATCTTTTATTTATATTGCTAGCATTAGCTTGAAAATCTGATTTTGTTAATGGTTATATGGTTGTAGAAGATCTGATTAATTGATGTTAGATTACATGTTAAAAGCTTTTTCATATTCGTTTACATTCATACTTGGATTTTCCTTGCTTAGCATGTGCATATGGAAAACGATATGCATCACAAGTTTGCATTGTCTTTAAAAATGCTGATTGTTTTATTTAATTGGCTTGTTGGCATGATGATCTAGCCTTAGTTAACCTTATTCCATTGTTCATTTACCTTGAATCAAGCTTCCCTTGGGTTTCCCAGTGACCTTGGCCTTGGTTTGGGGTCGGGGACACTACATATTCATCACATATATCACAACACAAAATTAAAGGGGCACCAACACTTCTTATTTCTTATTGTTCAAAACAGAGTACATCTCGGTGATTATAATTCTTAGAGACATTTATGTCTTGCAAATAGCCCCCTTGGTTCCCAAATCCCACCCAGTACATCAGGGAACTTGTCCCAACTTTCTCTTGGCCTTCTATCGGCTTTACATCTACCAATCCACTAACATTCAACAACCAATAATAACAATAAAAAAACCCTTCATTGGTTCTTCTTACCCTTTTTATACAAATTGGGTGGTTAGTTCTGACCTCGTCAAGGAAGTTTACAGTTCAAATTGTTCATGTGAGTGCATTAATTATCCATCTTATCTCCGTTCGATCCCCTTCTCGCAATCCTTTCCACATTGACTACCTGCCCATATTTTGTGACCAAGTCTTCCAAAAATGAAGGGGGCAACATTGACATTTTGATTATTGTGGACCTTTTTGTTGTCCCATTTTGTATAACAAAAGGTCTCTTATTCATATATAATAAAATGGGTTTCTTATTATATTGCATTGTCTAATGTTCCAAAATGCCACATTGTTGATTAAACATATGGATGATTAAATATTACAATGGATAGATGTGTAATCTGATGGTATAACACATTAATAAAATCATTATATCCAAACACAATAATCAAAATCCAATTATTTCATTTATGATTATTAACAAAAAAAAAATTAATTGAACTCAATGTATAGTGTGGATCTAATTCATTCACGATATTGATTTTTTGTTAAAAAATGCTTTATGGTGCTTTTAAACCAATAAACCGCATTGGTGCTCCTGTATGAAATAAACACCCCAGTGCTTATATTGACAATCACATATGTGCGTCATCAAGTAAACATACACCACTAATACTTCCCAGTGTGTTTATTTTAACCCTACTTCTTGGTGTGGTATAAACAATAATACATCTAGGTGCAATAATACATGAACAACGCGTCAATTTGTTATGTCAATGGAAAACACCAATATATCACATTAAATTGAATGCATCGGCTCTCTTTGAATTACAAAGCGCCGAGACTATTATTTATCAATGGTGCATCAATGCATATGTTATTTTAAAGCATTGGTGTGGCGCATTTAACTAAGATGCACCAATGCGTTATACAAATGGAAAGCACCGATGGGGAATATTTAATAAAGATGTCCTAGTTTGTATGTTAAAGGAATGCATTGGTATGTTATATAATTGGAAAGCATCGGTGTGGAATATTTAATAAAGATGTCCTAATTCATATGTTAAAGGAGCGCACTGGTGCGTTTGACCTAATATGTAATCGCACTACGAAAAAAAAAAACATCCGCTAAAACCTCTGACTGCCTAGATTTTTTTAGTTATAATACATTTTTGTTACCATCTCCGCCAAACCATCCATCACCATTTGTGAAGGCTTTTGTGGAGAATTTTTGGATAATTTTTCCCAATCTTGTAATGCTAAAAGCCTCCGCTAGAAGGTGTTTTTCTTGTAGTGCAAGTCATGGTTGACTTGTGGATTTCTAAACTTGGATCGGAATGAATGGTTACTCCTCCTCATAGAGTGTTCAAGGTTGTTTGCTCTAAATTGGGTGGCATTATCCCTCAAAACCCTCCTCAATATTGGTGATGGTCCAATGAAATGACAATAGAATAATCATTTTAATTGTGCCATGGCACTCTTAGAATAGAGTGTACTCCTTTGGTGGTGATGAGGGTAGCCCTACAACAACCTTACATATGCCAAGAAAAGTGGATTATTATTGCATCAGATAGTTGCACATTCAAACCTATAAACTTAGGTAACTCAAGCCTTCATCTCATTTTCCCCATAATCAAGTCAAAACATATCAATGTAAAAGCAATTATTAGATATACTTGAAATGGTTTTTATTGATAACTCGGAAATGTCTTAGGTACTCAAAAGGGAATATTAGGCAATTATATAAACTAAAGTGGATGGGGAAGGCATGAGAAAAAAGGGTAATTTTGGGGCTCGTGACTTGGAAGAGAACATGTACATTGATCTAGATGCTCTTCATTTAGGTGTTATAATTTTGAAAAACACATGGGAAGGCCTACAAAATGTGCTATAAATTCAATACCCAAAAACAATGAAAAATGTTAATATCGTGATTATTTTTGTAATGTACCTAGGGATGACAATACAGGGGTACCTAGGGGATAATGCTCCATCTTTATTAAATAAGGCCCATGTAGTGTGAATAGCAATAATTGTAATAAGGATTACTAGAAGGTTCTACCTACTAGATTATTCCTTCTCTAGAAAGTATCTAGAAGGTTCCACCGACTAGAAAGTTTGTTCTCTAGAATGTACCTAGAAGATTGGATATAAACTATATAAAGAAGTAGAATCAATGGAATGAGATGTCTTGTGAATTATATTGTATGTAATAGTTATAGCAAGCATATGGTTTGTGGAGTGATTCCTTCCTTAATGCATAGTTCACGGTGTCACCCTACCATAAAAATTCTTTCCATACTCATGTGTTCATTCTTTTGTCTATGTATTTGTGTTTATTTACGAAGTTTAATTACTATCTTATTTGTGATAAAACTTTCGGTTTAAGGAACACAACATTTGGTATCATAGTCATTTCTTGGGCAAAAAAGTGGGGAATCATTTTTTTCTTTTTACATTTTTTTGGAATATGATTTTTAGATTAATTTCTAAAAAAAATTACGTATATATTGAAGAATCTAGCTATAGATCCAAGTTCCTCTTGTGAAAACACCCAATTTAATAAAAAACATTTAAATCAGAGTTTGGGAAATAAAATTATTGTTGATTTAAAATCGATTGTTTAAGGGTTTTCTAGTGATAGATGTGCGAATTGCAAAAAATTGAATTTTATAAGAAAATCTAGTGGGCCTTGTATTCAAGAATGCATTGCATATTATAAGCAAAATAAGTCACTTTGTAAAAGCTACACATACTCTAATTTAACAATTGAATCAACTATATGGGATCAAACATTTTTCTTTGAGTTATTAAATCTTTCAGATTAAGAATATGAAAATGTACTTTTATTTAGGTGGTCTAATTTTGTGAAGAAGGATAGTGAGATCCATAAGGGTTTATTTTCACATGACAAATACCTATTACATGTTCATGGATGTATTCAACAAAAGAATGCCATTGTTTCTATAACCTTAATAGAAAATATAATTTTACAAATGTTAAGGTGATTAAAAGGTTGCAAGTTTGCACAAAGAACATTCAAAGCACATAGATTGAGGGTGAAATGTTCAATTTTTTTTACAGATTTGAATATTACTATGGACAAATATGTGTTACATTCAGATTTACATGTTATAGATATGGATAACATGGATATTGTTTTGGGATGTCCTTGGATGGACTCCATGGTTACTTTTAATGTGCAAAAGAAGTTTTTGAATATCTGGTATAGGAAAAAGAAAATTACATTGCATGATATTTCTCTTATTAAAGGGTTCAAGGGGGGCACATGAAGAATCCCTTGTGAGTAAAGTAATTGAAGTACCTACAGGAACAACATAAGGAGAGTTTGAATTTGAATCACAGGAAGTGGCTACATAAGCATGTGGATAAAAGCCTCGGGAAGGGCATAAACATAGAGAATAAATTAAGGGCTCCAAGACTTAAAAGAACCACATGTCATAGAGTCAATGACCAAAGAACCAATAGTTGAGGTTGTTGTGTATCGTCCCCCACACCATCCAACAAAACAAAATTCATTAAGGAAAGGTCATGAGCACCAACAAAATTACTATTAACAAACATGGAACTAGAAAGGAAATAAATACAGAGGCACATGGAGAACTAAAAGTAATGCATGGAGATACTAGAGCACTACCAGAGTAGCATAATCGCAACACAAAACAAAAGGAGAAATTAGAATCAAGCTCAAGGTGGAAAGGAAGCAGTTGGACCCCATGTCCACATTTCACTAGCATCGATGGATGTTTGTACTAAGTACCAGTTGACTACATTGCTTAGTAGATCATATTGTATGGCTTCCTCCCATGTTTCAGGAAAGAAACATGAAAAGGGGGATGGCATATAATGTACCCAGGGAGGATAATATAAGGGTACCTAGGGAGGTAACCAAGGGGATAATGCTATTTATTGAGGCCATATTTATTAAATAAGGGTCGTGTAGTGTGAGTATCAATAATTGTAATAAGGCTTACTAGAAGGTTCTGCATACTAGAATATTCCTTCTCTAGAAAGTATCTAGAAGGTTACACTTACTAGAAAGTTCCTTCTCTAGAATGTAGGTAGAATATTGGATAGAAATTATATAAAGAAGTAGAATCAATGGAATGAGATGTCTTGTGAAGCATAATGTATGTAATAGTTACATCAAGCATATAGCATGTGGAGTTATTCCTTCCCTAAGGACTAGTTAATGGTGTTACCCTACTTTGAGGATTCTTTCCATAATCTTGTGTTCATTCTTTTGTGGATGTATTTGTTTTTATTTCTAAAGTTCAAGATTCTATTGTGTTTGTGATTAAACTTTTGGTTTAAGGAACACATCAATTTTTTAAATGACCCTAGATGACCACCTAGATTAGGTACATGATGCCACACTGTCTATATTCTTCTTCATATTTTCTCTTTTACTTTCTAAATTTCATTCTTTATTATCATTGTATGAGATTCGTGGTTAACTGACCAAGTTTCTATGTAATTTTTTGTGAATTTTGTAAGATCTCCATATATGAATTGGTGGCTTTTTATGATTATAATTCCTTCATTGTTTGAAAAATTGTGGATTAAGGCATTTTAGACCACTTTTTGTAAGAGTCACAATGATAAGAATTTAGGCAAAAAAAATGAGATCTTCATTTATGAATTTGAGGGTGAGAAAGAAAGTAAAAATCATTATAATGTGGGAGGTTTCCATTGAACTTAAGTTTCAAACACATGACTCTACTTACTTGTTTATCTTTTGGACTAAAAAAATCCCCTAGAATGCATGGTATCCACCTAAGTATCATACGACATGATGTTGTTAGAGCTAAAAGATCTTCTTAACTTTGGAGATTATGAAGTCAGTCAGTGTCTTCTTTTGATAATTGAAGGTCGATTGGTTGGTCAAATTGACTAAAAGTTGGTTTTGATTAGGTTCTTTGGTGCATAGGTCAAGGCATACAACCTAGATGTTGGGGTCACTAAAGGTGATCAAAGTGGACAAAGTCTTCCTCGTTTTAAGGAAGATAATTACATCTTTTAAGTATATATACATGATCCCATTGATCAATCTTTAATCAATTAACATACAATATTTCCATATGTTGAGATATACTTGCTTGTGCTTTAGTGTTGTAAGCATGTCTTCAACAACACCTCCTCCCTTGAAGTTCAAAGTTAATCTCTTATGTAGTTCCTTGGATATACAACATGGTATTATATCTAGTGGATTGAGATATAGCTTACTTTCTACAAGTCACTTTAAAGGTTGCTAGTTGTATATGCACTCTTGTTTGAGTTGGACCTCAAAGGTAAATTGACTTGGGTTTAGACTTGTACATTAGAAATTCATAAAGACTGCAATTTCATATCCTAAGGATGAACCTGACAAGTTCATTATTAATGGGAAGAAGAATGGGGTTGTAGGAGTCACGATTACCTACATCTCCAAGGATATTCACATTCATACAAGTGGGATTGAGTGTCTAAATCAAGTATGGAAAAACTTGAAAATTTCATTAGATAAGATCAATGAAATTTTGGTATGTATATTGAGATAGAGTTGATATCTCTTAACCCTCTCTCCTTGTATAGGATTGTTGATTATTTGGCTCATGTGAAGGAGCTTTTTATTTTCTAAGAAAAAAAACTTTATATTTGGGATTTCAAGTATGGAATCAGAATATATATCTTGCTCATGTGAAGGAGCTATAGTTGAAATTAGGTGAATATGGAAAGGATGTTCTAAAGAAGGATGGTTAGTTTGTGGAATTGGTCTTAATGAATGTGAAGACGCACTATAATGATTTATGTTCGACATTTTTTGATATTTGGGCTTCCATAAAAGAAGATGTTAAGGACTAGACCTTTGATTCTTTCTATGGTTTTCCAATTAGAGCCTAACAAAAATGGCTTGACAAGGGAAAACTTGAAAATAAACAGCATGCCCATATCCTTAAGGGGAAAGGTCAACCTAACTACAAAGATGGAGGTTGTGGATGCAATAGGGAGAAATATTGTGGAGGTTACCATGATAAGGATTACAACAATTAGAATGATAAGAATAAGCATGATGACTAAGAAAGGTAAGAAGAAGAAGGCATGTTGATGTTGTGGAAAGATTGGACATGTTGAGAAGACTTGCTAGAAGAATACCAATGATCTCAAGGAAAAGGTAAAAAGGCTTAAAGGTGAGGTATTGACTAATCAACCCATCAAACTACAACATGATCAATTCTCATAAGATAATAGAGATATATATAATTTTTATGTTATTGCTTCTTAAACATTGCTTGCACACTTCAAAAAGTGAGTGGATAATTGATTCTAGTTGTACCATCATATGGCCAAGGATGCTTCTCATTTTTCTTAAATAAGTAAGGCTAGAGAATAATAAACATTTTTTGTGGATGATTACAGTTGAGCTGGTTGTGGTAGTATTGAATGTCAAAATGGTGTGATCACTATTGTGTATCATGTAACAAGTTTGAGTACCAATTTGTTTTATGTACCCCAACTAACCTAGACTAGCAAGAAGGTTAAATTTTGTCCTGATAGGTTTGTTGTGAAGGATATTAACAATGACTTTGTTATTGTTGTTGAGGATGTTCTTGACACTACATGCAAACTATATAAGTTCCATGATTTCCCTAGTAAGGATCCAATATTGACTGCACTTGTAGCTAAGACCGACAACTAAAGCAAAATTTGGCATGAGAGACTAGGGCATCTAAATTTCCAAAGTATGAAATTGATGGTCAAGTTTTATATGGTTAGTGGATTCCCAAGGGTAATGCATCTTAATGGTCTATTTGAGGGGTGCATGCTTAGAAAGCATCATCAAGCTACACTTGAGATAGGCAAGTCTTTGAGAGTAATGACTATGTTGGAATTTATCCATAGTCCATATTGACCAATGGACCAACCATATTGACTTTGTGCAAGGTATTTTTTGACCTTTATTGATGATTTTTCCGAGTATACTTGGGTATATTTTGTGAAGAACAAGGACCGTGTCTTTGAAAAGTTCAAGGCATTGTTTGAAAAGCAATGTGGTCAACTTGTGAAGTGTTTGATATCAAATAAAGGAGGAGAATACATGAGCAAGGAATTTGGGAGTTACTTCTCACAAAATGGTATCACTTGGAAGGGATTTGTACCTTACACACCTCAACAGAATGGTGTTGGTTAAATGAAGAATAGAACTTTGGTTGAAATGGAAAGATGTTTTCTTCAATAAAAAGGTATGCCAACTAGATTTTGTGCAAAAGCTTTCTAGTGCTCAAATTATCTTTTGAACGTGATGCCAACCAGGGTTGTGTGGGACATGACTCTACTTGAGAAAAGGAGTGGAAGAAAACCCTCAATTATACATCTCAGAATCTTTGGATGTATAGTGTGGGTTCATATTCTAGTGATAAGTATAAGAAGTTGGATGCAAAGGGTCATGCTTGTATCGTGGTGGGATACTTTGATGAGTTGAAAGCCTACAAGTTGTTTGATCCAATCAAATATAAATTTATTTGTAGGAGGGATGTTGTCTTTCATAAGTAGACTTTGGGCACTATCTTGTTAAACTCCACTTTTATCATTATAAATAGTGATCCATTTGAAATGGTGAGCAATTTTGGATCGACTAATATGCTCACTACATCAATTGATGTGTTAATTGGCTTTAGGGTAGTGAAATCACATAATAGAATCCACGTGTAGTTGAACCTCTTCAACAAAGTCGACTCCAAGTAATGGATTGCCTAAATATTCCATTATGACTTCTCATGGTGAAATTTTGCAGGAATTCCTTCTGTAAGGGATCTTAGTCTTCATTGGTGGGTAACTAGGACAATTAAAGTTATTAGTGTTGAAGTGGGTAATGTAAATGATTTAAGAAAGACTAGAGGACATAAACAATGTGACAATGTTGCTTTGATAGTTGTTGTGCTAGAGGCATGTGATCTTGGAAGATACGTAGTTGTAGATGTGCAACTTGAATGGGAGAACACTATGGTTGAACAGTATAATTTCCTTAATGAAAATAAGACATGGGAATTGGTTTCTTCACTGCAGGGAAATAATGTGTTTAAATGTTGATGGGTCTACAAGACTAAATTTACATTAGAAGATATTGTTGAAAGACACGAGGCTTATTTGGTAGAAAAATGGTTTTCTCAACAAGAAGGCATCAACTACACTAGGACCTTTGCTCTAGTTGAAAATATGAATTCTATTCGACTTATTCTTTCCCATGTTGTTCATTTTGGATGGGAGGTATGATATATGGATGTCAAGGGTGCTTTTTAACATGGTGAGCTCATTGAGGAGATTTGTATAGATCAATCCTTAGGCTTTGAGAATGATGGTAGTCTTATTTGTTGACTAAATAAATCCTTGTATGGTTTTAAATAAGCCTTCATGGCATGGTTTAAGAAAATCAATAGGTTTTCCTTCAATCTTGGTTTCAAATGCTATAGATCAAATCATATTATTTATTTCTTTCATGTAAACGATGGTGTTTTGATAGTTGCACTTTATGTTGATACTTTGGTCATCATTGGTGGCAGTGCTAACTTGATTTTGGGTTTGAAGGAGAAGATAGCAAAGATACATTTGAAATAAGCAACCTCAATCTATTGCCTTTCTCTCTAAGAATCCAAGTTTTGCAGATGGATGATAACATCTTTATCTCTCAACCTAAGTTTTCTTTGCATCTATTAAAGAGATTCAAAATGGATGGTTGCAAGCTATGCAATACTCCATATTAGTTAGGAGTGAAGCTAACCAAGGAGTGTATTTCTTCAAAATTTGATGCTACTCTTTATAGGAAACTTGTTGGGAGTCTAATCTACTTAACTCATAGTCAACTTTATATTTCCAGTGTAGTTAATGTGGTCTCTAGGTTCATGTAGGATATGAAAGAGTCACTTGAAAGTTGGAAACAAATTGTTTAATATATCAAGGGTACATATAAGCTTGGTATAAAGTATTGCAACAAGAATGTGAACTAGTTGGTCAATTATATCAACTTTGATTGGGTAGGTGATGGAGATGACAAGAAGCCAGCTTTAGGATATGTGTTTCATCTTTGATTTAAAGTCATAGTGTTGTTGTGTAAGAAGTAGAACATTATTTTTTTAATCAACCACAAAGGCTAAATGCCAAGGTGCAATTAATGCTCGCACAGAGGTAATGTGGATTCACAACCTATTGGGTAAGCTTAAATTTTCTCTTGAGGAATCTATTGGAGTGTATGTGACAATCCAAGGACAATAAGGTAGTTGATTCCAATATTGTTCACGATAAAATGAAGCATGTGGAGCTTCATGCACATTACTTGAGACAATTGGTATAGGACACAATTTTGTTTCTTTTTTATTGTAGGACACATGGTCAAGTTGTTGATATCATTATGAAGCCATTAACAATAGTCAAGTATGTGAAACTTTGGGCTATGCTTGGGCTTCAAGACATTGCAATTATTAGGGGGGGGGAGGGAGTGGTGCAAATATATTTCTACCTCATGAATCCCCTAAGTGTTGTGTTGTCAGGGGAGGGGGAGAGTGTTAAAATTAAATTATCTTAACAATTCTACAAATTATGAAGTCAATTGATGTCTTTCTATGAATAATTGAAGGCCATTTTGTTAATTAAATTGACTAAAAGTACAAACATTAATTTTTTAGTTATGGATTGCACTCGATGATTTTTTAGTTATATGCACCCTTACTTGCTATATACATGAGAAACTTTGCATATTTGTGTATAATGGTGTGGATTCATATGGATGCACACACACACACACACATTGGAAATTTGAATATTTTATGTATTTTTTGGACAACCAGTTTTTTTGTTCGGATTTTTTTGAGTTTTGGTCCAGTTCAAATTTTTGGGCTTAACCAGTTCAATGATTGGTCCAGTTCTGATAGCATTGGTCCTAATTAGCAAAAATGTGGTTAAAATCTGGCACAAGATATTAAATGCTTATTTTACAATCTAGAAAAGACATTATTTAAGATAATGTCTATATTTATATTAAACAAAATAAATTGTAGCCATATTTCTATAGTGAATGCATAAAAGAGTTTCTGATTAGTTCCAGAACTAGGGTGGTTCCAACCCCTAGTACATAGATCAAAATTGGAATATCAAATGTCATGTGTACTTACATGTACAACAACAAACAAATTTTCCTCCTAAGTATTTGCAATAGCAAAACATACTAGATTAACACAAAGAGATAGTCACAGACCCTACTAGTTTGCACATGTCCAGATTTTCCCGATGCACTTTTGCATCCAACAAGTTGTAAGGGGAACTTAATTCCTATGCTTAGGGTTGCTTTCAAAATACTCGTAAGATCTACCCACTAGTCATGAATGGAAACAAGTGTCACATCTACAACATTCTATTGTTGTCATTGAGGTCCTCACAAGCTTCCCTTTTTCAATTCCTTGGTGAATTAATCCACCTAGACAAATCATTAGTCTAAATGTCCTTGGAACTATAGAATTCTTCAAAGGTGGGATCCATTAGTAACTACACACCTCATTGATTCAAGTTTTTCATCGGTAAATCCTAGATCTTTTCGAAGTGAGGCATATTCAATCAAAAAAGTATTGGAAAATTGTTGGACCATACAACCACTACCTCCAAGTCCCATAACAATGTTCATGGGATAAGAACCTTGGTCGATAGTGAAAAACTCCTCATTCCTCACCATTGGACCAAAATCCTTTGGGATATATATGAGCTTAAGAAATACATGGAGAGCATATTTAATATGTTTTTTAAATCTCATTGTGCCGTGGATGGATTCTTGGAAGAAGGCGACCTTTACAATTAATTGTAGAGCATTATCAATCGTTGGCTTGGAGATACCTTGTTGTGGGTAGGATATGAACATTGAAGAAGGTAAATTGATTTAGATCATTGTAGTTGGCATGGAAATATCATCCAAGGAGGTTCATGGTTACATTGTTGAGGGTGTTGGAATACCAAATTGAAACATGCATAATCCTCTCACTACATGAAAATCCTTATGTGTCAATGCCCTTGATAACTCATGATAGATATATATGTTTTTCAATGAGTATTGATTGTTTTCCATAAAAAAATAAACATCACATTAATGAATGAAACAATGGCATTGATTTATATTTACTGAAATAAAAATTATTACGAGAAATATGGGATACACACAATCACTACCTTTATCCCTCTATAAATGCATGAACGATGATTGATGATTAATGGAGAGCAATTAGATGGTCATCTATGCACATATGTTGTTATTTATTGGTGTAATTGATCCGGATTTATGTGAGAATGAAATGAAAGAGCATATATAGAACCACATAAATAGACATATTTAAAGGAACACAGTGATACGTTAAACTCATATTCTATTAAATGAATGAAACGGAATAGACTGTCAAAATAAAAAGCAGCTAGAATGGTGGTAGCTTTATCTCTGAGAAGAGATGTGGCTGCTACCCTCATCCGTCAAAAGCCAATCGCAAATGGAGGCCTAAGGTCCTTTTTTATCATAGCATGAGGGTGAAAACCTTAAACATCCAAAAAACCTAACCCTAGGAGTTGAACCATAAAAAGGTTTGCAAGCTCCGAGGTGGTTAGTTGAGGTGTCAACTTCCCAGGGACATAACTTTTGCATACGATCTCTCTTTAGGGTGCTTAGTATCCCATTGGAAAGGTGTAGCCGAGAAGTACACATTTCTCCCATCCATACTTTCCTTTGATTTATTTTGAATTGTATCGTTCCCAAAAAATGTCGTTTAGGGCCTCAAAATGACCCCAACATTTTTGGGAATGAAAAACAGTAGAAAAACTACCAAACTGGAAAAAATTGTTTTTGAGCCAGTGTCGAATAGGTGGGTGGCCACTGATGTCCATCTAGATTAGTCTTCCTCCATTGGTAAATAATGGTCTCCATTGCGTTAAGTTCCGCATTAGATGGGGGAACTTCTGTTGAATTTGACTCCTAGTGAACCACTCTTTCTGCAAATGCAACAAAACCATATCGCCCACCTGCAATTTGTTCAGAACTTGATGTTGGTCATGTCGCTACTTATTCTTGGCATTGGGTTTCTTTAGAATGTCATGGACTTGCTGATGGATGTGTTGAATCTATTCAAAAAATTGAGTGGCCTTGTCCTCTTCGGTGCGAGTGGGGGCAAATTCCTCCCATGTTGAGGAAATGGGCAGAGCTAAAACAATTATGGGCAATGGTTGGAACCCCAAGCACACCTAGAAAGGGTTGTGTCCAGTAGAGCTATGAGGTGCCTCGAGTACAATACCAATTGAGTGCATGACCTGGAAATGTAATGGCACCTCGACAGGTGTGGTGAAGACATCTTTATTTGCTTCCACAATGTTGTCCACTGGCTTCTGTTGTATAGAGAGACCCTGCATGGAGGCAGTGGATGTTGTTTTCCTCTTGCGTTCACCTTCAGAGTGACCCATGAAGAGGACACATTTCCCAGAATGGGATATTACCTTTATGCACTACTCAGTTGTGATGAGAGACACTGCAATAGTGGGGACTGCCTCTGGTATCCTGTAGAGTTGTTTGCCCAAAGTAATAATGACACTACGGGATCTAGATTCATACATAGCATGTCACTTCCACATATATGGTTGTCCCAAAAGAACATCACAAACTTCGAGTGGGGCTACATTGCACAATACCTCATTTGAGAAGGGTTTGATGTTGTAGGGTAGGCGACATTGTTGACTAACGCAGATGTCCCACCCTTGGATGAGCCAACCAATTTTTTAGGGTTGTGGGTGTGGTGTCGTTGGAAACTTCAATCATTTGATGACCTATGTCGAAATCAATTTCTTCTGGATTCCACTATCAACAATGAAATGTAGTGGAGTTCCCTTTACCCACATCTGCAGGTGGAAGAGGTGCTCACCTTCCTCTGGTTCCTCTGGATCATCGAGTCGGATCTTTTTGGTAGTGATGGTGATGATAGGTTCTACATAAAAGATCTGGTCCTCCCTGTATATGAATATGATGCTGGGTTCTATATCATAGACATAATTGGGATTTGACTCTAAGGTTTGATCTCAGCCATCAATAACTGTTCCCAGCGACATTCATCAATGTTGTGCTAGGGGATCTTATGGAACTTGCACCATTTCCTAGTTTCCTTCTTTGTCCTCTTGTTATCCTTCTTTGCTTATGGTTGGGACTAGTTTTCCTTACTCTATCCTTTATTCTGTGAGCCTGGGTTACCCTTTCCTTGTGGTGGATTGGTGGGCCCAAACTTCTGCTTAAATTTATGCTTGATTTTGACGGCAAATCGATAAGCGTATCCCGATGACAAGATGTCTAGAAACTCTATTTCGATTTGGATGTACCTATGTAGTCCCCCGTGATATTTTAGAACTAGGTGCCGCTGAGAGTCTTTGATACCCAACTTGGTGTGCAAGGTATGGAAGGTGTTTATGAATTCTGACATTGTTTGGTTCCTCCCTTGATGTAGTGTGGTCCATCTTGTGTACTGGTCGTCATAGTTTCCCATAGGATAATGTTTTTCCTTAACAACATCTATGAAAGAGGCCCAAGTGGGATTGACCTCAAACATTCCAGAATCCTCTATTAAGTTTTTCTCACAAAAAGTGTCCCTCCAATTTTTGACATGGGGAACAACCATAAGGAGTGCAAAAGTGATCTTTTCCTTGTCGAAAAAATTATGCACAGAGAAATACCGTTATAGAAGACCCAACCATTTTTTTAGAGCATCAAAATCGATATGGTCTTCAAATAAAGGGATATCAAAATTAACTTGTACCTTGAAGGGTGTCACAGCTCCAAACTGGTTGTTTGTTGAAGGCATCCTAGTTTCCATTTGTAGTTGTCGGAGGATCTGGGCGAAATTATGTATCATCTCATTCATTTGTCACGCAAGAGCTTCCCCGAGTAGCAACTTGATAGGATCTCCTGCTCCGTCATCTCTCTTTTCTTCTTCCATGGGAGTTTGCTTGGACTGGCAAGAGTGATCTTCCCCAAGAGAAACTAGTTTGAGACCCAACTCTCTATACCCTAACCTTGTCGGGGACATGCACTGAGACAACAAAGAGAAAATTGCTTTGATACCACTAATCCAGATTTATGCGAGAATGAAATGAAAGAGCATATATAGAACCACATACATAGATATATTGCAAGGAACACAATGATATAATAAACTTAGATTCTATTAAATGAATGGAACATAACATATTGTAAAATAAAAACAGCTAGAATGGTGGTAGCTTTATCACTAAGAAGAGATGTGAAAGCTATGCTCATTTGTCACAAGTTGATTACAAATGGAGGCTTAAGGGAATTTTTTATCATATCATGAGTGCAAAAACCCTAAGCATCCAAAAAACCTAACCCTAGGAGATGAACTGTAAAAAGGTTTGTGGGCCCCGAGGTGGTTAATTGAGGTGTCAACTTTCTAGGGGCATAAGTTTTGCATACAATATCTATTTAGGGTGCTTGGTAGCCTGATGGAAAGGTCTAGCCAAGAAGTACACATTTCACCCATCCAGACCTTCCTTTGGCTATGCTTAGATTGCATCGTTCTCAAAAAACGTCGTTTAGGACCTCAAAACGGCCTTGGAAGTTTTGGGCATGAAAAATTGTATAAAAACTACCAAACTAGAAAAACTATTTTTGAGCTAGTAGAATAGGTGGGTGGCCACTGATGTACATCTGGATCGGTCCTCCCCCATTGGGAAGTAATGGTCTCCATTATGTTAAGTTTTGCATTAGATGGGAAAAATTCTGTTGAATTTGACTCCTAGTGAGCCACTCTTTCTGCAAATGCAACCAAACCTTATCGCCCACCTGCAATTTGTTCGGAACTTGATGTTGGTCATGCCGCTGCTTGTACTTGGCATTGGGTTTCTTTAGAATTTAATGGAATTGCTAAAGAATGTGTTGAATTTGTTTAACAAATTGAGTGGCCTTGTCTACCTCGGTGCAAATGAGGGTAGATTCCTCTCGTGTTGAGGAAATGGGCAGAGCTACAACAATTATGGCCAATGGTTGGAACCCCAAGAACACATAGAAAGGGTTGTGTCAATTATAGTTGTGAGTTGCCTCGGGTATTAGATAAATTGAGTGCATGACCTAGCAATGTAATGGTACCCTGACAAGTGTGGCGAGATGCCTCTATTTGATTTCACGATCTTGTCCACCGGCTTCTATTGTATAGAGAGACCCTACGTGGAGGCAATGGATGTTGTTGTGCTCTTGCGTTCACCTTCAGAGTGACTCATGAAGAGGACACATTTCCTAGTATGGGAGATTACATTTATGCACTTATTAGCTGTGATGGGAGACACTAAAATAGTGGGGACTACTTTGGTATCTTGTAGAGTTGTTTGCCCAAAGTAATAATGACACTACTGGGTCCAGATTCATACACATCATGATGCTTCCATATATATATGGTTGTCCCAAAAGAACATCACAAACTTTGTGTGGGGCTACATTGCACAATAAATCATTTGTGAAGGATTTGATGTTGTAGGGTACGCGACATTATTAATTGATGCGGATGTCCAGTCCTTGGCTGAGCCACCCAATGTTGTAGGGTTGCAGGTGTGGTGTTGTAGAAAAATTCAATCATTTGATAACCTCTGTTGAAATCAGGTTCTTTTGGATTATGTTATGGATTTCCCTTTACCCACGTCTGTGAGTGGAAGAGGTGCTCATCTTCCTCAGGTTCCTCTGGATCGTCGAGATGGATATCTGTGGTAGCGATGTTAACGATGGGTTCTGCATCAATGATCCACTTCTCCATATCTGCAATTGCAACACTGGGTTTTGGATCAGTGTCAGAATTGGGATTTGAATTTGAGGCTTTGATCTCGGCCATCAATGACTGTTTTGAGAGACATTCATCAGTGTTGTGCAAGGAGCTCTTATGGAACTCGCACCATTTCCCAATGTCCTTCTTTGTCTTCCTGTTAGCCTTATTTGCTTGTGGTTGGGACTGGTTGTCCTAAGGATGGTTGTCCTTACTCTATCCTTTGTTCTTCGAGCCTGGGTTACCTTTTCCTTGTGGTGGATTGGAGGGCCCAAACTTCAACTTAAATTTTTCTCAATTTTGACAAATATATCGATAAGCGGATCCTAGTGATGAGATGTCCAAAAACTCCATTTTGGTTTGGATGTACCTATGTAGTTCCCCATAGTATTTTAGAACCAGGTGCCACTTGGAGTCTTTGATACCCAACTTGGTGCACAAGGTATGGAAGGTGTTTGTGAACTCTAACACTATTTGGTTCCTCTCTTGATGTAGTGTGGTCCATCTCATGTACTGGTTGTCATAACTACCCACAGGGTAATATTGTTCCTTAACGACATCTATGAATAAGGATCAACTAGGATTGGCCTCAAACATTCCAGACTCCTTTGTTAATTTTTGCTCACAATAAGTGTCCCACCAATTTTTGACATGGGGAACAACCTTAAGGAGTGCAAAGGTGATATTTTACCTCTCGAAAAAAATTGTGGACATAGAAATACCCTTTTAGAATACTCGACCAGTTATCTAGGGCATCGACATCGATCTGACCTTCAAATAAAGGTATCAAAATTAAACTATACCTTGAAGGGTGTCGCACCTCCAAACTGGATGCTTTATGAATTCATCTCAGTCACCATTGGTAGCCGTCGGAGGATATGGGTGAAATTATCTATCATCTCGTTCCTCTATCGCGCAAGGGATTCCTCGAGCAACAACCTAATAAGATCTCCTACTCAATCATCTCTATTTTCTTCTTTAATGGGAGGTTTCTTGGATTGGAGAGAGTGATCTTCCCTAAGAGAAACTAGTTCGAGACCCAACTCTCTAGACCCTAACCTTGTTGGGGACATGCACCGAGACAACAAAGAGTAGATTACTCTGATAGCACTGATACAGATTTATGTGAGAACGAAACAAAAGAGCATATATAGAACCACATACATAGATATATTGCAAGGAACACAATGATACAGTAAATTTAGTTTCTATTAAATGAATGAAACATAACATACTATAAAACAAAAGTAGCTATAATGGAGGCAGCTTTATCTCTGAGAAGAGATGTTGGGGATACCCTCATTCGTCACAAGATAATTAAAAATGGAGGCCTAAGGGCCTTTTTGCCATAGCATGAGGGTGAAAACCCTAAACATCCAAAAAACCTAACCCTAGGAGATGAATTGTAAAAAGGTTTGTGGGCCTCGAGGTGGTTAGTTGAGGTGTCAATTTCCCGGGTAACTTTTGCGTACAAGCTCCATTTAGGGTGCTCGATAGCCCGTTTGAAAGGTCTAGCCGAGAAGTACACATTTCGCCTATCTAAACTTTCCCATGGCTATCTCAAGAATATGTCGTTCCCAAAAACGTCGTTTAGGGCCTCAAAACGACCCTAGAAGTTTTGGGCACGAAAAACTGTAGAAAAACTGCCAAACTAGAAAAACTGTTTTTGAGATAGTGGAATAGGTGGGTAGCCACCAATGCTCATTTGGATCAGTAATGCACATTATACTATAGTGCTTGGTGGAGTTTCTAACAACGAACAAAATATATCGACATAATTATTAGAATGTCATTGAATATGTATTTCAAAGAAAGTTTGGGAACCAAAAGATCCCTTGACATGCACCTTTCCTTTTGCTTGATTTCTGAGACATTAGTTCAATAAAAAATTTAAAACGCCATTCTCCCCAATAAAAAATAACCCTATATTAAAACTAATTAATTCAATCAGCCTTTAAATCAACTTAGAGATACATATTCTTAATTTTAGTATGATGTAGATAGATATATTTACTTTTAAGTATTTATGAATAATGGCTAAGGGCAGGTTGACAAAACTATGATCATTATTGTTATAGTCACACTTATAATTGGATACTTTATTAGGAAGTCTATAATATTTTGTGCATACAAGTCCATTATTTTTAGACCACTCCACATGTTGATACATAGGTGGCTAACATGTGGTTTGTGGATTATTTAGAGATAAGTCAAATTAGTTGTTCTTAACAATCATTGCTTAAGCACTATAAAGCACAAGCCTAATAGAGGAGAGGGAATTTTATTGTCATATAAACAATTTCTATGCACTAACATATGACTATATAATTGTTATTTCTATTTAATCAAATCTCGTTGTGGCCTTACCCGAATAACATTAATAAGAGAAAAGCAATACACCAAGCAATTCATGATCCAAAAGTAGTCTTCTTGCTAAAAACTTGTAGGCATAGTGTCTTACAAAATGACCAAAAGAAAGAGAAATTTATATAGCATAAACTAGCACGAATAAAGATAAATAAAAACTTGGCTAAATAGAGATTCTGCATCGATTCCACTTGGCTAGAAGCTTCCAATTTCATGAGGAAGTCTATTGAGTTTTTGCAAATGTTGGGGCAACTAACGACATCTCACAAGGGGGGAGATTGACAAAGTCACACACACAAACCAAAAGGTCTTGATGCACTGAGAGGGATTCATCTATTGCTGGAGATTTCATTCTTAGGGTGGATAGGGAGCTCTAAGATTCTTGCTCCCAATCCCTTGATTTGATAACATGTTTACTTGTCTCCACATAGAAATGAATCCAAATTTTGATGTTTTCTTGAAGCTTAGACTCGACGAGACCACCATATCTTAAAGTTGGAATATTCTCTAAACATAGCAATTGGAACTTGTATGACTTCATTAACACATTTCTTATGGCATCGTTTCACCTCATGAACACCTCCCACCACGGCACAACAATAATCATAATACTCCATTGAAGACATCTGAAACTTCACATAATCGGATGCTCCAATCCTAAACTGTGTAGATGCATAATAAATTCCATTGATTTCCAAAATTGATGTGATGAACAATCATGGAAGAGATCGCACCAAGATCCATTTATATCTTCTACATAAATTGACATTGTTCTAAAAAGGGTTGTAGTGTTGGCTTGCACAAGTCTCCTTATCTCCCTTGTGGGAAAGAATATCCTCATCTCCCACATGGGAATGAAGATCAAATTCATACACAACATTGAATACCTAAATGAGGAAAAAGGGAAGTGCCACAAGAATTGATTATGGGAGGAATTAAGACCTAACTACCCAAATTTTATTACTTCCTTGATGTGACTTAAGTGGAGGGAAAATGACACTTCCTCCATTTCAAAGAAAGGAGAGTACAACTATGATCACCCTCCAACCAGACCCACAGACATCCCTTGGGCCTAAGAGCTTCTTCGTTTGTTAATTGATCAACTTTATTGTTGAGGCCACACATCAACTATTACAAGGAAACCTCTCCAAAGTTTCGTAGTATAGGAAGTAATCACTAAACAATTCTGGCTATACAAGGAATGGAAAGCTTGAATCCTTTATAGGTTATGAGTGGCTATGCTTCATTGCTGGAAGTGAGTCCTAATCCCCTTTCATATGCAATCTATTGGTTTCCTAATATGGGACCAAAGATGATCCCACCACACTTGCCACCCCCTATATGATTGTTATTATTCACACATACATTCATAAACCAAATATAAGAGGGAGGGGAATGTTGCATAAGCAAGCATATCAACCCCTCAACCAAATAATCATTATGCCAACAGGAAGGCCACTACCTTGGTGGATGCCTTTGTTAGCTTAAGGATCATGGCATACTGAGATTAACTTAAGGATGATGGCATATTGAGAGACCTTAATGATACCATGGACCAAGTTAATGTGGGATGAAAGGATAAAAGATATTATACTTTAAAAATGAATCCAAAATACTAAATATATACATTTTCTACTGCAAATATTTATATATGCACTAAAAAGGCACATAGGGATGCAACTCTTTATCATGTCCTTGTTGTGGGTATGATAGACATGCTTATAATAAATAAGCTAAATAATTGTTTAAACCATTTTAGCATTTCGAGAAGACCCAAAAATGCATTTTTAAATGTAATCATAAAGGTTGATTTTTTATTTCGTCTTATAAGTTGTTTCAAGGTTTAGATGATCTTATAATAGATTGTGCTAGATTTACTTTCTTGAGGAGGAGTTTTCCTCTCCTAAGCACTTGATGGATCTATGTTTGTTTAAAATGGAATCTCCATGGCTTATCTACCAATATTTCAGATAATTTAGTTCCAATAATGTAAATATACAAATTATCTATATTTATTTATTTATGGAGTCTCCATGGCTTTTCTACTAATGGTTCACATGGTTTAGTAAGTATAATGTTCAGACCCCAGGGAATACTGTACATGTCTGTGTGGATCTTGTTTTATGAATACAAGGTAAGGATCAATATACCACAGTAATTTCTCAAGGGGTAGTCTCTGTGGATTTTGGGAATAGGGGAATAGATGGGGGTTCAGCTGGAAGGCTTGACTCACAGAACCAACCCATATCATATTGTGACACTGCTAAAAAATCTCAGATCCTTGTTTATATTGGCACTATTCCTAAAGAGTAATTAGGGATTCTACCTAATGGGTCTTTTAAAGACACATATATGATTAATAAACCCTCTAGAACTGATAAGCTACCGAAAGGGGCCATTATGGGAGGGTTAGCAACATAAATTTCTCCTCTTAAAATGAGAAGTGTGCGGAAGGGCACATAGGGGACCTCTCAAAATACTTCTGAGCAATCATGTGTGGAGTTAGATTTTCCTAATGGTCACCAGGATCTTAGAGTGAACAAAGCCCTGGCAAGGGCAAATAAATTATTATTATGTCTATAAACATTTGAGGAGGGGGGGGATACTCCAAAAAATTATCCCTTAAGAGGATCATTTCATCTCAGTTACCAGACATCATTTTCTATAAGAGACTATGGTCTTGGGCGAGAACGCCCAAGCTTTTATGGCAAATATTGTTCCAGGATGGGAATTAGCCATGGTGGAACCTATTGGTTTATTTGGGGGTCTATTGTCAGCGTGGAATTTGAAGAGAGGTAGTTTTATAGCTTTCCATACGGCAACCGGTATTTTGTTATATGGGAAGTTTTTAGGGGTTGAATATGATTTAAATCTCATCAATGGCTACATACCATATAAGGAGCGATAAGGTTTATGGGGGAAGGTTAAGGACGAGAGCCTTTTGCAATTTCCATCATTGATCACTGGTGGAGACCTAAATTTAACTTTTGGTGTTGCGAAAATATGGGGAAATAGGGGCCAACTTGATCCTTTGGGGGATTACTTCAGTCATTTATTTCAGTGTGTCAGCCTCATAGACATTGGACAAAACTCACCAGTTGCAACTTGGCGGAATAAAAGAACAAGTGAAGATGGTCTAGCTAAGAGATTGGATAGGTTTTTGATATCAAAGATGGTGTTAGACACCATGTTTATCTATCGAACATGGGCTGGTTCTATTCCAATTTCAGACCATTCCCCCATTTTTTTACAGCTAGAACCCACAAGACATAGGAACCTTTACACCTTTAAATTTAATCATTCCTGGAATAAAGAGGAAAAATTTAGAGAAATGACTAGGATGGAATGGCAGAAGATGCACAATATAACATATACATCCAAAAGGTTGGTGCAAAAACTACAAATTCTTAAGTGTGTCATGAAGAAATTGAAAAAAGACAGAAAGAAGGAACTCTCAAATGAGTTACGTGTATCAGAGGTGGAAATGGAACAGATTCATAACCAGTATAAGAGTGGACAAATGCCCCAAGATGTTTTTACTAGATTGATAGAACTAGAATATAAATAGTTGTACTTTTTACAAATGGAAGAAGAAAAATGGAGGTTGAAAAGCCGTGCTATATGGATTGCTCAGTGTGACAAGAATACAAATTTTTTCCACAGGTTTGCGAACAATAGGAGGGCTCAAAATGCCATTTGGGATATTAAAAGGATGGATGGATCTTCGATCACTGACCCACAACAGATTAAGGCAGAAGCTACCAATCATTTTCACAGGTTATTTTCATATCCGGGTACTACATCTGTGGTTGATCAAATGCAGATTGTTCAGAAGTTCCCACGACTATTTTCAGCTCAGGAAGGCATTATAGCGAATGTACCTGTCAATTTGAAGGAAATCGAAAGTGTACTTAAGGGTTTTTCAAAATCCAAAAGTCTGGGACCGGACGGATGGATAGTTGATATTTTCCTGGAATATTTCAATGTCATGGGATCAAACATCCTTGAGGCAGTGGAAGAGACAAGAACTACTGATCCATAATTGAGACAACCAACACAACCTATATCGCATTGATACCAAAGTGCTAATATTGCAATCCTTCAGTGACTACAAGCCTATATCATTGTGTAACGTAATATACAAGGTTATATCAAAGATCATTGCAAAGAGGATCAAACCAACACTGTCAAGGCACATCTCCAGTGAACAATTTGGCTTCTTAGAAAATCGACAAATTTTGGACGCGATAGGAGTGGCTCAAGAAGCTTTTCACAACATTAAGACAAAAGGAAAAAAGGTTATGGTCCTGAAAATTGACTTGGCTAAGGCCTATGATCGGGTGGACTAGGGTTTCCTCCGCTTGATACTTCTTCAAACATGTATGTCTCTCATAGCAACCAATTGGATTATGGCATGCGTTGTTTCAACAAATTATGTTGTATTGATCAATGGTACTCCATCCAGCTGTTTCAAAGGATCAAGGGGTGTGAGACAAGGATTCCCACTGTCACCTCTACTTTTTTTTACTAATGATAGAAGGCTTGAGCAGATTAATTGGTGGGGTGAGGGATTTTGGGCACATTCAAGGGATAGAGATTACATCATTGATCATAATAACACATTTTCTCTTCGTGGGTGATGTCATGATTTTTGGAGAGGCTACTATCGAGGAATGGAGTACATACAAAGAATTACTGAATATATTTTTTTGTGCCTCAGGTATGTACATTAGTGATCATAAGTCCACTCTTCTCCATCATGAGGTGTCAGAGGATGAATTAGAGATGTTCAAACATACCATATAGTACATTACCATTAGAAGATGGCATAAAATACTTGGTTATTACTTAAAACCAAATAACTATTTAGCAAAGGACTGGTATTGGCTAATCAAAAAAATTGAGGCATGTATTAGCCATTGGTTGTCATTGGGTGGAAATATCACACCGATTAAATCGATTCTTGTCAATCTACATGTTTATTGGATCGCCCTAAGAAAAATTCCAAAGTCTGTAATTCATGCGATCAACCGCGGGATCTTCAATTTTCTGTGGTCTGGTGTACAAGATAGGATGAAGATACATCTAGTGCATTGGGATAGAGTTTTCAGAACCATTGTGTATGATGGATGGGGCATTAAGAATTTATATTTATTCGTTAAAGCACTCACAACAAAAATTTTATGGCGAGCATTAGTTGTGTACAATCTATGGCACATGGTAATAATTAGTAAGTATCTTAAAATATTTATTGTTGTACAATGGATTAGAACACCTAGGAAAAAATGTCCGGGAGCTTCAAATATTTGGAGGGCTCTCATAGACTCCTCCCATATTATGTTGGATTGGCTAGCTTGGTTTTCGGGACAATGTAACCAAATATGGGTTGGTTTGGACCCAATTGTGGGAGGACCGAAGGATTACAAATGTTCATATGCTCTCTTACATTGCTTACATGAGTTTGACATTTATACACTGGATCAAGTCAAGAAAGGAGGATAGTTGACATATATGGGTGATATGTGGTTGAGTCCAGATGAGTTAAATTTAAGGAATGGACTTCAAAGAGAATGGAAATCATATACAATGGGTTGACAAAGTGGAGGCATTAAGCTATCTACACAGGTGGATAGAATGGCATGGACATGGGATAAATCTAAAGGTGTTATTACTGCAAAGGAGGCATATTTGGATTTACACCTGGGTTTATACACAGAGATTAGAGGTTAGCAAAAGGATATATAGAAGTGGCACTCTCCCTTAAAATGTAGACTCTTTTTTTGGTTAGCACTAAATAACCGGATCCTCACATGGGATAACCTTGCAAAAAGACGTTTTATGGGGCCGTGGTTATGCCAGTTATGTTCATAGCATGAGGAAACAATTAACCATTTATTTATTAAGTGCTCCATCGTGATAGAAATATGGGAATTGTTGTGGGATAATCTAAAGTTTGGAGGAGAGTGGGCGGGAGACAATATGGAGCAGTGCTTGATAAAATGGTGGGAGAGGAATCCGAACCATGTGGAATTGCCTGTGTATGTTTGTTGGGAAATATGGTGGGTAAGAAATCAAATTATCTTTGAGGGAAATTATCCATAGATAAATTGGGTGAGCTCGAGGATCCTGGCATTTTACAATGAGTTCCATTCAGATAGTCATCAAGAAAGACTGATTAATAATAGAACTAGAGAACCGCTTATTTTCCCTCCAAATTGTTGCAAGGGATTTTTTGATGGGGCATCTCAATTAGAAGCCAGAATTGGGGGTACAGGTGCAATATTGTGGCTAAGTGATAATTGGAATTATAAACTCAGAATGTTTTGTGGTATGAGTACCGATGCTAAAAGTGAATTACATGCCTTATGGATGTTGTTATCCTTTGCACATTCCATTGGCGTCACATCCCTTAAGGTAATGGTGATTCAAGAGTTATTATCGACTGGGAAAATGATAAAGGAAGATTACAGGTCTTGCAACTTATGCAGTGGAAGCAGAATATCAGAGCATTAATTGGTACTTTTGCGGAGATCACATTTATGCATATTTACATAGATTACAATTATGTAGTAGACACCCTTTCTAAAGAGGCTCTTTCAATAGAAGATGGGTATATTTTATATCAACATTTCATTGATGGGGACATGAAGGAACATGGTTCGCTCAACATCTTTCAACAAGTATGTTCAGAGGATCACGTAGGCACCACTAGGACTATGTCAACGACGGGTGGTGGTTGATTAATCACCCTATCAACTTTCGTTATGAGGACTATAGATGATCTGAGCTCTTTATTTTCTTATGCATAGCTACAGGTTTTTGGACAGTTACCAGTCTATACATCATATGAGTTTTGTCTTTGCTTGGTTTTTATCTTGGGTCTACTATTTTCTGTCCAGTATCTTGTATGCAGCAAGGGTTGGTTGGGTCATGTTGTGCTAATTTTTTTTGGTACCTTAGATTGACTATCAGTCCAGTCTGTTTTTATAGGACTATGAGTATGTAAATTAGTTTTCCAGACTATTTGGACATATACTTTAATAGTATAGTTTTTTTTTCTTTTTCTTCTTTCTGAAAAAATAAAGTATATTTTTATTAGTCCCTGCCTGCCTGCGGGGACTATAGGAATCGATTTCTTAGAATTGTATTAGTTTAGCATGATAAACAAATCCTTTTAACCTAAGTTTGAGTTGAGTTTTTTCCTTGCGAACAATCAGTGGTTTTGAAGCCTTATTTGGCCTCATATTGAGCCAAGGCAGTCTGTGGCAAGGTGGCAAGCTGCATGATGTAGGGAGGGTGGCAAGCAGGGAGCGAGGGAAATGAGCGTGGAAAGAGCATGGCAAGTTGTATGGTGCATGGAGCGTGGCAAGCACAGTTTACTCTGTTTCGTTATCCATTCCTCCGTTCAGTTATTTATTCCTCCGTTTTGTTTTACCACTGTGCATATATGTCATACTTTGTCTTCACGATTCTAAGTTTGAATCTGAAATTTTGTAGCCCTACCTCAACCAATCCAGGCAACATAAATGACATCAACCTGGTGACAGATGCCTGCCAGAGATTGTTGCTTTACGATATATATCATGGAGAACGGTTCTCTAAATAAATGGATTTTTTTTAGTCTGAATCAAGACCGTAGTAGCATAGGAAAGGATGTTTAACGTGGGAACAACCCTACAACGTGGCGCTGGGGCTGCTCAGGGCCTGGCCTATCTGCACGACCAATGCAGCAAACCCATTATGAGCAGCAACATCTTCTGGAGCAACTTTTGATTTAGACTTATGATCTTCTTCTGGAGCAGCTTTTGTTATTTTGGTCAGTTGCTACTAGTGGTATAACAAAGTCGGCTAGAACTTGGTAAACAAGTTGACCCTGCATCATATATTGCATTTCATGTTTATATAGCCCTGGGAAAACCTTCTACAAACAATTCGATGCAAACCTTTCATACATCATTTGTATCATTATGTGCATCTTGTGCACAACCTAAACACTGGCTACTTTTACCTTAGGTTTCTTTGAACTCAATGAATCTCTGCACAAAAAAGAAGAAGAAGTGAGAATAGCAAAGACAATGTGCCAGAATTAAGAGGATCTGTATCTCGCTCTGAATCCACACACAAATATGGAACTGCAGCTTGATCTTTACCTGTATTTGACATAATATTTTGAGCTATGGCTTTCAAACTAGAAGAAATGCACCTGGAACTGGATAAACCACATATGGCACAATATCTAGAGGCTCCGGAGCTAGATATGAATATGCACCTAGAACAGGAATAGACCTTGTAATTGCTTATGGATCAACCGATGGATAAACAGACTATGTCTTTCCCTTTACTGCGGGGTATGTATTTGAACGAGGCGATGGATGGGATGCTGACTCAAATGGTGTTATTTAAACTCCATCTGGGTCTTAATCTATTGGTGTTGGTGTTGGTTTATGGTAAGCAACTGAAACTAATGCACGGGGTGCTAAATAAACTGGTACTGGTGCTAGACTTATCGATTATTGCATGGACTGGTCCTGCTTATGGCTTTGGCTATGAAACATTCATGTTGTTGAATGACACGATGATATTATTATAAGACGTATACACAAAAATACTTAAAAAAAACTAAAATGGTTAGAGTAATTCTCTTGACGTTTACCATAAATTGTTCTATGGTAGATTATGAAACCTGCAAAGAATGTTGAAGAAGCAAAGTGGTGTGTTTGTATTTGCAATAGAATTGTTGAAATTGAAAAATCTCTTATGATAGATTACAAAGCCTGCAAAGAATGTTGAAAAAGCAAACTTGTGTATATGCATACCATGTTCCAGAGCAGCTAACTGAGTACATGCTAAGAGAGCACATGACAAGTCTCTCAATTCCAATTCCAACATTAGGTGTCTTTCGTTTACTTCTAAATTTATGAATTTTCACGCTTGAGGAGAAGGATTTCTTACCAACGTATGTAGCAACTACATATCGCCAATGTATGTTTGAACATCCATCCATCAGAACTGACTTTAATTTTTTATTTATCTTTTGCATACCAGCAAAATAAGATATTGTTGACACAAACCCAGTCGACAGGGGTTCCTCACTCTGTCGACATCCAAACCATCGCGATCTCCTCGAGCACCGACCCAAACAGGTTTTACCCTGTCCAGCAACACCTGCGGAGAAGATGAAGTCTCACCCGAGACGTTCGAGGGAGAGCTAACGGAACCACGTTTCTGCCGAATGAAGGAGGACCATGTGCATCTACTTATCAACTTAGTGCAGCATTATTCAACAGACCTAACTTTTCAGCTTAGGCATTAAACAAACTCGCATTATCATTCAACAGTTCTCATTATCAGCAAAACCATTAATGCACAAATAGATCTAACAGTATAACATCATTTAGAGCAAGGAAACATCGCATCATTCACATATTCATATCGCAGATACATTCATAACAGGAAAATAGGAAAAGACACAATTATTCTGCCCAAACTCCGTCATGTCATATTAACCTTCGCAACAAAATACAGTTACATCAACGCAGTTCTTCTGTCGCATACCCAGATTTAAAAGATTAAGATCAATATCCCAAAATGGTCATGATTCTACTGATTGACTCTCAGGGTGATTTTATCCAAAAAGATGATCCTAACACTTACAAATCAACATCTGTTTATAGGCTTGCGCTTTTACATTCATGGTCCACTTAGACAACCACCTAACTACTTTCTAACAAGATCTACAACAAAATGACCCTTAGTCCACACAATGCAGTCCAAAATACATAAAGTAATATAATTTCTGACTTGCACGCGGTTTTCCTCCTTGCGCGGCATCTTTGACCTTGCGCAGCATCCGCGATGCTGCGTAGCTGACTCATCCAAACCCACCTGCCAACAGGCCCCCAACACAATCTTGTGGCTCGCCCTCGAGCCACGTCAGCCGGACATGGTGTATTCGTTGATCTTTAGCCTGAAATCCTCGTACTGCTGACTGATCTCCCTGACTTGGTCCTTGACAGTCGCAGCGATCTCTTGACTCTCTGTCAAATCCTGCACTAATGGATGCTCGACTAGCTTATCAACAACTTTCTTATTTGCCTCCCTGCACAGCCTGCAACGCAAAAAATGCCTTGACTGAAAGCTGTGTGCCAATATCTTGGAACTCATATAACTGCGTAGTGCGCTTCTGCTGATGCTATTGTTCCCCTGCAACCCGCTATTGTAACTCCTTCAGCTCCACGGACTTGGTGACCTGAACTGCCAGTGGCAACACTCTCAACGAAGCCTTCATGGTTGTTAGTTGTCCTTCTGCCTCCTGCGCTAGCTTGGTCAGTTGCTCCAATTTCTCATCCTGGATGACGCTACCCCAAAATTGTGCAGTCACTTCAGTTACCTTTGTCGCTTCTTGCTCCAACTCTCCCAGCTGGGTCGCCAACTCCTCCATGGCACTTTTCCTTTCGGCTACTTGCTCTTGTGGTGTGCCTAGTTGTATCAAAGCTGTTAACTCAGCATTGTCGTGCTGCAACTAGGCAATGACAGCCCAGTGTCGTTGTGCTCACTCGATCGGATCCAACGCCGCGGTGGGCTCCAATACATACTGACAGGCGTCAGAAACTGCCTCTTCCAACCGCACTCTATTGTCCCAGAGGTTGGCTTTCTCCACCGTCAAGCGATCTTGCTCCTTTTTCAGCTCCTCAATTACGCTAGCATTCTTCGCAACCAGTTGCTCTAGCTTGTTCTCCAACTCTTCTACCACTTCCTACGCTGCTACCACTTTCCCCTTTAATTCGTCTACCTCTCTCTGGGTTGTTGTCGCTGTCTCCTACGATCGCAAGAACTGACCTCTGATACTTAGCTCCCTATCTTCCAACTCCTGATTAGCGACACTCAACAAGTTCACCAATGTATGCATGGACAACCCATTGATGTTGATCGACACATTTTGAGACTACTGTAGGGAATTATTAAGAATCCCATCGTTGGTCTCAATCGCAGTCGGTGGAATTTGCACATTCCGAACCAACGTCCCAGTGCTGATTGAACCAAAGTCCTGCACAGTCGACACCTCTGCTGCTTTCTTCAAAACAACATCAATTAAAGAATCCAGTCGAGTTTTTACCTCGCTGAAACCTTCTGTCGCTTGCTTCTTCATTTCGTCAGCTGCCGCAACCGTGGCATTTGCAATGGCCTCAATAAGTCGATTCAGCTGCGCTTCCATCCCTGGGGCTGTGCCACTTGGCATACCTTTCTCATAGTGCCGCTTCATTTTGGCCTCCTCAAACTGGCGCTTTGCTTCCTCATCCATGGGTATCTGCGACGACTCTTGGTCTGAAAGAGGGTCCATCACTTGTACTGGATCAACTGGTGCATCCGCTGGGGGACCCTTCTCTACTTCCTCCATACCAACTCATTCTCTCCATTCAACGGGCCAATCATCAACAATGGCATCCAACTCTTCGTCAGACAACTTGTATGGTGTCGGCAACCATTGTTTCTCCGAGTCTTGCCGTGCTTGGACATGAATGGTGTGTGGGCCAATCACAAACCGGGCAATTTGTTGATGTCTTGCTATGGTTGTCTTAGATAATCATGGAACTTGCGCAGATGCCCTATGTAGCTCCTCCCAAAAGATCCAGAACTGTGTTGCACAGTCTTTAAGTCGCTCGGGTTCTTTTACCCACCAGAGGTTCTGGTAGCGTGCACCCTTACAAGTCGTTATTGCCGGTACTTCCATACCTTGATAATCGTTTGGCTCCATCCAAGCCACAAACGCGATCAAAATCAACAACCAACTATATGCAAATGATCGCTTCCCCTCCTGGACTACCACCGCATCCTCTGTCAACTGGTTCAATAAGAAGAGCGACCAGTTCATTTGGACCCCTTGTGCACACATTTCGGCACATGCAATGACCCCTGAGTTCCCTTGGTTGGGTTGGTTATTCTTGACTAGTTTAGTAGCCAAAATCCTAGCCCTGATGTGCACCGCCTGATCATTGATGTTGTCAATGCGGTATGCCCATAAATGTGGTATGCCCGTCCGTTGCGCTGCAAAGCATAGCGTATCCGCAACTTTGCTGCAAGCTTCTTATCATTCTCTTTCCCTCAGAAATACTGCGAGGGGTCTGGCCCATCCTTAGGCAACCCCGTGATCTTTGAGATAAGGTCGACTGTGACTGTGACTGCGACCGGTTTGTCCAGCCATAAAATCCCTCCATGGAAACAGGCCAAAAGTTGCTTTACGCAGGCATTTGCCTCAGTCAACCGCCCAAAATGTGACATGTTGATCAATCTAAACAGTCTGGCCTGATTCAATCCATGCACCCTATCCTTCGGAATAAGGGGTACTAGTTTGCCTCCGATTGCGACCCTTGGTTCATATGGTTCCGTTGTAATGTCCCTTAAGGAAAGCAGATCATGGTCATCATACTTCATTTGCATCAGCGCAGGCGCAATGTCTGTGGTGCAAACCATTCCCTGCGATATCGCCGACATCCTTACCTGATATCTCTGGTTCTTAGTAGGATTCCTGGGTAGAACATCGGGCCGACATGGAGGTACATACCCAAGGATATCCGTTGTAGATACCCCTTCGTGAGTTGATTCCACCACCCCTGAGCTCGATGGACCCGAGTGCGCATGTACGTCCTCTGGTAGCTGTACAGATGATCTGGTTCGTCGCTTGTTCTGCACCGGGGAGCTAGACTGCTGCCCTCCCCTCCTCTTTCTCACTATAGATGATGACCCGACCGACATACTAACAACTTCCTCCTCGATCGACATTGGGGCGACTGGTGAATCCCGTTCGCTTGAAATCTCAACCATGACCCGGTCACTTAGCATGCCGCACCAATGCCCCGGAATGCTCAATGAGTGCTCAACCTTCCTGCACTTGACAACTCACTCAACGTGCTGCAACTCTGCTTGGCAGCTCTAACAAACCTTGCACAATTCGACGCTCAACTATTCAACGCAATTCACTCCTTGCATAATGGTGATTTTCGACTGCACTCGACCCCTTCTTATAGTGCCAATTCAATCCATTGATCATCATGACCAAATTAACCCAATCATCACAACCAAATCATGCATTAACTGTCCAAATCCGCTGGCGATCTTGTCAATCTAACAGTCGGATCCGCCATAAATACGCGTCGCTTCAACGAGCGTCGTCATCTAACTGCATTTAATTGTCTGCATTTATTGATGATTTGACTGTGTCGCGACCCGACATCTGTCACAACATGGTTCCCTAACTTCAATACAACCTCTCCTACTTGCACATCCATTCCCTCTGAGTGCGCTAACTAGCTATCCAACAGCCTATCATTTTTTTATTTTATTTTTTTTAACTCTGCGCAGTGCTCTACGCATCGCTCAATGCTGAGCCCATCTTGTAGGGCTTCAACCTGCTACCATTCACCATCTTTGGTAGCATCGCTCCATCTAACTGTTGTAGCTGTACTGCACCTCCTGAAGTAATGAAACTAATGCAATATGGACCTAGCCAATGCATCTGTAACTTACTTGGATGCTTCATGAACTTGTTGTCATACAACAACACCAAGTCACCTTGCTGAAACTGTTTGTTTTTTATATGCTGATCGTGCCAAGCTTTTTGTCGATCCTTCTCCATGCGCTGGTGAAAACCTACAAGAAAGTGGTATTCCTCAAGCTATACTAGTTGCTCCAGTCATTCTTCTAAGGCTGCTTCATCATTCATGCCTGTCGCTGTCGCTATGCGCAGACTCGGAACAATGTACTCCATAGGCATAACTGCCTCTTTCCCATAAATGAGTTTGAACGGTGTTTGCCCTGTCAATCTTTTACAAGTGGTGCGATATGCCCATAATACTGCTGGAATCTTCAAATCCCAGTCATCGTAGTTTGTGTTACACACCTTTGTAAGCGCATGCTCCAACACTTTGTTGAATGCCTCCACTGTTCCATTTGCTTGCGGATGGTACGGGGTACTCTTCTTATGTTGTATCTGGAGCTTTTCTGTCAATGCTTTAACTATGTGATTGATGAAGTGACTCCCATGGTCACTCATCAATACCTTTGGGCATCCAAACCGAGTAACAATGTTGTCGAACAAGAAACGTGTTGTTGTCGCAGCGATGCAATCAACAACAGGTGCGGCCTTCGCCCACCTTGTTAAATAATTTATCACTGTAATTATGTACCATGCACCCATTCTCTTTCCAGGTGGGTTGATTGGTCCCACGAAATCCACAACCCATTTATCAAATGGCTGTAATGTCACTTGAGGTACTAGCGGCATCTCATCTCTCCTTAACAGTTTTCCAGTTCTTTGACAGACGTCACAAGTTTGTGCATAACCCATCGCCTCATTATGAATAGTGGGCCACCAAAGCCTTGCGCGAAGCACCTTCTTGGCAGTAGCACGACCGCCATAGTGTCCACCAGCCACTCTTGCATGTGCCTCTGCCAATATCTTCCCTTGTTCATGAGGCAGGACACGTCGCCTCAAGATCTCATTGGGTCCTAGTTTATAAAGTTGTCCGACAATCAACTGGAAATTTGCAGCCTTAACCACCAACTGCTTCTTCTGACTTGTGGTAAACTCCTATGGTGCGGTTCCCATCGCCAAAAACTGAATTATTTCTTCATAGTAGTCATCAGCCATCTCAACTCTAAATAGTTGCCCATTTGGCAACCCATATTCAATGTTTGTTGGTTCCTCACCTGTCTCAATTCGTGATAAATGATCTGGCCCCGCATTCAAGCGACCTGGCTTCACAATTACCTCAAAATCAAACTCCTGAAAGAGAAGTAGCCAGCGGCATATATTCCCCCCCAACACAGGCTTATTGACCAAATATTTCAAAGCAGAATGGTCTGTGAACATTTTGAAGTGACCGCCCAACAAGTAAGGCCTAAACTCCTGCAACGCATATACCATCACTAGGCCTTCCCTCTCTGTGGTGGTATAATTTTTCTCCGCAGATGACAACTTCTGACTCGCAAAAGCAATCGGGTGATCCAGATCTCCTTCTCCTGGTTGCGTGAGCACTACTCCCAATGCAATCGACGATGCATCCACATGGACATGGAATTCCTTGCTCCAATCATGAAAGACCAGCATCGATGCAGAAGCCATCTTAGCCTTCAGCATCTCAAAGCTTACTTGACATTCTGGACTCCATAAGAATACCGCATCCTTCTTCAGCAACCTCTCCACAGGAGCCGTGATCGCAGCATAAGCACAGATAAACTTGCGGTAGTACCTTGTGTGCCCCAGCGTTGCTCTCAACTACTTTACAGTTGTAGGTGGTGGAAAGCTCAAAATCAGCGCAATTTTTGTTGGGTCAACCAACAATCCTTGCTTGTAAACAATGTGACCCAACAACATTCCAAATGGTGCACAGAAAATACATTTCTTCAAATTTAGCGCGATCTGATGCTGTCTACATTGCTCCAGCATCAGTCGCAGGTTTTCTAGATGGTCACTGATCAATCCATAAACTATCCAGTCATCCATATAGACTTACAGAAACTTCTGAAGAAAATCTCTGAACGCAGCGACAACAACCCAGGAGTATATCGCAGGTGCATTCTTTAGCCCAAATGGCATCACGGTATACTGGAAACAACCCCATTCAGTAACAAATGTTGTCATGTGGCGATCCTCTTTTGCGATCCGGATCTGGTGATAGCCAGAAAATCCATCTGTGAAGGAATACATTTCTTGACTGCCCACTCCTTCTAGTACCTCATCTGTGAATGGCGTCGAAAATGGATCATGCATACATGCGTCATTCACGCGTCATTCAACTTCCACAGGTCGACACAAATTCACACCTCACTCGTCTTCTTATCTTGAACTACCATGGGACTGATCCATTCTGATTCTTCAACCGGCTCAATTATTCTAGCATCTAACATTCTATCAAGTTCAACTTTGACCTGTTCCTTGTGTTGCATATTTGGTCGATACAGTCGTTGTCTTACCGATTTCGCATCTGGCTTCAACAAAATCTTCATCTCTCCTAAATCTCCCAATATTCCCTTCATCTCGGAAAACTTCGTAGAAAATAAATCCTGGAATTCATGCAACAGGTCTGTGACCTTTGCCATCATTTCTTCATCCCAGTAGTCCCCAACATTCGCAAACTTTGGGTTCTCCTGCAACCCAATGTTGACCTTCCTAAGCTTCAACGACTGATTTATTGAATCTCTTGGTACGTCAGGTGCTGCGACATCCCGACTCCCCTCTGTTTCCGGAATATTGACATTCTGCAGGTCATCACCATCCTCCATCCCTCCAGTAATATTATAGCATTCCATCATCGACTGCATCTGACAATGCGCATGCGGATCCACAGGGTATGCAACTGGAACCACCTTCAGAACAACATCGCGGATGAGCTGCAGGGCATTGTGGACATCTGGATTGGCATCCGCGAAACTGAAGGTATTAGTGAAGCAAACCATCAACTCCAACCAAGTGGTAATCTCCCTACACAACTCAGCTGAGGCATACCAAGATCGCGACACTTCATCCAAAGTGTGGACAAAGGCATGGACCCATTCATCCTTTGGTCGCGAGGCCCACAAAGTCTGACATTCAATTAGATGACCGTCAGGGTCATTTTGCCCATCATATTTTCCAGTGTGGTGGACATCTGTGTTGCCAAAGCGAACCATCATCAATCTTCGACACCGCGACCATCTAGTAGTCGACTTCTTATGGGTTGCCCACCAACATGCTAGAGCAGCCTTCAGCGCCTCCTCCAGTGCCAGCAACCATTGTGGTTCTGACACCTTATCTTCAAATGCCACTAGAAATTCAGATAACCCAGGCAGTCCTTCGTATACTAGTAATTCAACAGTCTCAGTTGCGACACGGCACAGCGACTGCGTGATCTAACCACACTTTCTAAATGACACCTCATGCATGTGATTCTGCTAGTTCTCTAAAGCATCATCAGAGTCAAAAGACGCATAGCTAGAGCTGCGCCAACCGAGTTCGTCATTGGTATTCAGATGGATGTAGTCTTCAAAAATGTTATATGCATGATCCCATCCTCTTACAACTTCATCCTTTACTGGTTCAACATATCTTCGCCCTTTAGTCGGATCCAATGGAGCTATAACTCTGAGGTCTTGATTTTCAAAGGTCATCACCTGCTTCTTGAAATTAATTACTGCCATACTGTCATTGGCCCATCCAATCCCCAATAACGTGGGATATGAGCTTCCACCCTCGACAACTTCAATAACATCAAAATCAACATATGTTTTCATCCCCTCAATATCCACAACAAGGCACAGAACTCTCCCAATTGGTGTTACCTTGGCCTGATTAGCCAGTCGCAGTTGTATAGGAGACCAGCTCAGTGTTGGGCTCCCCATCTTTTGCCATGCCTGCCTTGTTAGAATATTGACATCTGAGCCTATATCCATAATGACTGAATCTACCTCGTAATCCCTAATCTGGACATTCATGCGCATCTCTTTTCCTGTATTCTTCCTCTATAAAGAGTTCACTGTGGACTCTTTCCGTCCCTTGGCCGGTCGATGCAACAGACTCTCAATCTCAACAAGAGCATCGGGATCTCTTTCCAGTGATAAGCAACTTTCAAAGAAGTTATGCAAAGTACCATACTGTTGCGATGGTCCTGCTTTCAAAGTTGAGTCAAAAGCAATGGGCATGTCATAAGTAATTGTCTTACCAAGATTTCTTCCCATCGCATTATGTGCTTCAAAGACCGTGTCTCGCTCAACATCAATATCAAACTACACCTTCTGCTTCGCAGCCAGTCGGATTAGTGGATGTGAACCATCTTCTCCTATCGTCGCACCTCCGCGAGTGATAATAGTAACGTCGAAATCTTGGGTTCTTAGTTCTGCTGAAATCGTCGCAATAGTTGGTCCCTGATTCTGGTTCGACTGTGGATTCACATTCTGATTTGCGTTCTAATTCTATCGTTGATTCTGGTTCTGCATCTGATTTTGATTCTACAATGGTTGTTGATTCTGAAACTGGTTTCTGGTTCTGGTTCTGCAACTGTGGAACATTTCCTGCCTGCCATCTCGCGATCAACCGTGGACAGTTCTCAATAGTGTGATCAATTCTAAAACAATATGTACAGTGTGTTTGCAACTGCGGGCAATCTCTCTGGTAGTGTCCCAACACTCCGCAATTATAACATTGCATAGGTCTGCGACCTTGTCCTCCTCCTCCCCCTCAACCAAAACCTCCACCTCGTCCTCCTCAGAATCCTCTTTGAAATCCTCCTTGTTGTTGATATTGTGGTTGATTAAATTGTTGTTGCGGGGGATTCGGTTGCTGCTGAACATACTGTGCTGGCTGAACATATTGCGCAGGCTGAACATACTGTGGCTGTTGCGGAGCCATCTGCATCTTATTATACTGTGGTTGTAGCACAAACTATTGTTGTGGTTGCGACTGCGGTACGAACTGCATCTGCGGTGGAGGTGGAGGCTAAGCCACCTGCGGCTGCGGCTGCAGTTGCTATACTACACGATGGTCATTTCCCTTTACGTAGTATGAGTTGTACGTTCTTTCCTGGAGTATATCATATGCGCGGAAAACCTTATCTTCATGCCCGACAGACTTTCATAATGTACAGTACAAATTCATCGGCTTCATGACCATCTTCTGCATGTATTGACACTCCTCATGTCGATGCCCATAAATTTGACAAATGCGGCACCATGGCATACCTCCACTGCTCAATGGGTTCGGTGCTCCTAATAATAGATAGTTTCAAAAATATGGACAGTTATCCTTGGTATGCCCTTCTGCACAACATCGAGTACACCAAACCTCTTCGCAGTGCTCTTTACCCTTCTTGAGATCTTGCAACTGAATTGTCAGATTTGCCAACTGTGTCTGGATCTGAGTCATGTCGGCTGCGTTCTCACCAACAGGTGAAGCTTCTAACTTCATTGCAATCTCCAGAGCCTCGCTCGGTGTCGCAATTTTTTGCTGCATCAACGGAAGTCTGATGTGAGGTAGTAACGCCGCGATGAACCATTCCTTATGCTAAATGTCGCTCATCTCAAAGCTGACTCTTGCCATTAGCGTTTTAAACCTTTGATTAATATCCCAAACAGTTTCATTTGGACACTGCTTGATCTCCTTTAGTTCCATAATGTATTGCGCTTCAGACTTTGGTTTCCTGAACTCTTCAATTAATCCTTTTCTAACTTTTGCCAATGTCTTCTCTGGACTTCCCGCAGGAACTTGTACAAATTTCATGAACCAATCCAGTGCGTGACCCTAAAGAGTCATCGCCAATTGACCTTTCTTGACGTCATCATCCACAGTTTGTTTAACAGTCCACACAACTTCACATAAGAACCAATATTGCTTTGGGTCCTCAGTTCCATTTCCATGGAACAGAGGTAACTTCGCATCATCTCCCGCCATCCTGGGCCTTCTTCCTCCAGTCTCTGATACGCTGTTTTTTTAGATTTGTTCACACGTCGAACACAGCAATGTCAAAGTCATATTTCTCCCTGGTTGTAATATAGTGAGCGGAGTTGTGGGTACGGTACTGCTGGGGGTTGGTCTTGCTTCTACATCGAGTGTAGCCTGGTTGTCCTTGTCGGCACTGTGGGGTCGCTTTGTCCCGCGTGGTCTTCCTTCGCGGTTTTGCATTTCGATTGCAGCAGGACCTTCGCCTGTCCTCTGCCTCTTCTCTTGTCGAAACCTTGCTCCTCCCCTCGTAAGACCACTCTCTTCCTTGGCTTCCTTCACAGTCTCGTCGTAACTTGCACCCATCTACCCCGTATCATTCCATTCGCCTCCCCCCTGCCTTCGTTGTATCCAAAACCTCTGCCCACCAGGGTTCTTTTACTCGAGGTTCATCTTTAGTATGCCCTTTTCAAAAATGATCATCTTAATGGACAATTGCAACGACAACAGGAACCTGCCTCTCGGTCCGTTGAAGAATTCCCTTTCAGCTTCGCTATAAGATTTCATTGTGTCGACCGCAAACTCGGTGATATAGCCCTCCACTATACTGTCAAGCCAAACTTCAACAACCCGCGATGCTCTGTTGTCTACCTCCTGCAACTCCTGGATCAATTCTGGGGTCTAGGACATTGGCTCACCGCCTTGGAAATTTACCTTGTGAAAGGTTAATTGTGCCAACCCCTCATACAAGATGATCGGGAATTCACAGAAAAAAATACTTGTGTCGACCGTCGTGTATGTACCTTGCCATCCACCAATCCGTCGCCAGTCCAAGGTTCTGATTCTCTTTCTCAGCAAACTCTCGCAACTTTTGGTCGAACCAATCTTGAATTTTCGATTTCGTCGGATGCCACAACATGTCCTCCCTCCACTTCGCGCTAGGGTCCCGGCAACGAAACCATTTGTTGACACAAACCCAGTCGACAGGGGTTCCTCACTTTGTCGACATCCAAACCATCGCGATCTCCCTGAGCATCAGCCCAGACAGGTTTTACCTGTCCATAAACACCTACGGAGCAGATGAAGTCTCACTCAAGATGTTCGAGGGAGAGCTGACGGAACCACGCTTCCGCCGAATGAAGGAGGACCATGTGCATCTACTTATCAACGTAGCGCAGCATTATTCAACAGACCTAACTTTTCAGCTTAGGCATTAAACAGAATCGCATTATCATTCAACAGTTCTCATTATCAGCAAAACCATTAATGCACAAATAGATCTAACAGTATAACATCATTTAGAGCAAGGAAACATCGCATCATTCACAGATTCATGTCGCAGATACATTCATAATAGGAAAACAAGAAAAAACACAATGATTATGCTCAAACTCCATCATGTCATATTAACCTTCGCAATAAAATACAGTTACATCAACGCAGTTCTTTTGTCGCATACCTAGATTCAAAAGATTAAGATCAATATCCCAAAATGATCATGATTCTACTGATTGACTCTCAGGGTGATTTTCTCCAAAAAGATGATCCTAACACTTACAAATCAACATCTATTTATAGGCTTGTGCCTTTACATTCATGGTTCACTTAGACAACCGCCTAACTACTTTCTAACAAGATCTACAATAAAATGACCCTTCGTCCGTACAATGCGGTCCAAAATACATAAAGTAATATAATTTTCGACTTGCGTGCGATTTTCCTCCTTGCGCAACATCTTTGACCTTGCGCAGCATCCGTGATGCTGCGCAGTTGATTCATCCAAACCCGCCCGCCAACAATATATTCCTTTAGTATACTTCCTCACAACATTGCTTTTCCTTAAGATCTTCCATTCCTTATCTTCAAGGATCATCAACTTTCTTATTGTGTGCATGCCCTGCCATCGCTGGACATCACGTCTCTATGCATGTTGTCAAACACATTGCATGCGTTCTCTATACTACCATGATGGGTGGCATTATTATTATTTTGATTTCCTTGCCCAGTTCAGTCTCTCTACCAGGCATGGTAACAGCCCTAAGTCAAGCATTTTTAGTTGCACCCAACTTGCCATTTGCCACATTGCCCTAACGTGCGTGGGTGTGCTTTGTTATGTTTCACGCTTTGCTTTAACGTGGCCTTTGAATAGTTTGTTCATGTGTACGCAAGTCTAGGGTTTTGTAACGTCCTTTCGTGAGAAACTTGACCAACATCCAATTCCAAAAGGTTATGCAGGTAGAACATTTATGGAGCTCTTCTTAGATGTTTTGCGAAATGACAATCTTCTTGTATTGGGCCTTCATAGGCTAGCAGGCACATGCAACTCAATAGTTTCATATGTATACACCAATCCACATTGGCAGAGATATTGGTCGCTGGAGATTTGATGTTTGTCATACACGCATGAAATTGCACCACTAACATCTCATGCAACATTGGTTGGATATAGATACTCTGTATCTGCGTCATATTTCATGGATGCGAAATGTAATTTGTAGATTCAGTGTCATTGCCGCATTTCAAAAAATTGCTACTGATAATTTTGTGGTGGAAGATATTGGCCTATTCCATGATATCATTGTTATGGATAATTTAAGACTAATTAATTATGTTTATTGTTGTCAAGATCAAAACATCTTTCATGCTAGAGGTTGAATATCAAATATCCTAAAATGCCATTGTGCTCAAGGAAATACAATGTATAGAAGTGAGTAGTATATAATAAAATTCATTGAATATTTCCACCTAAATGAACCCCGTTAAAAAATTGAAAGCTTAGGTGCTTGTGACATCATATAACTCCTCAACATGGAGCTTGGGAATGTCTCTCATAGGATTTGCTGAAAAATGTGCTACTATTACTAATTGTAATAATGCAATTTTTATTATTGTGTTCCAAACATCCAAACAAGAGTATGGAATGTTATAATAAACAAAGTACATTAGCGTGATTTTCCATGATACCTTTATGTGTTTAATTAAGTATTTGTTGAATTTAATTATGACAGATTCTATTGACTTCTTCAGAAGGAAGGGTACTCTCTCTCTCTCTCTCTCTCTCTCTCTCTCTCTCTCTCTCTCTCTATGCTTTATCTTAGTCATTGTGATCATCATTATTTTATGTCTTAACTTGACTCTTAGGAAGAACAAAAACACAGTAGTCAAGAGATCAATAAGTTGCCTTACTTACAGTATACATAACGTGAATACATTATGCCTGAATGACTTCAATGCTTCATCCATGAGAATAATCTGCTATATTCCAATAAGTAATGATAGGATTTGCACAAGCACAAACATTATAAATATGAGCATCAGAAACTGATATAATAGAAGAAGAGGGGGCAGTTATATACTTTTTTATTTCTGGAACAAAACAAGCCATGAATGGCAATGATAAAAGCAAACTTGTGAATAATTATTTAGAGTAATTTAATGTACATAAATCATTAGTAGAGAAAGATTTTATTTTATTTCCAGCGAGATTATTTTTAAGCACTATGTTTGTTTTGGCACTTAAAGACATTTAGTATGATTTCCTCTTGATATCAGTTTGGAACGGATAAACATGTATTTCACCTTCTCAAACGGAGTTTGTGTTCAATACCTATTGCTCCTTTGACAAGAGGCCTTCACGAGGTCGGTAAGCTTCTTTGTTCCAATTATTGTTATCTTTATGTTTTTTTTTAAACGAAACTAGTTGACCACGTCGTGAGAACAGATGGAAAACAAATACATAGAGTTTCTATCAACAGTGATACCTATTGTTATGTAATTGTCCATGGGCCTAAGACTTGAAATTCATCCCCATTAAAACAATAATATCCCCATTCATCCCTGCTCATATATATTTGTCAAAGTTATATCAACCTTAAGTTGAAATTGTGTACAAAATTGAATGCATATGCAACAGGTTTTTATCGCTTTATAGGTGATTTATAAAAATTATTATGACTTATGACTAATAAAAATTATTTAGACTTATGACTTTGGCAGGGACTTGAAGCTTTACTTCTATTTCCCTTGTTTAAAGTGGAGTCCCCAATTCTAAATTCTATGGCTTTTTTACCAATGATTTACATGGTTAGATTCATGATAGCAAGGTCTCTGCATGCTAATATGATCTAATATGGAGAAGATGTTATCATATAAAATAAAGTAAAGTTAAAACAAAAATAATTTTTTTTTAATTTTTATATCAATACATAAAATAAAAAAATTCCAAATGCAGTTCCGTAAGTCTAACTATAACATTGAAATAATTTAAAAGTTTTATGCCAATTATTAAAATGCAGTTCCGTAAGTCTAACTATAGCATTGAAATAATTTTAAAATTTTATGCCGATTATTAAAAATCGACGTTAGCAGGCTCGATCAATATTCATCTGGTGATAGAAACATGCCTGTTCGTCATTTTAATTCGAAATCTATCGCCATTGGCATAATTTCTATTTGAAATTCATCTCAGAATTTTATTTTTCATTAGAATTTGCGCAGTATGGAAGAAGTTTGGCAAGGAAAAAAAGAGGATCAACACACAGCAGGAGTAGGTATGGCCAATGGCGCATCAGAGCGATGGAATGCCGCCATTAGTAATTTATCCGAGATGGGCACGACCTTGGACTCACTGCAGAAGCTTCTGCTCCAAAAGGCAGTCTATGTTGACGAAGAAGCTTTTGCTCAGGCGTCTGCAAATTCTGTCCAGGCTCGCAATGCAGTGGCAAGTATACACAAATGATATTTTTTGTTTACGTTTCCTTAAAATTCAGTTTCTTAGCGATATTAAGCTGCCCATATCATGCATTCAACGATTCACATAACATATTTTTGACCCTTCTGCATATAGTTATCGTGTATTCAACCTGTAGCAGAGAAGTAGGCATTAAAAATCTGGTCGACAGCCTAACCATATTTTCAATTAAGGATAGCTGTAATCTCTTTTGGCGCTTGGCCGGAACTAATGCCACATGCCTTCTAAGGGTTGGGCTGATCCAACCCTAGTTCAAACCCTAAATTGCACTAGAAGGCAATGCTTATTTTCTCAGGGCGTATAGACATATTACTTAAATTGATTTCTGAAGTGGCTTCCGACAGCATCCTAAGCTTGCAAGGGCCATGTGGTGGTGGTAGATAGCTATGTTACCAGAAACGAGAAATGGGCAACGGAACGAGAAACGAGAACTGTACGAGAAATCGAGTCTGGAGGCTTCACATACAAGAAATGGTTACACTGTTTAAAAAAAAAAAATAATAAACAAAACAAAACAGAACTATTTCCACAATTCAAAACACTGTAATTTCCACGTGATATCCCACTGGAACTCGTCCAGGATTCCACACAGCACCATGTCACAGGTTCAAATCTTATCCTCCCCTCACTGTAACTCATCCACACAGCACCATATCACAGGTTCAAATCTTATCCTCCCCCTCCATCAGATTATTCCCAGCACATAAATTTTTCTTAAAAGGTATACAGCAAAGATTAGTTGGATTAGAGTTATATATATCTTCATTTTAAAAGTATGCAAGGCTTAAACCCAACTTTCCCTCGAGTCTCTTGCTTCTCCTCCAAGTGAAGACGAATCTAAATAAGGATTGTCAATTGAAGAAACATACCTGGGGATGGGCCAACCTTGACCTAAACTGCTAGCCCTTCTTTCAATGTTGTGGGTCTCTATTCACTAGATCTTTAGAGGCCTTCCATCCTGCTGGCTTCCTTTAATTGAATAGTGATAATCACTTCAAGGTGGACGCTTCAAGTCCCGGGTCAGAAGTAGCAGCAGAGACAATTACAGCAATGGCATCTTCTTCACTAGTCATACAAAAGACCGATTCTGCATACCCAGGTAGATTGATTTGTCATACAAAAGAATTGCTTCAGTTTGCTGATTCTTACAAGTTACAAGGTCTCCTACAGCACTGATCAAAGTTTCAAACTCCCTGCACTGTTGGAGAAACTCAGAGCATTGTCATGCTGTTGCTTTCTGGACATTGCTGTTGGCTGCATGAACCCTGGGCAACTCAATGGAAACTCAAAGGCTGCAATGTCAGGATTGAATCCCCAAGAACTTTCCCATCACAAGAAAAAAACAGCTGGTAACTCTTGATTTGCAGAGTTGCAACCTCAACTGGCGGGATTTAATCAAAAGCTCATCCAAACGATGATCAATGCATGGGAAAACTCATCCAAATGGCGCGATCAATGCACAGAAATGATCCACGTTTCACATTATTTCTCGAGAAATGGTTTTGATTGCTGAGAAATGAGAACAACCATTAAAACGGCGTTTCTAGAGCATTTTTTTTCACTAGAACAAACCCCACCGTTATGTTTCTGATAACAATAGTAGATAGTTATTGTGGTCATCTAAATCCAACTGGTGGGCAAATTTCATTTTATATTTTTGTTCTATTTGAAAAAGAAACTGATGCTTATATTACTAAAAGGGATTATCTTGCCTTCGATGAGTAGTAGTACCTGCTAAGCCATCATTATGTTCATTGAAGTGACCTCCCCACTACCTACCCATGCAAGTAGGGCAAGTCCATGAGATCTAGCTCATACTGAACGTCAAATCTCTATAGAGTCTATGATCAAGAATTTATCAATTTTAATCATCTTTTCATGGGGCAAATCTTCAAACATTCTGGCACATCCCTTGTGCTGCAGGAAGGGGAGAGCAACCATCCTAATTGCCTACCAGACGCTTAAGACGGATCTGTAGTAGCAGCAAGGATCCCCAAGAAGGACAGCCTGAGTAGTGTTGTGGCAACATACTTGTAAAAGGCCTTGCATCCAAGTCCAGACCTCCTTAGTGAGCTGGCATCTCCAATAAGATGGCTGACAGCTTTTGGATTCCTGCAATTGCTGCAATTTCCATTAGCTAATCCCATTTTATCAAGCGTTTCTTTAGTTCATAGCATTGTGTACAGGATGAACCAGGTAAGAACTCTCATTTTAAAGCAAACCCACATGTCCAAATAATTTGCACTCTTTTGCCCATTTATGTTTGTCATTTTCGAGATTCTACCTTCTATTAAGTATATTTTCAATAGAAGGTTTGGGATTGTCTTCTCATACGAATCTCTTACCTTGTGTATTGAGATTGGTGCCCTATAGATCCAGCTCCAATCCCTCCAATTCTCAGAGAAAGTGGGGGAACAAGTCCAATCTTAGTTTTCTCTTCTTTAGGAAAGGCTTCACAATTATGAGAAAATTGGCTTTGTCACTCCCTAACCTTCGCTCTCAGCTATATATTTCCACTCTAGCCAATCTTGTTTGTGGACATCCTAGAGATCCCATTTCGTCTAAGGCAAACTTTCTTTTTACTTGGTTTTAACTTTTAACAAAATTGCATGTAACAGATTGCAGCATGACTTTCTAAGTTTATTAACTTTTGGGTCGTTGAGTTTTGTTTAAATCAGCTACCCATGTGAAGTGGCCCTATAAATATTACAGAGGCATACTGTGTCGGGCTGCTTGTGTAATGGCATGGGTCTATGTTTCAATTTTTCTACTTGGGTGGATTGCAAGGATTTTTAGTGAAAAATTACATTGATCATGGCCATCTTTCACTTACTGCATTGGTCCCTAGGTTCCTGGTCTTACTAGCATCAGGATTCAACATAATCAAGAAAGCACACAGAGTATCTTTTTTTCACAAAAACGGTTAAAATATATTTAAAAAAGAAGAAAAAAATGTGTCGCAAGCAACCAGATTACAACGAATTCCAGTGATAGCTTAATGGAATAGCTTCTAGACTTCCATTCCTGTCTTATTAATTGGGATGTCTCAACCTTCAAGAGACTGACTATTATTGGATTCGATCTTCTGAGTCCGATTCGATAAAAAATAAAAAATAAAATTTCAAGAAGCTACAATTGTTTATGTTAAAAACGATCCTTCTCTGCCCTCTATGATGAAAGCATCCCTTAGTGTACTCTGCTTAATCCAGAACTAGCAGCTATCTGGATTGATGCCAGCCTCCTCTTGTACATTGGCAGTCCAATCCTGACCTCTGGACCCATTCCACGCATTCCTCTGGATGATTCACGCCCTTCTCTGCTTATTTCTACGCAATGATGAACCAATAGACCTCGGATCGGAGAAGTCTTGCATGCTTTTATGTTACTCATGAATTAAGGGATGGGTTGATACTTTACTGAATCTTTATTGGTTTCTAACTGTTCTTGATCAAGATTGCAACCAATGTTGGCCAGCCTATCGGCTTCCTTATTGGATCCGCGCAATATGTGATAAATTTGAACCTTGGAAATTTTTTGAAGAGTGCTGCGAATCCTATCGAGGATCCTATTTAACTTGACGTTGCCGAATTTTTCCTTTGTGTTCAGTTTATTGATCAGTATTTGTGAATCTCCAAAAATCTGAACTTCCTTATAATCTTCGCTCATAGCCAGCTGACAACCCTTTAAAATCGCTAAAGCTTCAGCCTGGTTGTTAGAGCAAATGCCTAAACCCCAGCTGAATTTAAGTTCATGATTTCCTCCAGGTGAATAAACAACCCTCCCAGCTCCCGCGACTCCAGGATTGCTTTTGGAAGCTCCATCAAAGAATATCGTAGCTTTATCTTGAATTTTCCACCAAATTTGAAATTCCTTATCCGACAATCTCAGAGTCCATGCTGATTTAGTTTCCATTCTTTTTTCGATTTTCTCTCTTTTTTGGTGACTATTTTTCCAATCCAATTCTTCTCAGTCACAGTAAGAGAGGAATCTAACTCTGTTTCCTGATTTCTTAATGTTTCCAGTAAATTGGCCTTTGCCTTTACAGCCACCTGGTCCGAAGTTTGGAATTGATTTTTGAAAATTCTTCTATTCTGAGATAGCCAGAGGTTCCAACATATATATTTTGGGATAGATATCCATATGTTTTTCCACATTGGCTTTTTTGTAAAAGAGCTAGCATAACTATTTTGCCATGAGTTAAAAAGCTCTATAAGAGAATTCTGAGTAGGTATGGGCGTTTCTAGCTTATAAAGGAAAATGGTCCAGACCGAAATCGCGAATGGGCATTCCAAGAAGAGGTGTTCCATGTTTTCATGGCTTCTACAACAATGTGGGCATCTGTGTGGACCTTTGAATCCACGTTTTTCGAGATTTTCGCCGGTTAAAATTTTCTTCTGCATTAGCAACCAGATGAAGAAGTTTATCTTTGGGAGGCAAAATAAATTCCAGGCGATCTTCCATAGAGAAGGAGGATGCAAGGGGATTTGATATGGTTGTAACTCTTTGTAACCTAGGCTCGTTGTGTAGATTCCTGAGGGCCCCCATCCCCATTTGTCTTTCGTATTCCTGTGGAGAGGGGCCAGCCCGTTGAGCTTTTAAAGTAGTAGTTTCTTCTGATTTATCATGATATCTGGAGTTGCTAGCAGCATCCAATCCAGCCAATTCCCAACATCATCCCACTGAGATATATCTGCCAAAGTAGTGATACCTTTTGCTTTTAGCCAATCCCGGATCTCAGAGAGAGAATCATATCCATCCACCACTTGATTGTCCATAATTCTGTGCTTCCACAAGTTAGTTTTTGCCCCATTCCCAGGTATGCGGTATAATTTTTTTTGAAATTGTACTATTCCTGATCTGCATAAGTTCCAGATGGAGGTCCCTCGAGGGATATGTTCGATTTGGAGATTGTAGATGGAGCCACCTTTTAAGTATTTTTTTCCAAAGAAGGTATAATTTTTTTTGAAATTGTACTATTCCTGATTTGCATAAGTTCCAGATGGAGGTCCCTCGAGGGATATGTTCGATTTGGAGATTGTAGATGGAGCCACCTTTTAAGTATTTTTTCCAAAGAAGTTTACTAACTGGATGGGCACTATTAGAGTAGAGTTTCCAAAGAATTTTTCCACCCAACGCCAGGTTAACCAGATGCGGATCTCTTATCTGGAGACCTCCTTCCTTCAACGATTTTTTGACCATGTCCCAGTTGACTAAATGATATTTTTTATTGTTTCCTTTTCCTCCTTTCCAAAGGAATTCTTTGATGAGCCACGAAATTTGATCCATTATAGACTTGGGAGCCATAAGTATCGAGGATTGATAGATGGGAAGAGAAGATAACACAGATTTTATCAAAATGAGTTTCCTTACAATATTGAGCCAGTAACCCCCCCAGGCATGGAATTTTGACTTCATCTTACTAATGACTTCATTCCAAACAGATTTCTTTGGTTTTCCCAGTGTTAAAGGGAGCCCAAGATATTTGATTTTTTCCCAAGTTGTAGAACCCGAGAACCCCAGAAAGTGAGCTATTCTATGGATAGTTTGCTGATCTACATTCCATCCATAAACAACGCTTTTTCTACTATTGACAAGAGCTCCCGTGGCTTGACAGTAACTCTGAATAATCTCTTTAAAGGCTTTAGCAATCTTTAGAGAGGCTCCTCCCAGGAAAAGGGAATCATCAGCAAAGAGTGCATGATTTAGGGAGGGTATACCATTTACCAATCTTATACCTGGAATTTTTCCTATGACTCTAGCAGCTTCTAGCTTCCTGCTCATTGAGTCCGCCATCAAAATGTATAGGAATGGGGATAGGGGACACCCTTGGCGAATTCCTCTCGTAGCCTGAAAAAAGTTTGTCGATCTTCCGTTAATTAAAGGAGCAATCCAAGGCTTGTTAATGCAAGCTTTCACCAAGTTTATGAAGCTTTTGCTGAGGCCGAATGCTGATAATACTTCGTAAAGAAATGAATGTTTGACTTGATCAAAGGCGTTTGCCATGTCGAGTTTTATAATCATTCCTTTTTCTTTTCTGAGCTTATTGGAATGCATTGCTTCCTGTACAAGTATCATGTTATCAAGGATTTGTCTTCCTTTGATGAATCCTCCTTGGTTGGGAGAGATCAGATTGCTGAGCAAAGGTTTGATCTTGTTAGCTAGTAGTTTAGATATAATTTTGTAAGAGGCATTGCAGAGAGATATTGGTCTATATCTTTCAAAGGAGCCGAGATTCATTTCTTTGGGTAACAGAGCAAGTAATGTGGAATTAGTGTTTCCTCCCATCTTGCCTTTTTTGTGAAAGCCTCTGATCATGCGGAAGAGATCTGATTTAACTATGGACCAGCAAGCTCTGTAGAAGTGGATTGTAAACCCGTCCGGTCCCGGAGATTTATCAGGATCCATATTCCAAATTACTTTGTTAATCTCTTCTTTAGTAAATGACTTCATGAGATTTTGATTGTCCATCGTGGAGATAGTATTTGGTATATGAGCGAGTAAGTCATTTGAATTTTCCTCATCGTAATAGTTGTCTTCCATATACAACGCTTGGAAGTGGTCTTCAACTACTAATTTTATTTTTTCCATTCCTTTTACCACTATACCATCATCATTTTTGATCTTTGATATATGATTACGAAGATGTCTAGTTTTTGCTTAGTGATGGAAGTAAGTTGTATTATGGTCACCGACCTTTAACCATAGACTGTGCGATTTCATTCTCCATTCCTCTTCCTCGAGATGAATAGTTCTGTAAACTTTCGATTGGATCTCTTGTTCCTTAATCAGATTTGTGGTGGCTATGTCATGTTCTTCCATCTCCAGCTGAAGGGAAATCAACTCCCGAACATCGTCCTTTTTGTGATCGGTGTGCCCCTTAGTCGCTTTCTTGATCCATGATTTTAGAGCCTGTTTAGTGTTCTTTAACTTCTGTTCCTAGACGTAATTTGCAGATCCCAATATGGGGGTATCCCAGGCTTTGCTGACAGCCTCTGTAAAACCATCTTGGTTGATCCATAAAGGATTGAACTTGAAGGGGATAGGTCCAAGTTCTTCTTCATCATTCAGCTGAAGGAGAATAGGCTTGTGATCAAAGGTTAGATTGGGTAAAATTTTGGAAAGAATAATTTTCTTTTCAAGAAGGATCAATGTTTGGATTAAGAAACGGTCAAGGCGCGCTGCAATGTGATGCATTCCCGTTCTTTTATTTGACCAAGTGTAATTCCCCCTCCTGGGATTTATGTCCACTAGCTTCCATTGCTACATCAGTTCTTCAACTTGACGCAGCATGGGATCTCTCCCATTATTGCCCCCTTTCTTTTCCTTTGGATTCATTACTAGATTGAAGTCCCCAGCCATAATGATATTCTGTGGTTGATAAATCTCCAAAAAATCGGATAGGGTATCCCAACACTCTTTTTTTTTAGCATGATTAACAGGGACATATAAATAAAATATTGCGAAAGTTAACTTACTTTGTAAGTGGTATAGATCCGTGTAGATCCAGTGCTGGGTGGCAAAGGAACTTTCCAATTTAAAATTATCTTCGGACCACAAGGTGGCTAGCCCTCCAGAGGATCCTCTGGCGGTGACAGCCTTTCCATTATTTTTCTTCCATTTGGATCTAGCCATTGCTAGGAGAGTTTCCTCTTCTATTTTGGTCTCTTGGAGCATGAGGATGTCTATTGCTTCGATTTTGAGGAGATCTTTTATCGCGTCTGCTTTCGAGGGGTTCCCTAGTCCTCTACAATTCCAAGAGACCAAGTTCATTACTTACTATTTGTTGGTGGCGGACTGCCTTTAGGGGTCCTATATCTGGTATTTCTCCCATAGGTCATGTCCATGGTTCCCTGGCTTGCATCTTGTGTTTTTCAGCTTCCTCTTCTCTTATTTCTTTGTTGGATTTCCTCCCAACTTTCTTTGAGGATCTCTCCGAGAAGTCTTCCTCTGGGGAGGAAACCACCTCCTTAGGTTTTCTTTTTGTCATTTCAGCATATGAAGGTGAGGAAGTTACCTCTTTCTGTGGGGTCGTTTGTTTTTCCTCGCCTTCTTCTTGTAGCTCTCCTTCTTCCTTTTCTTCGAATGTCGCATGTTCGTCCGAACTGCTAAGTATTTCGAACTGATTTCGTGAAGGTTCTTCCCTATGCTTTGCATTTTCCATTTGTTCTTTTTCTGTTGAATGATTCGTTAACCCTTTTAGTTTTTCTTTCTCTTTAGATCTGGAAGTAGGTTTTGACGCGACCTGCCTCTTCACTGGTTTCCATTGTTCGCCTGTAGATTTTTCAGATTCTTCCTCTATTTTTTGTTTACAATGGCGGGCAAAATGACCATATTCTCGGTAGTGTCTGCACTTGAAGGGGATCTGTTCGTAGTCAAGCTCCTGGATGTGAGACCAATCTATAACCGTTAAATTTATTGCCTCCGGCAGACCTATTTCTAGATCTACTTCTACACATATTTGCGCGCAGGTATATTGGTCTTTTTTTTTCGCCTTGTCTATGTATCTCCCCAGTGTGTTCCCTATGGCCTCTAGGGATTCCGGGTTCCAACAATGTAAAGGAAGATGGGGTAGCCTGAACCAGATCGGGACCACCGAGGGGATCTCTTGGGTAGGGTCAAAATTGGGGGACCACTTGTTCAAGTATAGGCCTTGTGGCCCCATGAAATAGGGCCCGTTCTGGAAGATTAGATCCCTGTCCGCAGTGCTTTCGAAAACGAATACAAAGTATCCTTTGCCTACTAGATAGCTCTTAATATCGTCTTCTGTGAGAGATCTCCAGTTTCGTTGCACCCAAGAGTCTATGGCTTTTGGGGATGGCCATAAACTGTCTTATCAGACCCTTCTCCGAGAGATTCAAGGCGGTTCTGCAGGGTCTCTCTGCCGGGAGAGCTAAGGTGGGGATCCCTGCCAGCTTTTTGACAAATTTCTGTTGTGTAGACGAGACATGGTGCCTTGTGCAACGATCAATTTTTTAAAGGAAATAATATCAGGAGGGGTGTGAGAAGGAGGAGGATCCGATCCTCCTCCTGATGCCATGGCCGGAGGCCCTTAAGGCACCAAATTCGCGATCCTCAAGGAGAAGGCCGATTTGAGGATTAGGCCTGCGAATCTAGGATCAGATCACACTCAGAAGGTGCCCAAGAGATCACCAAAGCGAGCGGATCCGAGAAGGCCGAGCAGGCTCAGTCGTAGCTGTGCCGAGCAGCCTCAGACGTGTGGGTCAACAACCGTCGATAGACATCCTTGTGTCTCAAACAATAAAACCTTCATATCTTAGAAAGCATATAGAGTATCTTAATACACTATTAATCAAGGGCATAGTTTTTGTTCTCTCACTGGCGTCTTAAATGGGCTCCGATACTTGATCTCAAAGCTGCTTGATTTATCTTGAAGTACTTATAGAACAGCGTTTATATAGTTGCCATTGCCCATGGATTCTCTAAACAGGAAATTATGAGGCTTTTGGTTTTGCTTGATAAAAGGTATAGATTAATGCAAAATAGATTTCTGTATCTATGACATTAAGTTGGGAAAGAAATTGGAACTATATCAGAAGTGTTCATAGTGAATATGGATTGGCAAGCTTGGTCCCCATGCCTTTATTTTGTTGATTAAATTAGGAAGCAGATTAAAGCGGCCATAAACATATTGGTGTAATTTTATATCTTCTAAGTTCTATGTTGTTATTTGTATGAACTCTGTAAGACTGAATGATGGAAATCTTGTGCCCTTTGTTTGTGCCTTTGCTATTGTTTGAGGCCAATTGAAAGACTCAAATTATTGATTTCTACAACAATAGTCATTTCAATCTGAGTTCCTCAGTGGTCTGTAAGAGGGGGTCTAGTTGGAAACCAAAACTCAACTAAGTTTTCAGCCATTTCATCCTTATAGGTGAATGCAACCTAACTTTCTTTCCTCGAGACTTGGAAATGGCTTATTCCAAAACTGCGACTGGTGCAAATTATGAAATGATTAATCAGCCATGTTTGAAGTTTAGCTATGTAAGTTATCCTTCTGGATTCCCTTGCATATGGTCTCATTTTGGGAAACATAGTAAATATTATTTTGAGTTGTAAACTAAATAGTATGATTTCCAGAATAGACAGTAACTTTGGAGGGATTATATTTTTTCCCCTTTGAAAAGAAAAAATGGATTATATTATTACTTTTGTAAGCTACTGTGCATCCTCTATATAATAATAGCCTAATATTGTACTGTGTATCACAGTATCGGATCAACTGGAGTTTAAATTATGATCAGATGTATATCTTCTGATGTGATTGTATCAATACTGAACCTGATTGCATTTACAAAGTTCCTGTGCAACTCTATGGCTAGAGTACTAATCCATATGATATGCTGGCCCCATACAAGCTTTTCTGGTTGTGAACCATAAGGATCGATCCTAGCATAGTACAAGACAGATCTGTATCGACATTTATATCTATACTTGAGAATTTAGATATATAAAATTAGCTTTGCACCCGTCCATCTGCCCATATGCTTACGCCCTTGTTTCCTAGTATATTTGCTTGCTTGCAAGTTGGAGGTATACTCTCATGCAATCAAATATTTACCATGGGCATATGCTGGTTCCATTTAACTTTCTAAATTTATTTATATAGCATGTCTATTTTTCCTACAATTACATGGTCACTGTGATAGGATACCTAAACTGGCCTCAATTGTTCAGGCTTTCTGATCTCTTCAGGTGATAGAACTAGCCCAATGGTTGCCTGATATTTTCTATGCAAAATAATATGGAAGGTAGAGATGATTCATGCGTTTTTTGTGTCTTGCATTTGCTCTATCATTCTATGAGTTTTTTGTGTTCCTCAACTCCTATGATCTATTTAAGGTCCTGTTATCACACAACTTGTAGTTGTCCCTAAAGGTATCCCATCCGGGATGGTAGAGGTGTTGGACAACTAAAGAGGTGTCCCAAGGCTTGCCACGGTTCCCAATGCGAGTGGGTGTCACGATAACTGAGGAAACCTTTACTTTCGATCAAGAAGGGGGGGAGACCCTAACCAATCTATGAAGACTAGCTAACCCAAAGACTCCTAGGGAAATGTGTAAAGTTATGCAAGGAGATCAATGGTGCATGATTTAGATCTAGAAAGATAAGTGGACCCAAGATGGTTATGGCTTGGTTGAGAGGCTTAAGCAAGGGACAAATGTTTCAACCAAGTATTTGATTAAGGTCACTTATGGGTTTAAGTAAGTAGATCTAAATAAGAGCTAATGCCATGAAAATTACCCAAGTGGGAACCACCCCTTAAAAAGTGGAAAATGGTCCAAATAGGGCCCACAAGGTCAAATTTGAAATGAAAAGGCACTAAGGGGTATGCTATAGCATGGATCTATGGATTTGACCAAGAATTAACAATACCCAAGCATGGGATCTAGCAAATGGCCACCTACCCAAGGAGTGCAACTTGCCTCAAGGAGGACTAGTGCCTTAGTTGGAAGGGCAAATGGAGTCGGATGTCCACCAAATTGTAAATTGGGATAGTTAAGATGTCTATCTAGGTGAGTCTTAAATGTCAAGTACAAGCCATTGCTAGATCTCCATAGATCTAATGCATCACCTAGTGACCCAAGTGGGGATCAACCCTCAAAATGAGGAATGGGGCCCACAAGGTGAAAATCAACAAGGTGAAGCACTAGAGGTAGGTTTTACGGGTTGATCTATTCAATGAAGCAAGAATCTCACCTACCCACGGCTTGGAACTAGCAAACTAGCCTCCCTCAAGGAGTGCATTTTCACTCAAGGAGGACTAGGTGCCTTGGGAAATGGGCCAAATGGAGTGCAATCACCACCAAACTATAGATTTGAATTGCTGTGGATACTATAGAGGTGGGTTTTAAGTTTATCCCCAAAAGCATGCTAGATCCAAGTAGATCTAAAAAAAATGTAAAAATGAGGGTTTGTAGATCTAAGAGAATAGATGGACAAGGAAGAAGAATAACGTACCTCCTGTTGGACACACCGAGCACACTGAGAGGGGGGGGGGGTGAACAGTGTGTGTAGCTTTTATTACTTTTTCAACTTTAGCAATCATCAACAACTTATTCAATACATCATTCATTAATGCATTATCACATTATCATTATATCATCAGCATTATTAACAATTACAGCTCATCATATCATCATCACATAGGAAGCATAGAAAAACACAGTACACAAGATTTTTACGTGGAAACCCAAGTCCTGGGGGGAAAACCACGGAAGCCTTTATAATAATAATTTACCAGCAACTACTGGAAGGAGGCAACAACCCCCTTTGTTACAAAGACTTCAATTCTCCAGCTACAACTAGAAGGAGGCTACAACCCCCTGGTTTACAGGCTACAACCTGAAGGAAGCCTTAGCTCCCTCAATTTCCTTGCCCCGTCCTGCCACCCTGATATGAAGATAGAAACTGAACTACTGAACCACAAACTGCACTGATCCTGCGGACCTGCTATCCAACACCTGTACCACACTGCACAATCTAAACCACACTGCACAACCTGTACCACACTGCAAAACCTAAACCACACTGCACAACCTGTACCACACTGCACAACCTGTATCACACTGCAAAATCTAAACCACACTGCACAACCTGTACCACACTGCAAAACCACTTTCACTGCACATCAACTGTCCACTAACCATTAACTGACCACTGCTCATCACAACTATGTCACACTGTTTATCATCCTGTACAATCAATCTGTGCAATCTAGCTGTACCAATCAATCTCAACTATACCAATCAATCTGTCTGCATAAATCAATCTGTTGTTCACATCATTTGAATCAATCAATCTGAGTTCAACCAACTGTGTACCAGACCACCTGGGTCAAACCAACTGCTCATACAACTCAGCCAATCTGAGTTAGACCAACTGCACATAAGGCAACCTATGCCAAACCTGTACCAAGCTGCTTATGTACCTGTGCCAAATTAATCATATGCCTGTGTCAATCTGATCATGTACCTGTCCATAATTGCTCTATGGGAAACCTACTTTCTTACTTGGTCAAGATAGAGTTACAACCATAACTTTACTCACCCAATCATACTTAGTTAAATGACATCACAACTATTCTCACAATTTGACTGGCAACATAGTCAAGCAGAACTTGACGGACAACTTCAAACAAGCAATCAACAAACTGTAAGACAATCATGTCTTCAACCAACTTGGTCAATGCTATACCACCTATGGATACTTTCATCAATATACAGTCTCATACAATGTTAACTAAATCAAATACAGTCAATGGTTTCTCAATACTGGAATGCCCATTACTTAAGATCAATATTGACTTACTAAGTCAATGGTGAATAAAACAATTGCCCAAAACCAATCACATCTCAAATCAATCAAGAGAAGTATTATCAAATCAATCAAATAGCCTTTACTTTGTCAAATCATCAACTTGCCAATGTTACTCAGATAACAGTTAAGGCTCATAGTCAACCACTAACAAGTCAATCTTAGGTCAATCCACTTAGTCAATGACAAACCCTTACAACATTGTTTTGTCAACTCAATGAAGGTCATCAATTAAGTCAAAGGGTACTGTCAATACAGTCCTAATATAATACTATTCAAAATGCAATGGAAGAATGCTAATTCAATGATGACTTGTCAAATCAACATCAAGTATACATCATAATGCATAGGAGAGCATCATCACACTATGGTATGCATGTACATCATATTGTATAGGAGTGCATCAACTTCATAGAGTGTACATCATTATCACATGCATTATCATCATAAAGTGTATAATATCATAGCATAAAGGTATGCAACTTCATCATCATATCCTCCATAATGACTTCAAATATATATACCAATATATAGGCTCACATACTAATATCAAAGATGAACTCTATCCATGAGAGACATGTGCCATTACAAGAGAAACATAGAAGCATGAGCCATACCTTTTTGAAGATCATAAGGTCAAGAAACAATAGAAAAACCAAAATAAACTCTATATCATGTCATCACATAGCCCTCGTAACAAGCTTTCCAATGAGCCAAGAATTTTGTAATTCCGATTCCGTATGAGAAAGTTATGCCAATTTTAGTGAAGATACCCCAAAAAAATTTCTCCTCCACAAAATTTCGCGCTTTTCTCCAAGAGTTGCGAAATTCCAATTGATGAGAAAATGAAATGTTTGATATTCTATTTATATAGGTCGTGGAGGAAAGTTATTACTTCAAACAGGGCCGACATGCAATTCAAAATTACAAATAATTAAATTTTCTTTTGTTAGGTCGGCTCACCCAAAAAGGTGGGGTACACCAACTTCAAAAATTCATATCTCTTCAACCATAAGGAGTTAGAAGATGCTCCACATATCAATGGAAATGGCTTGACGAGGACTATCTCCCTATGATGGGTTTATTTGCAAATTCTTGGTCTAATACCCTTAAATTATTCAATGTGTCCAGGACGTCAAAGACCCCACACATGAGGGTGCCAAAGACCATACCACTAACTACAAGAGTTTCAAAGTCTTCTTCAACATATCAAGGCACGTCCGTGGGATCTACCTCCATCTACATCCCAATAGCCATATAACCACAAATATGACCATACATCACCATGGTTCAAGACCCAAGGCACCACATGCAAGGGTTTCAAGGACTCTTTCAAGGATATCATATAATATTTAAACAAGATACTTTCCATGGACTTCAAGCCCATCACATAGGACTCTGTCGCCAAGTAATGAGGGAATCATGACCAAGGATTCTATCATATCAAAGGCTCCAACAATCATGGGATTACAAACCACCATATGTATGGATTCCAAGACCCAAATCATTTCCAAATGCACCATCAATGATCATATAGTGTCCAAGGGTCATCATGCCGCCATTTATGTGGGTGCCAGACCTTCTCATGCATAATGACCATCTCCAAGGGTTCCATGACCCCAACAAGGGATACACGGGCATCAAGATCTTCGTCAAGGGTTCTAAGTCTTCATTAAGTCATTAATGGCCACATCATCACCTTTAAGGGGACAAGGACCATTAAGCCATCAAATGTGGGTCCAAGGACTTCTTCATCAAGCAAGGGGATTCATAGGCTTCTTCAACCACCTCAACCACACCAGGAGACCTCCAAGGGTCAAGATCCATCATGACATCACCTGTGGGGTTGCTAGACCTTCTCTTGGGGTACCATGACCTCAATAAACACAAATGACCACTGAAAGGGTCATTTGGACTCTTGCAACTTGTTCAACACTTTTGTAGCGTACTGGGGCATAAGTTGTGGTACTGGGGAAACAAAGAAACAATTGGGGAAACGCAAAACCTCTTTGGGGTACTTAAACACTCTACAGGGTGTTCAGGGCTTTTGTCATTGTCCCAAGGGCTCCAAGGGCTTCAAACTTGGGCTTGGACAAGATCAAAAGGTCTCCTTAGACACTGACAATTACTTAACCCTCAGGGGCTCCTCAAGGGGCACCAAGACATGTTGGCATCAATGACTATACACTGTTGGCATCAATGACAACTTAATCAACACCTCCTTGAGCATACCTGGAAAATGAAGAAGAATGTTGCTTGTGACGAGGATTACTTCCCACAAAGATCAAATGCCAAACTTGATGAAGCCCTTCTTGCTATGCGTTTTGCCTCCTTCAACCAATTTGCCCTCCTCTTCCTGTCAACCAAGGACACAAAGATAATCAGTCAAAAGAAATGCAGGTAGATGCAAACAAAGAATGAATAAACATGAAATTGTTGGTGCAAAGACAAAACAACTCCCTGTAGACCCAAAACGTCTTGATGAAGATAGTAGGGTAGGCCTCCCCACCAATACGCCGTCCTCCAAAACATCTTCTTTGCCTGCAAATCGTGTTAGTGAAGATAAAATCCAAGATGGCCACCAATGTCTGTTAGTGCAGAGGAAGAAGCATTTACAATCACCACAAACAAGCATTCAACTCCATGATCCAAGATGACGAAGAAAAATATTTTCTTCCAATAGCCAAGAGCCAAAAATCTCTAGATGCCTTTACAATGAGGGGGTCTCCTCCTTTTATAGGAGAGAAAGACCAAAACCCTAAACCACTTTTGAAAACTATTGGTTGAGATCAAAAGATATAACAATGTACTCAACGGCTAAGATGAGCCAACACAACAATAGACATGGATCACTCAAAAAAGAGGATGATGTCATGGCTAAAAAGCCTCTAGGAGGGGTGACGTCATACATGGGGGGTGGCTAATAACATAGGTGCCACAACATAATGACAAGGACAAGTGACTAGAAGCACATGGTGGGGCTAGGAGGTATTATTCCCCTTCACTAGCATGTCCCCATGGCACAATAATATGAAATATGACTCAATGACATGTCCAAGTATACAAATGATCAAATCCTGTCCACATCATCAGAGAGAGAAATACAATAAAAGAGATCCTGTAGCCCATGTGGACCCCACTGACTGGTGCCAACTGATCTGGAGGAAGGGGGATACACCATGGATGACCTCTGAGTTGACCAGGTGTCAAAAACTTGCCTCAATTGCCCAAATCGAATTCTTCAATGACCTTTTTATTCCATTTTTTAATCCTCCTGGAAACCCTCAAACTCACCAAAACTGCCTCTGGAGTGCTTGTGTTGTCAAACTGAGTGTACCATGCTGTTTGGAAGGGGGGTATAATGGTAAAAACAAATGGCTGGACCGCCCCCTTCCTCTGTAGCGCCCTAGGCAATGACTTGCCTCCAATGCTCTTGCGGGACAGGCCACATCAGCATTCCCAAACTGGTCAACAGGAGGATAACTGCTAATATCATGCCTAGGAGTGCCCGGAACTGAAAGATAAGTGTCTCAATGGATCCAGAAGACCCAAATCCACTAGAGATGAGTACTCATACACCTCATGATAACTTGTGAGGTCATCTGTAGGGTCCACCATACCCGGACAGTGTAAAATATGATGATCTGGAAACAATAATAAAAATGACCAACTATATCAATCATCATTTGGAGCATATTTCCAACATATGGAATCATCAATAGGTGCATGTGGGACCATAGATCAACATCATAAAGCATAAGTGGTCCATCTCATCACGGATCCCAAGAATGACCAAGGTCAAACTATGTTTGACTAGGTCAAAATACAACCAAAGACTAGATTATAACAAATGACTAAGACATGTTCCTTTAACCATATTCACAGCTTAACTTAAAGTATAAACATCAATCAAGTGGCAGTTAATACATAGATATTCAATGTTATTTATAACTTGCACCAAAGCTTTAAAGACATACTTCATCCAATGGACATGGCCTAACTACTAGCATAGGGTGAAGGCTAAGGACAAGGCTAGGTAGAAGGGATGACTTGACCAACTTAACTAAGTGATACTTTGGACGGGGAAAAGGGGAGCTACACTCTGTGCTGGACAAGATGAACAAAGGGAATGACAGTGCCTCACAAATGGATAAGTTGTTTAGAGAGTGTTTATTCAACCTTGGCAGAAATGTCTACTACTAGAAGCGTCACTCTGGCTCTAGGGGACACTTTGATTTAGTTGTCCCTTACTCCATCTCAAATCATAATCCGCAGGCTCAATGAGGTATTTTTCCATATGAGGTCAGCAATCTTTAGATTTAGCATTTGTTTAACCATTGCTTTTTAGGACCTTTCATTTCATTTCATAGCCAACAATCATTTAGATATAGCATTCATTTTTCATTTGCTTTTTAGGCCTCGTACAACACCTCTGGGATTTCACATGTACTAATAAGCACAACTAATTGCAACTTGCATCCGGGGTGCATTTACATTTCCGAGTATTTCATTGCATTGCATTTCATAGCCCTTTTCATTGGGCTTCCATTAGTTTCCAAAGTAGTACATTTTGCTTCAGGTTTTAGCCATCAGCAACTCAAGCAACTAGGGGGAATTCCGCACAAAACCACACATTGGGGCAACCGACTAGAATGATAACGGCATAAATCCAACTTACCAAAGGCAAGTTCTGTTGCCAACTCAGAGCCGAGACACAAAACTAACATGGATGTTATCCAACACAGAGGTAGGATCAGGAAAGTCCTCCATAGCAAAAGTCAAGAAGGCAAGTCAAGGTGAAAGCCAAAATAAGGAAGGTCATGGATGGATGGAGTCAAGTGAATGTGGTGCCTAAGCTAGCAAGCATAAATGTCATGAAAGACCATGTCCATGCTCATAAGAGGGTAAGTGAAACCAATGAGTATAGTCAATAAACCTTTAAGTGCAAGTAATACATCCAATTCATTATTTACATCCAACCAAGATAGTTTATTTCATTTATTAAATAATACTGCCACATCATGAGTTATATACCAAGTTAATGCTATGAAGATGACTAAAACAACAAGATAATAATCAATGCTAGCAATCACAAGTCTAATGGTCATATCACTGCATATCAATAATCATCATCTAGAACCAATGAAACATTGCTGCAATAATAACAACTGGAACTCTGGGCACTGAACTGAATCTGTATGGAACAAAAGGTCATATCGGTCATCAAATCTAAGCTCTCAAGGCTCAGCCTTGGCACAAGGTCTACAAAATGTCTGATATAAGCTGCTCTGATATCTAAGTGATCATAAATGGTGCTGCTCATCATGATTGATCTCTGTAAAGGAAAAGCTCTGAAAAGTGCAGATATCTGCTGAGCAAGAATAGTAGCCCAGCTACTATGGTGTGATAACATCTTGCTCCAGCTGGGACAAGTGCTCTAAGGGAGAGAGCGCTTGAGAACCTCAAAATCTCTGTTCTTGAACTGCTCCGCATCAATCTTCAATCCAACACTCACCAACTTTTGCTTTCAGCTTTATTTTGCACTTGTATCTGCACTCATGGCCACTAGAATACCGCGTGATGCATGTGTGGGATAAATATAAAATAAATGTTGAAAATGAAATCTATTCTATAACAAAAATAGAAATGCATAAAGGAAATACTAATCTAACATAATATGCAAATTTTATTAATTTTGCTGTGCAGGAGGAAGGAAGTCTTTTTGAAAAATGCATACTCAACTCACTTGACACAGAAGAACTACAAGTACTCAAAACTCAAGGAAAAATTACTTTTAAATGCATGCAGGAGAATGAGAAAAGCTTAGGAAGGAGCAAGACTCAACTCAATCAAACAACTCAACAAAAAGGAAAAGCACTCAGAAGAAGACTCAAAGGATCATCAAAAGGGAAAAGCAAAGAAAAACTCGCAATACTCAGCACTCAGAAAAAGTAAAAGGCACACAAATCCTATTGCTCAAGCGAGCTTATTCTAGAACTTACCTACTCTAAACAGTCAGCACAAATGCTAGGTAAAATCATAAATCCAGTGCAACCATTCATCGAAAAGGTTAATGATTCTTTTTCGATTTTTGTTAATAAAACAAGCCAGGATTGGGTTAAAGATTAAGGAATCCGATAGCACAATCTTCCTGGTTTGTTCAAAAATTGCAAAAGTGATTGAATGGTGCAACAAGAAATCACGCGAAGGAGAAGAATGATTGATGCAAACATCCTCCATCAAAGAATTGATAGGATCATAAAATTTATGCAAGTTATTATTTGAAATTGATGGAGGGAAAACACATGGCACGTGATTCAGCTTCTTTTCACACAAACTACTTTCCTCATTCACTTCTCTCACATATTCAATTTGGTTCTCCCTGGGACTGATGATGAAACAAAAACCAAATGAGGACAAATTAAAGCTTAGAAGACGAAAAATCAAAATCAAGCCCACTTGATGCTCAAAAATACAGAAAAGATGAAACTGATCTTTAAACAACTTTTCTAGCCACCAAGAATGATTGATAAATTGATAACAAGCATTATTGTTCCAAAGTGATTGAAAAGGGAAATGAAGTACTTTTTCTCTAATTATGGGACAATGCTCATGCTTCCTATTAAAGATTTCAAAAGAAAAATAATGACTAGACCACAAACCCAAAGAAGATTGAAAAAGCTGGGATGGGAGGGAGGATTGAAAATATGTACATTCTCCCAAGATGGATAGAAAAATTTGGACTTGGAATTTGACAAAAGGAAAAGCCTTTCAAAGTAACACTCTTTGTTCTAGGAATGATTTCAAAATTTTGATCAAGTCTACTATTTACTATCTGAGGACAAGATTGACCATAACTATCTAACTCTAAGGATTTAATAAAGTTACATTGACCAAGGAAGAAAAAATGAAAACTTAAAGACTCATTATAAGAAGTGGAACAAAGATTAGAACACCTAATGCGATTTACTAACCCATCCTCATCTTGAAATTGATCTTCTACTGTTTCATCATTAAATTCATAAGAGGATAAGTGATCATTTTCATTTAATTGATCAGGGAGAAAATTAACGAGTTCATTTATAATATCCTGATTATTTGCACAATGATCACGTGAAATCACCACTAAAGGATCTTGGTCGATGTTCCCACTTTCTTCTTCTTCAATGAGGTGATAAGGAATTGAATGATCACTAAAGATGGAATGACTAATGAGTTTCTCTGGGGGAGGAACTTCAATAGACTTACTGATTAAAAGCTCAACTTCGGAAATTTCCTCAGGAGCAAGACTAGGGCTACTTAAAAAATGATTTGAAAATTTACCATTTATACGATGATTAGGGATTTGACTTTCGATTGACTCAAAAGTGGAAGACTCATCCTCAAAAGAAATTGGACAGGAGGGGTCATCTCCGGTTGTTGACAATTCACTTGATATTTGATTATTAATTGATTCGACAATAGGATCGGAAAGGGGAAGGTTTTCATCTTGGATTTGATTTGAAGAATATATATCATCGTATTCACTTCCCCATTCTTCTAAAAATTTATGTTCAAATATGTCATATCCGGAAATGCTATTGGGTTTTAAATTCAAGAACTAGAGCTCAGCTCTTCCTTGGAAAGATGAGGCCAATAGTTTCATACATACATCCTCATGGGTTATAGATAATTCGTTAAAAATTTCCCTAAAGATGAAAAGGTGCCTTTTAGCAGAGATCTCATAACTTCCATCGAATTTAGGCAACCTTTCACGGGCTTGATAAGGAATATGATGAGGGTACCCAACAATTTTTGAGAAGTCAAAAACTTTCAATCGACCGAAAGTCCTAGGCCGCTCAGAAGCAGCCATGGATGGCAACAATTAAAAAAAATTCAAGAACCTAAATACAAAATGATGCACCCCATGGGTTCTAGATAATGATAGGATCGATCACCAGTGGAGTCACTTATGTGGAGTCGCCAGGCAGACTTTAATTATTTTCTACCAAAAGATATGTCATTAGGATAGCGGGGAGAAATGAGTGACAATGGATGGTTATGAAAGATTTAGGAAAACAAATGATAACCATCAAATTACAAGACCGAATGCGATAAGATATGAATTATGCATGGATACTCGTAGACACCTAAGGTAAGCCTCTACCTCACTGGCAACGACGCCAAAAATGTTATCACACAACTTGTAGTTGTCCTTGAAGGTATCCCATCCGGGATGGTAGAGGTGTTGGACAACTAAAGAGGTGACCCAAGGCTAATCTATGAAGAATCAAGATCAAGGAGGAGACCCTAGCTAATCTATGAAGACTAGCTAACCCAAAGACTCCTAGGGAAATGTGTAAAGTTATGCAAGGAGATCAATGGTGCATGATTTAGATCTAGAAAGATAAGTGGACCCAAGATGGTTATGGCTTGGTTTAGAGGCTTAAGCAAGGGACAAATGTTTCAACCAAGTATTTGATTAAGGTCACTTATGGGGTTAAGTAAGTAGATCTAAATAAGAGCTAATGCCACGAAAATTACCCAAGCGGGACCCACCCCTTAAAAAGTGGAAAATGGTCCAAATAGGGCCCACAAGGTCAAATTTGAAATGAAAAGGTATTAGGGGGTATGCTATAGCATGGATCTATGGATTTGACCAAGAATTAGCCATACCCAAGCATGGGATCTAGCAAATGGCCACCTACCCAAGGAGTGCGACTTGCCTCAAGGAGGACTAGTGCCTTAGTTGGAAGGGCAAATAGAGTCGGATGTCCACCAAATTGTAAATCAGGATAGTTAAGATGATTATCTAGGTGGGTCTTAAATGTCAAGTATAAGCCATGGCTAGATCTCCATAGATCTAATGCATCACCTAGTGACCCAAGTGGGGCTCAACCCTCAAAATGAGGAATGGGGTCCACAAGGTGAAAATCAACAAGGTGAAGCACTAGAGGTAGGTTTTAAGGGTTGATCTATTCAATGAAGCAAGAATCTCACCTACCCACGACTTGGAACTAGCAAACTAGCCTCCCTCAAGGAATGCGTTTTCACTCAAGGAGGACTAGGTGCCTTGGGAAATGGGCCAAATGGAGTCCAATCACCCCAAACTATGGATCCGAATTGCCGTGGATACTATCGAGGTGGGTTTTAAGTTTTATCCCCAAAAGCATGCTAGATCCAAGTAGATCTAAAAAAAATGTAAAAATGAGGGTTTTGACAAATGAGGGTTTGTAGATCTAAGAGAATAAATGGACAAGGAAGAAGAATAACGTACCTCCTTGAGCGTACCTGGAAAATGAAGAAGAATGTTGCTTGTGATGAGGATTACTTCCCACAAAGATCAAATGCCAAACTTGATGAAGCCCTTCTTGCTATGCGTTTTGCCTCCTTCAACCAATTTGCCCTCCTCTTCCTGTCAACCAAGGACACAAAGATAATCAGTCAATAGAAATGGAGGTAGATGCAAACAAAGAATGAATAAACATGAAATTGTTGGTGCAAAGACAAAACAACTCCCTGTAGACCCAAAACGTCTTGATGAAGATAGTAGGGTAGGCCTCCCCACCAATACGCCCTCCTCCAAAACGTCCTCTTTGCCTACAAATCGTGTTAGTGAAGATAAAATCCAAGATGGCCACCAATGTCTGTCAGTGTAGAGGAAGAAGCATTTACAATCACCACAAACAAGCATTCAACTCAATGATCCAAGATGCCGAAGAAAAATATTTTATTCCAATAGCCAAGAGCCAAAAATCTCTAGATGCCTTTACAATGAGGGGGTCTCCTCCTTTTATAGGAGAGAAAGACTAAAACCCTAAACCACTTTTGAAAACTAGTGGTTGAGATCAAAAGATATAACAATGTAATCAACGGCTAAGATGAGCCAACACAACAATAGACATGGATCACTCAAAAAAGAGGATGACGTCATGTCTAAAAAGCCTCTAGGAGGGGTGACGTCATACATGGGGGGTGGCTAATAACATATGTGCCACAACGTAATGACAAGGACAAGTGACTAGAAGCACATGGTGGGGCTAGGAGGTATTATTCCCCTTCACTAGCATGTCTCCATGGCACAATAATATGAAATATGACTCAATGACATGTCCAAGTATTGATCAAATCCTGTCCCCATCATCAGAGAGAGAAATACAATAAAAGAGCTCCTGTAGCCCATGTGGATCCCACTGACTGGTGCCGACTGATCTGGAAGAAGCGGGATACACCATGGATGACCTCTGAGCAGACCAAGTGCCAAAACCTTGCCTCAATTGCCCAAATCGAATTCCTCAATGACCTTTTTATTCCATTTTTTAATCCTCCTGGAAACTCTCAAACTGACCAAAACTGCCTCTGGAGTGCCTGCGCTGTCAAACTAAGTGTACCATACTGTCTGGAAGGGGGGTATAATGGTAAAAACAAGTGGCTGGACCACCCCCTTCCTCTGTAGCGCCCTAGGCAACGACTTGCCTCCAATGCTCCCGCTGGACAGGCCACATCAGCATGCCCAAATTGGTCAACAGGAGGATAACTGCTAATATCATGCCTGTGCCTAGAACTGAAAGATAAGTGTCTCAATGGATCTAGAAGACCCAAATCCACTAGAGATGAGTACTCATACACCTCATGATAACTCGTGATGTCATCTGTAAGGTCCACCATACCTGGACAGTGTAAAATATGATGATTTGGAAACAATAATAAAAATGACCAACTATATCAATCATCATCTGGAGCATATTTCCAACATATGGAATCATCAATAGGTGCATGTGGGACCATAGATCAACATCATAAAGCATAAGTGGTCCATCTCATCACGGATCCCGAGAATGACCAAGGTCAAACTATGTTTGACTAGGTCAAAATACAACCAAAGACTAGATTATAACAAATGACTAAGACATGTTCCTTTAACCATATTCACAGCTTAACTTAGAGTATAAACATCAATCAAGTGGCAATTAATCCATAGATATTCAATGTTACTTATAACTCACTTGCACCAAAGCTTTAAAGACATACTTCATCCAATGGACATGGCCTAACTACTAGCATAGGGTGAAGGCTAAGGACAAGGCTAGGTAGAAGGGATGACTTGACCAACTTAACTAAGTGATACTTTGTACGTGGAAAAGGGGAGCTACACTTTGTGCTGGACAAGCTGAACAAAGGGAATGGCAATGCCTTACAAATGGATAAGTTGTTTAGAGAGTGTTTATTCAACCATGGCAGAAATGTCTACTACTAGAAGCGTCACTCTGGCTCTAGGGGACACTTTGATTTAGCTATCCCTTACTCCATCTCAAATCATAACCCGCAGGCTCAATGAGGTATTTTTCCATATGAGGTCAGCAGTCTTTAGATTTAGCATTTGTTTAACCACTGCTTTTTAGGACCTTTCATTTCATTTCATGGCCAACAATCATTTAGATATAGCATTCATTTTTCATTTGCTTTTTAGGCCTCGTACAACCCCTCTGGGATTTCACATGCGCTAATAAGCACAACTAATCGCAACTTGCATCCGGAGTGCATTTACATTTCCGAGCATTTCATTGCATTGCATTTCATAGCACTTTTCATTGGGCTTCCATTAGTTTCCAAGGTAGTACATTTTGCTTCAGGTTTTAGCCATCAACTACTCAAGCAACTAGGGGGAATTCCACACAAAACCACACATCGGGGCAACCGACTAGAATGATAACGGCATAAAATCCAACTTACCAAAGGCAAGTTCTGTTGCAACTCAGAGCTGAGACACAAAACTAACATGAATGTTATCCAACAACGAGGTAGGATCAAGGAAGTCCTCCATATCAAAAGTCAAGAAGGCAAGTCAAGGTGAAAGCCAAAATAAGGAAGGTCATGGATGGATGGAGTCAAGTGAATGTGGTGCCTAAGCTAGCAAACATAAATGTCATGAAAGACCATGTCCATGCTCATAAGAGAAGACCAGCCTGGGCACGTGAATTAATTCAAGATGCAGGAAAGTATGGTGCTCCAGAAGGCTCCAGTAGAGAGATCAAGAGACCAAGGCCATATTCTAGCTATGTACCCTTGATGTGCAATCTTGTTGAAGAAGAACCAGCTTGTTTTGAAGAAGCAGTAAAGAAGAAGGAATGGTTGGATGCCATGAATGGAGAATATCAATCCATCATCAAGAATGATGTTTGGGATGTGGTACCAAGACCGAAGGACAAATCAGTTGTTTCATCAAAATGGATCTTCAGAACAAAACATTCAGCAGATGGAAGCATTGAAAAGTACAAGGAAAGATTTGTAGCCCGGGGATTCTCGCAAAAGGAAGGAATTGACTATGAGGAGACTTTTGCCTCGGTAGCCAGATATACTTCGATTAGAACCATTCTTGCCTTGGCAGCCAAGATGAAATGGAAGCTACATTAGATGGATGTGAAGACTGCTTTCCTGAATGGAAACATAGAAGAGGAAGTATATATCGAGCAACCAAAAGGATTTGAAGTAGAAGATAATAAGTCACATGTATGCAGGTTGAAGAAAGCACTGTATGGGTTGAAGCAAGCTCCCAGAGCATGGTATGGAAGAATTGACAGCTTCCTGATGAGCTTGGGCTTTACCAAGAGTAAAGCAGATTCTAATCTTTACTACAAGATTATGAATGATGAACCCATGATACTATTATTGTATGTGGATGACTTATTTCTTACTGGAGAAGACAAGCCTATTGTTGAATATAAGAAGAGGCTTGCAGCAGAATTTGAGATGAAAGACCTTGGCAAGATGCATTATTTTCTAGGTCTTAAGGTATGGTAGTTTCTAGACGAGATTTTTCCGAGTCAAGGAAAATACACAGTAGAGATCCTAAAGAGATTTGGGATGCTGGATTGCAAGGCCATGACCACTCCGATGGTGACAAACTTGAAGCTTCTAAGTGATGCTTCTTCAGAGAAAGTGGATGTCACCATGTATAGATAGATTATTGGGTCATTTATGTATTTGACCAATACTCGTCCAGATATATGTTTTGCGGTAAACACTTTGAGTCAGTATATGGTGGAACCCAGGAATGTTCACCTGATTGCAGCAAAACATGTGATGAGATATCTGAAGGGTACATTGGATTATGGACTCAGATATGCCTCAGATAGTGAGTTCAGACTGTATGGGTACACAGACTCAGATTGGGCTGGAAGTGCTGAAGACAGAAAGAGCACTTTAGGATGTTGCTTTAGTTTGGGATCAGGTGTGATCTCATGGCTTAGTAGAAAGCAACCCTGTGTCGCACTCAGTACAGCGGAAGCTGAATATGTTGCAGCTTGTTCAGCTTGTGGTGAAGCAGTATGGCTTCGCAAGATGTTGACAGGATTGTTCGATGCAGAGATTGATGCTACGGAGATACTCTGTGATAACCAGAGTTGCATCAAGTTGACAGAAAATCTTGTGTTTCATGACAGATCGAAGCACATCGAGATTAAGTTCCACTATATTCGGGATATGGTGCAGAGGGGAGCTGTGAATCTCGAGTATGTTCCTACAGAGGAACAAGTTGTTGATGTGCTGACTAAGCCTCTAGCTTGTGTGAAGTTTGAGTACTTTCGAGACAAGCTTGGTGTGGTCTAGAGGGACCTGTTATCACCCAAACTGTAGTTACCCCTATGGATGTATCCAGTCATGGATGGCAATAGGGAAGGGCAACTAAAAAGGTGCAACCACGATCACCTCGACCTCCAATATATGGTTGTCGCGCCAGTCGAGGCAACCTTCGCTTTATGTTATCTAGCCCAGACAACAAAGGGGGAGACCCGATCTACTCCCGACAGGAGAGATCAAAACCAAGACACCAAATCAGGGTATTTCTAAGTGAAGTTAGGTGTATGGTTTATCCTAGACCTTATAGGTTGAAGTCACAAGCCAAGTGAGGGGTTCAATAGGTATAGCTTTAGTTCATGGTTGATGTAAGAGTGACTTATAATGTTTGAAGTGAGATCTAGGGCTAGTGTACTAGTTCAATGTCAGAAGATCCACTGCCTTTGGAACCGTGTCCAGTGCAGGGTAGTTTAAGGGTTGTATTGGGGCCAACTAGTACAGATGACAAGCTTGACCATGATACATGATAGCTTCAAGGGTTTAGTTCACCATGCATAGGTCAATCCACAAGTCAATCCAACAATCTATGAAAGTCGAATTAACTTGGAGAGAAGCCAGTGCCTTGGGAATTGGGAAGTGGAGTCAAAATAGGGTTGACTTGTGGTTTAGAACTCCTAGTACATGGGACAAGTAGGCAATAGAGGTCTTGATGGATGAATGTGTCTAGATCTAGGTTTGACCCAAGTGGACCACAATCCCTTAAAACAAGGAATGCTATCCCCAAGGCAAGATTTGACAAAGTGATAGTCTAGACCTAGGTTTTGAATTATTCCGGTTTCAAATCTCCAACAATCTCAAGTACCCACGTCCTAGAAGTGAGTCAACTCACTTCTCCAAGGTGGTGCGACTTTGCCCAAGGAGGTTAAAAAGTGGGGTTAGGTAGGTCAAGACAAGTCGGATGGCATCCAAACTTTAGATTCGGGTAGGTTAGTCAAGTAGGAGTATGGATCTATAATTTCGTGGCAATCCAACGACTAGATCTTAGTAGATCTGAGTTTGAGTGTTCCAAGTGGTCCAAAATGGGGATTAAATCCCTTAAAATGTGGAATAGGGCCCACAAGGTGAATTTCAGAAAAGTAACAACCTGGGTGTATGTTATTGGATGTGTAGATGACAAATCAAGTGGAATCTCAAACACCCACCACCTAGATCTAGGTCAACTTGCTCAAACTAGGAAGTGCGCTTTGCTTGGGAGGAGCTAAGTTGGCATGGGAGGGGGGTCAAACGGAAGCCAATCCTCACCAAACTATAGATCCGGGATGCCGTGGATGCTATAGAGGTGGGTTTTCAATATTATGCCCAACAACCCACTAGATCTAAGTAGATATGAGAAAATGTAAAAATGGGGTTTTGATTAATTAGGGTTTTAAATGTTTTTTGACAATTGGATAGATCATGGAGATAGAATCTTACCTTGAGATCATACCTGAGTGATGTGAATGAGATGCCTTGATGTTGAGGAAGATTCCCGCAGAGATCAAATGAGAGATTGTTGATTTGCTTGCCGAATTGATGCCCTAGCCCACAAGTGCGACCTCCTCTACCTGTCAAACCAAGGAATAGCGATTCAATCAGTAGAATCAAGCATGGAGGAAATACAAGAGAAATGCAATAGTAACATGAAATAGAAGGTCCTGGGACAGTAATACTCCCTGTTACCAACGAAGAGCTCCAAAGAAGAAGTAGGGAGAGTCTTCCCCTACCAATACCTCCTCCTCCAAGCAAATCGGCCTCCACCTGTAGATGCAAAATTGTGGTACAAAGATATGGCAAACAAGATCTCCAATAACTCAGTGCAAAGGAAGAACCAACGAACGAACACCAAAAACATTCACCACAACACTGGAGATAGATGCAATAATAATTTTCTATTCCAATAATCCAGAGCCAAAAGTCTCCTTACAATGAGAAGCTCTCTCCTTTAAATAGGAAGGAGAGGCATCAAAATCCTAACCACTTTTTGAACGAGTGGCTAAGATTAAAAGATACAAATGTCTAATCAATGGTTGAGATGAGCTCAACAATAAAATACATGGATCACTAATAAAATATTATATGAGTGGACAAAATCGCCCTAGAAGAGGGGAATCCCACCAAATCATGATGACAAAATATAATAAAGGGCTTATGGTGGGTCCAAGGGGTAATTTTATCCCTCCTTGGTCAATCCCCATAGCACAATAATCATAAAATAATCCTCAATGTACCAAATCGTGCCTCCATGGTCAAATCGTAGGCCTCAAAAAGACCTCAGAAAGTGCCATAAATGATGGATGCGGGCCCCGATGAAGCTGAAACTGCTGGAGGAGGTGTGGAGGACCTCGATCTATCATCACTGATCATCCCATGTCATAACATTGCCTCAGTAGCCCAAATCGATTTCCTCAATAGCCATTTCTACCAATCCTGAAATGCCTCGGGAAGCGTGAAACTGCCCCAAACAGCCTCCTGGAGTGCCTGCGCTGTCAAGGTGAGGGCACGAGTGTGTCCGGGAGGGGGGTATAATGGTAAAAACAAGTGGCTGGACCACCCCCTCCATCATCAGCGCCCTAGGTCAACCGGATAAAAATCTCATCTGCTCTGACAGGGCCTCCGACAGGCCAAAACTGCACTGGGACAGCCTACTGAGGCTCAATCATCACTGTAAGTGCCCGGAACTGAAAACAAACTGTCCCATTGGACTCAGAAGGTCCAAATCCATCCAAGATGTGTACTCATACACCATATGAGTCTCTGCATGATCAAAATAAATATCCAATATACCGGAACAAGGCCAATAATAATGATCTGTAAATGATCAAATAATGCTGTAACCCAAGAATCACCATCATAACCCTGTAGCTGCTGCATAGAATCATCATGTATGTATACATAGACCATATATCATCTATCCATATCATCATAAGGTCCAACATCTCATGTCCCATGGTCCTCCATGGTCAAACTGGGTCTAACCAAGACCAAATATAACTCAGACCATCATCCAAGGCTGCTGCAAAGTGTCAAGGTTAATACATGCTCTACAACTTATTCAAATAACAATTATAACACAGAGTAATCATAACTGGCGATCTAAATCCAAATATATAGTGTCGTTAATTATTATTATTACTCAGACTAGACTTTCAGGATCATACTCACTTCATAGTTGTGATCAATTTGCTAGTGAAGGGTGAAGGCTAAATTAACTGGCTAGGCCAAGGGATGACTTGACTGACTTGACTTTGTGACACTTTGGCAAGGGAAAGGGGATACACCATAGTATATACTGAATGAGCAATAACACAGGGAATGGCGGTGTCTCACAAATGGATGAGTTGTTTAAAGAGGGTTTATTCACCTTCACAGATGCGCACAATCCATAATACAAATAAGGCCAGCAATTGTTTAGATATAGCATTTAAGTTCTATTGCTTTTTGGGCCTGAAGTTTCCATAGCCTTGATCTATGTGTGTTTATAAACACATTGCATAGATTCACATTTTTTCTTTAGGCTTTCTGCTGTAGGTGTGTTTTTAAGGCACTTGTTTACCTGAGCACTTCTAGCTGTGTCATGGACAGCTTGTTTACCTAGGTATTTATTTTCCAAAAGATATAACATTTTATTTTCATTGCCATGTTCATTTGGCATCCTTCTCATTCATGTGTGTTTAGAAACACATTGCATGAATGGGCTTTTCATACAAGATATAGCATTTCATTTTTTCCAGATTTTGTATTCATGGCAGCACTAAAAGTTTCAGGTTTAGCCAACACAACTTTAGTGACTAGGGGGAATTCCAAGGAACTCCAACTCACCATAGGTAAGTTTTGTCACCAACTCAGAGCCGAGACACAATAAACAAGGAAGCTCATCCAATACAGAGGCTACAGCGGGGAAAGGTCCTCCATGCCACTAGTCAAGTAGTAAGTCAGGGTGATAATCTAAAAGGGAGGCCATGGATGGATGAAGACAATGAATAATGGAGCCAACACTAGCAAGCCAAGGTATGGTTGAATGATCACCTCTATTCTCCCTAAGGAGGGTAAAACCAATGAGTATGAATAGTGAACTTCTAAGTCTGAGTAGGGACAATGTAATATATATAATAGATCGACCAGGTCCAAATATCTATATGATCGCCAGATCATGACACTGAGTGCTAAGACATGCTATAAGAATAAGTATAAAAGCAATCTAACCATAACACCATGATATACCTGCTGAGTCATATACCTGAAAGCTCATCAACCTGTACCATCACCTGTCCTCTGGAACTGCTGCTGCAACTTTGAACACTACTGACTGCTCTGTACAAATGGTATAATGGCTATATCGGTCATCTCTCTGAGTGTCCTGAGACTCAGTCATGGCATGGGGAATACAACTGCTGTCCACAATCTGATAGTGATCCAATCTAGATGCTCATCTCAGCATCTCAAATGTAAGGGAACTGGCTGAATAGTGTACTGGAATGAGAAAAATAATGTATGGTAGCCCGGCTACTATATATGTGATAACAGGACCTCTCTAGGAAGAGAGATTGATGAAGCCTATCCGAAAGGATAGATTCCCGTCCAGGAGGGACGAAAGATGAGTACCTACTGAATGATAGAGTTCCTATCCGAAAGGATAGATACCTGTCCGTAGGGATGGATGCCTCTCCAAGGGTGAGGGAAGATCAGTACTGGCTGACTGATGGTTCCAGCTCTCACGAGCTGATGCCTGTCCGGAGGGATGGATGCCTCTCCAAGGGTGAGAGAAGATCAGTACTGGATGACTGATCGTTCTCGCTCTCACGAACTGATGCCTATCCGGAGGGATGGATGCCTCTCCAAGGGTGAGGGAAGATTAGTACTGGCTGACTGATGGTTCCAGCTCTCACGAGCTAATGCCTGTCCGGAGGGATGGATGTCTCTCCAAGGGTGAGGGAAGATCAATACTGGCTGACTGATAGTTCTAGCTCTCACGAGCTGATGCCTGTCCGGAGGGATGGATGCCTCTCCAAGGGTGAGGTAAGATCAGTACTGGCTGACTGATGGTTCTAGCTCTCACGAGCTAATGCCTCTCCAAGGGTGAGGGAAGATCAGTACTGGCTGACAGATGGTTTCAGCTCTCACGAGCTGATGCCTCTCCAAGGGTGAGGGAAGATCAGTACTGGCTGAATGATAGTATCAGTACTTAGTTACTGATTGTTATTGCAGGTGTTCCAGCTGATGGTGCTGTTGATGAGGATGTTCCAGCTGATGATGATGTTGTTCCAATTGATGGTGCTGCTGATGAGGATGTTCCAGTAGATGGTGTCCCAGTTGACGAGGTTGCTGGGAGCAGAAGATGTTCCAACTGATGATGTTGCTGATGAGGATGTTCCAGCAGGAGAAGTTCCAGTTGACGAGGATGCTATTCCAGTAGATGATGTTCCAAGTTCCAACAAGAGGATGATTGCTGATGATGATGCCGCTGACGATGATCATACTTCAGCAGATGATGATGTTGCTACTCCGCAGATGATGCCCCAAGATAGATGATGATCCAAAGCCTTCCTACGACATATAGAAGTTCACAAGTCAGTTGTGCAGATGTTGTTACTCGCAGAATACCTTCCTAGTTAAGAGGGAGTGTTAAAATAATGTAACTGCGGAAGATATTCTATTTATATTATTGTATTCCTCCTACGGGAGTTGATGGTCATGTAATTAATAATGTAAAGGTCATTGAAAGAATCAATGTAAACCCTAGGACATGTGTCGGCTTAGAAAAGCCCCTAGAAGATTATTATATTATGTAATTGACCAGTCAAGTAGACAAGTCGGCCCTGTTGGGGAATTTGTCACCCCAACAGAAGAATATAAATAGAGGACCTCTCTCTCACTTCTAACCACTCATTCACTCAAGCAAGTTGCATAAGTGAAGAAGAGAGGTGCGCACAAGTGGAGGAGTAGCTGTTTTGTCTTGGGGTTATCTTGTACTTTGTGATTTCTATATTGAGGAAGGCTTTGCTGGGTTTTCTACCCCAAGAGGGTTTTCCAAGATAAATTGTGTCTCTTGTCTTTTATGCTGTGCTTGTTTATCTTTCAGTAATTGTTTATATGCTATATGCTGCTCAAGTAAAAACTAACAGGGATTGCCATAAATACCAAAAAAGAAGTGCATTTTTTTTAATATACATTGGGAAGGATAAACTGTTACTATTATTTTTCCTGGCAGGTATAGATTATTTCGGCATAAATACACAACTGTCTTCTCAGACCATCTTCAGATTTTATTGTAATGTTAATTAGGATGCAGTTCTTCCTACTTAGTAGTTGCCAGTTAGTGGAGTCTAGAATTAGACAGACAATTTGATGAAGGTTTCTACTTTGACATGCAGGCTGCATTTTTTTTACATGAAAAGTGTCCCTGGGTTTCAAGTGACCTGGATATACTGTCTGTCATCAGTAAAATTAACATTTAATAACTTTTGTCTATTAGGAAGGGAAATCCCTCTAATTTGTCTTAGAATTTGAGCAGCTTCAAGAAGATATCCTAGGACCTAAAGCATCCGCTGCAATAACATATAAATAAGGGAGCCAGGGATGAGGTCTCCTTTCACTATCCAAGAAGTTGTGCCCACAGAACGATTTCCTTCATTAAGAACTAGAATGTGAGACTTGATTTTTTTTTCCAAGTAAATATCCCGGGGAAAACCCCCAGGTACTTCCCCTCATTTTGAGGACGGTACCCAGTGTAAATTCTCTTGGGCACAAGGCCAAGTCAACAACAGGGCTTGAAGCCATTACAACAATATACTCATTATGAGATCAACATGTCACTTAGGGGAATAGAACTTGGGCGGGACTGGGGAGGATAACACTCTATCCCACAACCACTCGGACTAGACCCAATTGACAATGTGATTCACTACAACATCACTGGAAATTTTGATTGTGATTCCAGTCCTTTTGATTTGATGCCTGAGGTCTGGCAAGATTCACTATAACATCACTGGAAATTTAAACTTAATCTCAACTTACATTTCCACTGTTACAAAATCAAAACGCAGATGTCATTTAAAAACCTGCCAAGTTGTCAATGGGGGCTTGGTTGGTTGGTAAAGCAGGGGTGCTGTTATTCCCCCAAGTACACGTTCTCTCGTCATTCGTGCCCGTGCAAACAGTCCAGTTAATGTGGCTTTGTTGGTTGGTAAAGCAGGGGTGCTGTTATCCCCCCAACAAGGTTCAAATCCCCCATGTTAGTTGGTAAAGCAGGGGTGCTGTTATTCCCTGAACCAAGGTTCAAATCCCCCAAGTACATGTTCCCCCTCTGGGTGCCCATGCAAGCAGGCCATTTAATGCGGCTTGGTTGGTTGGTAAAGCAGGGGTGCTGTTATACCCCTCCCACCATTTAAAGCCCCCAAGTACATGTTTCCATTCCATTTTAAACAAATGTCTGAGTAACATATCCTATAGCATTGCCACCTCCAACAATTCAAACTATTTGTTTTCAATGGCAAATTTGCACAAGTAATCAAAGTGGAAACCTCTTTTTTCTACAAGTTGGCATTGAGGCTCATTATGATGATGATTATCTCGAAGTTCCAACAACTTTAAGACCACCCATGGAGTTAGTTTGAGACCTGCACAATGAGACAATTTTACAGAAGTCTAGCTTTCTGAGCGTTGGAGGTATATTCTCCTCATCTTCTACAGGTCTCTTGAACATAGCATCAAGTTCACGGCAAAGATTTCACAAGCAATAAATGGAAACTTGAAGGCTCATCTAATGTTTGCATCCTTTGGTGGTTGTTCTACAATATATCGTAGCATCTGTCGCACCTATGATCTACCTAGAAGAAAATTAGTAAGTCAATTATTCAAAGCTTTGCATTCTTAAATAATTTCGTCCTCATCGAAAAGCTCTTACAAGGTGTAATTTTCTCTCCCCAACAACGTCTCTACCTAATTCTTGCAACACATGAACTTGAATGCTTGTTTAACCCAATCTCGAAAACCGTTAACAGACTGCAAAGGTCACCCACATTACAAAATTCCAAGAATTACAATTCCATTTAGTCGTCAATTGAAAGGACAACCCGCTTGAAAAGGGAGATCCTATTCAACCAGCGTTCAAAACCATCAACAACTCCTCAGATATTACATTATGCATGGGAATGTGGTTTACAGGTGAGTTCCTTGGACCACTTTAATGTTGCAATTAACATCCATACATGGGACCCTGGTTTATGGTTGTGCATCATTGCTACAAGTGTTGAGGGCAATTCCTCTTGAAAGGGGATGGAATAGTGGGATCCTCCCAAGGGGTGTAATAGGGGCAAGCCTATGGACTCATTAGAGTTAATAATAGGATACGTATAGTGGCCAATTAATATAATGTGGACTGTGTCCACTATTAAATAAGGCCCACTAAGTAGTTAGCATTATATATATGTAATGTGGCCTCATTAAAGAAGGCTCACCAGGTAGTTAGAATTTGGTTATGGTTAGAGTCCTCCTTATGTGGGTATGTATTGGAATATTATTGTATTGGAGCCTAGCTCATTGGGAGGTTGCCCCCTCGAAGAGGCAAGTAGGAGTTGATCCTTCCATCCAAGGATCATTGTATCGGGTTACCCTACCTCGAGGGTTTTGATATTGAATAAAGCATTGAGCATTATGAACATATCACTTGGAGAATGCAAAGTTGATCATTCCAAACAAAGAGATGTTGGGATCATTGAATGGGGTCAAGGCCATCTAAAGAAAATGCATTACTAGTTGTTGGTTGATTAGTCATAAGAGTAAGAGGGTCTTCAACTATAGGCTAACAAAGAGATTCAATGATAGTTTGTTCTGCAGTATAAAATTCTTTCATATCTAATTTGGGAAGGGATTCAACTATGGGTGCCAACTTCCTTATTTTAGTCCTGGAGAGACTAGAAGAATCTTCAGTAGTTTGTTAAGCTTTGTAAGTGTGATGTCGGTTTTAGTTTTAATATTGAGAAGCCTCTTGAAGGCCATGTGGTTCACTTTCATTAGTTATTGTTTGTCGTGTGCATTATATCGCGAATTCTCTTGGTCGTGAGTGTTGGGAAGCTTTGAATGAAGATAAGCGTGAGATACATTTCATTAAGATAACTCAAATATAAATACAATGAGATATGACCCTTGGTTTCATCTTCCAAGAGGTCTCTTGGACTCCACTATGACTCTTCCTATTCATCTATGACTCTTTACGTGAATAGCAATAATAATACAATATACTTTTATCATAACCCTAAAGGATTAGGTTTCCAACATTCCCCCCCTTAATCCGAAGGGGTGCTTGTGAGTCCAAGCATCTTTCTGAAGGAGAGTTGAAATTTGGAAGTGGACAGCTGTTAAAGTTTGAACATTTCCTAATTAACTCAACAATCTGATCATTTGCCAAGTCATCATCTGCTAAATGGCGAAAATATGACTAAAGTGCTCTCTGAATTGGTGGTTTTGAGATAACCACAAACCAATGGCTAGCAAAAGCCGATGTCTTCTATTAAATAATGTTTTGGATGACAACAAACCAAGGGTTAGCAAAGGTCGATGTCTTCTGCTAAATGCGGGTTTAGGATGACCACAAACCAAGGGTTAGCAAAGGCTGATTTCTTCTACTAAATGATGGTTTAGGATGACCACAAACCAACAGATACTCTAGAACAAGGCTCTAACTTTGGTTCCTAGCTACAGCTCTAACTTTCGCCTTGGCCCTGGCTTGAGGCTCTGGTTATTGGCTTTGGTTCTGGTTATGGCTCAAGCTTGCTTGTTCCTGCAGTGTAGAAGTCCACTTACTTAGCAATCCATCTGATTGATAGGGCTTCAAAACTTGAAGCCTTATTGTCAATCCATGATATTCTCCCTTGTCAAGTACAAGGTGAGAAGCAAGAAGACTTTCTACTGCAAGATGTGTCATTATTCAAGACTGAATTCTTCTATATGATTCATATATCTTCTTGGTTGTTGATGAACATTGCCAAGAATTGAACCACCCATAGTGAATATTTAATCTTTCAAGTTTCTTTAGTGTTGAACATCTACCTGAAGAATGATTATGCCTCCCGCAATGCTAACAAGGGTGGAGATCAAAATACTAATCCTCCATGTGGCCAATTCGAAGACAATGTTGGCACTGATGTTGAATTAGAACAAGTGGAGATGAATCTTCTTGAAGAAATCCAGGACTTTGAAATTGGATTGGTCTGGAATAATCTGGAATATGAAAGGTCACTTCCTTATCATATCCAGGTCCTATTCTGTGTATGTTGTTCTGATTTCTTCCCAAGGTCTGATGATGGGCTTGGAAAGAGTAGGTTGAACTTGTTCATGATAAACTTCATCTTCATTTGAAACTGCTTTTGAAGTGGTTGCACTGAGTTGGTCATGTGTCGATTGTTGATAGGAATCATTATCAAATTCAAAAATAGGGTTCTTTTAAACAAGAACTAGTTCAAAATGTTGATTCCTTCACTGTATTTGATGTAGCTGTGATCGAGTTTGGAGAAGTTCCACTTTGGCTTGCAAATCTTGCAAACAAGTTAAAATAGATTTGAGAGTTTTGTTGATTGTGATTGTATTGCCAACAACAATGATTATTAGAGTGCTCAGTAACTCCAATAATCTTTGAGTCTATACCATTTGAAAGATTGACTGAGACCTCAAAGGGATTCTTGCAACTCCACCCTTTAACAATAAGACTCAATAATTGAAATCCCAACTTAGAAAATGAAGGGTGCCATTTTCTACCAAGAATGCACCCAATACAATTCAGCTTAATTTTGATTTGACACTCATAAAAATGACTATTGCAAGTACCAAAGTACAAGTATAATTGCAAAAAATGACCGTTTGCAAGTTACAATTTAATGTTGATGTTGAAGTTGAATTGATCGTCAAAAGTGAATGCTTTACCTCTGTGGAAATAATGTAAGTCTCTACAATCACAAATAGGTTGAGATCATGCCTCTTCGATTGCCATTTGGACTTGAATGTTGTGGATTCAAGACTTGGATAATTTCTTTTCTTATTAGTTGTGGTGCCAAAGCCAACACTCCATGCCAACAAAGAGATTATGCACAATGAATAAGAATTAGAGTTCAACTAACAAATTATTGGTAAGTATGAATCCTCAAGTGATTGACACCCTGAAAATCAAGAGTTGAAGAATTTGCTTGAAGCTTCGTGACTTAAGAGGCTTAGTGCACTACTTCAAAGGGGCTTAATACACTACCAAAGGGTGAGAAAGAGCTTGTTTATTGTTGCTATCAGTTCAAAATCCTCACAAGCTTGTAACTGCCACAATGAAGGATAAAACTGTTGAAGAAAACTCTCTCATCGATTCCTAGACAAGCCATTGCTATGTATGAGCTCTTGATTGATGCCCAACAACCACACTCAGGACAAGGAACACCCAGACACAAGAAGACGATGGTTACAAAGAAACAAAATGACCACTCCCACATCTTTATGGTGTCGTATGGCTCCATACAGATGTGTGGGTACCAACAAACATGGGATAGATGTAGAGGGGATTGCGTGCTACCTTAAGAAGTTCTAGGATCGATGAAATCCGCCCACAACAATACAAGGGAGCTTAGTATAGGTAAGATATGGTCCAACAATGGAGGAAAACAACCATGAGAATGCAAAAAGTCCAAGAAAAATTACCTACACCCAACAAACCATACAACCCAAAGTTACTAATTTAGAAACCTCCTCATACATTGCAACAACTCTGTGACATGAGCCATTGATGTTTGAGATTGGATGGACATCCGATAAAGGGATTTTAATGGTTGTTGGTGTCTTGAATACATAAGTAAAACTCCATCATGCAGCAAACAATACTACTTTCAGGACCAACTCATCTCCCTTATACTCTCATTACCCTCTGGCAACCATTAGCAATATAGACAATGACTCTAACAAATGAATCGTTTAATCAAACAAACAAATAAATGTGTGTGCCAAAGGGAGGTGCCACCAACAATCCATGTGAATAGATCATGGTCGCAATTCTCACAACAATCTGAAACAATCCCTTCAGGTCCTTCAATTTGACCTTTGAGTTGAATGAGGAGATTAATCTTTGAAAAGATCCATGCCCAAAAGAATGTCTTATCAATAGTTTTAATCAATAGATTCCCATGTATCAGTTGGAAGTTGGATCAATATAATTGAAGTAGTGATGGTGGTAAGCAAGACTCGCCTCGAAATCGACCTCCAATCAATCTTCAAAAGGTCAACAAGGCATGGGCATTAGGCGTGTACGTGGGCTTCTCAATCAAATAACAGATTGAATGCGCATGTTTACTTTGGCAAGATTTGGCATCAAATGTGGTGTGTTGAATCAAAGCAGCTCCTTTACAAGAATTGCTTTGAATGCCCAAAAGAACTCCCAACAAACAAATGAATTGGCTCTAACAATTAAATTTGCCCAGTCGAATTGCAACAAGGAAAAGAGAGGGTGATATGTTTTCTGTTGAAATAGTTGTTCAAAGTGAATGCTAATCATTGTTTAGTAGTGGCGCAGGACCTCTACGTGAGAATAGTTCCAGACCTTGCGTGAGAGTATTGGATTTTCTACTCGCTCCAAGTCACGATCTGAGTAAGAATTTTTTTTTTTGTGGAAGGAGTGATCAATAAGATTAATAGGAAAACTGAGGAATTAGACAAGAAATGGTCATGGATTTATCTGAAACACTAGAGCTCTCATGCTATATAAAACTACCATAGTTTCCTTCAAGTCCTAAGAACTATAGGGCTCTGATACCATTGTTAGAAATATTTGAATGCAGATAAGCATGAGATGCATTTTATTAAGATAAATGACATATAAATACAATGAGATATGACACTTGGTTTCATCTTCTAAGAGGTCTCTTGAAATCCACTAGGACTCTTCCTATTCACGTTGACTCCACTGTGAATACTCCATAGTTTCTTTGTCAAGATTAGGATCCCACTCTTTCCCGAATGCCTTGATCAATTGCAAGAGTGAAGATATTCCCTTATGAGGAAGCTCATCATACCAATCTCTCACCTCTTTGTTATTCTATAAATCAAGAGATATTACGAACCTCTTCATTTTGAGATCCCCGTCCACAATATCCCATGCCACAAGAAATTCTTTGAACATCATAATATGCTCTGCAACTGTATCTTCATATTCATGAAATATTGGGATGGACTTGATCCACCCACGTTTATCTGACTCATTTGGATATCCTGAAATATTTGAGAAATCCAACGGAGCATACCGATTGTGCATCTGTGTTTCATCAAAGGATGCCATATCATCTTCTTATTGATAGCTGAGATTTATTGTTTGGAATTGCACCTTTTTGATTTGTTTTCTTTAGTGGAGTCGCCAAATAGGACCTGCAAGGTTATCCCTTAACGATAGTCCTACCAAAGTACAAAGCAAAACTTACCTCTTGGACTCGTTCTTGTAGAGTACCTCTTTATTTTTCTTCAGAGGAGTCGCCAGGTAAGACGTGCCAAGTTAGATCAAAACAAACCTCACCAAAGTACAAAACAAGAAAGTACATGTGGCACACGAAAGATGTTGGATGTATCCGAAAGATAAATGGATTCAACCCGAGAATCCCTCTTCAATGGAACGTCGTCACTTTTCTTTGAGTTCCCTGACAACGATGCTAAAATGTTAAGCTTGGCCGGAAATGAATGAAATAAACTTGGGAACACCTCGAATGTAATGCCATCACTTTTCCTTTGAGTCCCCGACAACGACACCAAAAATGTTATCGCTCAAACTACCATCCCTAACACAACTAGGTTGTGTGGACCAGGGATAATGTTGGTAAGCTCAGGAGAGAGTTAAACCCAATGTCACCACAGTCTAACCTCTGAACACTTCGGGTAACTCCAAACCCAGGGGGAGATCCTAATCAATGAAAGATACCTACAACCACCAACAAACCACAAATATCTTCCACAAAACCTTAATAGCTATGATCGGTGCCCTATTGGAGTCAAACAATATTAAACGAGACACAATAATCATGCAATAATGGAGTTATTCAGTTTATTACAAATTCCAAATAATATCACGCCTTTCAGGGCGATTTCACATCTCCCAAGGCACTTCCTTAGAAGAGGATGCCCTCTAGGTTTTGTGGATAAAACCCAAGGGCGAAATTTTAGGTGGACCAAAAATACCAAATCACGACTATTTTTTGATTTTTGAATTTATTTAGATTTTTAGGGTTTTTTTGTAGTAAAATATTTTAATGCATAAAATAAAACATGTAAAAATTGATAAAAGGAGGATTGATAGATAGGGTATTAGATTATTGTCCCAAATCTTAGGGCTATGAGAGATCGAGGCTAACGTCCCTCCTCTTAAGATGGTATTCAATACTTGCAACTAGGGTTAAGTTAGCAACCGCAAGGGTTAGGCAGCGAGACCCTAATTAGGGAAAATAGAGAAGTCCAAGGCCCAACAAAACAATGGAGAGCTGCTTGGTAGGAAAGTCTCCTCAAGTAAGTTGATAAAATGCTAGCAAACAAACCCTAATTCAGTCCAAAGCACTCCAAGAGCAACGTTAAACTAGGGCTAGGAGCTAAACTTACCAACATTAATCAAGAATGAGCAGGATAGTGCGTCTTAGGTCACCCTCGGGCATGAGTTATTACAACTAGTCTAGCATCAACTTAGCATGTGCAAAATCAAACCCTAGACATCCAAGAGAGAGGTGCGCATAGCTTTAAGTGCTCCAATATACCAAGAGAAAAAGAAAATAATACATAATTTGAACCCTTGTCCATGATTTACAAATGAGGTGAGGTTGTCTTATTTATATGAGACAACCCTCAACCTTTTACAAATTTGAGCCTACAATGTTAATGACAAATTATAAAATTTAAGGTTAGTTCACCCACAAAGTTCGGACTAAACCATACAATGACATAAAATATGAATAAAGATGTGCAATTAGGCTCCACCAAGTGCAAGGTGAGCCAAAAGGAGTGCATCATGCCTCAACTAACCCCAACAGATGCTTGTCCCTCGACGCCCTCCTTTTTAACATTGTAAGATTCTTCTTTAAGGAATCACGTCATGGGTTTGGAGACCAGGAGGAGGGGTTTTGCATCAAAAAAATAGGTCCAAGTGGGAAAAATGAGGTGTGCTAAACTAGGTATGACAACCCTTACACGTGCAATCACCTCTACAAAGAAAAATATGAGTGTAGCCATGTGTCCCAATGAGTTGCCTCAAGGGCACCGGACACCCAGCCAAAGGGTAGTCAACAGAGCCACTGGGTCAACACCTCCTTGAGGTGGAAACCAAGGGGGCCTGCCACGACCTAATCAGGGGTATTTAGTCCCAAAATCACCACTCTACATAATATAGCCCCAAAAAATTGGTCTTTACAAAAGAAAAAGAAACCCCTCACTCTGGTACATCTGGAAGGAACACTTTAGACACTCCGAGGCGTAACAGGCTCATTGCCCTTGCTCCAAGATGTTGTGCTCTCCAGTGAGTTGTTAGTCCAACACTCCCTCTTCCATGGTGATCCACTATCCTCATGCAGGGCGTTCATCCTCTAATTGTGTGCCACATTTTCTCTCATGTGTGCCCACTAAACTCCAATGCTCCTCCTCAACATATCTGTGCTCCTCCTCAACATATCTGTCCAGGCCCATCACCTCCATGAAATATGCTCTTCAACCCAAGTGTCCCCAAGTCAAGTGTCCAACCTCCAAGGTGTATACCACATGGTGCCAAGCTCCTGGAGCCAAGTTCCCTCCTATAAGTGCTTCTCCTCCTAGGTACGTACCTCTCCTAATCGGATAACCGACTCTCCCATTGTGTGCACCCAATGGGTTAGTCATCACGTTGATTAGAGTAACAACATCCTAGGTAAGGATGCCATGCTAGCACTCTAGCCAATGTCAAGCATCCACCTAAATTGAGCCAACCATATGTCCATGAAGTATTCCCGAGGGATTATTGCTGGGTGAAAACAATTTTGGAGTAAAAGGTAACATATAGTAGCACTGACCTTCTAAGTATAATAATCCTTAATAAATTTATTTCCAAATTGATAAGGAGTAGAGCATGGCTTACAATCTTCCATATTAAATCTCTTCTAGAGATTCAATACATAGTTAGGCTGAGAAATGAAGATACCATTATCCAACTACATGACTTGGATGCTAGAAAGAAATAAAGCAGGCCCAAGTTTATCATCTCAAATGTATCCTTCAGTTGCTGCTTTAAATCAAGAGTTAAATCACCATTATTTGTACTGATATTCAAGTCATCAAAATATAGCACAGTCAATATAACTACATCAAGCAGATGTAGTACATAAATACTGTGATTTGATTCAAAGAGCTTGAAACCAAGATGGAAAAATAACTTATCAATCTTCTCATACCACAGCCTAGGCACTTGTTTCAAGCCATATAAAGAAATTTTCAATTTGCATGCAATTTTTTTATCGTTCACAAAACCAGGTGGTTGTTCCTTATAGATCTCTTTAGTGAGATCCCCATGTATGAAGGCATTTTTCACATCCATTTGATGTACCCCTAACCAAAAATAGTAGCAAAAGAAAGGACAATTCAGACATAATTCATCTGAGCGACAAGAGCAAAGGTCTCTATGTAGTTGATGCCTTCCTGTTGAGAAAAATCTTTGGCTATCAATTGAGGTTTATGGCTCTCAACAACACCATCCGAAATGAACTTAGTCTTATGAACCCATCTACATTTCACCACTTTCTTTCCTTGTGGACAAGGAAGCAATTTCCAAGTATGTTTTGTTAGTAGGGAATTGTATTCTTTACTCATTGTAGTTTCCTATTTTGCTCTGTCATGTGCATTTGCATAGGTTTCAGGTTCACAAGTCTCCAATACACATGCCATAAGTGCACATTGACCTGTTGTTTCTCATTACAAGTCTTCCTCGCATCCGTTGCATTTCCTGCATCATCTCTAGTATCTTCAATGGGTTTAGTGACCCATTTAGGATAATGAATCTCTCTCGCAAGAGTTGATTCAACATAGCACTAAATAGGAATGGAATTAGCCATAATGTCTTTAGATTCTCCATCAAAACTTTGACCCAGAGTTAATTCACTAGCCCTGGTTGAGTCAGGAGTTACCCTAGTCATTTTAGAAATCACATTAAATGATGTAGAGATCATGCTAGTTGATTTAGAAATCTGCAAACCTTCAATTGAATCAAGCCTCAAAACATCAGAAAAAGATGTTAATATAGCACTAGAATTCTATGCATCAAAGATAACATCCTTTTGATTGATCACTTCTTGTTTGATTGGATCAAACAACTAATAAGCTTTTGATTCTTCAGAACACCTTGCAATGATGTAAAAATGACTTTTGGGATCTAATTGCTTCTGCTTGTCATCCAGAACATAAGCCCAAGCTATGCCCAGAGTTTTTGAGATGTCCTACAGATGGTTTCGTTTCACCTTATTTTTCAGAAGGAATCACATCCCATATTTCGTGCATACCTTGTTCATAATATAATTTGTGCAATCAATAGCGTTTGCCCAAAAACTCATTGGTAGTCCCTTTCCCCAAAGCAAACATCTAACCATCTCAATCAAAGTGTTGTTCTTTCTCTTAGCAAACACCATTTTGTTGAGAAGTATAACGTACTGATCTTTGTTATGAGATACCATGCTGTGAGGGGTATCCTTCGAAAGCATAATTCACATATTCTCCTCCATTATAAGACCTCAAACATTTCATCGGTGTACCACATTGTATGATGTATCTCAGCCAATGTCCCAAATTCTTTGAATTTCTCATAGATCATTCCTAGTTCTTTAGGAAATAAACCCAAATAAACCTTGAAAAGTCATCAATAAAGGTTAAAACATACCTTGTACTAGCTAAGAAAGGATGATTCATTGTACAAAGGTCACTGTGCACAAGCTCTACTTGTGTCTTTGCCTTCCATGACTTCTCTTTTTCAAACACTTCAAGCACTTCTTGTTGATGCTTACCAAGAATGCAACCCTCACATACACCTTCATGAGGAACAATCTTAGGAAGTCCATGAACCATATTCTACTTAACCATCAATTTCATGCTTCTGAAATTCAGATGCTTTCATCTTTCATGCCAAATTCTACTTCTACCACCAGTTTTGGCCACAAGTGCAAATGGTCCTGCTTTCTTCTACAAACCTTTAAAATCACAAAACTTATACAGTCTATCCTTGGTGTCAAGAATACCCTTGGTAGTGTTGTATCTCAATTTTGTCCAAGTGTTGGCATAGACCAGAGGTAAGCAGAAGATGAATCCGCAGAAGCCTAGGTACGTGGAGCTAAGGAGTCATCTTGTCTATCTTTTGTCTCCAGTTTTCCAGATACTTTGCACATGTCTCTTAAGATACATACTTTTTTGTACAGTATTTGTATGAGTGGGTTACAACTAGTAGATTCCCTTGGACATTCCAAAATCGTTTGTCACCACTCCAGTTGCCTGTATATATGAGGTATGTAATGTAATTAGAGAGGTTCTAGATTAGAGAGTTGTCGAAAGGATTGTTGTTGCTGAAAGCATAGTGGAAAACATCGGCATCGGCAAAAAATCGGCGAGGGTCTAGAAAACATCTTCTCGGCAACGTCGGCGAAAAAATCGGCAAACCGCAGCAAACATTAAAAAACACAAAATATATTCATTTTTTTCATAATTTTAAACATATAAAGCAACATCAACATCAGATAAATACATTGGCACATAAATATGGAGAAAACACTAATATTAATATATATCATGTAGTCATGCCAAATATAAAATGATACATCAAAGTTGATACTGAAAGTTTGAATCCTGATAGTGAAAGCTGTACAATAGTTACATAGTACTCAAAAGTGGACAACCAATGGTTCAATACAAAATGACATCACAAAAATCACAAGTGACAAAACTAGCAGCTAGCTATCTGTCTTTGATATCAATGTTCTCTTCCCCTTTTATGGGAAAAGATCATGGGCTGTTTGCCAGGCCTGCCCCTAGCAGTAGAAGGTCCTGGCCCTGCACTAGAAGTCGGAAGGTGAGTAATGACCATGGGTGCCAATGAGGGACTAGATACATCAATGTAATATCCCGATTTTGACCCCATTGAATTAAAAATGTAAATGATGTAAATATGCTAGTGTGAATTCCTAGTACGGAGCTCAAGGCCAAGGCCCGACTAGTGAATGGATAGGCATGCATGATGTTATAATTTATTTGGACTGTTTGGTTGGCTTTTATGCTGACTTAGAGTATATGTAAATATTATGTGCATACATAATAAAATGGTCCAACAATGGCTACGTAAGGAGCACCAAAGGGGCTATGATTCCACCAGAGGGGAAGAGGAAGGGGTCCTGTGGGAAACCAAATCCTATGTTGTCAAGTGTCAACCTTAGAACTCACCTAAATTCTGTCATGTGTTGAGAATAAGCCAATTATCTCTTTTTTTGACCATTTTCCAATCATTAGTGCATGTGTGTGGTTGGTGGTAAAAGTCACCTCATGTAGTTATTGTAGTATGGGACTGACTGCACTTTTGTGACAGTTCTGTCATCACAGAAGTCAGTCTGCAACTGTCAGGAGTCCTTTCCCCTACTGTAAGAAGTTATGTTAGTTGTCTTGTCACCATTTTCCCATATCCCTTAGAGTCAACCTCATTTGTCTCATTCTTTCATGCAGGTTTAGAGGATGTAGAGCTCTCCCATTGTTGTCCATGAACTTACCATGCTGTTTTGAACCCATAACTTCGAATTTGGAGACCATGTTGCAGATTTGGAAGTGGGTTTTGTTGGTTGTAGGTGAGCAAAGAGGTTGGGAAAGCTAGGAACCCTTACCCATGAGTTCTGCTGCTCGTAGGTGCTTGAGAAGCCACAAATTGAGGGTTAAGTGAGACCCTTGTAGAGCTCTGTATGAGCATTTGGCTAAGCACAAAGAGCAGAATGGGTTGTGGGTTGAGAGATAGAATCCTGTAGGTGTTTCCTTCGCCTTGGTGGCCTCATAGCCCAGCTTGGGGGTGGCCTTAGCAACAGAAAGAGTAAATGTTGGACTGAGTGCCTATGGTTGGGTGGAAAAGCGCTCTTACACAACCAGTTGCTTGGATCTGCGTTGGATAAAGATAAGTATTCTTATGATTATGAATCTGAACTGTTTTTATTTGATGCCTGTAATGTTTATGCTTGTATTTGCATATTAGATGTGCGTGGATAGTTTTGAATTCCGCTGTGCATGTTTATTTTCATTCTGCACACTTTCTGTTTGTTGAAATTCGTATTATGGATCTGGGGCGAAATTTGAAAGCGCAGGATTTGGCCAACGTCCCCTCTCGATGGTCGGATTGGGTGAGGGGGACATCACAATCAACTACTGTAGAAGGTGGTGCTGATGAACCCTCCATGAAGTCCTCAGGGTCAAACTGCTCCTCCTGCTCCTCCTCTTCCACTTGCCCCTGTCGTTGCTCCTCCTCCTCCTCTAACCATGTAGGTGCCTCCTCCATGATAGGCAACTCAGTCTCCACCCTCCACTTGGACAATACATCAATATTGTCCAAGGAAATGGCATCCACCTCGGGTGTTTTCTCTACCTGCTTCATCCACAGTCGGAGATTGTAATGGACATACACCAAGTCATTCAGGCGTGGGAAATCCAACCTGTAAGAGGGTGATAATTTTTTTTTAATGAGTATTGACTCTTGAGGCTCGAGGGAAACAATATGATAGAGGATAGTAAATTACAATGAATTTAATTGCTTTGTTCAAGTTCTTACCTAGTGCGTTTCTTTGAGTGTATTTTATCAAATACACTCCAATTACGCTCACATCCAGAAGAGCTACAGGTTTGGTTGAGGACTCAGATGGCAATTTTTTTAAAATTTGGTGCCCTTGCACCATATGTTCTCCACCAAACACCTACAACAAATAAGAAAGAAAGAAGATTTGATTACATAATTCAAATTTCAAATTTCAAATAAAATGATAAAGCACAATTAAAATTTAAAAATGCAAATTTCTAAATAAATTCTAATTTCTAATCACTTACGTGGAATCAAAATGGTCCTTGCATGGATAGCATCGACAAATCCAAATAGTCCACTAGCTTCCTATCACGTCCCCTCCCATCATACTAGCGATATAGAGAGAACGTGAAGCTAGAACTGGGCATCTAGCCCCATGATTATTAACAAAATTCACAGAATATAAAAAGGACATATGCAGATGTATATATATATATATATATATACAAGAAACACATCGGAAGTAAATTCTATTGCACATCTAACATACATTCAAGATATTCATGATAGTCATCAAATAAATACATTATAGAATTAACACAAGAGAGTACTTATCTTAATACAAAGTAGTCCTGAGCAACTGGATATGCAACTGCAACGTTCACCCAACCATAGGCCAGTTGTGCTCGTCAATCTCTCAACACAACTGCCACCCTCGAGCTGGGCATGATTTCTACAAGGAAAAAGGGAACAACAGACTCACACATAGCCAAATATACCCCAAAATCAGCCAGGCCAATCTACAGTTGGGTTTATCAGGCTGCTAAGGCAATGGTAAGGAAGAATTGCTAAGCTAGTGAGCTCCACCAAAGAGCTATGGATACCCTCTACAAGATCTATCTAGCTTGGTCCCCACAATACCTACACACCCGGCACAAGGAAGTATTCCCTTCACTACTACACAGTCCCTCAGGCCATACCTTCCATTCTAGTGTTCCTCAAGGTGTGCATAGAAGAGTAGCCAACCCTTTTGATCTTCTTGAGAGGTTACCTTCCTCACTAGGTTTATCAAGCCAATTCTGGTCCACTTCCACTCCTAATTTCTTGCTCACAAGTTCAAACCAAAACAGGGATGCACATAACAGCAAAATCACAAGTGCTGGGCATGGAGAAAAACGTTTTGACAGTGGGATGCCCAAAATGGGTTTCCATTAGTTTCAGAAAAAACGTGGGCAACCAAAAACGAAATGGCAGATGGGAAATCAACCCTGGGAGAGCAAAATGGTTTTTAGAAAACGTTTATGAGCATTCAAGGGATAGAAATGGCCTCCATAAACCCCCAAATCATAACTCCCTTCCTCCCAACCACTGTGCAATACAAAAAACGAGTTACCACCTATGGAAAATATAGGAAAATGATGGAAAACGTGAAGGAGAAAACCCCAGCTAGCTCAGGTTGCGTGAGAGAGCAAAGACCATCGGTGAAGAATGGATTTGGGCACAATTTTGTGGGTGTTTTCTTGCCCAAGAAGCAAAAATACGATTTTCCAGATTGATGGCTTCCCCATACACAAAATTGGTTGCCATACCTCCCCATTCCCAAGGCATTAATTACCTCAACCAACTCTTGGAAGAATTAAATGATTGAGTGCATAAGTCAAAATGGGTAGTTGAGAGTTTATGGGTTCTCTCAATGAAATTTGGCTTAACACTATTGGCTCAAGGGTTTGAATATTTCCCTCCCTATTCCTTGTGAAAATCATGCCCCCATCTCTTGTTGCATTGCATAGCTAGTTGTGCGTATTTCATTAAAATTCATATTTACATGATGTCATAATTTCTATTGTGCGTGGTTAGCACAAGAACCATATGCATCGATTTTTAATTGCCGATACATAAAATGATAAATCGATGGCGGGGCTTTGGCCTTGAGCTCCTCACCATGATTTAATAACAATATTTACATCATTTACAATTTTAATGCAATAGGGTCAAAATCGGGACATTACACCTCCCGATACATCTCCATCTCGTGAGTAATACTCATGCGAGGCTCAACATCAAGTACCATCCTGTTAATACATTCGATGAGCCCTTCCATCACCTCGCCATCAAAATCAAATTTACTTTGGTAGGAAAAGGCGAGATTGAGGTAAAGTGCAGCTGCATGAATAAGTCGATGGAGCATCCCGGTCCAACGGGTATCAATCAAATCCCATAGCATCATGTGTCTATTGTATCCAGGGGTACCCTTCCCCACATAATAAGACCGAATAGCCTCTTTGGCCCTATCCATGGCCTCATACAAATAGCCCATAACGGGCCTATCCCTGTCAACTAATCTCAGAACCTTTACCAAAGGTTCACTAATTGAGCACACTTCCTCCACTCCTGCCCGAAAGGAGTCGGTGTACACCAATCTGGCAATGGCCCTCCCATCCTCTCTCCTGCTATATGTGCAATCATGCCACTAATCACAAACAAACATTTGCTTCAACTCAAATTGAACTTGAAGCAAAGATTGAAGAGAAATGAAGTTGGTGGCAAACCGTGTGATTCCAGGACGCAACAACTCCCTGTTTCTTGTGCATCTTGTCATGAGGCTAAGAACAAATTTATGGTTATATATGAATTTGGTGATACTCCTAGCCTGATCAATGACCTCCTTGACGAAGGTAATTTTCCCCACATCCTCCAGCATCAAATCAATACAATGTGCTGTGCATGAAGTCCAAAATAGTGAGGGATGCCTCTCCATAAGCAATCTACCAGTAGCCACATAATTAACTGCATTATCTGTTATGATCTGCACCACATTGTGCAAACCGATCTCCTGGAGGACCCCATCCAACAATTCACATAACAATGCTGCTTCTTTTATCGTTGCCGATGCATCGACGGATTTGATAAACATGGTACCTTTAGGGCAATGTACCAAGAAATTGATAAGGGTCCTACCTTTCTTATCTGTCCAACCATCGAACATCAATGTGCATCCTGAGGTCTCCCATGACTCTTTGAATTCCTCCAATCTAGTGTTGATGTCCTTCTTCTCTCCTCGAAGAACAGGCCCCCGAATCTCCTCATATGTAGAGCACTTGTACCCTGGGACAACAGTAGCAATGGCATCACACATTGGCTGAAAAAAGGGATTGTTTCTTGTGATGGTAAGAGGCAAGTCGCTCCAAAAAAGCATCCTCCCCATAAGCCTATCTGCTTCTTCCTTCTCCTTTTTTAATCATAGATTTGATGGAAGGTTGCGCACCACTTCCGGTCCATGGAACAAAGAAAGATGAGGCAGTCCTCATGGTAGGTGAATCCATGGCCGTGGAGTCCCTAACACTAGCCTCAGTGGGATGATCATGTGTCCCTGAACTCCAACCACTCCACCAGCTGCAAGTTCATCTCTATTTGCAGCTGACTCTTCCCTTTTTCTATCCTTTGAGTGAATTGCATCATGGGCACTTCTCATAATTTCGGGGGTAACTGCACTACAAAGCCCCACATCATTGCCAGGGAGTTTTTCCAAATGGTACTTTAACCTGCTAATGCCTCCTGTCATATGTTGCCCACACAATTTGCAATTCAATCGCTGCCGGTTTGTTCCATCTTCAGGGTCCCCATATTGCCAAAATGGGTCCAATGCCTTTGGCATTTTTGAAATGGAAATGGATAGCCTCAAAAATCAAACCTGAGGCACAAAAAAACAAAAAAAAGACATTAAACCACGATAGGAAAAGACTAACAACAAGCTGGTTTAAAACTTTAAACTTTAAAGTTAAACTTTAAAAAATCAGTCCTCTAAAATTAGTCCTGGTATTTAATTTTTCATTTATTTCACGGAAAAATGGATTTTTTCATTTATTTCAGTCTTGGTATTTAATTTAGAATCCAGAATCTACATTATATGATTATTGTTTGGAGATTTATAACTCAAAACAGTAAAGTTTAAAGTTTAAACTTTATAACTTCAAACTTTCAAAGCATGGACTTAATTTTTGATAATAAAAATTTTAAAAATTAAAAATTAAAAAGTTAAAAGTAACTAACCTGTATGTTGCAGTTGCAGACCTTCACACCCTTGTGGATGAAGTTGAACCCGTGGATGGAATTGGGGGTTGTAGCTTATGAGCTGTGAACTCACAACTAGCCAATAATGCGGCCTCCTCTTGTGTCCAAGCTGGCCGTCGTATTCAAACCCTGTTGCAGACCGGATTTGCAGACCACATTTTGAAGCGCCCTCCAAGCTTGGAATGCGTCGATGTGATCCCAAAAGTCCTCCCAATTGTCGGCTCTGCTCGCTGAACACTCTAACCGGCGGCTCTGCTCGCTGAACACTCTAACCGGCGGCTCTGCTCGTTCTCCAAGTCGAAATAACCCCCAAAAAACCCTTGAAATCGCCTTTAACCGGGAAGATAGACGCCGACAATTTTTGTTGTTGTGGCGCATTTTTTCGTAAAGATCACCGTTTTTTCAAAACCTCGTGATAATCGATTTTTTCGCTGAAAAATCGCGGCCGGACAAAATCGGCATCCCGAAAATCTGCGCGATTTTCAGGACATCGCCGATTTTTCGGCGATTCTTTCCACCATGGCTGGAAGTTCTTAGCTACCACTTGTGTCGAAGTTATGTAATATCATGCATGCTGTTAAATACAATGGATCATTGTTCTACCTATGTGTTTGTGTTTGTATTGTATTTGGATGACCTCTGTATTTTTTCTATTAATCTGAATGTTGTTGGTTTGTCCAGCCTCAGGGTATGCAAATAACAAACTAGCAAGGAATACTACCCCCAGTAAATATTTTAACATTCTGCACTTTACTTGATGGCAACTATCATATGCACCTTGGGTGAGATCCCCTTCCTCTTGGAAGGTTGAATATGTTGATGCATCAGATTACATTGGGCCATGGTGGGACACCTCTCGCAGACCCCAAATCTTTCATAGATCCAACACGCAACAATAGCAAACTGATGGTTAAGATTCTTCTCAATAAAGTTGTCAGGCCAAAATTCAAGCTTTTTGCTAGTTTGGGTGAGTTGAGGTATAGACAACAAATTTCCACTTAGGATAGATACACCATAAACGTTGGTGATCATACCATTTTCAGAATCAGCCCTACTGCTACCAGTAACTCTTAATGCATAATTATTTGCAATAAATATCTTTTCTTCCTTGGCTTCACTTAGGGAGGAAAACAAAGAAGCATTGTTAGCCATGTAATGTGAACAACAGGAGACCACTATCCATTCTTTTTGAGAAGTATGAGCATGCAATGCTTGAGAAGAACTAATAGAAAAGGTATAGCTGTATAGCTATCACCTTTACATTTTCAAGAGCATTGCCGTTGGTCGCTTTCAATCCTTTGAGCATGAGCATGCAATACTTGGTAAGATAAGATAAGATAATTTTATTAATGTCCAATAAATGACTGTAAATAGGTCAATCAGACTGTTAGGTACAACAGTGTGAGATACAAAGTTGGAGCACAAACGTTGCTCCTAGAAAAACATGATATAAGCAAAACTAGCCTATGTTGTAAAATACCTAAAGTTTATAACCTCAGAATATGGAGTGGAAAAACAATTTGATAGTGTAGGTATGTGGAAGTTCTACGAAGAACCGAAGAAGAAAAACTGACACTATCGAGGGGTATGGCTTGTCAAGTGGGCCGATCGATAACCCCTGATGCAATCTCTCCTACCATCTAAGGCTGTAGGGAAGAAACTCCTAATAGATGTCTGGTCAGAGCGGATGTCTTGCTTAGGGCACGATCAACCTCTCCTGATGTAATTTCTCCTACCATCTAAGGCCCTAGGAAAGAACTCTTGATAGGTGACTGGTTAGATGAATTGGAAGAGCTGGAAGATTTGGTTTGAGATATGTCTTGTTGTCAGGTTGTTGCAACCCATGGCCAAGATCTAGGGGTCTATGTTGATTGTTGGTGCGGTATGAACTGTCTAGGGATTTGAGGTGACAGGTCCATAAGGGTCTTGCTAGTTGAGCATAGATGGCTTCTTGGGGTCTCACAGATCTGATGGTTGATGCGCTGTTGTTGTCTGCAAATCTCTTGGTACCTCTGTTTGCTGGAAGCACCGGGAAGAAAACTGTAATTGACTGGATGCGGTCTGGTTTGGGCTAGGGTGGGTGGAGTGAACAAGATCTAAAGCCCAAAGGCCCCCCTCATGGATACTGCCAAGCATTTATGGTTCATAAAGCATTAAGATGTATATAGAGAGTTAGTCTCCTAGAAAAGACAAATCTGTTTTTTGAGTAGATGGGGCACCTGAAGATGAAATGCTCCTCTGTCTCAGTCTCGTGAAGATGATAGAGCTGGAAGATCCTATCTCCCCAGGTGATGTGGTGGTCAGTTTCAATGTGAAGACTATGAGAACCAACCCAAAACTGTCCAAGGGGGGATCCGAAGAGCATGCATCCATTGCTAAAATATGTAGGGAAGACAAACAATAAGGTTGTCTCTCAACGCCAAAAAGCGCTCTCTACATAGAAGGCCATCTTGGGGCTTAGCCTGCCTGGTGGGTAGACCCGAGTAATCCGAATCTCTAATGATCCTATTCAACTCTTGCCTATTTGGTAAGAGTCGACTGAGGGTGTCGAGAGAGTATCTGAACAAAGGGAGGTGGTTTATCGAGATACCAAAAGACTGCAGTAGATGTGTAGCATCCACAAGCCAACAACGAGATCGATCAGAGGTGCTAGTAGTGTCTATGGCCTTCGAGGAAGAATAGGCAAGATAAGGATAGCTATCCTTGCTGGCTGGGGAGTCTACAAGGCACTAAACCCTGTACAAAAGGGAAAGCAGTCCAAAGATAGTTTCAATCCTGAAGGGTTGTGCCACAAACTCTGCTTGAGTAATGGCCTAGGGGACTGTCCTCTTGCATCTGATGATGCAGCATAGCATGTGAGTTGGAACTCTCTCTATCATGGCCCAGTCTGACTTCAATAAGCTAGGTCCCTAGACATCCGAACCATAGAGAACCATGGTTTTGATGAGGCTGTCCATGAGTTTCATCTTGGATTGAGTGTCCTAAAAATGGTTTCGAAAACACTAGCACTCTCAAAGAGTGAGGGATCCATAACCCTTGTTGATTTGGGGCTGGAGGGTTTTCCTCAAACCAAATCTAGCCCCTGAAAACTAAACACCCAGGTATAAGGCATCAACCTATCACTATATGAAAAGATATAGTTATCACCTTTACCTTCCCGAGAGCATTGCTGCTAGTGGCCTTCAAGCCTATTAACCTTCTTTTTAAGGCCAATATTTTTCTTCCAACAAGTCTTCTGAATATGCCCTGGTTATCACCTCTACCTTCTCAAGATCATCACTGGTAGTTGCCTTCGAGTCTATTAACCTTCTCCTCAAGGTTACTGGTTTTCTTCCAGCAAGTCTTCTCAATATGCCCTGGTTTGCCACATTAATGACGAGTCTTCTTGTTCTTCACTTTCCTGGACTGCTGCTGACTATCACTTCCATGATTCCCTCTGTCGACATGATCTTCTTGATCGTTATCATGGTCTCCACCATGACTTCTTTCCTATTTTCCATTGTGGCCTCTTTCTGTATAATTCTATCTGCCCTTTCCTTAAATGCAATGGGAATTCTGCTTATTGCTAAGCTTCCTTTCATAAAGCATTTTCTCTTGTGCCCTAATCAGCAAGGTGCAAAAGGAGTCAGAGGTTTAATCCTTACCATCTTCTTTCCTTGAAGCCCAACTCATGCAGAATGTGGATGAAAAAGCATCATAGAGTGTTTTTAGATGCATCAAAATCAATTCTATCTGCTGACCTCTCTTTTTGGAGAAGACTTTCTCAAATTTGTGTAGCTTCAACTAAAATTCTTTTACACGAGCTAGATAATCCTCATTTCTGTCAAAGGAGAGGGGTTGAAAAGAGATCCAATCTTTTTCAAGTTTCATAATCTAACTTTCGTCAATCTTTTCAAACAACTTCTTCAAATTCTTCCAAAATTAATTTTGGGCAGTGAATTCCACTGGTGTAAAACTGAATTTCCCTTGAAATGTAGGTTGTCATGACAACTATACCATCATCCTTCTTCACATTAAGCATGAACTTCTCGTGTTCATCTTAAGTTTTGCAACAGCAGTTTTCATAAACTACCACATCACTTTGGTCTTCAATGGAGTTTCCCTGTCTTGGCCCCACATGCCATAATTGTGCCGATTGAGCACCACAGGCTCTTGTTTTGAAAGTTTGAACCCATATCACTTCTGCATTAATTTAAAAATATGGATGCCCAAACAATTTGTTTCTTCCAGAAATCAGACTTCTCAGTAACGGATATATCATCCACAGTCGTCCTGTGATGCAACAGTCTCCAAAATTGCCTTGCAATAATAGAATCAAGCTATTATATTCAAAGTCAAGCCCTAAGCTTTGATACCATGTTAGAAATCACAGGTGCATTCCAGAAGTAAACAAGCAGATCCAAGCTAGGATTGTATGGTGTCTAAAGACACCGTTATAGCATTCAAGCAGATATCTTACAACATATATTCATCACAATTTATCATCATGCTCAGTACATGAGCTCATTTATTTATACTTGAGTATCTAGCCAATTTCCCACAAATCAGATTTGATTTGGTCAGACTTGATTGCTAAAAGGTGGTTCGAAATGGTTGAGTAGGTCCATATTTTATTTGCCTAGTAGGATCTAGTTTGATGGCAACAATCTGCATACTAGTTACAATGCGCTAGCCACACTGTTTGCTACCCAACAACATGCCAGGTCCAACACAGACAAAATTGGTTTCACACATTCCAACATTTTCAAACGATAAAGGATCCCAAGCAGATTGGATCTGGATCCAATCTGTAGAAACATGGATCCTGGATCCTCCATATAATTGGATCCAGTAACATAACAATATGGAGTTATGAAACTTTTTTTATTATGCTTTCACCTTTAGAGTGCGTTTGTGACACATAAAAACACTTGACTTTTGGATTGCAAAGGAGCACCAAAATTTTATTCATAGAGGATCATTGTAATAAGGTTGCCTAATGCATTATAGGGATTTAGCGAATAATATTGCAAAGTTGTTCCATTAATGTTTAAAGCATATTGGCTCATTGTTAGCTATAGAAAAAACAAATATTATCTTCTTCAAAAGACTAATAGAAGCTTCAACTCTCTGCACTTTGATTGATAAAATGCCAGTTTCCTTGTCAAGTAAGCTCTTTTGTCCAAGTTAGTTCAGTGGATGAGCCCAAAAACAGTCATGTAAGGAAGCCTGACAACGAGTCTTTCCTGAACCAAATACATTCTCCATTTCCAACCTCTGAAGCTATATTTGGGTAAATCAAATCCAGATATAGCATTTTTTTTCTAGATTTTTGATCATGTTCAACTAGAGACCGGTTCGGAGTTGCCGAAGTATACACTAGTCCACTCATTCTCAGAGCAGCAGAGGGATCAGGCCCAGACGGATCCAGAGCAGGGCGCTCCCCACCTGACAGATTTCCTCCCAGACTTAGCAGGGTAGCCAGCAATCTATCCAGAGTTTCTTTCCTTCAACCTCAGATGTGATGAGTATCCCTCGCTCCTACATACCCCTAGGATCATACAGTTGGACATCCCGACGGCTCCAGAGAGCCCCAACAGCGACAGCGAGTAGGTGCCTTGTTCACCTACCTCGCCATCGACCATCAGGCCTAGGAGATCCTGACTCCATTGGATCCATCTTCAGCTCTCTCTCATGTTCTTCCCCTCTCTTGGCAGGATTTTGAACGGTTTGAGTTGTCCAGCCTCAGACAATCTCACTTTGTATTTTGCCTCCGTACCTTTGATATGGTTTTATACATGTTTATGAGGCTTTACTACTGCTTGTATCTTTATTTTATTTTATTTTGTCCTAGTTTCAGCACTTTCAAGGAGCTGCATTTGCACTCTCACATTGTAATCATACTGGATGTATCATTTAGTCCCATCGACCTACTTTTGTGGTCATTCGTTGGACATTAATAAAATTATCTTATCTTATCTTTGCTCCTATTACCATTGTTCAGATTTCTGTGGTTCCCAAAGGTTTGCATTATTTTATTGAGTGCCTGAAGCTTTATTTACGAAGGAGTGTCCTTTGATGGCTGATCCTCCATACAAGCATGCACATTGTCCCTTTTGCACCTTTCCCAAGGGAATAGTATATTAAGTTCCATATCCTTCAAAATGCCTGCTGGGAAGTTAGATTTGATAAGACTTTGGACGGGTTATTATGATGCCCGATGCAAATTTGAGTAGTGCTTGATATAATGTAGATAATTAAAGTAAAACACTGGTTCTAGCTGGACAATTATATGGTTGCATGAAGGCCCTATGGCTGTGTTCTAGGATAATTAAATGATAGTTCTGCATCGCTAGCAAGTTCTGTATTGATATTTGATTACACTCTACAACAAGCCAATTTGTAAATTATAACTTATGTTGTGGGCTTCTTTAAGATGGTCAATAACAAAATATGATATATTTAGGCAGGGACCACGAGAAATTATTAGAATGCTTAAGAGTTTGCATTCAAAGTTTCTCAAACTGCAATTACCCAAGCTTTGTCTTTGCTTTCTTTAAATGATTTGTGTTTAAACAGGCTCTTGAAAGGCGGGTAAAGACATTGGAAAGAGAGCTGGATGCAGCTATTACTGCATCTGCTCATGCACGTTCAGAAAAAAGACAAGCTGAAGCAGCTCAGCGTGCTGCTGAAGCACGCACTCAAGAGGTTCTAAAGGAGCTTGAAAACACAACAAGTATGATTGCAATTCTCCCCATATATTTGGATTTTTTCATGAACATTGACATTCTATAATCTTTTTGTGTTTATAGATCACACATTCCAGACAGAACACAGATTGTGTTTTTATTGGTTTCATTTGTTAGGCTCCCCAGCATAGCATAGTATAATTAATAAGGTCTTCATGTAATCATGAAATATACAAAGACTTCATGATGTCAGACTAGAGACTACTCCATAGTATATGATTCTGGTATTCGAATTAAAATGATTCCATAGTTTATGATAACGGTATTTGAAATAAAAACAAATATGCCTGTGTAGATATTTATTGTGCCATGAAATAACAGACTTCGAATTGTAAAATAAACTGAATATTTCCAGAATATAATGATATTACAAGAGAATATCTATTAAAGTACAATAATGGGAGTTTAAGTTGAGACATACATATAAAATCATGTGTTTTGCTGAGTGCATAATACATATCCTTGTAAGATGGTTATGCTTCTAAATTTAAGCAAGTGCATATTTGTGCTTCCACACTCAACAATTCTCAATAAAATAATGGTGCCATCCAACCCAACATGAGAGCACTCCTAACAAAACTTCTTTCGGAGCCCTGGCTATGATATTCTATGTAATTGCTAATCTACAAGATATAAAACAGCTATAAAAATGACTGTGTTCACCATTACTGCTCTAACACGTGGGCATGCTACACTTTATTATTACAGCATCCCTACAACACCTCCTTATGCAGCACATTACATACATGTAGTATGTGCTACATACTCTAATTAACATAATGTGTGTAGTTGATCCGAAATTGATCATATATAATTTGTTATCTATTTTGGTACTGTCTGAGTGGAGAAATTGGAGCTATTGACTTGTAGGGCCCATTTTAGGGGCAGGTCATATTTTGGTTGATTCGGGGTCCTGAAACTCTCACAGCCTATGTGGGGCATTACATGACTGTTTTTGGGCTCAAAACTTTGCGAGCAAAGTCTCCAGCCATGTTATGTTGTTCTACATGTTGAGAGCTTTCCAAGTATGCAAAACTCACCTCAATTGGAGTTCGTATGAGGAAGTTACGCATCCTGCAAGTTGACCTATGCTTTTGACCACCAAGGTATCAAGTGGAAGCCACATCAGCTCCCATTACTCACATATGTGGAGCTAGTCATGTGTGGACTTTCAAGAATATTCTAGTGTCCAAAACCCTAACCCTAATCAGAAGTTGATGCATGCAATAACCTTAAACCCTAACCCTAAATGGCTATTAGGACATGTTAAATACTGATTCACACTAGGAAAGGAGGGGGTTCCATTCTTGTGGTTTTGATTTGATGTTTCATAGTTGAGAAGAGCAAGGTAGTGGGATATTGTGTGCAGAACAGAGGAAGTAGAGTACCTTGTCTTAGCCATATAAGCGACAATGTCAATGGAAACTCCATAGTGAGCTCATCTTTCTTTTTATTTGTGTTTCATATCTAAGAAGAAAAGAGAAAGGCATAGTCCTGACCTTCTGGATGGGTTTCCCATATTGGGTTTCCTAGGGTTCATCTTGTGTTCATTTTGTGGATGGTTTAGTATTTGTTTTAGTTTTTTTTTTTTTCATTCTCATCTTATTTCAGTGTTTTGATTGCTAAGCTAGTGATATTAAATTTTGATCTTAAGTAAACACTGCATAACAAAGATTTTGCAAAAACTTGTAAGATCTTTTGTGAAGAACTGTTCTAGTGGAATATCCACGATAATTTACAGATCATATTGGTATTAGAGTAGTTTCTTTGAGGTTTTTGTGGGAAATTGCATAGATCTAGAAATTGTCTTAAAGAAAGAAGTCTCAAAACCCTAACCATGGTGGATGAGTATAGTAACAATCCAAGGGATGAATTAGAGGAGAGATTTTCGAAGCTAGAAGCACAAGACTGACAACATATGACAACTCAAGAGAGCAAGTTCGAACCTTTCGAGGAGTTTGGTAGCTCTAACTCAGAAATTGTCCTTGATGAGTTTTACTAGCTAAGTTGTACTTTGTTGGACTTTCAAGTGAGCGGGAAAAGTCTAAACAAGATACACGTTTTGAAGTCCATCAGGCCTTTCAGGGCCCCTTTTTAAATTTTTTTTCACATGTTCATGCTCCACCGGGTTTGTGATAATGTGTGCTAGCATGATGACTTTTTGTAAAGGACTTGGCTTCCTAGGACTTACCAATCAATCCGAGTATTCCAAGGAGATTTCCCCTTGTTAATTATGCCTTGCGTTTTAGTGAGGTATAATTTTCGAGTTTTTCTCTTGCTCCTCCAAAGCTGGAATGCCCGTCTTGGTGGTTAGGCCTTGGGAGGTTGTTAAAGTTCACGTGTCAATGTATATTACCATGCTAGACACTAATTTAGAGTCGTATGAACATGTGCTAGGTCCCCTTAGGATTTTTTTTCAGTTTTGGAAAAAATAAATTTTCCCGTAAAATCAAGCTATTTTTTAATAGTGTAATTGAGAAAATTAAAAATGTAATAAAAGTGTGGCCAGGGGGTGAAATTTGTCAAGTGGATGCTCTTTTTCTAGGCTAGAGCACCCATTAAACCCATAAATCCACTCTCCTAAGTTTTTGAGTGATTATTTATCACTTAAAATAATATTTGTTTGAAAAAGTAAAAAGGTGAATAAAAAATAGAAAAATGGAAAATATGGAGAAAAATTAAATCCAAAAATTAGTGGAAACATGTCCCATACATGTTTTAGTTAGACTGGGGATCAATTTGGAGTTGACTGCAGACAAATTGGAGAAGATTCCAACCAAATCGGATCAAGGACGAGTCAGTCTAGTTTGAAGAGGGCACATATCTCCATCTTGGGCGACTTTGGTTGATGGAGACTCCAAGGAGAGGGTGCACCTACCTCTTGAGAGGTGGCGTACTCCTTTCATGATCTAACTCCCTCTCAATCCCACAAAAGGTGGGATAACTCCCTCTCAACTCCCACATAAGATTGTGCCCTTCCCTTGATGAGTATGCCCCCCTTCTTGCTAGTTTTTCCTATTTAACCAAAAGCTTCTCTTCCCATTGTGGTCTAGTTGGAGTCTTTGGGCGAGAGCTTGCTATTGTAATTCTTGCTTATAAAGAGACTTTGGAGGTCGATCTTGTGTGTTGCCTTTGATGAGTGGATGAACTATCTTGATCTTTATCTTTTTTTTTCTTAACTAGGGGAATCAGCAACTGGGAAGGGGCTGGTACTCGTGTGACACGGGGTCCAGGGATCCAATCCCATCTGCTACCAGTATACATCTAGGTGCACCCACACAGCCCGCAAGCATGGGGCACGGGTAAGCCGGGTTGATTTGAACTCGTGATTTCCATTTACAACATTTCTGCAATATCCCTTTTTCAAATTTTATTAAAATGCCCAATTTTCCACTTATTTTCCCAATTTCGACCTTTGACTAGTTTTACTGTTTTGACCTCCAAATCAACCCAAATGCTCCCAAATCTTCTGTAGGAGTGTATGAATGGTATTTAGACTTGAATATAAGGTTCAGGGATGTTTTATGGCCCTCCAAATACTGCTGCAAACTTGATTTGTATTCTCATCAATATATGTAATTTTGACTAGTAATTTGTGCATCAAATCCCCCTCGGGTAACACTGCAAATGGCCTTCCAAATGCCTCCAAACTCCCACAAATTTATGAACAGAGGTATATAATGTGTTAAGTATGTGATTAAGGTCTCATATGCACCATTAATTGATTTTTAATACTGTTCTAACTCTCTCACATTCAACAGCAAAAACCCCCAATTCGACCCTTGGGGAAATGGCACTATTTCACCTCCCAATACAACTAAACTGAGTAAAAATGCTTCAAATGCTCAAGTACAGTACATGAAACTTGTAGAAGACATCCATGGCAGTATATTTATCACAAATATATCAGAGAATCATCCATCCATTCGAAATAATCAACATTATAGTGTCATACATCAATGCATTGGGGAAATGGACATTGTTTGCTCATTAATCAATAGTTTTGCATACAACCAGTGGGTATTTCGACCTGAGACTTTCTGAATATGAATAACAGAGGATATGAAGCTATTACAATCATAAATATATAATGAGAAGCTCTCTCAAGAAGCACAAGTGCTCACCAAAAACGCCCTCCCTCAAGGAGCACGAATATGCCTTCAAAACTGGAAACGGTGGAGAGAAAGTGCTGCACTAAACCAAACCATGAAACTTCCTGTAGCTGCTACCTGCAAATACAAACTCCATTAAAGCACCATGAAAGGCCTGAGTGGCCTCTCCAAACACCAACTTGGATGGGAATCTTTCACCCTCGAAATTGGCTAAGGCAAGAAACTAGTCATCCACTAGCTCTCTCTTCACAAATGCAATTTTTCTCAAATCATCAAAAGCCATTCTCATACTTGATTTCTACATTTTATAACCAACATTAGCCTTCAAGGGGTCGAAATCCTCTCAATAGATTCAATAATTTTTCATTTAGAAAATATTCCTCATTTGCCACTTGTCTCCTAGTTCCAACCTTCCATCTTCTCCCAAATTCGAATTTGAGTCTCTTTAGATTCCTCCAACTCCATGAGCGCCTTCTTGAGCCTATTTTTGGGGCTGACATGTCATAATGGTCAGGTGTAAGAAGTCAGGTCTGAATTTTGTCATAAAATGTCATAGATGCTTCATTATTGTTGTCATAAAACTAGGGAATCCAGCCCATGTGTCCACTAGTCTCCAATTTGACTCTTCCTCTCCCATGGAGGTTACTATTCCTTCCCATTTCGACCTAATATGCTCAATGCCATGTGTTATGACTTACCAACTCACCCAAGAGTGTTCACCTTCCCATGAATTCGAATTGGCAAGAGAGAGCTGCCATGTGTCATTGAAAAATCAAGCTAGTGTGGGTCCCACCACCTCCATATGTCTCCAAAACCACTTGCCACCTAGAATTTATCTTGAATTTATTTATTCATCATATTTATTAAATGCTTGAACCCTTCTAATGTCTAAATATCATTTATTAGTTTCCTTATTACCATCCCACATGTGCCCATCCAACCTAGGAAACTAGTAGGATTGATGGGATTGTCTTACTATGCACTTATTTGAATGGGGACATTACAATTTCCTTCATATCAAGCGAATCACCGGTTGAGCTACACCCCTGCGAGTAGAGGTAACTTGTACTTGAGTTTCATTTTGTTTTACTTTTGCATCAAGCTTAGCTTACTAGAAGGATTGGTATAAGGAAGATTAGTCAATTTTTTTATTGTTTGATCTTTTATGTGTGTATGCTTAGAGAGCTTACTAGAATGCTTCATTTGTTTATGTGCACTCTATATTGATTTCTAACATATATGCTTCTAGACTTGATCCATTGTTTGAAAAGTGATATAATGTGTAGGTGCTCCTAGTTGGACGATTGGAAGATCTTGTTTCAACGACATCCCACTTTCTTGCAGATACAGTCCCTCGGCATCCCACTTTCTTCCAGATACAGTCCCTCGGCATCCCACAAGCAAAACTTTGAAGTTTCTCCATCTTGTCTCAAGCCTTCTCCTTTCTGCCTCTCTCTGCAATCTCTTTTTCTGGTTCCTGTTACTTTTAAAAGAGTAGTGATTAATCTACAATAGATTTCATATTCATAAGTAGATCCATTATTGTTCTTAAGATCTAGCTAAATATTTAAGTTTTTATCATTCATAGTCTAGATCAAGTATCGCTAAACTATCAATCAAGTTATTTCTATTTTGCACATCTAAAAGCTTGGTTAGATTTGTTTAGTAGTTGGTATCATTTTCATATCTAGCAATAGAGTGCTTACATTGGCTTGCCTTCTTCAAGAAGCAAGCAAAGATCCTAAGGGAAAAAGCTTTTTAGCTTCCTTCCCTTAGTTATTTTTGTGCCTTTTTAGTTTTTCTATTTACTTAGAATTTTTAGAGTATTTTTGTAGGCTTTCCCAAAGCACTCTTAAATTATTTTTGGGTGTTTTTAACTAATATTTGCTTGCTGGTTTTCTGATTTTTGCAATAAGGTAGAGAGGCACTCTGACCGATTTTTCAAGATCTAAGCTTTCAAGACATTTTAGACACCTTCCTCTACAATTAACCATCTTCCTAAACCATTGTAAGCCTATTGAATCCTCCATTATAAAGGATCAGAGACATTCCAAAACAAAGAAGAGATTCTATAATAAGCATAATAAAGAAAGCAAGTGGGCTACCCAACGCCCACACGCCATATTTTGAAGGATTTTTCCAAGCCTTTTAAGAATAAGTTTTGGCAGAAAAAGGAGGCATATCCTACAGCCGACTCAGAATAGTCCCCCTTTCTAGTTATATTTACAGGTGTTGATTCACCTTTAATTATAACTAGAAAGATTTAACTACTTCTGCACTACGGCAAGATAAAGGAAAGTTGAAATAAAGCTAATTCCTATACAGGCTAATTGCCATGGACTACAGCTCAAGGCATTTCCCTAATATTGCCAGGATGCCATTTACATTTCCTCCTTCATCAAGAGAGATTACGCACACTTAAATAGCCAAGAGGAAGGAGATACTACCAAGTTAACAACAAATGAGACTGAGGCATCAATGGACTACTTGGTTGGTTCAGAGCAGGAAAGAAGTTTGCTTTTAATCAAGTTTTTAAAAACTTATAATTCGCCTTTTTCTTTTTTAATAAGATAGCATTTTTGTAACTTCGGGTAGTAGTTAATAGGGCAATGAGAGAACTGAGGCAGGCGGTAAGATTTCTAACAGCAGCAGCATAAGGATCAGCAGCCCCATAAACACCAGTAGAACCATTCTTATTCCTGGCATCATTAGAACAAGAAAATAACCAGGCTAAGCAGCAGTACCAGCGAAAGGATGACCATAATTTGCATCAGTTGAACAAACAGCATTCTCATAAGCAGCACAAAAAGCACAATTACTAGGATCATTTATAAGCTGAACCAAAAGCAGGCCAAGCATCACAACAAGCAAAAGTATTCTAAGCAGCAGATAAGTTTCATAAGAACCAGCAAAAGCAACATTTGAAGGAGCATTCCCAGGAGCAGTTGAAAGAGCATAATTACCAACATCATAATTATTCCCAGGAACAGTTCCAAGAGTAGTTGAAGGGGCAGCATCCCCAGGGGAGCACCAGTCCGAGCATCATCATAATTCCCAGCTGAAGCATTCCTAGCATCACCAGTTGAAGGAGCAGCATTTGAAGAAGCAGTTTAAGGAGCATAATTCCCATCATTCCCAAGAGCGGTTGAACAAGCATTTAAATAAGCAGTTTCAGTAGCAGCATTCCTTCCTGTTCAAGAGCTATAACCTATCCTAGGCTTTCCATCAACTGTACTTGCCTTACCTTTACTTCCACTTATTTAATGAACCGGCATATCCTATCAATGTATAAAGTATGTCTAACCTCTTTTCTCTGATGGATCCTACATCATAAAGCTATCTGGCAGTTCCACGATATCTGCTAAGGGTAAACCAACTCTATAGTTTCATTTCCATCCGACCCATCCATCCTCCCATCGTCCTATAGTGAAGTCAATAAGTTAAGGGGTAAGACCGTCAAAAGAAAAGGCATATTTCAGTGAGTAACCGGTCTAGGCATAAGGGCTCGCTAATAAACTAATCAAATCCGGTGCTGCTTAATAGTTCGGATCTGTCTAGTGGTACCTGAGAAGATCTAATTGTGGAGGTGGGTAAGTGTAACAACCAAGGTATAAGGCTCTGATAGTGGATCCCCTCCAATTCCTAGGTGAAGGTAATAGTAGACTCCATCGTCCTAAGGTTAAAAGGTTAAAGGTTGTTGGGTGCCCGCTAATTCCTTAATCGTCTAAGCAGGTCTCCTAAGTGGTATAGGTACTAGCGGTATCCAAAAGGTTTCCTAAGTGGTACCCGACCCGGTTAAGAAGGTCCAGTAAAGGGTTCATAGTAATAGTGCTGTACTGACGCATTAGCAAGTGTGTGATAGCATATCCTTTTCCTAGGTGTGAAGCCCATAAATCCAACTCTGCTCTCTACCACATAATCCATCCATCCATCCATCCAAGCAATCTGGCAGTAAAACGATATAAGCTAAAGGGGACCCCCTGTTCTCCCTCTTGGCTAATAAACCTCATTTATCCCATCCATCTTTCCATCCATTCCTGATAAGGTCAAAGTGTTTTCATAGTAAGAGTGCCGTACCGACAAAGAATGATTAAAGCAGCAAGTGTGGGCATATCCTAGCTGGGTCTGAACGTCCATCCAACTCTGCTCTCTGCTCTGATTGAAAACATAATCCACCAAGCAAGCCATCCGATCCGGCAGTTCGATATCTGCTAAAATCTGCTGCTAAAGGTCAAGAACCACCCGACCCTATGCCTATGGGCTACTCAACCCATCCAATCCAGCCATGTCTCTGTTTCATAAGTTCTGGCTGTTTATAATCCAATATTCTATCCGGAGCAGTTCCACACACGATTTCTGCTAAAGGTAAACCCTCCCCTCTAATTGAAAATCTATCCCATCCATCCGGTGCTTGTAATCGAAAGGTAAGTAGCAGTACCAACTAACACTAACTAAGTGATTCATAACTTTCATGGTCTAGGGCAACCATTTATTAAGGACAAGTAGTTAGGAAACAGGGGGTAAGGTTCAGTGTTGTTTTAAGCCATCCAATCCTGGGTCTATAACCTCCTAAGCGCTTCCATTCATTCAGTGGGTCTAGGTGGGGACAGTTATTCTCTTTCTTGCAGGTAAAGAGTAACCCAAGGGAGTGTTTCATAGCATGCCATAGCTGCCTACTGTAGTATTTCCTGGCTGATAGGGTTGTGACTCCATTTCCTAGAATGAAGGGATAAAGCCAAGGGGTAAGGTTGTATCATGCATGCCATCTCTCCCTGGGGGTCTGTAGTGGTACTTCCCTAAGATGAATGATAAAGTGGTGCTAGCTAACAGGTCTAAGTAATAAGGTGGGTGGGGACATTTTGAAAAAGGCTGCTGTAGGGACGGAGGGATTATCGCTAAACGAGCGTGTTGAGAGGAGGCCAGATTCAGCGCTTTCGGGCACATCCTAAAAGGAAGGGAGGGAATTTGATCGGGATAAAAACATTTGGAACTGGCTCAATCACTTCGAATAAACCATTTGGTAGTGGAAAACATACCCCTATTGGGATTTGGGTGGGGATATGGCAAGGCAACTTTGATTATTGCATGAAGCTGGATGGTTAGGGCACTTCTTGCTTGATCGGACGAGACCAAGGGTCTAGGTAGGTTTTTATGCTTTTTACCCAACCCGAATTAGACTCCTGACTGCCTTCTGAACACGGAATCGTGGCATGGACTCTCCTGTTCCGGCCTCACCTTTTGTTTGATATAAGGTGGGTGCTTTATATATGATTTTATTTCTTTTTACAAGTTAGATATTTATAAACGTTGAATAAACCAGAGGTACCGTACCCCTATGGATGGGTGGATTGCATGGCTGGGATTACTTATTGCTTTAGGGCATGGCTGCTGGTTAAGGGATTCTTATGGATTGAAGCTAGAACGCGTATAGGGGAATTCTTGCTTGATCCACAACTGGAACTGGCCCATAATCGCCTAACTTGCTAACAACCCTCCCTCTATGCTCTCTGCCTTGCCGAACTCTATAAATTCCATACATCACGTAATTTTATAAACAACCTGTCCTGCCTGTTAACCACCCTCTACTTGAACTGTTTCATCCTACTTAGTAAGTGCATGGAGTGCTTTCTTTATGCCCTTAGAAATCACTTGCTTTAGGGAAGGGCACTGTAAATCATCAAGTTTATAATGCCAAATTAACGTTCGATACCCGGGTGGATCGATTAGACAGACCCTTACCCTTTACTGAAGTGTTTTCTTCTAACAACTTACCTTAATAACTAAACCTGCCCTAGACACTTGCTGAAAGAATTGTATTTGGGTACCTCGCTAAATAGACCTTATGCCTATTTGCTTTTACTTATGTGCATACTATCCACCTGGCGTAAACCCCTTCTATACCGGCTAGCTTCATGACCTGAACTTTGAGCATTTATGGGCTTCCCAACCAACCATTTGACGAATGCTTAGAAAGTACGGCAGGCACTTTACTATTTACCTTTACTTTGCAGCCTACCTTACCCTTTACCGTTACCACTGAACCACCTGCCCCACGAACCCAACAACGACAAACAACAAAACAACAACGAGCCAACCTGATTTACTTGGGTTAACACTATAGTAGCATGATGCACCTATTGCTGCTTAATTTATATGAGTTGCACGTAAAAGTGACTAATACAATGTGATACTAGGACTGTAGCTTAGGCTTATTAATTAAGAATTAAAGTATAAATACGAAGTGGTACTTGGTTTAGCATATAAATAGTCTGCATATTTTAGTATGATACTATGACCTTATCTCCTATCATATAGGTTATCCATTTAGATTAGTTAGAGTAGGGGATCATCCGTTTGTACCGAATGATGCGTAGTAGCATAAGGGATTGCACTCTTTCTGTCCGAGCCCCATCAACCTGAAACAATAAGTTGGGTCCCAAAACTTACGAGCTATAGAATACATTGGATCTAATGATGGTGTCTAAAAGGTGCATCTTGGGCGATATGTCCTGAAAGTTACTGGAATCACCATCTATCCAAGAGGGCTAGGGAACCAACCATACCCCTTTGTTGAGTCGCGGCTGGAAATAATTTGAAAAGGGATACAACTAGTTAGAAGGAAAATAACTCATGGTTGGGTGTTCTTGATCACCACCTATAAAATAAAGGTTCGTTATCTATAAATATCAGCCCATCTTTCTCTCTCCAAACCTAACGTGATAGTTTCCCATCCATCATAAGGCTCTCTCATCTATAGATTGAGCCATTACCAGCAAAAAGTTGATTTGTCCAGAACTCGACTGAAAGAACCTGTTCGGAACTACTTTACAACAAGCAGACAGAGTGGTCAGGAGAAGGTTATCTCTTATTCCTCCTCTAAATAGGTGGTTCCTGTAATATATAGAGGTGGTAGGTATAACTGATGAATCTATAAAGTGGCTTATCGATCTAAAATAGGCCTTTGTTTTGAGGAACGTCCATTCCTTTACCTATTTTTGTGCTTGTTTAGCGGGCTTCTGTCATTCTCATTGGTTTATTTGTTTTAAGATTTTGTAATAATAAATGATGTAGTTGTAAGATCCTCCTTCTCCTCCCTCTGCTTGTGAATCAGTGTCGGGTACATGGAAGGGTCAGATCAATAAAGAGAGGGTACGTAGAGGGATCAGAAGTAGCGACGAGTTAATCAAAAGCAGCAAGTTTGTTCCTTAGGCTTTCGTGAATGGGGCTCATGGCTTTCGAAGTAGCAATCACCCGTAATGGCTCTGATAGTTTAATTTATTGTTCTTTATAAAAGGGATCGTATTTACCCTCTTATGAGCCTATGGGAGAATACTGGGTATAAAAGCTTTTAGCCCCTGCTTGTTCAGTGCTATTTCCCGGTCGTCCAATGGTCTTTAGTCGTTTTTAAGCCTGGTATGCCTCCGCCCTGTTTCCACAATTCTAGACCTTCAATCCAGGATAATGCCTCGGGCTTTCAATCCGAGATCATTCCCTGGGCTTAGTTCACATGTTCCTGTTTAGTTCGCATTCCGGGTATGTGGCAAGCAAGAAAAACGTATTCGCCATAGTTACGATATCCTTTGCTGATAGTACTACTAGCTCTTTACTTAAGGGGCAGTAAGTAGCTCTCCTTTTTTTAAGGACGTTGCTTATCTCCTTATGTAAATTTTAGCTTAGTAGAAGGGGCCTTTTCGAGTGGAGTCTTTGGTCCAAAAAGGTACGATATCAGATAAACACGAGGCCTTTGAGAGCCACCACTTGTCCACCACACTGTCCATAGCAACTATTGTGTAAACAAAAACTGCTATTGCGTCCACAACAACTGCTATTGTCTTCTTTATCTGTGGAATTGGTCCTGTTAAAGCCTTCCCTGCTCAGATGTCCAACCAGTCCAGTAAATAAAGATATCTTTTCGCTCTCCGCTCCTCGGTCTCGGTCACTGGCTCTTTTGAAGGTGGCTTTTGATTGAATCCTTGCAAAGGCCATTTTAATAGTAAATAACTTGACTTTCACTGTCCTCTGGTGCAATATGATTACTAGGTCTCTCTTCCAATGTGATATAAAATGCGATAAACGACTTTCTTTTTTAGGCTGCTAGATCTGCTGTTGTTGAAAGAGGTGCTTCGGTTGCATGCATAGGTGGTGCCTCTTCTCTTCTAGCATACTAAACTTCGCTAGCCTTACCCGATTCCCGTATTTCGCCTATGATACTTATTACCTTGCCTCTACTGCTACTGCTTGTGCGCCAATTCCGCCATAATGATCGGCGGAGAGCCTTTCTTACGATCTATCTCATACCTATTTCCTCTACCCACGGTGCCACATGATGATGGGGGAGATGTAAAAGAAGGTCAAGAATAAGTGGTTGGTGAGAATCCACCTGTAGATGATGACGTTGGTGAGCAAGAGGAGCAGCCCCCTAAAGAACCACCAGTTGTACCTCAGTTGAGAAGGTCTACTAGGGTGAGCCAGCCGTCAAAGAAGTATCCTTATAGTGAGTATATCATGCTCATTGATGGGGGATAACCTTAAAGTTTTAAAGAAGCTAAAGCTCTACTTTGAAATATGAATTTGATACCCGGTGAATGATTATGCCTACGAACCAGGACAACTCTGGACCCGGAGGGACTTGTCTGAGGTACGAGGATGAGGGTTTTATACCGGAAAAATTGCATCTGATAAGCTTTTCGAAATTGACCGGATCAGCATGGCTTTTATATGTTGCTTCAAGGACAAAGTTAGTGGTAATATTGCCTTTATCAGACGAGAATCAACATCAGGTGGGCGGGGGACTAGTGTCGGAAGGCCCAGGTAATTATGCAATTCAGCGAGTTACCAAAATAAACAACAGAGCTAGAGACCCCGGTAGAGGACCGGTTTCCGAGTCTATTATTCATCTGGGTTATCAAACTAGCTTTTGTCAATCTATGCTCAATGAATTTTTCAATTCCCTCCCTGCGCCTTCGGCCTGGGTGCTTTCATCCGAGAGCCTGGCCTGTATTGAAGGGGTGGTTAACACAACTCAACTCAACTGTTGGTAGCATAACACCAACTATATAACGGTAGGCATAAGAAGTAAATACAATTTAAGTGCCGATCCTTCCCTTCTTTATTTTCTGGCAATAGTTTATAAAAGAGGGATTTATCTGACGATTCAACAACAGGTTATTTCTTTACTGTACCACCCACTTACTGTAATCTTTCTTTCCGGCTGAACCATGCCCTCCAAAAAGTAAGGGGAAATAGAGTGGTACCTTAAGTCTGTGTATAGGTAAACCCCTTCCTTCTTTCTTAAAAAGTCTGCCTGTCTAAGCTTTGCCTTGTGCACCTACCAACCAACTTAAAGCAAACAGTAATTTGCTCTAAGGTCTAGATAAAAATAAAGTAGGCATAGGGTTCCTAACTAAAAGGTCTGTCTGTAAAAGCATCTTCTTTCTCGAGCACGTTAAGCCCCAAGGTTCTGGCTTCCCTTCGTGAGGTGCGGAGCAAAAAGAAGTCTCTTCTCTAAAGCCCGTCTGATCGGCCTGTTCACTCATTTATTATTCCGGGCGTAGCAGGACACATCAGTTGCGTAATTACATATATAAGAATGATTCGACCAAAGTCCCCACCCAATAAGTAACTTCGTAAGGTAAGGATCAAGTCATCAGATATGCAAATTGCCTTTGAAGCCATAGAATCATAAATAATATAGGAGAGCCCAGTCACTTCACTGGCTATTTAATGTGTGTGGGTCCCATGAACTCCATTTATCCGCGATCATCGGATGTCAGATGAGACAGACTGTTTGTGCCTGGTTGGTCTCACTGGCTGGTGGGCTGAAACGTCTATCCTCTATATTTTCTATAATCCTTGCCTTTTTTATTCCTTCACTGCGTGCCTCAACCTTCTGCCTTATGTTGTAGATCTTTCGGACCGCCTTCCAGACAGCATTCACAGGCCTGAAAGGAATCATCACACTTGCTTAACTAAGCTGGTACATTATCTATTCCGGCTGAGCCTTGCCGATATACAATTTAGTAAATTGAACCAACAACATTGCTAGGAATAGACCTACCCACCTATAGAACTAGACCCGTTAGCCCTATACCACGTAGCCCTACACTTATTGAATGAAGCGCTTAGGAGGTAGGTACTGCTATTTGCCTTTCTCTTATCAGGACGGAATCGGGATGAAACAACCTTACCCTGACTTTCTTAACACCATCACTGCGTACCCCCTTATTATCCACACTTAGTTTTGTTATTAGCTTTTTTTATATATGTAATTTATTGTATCTTTGATTTATTCAAAGCCCGCTTGGGAGGGGTAGATGCGAGAAAAAGAAAAAGACATAGCCTCTGTAGGATTCGCGTCCGTATCTTACTTTGCCGTAGCCTCTATCTCTACTGCTGGTAGTAGTGGAACTGCTCGCTTTGGTTCTGGTGCATCAACAAAATTTACTGAGTCAACAGAATCAGCTCCTTAACCAACTGGATCAAGATCAGAATAAATAGAATAATAGCTGCTATGTTCTAAATTGCTGCTCAGCCCTCCCAAGGGGGTATGGGGGGCTATAGCGTTCATTCCAAATTAAATAGCACCTCCCTGACTATCCGTTGAATCTCCATGGGTGGTTTATTTGGTTGGGCCAGATTCCAAACCTTCGCCGCTCATTTGGAAGCGAAGCACGCTCGACTAAAGGGAGAGGCATTTTTCCTTTGGTCACAATCTCCTTTTTCGGTTCAATCTGAATCCTACTCATCTGGGATATAAAAATGAGATTCTTGTGAATGAACTACACCATTTAAAAGAGGTTATCCCTTAAAGGCCATCATGATTTCTATTCCTTATGAACTAATATAGCCTCATGGATTCCTGATGAACTAAATAAATAGCTCTGGTGAACTAATTAAACTACATAGAGAGCTCTGGGTTGGGAAAATATAGCTGCTCCTATTAAGTGCTGCCCAGGAGAGGTCATTGTAAGCCGGTCATCTCATCAATAGGCCTGTTTATTCCAATCATCACATTGGGAAGTCGCTACTACATCCAGCATAAGGCCGTGGGAGATCCATACAACCAGTAGAATCCTCCATCCATGTTCGTTGTTGTGGGGACCGACGTACCCGGACCGAGACCATATTCCAAAACCTTCTCATTTCACATTTTGCCCGCTCCGCTCCTCATTTGGATGGGTCCGATGAAACATATCATCATCCTATCAGGGATCTAAAATGGAGATTATTCTTTAGTAAGAATGTAATTTCCTTAAGTTTCTCTCTGGGACTATAATATGCCCTACCACTTCCATAGCTTATAGTGAGGTCATCATTTGGTCAATAATAATATGGGGCCCATCCCCCTTGGTTCCGAAATAATAGAGAAGAATCTGGTGAGGTGAGTAAGTCGTGTCAAGGTACGGGACCGGTAAGAAGGTAAGCACCATGAGGTTCCACAACCAATCGAGAGAAGAGAGGTTCTACTACTATCGTCTACTACTATCGTAATAATCTGAGGCCCATCCCCCTAGGTGGTTCTGCAATAGAGAAGAATCTGGTGAGGCGAGTGAGTCGTAAAGGTACGAGACGACAGTGAGGTTTGGTCTAGGGTAAGGTACCGGTCTTCTCCAGTGAGGGAGGTATGCTTTGGTACGGTCCTTTGGTGAGGAGGAATTAGTACGAGAGCTTATACAGTTAGGTATAGGCTTGTACCAGCAGGCTTATTCAGTTAAGTTTGTCAGGAACAGAAAGAGTCAGGACCAGACCAGGTTTCATCAGGAAGGAATTTTATTGCTTTGGTTACCTTCCCATTAGGGTTGATCGCTAGCGCTTGCCCCTTGAGCCTGGACATACTGGATGCACTAGGAACCGCTAAAGCATTTCAATTTTATTAGTACCTTTTTACCCTACATCTCTAAATAAACCTAGCAAAGGAAGAAGGATGGACTGCTATACCCCCCTGACGCTTGCAGCCCTCGGCTTAGCACAATACACAGAGATTAAGCCTTGCCTCGGGGCCCCCTAAATCCCCCAATGCTACTTTTATTGGATGCTTAGCAGGGTTGAAGCTTCGAACCTTGAGGTTGCAATCACCTTACCCATGATGGAAACTGTAGCGCGCTTAGTTAATAAGAGTCACATCTTTCCTGAACTTACCCCGACGGAACCTGGTTCCTACCAGAGCCGGGCATAACTATTTACTATTATGCCGGACGGAACAAACACGCTTTTGTTCCTATAATACCTTCCCCCATGAGGTTTCAGCGCTTACGCTTGCTCGGATTTGATGACTGATCGCTTACGCTTGATTAGTGAGGTTGGTTTGTTTGATTGATTGGACTTGGAAACGGCAGGGCCGAAGTAGAAGTGGCCTTCGACAGGGCTGTTGAAGTGCAAGTGACCTTGGACAGGACAGGGACTTGGAAAGGAAAGTGTCCGTTTAAGTGGCCTTTGACAGGACAGGACCTTCGACAGGGCTGGCTGTTTAAGTGGCCTTGGTGATTGGACTTGGAAAGGGCAGTAGTGGAAGTGGACCACGAACCAGTGAAAGTGCACAACGAGTTGACAACAACGAACCAGTTTAACACGAACCAGTGGAACAGTGAGCGGGGAGGTGGATGAGCGATAGACGAGTGGGTATATCATGCTCACTGATGCCTCCGCCATCTCCATTCCCCTGGTTCTTTCAAACTGGCCGCTTGTGCTCCAGGGAGAGGCTATCTCATCCACGCTGGGTGTTTTTTACTTCTCCCCTACACAACTTCAGAAGATAGCTGCTCTATGGAAGGAGAGTGCTTTTAAACTAGGTAATTCTGTTACTTTTTTCGATCCTCCATTATTTTATGTTCCTGGGGATGTTGGTGGGTTGGGGGATGTGACATTTGTTCATTGTGATGCTACGCAAGGTCCTCCTATGGGTTCGATGGGCAATTGACCTGGGGCCGAACCTAACTTGGAGTGGGGATGTTATCTGAGGATACCCTTGTGGTAAGCTTATCCAAGGATTCAGATTATGGGTTTGGAGGGAATCCCACCTCCGCCACTGAATCCTGCTCCGAAGTAACCTCTCCTAGAAAGCGTGGGGGGGGGCATTACCAGTTAAGGCCTCGGTCTTCTTATAAGTTTTTGAAGCCTTTAGGGGGACTGGGTTTCAACTTTCTTAAGGAACCTAGTGGGTCTTGGGCAGGGCACAAATTGGTGTTTAAACATGCATAAGATCGAGTTGTCAAAGAGGTAAATCAAGGCAAACAACGTCTACTAGTTGGGGTTATTAGAGTAGAGAAAACTCCAAAAGTCGTTTTCCTCATGAAAATCCTCTCCCTCAACGTGCAGGGCCTGGGGGGTCAAGCCAAACAAGTGGCCCTCAAGAGGATTATTACTTTGAATTTTTCGGATGTGGTTTTCATTTAGGAATCGATGGGAGTAGGGGACTCCTTGGTTAGGGTTTTGAGAAAGATGTTCGTAGATTGGGATTTTACAGCGTTGGATGCTCAGGGATTTTCAGGGGGTATCACTACTGCTTGGAGCCCTCGATTATAACTAATAAACTCCTTTGTTGTATTCTCAGGTTTATGCACAGAACTTTTCAGTCACAGCCTAGGAATGAATTTGTTCCTTGTAAATGTTTACAGGCCATACAAGGGCAAAGAGGATTTCCAGTATACCTTGCTCTCTTGCTAGTGGATTAAGGCTGAAAATGTGCTTTTAGGGGAAGATTTGAATTTCACTATGAACCATGGTTATATTTGGGGCTCATCTACTCGTTAGAATAGACTAGCTGGTTTCTTTGTGGACAAATTTGAGTCTTTAGGTTGGGTGGTTGTGGAGCCTTTGGAGCTCAGATCGACATGGACAAATAACCAGTCGGGGGATGCTGGGATCTCTAAGAGATTAGATTGTTTCTTGGTACACCATACTCTACTGGGGAAGCTCAATAGCTATAGATCGTGGGTGGACACACTTATATGTTTTGACCATTTTCCCATTTATTTGGAGTTGAGCCTAGGTGATGCGAATCCTAAAGCTCCTTTTTAATATAACCCATGTTGGGCTGTTGAGGAGGATTTCCAAAATAATGTAAAGTCTACTTGGAGAAAGTATGATGCTCACCTTGAGGAGTTTGCATGTGCTTAGTTTACAAATTATCTTCATCTGCTTAAGGTGTAGCAAGGATTGAATTGAACGGCAGACGGAAGGCCAGGTGGAGGTGCTACTAATGAACATGGGCATCCGGAGCAAGCAATCAAGACCCTTATCTTATTTTTTATTATACTTTTTATTACTCTTCTTGGTTCACTAGCTAAGCTAGTAGTGTGCATACGTATCATTAGTTTCACTCACCATTAGAAAATGAAAATCCAAAGTTGGCGGCAAACAAATAGATATTTTATCCATTGTATATCTCTCAATTGGGAACCCATAACTTGAAGAAGATTATCCTTCCCCTTACCTCCTTGAGCCTGGGATAATTCTAGGGTCATTAGCTTGTTGACTTCACCCACAATGGGAAAGATATCTTTTATCATACAACTACTTTGTTTTTATCTGTTGCTGTTGCCTACGCTATTACATCTATGAGTAAGTTACCTTCAGCTCTTACACCCGCATACAAACACTGGTCTGCACGCATCCACGGCCACCTTATTATGGTCTTATTCTATTTCCAGGCAAAGCATGCTTAGATTTAGGCAAAGTATAAGGAGAGACCTTAGGTCTAGACATCAAATAAATTTATCTACATGCGTTACTTAGACCAATTATTTTCAAATAGAAAGGGACCTCCCCAGTTAAAAGCGATAAACCTTGTCTTCCTACCTAAGAGCAAGCAATCAATATCTTGATGGAAGGGGGCCGTTTCCCCACCCTTTGCGTAGTTGGACAGCTATGTTGGTGTAGTGTAGTGAGATCGTTGCTCCGCACCTCTTGGATTGATGATTCGCTGCGTGCTTTACTACTTAGATTAGATTAGACAACGGGCTTGGGCACTCACTTTGAACATTCATATTACCTTTTGAAGCCTACAGCATTACTTTTTGTGCAACCTACTACAACCACCTGTACTTTTAACCATCCTTGATCTACTGCCTCACTGAACTTAGTTATTGAACGGGCTTGCCTAGTAGGCGGGCGCACTTAGACCATTCATTCAATAAATAAAAGCTTTGCCTACTTTAGTTATTTCAGTTGGACAGGTTGGACAGCCACTGGATGGTGTGGCATCGTCAGAACTGCCAGATTTATTAAGGAACTGAACTACTCCCTGCGGAACTTAGATTGGAAATGCTTGGATTGGATTCATTACAGCCAGACACATAAAAGATGGATGGAAGGAAGTGGGTTACATAGGAACTACCTGTTGTTGGATCGTCAGAACTGAACTGCCTTTGGAACTACTGCCTGAATAGAGGAGAGGAGGGGGGTAGACACTATTATCTTTAGGGACGGGTTGAACCAACCAAGGCTACTAGTTCGAAGTTGACACCCTCAAGCTTAGGAGCTTCGTGAGAATAGAAAAGGTCCGAGGGATATGTCTTCTTGCTTGCCCTAGATAAGTCTAGAACCGGGTGGATGCTCGTAAGTAAAGGTTTGTTAGGCTGAGTAATAGAGCAGCTGCTAAAACCACTTTGCACCTAAAGCAAGTGTTCTGGAAGCCTGAAAGCTGTATGTCCACCCGTCCAACAGCTCTGCTCTATCTGAAGCCCTTCCATCATCCATACTAATCCTGTACTTATTTCTATTCCAGGTGTAATGTGAATGGGTTGGGCAGCACTGCATCTCCTAGGCTTATAAGGTAGTAATTGGGGTTTGGTTCTAATTCCTGACTCCTCGTATTAGCAGGGCTCCATCAGTGAGAACATGAGACCAATAAGTTCATACATACATGGTACTGATTTGTGATACCCGGAATTCTTCTTCATAAAGCAAGTAAGTAAAGAGTTAATAGCATTCCCTCCTAACTAAGTGCATCATAGAACAAGTGGTCTAGGACTAAATGCCTAGCTCTGAAGGTGAATAGCTCGCTCGTCTCATAAGTAAAGGGTTCATAGTCAGAGTGCTGTACCAACTAAGCATGATTAAAGCAAGTGCTCTGTTGAAGGCCCGTCCTTCCCTCCCGTCCAATATGTAAGTTCAAGTTTGTAAGACAGTATAAGCTGTAAAAGAGTATAGGTGGGTTGATAGGTAGGCATCTAAAGGTAAATACAACTGGTCTAAGTAAGTACTGACTCCCATCCAATCTATAAGGGGTCCGAGTGAATCAATATGGCAGTTGGCATGCTAGGTAGGTCGCAAAAACATTAATCAAGTAGGCATAAAAAGGTTCGCAAGCAATGTTCTTTCTAAGTGCCCATTCACCTAAGCGTGTAAGATATGCCGCCGGGCAGTAGTCAATCAAAAAGGGCTGTATGCACATACGATTCCAGGACTGGTGGTAGCCAACTTAAAGGTTTTCTTGCTTTCTTTCCCAAGCCCTTCCAATCTCAATAGTAAGGCTAAATCCAACAGGGCAGTTGCTACGCACGATCCAACGAAAGACAGGTGGTTCCTTTCCTGCCTGTGCCACCCACTCAAGAAGCCCTTCCTTCCAATCTAAAAGTTCAGTTCTGTCTAAGCATCTCCTTTCTCGAGCACGTTAAGTCCCAACCAAGGTAGGTTCTGGTTTATTTCTTCCTTCGTGAGAAGATAAAAAAGAAGTCTCTTCTCTAAAGCCCGCCTCATTTTCTTTTTATTATGCGAGAGGGACTTGTCTTAGGACACTTATTATGGATATGATTATTTAATACCTTCAATCTTTAGGAGTAGATTCATTCCATGCTTCGCCTCATCTTCTTTGGATTCAGCCAGGCCCAAGGCAGAGGGACATTTAATAATGAATCGATTTACCTAAATAAAAATGCGAGTTATCGAACCCGATGGAGCAACATGTACATTAAATTAGACATCCCCGTTAGGAAACACTATAATGGGGGCACTTACCAATTTATCCTTCAGTATATTGAAAGCAACATCACATTAATTAGTCCAGGAGAAAGCCTTATACTTATGAAGTATCTTCTTCTCCATGGGTTCAATAATTGATGCGTAGTTGCGGATGAAATGCCTATAGTACCTGGTATGTCCTAACGTGGCACGTAATGTCTTTACATTAGTCGGAGTAGTTAAATTGACAATCACTGCAACTTTAGCTGGATCCACCAGTACTCCTTTACACACAATATGCCCAAGTAAGGTTCCAAAAGGTGTACAAAAGATACATTTGTTCAAGTTCAAGGAAATAAAATCTGCAACTATCGACATCGATCAAACATAAGCCACAACATTGCAACATGATGTTTTAATAGGCTGTACACTATCTAGTCATCCAAATAAACTTCCAATAACTTATGGATGTAGTCTATAAAAGATGCTATAACAATGTGGGATAACATTGCTTCTAGATGCTTATCTCTTCTGGGTAAAAGCTACTCCTGATTACTTGGAATAAACCGCCTTATTCTTGACTACCAATGTGGCCCCTACGTATTATTCTGCAACTTTGAAACACCACTTGGTGGTAAGGGCTGCAGATTAGAAATTAATTGTAGGGAAGTTATATAAGTTGGGTAGTTATGGGATTCTTAAAAGGCATGTTATTTACCATGAGGGTAAGGATATTCTTTGGGAATGCCATCAAGGAGTTGTGAGAGGACATTTTGGAGGAACAACAATAGCTTAAAAAATTTTCATGCTGGTTTTTGGCACTTTTCACTTTACTATTTACCTTTTATATGCCTAATCATTGTATCGTGGCGTCGGAACTGCTTTAATTGAGGAACTACTCCCAGCAGAGATTGGAAAGGCTTGGGTTGGCACTTTGTTAGACCAGTCGTATTTCTCAGCCTAGCCTTTACTTATGTGCATGTTATCAACCTTGCGTCTTAACAACCCTTGATAGACCGGCTACATTACCAGAACTTTTATATCTTATGGGCCTTCCAAACAACCACTTGCTTGAGGAGTTTACTTAATAGAAGGAGGGGGTAGGCCATAAATAGATAGGCAGAGGGTAAGTGCTAACTCTACTTCAAGAACTGATATAGTAGACTAGCCTTTTAGTTATGCCATAGTCGCTGTCTCCTTTATAGTGTTTACCTCGATAACTGATAGAGTAGACTAGCTTTTTTTGCTATAGTCTCTGTCTCCTTTATAGTGTTTTTATTCTTTGCTATTAGTGGCCATTAGTTATTAGTAATGCTTGTTATATCCTTTACTTTACTATGTGATCTTTACGTTTAACCTTTACCTTGATTGATTGTGTGGTAGATTGCACAACGGTAGAATTTATATGCAGAGTTTAAGTCTATATGACGAGAACGTATTTTGTAGATTGCATCTATTATGGGATACTACGGGATCTCTTGAAGCTTGTAGTACGTGACCTCTCGAAGCGTACTATAAAGTGTGCCTTATGGGGAGGGATTTAATTGAATGATTGTGCAGGTTTAAAGCGTGATTATGGGAGGACGAGGACTTATCCTATACCACGGGCATTCTATATATATATTTCTTTAAGGTTTTAAGCCTATATAATGGGTACTTCTGTGAACCATTATTTGAGGTTAAAAGCATGTACTGTGATACCTCCTAAACTATGGGGCAATACTGCCTGTTGGCTGTTAGTGAAAGACTGTTAGTTGCTAGTAAGATAGGCGTAATAACCTTATTAAGGGTCTATTAAGGGTCTGGTAGGTAGGTGTAAAGTAGCCCTAATTACGGTAACCTTAGTGGTAAAGGGTAATCTTACTGGTAAGGAGGTATGGTGCCCTAGCCAATAAGGGATAAAGCGGTAGAAAAGTATACCAAATAGATGGAAACCAATAGCTAAGTAGATAGACACAAATAGATAGAAACCAATAGTCAAGTAGATAGACACAAATAAGGTGATGGTAACGCCCACACCCCATTCCCCTAGGGGGGATCCACGTCGACTCTTTTTGTGGTGTGATTGTTAGTTTAGATTTTCTTATTTTGTTCATAATAAAATCAAACAAAGCTAAAATTAATTGTTTGTTGGTTCTGTTTCAACGGCAGGCCACAAACTCACTCGGGACCTCACATTTCTTTTTTTAGCAATTCTCCTTTTTTACACTTTACCACACACGCACAACAATTTGCTTTCAAAGTTTGAGTAACGAACCCCCTTGCTTTCCCGAAGTACGATGCCACGGAAAGAGCTTGCTCGAGTACTGGAATTCGGTCGGAAAAGAGATTCCTGGAATAGTAAAAAAGATAGAAAACATTAGAATTTTTTAAAATTAACCAAGCTTATTTTCCCCGTATGCTTTGGATCGCTGTGGCTTAGTTCGACCTGTTGGTCAATCCAGAAAGGGAGGTAAGCATTAGATTAATAGGACAATCCAAACAAACTAAGCTTTGAGAACTCGGGAGGTCGCAAAGGGTGAATACCACAGAGTCAGGGGGTTGCTTTAAGCAGGTTATGCTTCGCCCCATTGGACACTTGGTAAAGCCGCTTTAACGCTCAGTTCAAGGAGTTAAGGTTATTTGGGCCAAACCAACAATAAAACCACTCCTGTAGTACTCACTAACAATCTAAGTCATTGTACACGTCCATTTCCCCTCTCGTGTCCCGTGGGGTCGTGTCGGACACGAACACGGCTTCAACACGTGCCAGACATGTGTTTTTTCGTGTCCCGATTCGAGGACACGAAAAAACACGTGTCCGGCACATGTTGAAGTTGTGTCCCGACCTTGTTCAAAACGTGTCAGATGGGAAGAGAGGAGGAGGAGGAGGAGGAAGATGAGGGTCAGGGAAGTGATGAGTTTGTTGATTAAGGCATGGAGGACATCAATAAAATGCTAATTTCATTGGAAGCAAGAATGCTAATTTCCAACATCTATGCAATACATTTTGATTTCGATGACTTAATGAGAAATATGGTTTTGACATCTTGAGCTATCATCTTTATGTCTCATTGTGATTTGTGAATGACAAAATGTGTATTGTGTATTGATTCTAATTAGTAATTTCTATTGAATATTTGTAAATGTTCTAGTTTCTAAAAAAATTTGGCTCATATGTCTATATTTTTAATATATATATAATTTTTAAAATATATATATATATATAAAACGTGTCCTCCATGTCTTGATTCCAGGGGTCACCGTGTTTGTGTTGGACACTCGTATTTTTGTGTTCTCCATGTCCTGTGTCCTCGTGTCAGGTGACTTAGCTAATAATCCTAAAATTTACCAACCAAGACACTTGCAATACTTTCATGACACCTCCCTGCACTCCACAAAGCATTTACATTTTGCATCTTTTATATGAGGCATTGGTCTATTTTGCTTATTATCTCGCTCTTTTATTTATGCAAAATGATGATAATGGATATTTGATGTTGTTGAGTTTCAGTCTTTATATTTCTGTTGTGGTTGAGAAATTTTATTTAACTCCTAGATTAATTGTTTTCCTTTCATAGATTAAACACCTTAGATTCTTTTTCATTTATTAGGGACCACTCCGCTTGGCTTCGCTAGGAGTTAGCCTAGACAGAGGAGTCAAGTTTCGAGTGACAACACTTGACTCTGACTTGCCCCCAAGGCCACATCAAGCGGCTTGAATATTGCTGCCGCGTTCCCCCCAGGTGTGCTTCTAGGTGGCACCAATGAGAAATCTAGAGACAAAGAAGAACTAGTAAAGGAGCTTGAAGAGAGACCAAGTTCCAACATCACCTCTTGTCAATCTTTGTTCAAAGTGGAAGTGAAAGTGGACATCAGGCACTACCAAGGTGAGATTGACGTTAAGTTGAAACAATGGTTGCAACAATTAGAAGTCTATATCAGTTTTCATAACATAGGAGAAAAGCAAAAGATATCATTTTTCCAATTGAAGTTAGAGGGCCATGCCCAAACTTGGTGGGAAAGCCACACAAAGATGCTTAGGATGGAGGGTGATCCCCCAATAACTAAGTGGGAGGTGTTTAAAATCCTCATTAATTCCCAATTTTACCCTATGGGGTGTGAAGAGGACCAATGGATCTTTTGGCATTACTTCCAATAGAAGCAAGGGCAGAGTGTACAAGAGTACACCACTAAGTTTAGAAAACAAGCCATTATGTTGGGAATATCTCCCACAAACCCAGATGTACTACTCAAGTATATGGGTGTTCTCCACAACAATTGGGGATGCAAGCAATGATTTATAGACCTATGACTGTTAATGAGGCCTATGTGTAGCACACAATCCTGAGATGGACATGAAGAAAGGACAACCAAATGGTTCTAGGTAGACAAACCACCAGGGCACTTCTAAGAAAGGAAATAATACATGGAAAGGAAAGGATAAGAAGACAATAGACATTGCACATTAGTCCAAGGATCCAAGAAATCACTGTAACCATTATAATATCGATGGTGATATTGAGGATAAGTTTTGGAATCTACATCTAGAGCTGAATCCAAAGAATTGCAAGGAGGTTAATAAAAAGAACATGCTCGCCGTGGATTTAGGTAACTAGGTAGAGAGTAGCGTACATGTAGGCAAAAAGATTCTATGCACTACAATGCAGAAGGAGGTGAACCTAAGTAGCTTCCATCCCAAGAAGGAGAAGGAGATGACTAAACTTTTCCAAAATCCAAGTTAAGAAGACAATTGTGGATGCTCTATTTGATTTTGGTTTGCAAGCCAACCTCCCAGCAGAGGATTTGGTAAGCTTGGATTGGAATTCTTGATCACCCTGACCCATACCCATTGGGATGGGTAAATAAGGATGCAAAGCTTAGGGTCACTAAGCAGTGTAAGATCAAATTTGCTATAAGTGTAGACTATATTGAAGAAGTGGAGGTAGACGCAATACAATTTGATGTGTGTGGTGTAGTGTTTGGGAGTCCCTACATGAGCATGAGGGATGCGATCTTCATGAGAGCAAATTGATACCGTTTGATCAAGGATGGGGTGTCCATTATCAATGTGTAGAAAGCTAAATCCAAGATCTCTCTAGTGAGTGTTAACCAAGCCATGAAATTAATTATCTCAAGTAGGAAGTTTGTATTGCTCTATTTAAGATAGAATCAGGAAGGAAATGAATCAATAGAAGTAAAGGTATCTTTGGAGGGATATACTAAAAAGAAGAGAAGAAATGCCAGTCGGAGGTGTTTTTGCAAGCATATAGACAAGTGTTACCGGAGCCTAAAGGGTTACCATCCAAGAGGGAAGTGGAGCATGAGATACAGTTTTGCTTGATTCCCCCATTGCTAGACATAGGAATATACATATAGTCCATCATGGAAACAAATGAAGTGAAGAAACTGTTATCACTTATATAGTAACTGGGCTACCATACATTATTTTTCTGATTCCAGTACACTATTCAGCCAATTCCCTTACATTGAGATGCTGAGATGAGCATCTATTTGGATCACTATCAGATTTGGACGGCAGTTTTATTCCCCATGCCATGATTGAGTCTCAGGACACTCAGAGAGATGACCGATATGGCCATTATACCATTTGTATAGAACATTCAGTAGTGCCCAGAGTTACAGCAGCAGTTTCAGAGGACAGATGATGGTTCAGATGATGAGCATTCAGGTATATGACTCAGCAGGTATATCATAGTGTTGTGGTTATATTGCTTTTATACTTATCCTTATAGCATGTCTTAGCACTTAGTGTCATGATCTGACGATCATATAGATATGTGGACCTGGTCGATCTTATTATATATATTATATTGTCCCGACTCAGACTTAGAGGTTCACTATTCATACTCATTGGTTTTACCCTCCTTAGGGAGAATAGAGGTGATCATTCCACCATACCTTGGCTTGCTAGTGTTGGCTACATTATTCATTGTCTTCATCCATCCATTGCCTACCTTTTAGTTTATCACCCTGACTTACTACTTGACTATTGACATGGAGGACCTTTTCCCCATTGTAGCCTCTGTATTAGATGAGCTTCCCTGTTTATTGTGTCTCGGCTCTAAGTTGCTGACAAAACTTACCTATGGTGAGTTGGAGTTCCTTGTGGATTCCCCCTAGTCACTAAAGATGTGTTGGCTAAACCTGAAACATTTAGTGCTGCCATGAATACAAAATCTGGAAAAATGAAATGCTATATCTTGTATGAAAAGCCCGTTCATGCAATGTGTTTCTAAACACACATGAATGAAAGGCATGCCAAATGAAAGTGGCCATGAAAATAAATGTTATATCTTTTGTGAAATAAATACCTAGGTAAACAAGTTGTCTGTGACACACCTAGAAGTGCTCAGGTAAACAAGTGCCTTAAAAACACACCTGCAGCAGAAAGCCTCAAATAAATGTAAATCTATGCAATGTGTTTATAAACACACATAGATCAAGGCTATGGAAACTTCATGCCCAAAAGCAATGGAACTTAAATGCTATATCTAAATAATTGCTGGCCTCATTTGTATTATGGATTGTGCGCATCTGTTAAAGGTGAATAAACCCTCTTTGAACAACTCATCCATTTGTGAGACACCGCCATTCCCTGTGTTGTTGCTCATTCAGTATATACTATGGTGTGTATTCCCTTTCCCTATTCCTAAGTGTCACAATGTTAAGTTAGTCAAGTCATCCCTTAGCCTAGCCAGTTATTTTAGCCTTCACCCTTCACTAGCAAATTGATCACAACTATGAAGTGAGTATGGTCCTGAAAGTCTAGTTTGAGTAATAATAATAATTAATAACATTATATATTTGGATCTAGATCGCCAGTAATGATTACTTTGTGTTATAATTGTTATTTGAATAAGTTGTAGAGCATGCATTAACCTTTGACACTTTGCAACAACTTCTGATGATGGTCTGAGTTATATTTGGTCATGTTGACTTGGTCAAACCTAGTTTGACCAAGGTCAACCATAGGACATGAGATGGTTGGACCTTGTGATGATATGGATAGATGATATATGGTCTATGTACATGTACATGATGATTCTATGCATCAGATACAGGTTTATGATGATGATTCATGGTTTACAGCATTATTTGATCATTTACAGATTATTATTATTTCACCTATTCCGGTATATTGGATATATTATATGATCATGCAGAGACTCATATGGTGTATGAGTACACATCTTGGATGGATTTGGACCTTCTGAGTCCAATGAGACAGTCTGTTTTCAGTTCCGGGCACTTACAGTGATGATTGAGCCTCAGTAGGCTAACCTAGTGCAGTTTTGGTCTGTCGGAGACCCTGTTAGAGCAGAGAGGATTTTTATTTGGTTGACCTAGGGCGCTGTACTTGGAGGGGGTGGTCCAACCACTTGTTTTTTCCATATTACCCCCCCTCCCGGACACTCTGGCGCCCTCACCTTGACAGCGCAGGCACTCCAGGAGGCAGTTTGGGGCACTTTCACGCTTCCCGAGGCATTTCAGGATTGGTAGAAATGGCTATTGAGGAATTCGATTTGGGCTACTGAGGCAATGTCTTGGCATGGGATGATCAGTGATGATGGGTTGATGTCTTCCACACCTCCCCCAGCAGTTTCAGCTTCATCGAGGCCTGCATCCATCACTTAAGACACTTTCTGATGATTTCTGAGGCCTCTTAAGGCCCACGATTTGTCCATAGAGGCATGATTTGGTATATTAATGACTATTTTATTATTATTGTGCTATGGGGATTGACCAAGGGTGGCTAAAATTACCCCTTGGACCCACCATAAGCTTCTTATTATATTTTGTCATCATGATATGGTGGGATTCCCCTCTCCTAAGGCGATTTTGTCCACTTATGTTATATTTTATTAGTGATCCATGTATTTTATTGTTGAGCTCATCTCAACCATTGATTAGACATTTGTATCTTTAAATCTTAGCCACTCATTCAAAAAGTGGTTAGGATTTTGGTGCCTCTCCTATCTATTTAAAGGTGGGAGCCTCTCATTGTAAAGGGGACTTGTGGCTCTGGATTATTGGAATAGAAAATTATTATTGCATCTATCTCCAGTGTTGTGGTGAATGTTTTTGGTGTTCGTTCGTTGGTTCTTCCTTTGCACCGAGTTATTAGAGATCTTGTTTTGCCATATCTTTTGTACCACGTTTTTTGCATCTACAGGTGGAGGCCGATTTGCTTTGAGGAGGAAGTATTGGTAGGGGAAGACTCTCCCTACTTCTTCTCTTGGATCTCTTCGTTGGTAACAGGGAGTATTACTGTCCCAGGACCTTCTATTTCATGTTACTATTGCGTTTCGCTTGTATTTCCTCCATACTTGATCTCACTGATTGAATCGCTATTCCTTGGTTTGACAGGTAGAGGAGGTCGCACTTATGGGCTAGGGCATCAATTCGGCAAGCAAAATCAATAATTTCTCATTTGATCTCTGCGGGAATCTTCCTCAACATCAAGGCATCTCTCTTCATCACTCAGGTATGATCTCAAGGTAATTTCTATCTCCATGATTTATCCACTTGTCTAAAATATTTCAAACCCTAATTAATCAAAACCCCCATTGTTACATTTTCGTAGATCTACTGAGATCTAGTGGGTTGTTGGGCATAATATTGAAAACCCACCTCTATAGTATCCACGGCATCCCGGATCTATAGTTTGGTGAGGATTGGCCATCATTTGATCCCTTCCCCAAGCCAACTTAGCTCCTCCAAGCAAGAGCGCACTTCTTGGTGATGTGAGTTGACCTAGATCTAGTTGATGGGTGGTTGAGATTTCAATTGATTCATGATCTACATGTCTTAAAACCTACCCCTAGACTCTTACTTTGGCAATTTCTACCTTGTGGGCCCTATTCCACATTTTAAGGGATTTAATCCCCATTTTGGACCACTTGGAATCTTTAAACTCAGATCTAGTAAGATCTAGCCATCGGATTGCCTTGAAATTGTAGGTCCACACTCTCACTTGATCAACCTCTTTGGATCTAAAATTTGGATGTCATTGGACTTGTCTTGATCCATTTATCCCCATTTTTACCCTCCTTGGGCAAAGTCGCACTCCCTTGGAGATTGGAGTTGGTCCACTTCTAGGACGTGGGTACATGAGATTTTAGTGGATTTGGAACGGGCATAATTCAAAACCTAGGTCTAGTTGGTCACTTCATCAAATCTTGCCTTGGGGATAGCATTCCCTGTTTTAAGGGATTGTGGTCCACTTAGGTCAAACCTTGAATCTTTAGATCTAGACTTATTCATCCATCAAACCTTTAATTGCCCACTTGTCTCATGCAATCAGAGTCATCAATCACAAGTTAACTTCACTTTGACTCCATTATCCCAATTCCCAAGGCACTGATCTCTCTCCAAGTTAATTCGACTTTCCTAGATTGTTGGATTAACTTGTGGTTTGATCCTTGTTTGGTGGACTAAACCCTTTGATGTCATCATATATCATGATCAAGCTTGTCATTTGTACTGGTTAGCCCCAATTCAACCCCTTAACTACCCTGCATTGGACACGGTTCCCAAGGCAGTGGATTTTCTCACATTGAAGTAGTACTTCAATCCTGGATCCCATTTCAAATATTATAAGTCACTCTCTCATCAACAATGAACCAAAGCTATACTCATTGAATCCCTCACTTGTCTTGTGACTTCATCCTTAGGTCTAGGATAAACCATACACCTTCACTTAGAATTAACTTGATTTGGTGTCTTGGTTTTGATCTCTCTTGTCGGGAGTAGATCGGGTCTCCCCCTTTGTTGTCTGGGCTAGATAACATAAAGCGAAGGTTGCCTCGACTGGTGTGACAACCATCTATTGGAGGTCGAGGTGATCGTGGTTGCACCTTTTGAGTTGCCTTTCCCTATTGCCATCCACTAATGGATACATCCACAGGGGTAACTACAGTTTAGGTGATAACAGAAACAACTGCAACAATTGTTGTAGTAGGGAGTAATTTGACCAAGTACCTCACCTTGTGGGTCACCTATCAACATAGTGTCCAAGAAGAACGAGACATGGAGGATGAGTATTGATTACAGAGCTATGAATCAGATTGCCCTCAATAATCGATTCCCTCTGCTCAGGATTGATGACTTGCAAGATCAATTGCAACATTCCAAGCACTTCACGAAGTTGGATCTCAAATCAAGATACCACTAGGTATGAGTAAAAAAAGAAGACACTTGTAAGATTGCTTGAAGATGAGGCATGGTCAATATGAATGGTTCATAATGCCTTTTGGTTTATGTAATGCACTGGCTACATTTATATGTTTGATGAATGATGTATTGTGTTCCTTTATATATTCATTTGTAATAGTGTACATTGATGAGATATTGTTTTTTATCTCTACCTGGGAAAAACATATCTGACATCTCATGCAGGTCTTAGAGACCTTGAAAAAGCATTGGTTACTGGAAAACCTTAAGAAATTTGAATTTTCCCAACAATCCTTCGAGTATGTGATTATTGGAGGGGAACTCAAGATTGATCCTGCGAAGATGGAGGCCATCATCAAGTGGCCAACTCCCATCATAGTAACTTTAGATGTTTATAGCATCCTTTTCAGCTATGGCTTCACCACTTCATGCCATATCAACTAGTGGCAAGGGTTTCCTTTGGGGAAATAATCAACAAAAGGCTTTTGAAGAGCCAAAACAAAATATTAGTCAAGTGCCAGTTCTCACATTGCCCAGTTTGTAGAAGCCCTTCTAAGCGGAGACAAATGCAAGTGGATATGCTATGGGTGCGGTCTTGATGCAAGGAGGTAAGCCAGTATGCTATCATTCTAAAATGTCCCAAGGCGTAGACTTGAACTACTCTACATATGATAAGGAACACTATGCTTTGGTTCAAGTTGTTAAGAAATGGAAACACTATTTGATGGGTAAGGGTCCAAGTAACCAACATCCACACCTATCACTACTCACTGCAATATTTGCACGTCTGGAGTAAGCTTTGACAAACAAGGCACGACAAGTGGATGGGGTTTTTACAACAATTTCATCTTATCATCAAACATAAAAAGGGAAGTACTAATAAGTTGGTAGACATGATTTCAAGGATACCCACACCCAAAATCAGAGATTTGGGTACCCTTATGCACATGGAAACTCACCCATGATGCACATAGAGAGGAAGACACATAAGATGAGGATTTCAAGGAAGTATTTTAGCAACTACAAGGCCAAGTTTGCGTATATGAAGGTGATAGCAAGGCTGATTGCCATCTCTAGGATGGGTTGTTTTACATGTTGGATAAGCTTTGTGTCCTAAAGGAGAAAGATTGCAACTTATCAGAGAGGTCCACACCTCCAAATTTGTTGGCATTTTGGTGTTGGGAAAACAATGGCCAACTTATAGAGATATGTGTATTGGCCTGAAACACAAGATGTAGGTCGATTTATTAGAGGATGAATACTTTGCTGTACTAGTAATCCCTAGAAGCAAGGTCTATACCATCCCTTACCTATACCTACTAGACCATGGGAGAGCATCTCTATGGATTTAGTGGGTGTTTTGCCACAGACCAAGAGGGGACATGACTATCTATTTGTTGTAGTGGACATGTTTAGTGTGATGTACATTCTCATGCATTGCAAAAATTAAAATACCATAAAGGGATAAGATGTAGCAATCATGTTCTTTGAAAAGGCTTGGGTGCACTTTGGGATATCGATGAGCATCATCTTAGATAGAGATACCAGATTTCTCATTGCTTTTGGACTACACTTTGGGAGAAGATTGACACCAAGTTGAAGAAATCTTCAACTTTCCATTCGCAGACAGATGGGCAAATATAAGTAGTGAATAGGACATTGGTTCATCTTTTGAGGGGTTAGAATCAGAAGAAACCAAGGACCTATGATACAAATTTTGATTTATATTCAACACTCCTATGATAGAATAGTCCACACTTCCACCAATTAATCCCCTTTTAAATCTTTCTTTGGATATTTACTACCTTTACCCCATAAATGTTCTATATGGACAACAAGGAGCGAGGGAGGACACATGAGAAGCATTGACGATTAAAAAATTCAAAGATAAGATCAGGGAGATCCATTTCCAAGTAAACAAGACATTGAACAAGTCATGGGAAAACTACAAGGCTCGACATGACCAACACAAAATTAGAAGAGATTCAAGGTGGGAAACAAAGTTTGGTTGGATTTGAACAAAGAAACGCTATAGGGTTTTGGTAAGAATATCAAGGCTTTGCAGTATGTCCTTTTGAAGTTCTAGAGAAGGTAGGTTATAATGCCTACAGACTCAATTCTACCTTCCATATACGCACATTTACAGGACCAGTAATGGATGTGGAAAATTTGAAACTCTATGTGCCTTCCATGTTAGACCAAGAAAATAATGCATTAGTCTTACTTACCATAAAGGACTTAGCATCAGAATCTCATATAGAGTTAGCAAAGGATATAGTTTTGTAGAAGAACTCCAAAAAAACTAGATAGGGGTAGTACCATGAGCTTGGGTAAGTTGGATTGAAGGTACTTTGGGGACAAGGTAGAGGAAAAATATCCTAACCTCTCTTAGTAAAATATTTTGGGGACCAAAAGCCTCCCAAATGGGGAGGTAAGATCTGAAATGGATTGCTATATAACTTTTCATCCAATTTGGCACTTTTTGTGTGGAAAATTGGGGCTAAAGGCTTGTAGGGCCCATTTTAGAGTAGGTTCTATTTTGGTGATTTGATTTCATGAAACTTCCAGAGCTCGTTTGAAGCATTAAACGACCCCATTTTTGGCATCAAAACTATGTAGATGTAATCTCTAGCCTCTTGGCACTGTTCTACACATTGAGATCTTTTTAGCAGTCAAAAGATTACCTCAATTAGAATTTGTAAGAGGAAGTTATGCCTCTTGCAAGTTGACCTATGTTGTTGATCACCATGGTATTAAGTGGATGCCATGCCAATGCCCATTACTCACATATGTGGAGCTACTCACTCGTGGACTTCTCAAGACGATGTAGAGGGTGCAAAATCCTAACCTTAATCGGGAGTTGAGGCATACAAAAACCCTAACCCTAAGCCTATATTACTATTAAAACATGTTAAATACTTGGTCGCTAGGAAAGGAAGGGGGTTCCATTTTTGTTGTGTTGATTATTGTTCCACAGTTGAGCAGAGCAAGGGAGTGGGCTATTGGAGCATAATAAAGGAAGTAGAAGACACTGTAGCAGTGATCCATGCCATAGTGTCAATGGCTAATCCATAATGAGTTCACCTTTCTTTGTATTTGCATTCCATATCTAAGAAGAAAAGAGCAAGGCATAGTTCTCACCTTTTCGCTAGGTTTTCCCATGGTACATCTTGTGTTCTTTATGTGGATGGTGTGGTATTTGTATCAACTTCTTTTACTTGCTTGATTCCCTAGTTGTTGCCCGACACCCCATTGCTGAACACAGGGTTGTACAAAGAGTCCATCCCTAAAGAAAATGAAGTGAAGAAATAGTTGCAACAACTTTTGGATTAGGGAGTAATTTGACACCGTAATTCACCTTGTGGGTCACCTATCATTATAATGCCCAAGAAGGATGGGACATGGAGAATGAGTATCATCTACAAAGCTCTGAATAAGATCACCCTCAAGAATTGATTCTCTTTTCCCAATATGGATGACTTGTTAGATCAACTATAACATACATAGTACTTAACTGATTTGGATCTCATATTGAGATACACTAGGTGCGAGTAAAAGTAGAAGACCCTTGGAAGATCGCCTTCAAGACAAGGCAAGGTTGATAATGCCTTTTGGTTTATGTAATGCACTAACTACATTTATGTATTTGGTGAATTATGTATTGCATCGCTTTCTAGATTCATTTGTAATAGTTTAGTTCGATGATATATTGATTGTTAGCACTACCCGGGAAGAGCATATCTCACATCTCATGCAGGTGTTAGAGACCTTGAAAAAGCATCAACTATTGGCAAACCTTATGAAATTTGAATTTTCTAGCAGTCCATGGTGTATTTGGGGTCTGTGATTTGTGGAGGCGAGCTTAAGATTGATCTTGGAAAGATGGAGGGCATCGTCAGGTGGTCAACATAGAGGTTTCATAAATTTATTGCATCCTTTAAGTTGTCTTCACTACTCCACGTGATAACTTCTAGTGGGGATAGAATCAACATAAGGATTTTGAAGAGTTGAAACAAAAGATTAGTCAAGCGCTAGTTCTCGCATTGCCCAATTTGTAGAATTCCTTCGAAGTGGAGATTGATGCAAGTGGGTATGCCATGGCAACGGTCTTGATGCAAGGGGGTAAGCCAATATGCTATCATTGTAAAATGTTTCATGGCCTTGTCTTGAACTACTAAACATATGATAATGAACTCTATGCTTTGGTACAAGTTGTTAAGAAATGGAAGCAATATTTGATAGGTAAGGAAACCATCATTGATCACTAGTGATTGCAAAATTTGTAGGCCCAGAGTAAGCTTCAACAAACAATACACTACAAGTGGATTGGGTTTTTACAACAATTTTATCTTATCATCGAACATAAGAAGAGTAGTACTAATAAGTTGGTAGACATGCTTTCAAGGTCACCCACACCAAAAATCATAGATTTGGGTACTTTTTATGCACATGGAGACTTTCACCCATGATGCATACAGAGAAGGATACGTTGAAGGCGAGGATTTCAAGGAGGTATTTCAACAACTACAAGGCCATGTTAACGTAGAAGAAGGTGATAGCAAAGCTCACTGCCATCTCTAGGATGGGTTTCTCTACAAGCTGGATAAGCTTTGTGTTCTAAAGGAGAAAGCTTGCAACTTATTAGAGAGACGAACACCTCTAAAGTTGTTGGCATTTTGGTGTTTGGAAAACAATGGTCAACTTACAGAGGCATGTGTCTTGGCTTAGAATGCAAGAAGATGTAGCTCAGTTTATTAGAGGATGAATACTTTGTTGTACTAGCAATCCTAGGAATAGGAAGCAAGGTCTATATCATCCTTTACCTATACCTAGTAGACCATGGGAGAGCATCTCCATGGATTTCATGGGTGGTTTGCCAAGAACTAGAATGGTACATTACTATCTATTTGTGGTATTCAATAGGTTTTTAAGATGTGCACTCTCATGCATTATAAAAAGACCATCAAGGGATAAGAGGCAATAATGACATTCTTTGAAAAAGTTTGGGTGCACTTTGGGATGCCAAGAAGCATTATCTCAAATAGAGATACAAATTTCTCATTGCCTTTCAACTACACTTTGGGTGAAAATGGGTACCAAGTCGAAGAGATCAACAACTTTCCATATGGGTATGGCTATGCAAACATAAGTAGTGAATAGGACATTGGTTCAAATTTTGAGGGTCTACAATCAAAGCATTCAAGGACTTGGGATGAAAATTTGATTTATGTTCAAAACTCTTATAACAGAGTAGTCCACAATTCCACTAGGAAGTCCCCTTTTGAATCTTGCTTTGGATATTTACCACCCACTCTTAGATGTTCTATATGGACAACACGGAGGGGCAAGGGAAGACACCATAGGAGAAGCATTGATAAATGGAAAATTCGTTAATAAGATCAAGGAGATACATTTGCAAGTATGTGGGACATTGAAGAAGTTATGGGAAATGCACAAGGCTTGACATGACCAACAAGAAACTGTGAAGACCTTCAAGGCGGCGGACAATCTTTGGTTGCATCTGGACAAAGAAAGGCTGTAGGGTCCTGGTAAGAATATCAAGGCTTTGTAGTATGGTCCTTTTGAATTGTTGGAGAAGGTAGTTGATAAAGCCTAGAGACACAGTCTGCCTCCATATATGTACATTTACTTAGTAGTGAATGTGGAAAATTTGAAACTCTACGAACCTCTCATGTTAGACTAGGAAAATGACGAGCAATTCTTAGTTACCATAAAGGAATTAGCACTAGAAGCTTAGGCATAGTTATCAAAGGATATAGTTTTGCACAATTCCACAGGAACTAGACAGGGGTAGCATGAACTCTAGCAAGTTGGGTTGAAAGGACAACAATTAGGTAAGGCCAGGATGTAACGTACCCAACGACTTCATTTTCCCATGGAGACCACAGGGCACTCAATAACCATGTCAGAATTTAAACGTTCATATACAATTATGTTTTTATCCAATTTAAATATTGTTTAACAACAGAGAATAAAATGAAACGGTGGCCCAAATTAATCTATGCATGATTGTAATTTATAGGCAGCACGAACATGAACACATATGCAATTCCAACATTTATAAACAATATAAAAATAACATTGAACACATAATTAAACCATGGCATTCATAGTCACATAGATACTTTTCTTTTAAATCAAATGATCCAACTTGGTGCATGTGAAGGATGTTCCTCCTAGCCATAGGCTCTGTCAAGCCAAGTCTCACTTTGACAGGCCACGCCCGAGCTGGGGCTATCAATCCACAAGGGAAAAGATCTCTCTCAAACCCAATTACTCAGCTGAATCACTCATGCAACCCATTGTTACCTAAACCCCCTCCACAGTTATCCCAATCCTCAATTCTCCTTCCCCATCAACCTGCACAACGCCAGGAACAAGCTCCCTTCCTTGAGTTAACAGTCCCTCGAGCAGCCTCCAGTTTCCTTTTGGCGGTCCATCACAGGCCAGACAGGAAGTCTCTGAATTAGGACTCCAGGGAACGAGCTGCAGGCGAGGTTTCTCTCACACCAGGCTACCTGAGTTAATTGCATGTAGATTCCTGTTCAACTATGGGATCTTCATTCCATGTTATAGTATCAAGCTATTGCTTCTCAAGGTGATGGCAGGAGAGTGAAATTCGAAATGGTGAAGGAATAATGGAGAATGGAACTCCTCTCTAGCTTAGAAACTCACTTTTATAGGCATCACTCATCATTCCATGTGGCCACTCCACATGGAACCACGTTTTCCCCTCTTAATCCCCTTCTTAAACTAATTAAATAATGCTTAATCAAAGCATAGCTCTTCATCAAGGTTTGAGAACTTGGTTTAAATGGATAAGGCCGAGGATATAAACTGAAGCTCACTTTCACTTTTCCACTCGCGGATTCATAGCCTCCCCATCTCTTCTTCGTCCTTCTTCCCATGCAACCATTAGATATATTTTTTATATTAATAACAAAAACATATTTACATAGTCTTGGCTTTTAGCCTTTACATCAATACTTACAATTTTACATTGTGGGTCAAAACCGGGGTGTTACATGGGGAGAAGATAGAGGAAAAATATCCTCACCTCCATATTAAAAGAGTTTGTGAACCAAAAGCTTCCCAAAATGGGGAGGTATGATCTAAAATGGATCACAATATATTTGACATCTATTTTGATACTATGTGGGTGGAAAAATTGGAGCTAAAGGCTTGTAGGGTCCATTTTAAGGAAGATCCTATTTTCGTGATTTGGGGTCCTAAAATTTTCAGAGCCCATTTGTGGGGTCAAAAGTTTGCATATGTGGTCTTTATCTTGTTCACGCTATTCTAGATATTGAGAGCTTTTCAATGGCTCAAAGATGAATTCAATTGGAATTTCTATAAGGAATTTATGCCTCCTCCAAGTTGACCTATGCCATTGACCACTGTGTCATTGACTGGATGCCGCGTCAAATCCTATTACTCACACATGTGGATTCTCAAGAAGAATCTAGAGGGTCTCAAACCCAAACTTTAATTGAGGGTTGAGGCATGCCGAAACCCTAATCCTGACCCTAAATGACTATTAGGACATGTTAAATACTGGGCCACTAGGAAAGAAAGGGGGTTCCATTGTTTTTGTGCTGATTATTGTTCCATAGTTGAGCAAAGCAAGCAAGTGGGTTATTGGAGAAGAATAGAGGAAGTAAGAGACACTATAGTAGCCATCCAGGCCACGGTTGTAATGGCAACTCCATTATGATTTCACCTTTCTTTGTTTTGCCGCCTAAAACACACTTGATCGTCGGTAAGTCTCCCAACTGCTATGTGTGTTCTTGAGGGCAACTATGAGTTAAGAACCCAATGTCACCTCGGTCCTAAACTCCTCCGTTTAGACCACAACTCCTAAAGGTCAAGGGGGGTTGTCCCTAATTACTAAGTTTCTTTTTTAGAGTTTGTTTTTGGGAGTTGTAAATTACTAAAAATTAAAATGACAATCAAACATGTAGTAATGCAACAATTTTAATGACAAGCAAACCTTTTTACCATAAACCAACAATGGATGCAAGAGAGAAATAAATTATTAAACAACAAGACCAGTGCCTTCTCTACTCAGGCTATGGAGTCACGACAATCAATTTATCAAATAATTTTCCAATGGCAACAAAACATTCACTTAACAAAACATCACATTAAACATTTACTTGCTGTAAATAAATAAATTAATGAACCAAAGACGTGTATACGAAATTAAGCTCAAAAGTGAAATGCTTGCGAAGTAAAGAATTGCAAATGATTGTAACAATGTCGTGCAAGTGGTCCTGTAAATTTTAAGTTATATTAGGTCTCTCTTCAACTTAGGGGATTAAGGTTTTGCAAAAACAACTAAGCTACTCTATGTGTCTACCCCAAGAGGCTATATCCTTCGATTTGAGAGAGATTGCCGGATGCTCAACCTGAGAATACAAGGTTCTCAACTAGCTCCGCGGGTCAATCCCAAAACTTGCTGGGTGCTCAATTGGAGGACACAAAGTGCCACGAGGCTCCCAACAGCCTCTACCGCATTAGCTCCACAGGTGAAGTCCCTTTTGTAAATTTCCTTAAAATCCACACTAGAGTTGATGTATGCCAGATTAATTAATTAAACCCAATTGCTACAGTTAACCACACCTGGATTTCTTCACTATGCAGCGGAAAATAAATACTGAAAGAAATATAGCATCAATCACATCAATGGAGACAACACAATCTTTTTGGGTATAAACCCCCGGACAAAACCCAAGATGGGAAAACCAGTGCAACAGTCTGAGAAGAAATTTTGTTATGAAGATATGGAACAAATACAATTTAGAAAATCGATTTAGCCAACCTGGCAAACTCGAGTCACTGGAAATCACTAAGAAAACCCCCAAAGCTGTTCGACCCCCTCTGCGTAGTTGTACGGCCTCCCATGTCAGCTGTATGGAATCCGTACGGTCTTTGCGTCAGCTGTACAGACAGATCCGTACGGCCTCCTCTCACATGTGCGGGTTCCTATGCGGCTGCTGTACGACAGAGCTGCAGGTCTGTACGAGCCTCTCTCTGCAAATTCGTACGGCCCTCTGTCTCTGCTTGATCACTTTGTCGATCTTCCTACTGGATGCTCCTCTGTCTTCTTCTTTGCAAACTTCTCTCTCTCTATTTTTCTCAATGTGTGTCCTCTCCACCAAATCGATCCTCCTTTTAACTCAATGGCCAACCGAAAAAACCTAACATCTCACTATAGATCTATGGATGAGATCCTCCGGTGAGATCAATGGCCAAGATTAGATTAACCATCACTTAAATTATTTTTCTCTTGCACTTTATAAAAGTGACTCCAAAAATTTAATTAATAATTAGATCATTTAATGTACTTTTCCCAAGTCTAAACTTGGGAAAAGACATCAAATACATTTGGCTTCCTGATTTAAGTCTTCTTGCATACAAGGACACATGCAAAGCAAGAGGACCTTCCTTGTTGCCACTTTCTAACACATTTTTCTCAGTTCTAATGAAGATATGTTTCAGAGTGCCTATTAGTCTAACCAACTCAAATCCTTGCCTTTTTTTGTCACCCAAGATCGGTCGAACCGAAAAGGGAAGAGAATACGGGGCAAGAATCAGGGCTTAAGTTAATTTTTAACCTTAACCAAAAATCAAAGCAAAACAAGCCAACACGATTTCACAAGGGAGGCAGAGCCTTCTCACTTGTGAGGTGCGGGCAAAATAACCAAAAATAAACTTAAGGAAATAAATAACAAGCCTCAACGATTTTGCATGGATGGGCAAAGCCTCTTCTCATGCAAGGTGTGGGAAAAAAATAAAAGAGTGCAAGCCAACGCGATTTCACAAGGGAGGCAGAGCCTTCTCACTTGTGAAGTGCGGACAAAATAACTTGAAACAAAACTTAAGGAAATAAATTACAAGCCTCAACGATTTTTCATGGATGGGCAGAGCCTCTTCTCATGCAAGGTGTGGGCAAACAATAATAACAAATGCAAATAAATGCATAAACTAAAGTGGGCAATGCAAAAGTGGGCAAGCCCAACTTCTAATGCATGCAAGGGATGGCTGAAAATTTAAAGAGCTATTGCTAGAAATAAGGAAGTAAAGAACCAAGCCCAAGAGACTCTCTTGGGCTTGTTACAACAAAGCAAAATTTTAGCCTTATTATATACAAGAAAATGAGGTCAAAAATGAGAAATTTGACCCTTTTTTGGTGAGGGACTTGAAGTGGCTACTCTTGGGTGATCTTTGAGCTTGCTAGTAACCAAATTTGGGCATTCCCCCCCCCTGTAACATAAAAAACCTACACAAAGCAACAAGCTAATATTGTGCAAATATGATGAAAACGAGTTTTGAATCAATTTGAAAATATTGCATATAAATTTCAAAAAATTGTAAGTACAATGTAGCATGTAAAAATAACTTGAAAATATGATTTATGAGTGCAAAATAAACAAATAAAAATATGCAAAACATAAATGTTAGTTTGAAGATGGCAAGTCCTTCAAAAATTGTTGAACAATGGGGTATCCCACCCGAAAATTCCACTCTTCAAGCTTGGGCAACCTGTAACAAACTAACTTCAACATGCAAATGGGGTGAGAGATCAAACAAAGACTTGAAAAATCATATATTCAAACTAGAAGTCCATGAATAACTCAAATACTAAAAAGATAACTCACATAACATGTAACCAAACTATCACAATGTTATTCTCAAGCAAAACACTTTGCTTGAGATCCACAAATGCAAGAAAAAACTAAGAATGAAACAATATTACCTCACACACAATGCCAAGGACAGTATTTCCTCCACATATTTCTTCATTAACTTCACAAAGCTGGAAATTACAATGGCTCTCTTCTTGGACAAGAATGGAAGCAATAGAGCAAGAGAGAGCAAAAATGAAAGAGAGCAAGAGCATGAGTGGTTGTAACCCAAATGAGGAGGATGAGTCTCCTTAAATAGGAAAATAAAGAGGGGAGAGTTCCTTTGCATGAATGACATTTGTCACTTGTAGAAAAAGGGGACCCATGGAGGGGGGATGCACTTCCATGGGTTAAAAATAACAAACAATGGGGGGAGAAAAACTCCCCACTCATGTTTTATATTTCATTACTAGGCCAAGGGGAAGGAATCATGAAGGTGGGACCCCCTCTTTTGGCTTATTTCAATTTATCTCATTTCCCATGGTAAGAGAGGGTTTCCCCCTTTTGGCGACAACTTCAAACTTGAAAAACACTTGCTTAGGGGGCCTCTCTTGGAATTTAATTTCACTTTAGGAACATAACTTGACATTAGGAAACAATTTTTCCACATCCCAAGTGACTTCAGGCACTTTTCCAAAATTTGCCATACTAATTAATTGCCAATTTTCCTAATCCGGGCTACCATACATTATTTTTTTGATTCCAGTACACTATTCAGCCAGTTCCCTTGCATTGAGATGCTGAGATGAGCATCTACTATGGATCACTATTAGATTATGGACAACAGCTTGATTCCCCATGCCATGACTGAGTTTCAGGACACTGAGAGAGATGACCGATGTAGCTATTTAGCCATTTGTACAGAGCAATCAGTAGTGCCCAGAGTTACAGCAGTAGTTTCAGAGGACAGATGATGGTTCAGATGATGAGCATTTAGGTATATGACTCAGCAGGTATATTATGGTGTTGTGGTTATATTGCTTTTATTTCCATTCTCTTAGCATGTCTTAGCATTCAGTATCATGATCTGGCGATCATATAGATATGTGGACCTGGTTGTACTATGTATATATATCATATTTGTCCCCACTCAGACTTAGAAGTTCTTGGCCTATACTCATTGGTTTTACCCTCCCTAGGGAGAATAGAGGTGATCATTCCCACCATACTTTGACTTGCTAGTGTTGGTCTCATTATTCACTTTCTTCATCCATCCATGGCTTACCCAGTTTGTTCATTACCTTGACTTACTACTTGACTAGTGGCATGGAGGACCTTTCCCCATTGTAGTCTCTGTATTGGATGAGCTTCCTTGTTTATTGTGTCTCGGCTCTGACTTGGTGACAAAACTTACCTTTGGTGAGTTGGATTTCCTTGTGAAGTCCCCCTAATCACTAAAGATGTTGTTGGCTAAACCTGAAACTCTTAGTGCTGCCATGAATACAAAGTATGGAAATAAAATGTTGTATCTTATATGAAAAGCCCATTCATGCAATGTGTTTCTCAACACACATGAATGAAAGGCAAGCCAAATGAAAATGGCTATGAATGATCAAATGTTATATCTATTGTGAGTTGTAAATACCTAGGTAAACAAGTTGTCTATGACACACCTAGAAGTGCTCAGGTAAACAAGTGCCTTAAAAACACACCTGCAGCAAGAAGCCTTATGAAATGTAAATCTATGCAATGTGTTTATAAACACACATAGATCAAAGGCTATGGAAACTATAAGCCCAAAAAGCAATGGAACTTAAACTCTATATCAAAAAGATTGCTGGCCTCATTTGTATTATGGATTGCGCGCATTTGTTAAGGTGAATAAACACTCTTTGAACAACTTACCCATTTGTGAGACACTGCCATTCCCTGTGTTATTGCTTGTCCACTATATGCTATGGTGTGTATTCCCTTTTCCATTTCCAATGTGTCACAATGTTAAGTCAGTAAGTTATCCTTTGACCTAGCCATGTTATTCTTAGCTTTCACCCTTCACTAGCAAATTGATCACAACTATGAAGTTAGTATGACCTTGAAAGTCTTTTTTGAGTAATAAATAATAATTAATGACCTATTATATTTGGATTTAGATCGCCAGTAATGATTGCTATTTATTATAATTGCTATTTGAATGGATTGTAAAGCATGTTTTAACCTTTGACACCTTGCAGCAGCTTGATGGCAGTTTGAGTTATATTTTGGTCATGTTGACTTGGTCAAACCCAGTTTGACCAAAAGTCAATCACAGGACATGAGGTGGCAGACCTTAGATGATACAGATAGATGATATATGGTCTGGTGCAGGTCACCATGGTGGGTTTGTGCAGTGGTTTCATGCCTATGATGATGATTTGGGCTTTTCAGCACTTCTACAGATTATTATTATTTGGTCTGCCGGATATGATGAGCATTTATTTTTGACCATACAGAGGTCCATATGGTGTATGAGTACACACTTTAGATGGATTTGGACCTTCTGAGTCCAATGAGATAGTCTGTTTTCAGTTCCGGGCAGTTACAGTGATGTTTTAGCCTTAGTTGGCTATCTTAATGCAGTTTTGGCCTGTCAAAGGCCCTGTCAGAGCAGAGCAGAGATTTGATTGGTTCACCCAGAGCGCTGTTGATGGAGGGGGTGGTCCAGCCATTTTTTGTTACCATATTACCCCCCTCCCAGACAGCCTGGTGGTCTTACTTTTTGGAGCCAAGCACTCTAGGAGGCAGTGTGGGCAGTTTCACACTTCCCAAGGCAATCCAGAAATGGTGAAAATGGCTATAGAGGAATTCGATTTCGGCTACTGAGGCAAGGTTATGGCATGGGATGATTTGTGATGATGAGCGGGATGTCTTCCACACCTTCTCCAGCAGTTTCAGCTTCATCGGGACCCACATCCATCACTTATGGCATTTTTTGATGATTTCTTGAGCCTTCCAAGGCTCACGACTTTCCCAAAGAGGCACGATTTGGTGCTTAGATGATTATTTTGATGACATTGTGCTATGGGGATTGACCAAGGGTGTTAGAAATCACCCCTTGGACCCATCATAAGCTATTTCTTATGTTTTATCATTGACATTTGGTGGGACCCCCTTGTTATGGGTGATTTGTCCATTATTTTATTGTATTAGTGAGTTGATCCATGTATTGTATTGTTGAGCTCATCTCAACCATTGATTAGATCTTTTGATCTTTTAATCTTAGACACTCATTCAAAAAGTGGTTAGGGTTTTGATGCCTCTCCTTCCTATTTAAAGGAGAGATCTTCTCATTGTAAAGGGGACTTTTGGCTCTGGATTATTGGAATAGAGAATTATTATTGCATCTATCTGTTGTGTTGTGGTGAATGCTTTTGGAGTTCGTTCGTTGATTCTTCCTTTGCACTGGGTTTTTGGAGATCTTGGTTTTCTATCTTTGTACCACGTTTTTGTCATCTACAGGTGGAGGCCGATTTGGTTAGAGGAGGACGTATTGGTAGGGGAGGACCCTCCCTACTTCTTCTTTGGATCTCTTCATTGGTAACAAGGAGTATTACTGTCCTAGGACCTTCTATTTCATGTTATCACTTGCTTTTCATTTGTATTTCCTCCATTGTTGCTCAACTAATTGAAATCGTTTTCCTTGGTTGGCAGGAAGAGGTGGTCGCACTTGTGGGCTAGGGCATCATTTCGGCAAGCAAAATCAACAATTCCTCATTTGATCTCTGCGGGAGTCTTCCTCAACAACAAGGCATCTACTTCCATCACTCAGGTATGATCTCAAGGTAATTTCTCATTCCATGATCTATCCATTTGTCTAAATGCTTCAAACCCTCATAATTTCAAAATTCTCATTTTACAAATTTTCAGATCTAGCAAGATCCACTTGGCTTTTGGGTATAAAATTTAAAGTCCACCTCTATAGCATCCATGACGATTCGGATCTATAGTTTGGTGTGGATTGGCCTTCATCTGATCCATTTTCCAAGGCAAAGAAGCTTCTCCAAGGGAGGTCCCATTTCCTAGGAGGGGTGAGTTTGCTAGGATCCAGCACTTGGGTAGGTGAGATCCCACTTGATCCTTCATCTCCACATTCTATAACCTATCCCTAGTGTGTCACTTCAATGATTTTCACCTTGTGGGCCCCATTCCTCATTTTGAGGGTTGAGCCCCACTTTAGTTACTTTGTGATACATTTCAATCTCAGAGCTACTGAGATCTAGCCATTGGATGATCCTAACTTTCAAGACCCACCTAGCTTTGCACCTCAACATTCCTGATCTATATTTTGGTGGACATCCGACTCCATTTGGCCCATTCTCCAAGGCACTAATCTTCTCCAAGCCAATTCGACTTTCTTGGATTGTTGGGTTAGCTTGGGGTTTGTTCTTTGTCTTGCATGCTTGAACACTTGAACACTGTCATATCCATTCATCAAGCTCACCTTTGGTATTGGTTAGCCCCAATTTGGACCTTAACTACCTTGCATTGGACACGGTTCCCAAGGCAGTGGATTTTCTCACAATTGACGAGTACCCTGATCCTTGATCTTGTTCTAAACCTCATAAGTCACTCACATAAACATGTTGGACAAAATCTACATTGACTAACTCCTTGATCCAACCTATTACTCATCTTGTGACTTCATCCATAGATCTAGGGTTCACCATACACCTTATGTACTTCACCCATATTTGATTTGATCTGGTGTTTTGGTTTGATCTCTCCTATCGGGAGTGTATCTGGGTCTCCCCCTTTGTTGTCTTGGGCTAGATAACACAAAGTGAAGATTGCCTCGATTGGCGTGAAAACCATCCATTGGGAGTCGAGGCTATCTTGGTTGCACCTCTTTGGTTGCCCATCCCCTCTGCCATCCATCTTGGATCTATTTCTAGGAGCAACTACAAGTTAGGTGATAATAGTAACTTCTAAGAATATTCTATTTGTACTTTATTTGGAGATGTTTCATTCCTCTGCAGGGACATTATTATATATCTGGAGATGTTTATTCCTCCGTCGGGATGTTGTAAATAGGGTTATTAGACTTCCCTAGTGGGGTCGACCCTGAGTTAAGTGTTTATGGGTTATTAGACTCTCCTAGGAAAAGTCGGCCTAGTTAGGGTTAAAAGTCAAGTGAAGTAAAGTATAAATAGAGGATGTGTGTTCCTCATTTATCACACTCACTCACTCATTCACTCACTTGTGAATTGTGCATAGGAGAGAGAGAGATCTGCGAAGGAGGAGCTCTTGTTTGGGGTTTACATCTTTGTATTTGTTGGTCATCTATATTGAGGAAAGCTTTGCTGGGTTTTCTACCCCATGAGGGTTTCCCAGGATAAATCTGTGTCTATCTTGTGATTGTGTTTCTTTCAGTGATCCTTATTATGCTCTTGTTGTGAATTTTATGCTAAACTTAACAGCATTTGCTTCATCAACCGTTTTATTTTATTTGAGCTCGTTGAAGATCTATAGTACATGTGCTAAAGTTTTTTTTTGTAAGTTAGGGTAGAACCTTATATTGCCATCAGAAAAAGATATAGAGTGTAGGGCCCTCCCAAGATTGGAAAAACAGACCCGAAATCAAAATTTTAGCAGTCTTCCCCAAAAGGAAACAAGACTGTGCCAGAAAGTTTGAGAATTACGATCCAGTCTACAAAGGTAGATTGCCATGAAACTAAAAACAATGGCAGTGACTGTAGCGACATACCGAAACAAAAAAAAAGACATAAACTAAACATTGAAAACCGAGCTAAGGGTTCAGACAAGCCGAGCCTTCGTGAGAACCTGGCTCCTTGGCGAGTTCGATGCCGAGACGGTGGGCGATTTGCTGCTGATTGTGGATGATCTGCTGGAGATAACCTACCATCTCATCTTGCTGCAGAAGAATTTCCGCATGTGCTTCTCCTTTTTCTAACAGGGTTCTGCCCGGAACCGACTTCTGCATCCCAATGATAATCCAGGGTCTTTTGGTAAAGAGTGGTGCGACCCCTGGTGTTCCCCGGGTTCGGCACCAGAGCCTCGAATTCGTTCCTAATCTCTGTATCCAAAAGACAACCTCGAGACACCTGAGCATCCTCCTCAGCTTCCTGGATGTCCTTCTGAGCTTGCTTTGGAATTTCTTCCTTATAACGACAGGCATTCCCCACTATGCCGTGCATGAACCGCACTGGCGGGCCAGGAGAAGGGCCTGTTGGTTTGGACTTGCGCCTGATGTAACTTCTCTTAACGGGCGACATTTTTGCAGTGGCTGCGAGCATAATGGGTAACCAACTTCCACGATCAATTACAGTGCAGAGGAGGGAGATTCACAAGGCAGTATTCCAAGCTCTGTCCAAACTTTTGCAGCAACTCCTTTCTCCCAGGGATGTATGGACCCTCTTTCTCACTCTGCCTTCCCTTATCATAAGTGCAGGAGTACCACCCCACTCCGAGTTCTTCACGGGAGTAATGGCCATTACTTGAAATAGGACCAAATAGCAGGGACAAGACTAGACGCACGCAGGAGCATTTATTTAGCAGTACTTCGCAGGCTGGCGGTATTCCTTGCCTGTCTTATGATGGCTTCCGGGGACGCATGGTTGGCTCGGGCGGGCGTGTGGCCAACCTCGTGTCTTTCCTCCAGTTCTCTTGTTTGGCACGTACTTAGCACCCGCTGTGGGGGTACATGTGCTAAAGTTAAATGTGCAAAAAAGAAGAGTTGTGTCTGAGGTGATAGTGGGAAACAAGCTTTGCAAACACTGAGGGATTCCCCCCTTTGGCTAGAGGACTCTTCTTGCTAGGCCTAATGATGAGAAGGTTTGGGAGCTCTAGTGGGTTCCCTTGAAACTTGTTCTCTTGTTGCTAGGGAACATTCATGGGGGAAAGAGATACTTACATCTCTAACCAAACATGTTTTTTCCTTGAAAAATAAAGAAATAAACTTTACATATTTTTTGATCCACGCCACTAGCCTGCAATCTTGTATAATTCCACACTTCTATTGTTGCATTTTTTTAGTCTTTTATTCAAGTTCCTTCATTGTGTTTGTTTGGTGTAAATTTTCAGACCCTAGTGACTTCCTTCCTATGTTTCTCTTGATTAAATAAATTAGATCTTAACTTATTTAACAACAAAAATATAAATTTATGAACATGTAACAATCACACATATGGCTAGAAAATGAACAGTGGAAGCATAAACACGATACGCAAGAATTCTGTCCTTCAAATTAGCTTATCATTTAATAATCAAAACTTACAAGGGCCCTCAACCTAAGGTTTAGAACCAACTGGAAAAGAAACAATACGCCTCACAGAAATCTGAGGAACTGCTGTACCCTGTACGATGCTATCCTTGTAGTCTTCAACCTTGCCAGTCAATTCTCTTCTTGCTATTTGCGTTCTCTCCTACTTGGATTCAGTTGTGTGTTCCTCACACAACTTCCTTGGTGTGTTCTCTACTCAAGTTCTCCTCCCACCTTGTCCTTGTTATCCACCAAGGTGTACCTAGGTGGATTTCTTGTGAGCCGCCAAAGTTGTGAACAATCCAGTTGTTCATCATCAGTGCTCAGAAGTTCATAAGTCTTTTCAGGGCCAATTTTGGCCTCTTTTTTAATAATTGCATGTTCATACCCCTTGGGGATATTATAAAAAATGTACTAGCATGAAGTCTTTTTGTAAAGAACGTGGCTTCCTAAGACTTAGACATCAATCCGATCATTCCATGGTGTTTTTTCCTTGTTAATTATGCAATGCTGAATAAGCGATGTATAATTTTCGAGTTTTTCACCCGCTCCTCCAAAGCCGGAATGGTCGTCTTGGTGGTTAGGCCTTAGGAGGTTATTAAAGTTCACGTGTCGATGTTTATGAGCATGCTAGACATTAAATTGAGTCATTATGAACATGTACTAGGTCCCCTAGGATTTTTATTAAGTTCTGCAAAAATAAAATTTTCCCGTAAAACAGGCATTTTTTAATGTTTTAATTAAAAAAGAAAAAAAAGTTTGGTCTAGAGGGGGAATTTTCCATGGGGGTGCTCGGTTTCTAACCTAGAGCACTCATAATACCCCAAAACCCACTTTTCCTAAGTTTCGAGTGATTATTAATCACTTAAATAAAAATTCTCTCGAAAATGATTAAAGGGAATTAAAAAATTAGAAAAATAAAGATATGGAGAAAATCAAAATTCCTAATTTTGGGGAATTTTGTCCAAATAAAGGCCCAGTTAAGTTGGCAATCAACATCGGAGACTAAATCAATTAGGATTCGACTGATTTCCAATCAAATCAAGTAAGGGCGAGTTCATCTCCAAGTTGGAATGCGCCCTCCCTCTCTCTTTAGATGGGCGACTTTGCTTGGTTGGCGAGTTTTTGTTGGGTGAAGGAGTTTCCAAGAGAGGAGGGGCGCCCCTCTTGTGAGGTGGAAGCCACCTCGGTCCATCCAAGCCCCAATCAAGGCATAAATCAAGGCATTGATCTCTCCTCATTCAAAGGATGCGCCCTCATGGCCTTAATTCGCCCCCCCTCTCTCAAATTTCTATTTAAGCAAGGCAATCCTCTCCCATTTGATGGATGCAAGGAGCCTCTGCCTGTATTGTAATGCTCTGCTATTTTGGCTATTGTTATGAATAAAGTGAAGACTTTGGAGGTTCACATGGTGCAAGATCTCGTGGTGTATGTTTGAATGGAGTTGATATTAGCTTAGTTACATTGTTCTTTCACATGCAAGATTGCTAGCTTAGAAGGCTCTTTGTTAATCCATAGAGTAGATATTTGAGGTTTTCAATTTGTTTACTAGTGCTAGGTTATCTAGAGTTAAAAGTAGCAAACTGTAGTAGGTTATACTAATGCTATTTTGATCTTACTTGGTTTATGATTTATCACACTAGATTTAATCTTGTTTGTTGGAAGATTGTGTAGCTTTGTAGGTCATTGAAGTTGAAGGAGAACTTGGAGCTCAGTTGCTTCCTCTTGCTCTTCGCTTCTTTTCATCACTTACTAATGATTCTTGTTCTACAGGCACTCTAGATCTGTCACAATATTCAAGCTTGGTTTTGAGCCATTCCTTCCCATCTTTTCTTTAAAAAATCTCTTTTTCCAGTTACTTTGTATTATAGGCTTAATAAGTAGATCTGGTTGGAAAAGTCTTACCTTTTTTAGATCTATCTTGTTTTAGCATGTTAAATAGCTAGATCTTAAAGTGCTTCAATAGATCATTTTCTAACAAAGTTTGTTTTCTAGTTTTGCAAATTTGACAAAAGAGTAGAGAGGCACTGGCAAAATTTTATGAAAATCGAACAATTAAAGGCCCCTGAGACCCCTTTTCCTTTGTCTTATTGATTTCTTGTGCTGTAAACCCTCAGATCCAAGTTTGTAAGGACCCAGTGGTGCTTCTTTTGTAAAGGTTGTAAAAAATAAAGCAAGTGGGCTACCCAGTGCTCACAGAACCCCCCCATTTCCCCCGGGGGGTTTCGTGTCGGTTTTGTGTGTTTGGATTTTCTTTAGCTTAGTTTTCATTTGTTAGCTTGTTAGAGTAGATTAGCTGTTTTACTTTTATTTTTTGTAAATGAAATACTAACCCACTGTACTCTCCCGAAGTACCGCAAGGGAAAAGAGACTCACAATGTAGTAATTAGAAAACACTTTTCTTTTCTACATTTGTCTTTCTTTTCACAATCTTGTACTTCACAATTAGCAAATTTAAAGATTAAAGCCAGCTGTGCATTCTCGAAGTACCGAAAGGGAAAAGAGATTCTCAGCTATTAATAAAAACTTCAATTTCACAATTTTACAATTCACTTGTTACAATTTTTGTTCATTTTAACGAATAATTTAGGCTGTGTATTCCCAAAGTAAACTGAAAGGGTTTATCCTCGGTAGGTGAAAAGAGATTCTCATCCTTATAATAAAATCTTCAATCTAATTGTTAAAATGAACTAAGGCTTAGCCTCCCCATATGCTCTGGATCTCTGCAGTTCATATGACCAGTTTATCACATAAAAAGGGGAGTTACGTTACTAGATTAATAGGGAAATCCAAAAGTAGTGTATTTCAAAGAATTCGGGAGGTCGCGTTGAACATATCATAGAGTCAGGGGGCTGCTTTAAGCAGGTTATGCTTCTCCCCATTGGACACTTGATACTGTTGCAATAAATGCTCAGTTCGGAGATCTAAACTGCCTTTGGGCCAAACGAAGAATTAACCCACTCCCTAATCCATGCATCTAATAATCACAATTAAAACTGACCAACGAGACAACTGCAACACTTTCACGACACAACAACACTCCAATACTTATGTGACTCCATTTGACACTGGTATAATCTGCAACAATCGCACTATTTTCAATTAAGTGAGTTCATGTGCTAGATGGATTTATCTATTTTATGTTGTTGATTTAATTTATACTTGCAATCTCTGGTTGAGTATTAATTCATCTTCAAACTCCTAGAAACAACCCCATCCGAACTAGTAACAATTAACTTAAAGAGCCTTAATAACTCTTTCTTGTAGGGTCTACCCCCCTTGGCTTCGTTAGGAGTTTTGCCTAAATGGAGGAATCAGGATCAGGTGACAACACTTGACTCGAGACTTGCCCCCAAGGCCACACCGAGTGGCTTGAAGATTTCTGCCATGTTACCCAGGTGTGCTTTAGGCGGCAACAATCTTATTTATGCTTTGAGAGAGATAACTAATCTCCTCTATTCTAGAAACCAACTTCCTTTAATATAGCAACCAACTTCTTTGATTCTAGGAACCAATCTCAACTAATATCCTTAATCCTAGCAATCACCTTATTTCAACAATGAGGTGTACGACTAATATTATATCAAATCTAACTCAATAATATTCTATAATCTCTAGAATATTTCATTTAGATTTCTAAGACTAAGATATCAAAAGAAATTAGACTTTCACTTTTATTTATTAAGTGAAATTACAAGATGGTATTATTTCCCACTTTTACTAAGTGTTTACCAAGATGTTATCTCGAACTACCTCTCGCATGTGCACACCTAACCTGTGCAAGTAGCTTTTGTTTGAGCTACATTTTTTAACGCTCCCTCTCAACGATGAAAGAATTCTGCACCAATCCAAGTCTGTTGCTGAATGCTTCAAACTTCCCTTTTGCTAAGGGCTTGGTCAAAATGTCAGCTACATGTCGATCTGTGGGTATATATTGAAGCTTTATTGCTCCCTTTTGAATCATGTCTCGTATGAAGTGGTATTTGATATTTACATGCTTAGATTGATCATGAAATATTGGATTATCAAAGAGTTTGATACAACTCTGATTGTCATAGTAGATCACCATGGGATCCAACTCCTAATCAAACAATCTTGTAAGTTACTTGCCAAACCAGATGGCCACATAGCTAGTTGTACTTGCTGCCATATACCCTACCTCTGCTGAGTTGAGTGCCTTGGAAGTCTGTTTCTGGTTGAACCGGGATATCATCATTGATCTCAAGTTGAAGCAACACCTTGAGGTGCTTTTCTTGTCTAATGCACTGCCTACCCAATCTAAGTCTATATACCCTTGCAACTTCAGTTCACCATCTCCAAGATATCTTAGCCCATTCTCCACTGTGCCCCTCAAGTATTTGAGTACATGTTTTGTTGCGCTACCCAATGCTCTTGCCTTGGCTCCACCGTGAGCTGGATCAAGGTGTTTACTGCAAAACATATATATGGCCTAGTGTTGACCAGATACATCAAAGAACCTATTAGCTGCATGTATCCACCATATTTGAATCTGAAGTGGTGACTATTATCAGCTAAGTTGGACTTAGATGATTTCAAGTGAGCCTGTGAAGATAGAACAAGTTTACTTGTTCACAATCAGAAGATTATAAGTCCTAACAGGCCACCTTGGCCCATGATTTTTAATAAAGTCACATGTCCATGCCCTGTGGGGAAATTGTAAAAATGTCATAGCATGATGGTTTTTGTAAAGGACTCGGCTTTCCTAGGACTTAGTTATCAGTCCAACTAGCCAGAGTGTTTTTTCCCTTGTCAATTATATGTTGTGGAATAAACGACATAATTTTCGAGTTTTTCACTCATACCTCCAAAGGTTGGGTGGTCGACATGATTTCTCGGTCTTAGGAGGTTATTAGAGTTCAAGTGTCAATGTATATTACCATGCTAGATATTAAAATTGAGTCGTATGGACATGTGCTAGGTCCCCATAAGTTTTTTTTTAATTTCCGAAGAAAATAATTTTTTTTTTCTTTTTCCCGTAAAATTAGACCATTTTTAATGGTTTAATTGAAAATTTTCAAATTGTAATAAAAGTGTGGTCTGGAGGCGGATTTTGGTGTGGGGATGCTTGTTTTCAGACTCAGAGTGTCCTCTTTACCCCAAGACCCACTTTTCCTATGTTTCGGGTGACTACGTCGTCTCGTAGAGCATTGTTTCTTAAAGATGCGACAAATCAACAAATAAATGTTAAAAAGATACAAAATGACCCAAGTATTAAAAACAAATATAATAAAAAGGGTGATTTGGCATGTGCCAAATGAGTTGGCATGCCATCACATATGAGGGGCGATCCCATGAGTTGAATAAAGCACATGTTACAAATGTCAAATCAAGAGTTATGTGAATCATCCATATTAGTGATGCGCCCTCTCCCATGAGGATGACGCATTCCATATGATGGGATGTGGCAATTGATGTGTGGGTGGTGATAAAACCAAAGAGGTGGCGCACCCTCCTTTGGCATGAATCCAAACCATATCAATCACAAGGATTTGCATGGATACGTGATCCCTCAATCGTGGTGATGCGCTCCTCTTTGTTGAATGTGCCCCTCCCTCTTGGCTTTGCTATAAAAGCAAGCATCCTCTCCTCCTTTGAACTAGTTAGAGTCAAGGAGTGAAAGGATTGCCCATTGTAATGCTATCATTTTTCTTTTGCTCATTAAAGAGAAGCTTTGGAGGCTAAGTGTGTGGTGCCATTGTGTTGGATGAACATCGTCATGGTTCTATTGAGGTAATTTGTGAATTTTTTACATTTCTTGTGTATGTATCTTGTGAATCCGATCTTGATAGGGCTACATTATCAGTTGATAGGAAAGAGATAGTTAGTAAGCTTACTTTCTACTTCTTAGATATATGTGATTAGAGATCTATATTTACATGCCTATAAGTTTATATGCATGTTCATTTGCTCTCTTTTATATATACTATCGAATCTCACGGGTATGTGTTCAAGTGTGTGACTAGATTGCAGGTAGCCTAGCTTGGAAGAAGGGTTGATCTGGCTTATTTCTTCTCAAATCCAAGCAAATTTTTAGACATAGTCCTTCAACATCCCACCAAGAAGCCTCTTGGTTGATCTTTCTGGCAACACGCAAAACTTCTTCTCTCTTCCTCCTTCAAACTTCAAAGAGCTTCCTTTTTTCATTTTTTTTAGCAAGCATTCAAATCTATAGCTTAGATCTATATGATAAGTAGATTTGATATGAATTTCTAGATCTAGAATTGTTTGAAAAGTTTTATTTTGCAAAGCTAGATCTAGTATTTGTTAGTTTTTCTACTTTTAATCAATTTTATCTAGGATCTTAGCTGAAAGCATAACATGCATAACATAACACAAGAAACACAAAGATTTTCCTCGGGGAAACCATAAAGGAGAAAACCTCGCAACTTCGTCGGAGATAAAATCGTCACCAATACAATATCACAAAATGGAAAACCCCAAAACAAGATAGTCTTCTGCAGCTCTCTCTCTTTTCTCCTATGCGAACTTGTCTTCTCTCTCTCACTAAGGCGAACTTGAGTGAGTGAGTGTGTGTCAAAATGAGAGAGCCCATCTCTCTATAATATACTTTATCTTTCACTTGACCTTTTCACTAGGTAGTTCGGCCCTAGCTAAACTTGACTGGGCCGACTTCTCTATGAGACTCAATGACCCTAATACATTTGACTCTAGGGGGATCTAATGCCCCATACTTACAAAGGAGGATTTGCCTCAATGACTTTACATGACCAAATGTAATAATGACATCTCCGATCGAAGGGAAAAACATCTCCGTCGGAGGTACAAATAAAATACAATAATAATAACAATATAAAATACAAGTGAATATCTTCCGAAGTTACAATTACATCAACACTCCCTCTTATCTAGGAAGGTATTGTCTTGCCACAGTCATCGACACTTTGGACACAAGTATGGATAACATCATCATTGTTGGATCATCATCAATGCTGGAACATCATCATCAACACTGGATCATCATCGTCACTACTGCTACAATCCTCATCATGTCGATCATCGATTGGTGACATCTCTCGAATCTACTCGTCATAGGAAGTTCTACAGAGCCAGCCCTTTTTCATGCTGGATGTGGCCTAGCCCTCATGTAGGTCTTCATCATCTTTGTGAGCAAGCCATCAAGTAGGTACAACCCAGGATCAGTCATTACATTGCCACTGCAAACATATGCGTCTCTTACTATCGCCTCATCGTCTTCAGATCATCTCATCATCACATAGAGCACATCCCAGATGCACATCACATGTCCCACAATGGTTAGCCCGCATCTACCAGCATGGGAGGACAAATGTGCCACCATGCGAGATCCTGCCTAGGCGCACAAAGAGTGTCTTATGACCGGTGGACGTCTCTAGTATGGGAGGACAAACCTACCACCATACGAGACCTTGTCTACCAACATGGGAGGACTTTCCTACCACCATGCGAGAATGGCTCAACCCTTTCATCTATCAACATGGGAGGACTTTCCTACCGCCATGCGAGAATGGCTCGGCCCTTACATTTACCAACATGGGAGGACTTTCCTACCACCATGCGAGAATGGCCTGGGCCCTGGCCCTTACATCTACCAACATGGGAACATGGGAGGACTTTCGTACCACCATGCGAGAATGGCCCATGTGCATCTGCGTCTTCTGGACTCATCACTTCCTCTTGGAAGGAACCTCGATCTGGAGAACACCAAGCTTCTTTCTGAAGTACTCGAACTTCACTCTGGCTAATGGCTTGGTCAACACATCGGCTATCTGCTCGTTCGTCGCAATATACTGGAGCTTCACTGCTCCTCTCTGCACCATATCCCTGATATAGTGGTACTTGATCTCAATGTGCTTCGACTTGTCATGGAACACCGGGTTCTCGAACAACTTCACACAGCTCTAGTTGTCACCGAATATACAATTCGCCTCTAACTGGAGATCAAACAAATCAGACAGTAACTTCCTAAGCCATACTGCCTCACAACTAGCCAAACAAGCTGCAACACACTTTGCTTCGACTGTACTTAGTGCCACACACGACTGCTTCCTGCTAAACCAGGAGATCATACCGGATCCCATACTAAAGAAGCATCCCGAAGTGCCCTTCCTATCTGCGGCACTACTTGCCCAATCCGAATCAACATAACCCTGCAGGTTAATCTTCTGATTCGCGTCATACTTGAGCATATAATCAATTGTACCCTTCAGGTACCTCAATACATGCTTTGCAGCAACCAGGTGAACATGTCTCGGATCCGTCAGGAACTAGCTCAATGTGTTCACAACATAGCATATGTCTGGTCTCGTGTTCGTTAGGTACATCAATGAACCAATTATCTGACGATACATCGTGGCATCAACTGACTCTGATGAAGCATCACACAGTAGCTTCAAGTTTGATACCATGGGTGTGGCCATAGCCTTGTAGTCCATCATTCCGAACCTCTTCAGAATCTCTACTGCATACTTCCCTTGTCCAAGGAAGATCCCATCCGCACTCTGCCACACCTCCATGCCTAAGAAATAATGTATCATCCCCAGGTCCTTTATCTTGAACTCTGCGGCAAGCTTCCTCTTTGTATCTGCAATGAGCTCATCCTCCCCTGTTACAAACATGTCATCTACATAGAGTAAAAGTATCACTGGATTTCCCACCTCAACCTTGTAGTAAAGGTTGGAATCTGCTTTACTCTTGGTAAATCCTAAGCTCATCGGGAAGCTATCCATCCCACCATACCACGTCCTGGGTGCCTGCTTCAATCTGTACAATGCCTTCTTCAATCTGCACACGAGTCTGCCTGTTATGTGTCTCAAATCCCAGTGGCTGCTCTACGTACACTTCCTCTTCAACTACACCATTCAAGAACGTTGTCTTGACATCCATCTGGTTGTTGATTAAGTTGTCATTGATGCCAACAGTGCCTGGCCATTGATGCCAACAGTTGCGTCTTGGTGCCCCTTGTGGAGCCCCTGAGGGTTAGTGTTTGGTTTGTGGTTGTCTGTGTCAAGAGGAGACCTTTTGACTTTGTCCAAGCCCAAGATTGAAGCCCTTGGAGGCCTTGGGGCAATGGCAAAAGCCCTGGCTACCATTAACTTGGTTAAGTGCCCCTAAGCTGTATCTTGGTCCCAGTTGAGTCCATTGTTGTATCCCCTGCTCCTAGTTGTCTGTTGATTGAAGGTCTCTATGTTGCATGATTGGATGATGTGTTAATTTGGTCCTAAGCCCACAAACTTGGGTCATGGAACCCTTGGAGATGGTCATTATGCATGAGAAGGTCTGGCACCCACATAAATGGCGGCATGATGACCCTTGGACACTATATGATCATTGATGGTGCATTTGGAAATGATTTGGGTCTTGGAATCCATACATATGGTGGGTTGTAAGCCATGAAGCCCTTGGAGCCCCTTGTCTTTGATTGTGATACGAACTTGCATGAAGGTATGGTGAAGAAGCTCTTTAAGAGGCCATTAAACCCACAAGTGTTCTTTAAGCCCACATCCTTAATGGTGGTTGGTAATAATAGCATATTGTATTTTTATCCTTGAAGAAGCTCATTAAAACCCTTATACCTATTGAGGAGCCTATGAAGATCATACAAGAATGAGGATACCCCACCACTCAAAAACTTGGAACCCCATTGTGTAAACAAATTCATTGGTGAAGTTAGCTTAGCCTTAAAAGATTATTTTTAAGTATTAAAATAATAAACAATAAACATATGGAATGATAATACCCTACCATCTGCTCAACATACCCTGCGAACATACTCGTGAAGACATTGGGCGTGATAACCACCATATTGAGGGATCAAAAACAAACTCAAGACCATCTATGAAGGGGACAAAAAGGTCAAAGAAGCCAAACTCCAAACCTACAGAGGACAATTCGAACATCTAAAGATGAAGGATGACGAGAATATTGCAACCTACTTTCTTCGAATTGATGAACTTGTAAATACTATCAGAGGCCTGGGTGAAACGGTTGAAGAATCAGTTGTTGTTCAAAAGATACTAAGAACGCTACCCAACAGATTCAATCCTAAAATCTCAGCCTTGGAAGAAAGGACGGATTTGGATACTATGACAGTAGACTAGCTACATGGGACACTTTTTGCTTATGAAATGAGATTAGAAGATGAAGACTCACCTAGAAAAGAAGCAGCCTTTAAAGTTTCCTCCAAGCAAGCAATGAAAGACAAACAAGCCAAGAAGGACAATTCAGAAATACAATCCAAATCCAAGACAGCATACCACTTCAACTGCAGTGACGATTCAGATGATGAGGAGATAGCAAACTTCGTAAGAAAGCTCAAAAGAGGCACAGGTAAGTACAAAGGTAAGTTACCTCTTAAGTGTTTTTCATGTGGTAAAATAGGTCACTTTGCTTCAAAATGTCCCTATGCGAAAGACTCTGATAGTGATGGCAGTTTTAAGAAACACAAGAAATACAGGAACTTCAAAGAAAAGAAAAATGGAAGGTTTGCAAAGAAGAAAAGTTTCTACTCTAAAAGAAACTCCAGCTCATCAGATGAAGATTCTGACAATGACTCAGATAGTGAGAGTGATTCAGACAGTGACAGTGACAACGAATCAAAAAGGGTACTCTTCATGGCTGTCGATTCAAAAGACTCAGATGAGATCACCGAAAACAAAGAAGAATCCGATTCAGAAGGTGAAGTAGACCTGGAGGAAGAATTGATAAGTGCTTTGAAAGAACTAAGAAGAGAAAGGAAAAAGAACAAACTATTTAAAGAGGAGATACAGATGTTACGGGAAAGACCTCAGATATCTGAAGAAGCAGATCAACTCATTCAAAGTCTAACTATTCAATTAGAAGAAGCCAAAAGAATTCAAGACAATCTCAGAAAACAACTAGAAGAAAGTATGAATGAAGGTGAGAAACTAATGGGGGAGATAGTGACTCTAAGAACTCAACTACAAAAGAAAAATGTGAGTCAAGGCTATGACAACAGTTCCAAGATACTTGATCAGATCATCAATAATCAAAAGCCATATCTCGACAGAACAGGTCTTGGTTATAAGAAGCACAATGATGAAGGTTCAAGCTCCAAGACAGCAGAGGATAAACCAGAAGCTATCAAAGACTCCGTCATCCAGGAAGTACCCATATATTAGCCAAAACAACAACCAGAATAGGCTCCAAGTGAAAATCAACAGGTTAACACGACAATACCTCTAAGAAGACCATTTCAACCTAGACAATCAACCTCAGAATGGACTCCAGTTGAAAATCGAAGTTTCAGATGGGCAGCACCTCCAAGAAGACCATTTGTTCCCAGGTATGAATATGCATTTTATGGTTGTTGTTTTTCTTGCGGAATATTTGGGCATAAAGCAATGTATTGTACAAAAGGAAGATATGCAGAAAACAGAAACAGGTATGAAAATTCTAGATGGCAACGAAACAACAACAACAGTTTTTCTCCCTTGGATTCTGAAGTCGAATGTCAGAAATGCAACAACTTTGGGCACACAGCCAAAAATTGCAGAATGACAATCCCTCCTACAGGCATTAAACAAGTATCAACCAATCAAACAGGTGACCAGCAAAAGGTATGGATCAGACAGAAAAACAACCTGAATGTTCATGAATGTGGGATAGCTCTTCAAGCTCAAGCCCAAACAAGTAGCAACAAATGGTATGTTGACAGTGGTTGTTCTAGGCATATGACTGGTAACAAAGATGCTTTCATGTTTCTTGAAAAAGATAAAGGATCTGTCTCTTTTGGGAACAATAAATCAGCAAAAGTTGTTGGAAAAGGTACAGTAAATCTTGGCGGCAAAGATACAGTAGCAGAAAATGTGTTGTTTGTCGACAGTATGAAGCATAATCTGTTGAGTGTCAGCTAGATGTGTGATCAAGGACATGAACTTACATTCAACTCAAAGTCTTGCAAAATAAGAAAAGAAGGATCAGGAAAGTTAGTGGCCACTGCTACTAGGACTCCAAACAACATATATGTTCTGGACGAAATCACGGAAGAGAAATGTCACCTAGCAAAAGAAGATGAAAATTGGTTATGGCATAGAAGAATGGGACACGTACATTTTGATAATCTGGTCAAGATCAGCAAGAAGCTAGCCGTAAGGAACATGCCACAGATTACCAAGCCTACTAATACTATCTGCAAGCACTGTCAGCATGGGAAACTTACGAAAGCAAATTTCAAGACAAAAGAATACTCTTCTACAAAACCCTTAGAGCTTGTTCACACTGATCTATGTGGGCCAACCAAGAATAAAGGATTGGATGGTGAAGAATACTTCATGCTGCTCATTGATGACTACTCCAGGATGACATGGGTCTGCCTTCTTAACAGGAAATCAGAAGCCTTTGAATGCTTCAAGATCTTTAAAGAACAGGTTGAAAATGAAACAGGTAAACGAATCAAGTGTCTCAGATCTGATAATGGCGGAGAATTCACATCAAATGAATTCTATCAGTATTGTGAAGAAAATGGTATAAAAAGACAATTTTCAGTTGCCAGAACACCTCAGCAGAATGGAGTAGCAGAAAGGAAGAACAGATCAGTGTTAGAAATGGCCAGAACTATGTTGAATGAAGCTAAACTAAGCGAAAAATTTTGGGCTCAAGCAGTACATACAACAGTCCACATTATGAACAGAGGATTGCTCAGAAGCAACACTGATAAAACTCCTTATGAGTTATGGACGGGAAGAACAGCTAATGTTCAACACTTCAGAGTGTTCGGAAGCAGGTGCTACATCAGAAGAGATGACAAGAAGATTAGAAAATTCGAATCTCGTGCAGACGAAGGAATATTTGTTGGGTACTCCTCCACAAGAAAGGCCTACAAGTGTTACAACCTGAGAGCGGGTCCTTCATAGAAAGCCTTACCAGCTTGAAGTAGATCCTTGACACACCATGGGGTTCTTAGTGAATGGAGCACCATTGTTTTGTGGGACAAATTATTTGATCTGGAAAAGAAGAATGCAAGGTTATCTTGAAGCAAAAGGCAGTGGAGTATGGCAGTCAGTGCTTACTGGGTACGATCATCCGAAGAAAGTGAAAACAACAACTCAGAAGGAAGCAAGGAAAAATAATTCAATGGCTATGGAATCCATTCTTGAAGGCTTATCAGATTCCATAAAAGAGAATATTGGAAAGTGCAACACTGCTAAGGAACTATGGCTCAAAATAGAACATCTCTACTCCTCTAAGGAACATGAAGAAGAAGTTATGAAACTCATGACTGCAGATTTGACAGATCTCCAAAAGAAGAAAATAGGAAAGTGCAACTCAATTGAAGAATTGTCACTGAAGTTAGATCAAGTGTACTCCATTGAAGAACAGAAAGCAGAAGACAACTCCATAGAAAGGTCAGTACAAGATCCAGGTAAGTATGAAGGTAAGCCTATTGAACACCCTATTTGTAATGTTTTTGAAGAAATATGTCTATCGAGTATAGAGGATAAGTGCTATTCAAAATTCATAGATTGTAATACATCAAAATGTGATGAATCTCATTGTTTCTTGATAAATGATGGAAATGAATGTTTAAACAATGATATTACTAATGCTTTGCAAAAGGTTGAGAAACTTTGTAAACAGAACCAGGTATTACAAGAACAATTGGACAAATCTGAGAAGAGGAATCAAGAAGAATCTGAGAAAGCCACACAGACTATAATTGATCTAAATCTCCAAGTTGAAGAAGCTACCAGAATCAAAGAAGCCATATCCAACTCTCTGAAAGATCAACTTGAGAAGTCTGCTGTTGAAAATAAAAGACAATCAGAAGAAATTGACAAGCTCAGAAGACAGCTAGAAGATAAGGAGAAAGAATTGACTCGCAAGCTTCAAAACAAAGATAGTGAGATCAGTATCTTACTTGAAAAAATGCAGAAGGAAAGATCCGCCAGTCAGAAAGAAGATCCAAGTGACAAAACGGGAATTCATTTCAATCGTGAGATTGAAGAGAAAATAAGAAGAAAACAAGAAGATGAAATCAAATCCTTGAAGATAGAATTACAAAAGGTATGTCTGACGAATTTTGACTTTGAAAAGGAACTCTCAGAACTCAGAAAAGAAAATCAAGAAATAAAAGGACAGATGGAAGACAATATTGTCATTGATCTGAAAGAACAGAAAGAAGAAGTCAAGAAAATTGAAGAAGACCTAACAAGACAACTCCAAGAAAAGATAGAAATTTGTCAAAAGCAAGAATTGAAGATCCTCTCTCTAAAGGAAGATCTGAACAAGGCAGTTGCTCAGTTGAAGACAAATTCAAAGATTGAAAAGAACATTGAAGAAAGTGAAAGTTCCAGGGAAAAAGAAGAAAAGGCTAATAGTTATACAGATATTTTCAGTAGATCCCATGATCAGCAAGATTCAAGGAAGAATAGAAACAGAGAACTTGCATCACAAAGAAGATCCTTTGCTCAGGGATATCCCATGATGTTCAGTGGTCACTGCTACAAGTGTAACAACTATGGTCACAAAGCCATCCATTGCAGAACTCATGACAGAATAATTCCAGATATAAATCAAGGTATGTTTTCCGTTCAATGTTATAATTGTTATCATTATGGTCATTTTGCGAAACATTGCAGGATGCAGGGAGAAGTTAAAGTTTGGAGAAGAAAGCAAGTTCAACCGAATGTCATGAACAGTGATCAGCCTACCAAAGTATGGAAAATAAAGTCAGTAGATTGCACCAATGATCAAAACATAAATGATGAAAATATTGGGAAAAACCCAATACCATTTTGAAGACTATCGATCAGTGTGATGAAGTGTAAAAGGAGCTATGTACTTGATTATCCTACAGTAGTTGGTTCCAGCATATAAGCAGCAGCAGTGCCCAGTGATAGGGGGAGCAGTATTGCTAAAGAAAGTTCTCGTTGCCATTGATGCAAAAAGGAAGAGAAGTTGTTGACAAGGGGAGCATGCCCTGAGGGGGAGCTGTATTGTCAAAAGGATGTTCCCTTTGCCATTGATGCCAAAGGGGGAGAGAAGTTGTGAACAGGGGGAGCCTGTTCTCAGGGGGAGCCTGAGTGTTGTCATCAATGACAAAGGGGGAGATTGTTGATTAAGTTGTCATTGATGCCAACAGTGCCTGGCCATTGATGCCAACAGTTGCGTCTTGGTGCCCCTTGTGGAGCCCCTGAGGGTTAGTGTTTGGTTTGTGGTTGTTTGTGTCACGAGGAGACCTTTTGACTTTGTCCAAGCCCAAGCTTGAAGCCCTTGGAGGCCTTGGGGCAATGGCAAAAGCCCTGGCTACCATTAACTTGGTTAAGTGCCCCTAAGCTGTATCTTGGTCCCAGTTGAGTCCATTGTTGTATCCCCTGCTCCTAGTTGTTTGTTGATTGAAGGTCTCTATGTTGCATGATTGGATGATGTGTTAATTTGGTCCTAAGCCCACAAACTTGGGTCATGGAACCTGTTATCACCTAAACTGTAGTTACCCCTATGGAAGGATCCAGTCATGGATGGCAATAGGGAAGGGCAACTTGAAAGGTGCAACCACGATCACCTCGACCTCCAATGTATATGGTTGTCACGCCAGTCGAGGCAACCTTCACTTTATGTTATCTAGCCCAGACAACAAAGGGGGAGACCCGATCTACTCCCGACAGGATAGATCAAAAACCAAAACACCAAATCAGGGTATTTCCAAGTGAAGTTAGGTGTATGGTTTATCCTAGACCTAAGGATGAAGTCACAAGTCAAGTGAGGGGTTCAATAGATGTAGCTTTGGTTCATAGTTGATGTGAGAGTGACTTACAATGTTTAAAGTGAGATCTAGGGCTGGTGTACTAGGTCAATGTCAAAGGATCCACTGCCTTGGGAACCGTGTCCAATGCAGGGTTGTTTAGGGGTCAGACTGGGGCTAACTAGTACATGAGACAATCTTGACCATAGTCCATGATGTCTTCAAAGGTATAGTTCACCATGCAAAAGTCAAACCACAAGTCAATCCAACAATCTAGGAGAGTGGGTTGACTTGGAGATAAACCAGTGCCTTGGGAATTGGGAAGTGGAGTCAAAGTAGGGTTGACTTTATGGTTTAGGACTCCTACAACATGAGATAAGTGGACAGTATAGGCCTTGATGGATAAATGTGTCTAGATCTAGGTTTGACCCAAGTGGACCACAATCCCTAAAAACAAGGAATGAAATCCCCAAGGCAAGATTTGACAAAGTGACAGTCTAGACCTAGGTTTTGAATTATTCTGAATCCGGATCTGCAAAAATCTCAAGTACCCAGTTCCTCGAAGTGAGTGAACTCACTTCTCCAAGGTGGTGCGACTTTCCCTAAGGAGGCTTGAATCGGGGTTTAGGTGGGTCAAATCATGTCGGATGGCATCCAAACTTTAGATCCGGGTAGATCAGTCAAGTAGGGATATGGATCTATAATTTTGTGGCAATCCACCGGTTAGATCTTTGTAGATCTGAGTTTTAGTGTTCCAAGTGGTCCAAAATGGGGATTAAATCCCTTAAAATGTGGAATGGGGCCCACAAGGTGATTTTCAAGAAAGGGACAACCTGGGTGTATGTTATTTGATGTGTAGATGTCAAATCAAGTGAAATCTCAAACACCCATCGCTTAGATCTAGGTCAACTTGCTCAAATGGTGAAGTGCGCCTTCCTTGGGAGAAGCTAGGTTGGCTTGGGAGAGGGATCAAACGGGAGCCAATCCACACCAAACTATAGATCCGGGATGCCGTGGATGCTATAGAGGTGGGTTTTCAATATCATGCCCAACAACCCACTAGATCTTGGTAGATCTGACAAAATGTAAAATAGGGGTTTTGAAGTATTTAGGGTTTTAACAATTTATGAATTATGTCAATGGATTGGATAAAGGAAAGAGAAACAAACCTGTGGATCTTACCTGGATAACCTTGTAGATGCCTTGATGATGATGATCTATGCAATCCCGATCAATTTGGAAGCTTTGAGGTAGTCTCTATGCAAATCGATTTAGTCCAAGAAGCCAATGCGCCCTCTCTCCTGCACAACAAACGTCAACAATATCAGATTTGATGCATCAAGAGATAAGACTAATGCCACAAAAGAAGTAACAGAAAGATAGCATAGATCACAATGATACTAATGATAACCCCCTGATACAAGCGAATGCCAAGAAAGTCGATTTGAAGAAGCCTTGCAAAATCGCCCTTGTTGAAGTCGCCCTCCTGTAGACAAACAATGATTTCCAAACAAAGATAGATCTTACCACAATTTCCAAATGCTAGGTTGCAATAGACTTTCCAATCACCATCTAAGAACACCAGATGCAAAGGAGACCACAAGAATTTCCACAAGAATATTTTTCTATACCAATAATCCAAGAGCCAAAGACCCTTTACAATGAGAGGCTCTCTCCTTTAAATAGGAAGGAGAGGCACCAAAACCCTAACCACTTTTTGAATGAGTGGCCAAGATTAAAAGATACAAATGTCTAATCAATGGTTGAGATGAGCTCAACAACATAATACATGGATCACACATAAAATATAACATAAGTGGACAAAGTCGCCCTAGGAGAGGGGAATCCCACCACAAAATATCATAAGAGGCTCATGGTGGGTCCAAGGGGTAATTTTATCCCTCCTTGGTCAATCCCCATGGCACAATAACCAATAAATAATCATGAAAGTACCAAATCGTGCCTCCAAGGTGAAGTCGTGGTCCTCCAAGGTGAAGTCGTGGTCCTCAAAAGACCCAAAAGATCCACAGAAAGTGCCATAAGTGATGGATGCGGGCCCCGATGAAGCTGAAACTGCAGGAGGAGGTGTGGAAGGTCCCGATCTATCATCACTGATCATCCCATGCCATAACTTTGCCTCAGTAGCCCAAATCGATTTCCTCAATAGCCATTTCTACCAATCCTGAACTGCCTCGGGAAACGTGAAACTGCCCAAACTGCCTCCTGGAGTGATGGCGCTGTCAAGGTGAGGGTACCAATGTGTCCGGGAGGGGGGTAATATGGTAAAAACAAGTGGCTGGACCACCCCCTCCATCATCAGCGCCCTAGGTCATCCGGATAAAAGTCATCTCTGCTCCGACAGGGCCTCCAACAGACCAAAACTGCACTAGGACAGCCTACTGAGGCTAAATCATCACTGTAAGTGCCCGGAACTGAAAACAAACTGTCCCATTGGACTCAGAAGGTCCAAATCCATCCAAGATGTGTACTCATACACCATATGAATCTCTGCATGATCAAGATAAATATCCAATGTACCGGAACAAGGCCAATAATAATGATCTGTAAATGACCAAACACTGCTGTATCCCAAGAATCATCATCATAACCCTGTAGCTGCTGCATAGAATCATCCTGTATGTGTACATGGACCATATATCATCTATCCATATCATCATAAGGTCCAACATCTCATGTCCCATGGTCCTCCATGGTCAAACTAGGTCTAACCAAGACCAAATACAACTCAGACTATCATCCATAGCTGCTGCAAGGTGTCAAGGTCAATACATGCTTTACAATTTATTCAAATAGCTTCTATAACACAGAGTAATCATGACTGGCGATCTAAATCCAAATATATAGTGTCGTTAGTTATTATTATTACTCAGACTAGACTTTCAGGATCATACTCACTTCATAGTTGTGATCAATTTGCTAGTGAAGGGTGAAGGCTGAAATAAATGGCTAGGCTAAGGGATGACTTGACTAACTTGACTTTGTGACACTTTGGCAAGGGAAAGGGAATACACACCATAGTATATACTGAATGAGCAATAACACAGGGAATGGCGGTGTCTCACAAATGGATGAGTTGTTTAAAGAGGGTTTATTCACCTTCACAGATGCGCACAATCCATAATACAAGCAAGGCCAGCAATTGTTTAGATATAACATTTAAGTTCCATTGCTTTTTGGGCCTGAGTTTTCCATAGCCTTGATCTATGTGTGTTTACAAACACATTGCATAGATTTACATTTATTTTTAGGCTTTCTGCTGCAGGTGTGTTTTTAAGGCACTTGTTTACCTGAGCACTTCTAGGTGTGTCATGGACAGCTTGTTTACCTAGGTATTTATTTTTCCAAAAGATATAACATTTTATTTTTCATGGCCATTTTCATTTGGCATTTCTTTCATACACAAGATATAGCATTTGATTTTTCCAGATTTTGTATTGATGGCAGCACTAAAAGTTTCAGGTTTAGCCAACACAACTTTAGTGACTATGGGGAATTCTCAAGGAACTCCAACTCACCATAGGTAAGTTTTGTCACCAACTCAGAGCCGAGACACAATAAACAGGGAAGCTCATCCAATACAGAGGCTACAGTGGGGAAAGGTCCTCCATGTCACTAGTCAAGTAGCAAATCATGGTAATAATCTAAAAGGTAGGCCACGGATGGATGAAGACAATGAAAAGATGAAGCCAACACTAGCAAGCCATAGTATGGTGTAATGATCACCTCTATTCTCCCTAAGGAGGGTATGTACCAATGAGTATGAATAGTGAACTTCTAAGTCTGAGTAGGGACAGTATAGTATAAATAATAGGTCAACCAGGTCCAAATATCTATATGATCGCCAGATCATGACACTAAGTGCTAAGACATGCTATAAGAATAAGTATAAAAGCAATCTAACCATAACACAATAGTATACCTGCTGAGTCATATACCTGAAAGCTCATCAACCTGTACCATCACCTGTCCTCTGAGACTGCTGCTGTAACTCTGGGCACTACTGTCTGCTCTGTACCAATGGCATAATGGCTATATCGGGCATCTCTCTGAGTGTCCCGAAACTCAGTCATGGCATGGGGAATATAACTGCTGTCCACAATCTGATAGTGATCCAATATAAATGCTCATCTCGGCATCTCAAATGCAAGGGAACTGGCTGAATAGTGTACTGGAATGAGAAAAATAATGTATGGTAGCCCGGCTACTATATATGTGATAACAGAACCCTTGGAGATGGTGATTATGCATGAGAAGGTCTGGCACCCACATAAATGGCGGCATGATGACCCTTGGGCACTATATGATCATTGATGGTGCATTTGGAAATGATTTGGGTCTTGGAATCCATACATATGGTGGTTTGTAAGCCCATGATTGTTGGAGCCTTTGATATGATAGAACCCTTGGTCATGATTCCCTCATCACTTGGCGATGGAGTCCTATGTGATGGGCTTGAAGTCCATGGAAAGTATCTTGTTTAAATATTATATGATATCCTTGAAAGAGTCCTTGAAACCCTTGCATGCGGTGCCTTGGGTCTTGAACCATGGTGATGTATGGTCCTATTTGTGGTTATATGGCTATTGGGATGTAGATGGAGGTAGATCCCACGGACGTGCATTGATATGTTGAAGAAGACTTTGAAACTCTTGTAGTTAGTGGTATGGTCTTTGGCACCCTCATGTGTGGGGTCTTTGACGTCCTGGACACATTGAATAATTTAAGGGTATTAGACCAAGAATTTGCAAATAAACCCATCACAGGGAGATAGTCCTCGTCAAGCCATTTCCATTGATATGTGGAGCATCTTCTAACTCCTTATGGTTGAAGAGATATGAATTTTTGAAGTTGGTGTACCCCACCTTTTTGGGTGAGCCGACCTAACAAAAGAAAATTTAATTATTTGTAATTTTGAATTGCATGTCGGCCCTGTTTGAGGTAATAAATTTCCTCCATGACCTATATAAATAGAATATCAAACATTTCATTTGCTCATCAATTGGAATTTCGCAACTCTTGGAGAAAAGTGCGAAATTTTGTGGAGGAGAAATTTTTGGGCATCTTTACTAAAATTGGCATAACTTTCTCATACGGAATCGGAATTACAAAATTCTTGGCTCGTTGGAAAGCTTGTTACGAGGGCTATGTGATGACATGATCTAGAGTTTATTTTGGTTTGTCTATTGTTTCTTGACCTTATGATCTTCAAAAAGGTATGGCTCATGCTTCTGGGTTTCTCTTGTAATGGCACATGTCTCTCATGGATAGAGTTCATCTTTGATATTAGTATGTGAGCCTATATATTGGTATATATATTTGAAGTCATTATGGAGGATATGATGATGATGTTGCATACCTTTATGCTATGATATTATACGCTTTATGATGATAATGCATGTGATAATGATGTACACTCTATGAAGTTGATGCACTCCTATACAATATGATGTGCATGCATACCATAGTGTGATGATGCTCTCCTATGCATTATGATGTATACTTGATGTTGATGATGCATACACTGTGCACACTGAAGTGACAATTATGCATATTTTATGATGATGATGCATACCCTATGACGATGATGCATACCTATGATGATGATGCATGACGATGCATACCTTATGTTCAATGATACATGCATGAAATATTTACACAGTGGCATATACATATGTACTTAGTAATATTTAAACAGTGGTATGTTTAGTAAAATACACTCAGTGGCATGACAATTAGTACACAGTAATATATGTATGATGAAACACAGTGATAAATGCTCAGTTTGATATGCTCAGTGATACTCAATGATGTATGATGAAAACACAATGTGTGATGATATAGAATTATAAATGATGCATTGACGACAATAGTACAATGATGAATAGTGGTAACTAGGAGTGAGTACATTGGTTCAGTTGAGCAGCATTAGCACAGGCTACTACATGTGCATTTGGTCTGACTCATATTGGCTGAGTTGTATGAGCAGTTGGTTTGACTCAGGTGGACTGAGTCTCGTGTACGGTTGGTTAAACTCAGATTGACTAACTCGAATGATGTGAACAGCAGATTGATTTATGTAGACAGATTGATTGCTACAGCTAGATCAGACAGATTGATTGGTATAGCTAGATTGCACAGATTGATTGTACAGGATGATGAACAGTTGTGATGAGCAGTGGTCAGTTAATGAGCAGTGAACAGTTGATGAGCAGTGAACAGTTGATAAGCAGTGGTCAGTTGATGAGCAGTGAACAGTTGATGAGCAGTGGTCAGTTGATGAGCAGTGACAGTGATTGTGCAGTGTGGTATAGATTGGGTACAAGTGTTGGATAGCAGGTCCGCAAGATCAGTGAAGTTTGTGGTTCAGTAGTTTCAGTTACTATCTTCATATCAGGGTGGCAGGACGGGGCAAGGAAATCTAGGGAGCTAAGGCTTCCTTCAGGTTGTAGCCTGTAAACCAGGGGGTTGTAGCCTCCTTCCAGTTGTAGCTGGAGAATTGAATTCTTTGTAACAAAGGGGGTTGTTGCCTCCTTCCAGTTGTTGCTGGTAAATTATTATTATAAAGGCTTCCGTGGTTTTTCCCCCAGGACTTGGGTTTCCACGTAAAAATCTTGTGTACTGTGTTTTGCTATGCTTCCTATATGATGATGATATGATGATATGTGATGATGAGCTGTAATTGTTAATAATGCTGATGATATAATGATAATGTGGTAATACATTAATGAATGATGTATTGAAGAAGCAGTTGATGATTATTAAAGTTGAAAAAGTAATAAAAAGCTATACACACTGTTCACCCCCCCCCTCTCAGTGTGTTCGGTGTGTCCAACACTGGTGTACCTTCCATTTCATCACTGCATCCAGTGCAAGTACAGATCGAATGGAACTGTATCTAGCTACAGGTGCGAATGTCTCCTCATAGTCTATGCCTTCCTTCTGGGAGAAGCCACGTGCTACAAACCTTGCCTTGTGTTTCTCAATGCTACCATCTATAGCATGCTTGATCTTGTAGATCCACTTCAAAGTCACAACAGACTTCCCTTCTAGTCTCGGAACTACCTCCTAGACATCATTCTTCATAATCGATTGGTACTCCTTGATCATGGAATCCTTCCATTCTTTCTTCTCTACCGCTTCCTCATAGTTGGAATGTTTCTTTGTCAACGATGTCGCACAACAGGGCTACATCGCTGGAGTATGGCCTAGGTCTCTTGCTTTCTCTGCGCATCCCCTCTGGAGCGCCATACTTCTCTGCATCTTGTATTGCCTCTCGTACCTGTGCTATTTTTCTCTTGTGGGAGTTCTTCTCACGAGGTGGATCTACAGGTTCTTGTGGTTCTTCCATATCACGGTCTTCATGATCTTCTGGAGTCTCTTCTTCCATAGCTATATCTCTGATCCTGGGAACTTTAGGTTCTTCAGTGTCTTCAATAGATAACTTTCTGGATCTGTTGTATGTTGAGTCTTCGTTGCTTGTTCTTCGGAACAAATGTCGTCGTCCTTCTCTTGTAGGTGATTGTACACGATCTTTCCTACAAGTCAAATTCAATTGCATGATTAGAAACTTCTCATAGTTTTCATAACAAATTCTTACGCATAAATACATAGGTCATACAACCATGCAATTATCTTAGCTAATGCTTCAATACAACATTCATCCATATTCCGTATGCATACGGTAACTTTCTAGATCCTTGCATGTCTACTAGAGCATTATTAAGAGCGTGCACTACTCCCAACATGTCAGTAAAGAGGTTTCATTCTAGATAAGTAGCAATGGAATGTTGTACAATACCATCGACCACTTACCCATCACATGCATATTAGTAGTGTACTGTTCATTAATGCAAATATCCTAATATGCATAATACACAACCTAAATCTAGGAACATAAGTATGTACACAACTGATCAATATTATTTAAGTAATCAGATATACAAGAAATGACAATTCAAATACTTATCTTGGTTTGTTTGTTGGGTGGACTCCCTCTTGATCTTTGTTTCCTTGCAGGAACTACTGGAGTCTCTAAGAGAGTGTTCTTCTTCATCGTCTCATTGTGAGGTCCTGTGCCTTATGATCGGAAATGTTGAGCAAGTATTCTACACTTGTTCTTTGTGCTGGAGCAGACTCTGTGTTCTCCTTCTTTTGCATCTTAACCAATGCTGAAATGGATGAGAGGTTTCTTCCATAGAGCATTGATCCTTATTTCTTTCTGGAGTCCAACTTTGTAGTAGCGTCTCCTACTCCTTTCATGTAAATCTGAAAGTCATCTCTAGCTTCACCTTATGAGGTGGAACCTTCTGAATGAACCCTTGTAACTGGTTACCTTCATTATAATACATATTCTTCATCACTTGAAGAATCATCTCTTTCTTCTTCTGTGGTTCTTTTCCTTGCGGTTTCATCATCTTCAACTGTGTGAGCATGATGTCTCTTCTTGTTGGTCTTCTTGTTGTGGGAGACACTTATGTTTCTGGGACAATCTCTGGAGTAGTGCCCCTTCTCATCACATGTATAACATCTAATGTTGGATAGATCTCTTCTGGGTTTTCTATAGTTCTCCCTTTGATTTTGATGGTGTTTCTCCCTCTTACTGTGATGATGGTGCTCCCTCTTGTTATGATTTCTTCAGGTGTGTGCTGTGAGAGCTTGATCATCATTTGCTCCCATCTTCTCTTCTCGTGCCACAAGTCGAGCTTCTTCTTATGAACATTCTTCCCATAATCTACTGAATGTGATCAACTTCTTTCTGGCACATATCCCTTGAATGAATGAATCCCATGATCTTGGGAGACCATTCAAGGTGGTCATCACTATCTCTCCTTGTTCTACCTTTTTTCCAACTACTTCAAGTTGCTCCTTGATCTGTGAGACCCTTGTGAAATAGGACTGCATGGTCTCTGCATTTTGAATCTTCACATTCTTAAGCTGGTTCCTCAAGGTCATCTTCCGATTGATGTTCTTCCCTTGAAATAGCTTTGTCAAAGCATCGAACATCTCCTTAGGTGTCTTCAAAGTTGACACATGTGGGATGAGATGATCCTTAATGGAATCTGCAATGATTCTCTTGGCCTTAACCAAGTTCTTCTTATGTAAGGATTTAGCCTCATCTCCCTCTGGTGTTGGAATCTCTTCTATATACTAGTCCAATTCATTTTCTTCAAGGACAAGGGCAATCCTATACTTCCTTGCTTGGAAGTTATCAACTCCTTTAAGCTTATCCTCAAGCTTGGTGTGGTGAGACATTTTAATGAGTACCTCAAATGGAAATAGCAAAGCTTTTAGGTCTTACCAATTTGAGATGGCCAACCTGGTTCCGGAGCTGGCTGGCCTAGGGTTTGTTAGAGAAACCCTAATTTTCCAAACTTGGAATTTTGAACATCTGATTGGACAGGTAGATGCGCCTACTCAAGGTGAGTTGTCCGATGTACTCACTTTTCCAAATCTGTGAACAAAATCCCAAAATTGCTGATGCCCTAGTTTTCCTCCGGCAGTAGTGACAGGTCCAAAAATGAAAATTCTCGGAATTTGATTTTGCTTCGACAGAAAGATGCGCCCTCCTAGGGCAAGTTAGCCTAGCCTCCTTTTCTTGATGATCTGTGGAGAGAAGACCCCAAACTTAGAAGCCCTAGTTTCCCGCAACTGCCCAATGCCTTATTTTCAGGTTAGCTCTGATACCATGTTAGTTTTTCTACTTTTAATCAATATTTTCTAGGATCTTAACTGAAAGAATAACATGCACAACATAACACAAGAGACACAAAGATTTTCCTTGGGGAAACCATAAAGGAGAAAACCCCACAACTTCCTCAGAGATAGAATCGTCACCAATACAATATCACAAAATGGAAAACCCCAAAACAAGATAGTGTTCTGCAGTTCTCTCTCTTTTCTCCTATGCGAACTCGTCTTCTCTCTCTCACTAATGCGAACTTGAGTGAGTGAATGTGTCAAAATGAGAGAGCCCTACTCTCTATTTATACTTTATCTTTCACTTGACCTTTTCACTAGCTAGGTCGGCCCCAGCTAAACCTGCCTGGGCTGACTTCTCTAGGAGACTCAATAGCCCTAATACATTTGACTCTAGGGGGATCTAATGCCCCAGACTTACAAATGAGGATTTACCTCAATGACTTTACATGACCAAATGTAATAATGACATCTCCGACTGGAGGGAAAATCATCTTCATCGGAGGTACAAATAAAATACAATAATAATAACAATATAAAATACAAGTGAATATCTTTCGAAGTTACAATTACATCAACAGTATTGAGTAGTTTTCCCTTTGCAAGTCATTTCATTGGAAAATTTCAAGGCTTAAAGTAGAGGTTAATTACTTTGGGTTTAAAAGTCTATTTGGAAATTAAAACGGTGCTTCATTGGCTACCCTCTAAAGCAATCCAAGACCCTCAAAAGGACTTGTTCTTTTGAGTAATTTTCAGTCAATTTTTGCAAGTAGATTAGCCTAGATTTTTCCATAATTTTTGTACTTGCCTAAATCACTTTTAAAAGTAATTTTGGGCATTTTCTAACATTAATTTGTTCGCTGTACTAACTTTGTTTTTAGCAGGTTTTTGGACTTTAGTGGCAAAAAATCAAGTTTGAGGCCATTCCAAAGCTTCTCGGAGCTTCCTAGTTTCGCTGGGCAATTCACACTTGCAATTTTGTAAGCTTTTGGATTTAGATATGTAAAGATCCAAAGCATTTCTTTCTTCCAAGTCTTTTGTAAATTATAAATAAAAAGAAAAGCAAGTGGGCTACCCAACCCCCACACCCCACCCCCCTTGGGGGGTTTCGCGCCTTTGTGTGGCAAGTGGACTACCCAACCCCCACACCCCACCCCCCTTGGGGGGTTTCGCGCCTTTGTGTGATTTTGCTTTTTTTTGCTTAGTTTTATTTTTTATTTAACAAATTAATCTAAAGTTAAAATTTAACGTTTGAAGTGTCCGATCCAAATATCGGCCTTCAAACTCACTCAGGACATAGGAACACCTAATTTTCTTATTTCGCAGGCATTATACTTTACATATCAAGCAAGTTTTATTTTTCAAAGTATTTTTGCCAAAGAAATCATTACTAACCCACCACACTCTACCGAAGTACCGAAAGGGAAAAGATATTCGTGGTGTAGTAATTAGTTCAACAATTTATTTTCAGTCTTTGCTTTTGGTAACGAACTTGGCATTGCTTTCCCGAAGTATGCTCTCGCCGTCACATAAAGGGCTTTGCCTGAGTACGTGATCAGATGATCAGAAAAGAGACTCTTTTCCTGTAGTAATTAGTATAACACTCTACTTTAGTTTTTTTATCTTTTGTGATCAAACGAAATAAACATTTTGTTTCCAACTCAAAGTATGTTCTTTCCCCTTGCGGGCATTTTCTTGGTCCTATGGGAAATCAAAAGGAGTTGCAACAACTCCTTAAATTTTCACACTTAATTAAAAAACTCATACTAATAAAGCCAACAACCCTGAACATAGTGAAAATCCGGCACTCAGACATTAGTTATTGTGTGGGGAAATTTCTTAGAAGAAGCGGGAACCACTGGGAGGCGACTTCATGGCACAGTTAGGCTACACCCTTGTTGGTGTAGTCTTGAACACCGCCCTCGAGACTCCATTCCAACCCACACTTCTTCGTGAGGAGCCACCTTTAGTTAATTTCTGGACATTACTTCTTGTACCTCACGGTATATTTGGAGCTCCTCTTCTCCCGTAATCAAATTTCATCCCATAATAAACTAAAACTGATCAAGAAGCACTTGCAAAACATCTACAAAACAACAGTACTTTATTTCGACTCCACTTTGGCACTGGTCTTATTTACAATAATTCAATCTTTGATTCATATCTTATGTGTTATATGATTATGTTATGCTGTTGATCTTAGTTTATATTTGCAAGTGAATCTTTGCTTTCAGTTTATCTATTTAAAAAAACTCCTAAACAACTTACCCATCAAAACTAAACTGCTTAATTAGCCTTAGTAACTCATAGGGACTACCCCCTTGGCTTCGTTAGGAGTTCTACCTAAACAGAGGAGTTGAGTGTTGAGTGACAGTATCTCAAGTCGAAACTTGCCCCCAAGGAACGCACCCAAGCAACTTGAAGATTTTTGTTGCGCTAACCCCCAGGTGCGTGTTCCGGTGGCAACAATGACCTTCTTCAGATTAGTGATCATAGGCGTGGCCATGGGCCTGTAGTCCTCCATTTGAAATCTCTTCAGGATCTCAACTGCATACTTATTGCTTACCCTGCTCAAGGAAAATTTCCCCTGGTTTCTGCCAAACCTCTAAATCTAAGATGTAATGCATCATTTATGTTGAAATTTGTAATGAGAAAGGTCCTTTTCCATGTTTTTGTGTTTATCATGGTGGGGACATAAGTTGACTTTCCTAAGAAATGTACTTTTTGAAATATAAAAAGTGACTTTATGTTTTAAAAGTGAGATGACTTTATTACATGTATTTGTGCATTAAATGATTAAAAAGGACATTTAATGTGCATTAAATGTAAACCCTTAGATCAAAAGTGATCTTAGCCATTCAAAAGTTAGTTTGAGTTGGTTAGGGTTTCAAGGAGGATAAAGTCATCCATATAATGCACCTTAGGAAGAGAGCCAAAACACAAAGCACAAGCGAGAGATCAATTTTTATTGAGAGAAAGAGCATTTGCTTCACAAACTAAAGTGCACGTTTCCCAAGGTAGCCAAAGAAGTCTGTACAGTGCATACGTACAACACAGTTTTACACAGAAAGTTCCAACAATATTAGGGCAAGTTTTTCAAGGATTTCTGACAACAGTAAATCTGCACATCAAAGGACAAATCCGTACAGTACGGACATCAGCGAATCTGTATAGTAGAGGACAAATCCATATAGTACAGATCTGGCACGTTTTTTCGAGATAGTCTGTGCATTTATTGTAGAGATTTTTTGTCAGTTTGCAGGCTGTACAATGGCACGTTTTCCCATAAATCTTCAATTTGGTCACACGTGTGGACAATCTGGTATTTATTTCTGCTTGCATAGTTTTCGAAAAGAAGGGCAGAGATAAGTAATTTGTGCATTTCTGAGTTTGCTGTTTGAAGTATAAATTTTTGAGTTTTTTTTGTAAAGGAAATTTCAGTTTTGCTCCAGCATACTAAAAATACATCTCTCTGGGTTTTCCTCACACTTAGGTTTTGGCCTGGGCATTGGCCCTAAATTCAAGTGTTCATTTATTGCGGAGATTTATTTGTGGATGTTTCATTGAGTACTTTTATTTTAGTTATTTCAGTGATTAAATAACTCAGGAAAATATTAAGTCATTTGTGAAACAAGTCTTTGAAGAAGTGTTTTGGTCATTTCTTCAAAAGTTTTACAATTTCGATGTCCATCTCGAACTTAGCTTCCATATCTTCTTTGCACCCTACATTGAGCTTCTCTGCACTTGTACGAAACAAGTTATCTACATACAACACCAAAATGAGTAGCTCGTCCTCGTCAAATATGAAATATAAGTTGGGATTTGCTTCTCCTGGAATACCATTTTCTCGATGCCTTTTTGAGTCAATACAGGGCTTTCTTTAGCCTGAAAGCATGGAACTCCTTCCCATTTACCTCAAAACCCCGAGGTTGCTTAATGTACACTTCCTCCTCAATTATCCCGTTGAGGAACATTGTCTTTACATCCATCTGATGTATCCTCCATCCCATAACGGAGAGTAAATACATCACTGCTCTAATGGAAGTGTACCTGGCGACTGGAGCAAACGTCTCCTTGTAATCCACTCCCTCTTTTTGGGAGAATCCTCTTGCCACGAACTTCACTTTTGCTGCCATTTGTCACATGCTTGATCTTGTAGAGCCATCTAGAAGTCACCACTGACTTCCCCTTCGGTCTAGGTAGAATGTCCCAAACATCATTATTCATGATGGAGGTGTACTCCACCATGGCTTCCCTCCAAACTTCTTGTTCAGCTACCTCCTGAGAATTGGAAGGCTCATAATCTATGATGTTGCTCATCAATGCCTTGTATTTCGAAAGCTGTTTTGGAGGTTTACTCTCCTTGAATTTGCTCTTAGGAGCCTCTACATCTACGCTATGTGGGAGCACCCATTGCCCCCTTGCCCCCGTTCTCGAAGCTTGTTTCCAAGCAAGTCGTTGAGGAGGCGCCCAAAAAGTGTGCTCCCAAAATTATCCCATACAGGATTGTTTTTGGGAAGCATGCTCCCAGTCTTAAAAATTGCTCCCTGCCTTGGTCCAGGAGCGCTCGGGAGCCCACCACACTTTTCGTAGTCACTCAAGGTTGGAGCTATTGAAGATTGCAAAGACTAGATTTGATAGCTATTACCTCACCTTTAGGCACTGTTATCACCTATTTTGTACAAATAGTTGAACCTCTCATGAGCCGCCAGTTTCATGAACATGATTCATGTTCATCATCAGTGTTCAGAAGTTCATAAGTCATTTTCAGGGCAATTTTGCCCCATTTGTAATAACTACATGTTCATACCCCCATGGCGAAAATGTAAAAAGTTGGTCTGAATGGGATCCTTTTATAAAAGACTTGTCTATCCTTAGGTTTAGCCATTTGGGGGATACTCTAGAGTGTTTTTTCCTTATGAATTATGCGCTACTCATCAGTGGCGTATAATCCCTGAGTTTTTCACTCAAACCTCCAAAGCTGGAGTATTTCCCATGGTGGTCATAACCTAAGGTGGTTATTAGAGTCTTGTGTCTAGGATTTTTTACGTGTTAGCCATCTCGATTGAGTCTTATCAACATGCACTAGGTCCCCTAGGAGTTTCGTTGGATTCCGACAAAAATAAAATTTTCCATAAATTAGACCAGTTTTTAATGGTTTAATTAAAATTTTTCAAAAAGTGATAAAAATCTCATCCGGAGGCGGATTTTGGCATGGGGAAGCTCATTTTGACGCTTAGAGCGTCCTTTTCACCTTGGCACCCTCTTTTCTAAAGTTTCAGGCGATTATGTCACCTCTGGGAGCAGTTTTCACTATTTTGGAATTTAGTGACCAAAAAATGACAAAATTCCCTAAGTGACAAAATTCAAATAAGTAAAAAAATTGAATTTTTTAATTTGGAAAAGCATGGGTTATATTTTTATGATGTGTACGACCATGTTGAAGATATAAAGCACATGTCATATCCAAAGTTTGCATTAAATTTTGATTTATGGAGATGATGTAAGCACATGGAAAGCGTGGGCCTCTTCACATTTGCGAATTCTCCAAGCTTTGAAGCTAGTTGGTGGGCGAATATACTATGATGAAGGGCGACCATCATAAAGGAATGAAGCATATGTGATATTAAAACCTTGGTTTACGAATTGAATGGGAAATGATGACGTGAGCTTACCTTCACGTGGGCTCCTTCATGAAATCACGAATTGGTGAGATGGCAAGGTTTTAATGGATGGTTGGCTTGCATTTAAGTCTATGGTGGGCGATTCCCTCAATTAATGGCCACATCACTCCATTGCACTCCAAGCAAGGTCGAGTTAGCATTAATAAACAAACTCCAAGCCATCTCATGTGGCATTCACGCCATCCTCTTGTGCTCACGTCAATATAGTTGGAGGATATTCGTTGGAGTGGCGGAGCTTCCAAGAAAGGGAGTGGGGATGCCTTGCCAAGGAGGAGGCCACCTCCCCACTCCACATCAATGCAAACTCAAGTTAGTGGTGGATCCAAGCTCCAAGCCTTCATCTTGATTGGAATTCGATTGGTCTTTTGGCTCTCCTCATGCCAATTCGTTTGAGGCTCTTTGGCTCTTAGTTTTGTATAAGTAGAGGTGCTTTGCACTCTCTTTCTCATGGAGATTTTGAGCATGAACACTCTGCCAAATTCTCAGTGTAATATTTGTTTGAATTTTTGAATAAAGAAGTGACTTTGGAGGTCCATGCAAGAGTATTTGGGGTTGTCTTTCACATTGTCTCGGTGATATCTCTCTCACCTCATCCTTTATTTCAAGCATTACATTATTCAATCTTTGTTCTAACATATTAGAAGTATATTGTTCGGTTTTGCTTGTTTGATTGTGAGGTTTTGCAAAATTCATTCAAGGTGGAGAATGGCTTGGAGATCAAGCTAATCTTTGCTCATCAGTGGCTTTTAGTACCTAATCAATTTCTTTTGTAGGTTTCCAAAGCTCTTCTCATCTCAAGAGAAGAAACACAAAAGAAGAGACTTGCTTCTTCCTCCATCAACAACATTATTCTATCAAACTTGGTTACTCAAACTTTTAATCTTCTCTTTGCATTCTACTTCCAAGTCTTGACTTGAGATAGCAACCTTGGGATTTCATCCCAAGGGCCACATTGTTTTGTGGTGGCTTCTCTTTCCCCATTATCATCCTTGCGGACATCTAGCTAGCTAGAAGGTTTTCAGGACTAGTGGTTCTAGTGATCACCTTGTTTGGAGGTTGATCCCAACTTGTGTTTGGTTGATTTTCTTGACTTGCTTTGGCCTATCACTCTCTAGTTTGTTTGGTCTTCACCTTAGCCTCCTTCTCCTTTTGTTTTTCTTCTCTTTCCTCCTCTCTAGCTTTCGTTTTACTCTTCTTCACCCTCTTGTTTTCCCTTCTTCCTTTGGCTTTCGTTTTCCTACTTTGCATCCCTCCTTTCCCTTCGTTTTTTGGCCTTCCTTTCTTGCTTTAGTTCCTCCCTTTCGTCCATCCACTTAGGGCTTCTCATCCCTTTCGTTTTGCCTCCTTTTGGCCCATTCTTCCCTCCTTTCGTCCTTCTTAAAGAGCCCTAATATCACACAAAAACACAAAACGAATTAAGACTTTAAGTGTTGGTTACTTGGTAATAGTTGCATGCATCTTTTGAAAGTTGATAGTTAGGCATTCTAGATTTCATAGGTTGCTTTTGTTTTATCAAGATCTAGTTTACTTCTATTTTTTCATGCTTTGCATTTCAATAGTTAAATCTTGCATTTAAGTTATTGCTAGTATTCTTGCATCTTAGATCTCATAATAGTTAAATCTTGTATTTAAGTTATTGCTAGTATTCTTGCATCTTAGATCTCATAATAGTTAGACTTGCATTGTCTTTTGGGCATTTTTCTAGTTCATACTTAGTTTAGATCTCATATTTTTTGCTAATGCTAAAGGGTGCCTTGAGTTTGTTCATTGTGTAGGTAATTTGAAGGAGAAGAAGAGCTTGAAAATTTGCTTGAAGTAAGAAGATCAAATCGAAGCAAAAATTTAACAAGCCATAAGGATGATCCAAAACATGGAAATTTGACTTGTTATCCTTTGTAAAAGCAATTAAAAGCTTGTTTCAATTTTGCTTTCCAAGTTTATTTCTTTTCTCAAAGTCCTTTCAAGGGTTGAATTCCCAAGGCATTTGTAATCAAGTTAATAAAATAAGGCTAAGGCCTCCCTTTTTTGGTTTTCTTCCCCATTTGGGGAAGAGTGTTTTTTCATTTCTTAGATTAGATTTATTTCTAGTATTTAGAGTAATTTTCAATTTTGCAAATAGATTTCAATTGTTAGATTAATCGTCTCATTTTTTCATTTTATCATCATTTGAGCTTTATTTGTGTTCTTTGCTTTAGATGCTTCTATTTTAACAAAGAACCAAAGTCTCTTGAATTTGCAATAACCCAAGTCAAGAGCACTCTCTATCGGAGAGCATTCCCCTGCATTCCTTGCATCAAGCATTTAGTTTAGATAAAGTCTCTTGAACTTCTGTCATAAGATGAAGTCAAGAGCGCTCTCTATTGGAGAGTTGAACTGTGTGCTCCTAATTAATATTAAAACATTCCAACTCACTTCCCCCTTTAATAATTTATTTGGGTTGCTATCCAACACCCATATGCTCTGCCAACCTGAAAAGGTTGGGCTAGTACTTAGAAAGGTGTTGGATTTGATAATTTTTCGATAACGTAATAAAATTTTCATCCCCACAACCAACGAACTGGCGTTGCTTATTCAAGACATACTCAGGTAGTGGGCAAAGTTCCTAAACCTGGTGGGGCCAGAAGTTACCACTGTCTTAGACATCGGAGTGGTTAATTCTTAAGACACCTACTCCTTGACATCTGGGCGGTCCGACATACCATCAGAGGGGAAGCCACTGAAAGTATACCTTTCCGGTCGATTGCTTACCTTGTTGTTCTTAGCCTAGTAATCAAGACCATTAAAACTTTCAATTTACCAAGATAATTTGCAAAATGATCTCACGAACAGTAACTAAGACTTGTATCTTCAGCATCCCCCAACACTCCACACTTATTTGATTCCATTTGGCACTGGTCACTTTACATTTTCATGTTTTAATTAAGTTGGGCCATTTGTCCTTTGTTTAAGTGATTTATCAGTGGATGCTTTATCTCTCACAAGTCTTTATTTATATTGTTAAATTCATATACTGTTTCGCAACGTGGATTGTGCTTTATTTTGTGTTTATCATAAGCTGCGGTCTCATCATCTTCAAATCTCCTAAACAACACTCACCCGCATCACCAAACATCAAAAAACATTTAAAACACATTGAGCCATAGACAACTCTTTGTAGGGACTACCTCCCTTGGCTTCGTTAGGAGTTAGCCTAAACGGAGGAGCTGGGATTCAGGTGACAATACCTAGCTCATTGCTTGCCCCCATGGCCACACTTTCCCCACTTGTAGTGAGGGAACAACTTTCAAAAGATTTCTGCTGCTGGTGTGCATCTTGGCGGACAACAGGCACCTTTTTAAGGTAAGAGAGGCATTGGCTAGTATGGTATCAAGTGAATCATGGTAGATTTTGAAAGACAGGGCTTACATCCACATTTGACAGGCATGATTTTCAGGAGGTGGAGGACACCGTTCTTGATGGTCAGTTTTGGGCAAGTGTTAGGTATGTGTTGCAATTCACCAAGCCCATTTATAACATGATTTGGTTTGCATATACTAATCAACCGGTAATTGAGGAGGTGTATAAGCAAATGGATAGCATGTTAGGCCAATTAAAAGATATTGTTCAACTAAAAGATGCCATCTTGTATGATCATATTCACAAGCATGTGGTCAAAAGGTGGGATAATCTTAATGTTCTACTTGATGCCTTGACATATGTCCTTATACACCAAAATATTATTCTCCATCTTGGTTGGCCAAACCAACACCTGGGGTGGGGTTAGGAAAAATCCCCACACAGATCTAGAGGTACAGAATGGGTACATTCTAGCATTAGACTAGCTAGTCCTTGAAGAAGAAGAGTGCCATATTGCGTGGTGAATTGAGCAAATACCTTAGTCAACATGGAGTGTTTGCTCATTTGCATGCAAATAAAGATCGAGATAGGTTGTCTCCTATCGAATGGTGGAACATGTATGGTTCCTCTACCACACAATTGCATAAATTGGCCATTAGAGTGCTTTCATAGGTGGTTAACAGTTCTTCTGCAGAGAGGTGTTGGAGAACCAATAACTACGTCCATAGTGTGAAAAGAAACAACCTTAATGAAAATTGGGAAGAAAGCTTGGTTTTTGTACACTACAACTTGAGGTGGTTGTCTCATTATTGTGAGCGGGCCAAAAGTGATAGAAGATATATTAGTTGGGACAACGACCCGAAGGAGAATAATTTGGAGGATGGAGCCATGGCTTGGCTGAACTTTTGGGTGATGACGATGGTGATTGTGCAGCAGTAGAGATGCCACCCCCATCCACTAGTAGTGTTCCAGTTCCAGATGCACTAGCTTTGCCTCTCGCTTCACAACCTCCATCGTTGCGTGGGGGTCGTGTATCTATTGGACGTGGTTCACGATCACTTTCACCTACTCAGGATGAGGAGACTCCTACTCCCAATGCTCATAGATCATGAGAAAATAAATTAGAAGTTTCCCGTGGCAAGAGGAAATATTAGTACTTGTCTTTTTCTAGTTTTTAGTACTTTGCAAATTGTAACTATTGACTCTTTAATATTTCTTATGGTCTATTTTGAAAACATTATATGGCAATTTAAGTTTGATGTTTGAACTTTTGAAGTTGAACCTACCTTTGAAGTTCATTGCTTGCAACTTTGCACTATTGACTGCATAACAACATATTATAACTGTTTGGTAATTACTAATGAATATGTGCTTCATGAATCGTTTCATTCCATTATTGATGTTCTTTGTTATAGTTTGGTTACAAGTACAACTTTAGTTATGAGTTTGATGAGTCATGGCAAATGTTATATATTGAAAATGGTTGATCATTTGATGACAATGCTATAAGTTATAGGTTTTAACTACTAGATGATTGATGTTATATGGTTTGATCCATGTTTGAATGATTTTTGTAACTTATTTAACATTCTACATGGTTTTGTTGACATATATGCATCAAAATATATAAAAATATATATTATATAAAAAACGCTCCCCAAAACACTCCCTCCTTGGAAGCTTTTGAAAATTTAGCTTTTTGCTCCCTCCTCCCACTCCCCGCTCCCCACTCCCAACATCGTAGCTCTACATACCCCTGAGCATCCCTCATTGTCTATGTGAACCATCCAGGTCTCCTCACAGAACTGGTGGCTCCTCTACATCTAAAGGCTGTTGCGCTGAACTGGAAGTCGTTGGTGACCCAGGTTCATCCTTCATAGCTTCCTACTCCTCATCCTCTTTCACTAGAATAGGATAATGAGACTTCTTGGATGCAAAGTCTTCCTTGAACTTTACATCCCCGCTTACATTTTGTCTTTCTCTCCCCTGGAATATAGATCTTGTAAGCCTTTGAATTCTCACTATAGCCAATAAACAAACCCTTCCCGCTGAAGGACTCCAACTTGATCCTCTTCTCATTGGTATATGGATATAAACTAGACAACCAAAGATGTGGAAATGACTCACCTTCGGCCTCACACCAGTGAATGCCTCCTCTATCGTCTTGTTCCCCAAAACCCTGTGAAGACACTTGTTCTGGATGTAGACTGTTGCATTGCACGCTAATGCCCATAGAAACATCGACAAATCCTGGTCATGTATCATGGCCTTAGTAGCCCCTATGATGGATCGATTCTTCTGCTTTGTAACTTCGTTCTATTGTGGGTTGTATGGAACAATGAACCCCCTCTTGATTCTTGCATCCTTGCAGAAATCATTGAAATCATTGGAGGTGTACTCACCCCCATTGTCCTATCTCAAAACCTTGATCTTCTTCCCTGTCTGGTTCTCCACCACAGCCTTGAACACTTGAAACCTGCTGAAGACTTCATCCTCGGTCTTTAGAATGCAGATCCATGTTTTGCGAGAGAAGTCATTAATGAAGGAAACATATTACATGCTTCCTGTAATTGATGCTGCTGACATCGGTCCAAACACATCCGAATGCATCAGATCTAGAATCCCCTTAGCTTTGTGTTCACTGTTTGGTAAAGTAGTGTTGGCATGCTTTCCATGCATGCATCCTCTGCATACACCCTGGTGTTCAATGCTAAAATCTGGAAGACTTGTGATGATGTCCCTCAGGATAGGCAATGCTTGGTAATGCAGGTGCCCCATCCTCTTGTGCCATAACTCGCACAAGTTATCTATGCTATGAATTAGGGCTTGAATAGGTTCACCTTGTAGCTTGTACAAATTTTCTTCTCTAACCCAGTCACATGGGATGATCTTGGGCTAGACTCCTTTGGTCTTGCTATCACAAAACTTGTAGTTGCCCCAAACAAATATCCTATCCAGGATGGCAGAGAGGGACAGGCAGCTAAAGCTGTGATAATTAAGGATTCTGCTCCCCAGGGATGAATTGGTTCTCACACCAAATAGGATTCTTGTCACTTTAAGCCTAAGAATGGCTAAGGGGGAGACCCTAGTCTAACCTTGTGGGAAAGACTGGAGACAAGGTACGAAAACTAGATCTTATGATTGAACATGATATACCCTGTGAATAAACCCTAGACCAAAGAGAGATTGCTACTAAGTAAAGTTTAAGGGACTTAGGAAAGTTTATTAGTGATTTAAATGCAATCCCAGATATATGATTTCTCAATGGCTAGATAAAATACAATGATCTAGAGGTAATGTGCTAGGTGAAATTACCAAAGTCGCTACCCTAGGGGGAATGAGCTTAACAAATTGGAAATGCCCAGGAGTAGAGGTTGGTTTTGCAATTATATTATTAATAACTCTGAATTTGGATGCTTGATGAAAATATATGACACTTTGAAGTAGTTTCAAGCGAAAACCCAGTCACAAAGCAGAGAAAACGACCTTCCTTCCACAAGTGCGACTAAGCAGATTTGATTAGTTCCTCGAGAAGTGGGATATGGGGTCCTCAAAGATGATTCCCTAGGGGGGTTTTAGTGTGCTCGGGGCAAACAAAAAATACCCAAGTGTCGAAAAACCGAAAATCTAAGTGACGTGCCCGAAATAATTTTATTATTTTTACTTATAGGGTTTTGTTAATTTTAATTAAGCAGACAATGGAATGCAGAGAAAACAAATATAAAGAAGTGATTGGACTTACTTGGAATTGTGAGATGCTGAGAATTGTTGCTCTTCATTCGACATTGTCAACTTGAAGCTCTATATTTCACACTCCGGATTTGTCCAAGAATGCCCAATGTGCCTATCCTGAAATGCCAACAAGATACAAATAAGCTCGTATCCAAATTGAAATCACAAGAGAAGAAATGCATGCAAGAAAGACAGAGAGAGATAGTAATCAATTGTTAAACAAGATTAACACAAGAAAACCCCCTGTCAGAAAAACACTGGAGAGAGAGAGAGAGTGAGTCTCCTCACAGAGTTTACCCTCCACCAAATCGCCCTCCTCCTGCAAGTAAGATAACACAACGATTTTGTCGGGATATCGAAAGATAAATCTTTAGTGCCAAAGGGATTCAAAAACCTCAGAAATCAAGAACTTTCCAAAGAATTCACAAGTATTTGCCAAAAATGATTTTCTATTGCTTTCAATCCAAGAGCCAAAGTCCCTTTACAATGAGGGGTCTCATCTCTTAAATAGTTTTGAGAGAGACCAAATACCTAACCAACTTTTTAATCGATGGTTGAGATTAAAAGATCAAATAATGATAATCAACGGTGGAGATTATAATCTCTCAGTCATATGGATCAACCAGACATAAGAGGGGGGCGAGGTGCCTCATAACGCCCAAGTATGTGATATACAATGATAAAACATAACTTAAGCAACCTAGGGGCCAATACATGACACCTAGGGACTTCTTGACACTTTTCCACATGTTACATAAGATAAACGCGAAGTACATAATCCAAAAAGTCGACCTCCCTAGGAAGTGCGAATGGCCTGGAGGAGAGGAACACAAGTCACAATGCCAACTGATGACTGGAACCATGTGAAAGTGTGCTCGAAACACCTCTGGACTAAAACTGATAATACCCAAGTCACAACTTTGCCATTCATTTGTCCTTCGTTCTACTTGCCATGCCATGGTCACTTTAATGAATTCAATTGAATTGGTGAAATGCTCTGTAAATACTCAATATGCCCAACATAGTCTCTTCCTTTGCCCATAATGAATTTCTAACTGCACCAATGAAATAAAAAATGCTAAATCCACTAGGACTCACTACAAATACATCCTGGATCAACCTATTATATAACCTGTGAATATTTTCCACCATTTTTAATTAAAAATTTGCTCGCTGTTTTTATAAAAATGATGATAATGGGCAAATTTTTACAAATTAAAGCATGGAATGATCTGGTTAGCCTCCAAAGGCACACTAAAATGGACATTCGAACACTTGTAGTGAAATCTGGGTACAGGCCCCTCCTGTTGACCAAGTCAAATAGTTGACTGAGTCAAAATTGATAAAAAATTGTAACTGAGCACAAGCTAAAGATCTCTGCATGCACGAGGTATTAGTAGTACTTTCTTAAATGCATTAATAGTAGACTAAAAGCATTAGTAATGTTTAACAAAGGTGATCAACTTAATAAACACATAAACAAGACTTTTAACTGAATTAGTTGCATGGCAAAAGTGAAGTCCCAACCATATACTCATTTTCACATTCACTCCAATATACAAAATAGATCATTCCTCAATACCCTGGGTTAGATGGAATAATACAAGGCTTGGCTAATTGAAGGTTTAACTTATTGGATGGACTTAATTCACTTTAAGAGTTCATGGGAATCAGGGAAACCAATGTAACATGTGTTGGATAGGCAGACGCTAGGGGAAGGAGGTGTCACACAAATGGATAAAGTGATTAGAAGGCTCCTTTAGGCTCTAACAAGCATCCTTTTATAACATTGCTTGCCTTTCATTGCAAAACTTCATAATTTACTTCGCAAGTCTCGACTTTCTTCAGCCTTTTTGATTTGATAGTCTTGCATTTCATATCTTTGTATTTAAAAATACATTTGCTTTTTCTTTTAATTTCATAGCCTGACATTTTTTCCTTTTGCATCCTTTTAGATATAACATTTATGTGAGCCGATGCTTTTGGTTTCAGTAGATGAGGAATACTTGCTTCGAGACTATTAGAGATAGTTCCAGTGACATATACAATCATAAATTGCACTCATACATCCTGGGTAATGAACCAAAAAGAGATCAACAGGGTTGAGAGCATAGTCACACACTTTAGAGCTGAGACACAAATAAACATGGGGCCCTATCCAGGCATAGATGTCACAAAGGGGGAATGTCTTCAAGTTCACAAGTCTTATCCAAGTCAAGGGATTTGTTTCAAGCATGGAATTACAGATGGATGGAGGACAGGTGATAATGGTGCCAGGAGTAATGAAAAATGACTTAAGTTGTACAAAGGTTAACCTTACTTATGAGCATATACCAAGGATTCTGACAACTGGATGGCAAGAAAGAAACAATCAACAGCTGGCTGCTTTGCTAAAGTGAACCAAGGCATGAACAAGGGTCCCCCCCTTAGCCATTCTTAGGCTTAAAGTGACGAGAATCCTATTCGGTGTGACAACCAATCCATCCTTGGGGAGCAGGATCCTTGATTGTCACCACTTTAGCTACCTTTCCCTCTCTTTCATCCTGGATAGGACATATGTTTGGGGTAGCTACACATTGTGTTATAATAGGTCTAATGAAGAGTTGCTGGTTCTTGAACTCTACTGCATAACCCTCATCTTCCATGACCGAAACTGAAAGCAAATTTTTTCTTAGACCTGGAACAAATAACACATCATCAAAGTCTAAAGAGTTGACTAGAGTTGGAAAGGAATGGTACCAACTCCTGCTACTGGGTACTTGGCATCATCACCAAGCTTGATCTGAACTCTAGAGTTGTGCTTTTCTAGACTTGAAAATAATGCAAATTTCCTTAAAACCCACTCTTGAGTTACAGTATGCAAGTTTTTATTTTTATTTTTTATAACCCCAAATATTACTGTTAACCACAAATGGATTTCTTCACAAATATTGCAGCGGAAAATAAATACTGAGAGAAATAGAACAACAATCACATCAATAGAGACACCAATATTTTTGGGTATGAAAACCCCCGGAAAAACCCAAGATGGGAAAACCGGTGCAACAGTCTGAGAAGATATTTTTATTAGCAAATTTTCTTTCTCACTCTTTGGCTGAATGCTATGAGCAAGAAATCTCTGTGTGTCAAATCAACTATGCGTGTCCTCCAACAAATCGATCCTTCTTTTAACTCAATGGCCAAGCGAAAACGCTAACTTCCCACTATGGATCAATGGATGAGATCCTCCGTTGAGATCAATGGCCAAGATTAGATTATCCATCACTTAAATTGTTTTCACTTTAACTTTATAAAAAGTAACTCCATTAAGTCAATTAATAATTAGATCACATAATGCACTTTTCCCAAGTCTAAACTTTGGATAAAGGCATTAATCCATTTGGCTTCCTGTTTTATGTCTTCCATCATGCAAGGACACATGCATATGATAGAAGACCTTCCTTGTTGCCACTTTCTTACAAATAACTCTCGGGCAGATGTCATATAGCTTGATGCTCCATTATCCACATACCAAGCATTCCTCGAAACTTTGTTGGTAGAAAGGAAAGATACCATACCATTGAGAAATCCTTCTCGAACATGGTAGCAAACTCACTCATTTGAGTTTTTGCAGAGGCTGCCATCTGCTTCTGTTGTTGCTTCCCTTTTCACTTCTTATTGTCTGTACACTGTGACACATAATGGCCGTGCTTATGACATATGAAGCACTTGATTTTACTCAAGCCCTTCTTCCATGGTTGTGAGACTGACTCCTCACTCTTTCATCTTACCCTTGCTGGGTCCTTTACCTTTACCCTTCTTCGCCTGACCAATGAGAGCATGGTCACTGTCACCCTTGCCTTTGACGTCATCCAAGTCTCCTCCTGGATACAGTCATCCCATAGTTTTTCCCTACTGGGAAGGTTTTCTTGAGCACAAATTCTCTGGACAAATGTTTCCCATTGAGGTGGAAATCCATTCAGTGCCCTGTTTACTAACTCTTTGTCTTCAACCTTCTCCCCAACTGTGGCGAGCTGGTCACGAATCTGTGTGACCTTCATTAGGTAACTGGTAACGGTGTTTGACCTAGTCATTTCAACATATTTGAGCTTGTTATGCAATATCATCTTCCGGTTAATGTTCTCGATTTGGTAAAGGCTAATTAGGGCATTGAACCAATGTTTTAAAACTTGCACTCGAATTCGGACTCTGAATCGATCCAAGGTCAATGCGAACTTGAACTCAGAATCGGTAATGACTCGGTCGATTTGAATTTAATGACTTAGTTTACTCAAAAGTACATAAAATATTTAAATTTTAAAGAAAAACAACACTTTAAAGATTCTAATCCATGATTCCAAAGGATTAGAGACAAAATATCCAAAGTCTGCTCATGTATATACCATATAAGGGTGAACATATCAAAATGGCACGAAGTGTACTGTGCAATAGTGCAATACATATTTGGAATAAAATACATAATCAATGAGGCCTAAATGGCCTGTAGAGCCCCAAAAACAACATGATATGATGCCACTACATCATACTTCATACATGTCATTGATCAACATGATCAAATTCATCACCACTGCTAGAACTAGTAGAAATAGAATCAGGACTAGTAGTGGCATAGGCAATGGCATCATCATCCAGTTCAAGCTTGGACTCCACAAGGTCATCTATAACTGCAGTAATAGTATTAGTACTAGTTGAACGCCTAGAAGCACGAGGTTAGGGTTCATCTTATAGCTTTAGGGTTAGGATTAGATTCTAAGTTGCATGAAACGGGGAAACAAGGACGAGTTTCCGATGAGCAAGGACATTGAAAAAAATGAATGTGAAACATAAATCATAAATCATACATGTAGATGAATCATTGCCTAAATTGGAATCTTATTCAACAATAACACCCTATGCCTCCCTTCTCTAGGCTCTACCCCTTGCCTTTACTTTCTCTACCCCTTGCCTTTACTTTGAACCTCAAAGTTGATCCTCCAAGGACGTTAGTCAACGACAATGTTATTAGAACCAGACTGGTCAACGAATCAACAAAGCCCAAAAATCTGAACTGGACTAGAACCGAAAAAAAATTGGAACAGAAAACCGTTTGACCAAAAAATGTTAAAGTTCGTGCAGCTGCGAGACCCATTCTCAGAGATGATGGTACCCTAGTCAATTAACTAGGGTTCCTGGTCAGTTAACCAGGCAGAGTAAAGAGTAAGCCCCTAGAAGGTACCCTAGGGCCCCCAACTGTCTCCTGGGGTTCTTGGTCAGGGACCAAGCAAGTTGATGCCATGTTAAAGTCCCTAGCTTGTGGCTAGGGCCCCTATATGTCTCTAGGGTATTTTGGTCTGGGACCAGACAGTTTCTTAGTCACGAGGACCAAGCAGATTCTGCAGGTTGAGACATAGACCTTCTAGTCTACATCAGGTAGATTCTTGGTCACGAGGACCAAGTAAGTCATGCAGGTGGTTGATCAACATTCAGTCTGGGATTGAAAGCTAAGCCTGGGGCTGAGGACCATTCTCCGAGAGAATGGAGGACCTGGTCAAGGACCAGGGGGTTGATCAACATGATTGAGTCTGGGACTGAAGCTCAACTTAGGGCTGAGATCCATTCTTTAAGAATGGAGGATCTTGGTCAGTTAACGAAGATGATGATGTGTGATGTCCTCTTCTCTTAGGTCTTCGAGATGGTTGAGCTAGATGGTCTTCTAAGGGACTGGCTGCCCCTTGATGGAGTCACTAGCACTTGACCTAAGGTCCAGTCTAGAGGACTACAGGATCACATCATCCAGTGTGGACCTTCCTTATTCAGTGATGATGGACTTTCGGTTAGTGTATGGAACACTAGTACATTTGAGAGAGAGGTGAATGGTTGTAACCCCACCTTGGTTGCTCACCCCTTGATCTTCACACCTTGTTGTTCTTGATCTTGTGATTTGGAGGTTTAACACTTTGTCTTATTCACTGCCTTGACTTGTGGTTAGAAGGGTTATCTACCCACCTTGAGTAGTCTTGATTTGTACCACCTTGATGTTTTGGTCTTATTGGTAATAGGGTTGTTTACCCACCTTAGTGGTACATCCTTTGGCCCTTAGGGTTGTGGGTCATGTAACCCTCCTTGTTTTATGATTTGACTTGTATGCTCACCTAATTAATTTATATGTGGTGACTTGACCCTAGTACCCACCTAAAGACACCTTAATTGAATTTTTTATTATAAATGGTTTTATTATTTGGTGTCTCAATTCTTACTTATTGGTACCCTCCTAAACTAATGGAACCCTAACTAAATTGAAGATTTAATTGATGACCTTTCTAGAATACTTTAAGATCCTATATATTGGAGTCTTATGTTCCTCATTTGATATGTCAATCTCATGACATCTTAGCTCTGCTTTGTACTGCTTGACGTCTAGGGTTTTGAGGACAATTAATACTGCTTGCTCACCTATTTTGAGGCCGCCCAACTATTGAAGTTTACCTCACACTTCAGATCTGATTTGGATGACTGTTTAGGGTTGACGTTGAAGGTTTTCATGCTGTTGCTGCCGCCTGTCTAAGCCGTGAGGTTTGTTTGAGGTTTGGATGAAGCCCGATTTGTTTGCCGAGGTTTGATTGGTGATCGATCTGCCTACTGTGGGTCTGTTTCTTCCTACTGTGGGTTTGTTGAGGTCCGATCTGCCTATTGAAATGCTTATTGAGGGTCGATCCACTTGTTGAGACCTTGTTGGGGTTTGATCTTCCTTACTGTTACCTACTGGAATGATTCTAAGCCCTAATTATTAAGGCCGTAGCTTGCTAAATGCATGATTGTGGGGGACATGATCCCTGTTGGCCTTATTTGGCTTGCTGAGTGCATTTTGTGGTGGCCGTGAGGTCTGTGGGTCTAGTTTACTCTGTTGGATGGAGGCCGTGAGGTCTGTGGGTCTAGTTTACTCTGCTGGATGGAGGCCGTATGTCCTTTTGACTAGATCTTTTGTGTTAAGACTTAAGACTTTATTGTGGGCAGATCTATTATGATTTGACTTGGTTGAGTCTGATCTATGTGCTGAAGTGTAACTGTGATCTGATCCTTTGTGCTACTTGCTTGAGGTCATATTTTTGCTTGGGGTTAAATCTATCATCTAGGGTTCAAACCTCTAGTGCTTATATCTATTGGACATCTATTGTGTTGAGTCTTGTTTGGTACTGCCATTGTGTTTTGATTATCATTAACCATCACTACTTGATTGTACCTCAACCTATCATCTCTCTCTCTCAGGTTTGCACTAACCCTCTAGTAAGGGTCATCTTGTTCCTAGTGATTGACTTGCCTTTGAGGGGCACAGTCCGTTTTGAAAGTAAATTCTTCTGAGTTCTAAAATAGGAAGGGTCCTGTTATCACATATATAGTAGCCGGGCTACCATACATTTTTTGTCAGATTCCAGTACACTATTCAGCCAGTTCCCTTACATTGAGATGCTGAGATGAGCATCTATTATGGATCACTATCAGATTATGGACAACAGTTATATTCCCCATGCCATGACTGAGTTTCAGGACACTCAGAGAGATGACCGATGTAGCCATTTAGCCATTTGTACAGAGCAGTCAGTATTGTCCAGAGTTACAGCAGCAGTTTCAGAGGTCAGATGTTGGTTTAGATGATGAGCATTCAGGTATATGACTCAGCAGGTATACTTTGGTGTTGTTATACTGCTTTTATATTCATTCTTAAAGCATGTCTTAGCATTTAGTATCATGATCTGGCGATCATATAGATATGTGGACCTGGTTGTACTTATATATATATCATATTGTCCCTACTCAGACGTAGAAGTTCTTGACCCATACCCATCGGTTTTACCCTCTTTAGGGAGATTAGAGGTGATAATTCCCACCATACTTTGGCTTGCTAGTGTTGGTCTCATTTTTCACTATCTTTATCCATCCATTACCTACCCAGTTTGTTATTTACCTTGACTTACTAATTAACTAGTGGCATGGAGGACCTTTCCCTGCTGTAGCCTCTGTATTGGGCGAACTTCCTTGTTTATTGTGTCTCGGCTCTGAGTTGGTGACAAAACTTACCTTTGGTGAGTTGGATTTCCTCATGAAATACCCCTAGTCACTAAAGATGTTGTTGGCTAAACCTGAAGCTTTTAGTGCTGCCATGAATACAAAGTATGGAAATAAAATGTTGTATCTTGTATTAAAGCCCATTCATGCAATGTGTTTCTCAACACACATGAATGAAAGGCAAGCCAAATGAAAATGGCTATGAAATATCAAATGTTATATCTATTGTGAAATGTAAATACCTAGGTAAACAAGCTATCTAAAGACACACCCAGAAGTGCTCAAGTAAACAAGTGCCTTAAAAACACACCTGCAGTAAGAAGCCTAATGAAATGTAAATCTATGCAATGTGTTTATAAACACACATAGATCAAAGGCTATGGAAACTATAGGCCCAAAAAGCAATGGAACTTAAACTCTATATCAAAAAGATTGCTGGCCTCGTTTGTATTATGGATTGTGCGCATTTGCCAAGGTGAATAAACACTCTTTGAACAACTCACCCATTTGTGAGACACCGCCATTCCTTGTGTTATTGCTCATTCAGTATATGCTATAGTGTGTATTCCCTTTCCATTTCCGAAGTGTCACAGTGTTAAGTCAGTAAGTCATTCCCTTTAGCCTAGCCTTTGCAGTACAAAGCCTTCATCTTTCACTAGCAAAATGGTCACAACTATGAAGTGACTATGGTCTTGAAAGTCTAGTCTGAGTAATAATAGTAATTAATGACTCTATATATTTTGATTTAGATTGCCAGTAATGATTGCTATTTGTTATAATTTCTATTTGAATGGATTGTAAAACATGTTTTAACTTTTGACACCTTGCAACAGCTTGATGACAGTTTGAGTTATATTTTGGTCATGTTGACTTGGTCAAACCCAATTTGACCAAAAGTCAATCATAGGACATGAGGTGTCAGTCCTCAGATGTTACAGATAGATGATATATGGTCTGGTACAGGTCACCATGGTGGGCTTATGCAGTGGTTTTAGGCTTATGATGATGATTTGTGCTTTTCAGCACTTTTAAAGATGATTATTATTTGGTCTGCTGGATAATGAGTATTTTTTTTTGACCATGCAGAGGTCTATATGGTGTATGAGTACACACCTTAGATGGATTTGGACCTTTTGAGTCCAATGAGACAGTCTGTTTTCAGTTCCGGGTAGTTACAGTGATTTTTAGCCTCAATTGGCTATCCTAGTGCAGTTTTGGCTTGTCGGAGGCCCTGTCAGAGCAGAGCAGAGATATGATTGGTTCACCTAGAGCGCTATTGATGGAGGGGGTGGTCTAGCCACTTGTTATTACCATATTACCCCCCACCCAGACACACTGGTGGTCTTACTTTTTGGAGCCAGGCACTCCAGGGGGCAGTTTGGGCAGAGTTTCACACTTCCCAAGGCAGTCTAGAAATGGTGAAAATGGCTACTGAGGAATTCGATTTGGGCTACTGAGGCAAGGTTATGGCATGGGATGATTTTGTGATGATGAGTAGGATGTCTTCCACACCTTCTCCAGCAGTTTCAGCTTCATCGAGACTCACATCCATCACTTATGGCATTTTTTGATGATTTCTAGAGCCTCCTAAGGCTCACGACTTTCCTAGAGAAGCACGATTTGGTGTCTATATCATTTACTTTTGGATATTGTGCCATGGGGATTGACCAAGGGTGTTAGAAATTATCCCTTGGACCCACCATGAGCTAGGTATTATATTTTATCATTATGATTTGGTGGGATCCCCTCTCTTAGGGCGAGTTTCTCCACATATTGTTATATTTTATTATTGATCCATGTATTGTATTGTTGAGCTCATCTCAACCATTGATTAGATCTTTTGATCTTTTAATCTTAGCCACTCATTCAAAAAGTGGTTAGGATTGTGGCCTCTCTCCATCCTATTTAAAGGAGAGAGCTTCTCATTGTAAAGGGGACTTTTGGCTCTGGATTATTGGAATAGAGAATTATTATTGCATCTATCTGTTGTGTTGTGGTGAATGCTTTTGGAGTTCGTTCATTGATTCTTCCTTTGCACTGAGTTTTTGTAGATCTTGCTTTGCTATCTTTTGTACCACGTTTTTGTCATCTACAGGTGGAGGCCGATTTGGTTTGAGGAGGATGTATTGGTAGGGGAGGACCCTCCCTACTTCTTCTTTGGATCTTTTCGTTGGTAACAGGGAGTATTACTGTCCCAGGACCTTCTATTTCATGTTATCACTTGCTTTTCATTTGTATTTCCTCCATTGTTGCTCAACTAATTGAAATCGTTTTCCTTGGTTGATAGGAAGAGGAGGTCGCACTTGTGGGCTAGGGCATCATTTTGGCAAGCAAAATCAACAATTTCTCATTTGATCTCTGCATGAGTCTTCCTCAACAACAAGGCATCTACTTCCATCACTCAGGTATGATCTCAAGGTAATTTGTCATTCCATGATCTATCCATTTGTCTAAATGCTTCAAACCCTCATAAGTTAAAACCCTCATTTTACATTTTCTCGGATCTAGCAAGATCTACTTGGCTTTTGGGTATAAAATTTAAAACCCACCTCTATAGTATCCACGGCGATTCAGATCTATAGTTTGGTGTGGATTGGCCTTCATCCGACCCATTTTCCAAGGCAAAGAAGCTTCTCCAAGGGAGGTCGCACTTCCTAGGAGGGGTGAGTTTGCTAAGATCTAGCACCTGGGTAGGTGAGATCCCACTTGATCCTTCATCTCCACATTTGATAACCTACCCCTAGTGTGTCACTTCAGTGATTTTCACCTTGTGGGCCCCATTCCTCATTTTGAGGGTTGAGCCCCACTTGGGTCACTTTGTGATACATTTCAATCTCAGATCCACTGAGATCTAGCCATTGGATGACCCTAATTTTCAAGATCTACCTAGCTTGACACCTCAACATCCCTGTTGTATAATTTGGTGGACATCCGACTCCATTTGGCCCATTTCCCAAGGCACTAATCTTCTCCAAGCCAATTTGACTTTCCTGGATTGTTGGGTTAGCTTGTGGTTTGATCCTTGTCTTGTCTACTTGAATATCTCGACATTTTCATATCCATCCATCAAGCTCATCTTTGGTACTGGTTAGCCCCAATTTGGTCCTTAACTACCCTGCATTGGACACAGTTCCCAAGGCAGTGGATTTTCTCATGATTGACTAGTACCCTAATTCTGGATCTTAATTCAAACATCATAAGTCACTCACACATACATATTGGACCAAAGCTACACTGTTTAAACCCCTTGATCCAACCTATTACTCATCTTGTGACTTCATCCATAGATCTAGGGTTCACCATACACCTTACGTACTTCATCTTAATTTGATTTGATCTGGTGTTTTGGTTTGATCTCTCCTATCGGGAGTGGATCTGGGTCTCCCCCTTTGTTGTCTTGGGCTAGATAACATAAAGTGAAGATTGCCTCGATTGGCATGACAACCATCCATTGGGAGTCGAGGCTATCTTGGTTGCACCTCTTTGGTTGCCTATCCCCTTTACCATCCATCTTGAATCCATCTCTAGGGGCAACTACAAGTTTGGTGATAACAGGTCCCACACTCCAGGTAAGTGCTTCTTCTTTTTAGACATAGTTATTCTACTACTGCTGATTACATGTTATTGAAGATTACTTTAACACGGGGACCTACTTAGTAATGCTAAAGTTGAAAGAGATGAAAATTATGTTTTGAATTATCTTGTTTAGTTATTGCTGTACTATTCTGCTTTAGTATTAGTTTGTTATATGTAATTTTGCATTAAAGTATATGAAATTTTGATTTCTCTGCATCAAACCCTAACCTAACCCAAAATTTAACAAAAAATACATAAAATATTCAAAATTTGAAAAAAAAATTATATTCATGTGCATCCATACGAATCCAAACAATTATACACAAATATGCAAAGTTTCTCCTGTATATAGAAAGTAAGGATGCATATAACTAAAATCGCATCGAGGGCAATCCATATCTAACCCAAAATAGTAAATACATAAACAAAGAGGCTCTAAATGGACTCTAGAGTCCAAAAAACTTCAAAACTTCATGTGACAACAAATAACTACATATCGTCAAAATCATTGCCTATATTAGGGTCCTATTTGTCAATAGAACCCTATGCCCCCCACCTCTAGGCTCTAGCCCTTGCCTCTATCTCGAATCTCAAGGTTGATCCTCGAAGGACATTAGTCAACACCCTACAATTTTGAATAAACCTCCTAATCCAAGCATTAAGAAAAGGTAGAAAAAACTTCGCATGACTAATAAGCAATAAGCAATTTTGCTTGAGTGAAGGGTACATTTTTACTAAGGTCATGACAAAGGAGTTCAAAAATCAACACCACCAACATCGAGGTACATAGAGGGGTTGATGTGCTCGATTAAATGCCATTCCCTTACCCTCATACACGATAAAATCCAATGGAAACGTTGCAATCCTAAAACCCTTAACATTGTTAAGTCTGTTGAATTTTGAATGGGATCTAAAATTATACTCTTTGCATATGAAGTCCAATTAGGTTGGAACCACTCTCAAATATCCTAAAACTATTAATGGTAATGTTAAAAATTTAAGTAAAAGCATAGGAAACCGCAATTGCGTCTGTATGGTGCCATACGGAACTGGTCGGTCAGGTGAAAAAAGGTTGGTTTCATATTGAACCGGTCGGTTCTTGTATGAAACCAACCGTTCCAGTATGGAACCGGCTGGTTCCTGTATGAAACCAACCGTTCCGGTATGGAACCAGCCATTTTTCGGTTTAGGGTGGCGGTTCAGATCGGTTGGGAGCCTAAACCGATCGTAATGACCGTTTTTTCTGGAACCGGACCGCTTTTGATAACACTGGTCAATGACTCAATACGCTACAATTTTGAAGAAACTTCCTAATCCAATCGTTAAGATAAGGTAGAAAAAACTTCCCATGCTTAATAAGTGATTTTGCTTGAGTGAAGAGTAATTTTTTATTAAGGTCATGACAGAGGAGTTCAATAATCAACACCACCAATATCAAGGTATATAGATGGGTTGATGTGTTTGATTAAATGCCAATCCCATACCCTCGTTCATGATAGAATTTGGTGGAAACTTTGCAATCCTGAAACCTTGAAAACTCTTAAGTCTATTGAATTTTGAATGGGATCTAAATTTCTACTTTTGGCATATGAAGTCCGATGAGGTTGGAACCACTCTCAAACATCCTGGAACAATTAACAGTACTGTTAAAAATTTCAGTAAAAGTGACAATATCATTAAGAATTTAATATTACCATTAGTATGAACAGATCAATATTTTTTTTTACAGTCATCTTGGTCGGTTCAGGTCGAGACTCGGTCGAGTTGACTTGTTCGGTACCAAACCGGACACCCGATCAGGTTTGAAGGCCGAGTTGGCTCGGTGGAGGGTCAACTCGACCGAGTCCGATTTGACCTATTTTTAAAACAGAACATCGAACATGTCCTTAACCATCTTCTTCTCGGATATGTGAGGGATCAAATGATCCTTTATGGCATCCATGATCATCTGCTTGGCTCTCACTTCTTTCTTGTTAGCTACCAAAAGCTGTGGATTTGTCGGTGGAGCTACCACATCCTTGATGATATCCTAGAGGTCATTCTCTTCTAATAGAAGAGTTACTCTGACTTTCCATGATAGGAAATTTGAGGCACTATCCAATCTGTCCTTGAACTTGAGGCTAGTTGATGCCATCTTTGATCTAATGCGCAAACTCCCATATCTGAAAAATTAGTCCTTAAAAGAAATAATGAAATCCTCTAATTGTTGGTCCTTCTTTCCTGCAGTTGATTTACTACTGTAAAACCTTGAGAATCTTAATTAGAGAATCAAGCTCTGATACCATGGAAGTTTTCAGGCCCTAGGTGACTGCTGTCCTATGTTTCTCTTGATTAAATAAATCAGATTTGAACTTATTTAAAAGCAGAAATATAAATTTCTGAACATGCAACAATCACACATATGGCTAGAAAATGAACAACGAAAGCATACAATGATACACAAGAATTATGTCATTCAAATGAACTTATCATTTAATAATCAAAACTTACAAGGACACCTCAACCTGAGGTTTACTGCCAGCTGGAAAAGAAACAATACGCCTCACAAAAATCCAAGGAATTGTTGTACCCTGTACGATACAATCCTTGCAGTCTTCAACCTCGCTAGTCGATCCTCTTCCTGCTATCTGCGATCTGCGTTCTCTCCTCATTGGCTTCACTTGTTTGTTCCTCACACAACTTTTTGGGTGTGTTCTCTACTCAATTTCTCCTCCCATCTTGTCTTATTTATGCTTTAAGAGAGATAACTAATCTCCTCAATTCTAGCAACCAATTTCTTGATTCTAGCAACCAATTTCCTTGATTTTAGGAACCAATTTCATTGATTCTAGCAACCAATCTCAACTAATCTCCTTAATCTTAGCAGCCACCTTATCTTAACAATGAGGTGTACGACTAAGATTATATCAAATCTAACTCACTAATATTCTAGAATCTCTAGAATATTTCATTTAGATTTTTAAGACTAAGAGATCAAAGGAAGTTAGACTTTCACTTTTATTTATTAAGTGAATTACAAGATGGTATTTTTCCCATGTTTACTAAGTGGTCACTAAGAAGTTGTCTTGAACTACTTCTTGCACGTTCACACCTAACCTATGTAAGAAGCTCCTGCATGAGTGTTGTTGTAAATGTAACTTCAGAAGATATTTTTTTATATATTATTATTATATTATTATTATATTATTATTGTACTTTTATTGTACCTTCGTCGGAGATGTTTTTCCTCCGTTCGGCGATGCCATTATTGTATTTGGTCATGTAAGAATATCAAGGTAAAACCTCCATTGTAACTCGGGGCAATAGTCCCCAAAAGAATAAGTGTAAAATGTATTTTTCAGTCTCCCTAGGAGAGGTCAGCCCAGTTAGTTAAGCAAGTTGGCCCCATTGGGGATTTAGGTCAATCTCACTTAAAGTATAAATAGAGAGGCTCCCTCTCTCATTTGGATATCACTCTCACCAAGCAAGTTTGCATCAAGGAGGAGAGAAGACAAGTTCGCTGGAGAAGAAAGAAGGAAGCTGCAGAAGCATCTTATCTTTTGGTTTTCTATCTTGGTTTGATATTGTACTAGTGACGAATCTATTACTGAAGAAGTTGCGGGGTTTTCTCCTTTATGGTTTCCCCGAGGAAAATCTTTGTGTCTCTTGTGTATTGCTATGCTTGTCTATCTTTCAATTTAAAGATCTAACATAATTGAATTAAAATGCAAACGCTAACATGGTTTCAGAGCCACTCTGAAAGAAGGCACTATGCATTTGTGCTGGAGCATTTGGTCATTTGCTTTTTGTTAGATATTGCTTTGTTTATTAGATGGTTTTGGCCCTTTGGGTATGAGCTTCGGCACACTTTGATAAGAAAAAACTTGTGCTTCGACATTCAAAATGATTGGCTCGATTGTTACCCTAAAAACAACTACAACTTTGATGATCCTTGATTCCATTTTGAAGTCTTAACTTAGAAACTTTAAAAAATTCTCCTTTAATAAATTGAACTTGCATTTTCTTCTAATGTTGGGCCCTTGATTTTCCCTCACCTCCTCTTGGGATTATAAACCTTGATTTTGCTTACTTGACTCTCTCTCCTTGAGCAACTCTTTCAAAACATGCACTTTGACTTTGTACATGAGCTTGTGAGATACCAGCTCTAATAACATTGGTAATTTTGTTTAAGAAGAAAATAGCTTACAAAGAGAAGCAAGGGTAATAAAACACTTATGTTAAAATGTAGAGTAATACATATTTATGAGTATTCAAAAGTGAGTTTCAATTTAATAGACTGCACTCAATTGACTACACACACATATTCTAACATACACATGCTTGCATATCTATAAATGATTTAAAACCATCAATGTTAATCTAATGACCCCCCTTATGTTAGAGTTAGGAATCTAACATTAAGGTGCACACAAAATAATCAATAGTGAACCCAAGAACACACGGTGTGCATGGGTACTATTGTATGCTAATATGCAACGTATCTCTTGTACATGAGATGAATCTAGAATAAAAATGAGGTTGGCATTGTCAAGGTGTTCTTGGCTCAATGGTTAAGTGGGGGTGATGATATTCTCCCCACCAAGGTTCAAATCCCCCACCGACATGCTATGCCCCTTGTGGGTAGTCTTGCTAGTGCAAGTGGGCCGTTTCAAGTAGCAGGGGCTAGGTGTAAGATCTGGGCAACATTGGTGGAATATATATCTCTTACTTTCAGGGTCTTAGCCTAATGGGTCCTCCTCAAGTGTTGCGATCCAAGTATATTCATTGTAATATTCTTAGATTGGAGAAGGGCATGCTTGCCACATTATGATAAGATAAATTAAGAGGTTGAGACACCCATATATAAATAGGTGCCTAGAGTGAGAAATAACCCCAGGTCGGCTTTGCTATGAATGCTAACTAACATAAGATGGGGCCAAAGTCAAACCCTAACACTAAGGAGGCTCTAATGTAACCCATTGGGATTACTAGAGGATCACAAGTGTCACCAAGACAAGATTACCACCATAACATAGCATACCCCCTTAAGCTTGACTTGGGGACAAAGGAGGGAAGCTTGCATAATAAGACAACCTTTGAGACCATAGGTTGGCAGCTAATGTTGTCGAAAAATAATCGCTTGTATATTACATTTCGATATCCCCCTTAATATTCTTATCTGGGAAAGAAGTGGTGAAAACTAGTCAAACAAACATTACAATAACATCCCCTATTAATGTTTATTTGGGGTGAAGAATAAATCATGACCAATAATGATAATAACCTAACCTTTAACAATTTGTAGACAAGCTCACAGTAGAGAATCCTTTAGAACTTACCCTCGAAGATACCCAAAAACTCTTCACACAAACCTCTTTGGAACTGAGAGAGAAAACACAGGTTTCCACAAGTGAACTTACCCATAATCGACCAAGGCTATAGAGTTTAATCCCTCAGTCTTGTCAAATAAAAATGTCCAATAAATGACAATGCTGATGTCAAAGTAGAGCTTGGTGATGATGAGAGTGATCCAATGAGATGCTACAAAGGCAAGAGTGTTGAAGATCAACAAAAGTGCTCCAAGCAAGCAAACCAACAATCCCGCCGAAGTTGAGAGTGATCCCAAGAGGTTGCTATAATAGGAGCATCTCAGATCAAGAAGAAAACTTCAAGCAAGCCAACCATGAGGCTTGACCAAGTGTTGTTTGGGAAAGAGGGTTGAAGGTCGAACAATGCTCCAAACATCACATGTGACAACATGGTCTTCCCATCAACAATGCATCTTCTGCCATGCACATGTGCAAATTTGCAAAATGAAGCAAAAAAGAAGTGGCAGTTTTTTTAAGAAGAAACTGTTGCTACACCAATCAACCATCAAAATGAATCATTTGCCATGGGAATTGAACAGTTGTGTAGTCAAGGAAACTGGATGATAGGATGTCCTCAAACAAAAGATCAAATGTTTCCATCACCAGTCATCAGTCCAACTGCACAATCTTGATAATAGGTGCTGATCCAAGATTCTATCATCTATGCTTCTTACTGTCATCTATGAGAAGAATTGCTATCATAGCATTAAGTGTGGAATTAAGAATGTTGATACCTGGATGAAGAGTGAGAAGCCCTCCTTTCACCATGCTAATATGGCTGAGATGTGGATGGTGAAGGTTGTAGTTCTTGTTAATATTTAATAGTGGAAGAAACATATGGTGTCGGATTTGGTTGTAGTGGATCCAAAGTAGTAGAAGAATCAAATGATGTAGGATTTGGTTCTTGCAGATTAGTAGTAGAAGAAGAATTAGAGCGACTCTCATTTGAAGACGTAGTCTCAAGATAATGTAGCCTATCTAGGGTTTGGTTATTGCTCTTGCTCTTGTTGGTCTCAGACTCTCATCTCAGTGCTAATAAGACTGATAGTACCGTATATAGGCTTACCAAATCCACCACGTGTAACCCATCTATTAAAGTAATTGGGAACCTACAACCTTGGTAAGCTTCTCAAAACCACGAATGTCAAGAGAAGATTTCTTGAGTAGCCACCAGTGCATGAGGACATGCATCCGTGGAAATTTCGAGAATCCGTGCTTAAAAGAAGTTTAGAAATTTCACCTCAACCTTTAGGTTCCCCAGATCTATTTCCTATCAAATTTCAGCTTGAGGGCTGAATTTGAAATACAAATTACAGTGGTATGCATTTCACTTCTGTCCAATTAAGTACATAAGGCAGCCCACGAAAGTAAACATTGAACAATTGTACTTCAAGGGAAATCTGTTTTCCAAACCTTAGGGCACAAATCCTAACATATAACAGATCTGAAAATTACTTATTAACAACAGATTTGTTACAAGCACAATTCTGCCCTCTTAGCTTCTATATACTTGTCAAATCACTCAACAAAATCTGCTAACTGTTTATGATAAATCAACACACCAAACAGCCCTAAAAACTAATCATTCACCATGAGAATCTAAGCTGAATATGAGATCTGCAAGTATACAAAATATGTATAGCAAAGTATGCTTCATATATACATAAGGATGAAGTTACAAGTACATACCAACAACTTATCACATGCTGGTACAAGATAGTCCTTCACAATCATCACAAGCTAAGACTCTTCAATCCCTCCCAACCCTAGCTAGGGCATCCACCGATGTAGTTTTCATGGACTGCTTGATCACAAAAGATATAACAGAACAGCTAGTAGATATTTGTAACATGGAAGTGGACGATAGCTTTTTATTCACATGTATTTTGTGAAGTTTGAATGCTATGGTTGAGTCTGACTACCGTTAGGATTTTTGTAGTCTGCTTATAAGTCTGTAGTGAGTATGCAAAAGAGTTTGCTCATAATTGAAGGAGCTATTGGTTTTCAGTGCACAAATGTTTAGCAGTCTTCCAAGTCAACTTGTTCATTTGGCATGTTTTTTGATATTTCAGAGATATTTGAGCTACATATCGAGGAGTTGCGTGCCAAGCATGAAGAGATTGCAAAGAAAGATGATGAAATAAAAGTGTTGCATGCTATCATTCAAACACTTAGCAAGGGAACAGCTGGCAATTCATCTCAAAAGAATCTGTAATTTATCAAATGTGAACACTACTTTTTAAAAGATTTCATTAATTTGACTAGAAGAAGAGGGGTTATCATTGTGGTTTCTCTGACCAAATTTGATGGAGAGTAGTAGTGCTTTTCTGCAGAAAATTTACCCTCATCTCAAGCAAACACTGCATTATATCTGCTTATTTCATTCTAAGTATTGGAATTATTGGAAGTTAACTGAAGGGGATGATTCTCCAGATATACAATTTGAAGAGAGATGTCTGATCAGATCACATTGAATGGTTGAGTCCAAATGTGCAAAGCCGATTGTAATCTGTCAGTAGGCAATATATGTCTTGTACATAATTTAGTAGGGGTTTAATACTTAATGCTTCAATTATTTCCATAAATTTCTTGTGTCTGAGTAAATATTGCTAGGTTCTGATAGTTATACTTAGCTATTTGTAAATGTATTGAAACTATTAAAATGGTTTCCAACTTTCCGATGTCTGCTACTCACTCTTGTAACATTTTATTCATTTAATGTAATCTACTTATTCCTGAAATTGATGGATTGTTGAGGATTTTCTCCCAGTTAGAAGTTTATTTGTTTGGGTTCATTATTCAAATGTTGTTTATGACTACTTTGTATCTCTTGAATTATATTATTATTTTAGGATCTTGTAGGAATTGCATCTGGTCATCGTCCAATAGCAATTTTGAGACATATCCTATGTACATTAAAAATGTCCTCCATAACAATTGTTGGAAGTGGAACAAAGGTTAGGTCTATTAGAGAACCTTTTTTCTTTGAAACTGGTCTTGTATTTCAGCAATCTGGTTTGTTTGCATGGAACTTGAAGTCATTTAAAGCTACTCGTGTTCTATCATTTGGAAATCAATGCTTTCTTTGTTAGACATTACTTCCTAAACTCTGATACTTTTCCAGGTACCATATCCTAGGGGAAACCTCCTGGGCACTTCCTCTCATTCCAAGGATGGCACCCAGGGCACACCCTAGATTCTTGGGGGCATAAGGCCAGGTCAACAACTCATGAGTGGATCATATATAGCTCATCAACAATTGGTTCACCTAGAGAAACCATCTCACAAAGTGGGATTTAAATCTGGGTGGGAAGGTAACTTTTCCTCACAATTTGAACTACACCCAATTGACACCTAAACTCCGATATGTGACTTTATGCAGAAGCTATATTATCAGGCCTTATTGGATATCTTTTGTAACTGCTATTATTGTATTGTGTTGAATGTCTATTTGAAGAAACATGAAGTAGTACAAAGAATTTTTTCCCATTTCTAGGTTCTAACTATTAAGATTTTAGGGCATTAAGATATGCATTTTCGGGACCGAAATTGGAAGGTCTTGAAACCAGAGTAATATGAGTTTGCTAAAACTTAATGAGATTTGACAAATCAACTCAAGTGCTTACTGAGTCACATGATAAAACTGATTGACTTGCCCTGTCAAGGTCAAGACTCAACTTCAACAAGACAAGGTCAATGTGTATGAAAACATCATATTTTTTTCCCATTTGTTCTATTTGTTTTGTGGTTTTAAGCTATGTTGGTTGATTTCCTCCAAATAAGATTGGAGCATTTTTACGATCTGACTCGAGGGATTTTCGACCATTCTCCAATCATTTGGGAACTGGAAAATCATCTTGGATATCTTTAAATGCATTTAAAGATATGAAAGTCGTGCATTAACAGATTTGGTTGTGTGCCCTCTGATCAATTCAATTGAGGTTTGGTAGTGTTCTTTGCAATTGAGGTTTGGTAGTGTTCTTTCGCAAAGATGAGGGCATTTTGGAGAATTTATTACTCATTAGAGGACATTTTGCAACAGGCACAAATTACTAGAGCAAATTTGAAGGGACTTCATTGGCAGACCATTTGCAACACTTTCTTGTCTAAAAAATGCTTGTAACTCTCAAAAGAGGGTTATGGTTTTGCACAATCTATCGTACATTTTTCCTCCAACTATAGTCGCAGCCTCTCTCTTCTTTCCTCTGCAAAGAACTTGAAGCACTCTTGTAACTTGACCCTGGTTATGCAGTGATGTTGACTTTTCACCATTTTCTCTCTTTTGTTTGTTCCTTAAAAAAATAACTAGTGCAGAGCACCAATGAAGCTTGACTGGAGCTTTGATACCATTTGTGGTGTCTCGAAATATTGAATTGATGACACTTGCATAAACTAGAAAGAACAAACTACACACAATGACAATGGGGGCCCTGCACACCTGGCGTCTAGGTTGCACCTACTAATCTGGAAAAATGGAAGACATCTCCATGGTTGTTATATTGATAAAGATAATGAGATACACAAGATACATGAGATATGGGAGAAACTCCGATATATAACAATAAGATGCATAAACTCTAATAGTAAACTTATGTTATGTGTCTAGGCCTTTGTTATATAAAAGTGGCCTTTGTACACATTTTACCTTATTACAAAGATATTACGTATGTTGTGACTAGGTATAAAAGCATTGAATGGGTAGAGGAATTGAATAAATTAATAAAGAAAGTGCCATAGAGAAGCACATAATTGGAAAACACAACATGTAGACATAGTGAATGAGAAAAGAATAGCAACATGGATAACATATTTAATTGGCGCTTAGGCTTGCAGGTGGATTGGCAAAGTCACTCCTCTGGTCCTTTTGGGCTCCAGGAGGTATGAGGTTGCAAGTGCAAGTGCTGCCAATTTGAGTTTAAATGCACTAGTTTGGGTTTTCAGCAAGGTGGTTGGGCCTTAATGCAGCGGGAGGGCCCTGGATCTGTGTATGCCCCACCAAGTGGCAGCTGGTGGGTAATTGATGACAGCCTAGATGACTTAGACCATTAAGCTAATGCGTGGAGGTTGAACCTCTGATGAAAAGAAAATAAAAACATAACATGTTTAATTGAACATTGTCGGAAAGTCATTGCTAACTTGAGAATCAATGAAATGCCTTGGAAAATACAAAAATACTACCTTAGGTATTTTTGAAAGACATTGAAACAAATAATGTGATGTGTTACTGGGTTGTGCATTAGGTGTGGGTGTGGGAATGGGAAGGGCTGACGTGAAGAAAACCAACATTGTTTACAAACATATGATGGTCCTTTTTCGAAAGTTTCTATAAAGTTTTTACAAATTCAAATGTTTTTTATACTTAAAAAAATCTCCATACATTATTTAAGGGGCTGGTCATATTAAATTGTTTTTCAAAAAGGACTTATCGTTGTGTAGGGATAGGATGATTAATTTTGTGCAAATGAACGAAATCAAAGTCCATCTTTTTGTAATTTTGAAATCTTGGAGAGGAATTTTAATTTAGTGGGGAGTTGAAAATGTAGCCTTCCTTGCGGCGAGGTTTATAGATTGTCTCATGGGGAAATTTATTGATGTAAGTTATCCAACCTTGAATAACGCATGTTAGCACAATTGGAAAATGGGTGTTTGTCCTCATTTGTGCCTTAGTGTGCTCGTTCTTGTGGGAGATATGATGGCGTGGTGAATTCATACATTGTGAATGATGGCATTTTATTTTGAAGCAACATTGATTGTTTTTAGAAAATAATTTGAATATATCTATCTATCTATATATACATATTCATTAATAAGTTGTTTGGATATGACCATAACCTTAAGGAGAAGATATAAGCAATTATAAGCTGTAGGGAATTAGGGAACATAGTTACACGAAAATAAAATAGCCTATAGTGTCAGATCAAGTAGATTGAACAATTAGAAGGCACAAAAGAAATCTGATCAAGTAGATTGAACAATTAGAAGGCACAAAAGAAATCTGGCTTGGAAAATAAAGTGGATATTATCCTATTGAATTTCTCATGTGAGATAAGTATTGCATCACTTAAAGATTTAAGCTAGTGCATACAAGGTTTGGGAAAAGTTGGAAGTCTATGTAAGAGACATCCAACATGATTAAAATCTTGCATTATAAAAGCAACATACTAGTTTGAAGATGGCAAAGGGTATATCAAGGACCAATGGACCAATCATCTTACAAGATCAAAGGCATGAGGGATCAACTTGTGGTAGGAGTAAATACCATAGAGGATAAGTTGATCTCCGTCACACTAAATAGCCTCCCTAAGTCTTATAGGTGGTTTATAACAACTTTGAACATCTCTACGATGATATCAAGACTGACCTTTGAAGGCTTGGTCTCTTGTTGTAAGAGGCGGATGTGAACTTGGAGTTTAAATAAATGGAACAATTTGATAGTGCACTTGGTGCCAAGTCAAAGGAAGAAGGCAAGATGAACAAAGTGAAGAGTGTTGTTAAAGAACAAGAATAAAATAGCAAAGTAAAATAACCCAAAAGACATATCACTATTATAGCAAACCTGAGAGAATTTGTTGAAATTGCAAACAAAGAAAGTGGGACATGTCATGTGATATAAGTTCTCATGAAAGAGATTGTGGAAGAAGAGGAAGAGGATCCATATGAAAGAGAAGACTTCATTTTTGAAGTAACATAAGATGATAAAATCTAACTTTTGGCACTTGAACATTGGCGCTAACAACCACAACCTAGATTGGCTCTTTAATCTTGAAAGGGGGAAATTCAAATTTTGAAGGTCACACTGGGAGATGGAAGGAAAACATATTGAAAGACAATGGAGTGTTGCCATTAATCTTGCAAATTGTTAAAATACGTTGCAATATTGTTTATAGTTTAAATAATGTTGTAATATTTGTTGATGTACTTTTGATGTCATTATCATGGTGGCGGTAGCATTTAAAGCTATCATCCATGGGACATATATATATATGAAATGAGGTATTGCATTTATTAGGGTCCTTTACTGGAGCTTGTCTATTTAGTGATCACATTTATTGATATACTTAATGCTATTATGATAATTGTAAAATTTAAAGTCATTATTTGTGGGGCATTTATACACATGCAATGGGACACCATTAGACTTACGGGTCTTCTCAACCCACAACTAGAAAGCCCAAATGGTATAACATCAATGATCTTCATAGTATCAAGTTGGGTACAACATCATTCTTTGCAATTCTACCATTATTTCTATTGATCATAACATGGGCTTATAGGATGTACATGGTGACTGATCAAACCCTAAACTACATATTCAAATCCAAAACTAGAACTATTACAAATCCTCTCTAGGTCACTTGTATCTCATTGTCATACTAGAGTTGGAGGTAGATTATATTGGGAATGTATAATTGCCACTTTGGCTAGTGGAACCACTTGAAAAAGTACAATAACATAATTAGGGTAACTCCAAAAGGATTGTTCATTCAAACAAAATTGAAACAAATTAAAACTATAAAAGAGTAAATTCTACATATAATGCCCATATAATTAAATGTGTATTTATTTAATCTAAACCCCTTTGGAGATAGATCAAAATTTATATTTGCAGAGTGCAAAGTTCGGTTCCAAAATTCTCATAATTGTATTCCAAAAATGTGAAATTGGAGTTGGCAAGTAAAAAATTACACTCTAAAAATGCAAAACCACATTTTCAAAAACAAAATTGGATTTTGAAAGAATTGTTAGTGTGTCAAATTGATTTCAAAAATGTAGAATTGGCTTCCAAGTTCTGCATATATAATCCAAATAAGTAATTGTTTTATTGGCAATTGTTTTTCGTAGATGTACACTAACAATAAAACACAACTCATTCACCACACTGAAAAATAACAAATGTATAAGATACATAATTATTGGATTTCAAGACACTCATCTTATGGTTATAAACACTATTGAAGTTCTCATCATTTAGTTTTATTTAGATTAAATCATTAAAAGCCGTGGCACATATCAAGCTCCAAACTCTAGAAAACATCAAATGCTTTTAGTAGCCATGCAAATCTCATGTATTGTTAGTGTCCTATCCTAATCCCCATACTTTGAGGATACTTAGAATTACTTTATTGAAGTACGAGACCATCTTCTTTGAATTAGGCCTATTAGATAGTTGATGGTTACTAAGTAAAATAATCCTCTTTCATAATCAAGACCCACTAGGTAGTTCACTCTCTTTAATAGTGGGTAGTTAGGTTTTTTTCTATTGATGCACATATGTAGAGTAGAAGGCTGTGTAATGTGGATCAAGAATTTTTATTGTGTTTGGAGCTGGGTTGCCTACTCAAAGAGGCAAGTGAACATTGCTCAATCATTTGGATATCACTATTATAAGGGTTATTTTCAACTTTGATCTATTTCTCTCTTGTCTTTCCTCTTCAACACTTTACTTTTTCACATTTTGTTATCTTGCTTGTAATTATGGGGTTACATACATTACAAGTGGAGTGGTATAAGAGCACCTTCTTGGGAAAACACACACTTGAATTTCATATTTTTTTTCTTAAAGGTTAGAGACGGGTTCCAACATCTTTAAATAACATAGACATCTGTCATTCGATAGGTAAAATTGAAGTTGGTGAAGAATACATGTAGGTAACACAAAATAAATCACCTTGTTGGAAACCCTTGTAGCCCATGTTGGTACCCCTTCAAGTAGTACCGCATCAAACAAACACCTATATACAAAATCTCACTTCCATGTACCTTTGTGTATATCGGAAGTCCCCTAGATATACTTGAAACTAGCTTTGGCTAAATCGATCGACTATTTTGTTGCTATAGTACATCGAGAACAACACTCGGGGAGATCACTCTCTAGTACTTGGGTAGTGCAACTAAGGGCATGATTAAGCCTCCTTAGTTAGTGTCTTGGGATATTGGGATGAGTACCACTATTAGACCCCACAATTATATTAGAGAGCTATAGCACCTAACACTTCCTTGTCCTTAGGACCCTACAAACCCCATCCTCGGTCTCACAAGCTTGAAATTGCTACATAATATCAAGAATTTGGAAAATTTGTCACCACAATATTAATCAGTCCGGAGTAATACTTCCATAGTAGTAAATCCCAACTATACCCTTACATGAGACCTATCTCATAAGACTCATTGTCCTGTGCAAATTGTACTGGTACCACTCTTTAATGACACTTTTCTATGGACTTAACCATACCATTTTTTATGACATACCTCATCAAAGTTCTTGCAAGACATTGATCGCCAAGGTCTCACTCCCTAGTAAATATTTTTGGGGCACTCCCAGACACCATGACGACCCTCTCTAACACCATGTTGGATAAGAGATTTGACATCCAGGATGCTCAGTACATGGAGTTTATAGAAACACTTAATGCTATTGTTGATTGACATGATAAAGAGATTAACATACTTAAGGAAGCGGTCCAAAACTTGCAAAATATGGTGGCTCCTCTAGAGAGTATGAAAGACCAATTCAATTGTCTAGTAACTTGCCTCATACCAATTGATAACTCGTTGAATTAATGAACCACATGCTAGTGAGGAATATTTCAAGGTGAGATTTTCGCCATAAACAACCCCGTTTGGGTCAACACATCCATAAATGCCCCTTTAGTGGTAAAAACCTCTAGAACTTCTTTCCTAAAGTGGATATCAACAAGTTTGATGGTTTTGATCCCTCTGGTTGGATGTAACAAATATAAATATTAAGTAATAATAATAATAATAATAATAATAATTCTCCAAGGGCATAACCCTTGTGAACAATCATCAAGGGTGCCTTTTAAGATTGTATATATACAGGCTATTCCAATGCATGGTAATCATCTCATAGTTTATATATTTATTATATTTGTCTTTTATGAATCATAACATATTGTCTTACTTAAATTGGATATTCAGTTATTAAATTATTGTTTGTATTTATGAAATGAATATTGTTCATCATATTGGTATCAAAGCCCTTTCTCATGCCAATTCCAACTCTTGGCCAAACAAACTTTTCTTTGAAATCGGAGCGTTGACCACATCAAACCTTTTGCCATTTAAAGTTAATAGTCTCTGTTAAACGAAGATATGTGCCGTTGCTTAAAAAAAATAAAAAATCAAAGATTGTTTTTTTTTTTTTTTTTATTTCACTCGAACCATAGGAAAACTATTCTATGTATGAGCCTTGTAGTTGACCTAAGGGAAAAAATACGCAAAAGTTGTGACTCTCCAAACTATTACCGACGGGACCGTTGAATTAAAGTATTTTTTTTATATTTAAAAGGTAAAGTGAAGAGAGCGAATAACATTTAGGTGGCATATTATTGTGGAGGAGTCATTTTTAAAGTTATTAAAATTAATTATTATATAGAAACGGGAAATACAAAATCATATAATTTAATGAATAAGAGTTGGTACTACATATATTATCATATAATTTAATGAATAAGAGTTGTTACTACATACATTATAGTTTGAGATAAATATATTTCAAGTATATTTAAATAAATTGGCTGTTGCATATTATTAAAAAAAGAAACGAAGTAGTGAACTGTGATGGAGAGGTCTCTTTTGGCAAAATGTCTCTATTGTGTAGATGAAAGAGAATATCCACAGATGTGGAAAAATGAGAGTCACCCCTATCCAAATTGTAAAAATATGTTTACCTTAATAGAAGATCAAGGTAACACATGTTGGAAAGTAAAAATAAAAGAATTAGAAAACGAACTAGCTCAATATCAACAACACAATAAACAATTACAATTTCAAGTTCTTTTGGAGAGAATACAAAAGAACCATGAAGAAGGTAAAAAACAAGATCTTGAAGGAAAATTACAAAGAAAAAACCAAGAAATTTCTCACTTTAAAGATCATAACTGTAACATCACCCTTGTTAGATTTTCACAATTTAATTCAAGATTATCTAGGATCTTATATGAGAGAATAACATGCACAACAATTCAAACACAAGAGACAAGAGACACAAAGAATTTCATCGAGGAAACCATAAAGGAGAAAACCCCACAACATCCTCAGAGATAGAATGAGCAACAATACAATAAACCCCAAAAGTAGAAATAGTCTCCAGCAGCTTCTCTCTTCTTCACTTGTGCGAACTTGTCCTCCTACTCACTTATGCAAACTTGATGAGTGAGTGAATGAATGAAATAGAGAGGAGCACCCTCTCTATTTATACTAACTTTCACTTGGCCTTAACCCCAAACAGGTCGGCCCCTAGGTGTAACTGACTGGGACGACTTCTCTAGGAGAGTCTAATAACCCATGAAAGACTCGACTCCGGGGTCTAATGCCTCATCATACAATGGAGGGTTAACCTCACTGACTTTACATGACTCAAGTACAATAATGACTCTCTCGATCGGAGGAATAAACATCTCCGTCGAAGGTACAATAATAAAATACAAATACAATATAGAATATACAAGTGAATATCTTCCGAAGTTACAATTACATTAACACTCCCTCTTAACTAGGAAGGTATTCTCTTGACACAGTCATCAGCACAAGTCTTCGTCACTGGATCATCATCGTCACTGCTGCTGCTATCTCGACCATCAATCTCCAATCTACTCGTCATAGGAAGTTCCACAGAGCCATCCCTTTTTCATGTTGGATGTAGGCCTAACCTCCATGTAGGTCTTCATCATCTCTGCGAGCAAGCCATCAAGTAAGTACATCTCAGGACTTATTATATGCCTTGGCAAAACCTACAAGATCTCCCAGGACTGATTATATGCCTCTGCAAAACCTGAAGGAGCATCCTAGGACTGATTATATGCCTCTACAAAACCTGCAAGATCTCCCAGGACTGATTATATGTCACTGCAAAACCTGAAGGAGCATCCCAGGATTGATTATATGCCATTGCAAAACTTGCAAGATCTCCCAGGACTGATTATATGCCATTGCAAAACCTGAAGGAGCATCCCAAGACTGATTATATGCCACTGTAAAACTTGCAAGATCTCCTAGGACTCATTATATGCCACTGCAAAACCTGAAGGAGCATCCCAAGATTGATTATATGCCACTACAAAACCTGCAAGATCTCCCAGGACTGATTATATGCCACTGCAAAACCTGAAGGAGCATCCCAGGACTGATTATATGCCTCTTGCAAAACCTGTGTACCCTACTGTCGTCTCATCACATCCAAATCATCGCAATGTCAACGGAGCATATCCCAGATGCACGTCACACAACACTTACATCACCCGACATGGGAGAACAAATCTAACACCATGTGAGAATGGCTCCTATGCATCTGCGTCTTCCAGACTCATCACTCCCCCTTGGAAGGAACCTTGATATGGAATACACCAATCTTCTCTCTAAAGTACTCGAACTTCACTCTAGATAGTGACTTGGTTAACACATCGGCTATCTGCCCATCTGTCGCAACATACTGGAGCTTCACTGCTCCTCTCTGCACCATATCCTTGATATAGTGATACTTGATCTCAATGTGCTTCAACTTGTCATGGAACACTGAGTTCTCAGACAACTTCACACAACTCTGGTTGTCACAATATATACAAGTAGCATCCAACTGGAGATCAAATAAATCAGACAGTAGCTTCCTCATCCATACTGCCTCACAACTAGCCGAACAAGCTGCGACATATTCTGCTTCGGCTGTACTCAGTGCCATGCAGGACTGCTTCCTACTAAACCAAGAGTTTACACCTGATCAGATACTGAAGCAACACCCCGAAGTTATCTTCTTATCAATGGAATTGCCTACCCAATCCGAATCAACATAATCCTCCAGGTTAATCTTCTGATTCGCATCATACTTGAGCCCATAATCCACTGTACCCTTTAGGTACCTCAGAATATGCTTTGCAGCAATCAAGTGAAAATCTCTCGGATCCGTCAGGAACTGGCTCAATGTGTTCACAACAAAGAAAATATCTGGTCTCGTATTCGTCAGGTACATCAAAGATCCAATCATCCGACGATACATCGTGGCATCAACCGACTCTGATGAAGCATCACTCAATAGGTTCAGGTTCGATGCCATAGGTGTGGCCATGGCCTTGCAATCCATCATCCTGAACCTCTTCAGGATCTCTACTGCATACTTCCCTTGTCCAAGGAAGATTCCATCCGCACTCTGCCACACCTCCATTCCTAGAAAGTAGTGCATCATACCGAATTCCTTCATCTCGAACTCGATAGCAAGCTTCCTCTTTGTGTCAGCAATCAACCCATCCTCACCTGTCACAAACATGCCATCTACATAAAGTAGAAGTATCACTGGGTTCCCTTCTTCAACCTTGTAGTAAAGGTTGGAATCCGCTTTACTCTTGGTAAAGCCCAGACTAGTCAGGAAGCTGTCTATTGTGCTGTACCACATCCTAGGTGCTTGTTTCAATCCATACAAGGCCTTCTTTAATTTGCACACACGAGTCTCCCTGTCATGTGTCTCAAATCCGAGTGGCTGCTCCACACACACTTCCTCTTCCACTTGTGGAGATTCAATATGCTAAGATAGATACCATTAGTATTCAATTCAATTTCACAACAATAGCATATACAGGATCACTGAAATAATAACAAGCACAACATAAACACAAGAGACACAATTTATCTTGGGAAACCCTCATGGGGTAGAAAACCCAGCAAAAATTCCTCAATATAGATGATCAAAAGTACAAAGATGAAATCCCCAAACAAGAGCTCCTTCTCCTTCACACATATCTCTCTCTCTCTCCTAATGCACAATCCAAAAGTGAGTGTGTGTCCAAATGAGGAGCACAACACTTCTATTTATACTTTAACTTTCACTTGACATTTACCCTAACTAGGTTGGCCCCTAACAAATTAACCTAATGCTGACTAGGCCGAATTTACTAGGGGACTTAAACACCCCATTACAATTGAATCAAGGGGATCTATTGCCTCGACTTACATGGGAGGATTTACCTCATTGAATTTACATGATCAAATACAATAAAGACATCCCAACGGAGGAATAAAACATCTCCGGATAAATTACAATGATAAAATACAATAGAATATTCTTCGAAGTTACAATATTTCAACACTCCCCCTTAACGAGAAGGGTATTCTTATGACTACAACAACATCAACTGAAGGAGCAAGGAGAGAGAGCATCATCAAAAACATCAAGGTGATACATCGATAGATCATCGAAATTTTTCTTCAACATCATCAGCAACTGGAACAACTACTGGTACATCTTCAACATCTTCAATACTGGAACATCATCTTCTACAGTACTGAGCCTTCATCTTCTGTAGCACTCGATCACTTGATCGTCTACAACAAAAACAACATCAACATCTGGATCTTTCGATCAGCAACAACATCATCATCTTGATCTTTCGATCAACAAAATCATCATCTTGATCTTTCGATCAACAACATATCATCTTGATCTTTCGATCAACAACATCATAATCTTGATCTTTTGATCAACAACATCATCATAGCAACATAACCTGCAACACACATGATCCAATTACGGGATGATCAATCCCTCTCACTTTAGGACATAAGTCCAAGGATGATACAATCCTCAACCATAGTGCCAGTCCTTTTTCATACTGGATGTGACCTAGAATAAATCATAGGATTTACCACCACAGAGCTAGTCCTATTTCATACCGGATGTGACCTAGAATAAATCATAGGATTTACCACCACAGAGCCAGTCCTATTTCATACTGGATGCAACCTAGAATAAATCATAGGATTTACCAACACAACATCATCATCATCACATTCTCGAAGACAAGAGTCTACGGATCCTTTGAGGACATGTGTCCAGGGATGATACAATCCTACTGCAACATCATCATCAACATATTTCTCGGAGACAAGAGTCTACAGATCCTTTTAGGACATGTGTCCAGGGATGATACAATCCTACTGCAACATCATCATCAACATATTTCTCGGAGACAAGAGTCTACGGATCCTTTTAGGACATGTGTCCAGGGATGATATAATCCTACTGCAACATCATCATCAACATCTTTCTCAGAGACAAGAGTCTACGAATCCATTTAGGACATGTATCCAGGGATGATACAATCCCACTGCAACATCATAATCAACATCAACACTGCTCCCCCTTTCGAACCACACCAAGCTTGTCATGGAAGTACTCAAAATTCACTTGAGACAGAGGCTTAGTCAACACATCAACAACTTGCTCATCAGTGCTCACATACTGGAGCTTTAGAGCTCCCTTCTATACCATATCCTGTATATAGAAATACCGGATTTCTATATGATTTGACCTGTTATGGAACACTGGGTTCTCTGTCATCTTTATACAACTTTGGTTGTCACATAGAATCACTGTGGTATCCAACTCTAGGTCAAACAGACCTGACATCAAATTTCGAAGCCATATGGCCTCACAACTAGCATAACAAGTGCTATATACTCTACTTTAGCTGTGCTGAGAGTTATACTGGACTGCTTCCTGCTAAACCATGAGATCATGGAGGATCCTAGACAATAACATCCACCTGAGGTGCTCTTCCTGTCTGAGACACTTCCATTCCAATCTGCATATGTATAGCCATACAATCTATAGTCATGATCTCCAACATAGTATAGACCAAAGTCTATCGTACCTTTCAGGTACCTCATCACATGCTTTGCAGCTACCAAGTGAACATGTCTAGGATCAACTAGATACCGACTTAGGGTTTTCATAGCAAAGCATATATCTGGCCTGGTTTTCGTCAAATACATCAACGAACCAATCATCCATCTGTAAACTATAGAAACCACTATCCATCATCCCAGATCTCTACTTCACATTTTCCTTGGCTAAGAAAAATTCTCATATGATCTCAACCACATATCTAATCACAAGAATTATGCCAAGATTCTTTAACTTTGATATTTACTCCCTATGAAGTGGAGTCTTCTACATCTGAGTATTGTCCTCCCTCTGTGACTGAACATCACGCACACTCTGCATTGAGTGATCTTCTTCATATCTATCCGTTCCATCTCCCGTCAGATGGCTCTACTGATATGAGCCTCAAGATCACTCGAACTCTATGGTGAGTTCCTTCTTGCATCCATTTGAGAGAAGCATGTCATCTGTATATAGCAATCATCATCAACCTTGTAGCAAAGGTTGAAATATGCATCACTCGCGGTGATCATCAAGCTCATCAAATGACTATCGATCCTGGGTACCTGTTGAACCCGTACAAAGCCTTCTTCGATCATGTGATTTTCTTTCAAATCTTGGGAATTTGCTCGATATGCACTTCTTCTTCAATTACACCATTCACGAGAACGATCTTGTCATCCATGGGTGTAATCTATCTCTGGAAGTGTGTCTAGCCACTGGAGCAAACATCTCATCATGATCCCGAGCCTTGCTTTGTACTTCTATAGTATGTTTGATTTGTAAGTCTTCTTGTTGAACAACCATCACTTGTTCTTCAGAACAAGTGTTCATCATCCTTCTTTTGTAGATCATAGCACACGATCTTTCCTACAAATCAAATTAAATTACATGATTAGTAACACTTCATAATTATCAAATCATGTCAATGATAACCTTTTATGCATACTGATATGATTCACATAGTTATGAAACTATATTGGCCAATGTTTTGGCACAACACTTTTTCATATCCCGTATACATACGGTGACTATCTAGATGCCTTCCAACTCTACCAGAACATACTATCAAGAGCGTGCATTGCTTTCAGGATGTTAGCAAAGAGGTTTCATTCTAGACAAGCAACAATGGAATGTTGTCCAACACTATTGGCTACTTACCATGAATATTAGTAGTACACTGTTCAATGAAGGCTTAACCTATGCATGATACATTTTCCAATTCTAGGAATACAAATATGCATACAACTATTAATATCAATAACTATTCATAGATTCAAGAAGTAATTCAAATACTTATATTTTTATGTTTGCTGGGGTTGCCTCCATCTGGATCTTTGCTTCCTTCTTGATCTCTACTTCCTTTCCATGTCATGATAGTATCATGAACTTGTGTCTTTGAGCTTTTATCCATCCTATAGCACTATGCACCCTTAAATGTGTACTAGTTTCATCATTGTGTCATCCTTAAGATCTCATACATAATCACACATTCATTAGTATAATCTCAATAAGATTAAAAGCATTATAATCTTAAATAATGAATGTCTTCTATCATTCACATGCATTCATACTTTTACTAGAAAAGTCTAAAATTAATCATGATTGTACGAACCTCAATAATATGAAGAGAAACATATCATGAACTTAATCATCAATTAAATGAAACAGATTTCAAAACATACTTGCATCTCCTCAAGTCATACCTGTCGAGATTTCTTGTAGTCTTTTCTATAAGGGTAAAACCCTAATCATCCAAGGTAGATCACTTGTAAACATATTATATAGGTTCATGGTGCTAGTATGATAGAATATCAATGCCATTTAAACCTCCTTCATTGCTTCCCTATGAGTCTCCCAACCTTGCTAGGGTTTCTTCTTACTTGGAAACCCCAATTTTCAATCTCCTTCCTCTCACAACATTTTGATGGAAGATTAATATCTATGATGAGTGGATTCAAAATCCATTTTCAAAGTTTCCAATGTTGCATCAGGTGTCTCCAACATTGTATCAGGTCATGCCATACCTAAAAAACTGAAAACCCTGAGTGAGATCTTCTTCCTCCTCTTCTTTGATTTCCTCCATTCAACTATTTCAGATGTGCCTTATTGTTTCTGGTTTATCTCTGAAATTTAGGATCCTCAGGGTCTGAAACTTCGGTCTGTGGTAGCCTGAACTGTCATATTTCCAACCCCATATATTTGAGCTTCATTGGATTCTCCATGAGAGATATATGCTAAGTTTACCAACATGACCTGTTTATGGGATGAAACATAATAGCAAACTTGTACGGAGTGACACGTGTCACTGTTTCAACTTCGGCCTCTGATACTCAGACTTGTGAAACTAAAGTCCGTGCCATAACTGTCAATTTTTATGGAATTCCATTAGGAGCTTCCTACCCCAAGATATGACCTTTTTTCCTAGGTCACCTGTTTAGGGATGCATTCTGGAAGAGGTAGAAACCCTAAATTGTACGGATCATATCTCACAAAGTACAATGAATCTTAGGCTGAAACTCGGACCCAAGGTACAGGAGCATGTCATATTAGGCCTTTACAAGTTTTAGATCCTGAACCTTTGCCAAAATTTATTTATAGCGAAAGTTACACGATGACTAGGTTTTAGTATACAAAGCCCTAGCTTTCAAATTGTCGCAAGTGAAACAAGTGTCGTAAATGCCATACATTGCCTTCCTTCAGGCTAGCTCTGATACCATGTGAATATTCAATATGATAAGACAGATAACATCAATACTAAATTCAATTTCACAACAATGGCATATACAGGATCACTGAAATAATAACAAGCACAACATAAACACAAGAGACACAATTTATCCTGGGAAACCCTCATGGGGTAGAAAACCCAACAAAACTTCCTCAATATAGATGATCAAAAGTACAAATATGAAATCCCCAAACAAGATCTCCTTCTCCTTCACAGATATCTCTCTCTCTCTCCTAATGCGCAATCCACAAGTGAGTCTATGTCCAAATGAGGAGCACGACACTTCTATTTATAATTTAACTTTCACTTGACATTTACCCTAACTAGGTCGACCCCTAACAAATTAACCTAACGCTGCTAGGCTGAATTTACTAGGGGTCTTAAACACCCCATTACAATTGACTCAAGGGGATCTATTTCCCCGACTTACATGGGAGGATTTACCTCATTGAATTTACATGATCAAATACAATAATGACATCTTGACGGAGGAATAAAACATCTTTGAATAAATTACAATGATAAAATACAATAGAATATTCTTCAAAGTTACAATATTTCAATACCACTACACCATTCAAGAAAGCTGTCTTGACATCCATCTGGTGTACCTTCCATTTCATCACCGCAGCCAGAGCAAGTACTGATCTAATGGAAGTGTATTTGGCTATAGGTGAAAATGTCTCCTCATAATCTATTCCTTCCTTCTGGGAGAAGCCACGTGCCACAAATCTCACCTTGTGTTTCTCTATGCTGCCATCTGCATCATGCTTGATCTTGTAGATCCACTTGGAAGTCACAACAAACTTCCCTATTGGTCTCAGAACCACATCCCATACATCATTCTTCATGATCGACTGGTACTCCTCGATCATGGCATTTTTCTATTCCTTCCTTTCTGCCGCTTCTTCATAGTTGGCAGGTTCCTTGTCAATGATGTTGCACAACAGGGCTACATAACCATAGTATGGACTCGGTCTCTTGCTTTATCTGTGAATTCCTTCTGGAGCGCCATATATCTATGCATCTTAAATTGCTTCTCGTGCCCATGCTGGTTTCCTCTTGTGAGAATTCTTCTCATGTGGTGGATAAACAATTTCCTGTGGGTCTTCCATCTTGTGTTCTTCATATTCTTCTGGAATTACTCCTTCCATAGCTATATCTCTGATCCTGGGAACTTCAGGTTTTTCAGTGTCTTCTTCTTGAATTCATAAATCTTCTAGCTGAATCATCGTCACTTGTTCTTCGAAACAAGTCTCTCTTGTAGTACATGATCTTTCCTACAAGTCAATTTAGTTGCATGATTATAAACATTTCATAATTTTTCAAAAAAAATTCTTATGCATAAAGACATAGGTCACATAGTCATGCAACTATCTTAGCCAATGATTCAACACAACATTCATCCATATCCCATATTCATACAACAACTTCCTAGATGCCTTCATGGGATGTTGTACAGTACCATATGCCACTTACCCATTACTTGCATATTAGTAGTATCTTGTTCATTAATGCAAATTTTCTAACATGCATGATATACATCCTAAATCTAGAAGCATAAGTATGTAAATGACTGATCACTATTATTTAAGTAATCAGATATACAAGAAATGAAAATTCAAATACTTATCTTTGTTTGGTTGTTGGGTGGACTCCCTCTCAATCTTTGATTCCTTGTAGGAACTACTGGAGTGTGCTCCATCTTGATCTTTGCTTCCTTACTAGAGTCTCTGATAGTGTGCACCTTAACCAATGCTGAAAATGGATTAGAGGTTCTTCCATAGATGATTGATCTTTATTTGTTTTTCAGAGTCCAACTCTGCAGTAGATTCTTCTACTCCTTTCGTGTAATACTGAAAGTCATCTCTAGCTTCACCTTATGAGGTAGAACCTTCTGAATAAACACTTGTAGCTGGTTACCTTCATTACAATACATATTCTTCATTACTTGAAGAATATTCACTTTCTTCTCTGGCTCTCTTCCTTGGAGGTTCATCATATTCTGCAGTGTGTGCATGGTGCCTTTTCTTGTTGGAGCCACTTCTGTTTCTAGGGCAATCTCTGGAATAGTGTCCCTTCTCATCACAAGTATAACATCAAATGTGAGAAATATCTCTCCTGGATCCTCCAAGGTTCTCCCTCCGATTTTGGTGGTGTTGTTTACCCTTCTTGTGATGAGGATGCTCCTTCTTGTTGTTGTTCTTCCCGGTGTGTGTTGTGAGAGCCTGGTCTTCATTACCCATCTTTTCTTCTCGAGCTACAATTTGAGCTTCTTCCTGTGAGCACTCCTCCGACAACCTACTGAAGGTGATCAAATTTATTCTTGCACAAATTCCTTGAATGAAGGAATCCCATGACCTAGGAAGACCTTCAAGGTGGTCATCACTATTTCTCCATTCTCTATATATTCTCCCACAACTTCAAGTTGTTCTTTTATCTGAGAGACCCTTGTAAAGTAGGATTGCATGGTCTCTGCATTTTGTATTTTGTCATTCTTCAATTGGTTCCTCAATGTCATCTTCCTATTTATATTCCTCCCTTCAAATAAGGTGGTAAAGGCATCAAACATATCTTTAGGTGTCTTCAGAGATGACACATGTGGTATGAGATGGTCCTTGATAGAATATGCAATGATTCTCTTATCCTTAACTAGGTTCTTCTTGTGTAAGGATTTAGCCTCATCTCCCTTTGGAACTGGAACCTCTTCATTCACATAGGTGTCCAATTCATTCTCTTGTAGGACAAGCCCAATCCTATACTTCCATGCTCAGAAGTTATCAGCCCCTTCAAGCTTATCCTCAAGCTTGGTGTGGTGAGACATATTTAATGATAAAATCAAATGGAAATAGAAAAGCTTTAGGTCTTACCACTTTATTTGCTGAAACTGGATCTGGAGCTAGTTGGCCTAGGGTTTGTTAGAGAAACCCTAATTTTCCAAAGTTGGAATTTGGAACTTTTGGATGGATAGATAGATGTGCTTCCTCAAGGTGAGTTGTCCAATGTACTCACTTCCTTAAATCTGTGAATAGAAACCCAAAATATCTGATGCCCTAGTTTTCCTCTAGAAGTAGTGACGGGCCGAAAAATGAAAATTCTCGGAATTGAATTATGCTTTCACAGGAAGATTCTCCTGGATGAGGCGAGTATGCTGGTAAACTTGGTTTCTGAATATTCCAAAAATTCACCCTTGAAAATTGACTTGTGAATTTCGAATATGCAGTTTCTGGCTTTTTATGGTTTTCTGGTTTTTTTGGTCCATAGTCAAATTAGGGTTTGAATTTCCCAGAGTTTCACCCACTCAAAAAATTCGATCTTGGTCTCTAAATTTCAATTTTGAGGAGGAGCTTCTTCTTATGCTAGTTGCACTCCAAAATTCCTCTTCTGTGAAAAGCCCTAATTTCCTGCAGCAGTGACAGGCCAAAAATTGAAAATGCTCAGAATCAACTTTTTCTTTGACAAAAATATGTGCCTTAGGAAATTTATCCTAGCCTCCTTTTGCTGATGATCCATGGAGAGAAACCCAAAAATTAAGAAGCCCTAGCTTCTTTAGCTACATAATGTCTTCTTCTCAGGTTAGCTCTGATACCATGTTAGATTTTCACAACTTAATTCAAGATTATCTAGGATATTATCTGAGAGAATAACATGCACAAAAATTCAAACACAAGAGACAAGAGACACAAAGAATTTCATCGGGGAAACCATAAAGGAGAAAACCTCGCAACTTCCTCAGAGATAGAATGAGCAACAATACAATAAACCCCAAAAGTAGAAATGGTCTCCAACAGCTTCTCTCTTCTTCACTTGTGCGAACTTATCCTCCTACTCACTTATGCGAACTTTATGAGTGAGTGAATGAATGAAATAGAGAGGAGCACACTCTTTATTTATACTTTAACTTTCACTTGGCCTTAACCCCAAACAGGTCGACCCCTAGGTGTAACTGACTGGGACGTTTTCTCTAGGAGAGTCTAATAACCCATGAAAGAATCGACTATGGGGTCTAATGCCCCATCATATAATGGAAGTTTAACCTCACTGACTTTACATGACTCAAGTACAATAATTACTCTCCCAACCGGAGGAATAAACATCTCCGTCGGAGGTACAATAATAAAATACAAATACAATATAAAATATACAAGTGAATATCATCCGAAGTTACAATTACATTAACACCCCTCACCCAATCCGACCATCGGGAGGGGACGCTGGCCAAATCTGGTCTCTCTAATTTCGCCCCAAATTCATAATACAAATTTCAACAACAAAATGTGTGCATAAATGAAATAAACATGCACAACGAAATTCAAATCTATCCACACACATCTAATATGCAAATACAAACATAAACATTACATGCATCAAATAAAACATTTTAGATTCAAATACATGAGAATACTTATCTTTAAGAAATGTAGATCCAAGCAACTGGTTGTGTAAAGAGTGCTTTTCCACCCAACCATAGTCACTCAGTCCAACATATACTCTTTCTGTTGGGAGGCCACCCCCAAGCTGGGCTATGAGGCCAGCAGGGCGAAGGAAACACCTACAAGCTTCTATCTCTCATCTCACTACCCATTCTGCTCTCTTTAATATCCAAATTCTCATACAGATCTCTACATGGGTCTCACTTATCCCTCACATCCTTGGCTTCCACAATACCTTCCCCACACAACAAGCTTCTACCTCAGGAATCCCCTTTACCGCTCCACTGTTCTCTTGGGCGATCCATCTTGCTAGGTGCTTCCATTATGTGCATAGAATAAGTCCAACCTGGTATTGGCTACTATAGAACCTCCTGCATCCTCAATCAGTGGATTCTCAAGCACCTCCGAGCAACAAAACCACAACAAAACTCAAGGGTAAGGGTTCCTAGCTTTCCCAACCTCTCTACTCACCTACAGCCAACAATACCCACTTCCCAATCTGCAGCATGGTCTCCAAATTCGAATTTATGGGTTCAAAACAACTTGGTAAGTTCATGGACAACAAGGGAGAGCTCTGCATCCTCTAAACCTGCATGAAAGAATGAGACAAATAAGAGTTGACTCCAAGGGATATGGGAAAATGGTGAAAAGACAACTGACATGACTTCTGGCAGTAGAAGAAAGGACTCCTGGCAGCTACAGACTGACTTCTGTCATGAAAGAAATGTCACAAAAGTGCAGTCAGTCCCATGCTTCAATAACCACATGAGGCGACTTTACCCACCAACCACACACATGCATTAATGCTGGAAAAATGGACAAAAAGGAGATATTTGGTTTATTCTCATCATATGACAGAATTTTGGGTGATTTCTAAGGTTGACACTTGTTAGCAAGGATTTAGTCACCCATGGACCCCCTTTCCTCTTCCCCTCTGGTGGAATCATAGCCCCTTTGGTGCTCTTTACACAACCATACTTGGACCATATTATTATTTATGCACATAATATTTACATATATTATAAATCAACATAAAATCCAAATAAATAGTCCAAATAAAATATAAACATCATACGTGCCTAGACATTCACTAGTTGGGCCTTGGCCTTGAGATCCGCACTAGGAATTCACACTAGCATATTTACATCATTTACATAATATTGGATAAATACATTCCAAGTCAAAACTAGGGGTATTACAATCCCCTCCCCCTTGGAATAACACCATCCTCGGTGTTTGCTCAAAATTTAGAACAAAAATGGATATGCCTCTCTCATGGCATCCTCCAACTCCCACATAGCCTCATCGGGACCGAAGTGCTTCCATTGCACCTTTACCTTCTTGATGGCTTGGTTCTAGAGCAATGCCACTTTCCTATCTAGGATGCATAGTGGCTCGGTTTGGAACTCTCCGGGTTTCACCTGAATCACATCCCAATCAATCACATGGTTATGATCATGCACATATTTCTTAAGTAAAGAAACGTGAAAAACATTATGAGCTCTAGTGTTAGTAGGAAATGTAATTCTATATGCAATTGGACCTATTCTCTCAAGCACTTCAAATGGCCCACAATATGTAGGTGATAACTTGGCACAACTTCCAAGCTTCAAGGAACTCTTCCTTGGCCTCACTCTAAGGTAAACATGATCCCCAACATGAAACTCTCTATGCACTCGGTTCTTATCTGCATAAATTTTCTGTCTGTCTTGGGATTCCTTTAAATTTTGCCTAATATTTGCAACCTCTTGTTCCATTTACTAAAGCAATTATGGCCCAAGTGCAATTATGTTAACTGGAGTATCCCAAGTAACTGGTGTCCTGCACCTCCCTCCATACAAAGCTTCAAATGGACTCATGCCCAACGATGCTTGTTTTCCATTGTTATATGCAAACTCTACCAAGTGTAGATAATCCTCTCACTTGGATGGTTTGTCCATCACATACATGCGTAGCATGTCTTCAAGAACCTGATTTACCCTTTATGTTTTACCATATGTTTGTGGATGGTAGGTGGTACTAAAGTTCAGCTACGTACCCAAATCAACAAAAAGAGTTTTCCAGAAATTTGAAGTAAAATTTGTATCCCTGTCTGAAATTATTGCTTTAGGAAAACCATGGAACTTGAAAATTTCCTTCATAATTTTTTTTGCAATAGTATCCGTTTTATACCTGGATTTAATTGGTATAAAGTGTGCTGCCTTAGATAATTTATCCACCACAACCATGATGGAATCATGCTGCCTCACTGTCATTGGAAAACCTGTAGTAAAATCCATGGAAATCACATCCCATTTCCATTCCAGAATTGGAAAAGGCTGCAACAAACCTGCTGGGTGTTGATGTTCAACCTTGCTGAAATTTCATACACTTAGAAATATACTCACCAATGTCCTTTTTCATTCCCTGCCAAAAATATTGCTTTCTCGCTGTAGAAACTATTTTCTAGTATCCTGGGTGACCAAAATATGGCATTTTATGGATTTCATCCATAACAATTCTTCTCAAATATGCCACATTAGGAATATAAATTCTGTTTTTATAAACAAGAAGTCTGTCACCTTCCAAATGGTAATCTTCATACCTCTTTTCCAAATTCTGTTGCTGCAATTTCTCCTTTATTTTCACATACAGTTCATCTTCAGCAATATAGTTCACAATCTGCTGCCTCAAATCTGATTGGAAGGTACTAATGGCAGCCACATGCATCTCATGTACTTTTCTGCTAAGTGCATAAACCACCTTATTTTATTTACTTTTTATGTGTTTGATTTCAAAATCAAACTCACATAAAAATTCCAGCCATCTAGCTTGCCTAGAATTTAATGCGGGCTGCTCAAACAAATTTCTCAGACCACAATGGTATGTCCTTAGCTCAAATTTTCTGCCCATTAAATAGTGCCTCCACATTTTCAAGGTGTGAACTATGGCTGCAAGCTCCACATCATGAGTAGCATAGTTCTTGTAACATACCCACCCATCTATCCAATGCAAGGAAGGGAACATGGCACTAAAATTTGGGCTTTTAGAACAACTTAGCCAAATTCATAATGAATAAAAGATATGGAATTATAGTAAAATGCATAGGTGTGCAGATGTAAATCAATTGAACATGCACAGCGGAATAAAACATCATCCACACACATTTCATACTCATCCAGCATATCAAAATAACCATCAAATTAAACATTTGCAGAAGTAAAAATAATACAATACTCATCTTGATGTAATGCTGTCCCAAGCAACTAGCTATGTCACTACAACGTTCCACCCAACCATAGGTCTCTGCCCAGCCTTTATTCTTTTAGCACTCGGAGACCACCCCCGAGCTGGGCATGATATCTACAAGGAAAAAGGGGTTCTCAAGCTTCAACACAGCCCAAAGCAATGGATACCCAACTCAACCCCAAAATTCTCTTGCACACAAAACTCAGATATGGGCTTGGAAACACACTTTCAGCAATGGGACTTAGAAGTTAGATGGACATGGGTTTTCCCCAAAACGTAGGCACACCAAAAACAGATTTGTGAGAGGGAAAATCGGCCATAGGGAAGAAAACGATTTCTCCCATAGATATACAAGCAATCAATGAGCCAAAACAGCCTCTATAGTCCCCAAATCGATTTCCCTTTCTTCCCCACTGCTACACAACACAAAAACGCCCTTCCCAGTTAGGAGAATGAAGGAAGACACAACAAAACCATGGAGGAAAACGCCCAGGTATCTCTAAACTCGTGAGAGAGAAAAACTAATGGGTAAATCATGGCTTGGGGAGCAATTCATGGCTCTTTTCTTTCCCAAGAAGCCAAACATGATTTTCCATGAAGGGTGGCTTGCCCATACTCAAATTTGGACAGCCATACCTCTCCATTCCCCAAGGCATTAACTACCTCAACCAACTCTTGGGAGAGTAAATGATTGGGTACAAAAGTCAGCATGGGTAGTTGAGATTTTATGGGTCCTCTCATTAACACTTGGCTTGACTCGATTAGCTCAAAGGTTTGAATATCCCCCCCCCCAATTTCCTTGTAAACATCATGCCCCCATCTCTTGTTGCATTGCATAGCTAGTTGTGGGCATTTATATTAAAATGCATATTTACAATTCCCATGGTTCACTAGCACATTGGTAACATAATATCCAATACTTGCCTCTTCAAGGTCGAACGTTCACTGGAGGGGACTTGGCCTTGAGCTCCACGCTAGGAATCATACATAATATGCATACAATATTTACATTATAGCCCAAAATATTACAAGGGTCAAAATGGGGACGTTACATCCCCCTCCCCTTGGAATAACACCGTCCTCAGTGTTCCAATACTTAGGAATACATACACGCTATATACATGTCCAAAATTCACAAAATGTGGAAGGTTTGTCTTGCATTTCATCAATTGGAGATGTCAAGGTGAGGTTCTTGAACCCCTTCACATTGATCCTGCTGGCCGTCGCTTTTCTTGTTACCCCTTGCTGGACATTCGCGGAGGAGGTGACTTCCTCCACATCCCCAACATTCTATTGGAGGTAACTGCCTCTGTTTTCCTTTGTCATCATTCTTTCTCTCTTCAAGCCTTGGGCGTTTATTAATGGGGTGATTGGATGAATGGCTCTTCATTGATCCACTTTCCTTTCCCTTATTGATTGTCCCCAAAATAATTTTTACCTCTTTTTGCAGACGAATAGAGTCCTGTGAAACCTTGTGGTTCATCACATTCTGCTGCTTATGTAGCTTGAGCATCTCTCCAAGATTTGCTTGGGTCTTGGCAATTGTTTGGAGAAGACTTTCAGCCAAATCCAATAGCCCTTGGTATGCTGCCATGGTCAATGCGCATAGCTTCCCTCACTTGCTTGCTAGCACCACTTATCTGTTTTTTGCAACGGCTGCAACCAATTGTGTTCAATTTCTCACTTGTGAAATTCATTATTGCAATTCTTTGTTAGGCCAAGCATAACATAAACACTAACATTAGTCAATTAATTTCCCAATTGACATGGAACATCCATGCTTTATTCATGAGACTTCCACACTTCTCATGCTTTCCCATCATACATAGGAACTCATTCATGTTCATTCTTTCATGGGGAATTAGCTTTTTCAGCATTCTCAATTTATTCAAGCAAATAAACACAATCAAATTTCAGTCATGACATGCATTCAACAATGTTATGTTTCTAAGATGCATTAGTCAAAAGGAAAGAGAAGAGTAAGAGTTTCCCCCTCTTATTCTTGTTCCAATCCGGAGCCACTCCAACACTGTGGTTCTATGCTCCTTAGCCTCTTTCACTTTAATGTGAATGCTTGAATTTCCCTTTCTTGGGTATGAAACTTAGTGTCTAAGGTCTTTCTAAGGATTTTTTCCATCAGGGGATCTCCTCCCCATGGTTTTTCCACATAACCTTTGGCTTCTAGGACTCCCACACATTTCCAATAGCATCATTCTTATCATTGCTGCTCATACCGAGCTTTCTAGGACAGTCATGTGTCCATATGCATCCCTAGGATTCCTTCAGGGCTTCTTGCTTTCCTGCAAAGACCAAAGTTTCCAACAAAGAAACAACAGTGTATCAGCCTGGCTGTCATAAGACTTGTTCATGAAATTTTCATTATATAAAAATGAATGAAAATCAAATACTTATCTGTATTGGGAAGTTCCTTGCTACTCTATAGGTTTCCTTCTCTGCTTTACAAGCCTTGGATCACCTGTGGGGTGGATGTTTAATGCCCAACCAGTACACCTTCATGACGACTAGGTTTACCAAGCATTTGTGGTTCCCAACTAGTCCCATACCTGGTTGGCCCTCTCCATTTCCGAGCCAACACATTCGTCTGGGTCATCGACGAATGGAAGGAAACTACTCCACCGACCATTATAGGCCAAAGCTCTATTGCGGAGCCATATGCATATAACAACCTTTCACTAATACCTCCACAACAACCAAGTAAATAATGCCAAACCAGTATATCGACTGGGTTTATTAGGCATACAACAACTCTTCATAACAACCTTCACAACACCCACAACATCCAAGTAAATAATGCCAAACCAGTGCACCGACTGGGTTTATTAGGCATGCAACAAACCTTCATAACAACCTTCACAACACCCACAACATCCAAGTAAATAATGCCAAACCAGTGCACCGACTGGGTTTATTAGGCATGCAACAACCCTTCATAACAACCTTCACAACACCCACAACATCCAAGTAAATAATGCCAAACCAATGCACCAACTGGGTTTTTTAGGCGTGCAACAACCCTTCATAACAACCTTCACAACACCCACAACATCCAAGTAAATAATTCCAAACCAGTGCACCGACTGGGTTTATTAGGCATGCAACAACCCTTCCGTTATGCTTCTTCTGCGTGCAGTCCCAAATTGCATCTGGTTTAGCTGACAACACAAGATGGATAAGCAAACTCATCAGTATTGCTGCTCTAGAGTTTGAAGCATAATTCATAACATTCGCTATCAAGTATTGAAACACCAAGAATGTGTTCATTCCCTTAGGGTGTAGTCAACATTGAAAACCCTATCATAACCCAACACTCGAAAGGTGTGCACCCCTTTCCAATGTGAACCATGTAGGTCCTACTCGTACTCAAGCAATCTGAAATAATATAAATAAGATGGAACATGCTCTGTATATTAACCCTAATAATTAGACATGCATGTTCTTAGTTAGGGTTACAGAATACTTATCCCTTTTTAGATGTATTCTCTCTTTATTGCGAAGAATGGGGGCTCCATTCTCTGATTTAACAGTCCTTCAATTTGCCACACCAATATTTTCACGTTCCATAACCCACACATACCTTCTTGGCATACTTTAACCATCTCACTCACATGGTTTCCCATCATGCAGTGCAGCTGGGACATTATCAAAATTTACTATGGTGTTTCACCCGAAACCCATTTCCAAAGCATGGGGTCCTTCCCATGGAGTTTGGCTTCTGTAGGCCATCACGCATGGTCTTCCCGCAATGTGTCATCTTGGAACACTTATCAAATAGCCAAACAATTAGCAACATTTAACAATAAACTTCAAATCTGATTGTTCCATAACCGATCAATGCAATTAATAATTAAATTCAATATGAATTTGCAATTCTATCTACTACAGAAATTGACTTGTTTAGTCATGAGGTTATCCTCATTTGATTGTCCCTTGTAAGTGGCACCCCTCTACCCATTAGGGTTTTATGCTTGCTACCATAATACGAGCATCCACTTACAACACGTCCTCCTGACACAGTTCTATGCAAGCCAACTGTGATTAGCAATTATAAGGAAATTCTCAAATTTGAAATCTACAAATCTGTTTTCCTATAGAAATTAGATTTGCCACCATGAGATTATTCTCATAAACTTAAATCAGACAAAATTTCAGGTCTATGTCATGCATAAGTTAAATTTCACAACCATGAGAACCTTCTCATGAGGTTTGGCTCTAGCACATGGTAGATTCCACTCTTCATCATGGACTTATCCACACTGCCATGCCCAAAACAATCTACCTGGAATCTGGAACTTCAATTGGCCAAACACTTTGTAAGTCTTTATGCATATAATATTTCATTTGTTGCAACAATCATTGGAGTGGTCTCAGAATTATAACACTCAATAACTCAAACACCCTCAGCTGTTAACATTTGGAATGCAATGCAATATATATATATATATATATATATATATATATATCATTATCATAATAAAATTGCAAGACATAGTTACATCATTTATGCAGTTTAAATGACACTTTAGATACTCATCACTTCATAGCCATATCATTTTATGCAACTCTGTCCTTTCAACAGAGCACTCTTGGTAGCCCATCAACATGTCTACCTTCTATATGCAATAATTCTCTTGCATTCACAACAGCTCATGAAATGGTCTCAAGATTAACAATAGTTCACCATTTCATCTATTATCTAAGTGCAATGAAACATACACCACAACCATGCATTCACATAATGCATCTCAACATGTGCACCCATACCTATGCATGCACATTACAATACTCACATCTTTTATTGTGCATCCACTCAATGAATAACCACAAGATTGTATAAAATATTTTTAATGCACATCCCCTCAATGCAATCTTGCCTTAATTCATGAATACCAGGCATTCAAACATATTATGGCCTAATCATGGTTACCATACATAGCATGCACTATCATGACAGGGTCATAGGTCCTTACTTGCTTTGATTGTTTAACTCACAACCAACATACACAAATGGCATGATATAATCTCATATGAATGCATTCTAGCATTTAAAATAGTCATATGGTGGAGGGTTCCTCGCCCTTACTACCCGATACCTCACCATACCATGGTAGTATGGTATCCATATAAATGCATTCAACCTTTCCTACATACCATTCTATGATTACAAAATATTGTTCAAAGGGGTTCTTACCTGTTCTCCTTTTGTACTTAGGCAATCATAATTAAACCATTACCTGCATGGCTCCCATCAACATCTTTGATGTTACCTGATCAGTTGGTCTCCTGCAAAGGATCACACCATCCTTCCACCCACCTCATGATCATGGATTTGTTGCCCCCCCCAACCTTTCTTCATAAGGCTGTGGGTCACATGCAACTTCATCATGTACATATTTAGCCATGCTTTGGTTGTCTTTGGTCCTACAACCAATGCGAGCACAACCAATTGTTAGCAACCACAATGATTATCTTAGTGGCTCATTGCATATGTAAAGCCTCACTATTTTGCCAATATGCAATATCATATACATGTACAAACATTTTCTCATGCACTGTGCAATGTTTATTAATATGCCATCTAGTGCATATTCATTTCATCTCTTTAATCTCTTGCATCTTCAGGCATGCTTCTATGGCCCGATTACTACCATCAATATCAACCACATTAATTGTCATCAACCATAAACAATACCCTTAATGGGCTACTGCATGTGTAACTTTGCTACCTTCGCCTATATGCGACATCATGCTCATGCATAATCAATCCTCATGCACTATGCAATGACTTTTTAATCATGCTTGCTAATTCATATGCGTTTAATCTACTGCTCTCTCACATTTCCAACATCCCTATGCCATAATTTTCAGTATGTAAAATTCAGGAAATATAAATACAATAGCAAGAGAGGAGTGAAGGAATTTTCCCTTTCCAATTTTCGTCATTGTAGCATGGGATTTCCCCTTCCACATCATAGCTGATCCAATCTCATGGGTTCTCCACCATGCACACAAGCAATCATTAGCTGTGATCTTCTCACAAATTAGCAATTCAATATATACCTATGTGTATAACATTCATTCTTGCTATTTTCCAAATATACAATTTTTATGCTATAAACAGAAATAGTTTAAGGTGAGAAATTTCCCTCTTATCAACATTGCCTTGCTGCTCCCATTGCTCCTCCATAATGCATATTTCAGCCAATTACTCTTAATAAGGCCTCCACAACCTTCTATGCAATTCCTGCTTCTCATTTCAAGCATAGAGAAGGCATTTCACACTTTCAACGACCATCTCCGGGGGACGACAGGGGTCAAGGGGGCTTGCCCCCTTGTGGCTTCCGCCACTGCAGGGCGGTTTGAGGGTAGTGCCCTCATTTTTTTTTTTCGTAAATCCTTCGATTTCGCGCAATCGAGTTCTTCCGACCCATTGTGGATCAACTCACTGAGTTCTACTGGTTGGCGAACTCAACTATCTCTTCCGACCCATTTTGGACCAAATCGCCGAGTTCTTTCGGTTGACGAACTCAAAGTTTCCTGGCTAACCGTTGCAGAAAAACTCGCCGAGTTCTGCTGGTCGAAGAACTCAGCTTTTCCTGCTGATTTGTTGTAGAGCAACTCGCTGAGTTCTGCTGCCATTTCGGACCAACTCGCCGAGTTCTGCCGCCGTTTCGGACCAACTCGCCGAGTTCTGCCGCCGTTTTGGACCAACTCGCCGAGTTCTGCCGAAATTTTCTTTTTGACTCAGAAAAGCACTTGGAATTTTTTTTGAAAATTTTCCTTCTCTTCCCCGAGCATTTCCGCAACTTCGTTGGCACAACTCAGCCAGATTCGCCAACAGTTTCGGCTCCACTCAGCGAGTTTTGTTGAAATGTATTGCATGATTTCGTGAAACTTCACCGGCCTCATTCCCACAGTCTCGTCGGCGCCACTCAGCGAGTTTCACCAAAATTCTTTGGCTTGACTCCACGAGACTCACCGAAACGCGTTGGCACAACCCAAACAAAAACAGTTAGAAATTTTTTCAAAATTACTTAGAAAAATTAAAATTTTTCATTGTTTTCCTGGCACTTCCGCAAACTTTGTTGGCGCAACTCAACGAGATTCGCTGACACAGCCTTGGCGGAAAACTCAAAATCACTTATAAAATTTTCAAATTTTTGAAAATTTCGAAACTTTTCATAATTATCAGTGTTGAACAGAAAGCATACTTACCTCTACAACTGTGATAGGTAGCCCATGAAGGCCCAATGCTGGAACCTTCGCTCTGATACCATTTGTAACGTACCCACCCATCTATCTAATGCAAGGAAGGAAACATGGCACTAAAATTTGGGCTTTTAGAACAACTTAGCCAAATTCATAATGAATAGAGGATATGGCATTACAGTAAAATGCATAGGTGTGCAGATGTAAATCAATTGAACATGCACAGTGGAATAAAACATCATCCACACACATTTCATACTCATCCAGCATATCAAAATAACCATCAAATTAGACATTTGCAGAAGTAAACACAATAAAATACTTATCTTAATGTAATGTTGTCCCAAGCAACTAGCTATGTCACTGCAACGTTCCACCCAACCATAGGTCTCTTCCCAGCCTATATTCTTTCAGCACTTTGAGACCACCCCCGAGCTAGGCATGATATCTACAAGGAAAAAGGGGCTCTCAAGCTTCAACACATACCAAAGCAATGATACCCAACTCAACCCTAGAATTCTCTTGCACACAAAACTCAGATATGGGCTTGGAAACATACTTTCAGCAATGGGACTTAGAAGCTAGATGGACATGGGTTTTCCCCAAAACGTAGGCACACCAAAAACGGATTTGCGAGAGGGAAAATCGACCATAGAGAAGAAAACGATTTATCCCACAGATATACAAGCAATCGGTGAGCCAAAACAGCCTCTATGGTCCCCAAATCGATTTCCCTTTCTTCCCCACTATTATACAACACAAAAACGCCCTTCCCAGCTAGGAGAATGAAGGAAGACACAACAAAACCATGGAGGAAAATGCCCAGGTAGCTCCAAAATCGTGAGAGAGCAAAAATGATGGGTGAATCATGGCTTGGGGAGCAATTCATGGCTCTTTTCTTGCCCAAGAAGCCAAACACGATTTTCCATGAAGGGTGGCTTTCCCATACTCGAATTTGGACAGCCATACCTTTCCATTCCCCAAGGCATTAACTACCTCAACCAACTCTTGGGAGAGTAAATGATTGGGTACAAAATTCAGCATGGGTAGTTGAGATTTTATGGGTCCTCTCATTGACACTTGGCTTGACTCGATTGGCTCAAAGGTTTGAATATCCCCCCCCCCCAATTTCCTTGTAAACATCATGCCCCCATCTCTTGTTGCATTGCATAGCTAGTTGTGAGCATTTATATTAAAATGCATATTTACAATTCCCATGGTTCACTAGCACATGGGTAGCATAATATCCAATACTTGCCTCTTCAAGGTCGAACGTTTCCTAGTGGGGCCTTGGCCTTGAGCTCCACGCTAGAAATCATACATAATATGAATACAATATTTACATTATAGCCCAAAATATTACAAGGGTCAAAATGGGGACGTTACAGTTCTTCTCATGATCCTTCAACTTCCTTGACTCGTAGCATACCACATGGTTTTCTTGCATAAGGACTCCTCCAAGTCCATCTTTACATGCATCTGTGCATACCACAAAGTATTTTTCCATATTTGCAATCTTTAGAATTGGAGCACTTGTGAGAATATTTTTCAACACTCGGAAGCTTTCTTCACATCTCGATGTCCACTCAAAATTTATCCCCTTATGTTGGAAAGAAGTGATTGGGTGTGTGACCTTGGAGAATCCTTCAATAAACCTCCTGTAGTAGCCAACAAGACCCATAAAAGATCTTACATCTGTCACATTTCTTGGTGCTGGCCAATTCATGATGGCTTCAATCTTCTCGAGATCCACCGATATTCCCTCCTCGGAAATAATGTGACCCAAATAATGAATTTTATTTTTATAAAATCCACATTTGCTTAGCTTTGCATACAACTCATGCTCCTTTAGCAATTGCAAAGCCATACTCAAGTATTCTTTGTGCTCTTCTTCATTCTTGGAATAAATAAGAATATCATATAGAAATACAAGAACAAACTTGTCCAAATACTTGCTGAAAGCACTATTCATGAGACACGTGAATGTAGCTGGTGCATTGGTGACACCAAACGCCACCACCAAAAACTCATAGTGTCCATACCTTATTCTAAAGGCTGTCTTGTGAATGTCTTCTTCCTTGATTCTCACTTGATGATAACCAAATCTCAAATCAATCTTTGAGAATACCTTTTCCCCTCTCATTTTAACAAAAAGATCATCAATTCGAGGCAAGGGGTACTTGTTCTTCATTGTAACCTTGTTAAGTTTCCTGTAATCAATACATAACTTGAGCGTTCCATCCTTTTTCACAAAAATCATGGCTGCTCCCCATGGAGACACACTTGGCCTTATGTACTTCTTTTCTAACAACTCATGAAGTTGCATTTTCAGCTCTAATAATTCTGGTGTACTCATCCTGTAAGGTGTTTTGGAAACTCGAACAACTCCTGGAACAAGATCAATTGTAAAATCAATGTCCCTCTTTGGAGGAAGTCCTGGAATTTCATCGGGAAACAAATCCTTGAATTCTTGCAAAATAGAATGGTCTTCCAACTTGGAAATTTCATTTCCTGTTTTTTCCGAAATATGGGCTGCATACAATTGGAAACCTTTCCTACATAATTTCTTCAAATGCATGGCTGAAATATTCCTAACAAAAACTACCTTTGGAATTCCCTTTACAACCCTTGGGTTTCCTTCTTCATCAATACACTCGAAAGTCTTATTATAGAAATCAAGTTTAACTCTATGAGCTTCCAACTAGTCCATTCCAATGAGAATATCATAGGAACTAAGTGGCAAAACATTCATATTTGCAAAAGTGGATAGTCCACCCATTTCCAATGGACATTTCTCCACGATTACGCTAACTTTCCTCTTAGTTCCCGTGGCGGCTAGTTGAACTAACCATGATTTACTATGCTTTGTTTTCTTAAAAGCACAAATCTCAACAATTTTAGGATTGATATAACTATGAGTAGATCCAGGGTCAATCAAAATAGAAATAGATTGCTTATCAATCTTACCTTCAACCTCAACCACATTTAACTGATGATCCTCTTGGAGGTCCTCTAGTGATGCATAAGTTCTAGGGATTTTCCTCACCACTTGACCCACTGTTTCAGCTCCTTGGATGTTGTGAACATGCTTTTCACTCCCATTCCAATGTGGACAGTTTCTAAGCATGTGGTCCCCTCCACATCCCCAACATTGAAGAGGCTCTCTTGGATATCTTCACTTGTTTCCCAACATCCTAGCTGGCTTAGGCACACCTTGTGGTGGTTGCCTTGGATGATTTCTGAATTTAGGAGGCTTGAACCCCTTCTTCGTTTGGTCAAAATTTTCATTTTTCTTGTCCTTCCATGCCTTCTGGAATTCTGGTTTGCTTTTGTTTTGATCAAAACAATACTTGGCCTTTCTTATGGCCTCCTCTAGAGTTCGAGGTTTATAAAACTTAATTCTATCTTTATATGATTGGGGCAGTCCACTTGGAAAACGCTAAATTTTCACCTTATAATCCCTGATATATTTAACATATCTCAACAGCTCCAAGAATTTGTTTGCATATTCTTCCATTGTCATGTGTCCCAATTGTTAGTTTTTCATCATTTAATTTAATATGATCAAGGATCTTAATTGAGAGAAGAACATGTACAACATATCAAACATAAGAGACAAGAGACACAAAGCATTTCATCAGGGAAAACCAAGAAGGTGAAAAACCTCGCAACTTCCTCAGAGATAGAATGAGCACCAATACAAAGATCACAAATATCAAACCCCAAAAAGAGAGATAGTCTCCTAGCAGCTTCTCCTCCTCCACTTGTGCGCACTCCTCCTCTCTCTCACTAATGCGAAGTGAGTGAGTGTGTGAATGAATAGAATGAGAGAGTCACACTCTCTATTTATACAATGACATGACCTACCTTTAACCCTAACTGGGCCAACTTCCTAAGGAAGCCTAATAACCCATCCACATGACTCATATAGGGATGACCCCACCAAGGTGGTCTAATAACCCATCAAATATAAGTTACGACACTTACAATGTAACTTGCGACACTTGCAAATACAAATGACGACACTTCCAACTGGAGGAATAATACATCTCCGTTGGGGATACAATAAAGTACAAATGTAATACATACAATATACAAGTGAATATCTTCCAAAGTTACAAATACATCAACACTCCCTCTTAACTAGGAAGGTATTCTCTTGACACAGGTCATCAATACATATAGGCACAAGTCTTCAATACTGGAGCTGGATCATCATCATTGGATCACAGAGCATCATCGTCACTACTGCTGTACTCTTCATCTCGATCACTGGTGCTATCTCTCAATTCTTCTCATCATAGGAATTTCTACAGAGCTATCCCTTTTTCATGTTGGATGTAGGCCTAGCCTCCTATAGGTATTCATCATCTCTGTGAGTGGGCCATCCTGTGGAATTCTTAGGGATGATTACGTGTGTCAACAAAACCTCGAAAGAGCATCCCAGGACTGATTACGAGCTTATTGCTCAACCTATCGGATCTCCCAGAACGTTTACATGTGACCTCCACAAAACCTTAAAAGAGTGTTTTGCGACCTACAAGATATCTAAAGAGCATCCTATGAATTTTACGTGACTAGCACAACCTGTTCGGATCTCCAGGACTAATTACATGTGGTCTCCAAAAAACCTTAAAAGAGTGTCTTGCGACCTACAATATCTCTAAAGAGCATCCTAGGACTTTTACGTGCCTAGCACAACCTGTCCAGATCTCCAGGACTGATTACATGTGATCTCGCAAAACCTTAAAGTGCATCTTGTGACCTGCAAGATCTATAAAGAGCATCCCAGGACTTTTACGTGCCTAGCACAACATGTCCGGATCTCCATGGTTGATTACATGCTTCTGCACAACCTGCCACATGTCCACGACCTCGAAGTATCATCCTGATACTCATGATCACCCTGATCATCCTTGCACGGAGCATCATCTTGATGCTCATGATCATACTGATCATCATACAGTGCATCATCTCGATGCACATCATCATCACATGATCATCCTGATCATCATCATATATAGCATCATCCTGATGCATATCATCATCACATGACCATCCTGATCATCATCATCTGGAGCATCATCCTGATGCTCATCACACAACACTTATATCCACAACCATGGGAAGGATCCTCCTACCACCATGCTTGGAATGGCTCCTACAAATGTGTCCCATCACTTCCTCCTCGAAGTATCTTCTATCTGAAGAACACCAAGCCTCTCTCTCAAGTACTCGAACTTCACTCTGGCTAGTGGTTTGGTCAGTACATATGCAATCTGTTCGTCCATCGCAACATATAGGAGCTTCACTGCTCCTCTCTGCACCATATCCCTGATATAGTGATACTTGATCTCTATGTGCTTCGACTTGTCATGGAACATCGGGTTCTCAGACAACTTCACACAACTCTCGTTGTCACAGAAGATACAAGTAGCATCCAACTGGAGATCAAACAAATCAGATAGTAGCTTCCTTAGTCATATTGCCTCACAAATAGCCGAACGAGCCGCGACATACTCTGCTTTGGCTGTACTCAGTGCTACACAAGATTGCTTCCTGCTAAACCAAGAGATTACACCTGATCCCATACTGAAGCAGCACCCTGAAGTGCTCTTCCTATCTGCAGCACTTCCTGCCCAATCTGAATCAACATAACCCTCCAAGTTAAACTTTTGATTTGCATCATACCTGAGCCCATAATCAACCGTACCCTTCAGGTACCTCAGAATATGGCTTTACAACAATCAAGTGAAATGTCTAGGATCCGTCAGGAACTGGCTCAAGGTGTTCACAACAAAGAAAATATCTGCTCTCGTGTTCATCAGGTACATCAAGGACCCAATCATCTCACGATACATCATGGCATCAACCGAATTCGATGAAGCATCACTCAATAGCTTCAGGTTCGATGCCATAGGTGTGGCCATGGCCTTGCAGTCCATCATCCCGAATCTCTTCAGGATCTCTACTGTGTACTTCCCTTTTCCAAGGAATATTCCATCTATACTTTGCCACACCTCCATCCCTAGAAAATAATGCATTATACCCAAGTCCTTCATCTTGAACTCGACAACAAGCTTCCTCTTCGTGTTGAAAATCAACCTATCCTCACCTGTCACAAACAGGTCATCCACATATAGTAGGAGTATCACTGGATTGCCTTCCTCAACCTTGTAGTAAAGGTTGGAATCCTCTTTACTCTTAGTAATGCCTAAGCTGGACAGGAAGCTATCTATCCTGCCGTACCATGTCCTGGGTGCCTGTTTCAAACCGTACAAGGTATTCTTCAATTTGCATGCATATGACTCCATGTCATGTGTCTCAAAACCGAGTGGCTACTCCACATACACTTACTCTTCGACTACACCATTCAAGAAAGCTGTCTTGACATCCATCTGGTGTATTTTCCACTTCATCACTGCAGCTAGAGCAAGTACTGTTCTGATGGAAGTGTATCTGGCTACAGGTGCAAAAGTTTTTTCATAATCTATCCCTTCTTTCTGGGAGAAGCCACGAGCCACAAACCTTGCCTTGTATTTCTCTATGCTACCATCTGCAGCATGCTACCATAGACTTCCCTTTTGCTCTTGGCACCACATGCCAAACATCATTCTTCATGATCGACTGGTACTCCTTGATCATGGAATCCTTCCATTACTGCATCCCTGATCCTGGGAACTTCAGATTCTTTAATATCTTCAATAGGTAGTTTTCTTGAACTTTGTCGTTGGAACAAATGTCGTTGTCCTTTTTTTGTAGGTGATTGTACACTATCTTTCCTACAAGTCAAATTCAATTGCATGATTAGAAACTTCTCATAGTTTTCAAAACAAAATCTTACACATAAGAATATATGTCATATAGTCATGCAATTATCTTAGCCAATGCTTCAATACAACATTCATTCATATCCCGTATTCATATGGTAACTTTCTAGATGCCTTCCATCTCTACCAGAATATTGTTAAGAGTGTGCACAAATCCCAACATGTCAGCAAAGAGGTTTCATTCTAGATAAGTAACAATGGAATGTTGTACAGTACCATAGGCCACTTATCCATTACTTGTATATTAGTAGTATCTTGTTCATTAATGCAACTTTTCTAAAATGCATAATATACATCTTAAATTTAGGAACATAAGTATGTACATGACTTAAAAACATCATATATACAAGAAATGATAATTCAAATACTTATCTTTGTTTAGTTGTTGGGTGGACTCCCTCTCAATCTTTGCTTCCTTGCAGGAACTACTGGAGTGTGATCCCTCTTGATCTTTGCTTCCTTTATGATATCATTGATGTCTTTGAACTTCTATCCATCTTGTACCACTATGCATGCTTATGTGTGCACTAGTGTCATCATTGTGTCATCCTCAAGATCTCATACATATTAGTATAATCATACATTCATTAGTATACTATCAGAACATTATGATTCGAAATAATCTTGAACATGTATGGTCATGGTCATTTCATACACAGGTAATTTATCACAAGCGTTAGTATTCAAGGTTTCAGGGAGGACTTCTTTTACTCATGCATATTCTTATTTGACCATAGGACTCTTCTGGTTTGTCATATCATTATTCAAAGTAAGAAGCATAATATGCATAAACCCATGGTTACTCAAACTCATAACTTCATGAATAATCATTATCAATCATACAAAAAGTATACTTATATGATATCCTAACAAAAGGTAGGATTCTAACTTGATATAGGAAAAACATGCCTAGATTATCATGTTTGCGAGTTATGTCTAACATACCCAAACAATGTCTTCTTTGTTCTCTTTAATGATTTAGAGACCTTGTGCTAGTAACCTGCATATCTCACAAGTTAAGCACTATAGAACCAAATTATACATACCTCGTAAGTAGAGCTTTTATGTGATCAATGGCTATGGATGAGTCTTTGTCTTCATGTCACCATGGTCATATGTTCTTGATCTAGAACTTGATTTGTCTTCCTTGATGTACCTTTCATGTTAGCGAACAACAACATCCTCATACAACACCATAGTGCATTAGTACAATCATAAGTGTCATAAACCTAATCAATGAATGTCTTCTATCATTCACATGCATTCATACTTTTACTAAGGTGATAAGACAAGTCTAAAATTAATCAAGATTGTACTAAACTCAATAATATGAAGACAAACTTAATCATGAACAGATTTCAAAACATACTTGTATCTCCTCAAGTCATACCTGTCGGGATTGCATGTAGTCTTCTTATGTAAGGCCTTAGCCTCATCTCCCTCTGGAACTGGAACTTATTCACTTATGTAGGTGTCCAATTCATTCTCTTCTAGGATTAACCCAATCCACTTTGATTTGCTGAAATTGGATCTGGAGCTGGCTAGGGTTTGATAGGGAAACCCTAAAAATCCAAACTCGAAATTTCAAGCTTCTGACTGGACAGGGAGATGTAATTGATTGAGGAGAGCAAGATGGTGTGCTTAGATGTTTAAAACTTAAAAAATTGACCCTCCAAAAATGACCTGCGAGTTTTGGATCTGCAGCTTCTGTCAAATTCTGGTTTTCTGGTCAAAACCCAAACTAGGGTTTGATAGAGACCGAGGTTCTACCCAACCAAAAAATTTGATCTTGGTCTCTAAATTTTGATTTTGATGAGGAGAATCCAGCTGTGGTCTCAGATTCCAAAAATTCCAACTTTTGTAGAAGCCCTAATTTCCCGCAGCAGTGACAGGCCAAAAACTGAAAGTGCTCAGAATTGAATTCTGTTTTGACAGAAATATATGCCATATTGTTTTTGGTGTATCTCTAAAATTTTGGATCCCCAGAGTCTTAAAATTTGTCCTATGGTAGAATGACTTTTCATCTTTCCAACCCCACAGATCTGACCTCAAATGGATTCTCTATGAGAGAGATATGCTAAGTGTCACAACATGACTTGTTTATGGGATGAAACATCATAGCGAACTTGTACGGATTTCCACATGTCACTGTTTCAACTTCGACCTCTGAAACTTGGACCTATGAAACTCAGGGTAATTTTTAAGGGCGAAATTTTGCCAATTGGCTATTTTTAGGGCTTTTTTTCAAAAAATAAATTCACTATTTGGTCATTTTTAGTCTCTAATATCGCCTATATTTACATCAAATATGTTTTTTTTATCACAATATTTGCCAATATTTACACATTTTAGTAGTAAATTGTATGTTTTATATTTAATATTCGCCTACCTATCTATATACATGTTTTTTTTCAATCCAAAATAATCGCCTAGGATACTATACTTAAGTATAATATTACAATCCTTAAAAAATACCCTGGTGAAACTATAGTCCGTGCCCTAACTGATACTTTTTACGGAATTCCATTTGGAGCTTCCTATCCCGAGATATGACCTTTGTTCCTAGGTCACTTGTTTAGGGCTGCATTTTGGAAGAGGCAAAAACCCTAACTTGTACGAATCATATCTCACAAAGTACATCGAATCAGAGGCTAATCTTTGTACACAAGGTACATGAACATTTCTTCTTCGACCTGTGAAATTTTTAGATTGTGAGCCTTCTCCAAAACGGATTTATAGCGAAAGTGCCACTATGACTGGTTTTTACTATACCAAGCCCTAGCTTCCAATTTGTCGCAAGTGCAACAAGTGTCGTAAATGCCATACAATGCCTTCCTTCAGGCTAGATCTGATACCATGTTAGTTTTTCATAATTTAATTCAATATGATCAAGGATCTTAACTGATAGAACAACATGTACAACATATCAAACATAAGAGACAAGAGACACAAAGCATTTCACCAGGGAAAACCAAGAAGGTGAAAAACCCCGCAACTTCCTCAGAGATAGAATGAGCACCAATACAAAGATCACAAATATCAAACCCCGAAACAAGAGATAGTCTCCTAGCAGATTCTCCTCCTCCACTTGTGCGCACTCCTCCTCTCTCTCACTAATGAGAAGTGAGTGAGTGTGTGAATGAATAGAATGAGAGAGTCACACTCTCTATTTATACAATGACTTGACCTGCCTTTAACCCTAACTGTGCCGAATTCCTAAGGAAGCCTAATAACCCATCCACATGAATCATACAGGGCCGACCCCTCCAAGGTGGTCTAATAACCCATCAAATATAATTTACGACACTTACAATGTAACTTGCGACACTTGCAAATACAAATGACGACACTTCTAATCGGAGGAATAATACATCTCCGTTGGGGATACAATAAAGTACAAAAGTAAGACATACAATATACAAGTGAATATATTCTGAAGTTACAAATACATCAAAACCAATTTCAGCTCATGGAACTGTTTGATTTTGTCATCATAGTACCTGTCAGAAAGGTACTTATCTTGGAAGTACTTGAACTTCTTCCACACAATCTTCCTTTTATTGATCCTCTTTACTTTCCTAAGGTGTTCCCACCATATAGACACTCTTCCATTCAAATTGAAGATGGCCACTCTTGCCTTCATATTTCCCGAATAGTCTTGGACTTGGAAATACTTCCTCATCCCAAGAAGCCAAGCCTCAGCTTCTTGAACAGATTTAACCTCATCATCAAAAGTAGGAGGTTTTGCCTTCTTAAATTCTCCATGAGAGTTGTTCTTGGAAGACCTCTTCCTCATGTTTCTATGAGATGAAGAGCTTGAAACTTCAATGGATTCTTTAGATTCAGATGATTCACTAGAAGATATTTTTGGAGTATGTGTCCTATCTCTAGAAATCCTTCTTGAACTATGAGATCTCTTGTGGGAATGCCTCCTTGAGCTAACTCCACTCCTTTCCTATTTTTCTGAATTTTGCCCATGGTTTATCTTCCTTTGAATTCCAGTCAAAATTTGAAGCATAGATGCATTCAACTGATTTTTCTCCTCTTGGTCTCTAATCATCCTGTCATTGTGTGCTCTGCAAATCTGTAGTTCCACCCTTAAGGTCCTCATGGTTTATGTAATGTCTTGGGGAGTTGCTTGGTTTCTTCTACCATTAGATTTCTATCTCTGCATTATCAACTTGTACATTCTCTCCCATTGAATCTACCTCAACCTCATAAGGATCTTGTGCATCCTCCACGATGATTCTCTTCTTCCTTGGTCCAACCAAGATCAAAATTTCCCAACTGCACTAGACTGAAATGTTGATCCTTAACTGTCAATGATAGGATTCTGAATCTGCAAAAATGTTTATAAACACATTCATTAGATTTATTATAGTCTTAGAAAATTATAACATTAATTTTCATGCAACCCGGGAACAACCCATATCGACAATTTCTGTCAAACAAAAGAACTTTCTCACACTGAATGACATATGAGGGGGATGAAGGGGGTCAAGGGGGCTTGCCCCCTTATGGCAGCGTCCTCATTTTTTTTTTTTTGTAAATACTTCGATTTCGCGCAATCTAACGCACAAGATCGATTGCATTTTTTGATTTCGGGCACCCACAAGTGACTGTGAAAAATGATGCTTTTCCTCTGATCCACACTCTTTAGATGCCACCGGCATTGCCTTACCACTGTAAGTGATAAGCGGTTCCATGCTCCTGGAAGAGTGGTTTCCTGAAACTACTTTTACGTGCCTGGATGCACAAGAGAGCGACACTTGGATGGGGTGGTTTTCTTTTAGGGCCGCAAAAGTTAATTAACCTTCGTGCACTTTCATGGACCTGATTCAATCCTGGTCGTCGATCAGATCTACATGATCCCCAATACTGATATGATCACCACAGGTCCCATTTCCCCTGACACCTCCACACTTCATGTTTGGACCCAACATAACATCATTGCTTGTCAGGACGAAAGTAATTTCAGGGTCCGAGAAGAGCGGTTTCTTGGACCCACTTTTGTGATCTTGAATGCACCAGAGAGCGACATGTCATTGAGTGGTTTACCACTTCAGGGTCATCTTGCTATGTTATCCTTCATGCATGTTTAAGGACCTAAGACATTGTGAGACATTGATCTTGATCTACACAATCTTTGACAACTGACATGACTGACGAGGGTCCCACTCCTTCTGACATTTCTACCTGTCACATCTCCCCACGTCACATCACTCACTGTTGGAACAAAAGGTGGTTTCAGGTTCCCGGAACAACTGGTTTCTAGAAATTACTTTTACGCACCTAAACACACTAGAGAATGACATGTGGATGGGGCAGTTTTCATTCATGGCCACGAAAAAAAATTAACTTTCGTGCACCTTCGCAGGCCTGAATCATTCTCAGTCATCGATCTTCCTTGCTGCTCAATGACCAGATATTCTCTGCCATCATACTCCATCCCTTACGGTCACCTACGCACACAGATATGATGTGGCTAGTCCACATCACCCTCTACCCATGCAACTCCTCCACATCACCCTTCCACTTGGCACTGGTGGGGCCCACCTAAATTTTCCCAATTTTTGAAATTTTGGTTTTATGTAAGGTTTTCATTGGGAAATAAGTGGAAAGTTTTGAAGTTGATTTCAAACTCAGTCCATGACCCTTAACTTCCCTTTAACCGCTATTTCACATAAACGGGTTTCCTGCAAAACCAGTTTTGATTTTTGCCTGTAAATTGTGATTTCTGGCCCATATAGCTCCGACATTGCAACCAGAAGCTCTGATACCACTATGTAACATCCCCCTCACCCAATCCGACCATTAGGAGGGGATGCTAGCCAAATATGGGATCTCTAATTTCGCCGTAGATTCATAATACAAATTTCAACAACAAAATGTGTGCAGAAATGAAATAAACATGCACAACGAAATTCAAATATATCCACACACATCTAATATGCAAATACAAGAATAAACATTAAAGGCATAAAATAAAACATTTCAGATTCAAATACATGAGAATAATTATCTTTAAGAAATGCAGATCCAAGAAACTGGCTGTGTAAGAATGCTTTTCCACCCAACCATAGGCACTTGTTCCAGCATATACTCTTTTTGCTAGGAGTCCACCCCCAAGCTGGGCTATGACGCCACCATGGCGAAGGAAACACCTACAAGATTCTATCCCTCAACACACAAACCATTCTTCTATTTGTGCTTAGCCAAATGCTCATACATAGCTCTACAGGGGTCTCACTCATCCCTCATAGCCTTGGCTTCCACAATACCTACCCTACACAACACCCTTCTAGCTCATGCATCCACTTCACTGATCCACAGTTCTCTTGAACGATCCATATTGCTGGGTGATTCTAGTGTGTGCATAGAAGAATTCCAACTTGGTATTGGCTATTATAGAACCTCTTGTAGCCTCAATCTGTGGCTTCTCAAGCACCTACGAACAACAGAACTCAAGGGTAAGGGTTACTAGCTTTCCCAACCTCTCTGCTCACCTACAACCAACAATACCCACTTCCCAATATGCAACATGGTCTCCAAATTCGAATTTCTGGGTTCAAAACAAATTGGTTAGCTCATGGACAACAAGGGAGAGCTCTGCATCCTCTAAACTCATGTGAAAGAATGAGACAAATGAGGGTTGATTCCAAGGGATATGGGAAAATGGTGAAAAGTCAACTGACATGACTTATGGAAGTAGAAGAAAGGACTCCTGGAAGTTGCAGACTGACTTCTTTCATGACATAACTGTCACAAAAGTGCAGTCAGTCCCATGCTTCAATAACTACATGAGGTGACCTTTCCCACCAACCACACACATGCATTAATGATTAGAAAAATGGTCAAAAAAGGATATGTTTGGTTTATTCTCACCACATGACAGAATTTTGGGTGAGTTCCAAGGTTGAAACTTGGAAGCAAGGATTTAGTCACCCATGGACCCCCTTTCCTCTTCCCCTCTGGTGGAATCATAGCCTCTTTGGTGCTCTTTACACAACCAACCTTGGACCATTTTATTATTTATGCACATAATATTTACATATATTATAAATCAGCATAAAATCCAAATAAATAGTCCAAATAAAATATAAACATCATACATGCCTAGACATTCACTAGTCGGGCCTTAGCCTTGAGCTCCGCACTAGGAATTCACACTTGCATATTTACATCATTTACATAATATTGGTAAAATACATTCCAAGTAAAACTAGGGGTATTACAATAACCAAAAGGTATTGGCACAAATCAATGAGTCAAGAGATAAGAATAAAGGGGAACATAAGTTAGAACAACATAATCAAGATCTCATCAAGAAATTATTAGAGAAATATGAATATAATTGTTGTTTAAAGAGCCATAATAAAAGCTTGGTTGCACAAATCAAGAAGTTGAGGAATGAGAAGAAATCACACAAAAAAATGTTAGAACAACTTCCCAGTAAAGAATCAATGATTAATAAATAAACAATGACTGAAATAGCTGAAATAGAGAAGCTTCCAATTAAAAAAATCCAGACCTTAGAGAAAGAAACCAACACAGATCCATTTGAATCATCAGAAACATCGAAAGTTGAAGAGATTTATAACAATCAAGATTTACAAGGGATTAAGAAACCTTATCATCATCCTGATTATAACATACAACATCAAGGAAGTTTTCATCATATCGTATAACAAAAAAATGAATTAGGGTGGTCTGATCCTTTTACCATTTGCCAATTTTATTCAAAACATAGAAGAACATATCACCATGTGTCATCAAGTATCACAATTACAAACACATGAGATCATGAGAAGACATTACTAGCCATAACAAGGGAAAAGTCTTCCAAATTATGCTTTGAGGATAAAGCATTCTTAAGGGGGAGTCAATGTAACAATAACAATAACAATAATAATAATAATCCAAGGGACATAACCCTTGTGATCAGTCATCGATGGTTCCATTTAGGATTGCATAAATATGGGCTATTCCATTGTATTGTAATCATCTCATATTTTATACATTTAGTATATTGTCCCTTTATGGATTATAACTTGTTTCCTACTTAAATTGGATATTCAATTATTGAATTATTTTTTGTATTCAAGAAACAAATATTGTTCATTATATTGGGTGACCTAGATGGAACACTACTTTTCCTCCATGGCATTATTGATGGCATGATGAAACTTAGAGTGGGAGTGTTGTACTTGGATCTAGAACGATGGCAATGGATGGGATGCCAAAATTGCTAGGATGGATACATAACATGGAGTTAGTTGATTAAATCCATCTGTGCTCATTTCGAGAGAGATACTCACTATTTGGGACAATTGACCAAGTTGTGCCAAATGAGCTCAATAGAAGAATTTATCACCACCTTTGAGCAATTAGCAATCCGTACATATGGCTTAATTGTTTCTTTTTATACATAATGCATCATTAGTGGCCTCAGGGGGTATATTAAAGAACATGTTAGGATGTAGAAACCTCCTATCTATTTGGAGGCTTCTCAACGAGTTCACGAATAAAAGACAATGATTAATTCATAAGCCATGTCATGTCCCCAAAAAAATGAGCATTGGAACAAGTTCCTAACCCAACTAATCCCTTGGGTTGAGGAGACAGCTTCAGTATCTTGGGGTTAAATTTTGTATTCCAGGAAATTAATTAATTAGGAGTGTGCATTTAATTTTATCCAAAGTTTGTTACCAAGTTGGAATAAATATTTATGGTGCATTTAATATTTATTGTTATGATGAATAAAAGGAGATAATGCTCCACTAGGGCGCATTAGTGGATAAGGTTGGAGGAGAGACTCAAGAAAGAAGTCAAGGAAAGCACATGAGTCCAAAAATTCAGCCAAAAAGAAGAAAAGAGGAATAATTCATGAAAAACAACATAAATCAGAAAGCAAAATAAAACATGAAAAGCAAGAAAGTCAAAAAAGAAGGAAAGTTCAGAAAAGAAGGAAAGTCAGAAAAAGAAGAAAAAAAAGGAAACCCAAAGCAAAGCAAAGAAAAGCAACGCAAAGCAAAGCAAAAGGAAAGAAAGGAAATAAATATTTCCTCATCCACTCAAGGAGGGAACATTACTCATGTATAATTTCTCCCCAAGTCAACCAATATCTATAAATAATTCCATGAGCACCACATTCACATCTTTTGTTAGTTTGAGAATTTGTATGAGTGCAATTTTGCCTCCGAGACTTGGGAGATGTGCCCCAAATTTTTGTGAGAGGATGATGGAATTAATACATTTTCATTGATTTTATTTGCATGTCTTGTATCTTATCAAGTCGAATATGAAGTTCATAAGCATCATCATCCAGTTCAGAGTTCGAATCTTCGTGCTTTCTATGAGTTTATGTAGCTAGTTTCTTATGTAGAAGAAGAGAGATATTTCCATATTATTCTGAGAGGCATATTGGCCTATTTATGATGCAATGAAAAATGATGTAATTTTATTATATCATTCCATTCAATATAAATTAGAGAACTCTGATTTCTTCTCCTATTTCTCCACCCTTCTAGATTTATCTAGAATTTGACTAGTTTTCAGTGTGTATTTCATAAGTCAACGAGTATAAGTCCAAATAAAGTCATTATTGTTTCTGGAGATGAGTAAAATGTTATGTGTCATGATACAAGTCATGGTTCAGAAATTAGTGAGCCTTTGAGCACTGTTTGGGAACCCATATTTCAGACTAGTTGAGTAGTCCTGGAATGCATTTTTACTAGTTTTAATGTGAGACTTGTTCAAATATTCATGAAACTTTATGAAATGATATTTTATGATTAAATTACTGTAAATTAATTTTAATTATCCTATATGATGTCTGAAACGACCATCCCCATCTTTCAGTCAAGTTTCCTACCATACTAGTCTACATATGCTGAGGTGCCCAGGAGCATTGGAGTAAATTGCAGCCTTGATGATATTTAAAAATAAAATGTCTCAGTACATTTTTCAGAGGTATCATTCCACATCATAGACTCCTATCCATCCCAAGCCTTTGATCTAGTCCACCCTTAGTCCACCAAGCTTCCCCAAACCTTGTTTCAGTCAAATTTGAGAAGTATGGATTTTTTGTGCCACAATCCTAAGTTGGTACATTACAGTGGTATCAAAGCATGTTTCTTTGAACCTGATATTGAATTGTTCCTATGATTCCAAGAAGATATTCAGATTGCAAGAAGAAAGATCCCTTGTCAGAAGAGGAATAAGAAATTAATTCTACTGAAGGGAAACTACAAGATGAATCAAATATGTTTCCCAATGATGAAAATGATATAAAACACTTGGTTCCAACCATGATGAATGGGATGCAAGAGATCTCACTCAATATTTCTCAGACTGGAAAGGAGACTAGAGATTTCTTATCCCAACAGCTAGGTATCAAGTTAGGAGAAGCGAGCAACAATGGAACCCCACATGGCGAGAGGAGGAGTAGTGGTGGTCATATTTTCTCAAATACTGGGCCTCACCATTTCCATAATGGATTCAATATGGAATCACCATCTGTTACACCTAAAATCCTACCATCCTGAGATTCAGTGTATACATCCCTGAAGTTTCATTGGCTAAGTCATTTACTTGGAAGGGATACCATTGTATTTTTGCTAGGTTTTGAGAGGTCGTCGCAGGATGTAGTCATGCAACCTGCAACGTCGCATATTGCTCTATTGCAGGGTTCGACAAAGTTAGTTAATGGAAAAAAATAGGTCCTTCGAGCTCATTCTCGAAGCCTATTAACTTGGATCCTTATCCTTGACCTCTTGGGGGAGCTAGCACTCGGTTCCTAACCTCTTGGGGGGATCCCCTATCTCTCTCCTACCATATATCAACCTACCCTATCCATACCCTATCCACTTAGTCCTATATAAGTGAAGCTCTACCCCTCTCTAAAGAGATGAAGTCTATAGTGTCTACATGCTGGTGAAATCAATCTTGGAGAGATCTCTAACTCATCCATTGAGAGACTCACACTTCCTTGGGAGGATACGGCAATTGGCTTGGATGGAGAAGGGCTACTACGTTAAGATTTGGTTGTAGTCATTCTTACCTATGTACTTTCCCTATATTTACAGTAATATAAATGCTTTCCACCAATATTCTTTATGCGTGATGATATTGTGTAGTTTACTTGCTTAACTGTTTACTTAGATCTTTTATTGTATAGATTCTCTTTACTCGTTTTCATTGTTTTATGTGTCTTGACAGGTCTTGCAGCTGAGATCTGACGACCGCGAGGCGTGGAGCAACATCCAGGAGAAAGGATTGCGAAGTTAAGGTAATACATCTAGTCACTTGATCCTTAATCAGATCTAGGAAAGTAGTTTGTAGTCTATACTATTTTTTCTAGACTCACATTGAGCTAGGGAGATCCAGCTCGCATCCGCTCAAGTGGATTTTCTGTCAAACAAATCTGGCGACCATATTGGGGAGAGAACATTGCTTTGTAGTTATCAATTTGAATGTCAGTTTCAATTGATTTCTTGTTACAAGTCATATCATTTTGTCATTTAACCTCTTAATTCGGTTTCACCATCAGATCTTCACTTTGAAGAGTCTAATTGCCTTTCTTTGAGTTTGTACTTCTCATTTACATACCTTTTTATGCTCATTATCTAGAGAATTGGTTCATTTTTTAACTTATATCTCGCCTGTCGCACCTGGTTAGTGTACCCAGAGCGTCACTGTGTTATTTTTGATCTTTATTCCTGGCCTGTTAGCCTATCGTCGCAACTCTTCCATTGGTATTCCGCGACAGCGTCGCACTCCCCGCATTGGTGAACTACAACGTCACACTGTGTACAAGCACAGAGTGCGTCGATCAGCCAAATTTTCCATACATGCATGCCCTCTGTAGTTCTGATTTGAGTTTTGGTTTGTGTGAAGACTCCCTTTGTACTGTAAGATCCAGTCAGAGATCCCATTTTGCTTTGTGTGTTGAGTTGTTTGGTTTTATTTGGAGTTGTTTTGGGTTCCATCTTGGACAAGTTTGAGATTTGGTAGTGGTGGACACTGTTGTCTCCCCCACCTACATCCACTCACCCTTGCATTCCATCCTCTCCTCCCTGGATCTGATCATTGTATTAGATCGGTTTCCAGACCTCATTTGCATTCATCTTTGAGCTTTGCTTGCTTTTAATGTTGCTTGTTACTGATTGATTTTGAATGTTTGTGTGTATTTTCAGTCCATTGAGTGCTCATATTTTCTTGATATTTTCTGAGTTATTAGAGTGCTGCGAGTAATCTTTTTAGTTCAGTATTTATGTTTAAAAGCATTGTGGTTGTCAAATTGTTATTTTGATACATCCATCGAAAGATCAAAAGTACTTTATTTCCATCATTTTTCAAGATCATTTGAAGAATTGCACATGCATTGGAATGTCTCATTTGTAGATATTTTGGAAAAGTTGAAAGAAAATTGCATTATTTGTGTTTTTCATGAACTATGAGTTGCTCATTTTCTTGAAAAATTCAAATAGATATCAAGTTTTGCAAAAGTAGTTCCATACTTGGAAAGCTGCATTGTATCTTTTGGTTTTTGTGCTCTTAGGCCATTGTAGTGAAAGTGAAAAGCTTGCATACTTTACTTAGAAACTCTCTCTTTTCATCGCTTAGCATCATTTTCATTTTGAAAAGATAAAAGAAAAAGAAAAACATGCTTTGATTTGGTTTAGTAGTGTTGTGTCTTTTATGATTCGCTCGAAAAAGAAAAGAATACTTCATACTCATTTTTTGGTAGATTTGGGATTGTCTTGCATTGCATTGCTTTGGTGAAATTGTTGGAAAGAAAAAGAAAATTTCTCCTTCCCATACATAGAGTTCATTGAAAGAAAAGTGTATTTTTTGCATGTAGTTAGGGCCTGCATTATGTTTACAATTATGTACTCCCCTCATGCATTCACCTAACCATCCAGAGAAAATTAATGGTAGAACTAGGGTAATATTTTTAGTAACTTGTGTGTAAGTTAGAGACGTGTTCCGGTGTCGTTAAGCGTGGCAACTATCGTTATTTTCCAGCACTGTATCCCAAGGGTATTGTATTCTTCCACATACTTATCGGTATATCGAGCTCCTTCACATGCCCACCAAGTACCACATGTACTTGGTGTATATCGAAGGGTGTATCACGTACTCGGTAGTATATCGGAAGGTCTCTTGCTGAACGGTTGTGCATTAGACAACACCACTATGGATTTGAGCTCCCACGTACCTTGCGTATATCGGGAGACACCCTTAGGATTCCTGAAACCAACTGAGTTAACCTTTTGGCCGTCTTGGTGGAGCAATACACCGAGAACAACACTCGGGGAGCTACTACGCATGTACCGTCTAGGTAATCGGGTATTCAGGAAAGGGTATGGTCCTAATCCTCCTTGTCGCATTTTACTGTTGGACCCTACGGTATATTGCGAGTTGCGAAGCCTTGACAATCCTTTGAGGTTCCAAATCGTTGAATCCACTCTTATAACATAAGTTTTCTTGTGGCCCTAGTTTGTGTAGGGTTTGTCTGGTCTGCTTTTCTTTCGTTTAGCTTGTCTTAGGAGAAATTTTTTGTCTCAGTCACTATGGCTAACTTTCCTTGGAGAAGGTCTTGCAGGATTTAGAATTTGCCACCCGAATATCCCCTTAACCAGGAGGTAATTTCGAGGGTAAGAATGGATCCACAAGCCAGTGTTGGGTCACATGAAGTGGAAAACCCCACTTTGAATGTTGGAGGACTTTTGTTTCCTCATACCCCTCCAGATTCACCGGCCTCTCATCCCTCGCAGGGTGAAGAAGCACAAATCCCCACTTCACAAGACTTACCTCCCATTGCATCAGGAGAGCCTGGATCGTTGCAATGGATAAATCAACCCCAAGACAACCCCACAACAACTGCTGGTTCATTAGCAACTTATTGGACATCTTCTACAGGCCACCCAGTGGCCCATTTTGCTGTTGCATCCCGCCCAGTTGGGATAGTCCTGTCGACCGCTTAACACCTTATCGTGAGCAATTGGCTCGTTTACGTGCTATGGGTGAGGAGTTTCGAAGTTGAAACTTTCAACTAAGGATCGACGATCGACCACTCCTAGGTCGCTCTTTATCTTTTGAGTCACCGAAATCATCTATGCAACACGTAACCACTGCTGAAACTGGTCAACCATCCATTCCTACACATGCATCTCCTAGACAAGAGACTAGTTCAATACCTCTCACAACCCAACCTATTGAAGGAAAACAGTTCAACACACCCGTAACTACCGCAGTTACGTCACCTGCTCCTCCCCCACCCCAAAATTCAACGGGAGGATACTCTTTACCCCCTACCTTCTTTACAGGTAGTGGTAATCCTACGGTGAATGATCAACAACCAGTGTTGTATCAACCTTTACTAAGTGGTCAACATGTTTTTGCTGGGGGGAAATCCCCATGTCTTAACCATAATACTACAGTAGGAGTTCCCATTGGGCCTTCCGTTGGAAATTCCTTACCTCCTAGGCCTCCCACTTCGGTACTATCCCATGTTGGGGGACCATCCAACGTAATTCAACCTCCATTGAGTCAAGCGTATCCAGGTCATCTTAACCCTATGTCGGGTCAACTCAATCCCGGAAATGCACTCTACGGGGTACCCTACCTTGGTAATCCTTACACTCTATGGGGGAAACAAAATATTTTACAACATGGACCCCGACTTATAGTCCCTCAAGTACCTCCACCCCCGTTTGGTCCACCCCCACCTCCTATTGGAGACGGTGTTACACCTAAAATCCACTCATTATAAGATTCAGTGTATACACCCCTAGAGATACTTGGACTAAATAATCATCCTGGGAGGATTTGTGCTCAGTTGTGCTAGGTTTTGAAGGGTCGTCGCAGGTTGAACACTAGAAACATGCGACGTCGCATCTTGCTCCACTGCAAGGTATGCCGAGGTCAGTTAATCGGAAAAAATATCTTATTTGAGATCCTTCTCGAAACTTGCTCATTTAGGGGCTTATCCATGACATCTAGGGGAGCTGGTACTCGACCCCTAACTCTTTGGGAGGATCCCCTATCTCTCTCCTACCATCTCTCAACCTATCCTATCCATACCCTATCCACTTAGTCCTATATAAGTGAAGCTCACTCCCATCCCAAGGGGAGGAAGCCTATGGTATCTACATGCTGGTGAAATCACGCTTAGAATACCTCCATTCACCTATTGGAGAAATCATACTTCCTTGGAAGGACGTGGCAATTGGCTTGGTCAGAGAAGGGCTAGTACGTTAAGTCTTGGTTGTAGTTCTATATCTCTATCATGTACTCCTCTATTTACAGTAATACAAATGCTTTCCACCAATATTGTTCATGTGTGCAATGATATTTAGTAGTTTACCTACTTAACTATTTACTTAGATCTCTTATTGTATAGATGTCTTTTACTGGTTTCTCTTGTTTCTTTGTCTTGACAGGTCTTGCAGATTGGATTTGACGACCGTGAGACGTGGAGCAACATTCAGGAGAAATGATTGCAAAGTAAGAGGTAATACATCTAGTACTCGATCCTTAAGTAGATCTAGGAGATGTATTTGTAGTCTGTTCTATTTGTTCTAGACTCACATTGAGCTAGGGAGATCCTGCTCGCGTCCGCTCGAGTGGATTGTCCGATAACAAATCTGGAGACCATACTGGGGAGCATTGATATTTGGTCAGTCGTTGTCAATTTGAGAGTCATTTTCAGTTGATTACTTTACACAAGCCTTTTATGTTTTTCCATTTACTTCTTGGAGTTGATTTCACAATCAGATCTTCATGTTGAAGACTCTGATCTACTTCCTATGAGTTTATACAACTCATTCCCAAACCATTCCATGGTTCATTGCTGAGAGATCTGATTCATTTTTGAATCTAGACTTCGTCTGTCGCACCTGGGCAGTGGAAACAGAGCGACACTGTGTCTTTCTGAGTCTCTGCTCTTTACCTATTGCTTACTTGTCCCAACCTTTTCATTGGTAAACTACGACATCATCGCACTTCTCGTGTAGGCAACCTGCGATGTCGCACTGTGTACAAGCATAGAGTGCGCCGACTATCAAATTTTTGGCATGCAAGCATCTCCTCTTCATTTGACAGTCTGGATTTTGGTTTGCTGTATGAACTCTCTATGTGCTGCAAGATCTAGCCAAGGATCACATTTATGATTTGTGTTTTGAGAGTTTGGTTTCATTTGGATTGACTTTGGGTTCCGTCTTGGACAAGTTTGAGGACTAGTAGTGGTGGATGCTCTCATCTCCCCCACCTTCATCCGTTTCACTCTTGCATTCCCTTCCTTCCATCCGTAATCTGATCATTGCATTGGATCACCCTCCAGACCTCATTTACATTTGTTCTGAGCTTTGCTTCCTTAGTTTGCTTACTGCTGCTTGATTTTGAGTTAAGTATGTCTTTCAGCTTGGTTGAGTGCTTGTCTTTTCTTGAGTTTTCTGGATGTACTAGTGCTGCAAGTAGTGTTTTCTTTTTAGTCGTTTAGATCTGAAAGTAGAGTTGTTATCAAATCATTGCTTTGATGCATCCATTGGAAAATTAAAAGTGCTTCTTTCCCATCATTTCTTGAACACTATTGAAGAAAATTGTTGTGCATTGGAAAATTGTCGTTTATGTTTTGGAAGAATTGAATGAATGCATGATCTACTGTGTTTTTCTCGAATTATGAATCGCTCATTTTCTTGAAAGGCTCAAAGAACACTTTGATTTTTGCAAAATTGATTCTATGCTAAGGAAAGATAGATGCATTTTTAATTTTGTTGCTTTTAGATCATTGAAACTGAAATTGAGAAGCTTGCATATTTCATTTCAGATTCCTCTCTTTTCATTACTTAGGGTCATTTTACTTTGAAAAGAAAAATAAAAGAAAAAGTTGTTTTGATTTGGTTTAGTAGTGTTGTGTACTTTTATGTTTCATTGAAAAAAGAAAAGAGTACTTTCATTGTCAAGTTTTGCTTGAATTGGAATTGTGTTGCATTGAGTTTGTTTTGGAAATACTATTGGAAAAAGTTTTCTCCCTCCCGTAGCTAGAATTCATTGAAAGAAAAGAATATTTCGTGCATGTAGCTAGGGCTTGCATTATGCTTCCGATTATGTACTCACCTCATGCATTCACCTAACCGTCCAAGATAAAATTAATGGTAGAACTAGGTAAATATTTTAGCAACTTGTGTGTAAGTTAGAGACATGTTCCATCGTCATTAAGCGCGGCAGCTGTCGTTATTTTCTAGCACTGTATCTCGGGGGTAGTCTTCCACGTACATCGGTATATCGAGCTCCTTCAAGTACCCACCAAGTACCATAATCCGTACTTGGCGTATATCGAAGGGTGTATCACGTACTCGACACGTATATCGGAAGGTCTCTTGCTAAATGGTTGTGCATTAGACAACACCACTACGGATTTGAGCTCCCACGTACCTTGCATATATCGGGAGACACCACTAGGATTCTTGAAACCAACTGAGTTAACCATTTGGCTGTCTTGGCAAAGAAATACACCGAGAACAACACTCAGGGAGATTAGCACACACGTACTGTCCAAGTAATCGAGTATGCAGGCAAGGGTATGGTCCCAATCCTCCTTGTTGTGTCATAATGTTGGACCCTGCAGTATATCGCGGTTTGCAATGCCTTGATAATCTCGTGAGGTTCCAAAATTTTGAATCCTCTCTGTCACATAAGTTTGCTTGTTGCCTTAGTTTGAGTAGGTTTTTTCTGGACTACTTTTATTTTAGCATACCCTTAGGAGAAACGCTGTTTCAGCCATCCTGGCTGATCATCCTGACACTCTGGTGGAGTTTCCCTGGAGAAGGTCTCGTAGGATCTTAAACTTATCACCCGAATATCCCCTTAATCCGGAGGTTATTTCGAGGGTAAGAATGGATCAGCGTAACGTAGTCATAGTTACTGAAGTGGAAAACCCCACTTTGAATGTTGGAGGACTTTTGTTTCCACAAACTCCTCCAGATTCACCTACCTCTCATCCCCCACAGGATGAAGGAGCACAAACCCCAGCTTCACAAGACCTTTCTCCCATCATCCCGGGAGAACTTGGATCATTGGAATGGATAAACCAACCCCAGGGAGACCCTACTGTAGCTGTTGGTCCTTCAACAGCTTATTGGACATCTTCTACAGAACACCTAGTGGCTCATTTTGCCACCTCATCCTCACCCAGTGAGACTACCCCGGAAGACACTTTAGCTTACTTTCATAGCCAATTGGCTCACTTTCGTTCCATGGATGAAGAGTTTCGGTAGTCAAGTCTCCAATAGATGGTTCAAGACCCATCGTTACCTCCTTACCAACCTATCCCAGTTCATCCGATATCTTTCGGATCACCTGAAGCACCCCACCATGAGACCACTAACAAGATTGGTCAAACCTCACAAGAATCCAGTCTTGCACCTCAAGTGAACCAACCAGTGGAAGGACAACAGTACAACACACCCGTCACTACCACAGTTACTTTACCAGTTCCTCCCCCACCTCAAAATTCGAGGGGAGGGTATTCCGTTCCCCCGGGTTACCTTATTGGTAATGTTATTACTATGGTAGCTAGTCAAAAACCTACGTTGGTTCAAACTTTGAATAGTGATCAGCCTATTATGGCTGGGGGGCAACCCCCGTTTCCTAACAAGAACATAAGCAGTGGAAACCCCAACGGACCTTCCGTTGGACCGTCCCAACCCTCCAGACCATCTACAATGGGATTATCTCATGTTGGGGGGCCGTCCAATGTAACTCAACACCCATGGAGTCAAGCATATCCAGGTTCCGTTAACCTTGCGCCAGGTCAATCTAATCCTAGAAATGCACCATACACTCTATGGGGGCAACAATCTATGTTGCACCATGGACCCCAACCAACTCTCCCTCAAATACCACCACCCCCGATCAGACGACCCCCACCTAGCCTTGGTGGAGGCCCACCTCACTTTACCTACAACTTCCCCCACCCTTCCGGCGGTGGCGGGAATGGTCCACCACCCCCTCCAGGTGGAGGTGGCGGGGGACCACCCTATCATGGTGGAGGAGGACATTTCCCTTTGGGTGGCGGAGGTGGTCCACCACCCCCTCTAGGCGGAGGCGGTGGAGGACCGAATTAATATGGTGGTGGCAGTGGTGGTGGAGACCCTCACCCTTCCAGCAGTAGAGGTGGTGGGGGCCCCCATCCTTCTTGTGGTGGAAGTGGTCCACCACCCCCTCCAGGTAGAGGCGGTAGTGGGCCACCTTATTATGGTTATGGACCCCCACCTCCTCCCGGTGTTGGCGGTAGATCTCCGCTCCCTCCTGGTGGTGGAGGTGAACCCCCACCTTATTGGAATGGACCACCTTATGGTGGCGGACCCCCTTACAGTCTGGGCGGCACACCCCCCTACGGTCAGTTTCCTCTTGGTACACCTTACGGTCAGTTTGGTCCTTACACGCCTTATCCATATTATCAATACACGTTGCCTAACCCACAACCGCCCTTCCTGGCTACTTTGGACCTGCCTGACCTATCCCGTTTAACCAACGATCCTATTTACCATGGATCCAACTGGCCACCGATTCTAGTGAAACTCTCATCTGATATCCCCAAATTTGACGGCAAGCCGGGTGAAGATCCTAAAAACCATGTGATGACATAACACTTATGGTGTTCATCTAATTCCTTAATGGATGATTCAATTCATCTTAGATTGTTTCAAAGGACTCTCACCGGTTCGGCTGCCAAGTGGTACATCGAGTTTCCACCCCACTCTTTTCCTGATTTTGGCTCTCTTGCTATGAACTTTTTGACACATTTCCAGCTGCCTATACGGTATGAGACTGGTACTGATCTTTTAACCTCGCTCCGTCAGAATACCGCCACTCATATTTTCGATCATATCCATGAGTGGTGAAGGAGACGACGTCTCATTAAAGCTCCTATTCCAGATCATCTCCTAGTAGACTGGTTTACAAAATCGCTCATTCCCACCATAGCAAAAGATGTCTCCATGAGAGGTGCTGCCACCGAAGAACAAGCCATCGCGAGTGCCCATCTGCTAGACCTGGTCTACACTCAATCTGGCACTCTGTTTAATATTCTACCTGACGCACCTCATGATGTTTAATGACCTCGCGAAACCACATAAGGGACTCCAAACTGATGGAATCATTGGATCCCTTAACACCCATCCTGCCTCTAGTATTGTTGGATCATCCAACCTTCAAGGGTCTTCCCCCTTACCAGCTTAGGCTGGCCACAGCACCACCAAGTCGACCGCTCCTGCTGTAACTAAAGAGGTGAATTCCATTTAATCAGCTTCATCTCAGAAGTTTAACGACAAAAAGAAGAACAAGGGGAAACCCAAAAATTATTCTACCCAGTAGGAACAAAAGAGCACTCCTGACGATACCAAGCAGAAACGGAAACTAAAGTATCCTTGTTTACTGTGTGGAGATGACCATTTCTCCAAAGAGTGCCCCCATAGAGATGAAGTGCAAAAGTTTCTTCGGGGCAAACCAACTCCTGTAGTCCTCAATGATCCATTTCCTACTGAAGACCAGCAGATGATTGCTCAACCCCCCTATCCCAGGGGGAACCATGCAATACCACGCATGTTATCATGCTGCATAAGGAGACAATCAATTTAAATAATCGCTCATGATCTTATGACCCGGTCCCTTCGAAGGAATCCACTGGAAGTAATACTGAAAAAGATTCCAACTCTTTGACTGATGTCACTGTACCATCAACTTCTCTCACCATTGAGAAGCCATCCTTGGATTCAATATTGCGACCGCCCAAAAGCACGATTTGAAAAGTTGTTTTCAATCCTAACGCTCGGGTGGCTCAAAATTACAATATCGTGGAAGACTTGGCACAAGCTCCTTGTGCCATGTCTACCCTGGAATTTTTGCAGAATTGTCCTAATCAATGCAAAAATATCCTTGTAGCCATCGGTGCAGTCGACCCTGATTCCTTGAATACCATCATGTTCCGACTTGACAACCTTAAGTTGAGGCTCTCACACCAGCTCGCATTCCAAGTTTCTACGAACATTGCTGGGAAGATTGTCCATCGTACCCTTTTAGACGAAGGTGCCTGCACTTCTGTCATGTCGATCGCTTGTTGGAGAGCCATCGGCTGCCCCGAATTGAATCGTTCTCCTACCATGTTGAAAGCATTCGACGGGCGTGGCTTTCAACATCATGGGCTCTTACAAGCTCTTGCAGTTGAGTTGGACGGAAAGACCGTAACCATTAATGTGGAAGTGGTCTCGGCCCTGATAGATTATAATCTCTTGCTTGGTCGCAATTGGTTTTACACCATGCAGGAAGTCGCCTCTTCAGTCTTTCGCATAGTGCAATTCCCCCACCAAGGACAGATTGTTACTATCGACCAATTAGAATTTTGTACACCAGACGCCCCTACTCATCCTGGTGACCATGTTCCTTCCATTGGACAGATGTCAAAACAGTATGAGAGTGTAGGGGTTGGCCTTTTGAAAGATTCATCTCTCATGGGTGTTTTTCCAGCTTTGGACCCCCCTAATCATGTTGCTACTGTGCACATGGTCTCCACAGAGATTTCATCTCACTCAAATGATGCTTGGCTTGTACCGGACAAAGCCACAACACACCTATTTGGAGACATAATGCCTCTTTCACCCGCTGAACGCATTTATGAGGCTATCCAATTAGCACTGGAGGACGAGTTAACTGTGGCCTCCCCATCTTGTTCTCTATGACGGATGTCATCTCTACCTGATCTCTTGCTTCATAATTTTCATTCAGATGAGTCCATCATGGAAGTAATGAATATTGACGACAGTCCATGGGATGATCTCCACCATAGGTCATCTTTTCTTCCTCCTTTGGATTATATAGAGAACAACATTCACACCCTCTTTTCACCAAATATCTACCCATCCCCTCATTCCCCCATCCTTACATGCCTTACGGATGCGGAGGGAAACTTGGCCAAAATTGAGCCAACCACCTCGGTAGACATCTCGGTGAAACCAGGGATAGTGGAACACATTCGTATAGGCCAGAAGTGTTCCCCTGAAGAAATCGCTGTTAGCACGGCCTTGTTCAAGCAATTTCAAGACATATTTGCTTGGTCCTATGAGGAGATGCCTGGGATAGACCCACGATTGTTTCTCATGAAATAAAAACCTATCCCAACATCAAACCTGTGCGCCAAAAGTTGTGATCGGTACATCCCTAGAAGATTGCGACAATCAAGGAAGAAATTGAAAAGTTATTAAAGGCTAGTTTTATTTATCTTGTCCCATTGACGGATTGGGTCTCAAACGTTGTTCTTGTGAACAAAAAGAAGGGCACCATTCACGTCTGTGTTGATTATCGTGACCTTAACCGGGCTTGTCCAAAAGGCAACTACCAGACCCCCTTCATCGACTAGAACATCGAAAACTGTGCTGGAAGCGTCATCTTCTCATTCATGGATGGCTTTTCTGGTTACAACCAGATTGAGATCAACCCAGCCGACCAACATAAGACGGCTTTCATCTGCCCATGGGGTACATTTGCATATGCAATCTCCCATTTGGCCTTAAAAATGCTGGCGCCACGTTTCAGCGGGCTATGTCGTATGCCTTCCATGATATTAAGGACTTTGTGGAACCTTACCAGGACAATCTCCCTGCTCATTCAAAGTAGCGCGAGTTCCACATTGATCATTTGACGACCATTTTCCTCATATGCAGATGGTACAATATCCATCTAAATCCTCACAAGTGTATCTTTTGCGTCGAGTCCGGACACCTCTTAGGATTTATCGTTTTGAAAGATGGGATCCGCATTGATCCCTTAAGGGTGGAGGCCATCATCAACCTACCACCCCCGACTGATGTTACAGAACTTCAAAGTCTCCAAGGGAAGGCGACTTATTTAAGATGTTTTGTTTGCAATTTTGCGAAGAAGACTCAGGGGTATATGAGATTGCTCAAGAAGGATGTCCCGTTCATATGGGATGACCAAGCTCAAAAATCCTTCGAAAGTATCAAACATGCCATCACGCATGTCCCCGTGCTCCAACCGCCTAATTATTATTGAGATTACATTTTATATCTCGCCGCTTCTGTTACCACCATCGCCATGATTTTGGTACAGGAGGATCAAAATGCCCAGGAACATGTAATATACTATGCAAGTAAGGGTCTCACCGACACTGAAACTAGATATTCACATGTCGAAAAACTTGCTTTCGCGGCAGTCATTTCCATCCAAAAGTTTCGTCACTACATCTTGTTCCGCACCACCACCATCATTGCCAACTCGAATCCCATGTACCACATACTGACACATCAGGTACTTGGGGGCAAGTATTCACGTTGGATCGTGATACTGCAAGAATTCGATCTTCTTTTCAAGAAGACCAAGTCTAAGAAGTCTTTGGTGTTTGCCGAGCTTATTTGCGACCTTCCCCGTCCTGATGCAGAAATTGAGCACAATGACTCCTTTCCGGACGAATCATTGTTTCTCATCAGTACGACTGATCCATGGTATGGAGATATCTTGTTATATCTTCAAACCCAATGCTTTGACCCTCAACTATCTTGCGACGATCGTCGTAAGATACGTCACCATGTAAAGTATTATTTGATCATCAATGATACTTTGTATTGTCGTGGCATCGATTCAATTCTTCGACGTTGTATAACTCACGATGAGGCCGAACGCGTTCTCAATGACTGTCACGCTGGGGCATGTGGCGGTTACCTCTCTGGGATGGCTACAGCCCAGAAGATTTTGCGCGCAGGATATTATTGGCCTACCATCTTCAAAGATTGTATTGAGGCCGTTATGAAATGTCCTCCTTGCCAACACTTCCATATGAAGAAGTGCACTCATCCTGCCCCACTACATCCGGTTATTGCCGTGGGCCCCTTCACAAAATGGGGCATTGATTTTATGCATTGTAAGCCTACCTCAGCCGGGGGGCATAGTTACATAATTGTAGCTGTGGATTACTTTACAAAGTGGGTCGAAGCTATGCCTACATACCAGAACGACGACAAAACCGCCGCACTCTTCATGTTCAATCATGTAATAGCGCGTTTCGGAGTTCCCCAGGCAATTGTTACCGATCATGGTCCCCATTTCTAGAACCATATGGTTGTTGAACTGAGCGATAGGTTGGGTTTTCACCATGAAAATTCGACACCCTACTACCCGCAGTCCAATGGACAGGTTGAGGCCATTAACAAGCTCTTGAAAACTATGGTCCAAAGGATGGTAGGGACACATAAGTCCAATTGGCATAACATGGTCTTTTCATCATTATGGGCCTACCGAACTTCCGTCAAAACCGCCACAGGATTCACTCCTTTCCAATTGGTATATGGATTGGAGGCTATCCTACCGATAGAGTGCGAAATTCCATCTCTACAACTCGCTGCCGAACTTCTTCCTAACATTACTGCCAAGGAAGAACGTCTCTTGCACTTAGCAAAACTTGACGAGTCTCGCCAAGATGCCGCTCTTGCTAATGAAGCGCACAAGAAACGCATCAAAGCCCAATACGATAAGTCAGTTGAACCTCGTATCTTTAATGAGGGTGACCTGGTTCTCACTTATGACTAGAAGCACGACAAACTAGGAGCAGGGAAGTTTGAGTCCATGTGGCATGGACCTTACGTTATAAAACGTGTGTTGGAAAAAGGTGCTTACAAACTTGAAGACTATGACAGAATCTCTTTGGGTGAACCCCGCAATGGGATTTACCTAAAGAGATACTATGCTTGATCTCTCATGCATAGACTTGCTTGTATATACTGTACATGGAGTGTTTTTGTGTGGTGTGACGCAATTCTTTTCGAGTGTCTTTTGATCTTGTTTCCGCTTCTTATACCATGTTCTATCTGCGTGTGCAGATGGAAACATGCTATGGATTCGTGGACGACACCAGTCGGCATACCCGTAAATTTGCTTCGGTAGCCTGGGTACTATATTCCCCTATAGGTGAGCTCATTAGCTCAGGAGGAAATTTCCTAGGGTTTGCGACTAACAATGCTGTAGAATATCAGGCAGTAATGGGAACCCTAGCTAACACTATTTCCTTGGGTATGAACCACATTGTCATCCACATGGATTCTGAATTAGTGGTTTCCCATCTTAATCGGGTTTACGCCATCTGTGATCCCACCTTACTTCGTCTCTTTAGACGAGTACATCTCCTAGAAAGGTCACTTGAATCCATTCAATACCTGCACATTCCACGAGAGTTAAACACAGTTGCTGACTCGATGGCCAACTTCATTTTGGATTGGTACATCACACACACATAATATTCATAATATGTAAAAGCATTCACAACATGTCAATAATGTAATGTATAAAAGAAAACATGTAAACAAGATCACATCATTAATCATTTTTAAAACACATAATGTATAAATCGCCGATAATATCTGTATATATATATACCGCTCAAAAGTAGTGCTGGTACAAAATCTGAAGCATGATGGCTTTCAGTGAGTCTCTACAAAAATCTGAAGCATCATAGCTTTCAGTAGTACAAAATATGAGGCCTCTAAGCTCTCAGTACAAGTATAGAAGTGTCATCAGGTCTGACACCTGACCCGTACACCACCCCTAGCTCGAACAACTTGCTGTTGCTAGGTGAGGAAACAGTCCATGGTCCGAGCTACCTTGCGGAGTAAGGCGTTGAAGCGCACGGATGCTCCAACCCCAAATCTCTGCATGGGCCTCGGTAAGTCATCAATAGCTTTCTCAGGTACCTCCACGGTCAGCTGGGACAGGTTCTTGTACACCTCCTCCATCTCCTCGATGGCAACATGAGTACCTGCAGGAATGACTACCTCCCAGCTTCTGTCTCTCCTCGCCAAAAGGGAGAGACCCACCGGCCATATGGGGCCCACATCTGCACACACATATTACATACTTATCAGCATCACATAAAAAAATGATATAATATACAAAACTAAAAATACAAGGGTAGTGTTGTTCTCACCTATGTCACCCCATGCTGCACCCTCCGGCAGCATCAAGTCGGGATCCTCTCAGAATTCCATACCGCTGTATGGAAAGTCCTCGACCATGAGTAATTGGCCCTCTAGCCAGTTGAAAAAATTGGGACCAAAGCTAATGATGGGCCTGCCACCATGACAGGTCATGACCTCAGCCCATCTGAGCATATGGGGATCCCTGGGCTCCCTGTCATCAAGTAGCAACTGTGGACGTAGAAGAGGAATCCACTCTAAGAGGAATGATACTACGATCGATCCATACCCAAACTGCTTGAGCTCCCCTCACCGACACTTGGTCAGCTGAGCTCGGATGTTTGCAAGGAGACCCTCGCACCAGTTGAAAACCATGGGGGACATACAATCCTCCGCATACAGCATCTGGGTCCGAGTAGCTATGTGTGGGGCTTGGCTACCCACCACCCTAGTAATGGTAAGCAATATGGTCCGCAGTGGGTGGCTCACCACATCCCTGATGATAATATTCCCCCTGGAAGGTCGAGAGCTAGCGATACAGTGCTGCGATATCAGGTCCTCAACTGTACGGTCACTGGCCCGTGTCCTAGTAAGATGTATAGTGTCCCCTCTTCGGGACAAACCGGTAAGAAAGTAGATATCCTCAATGTCTATCGTGAGGATATGCTCACCTACCACAAAGTATTGTTGGGTCGCATCCCAACTCTGGAGCATGTGTGTCAGTAGTGGGATCTGGGATCTCAAAGAACTTCAGTAACCCACAATTTCTCAAAGTTTCCACGCATTGTGGATCGTTCACAGCTTGTTCATCTTCTACTTCATGTTCTCTCTCTCGCCACTCCAATACCATATTGGCTAGCTGGTAACCTGCCAAGAAGGACATTTTAACACTGTTAGGTCCTACTTCAACCTTCACAAGCCCAATTTTTGGATTCTTTTTTGATGTATGGATTATGGTTATCCACCGTCGCACTGTACGTTTAGGTATAGTGCAATGATGTCGCACCTCTCGCATTCGAGGCTTGCGACGACTCGGTCTCGTTGTAGGTCCCGAAAGGGCAACCTGAGATGAGCCGAGGGCACATAAAGCCCTCCATAACACCATAAAAAACCCAAAAAATGGACCTAAAAGAAAAAACTAAACCACTAGAAAGTTGCTGGATGAAGTTTAGGCCTACCTGATCCAGACGGTTGGTGAAATGGCAGATCGTAGCTCCTGAAATCGACAAAGGAAGTTTTCTCTCCAAATTGGCACTTCTCCACCCAAATTGGCAATTGAAACAATGTTTTCTATTTTTGGCCCATATTTCTATTTATAAATAGAATGGAATATTCCTTTTCAAATATTTTGATGCTTTTGGGCCATTTACTATAGTTTCGACCATTTGTCATTATATTTGGGGCTATTTGACACTTCCTCTAGTGTACGGGAGTCGTAAAGTGGTCTTTTGTGCCGTTTATCGCATCACCAATGGTAACTATAGGTATGAACACCCCTTTGAATGTTTTGTCATTATTATTTTTGGTTAGTCGTAATTATTGCATGAGGATGAGTTTACTCTTCGTTTGTTCTCGTACTCATAGAACCATGAGAGCAAGTACTGAGTTATGATTTATCACTTTTCCGGGCTCGTTAAACTCCCACGGAAAAGGACACCCCCCGGAGTCTACCGTTAAGCTCTTTTTAGGCTCTCGAAAAATGAAAAGATTTCCAAGCGAACTTGTCGCGTTCATTCGTGTTAAAGTATTTGAATGGTCATCTTCTTGGTGATAGTTTACCCCTTTTTCGGAGCAGGAGGTACTAATTACGAAAAAGGTATACTCTGGCCAATCATGACTGGAAGAGTCCTCTCCCGCGTTGTTTTACCCTTTTTCGGGCGATGAGGCTAACTTTATGAAAAAGGACCATTGGAGTCTTCTTTAGTTCTTTTTAGACTCTCTAAACATGAAATGATGATCGATTTTACCTTCTATGGACTCGTTAAAATTTTCACATTGAAGGGCCCATCATGGGACAAACCCCTCCTATCCTAGGTTCGAAAAATATTTGGGATTGGACTCATCTATGATATGAGCTATACCGAGCATCTGGTTACCCTCATCAAGCTCGTAAAAAACACATGAGGCACTCATCATTCATGATGGGGAAAAAGGAAAGTGTTTGTGTTACATACCTTAGTGGCAGTATGTAGTCGTTCTTGAACATGGCACTCATCTGCATTTGCATACAATACTTGGGTCATCTGTTTGTCTATGAGTCCCCGCTTACTTTCTGAGTCTTGTTACTCCTCTGAGTCATTCGTAGAAAGCTTCCATTATCAGTTGCATTAGAAGTTTGCTTCATTCTGATTATGTCAATACTAACAAGTCATGCCATGCCCATGTTCAAGAACACATTCACTACCTATCATCTACAATCAGTACACATGTCATCATGCCGTTGTTACTCTGAGTCAGTCTTACATGTTACTGTAGCATCCGATCCACTCTACAGATCTTTTTTCGTGTTTCGTGTCGATTCATGGGGGATTCATCATGGCCCTCCTTTGATGGATTCATCCTTGTCGACTTCAACACATCATCCAAGGATTGAATCTAGAAACCAACCAAGTACCTTGGCCCTGCATGCCTCAATGGTAGGTTACCTCGCTTTCATCATGAGTTTACATCATTGAATCTTGATGGAAAGATTTCATCTTGTGTTCGACTTAACTCATTTATTCACGCTCGATGATATGTACTGTGATACCTTGGGAATCATTGACATCAATGGTGATCTCCCTCACACTTGTTAACGGTTTACATCAATGATCGATAATCAAGTGGTTTCTACCATGTTCGATGTCAAGACATTTGTAATCACATGGATAGATTCGTATCATTGTGGGTTCATCTTGAAGACCCTGGGGACTCATGTTTTACCCAGGTTGCGATGGAGTTTGTATTGAGTCATATTACATGGATCCACTCTTGTATTGGTCGTGGCTATGTTATCATCTCATCATGGATCTGTGCTTGTGTCTAGTAGCCATGATTGTGTTCAGTCGGTCATTACTACCATGGATCTGCAATGTATTGGTTGGCAGACATGTTGTACTTCATATTAGATTGTCAGTTCAGATTCAATTGTACTGCAGCAATGTCCTTCGTCCATCGAGCCTATTGCCATTACTTCTTTCAAAGCAATTCACTTGTACATCCTTAACAGCTTCATGCTTTGGGGGCATTCTGTTACAACTAAAATCCACTCATTATAAGATTTAGTGTATACACCCCTAGAGATACTTGGACTAAATAATCATCCTGGGAGGATTTGTGCTCAGTTGTGCTATGTTTTGAAGGGTCGTTGCAGGTTGAACACTAGCAACCTGCGACGTCGCATCTTGCTCCACTGCAAGGTGCGATGAGGCCAGTTAATGGGAAAAAATATCTTATTCGAGATCCTTCTCATAACTTGCTCATTCAAGGGGATTATCCCTGACCTCTAGGGGAGTTGGTACTCGACCCCTAACTCTTTGGGAGGATCCCCTATCTCTCTCCTACCATCTCTCAACCTATCCTATCCATACCCTATCCACTTAGTCCTATATAAGTGAAGCTCACTCCCATCCCAAGGGGAGGAAGCCTATGGTATCTACATGCTGGTGAAATCACTCTTAGAATACCTCCATTCATGTTGGCTATAACTGACCCAGAGGTTTTCTTATAACACCCAGGTTCTTTGCGGTTTCCCTTTGACCAACAAAACCCCTTCACACTGGCCCTTTCGGCAACAACCTGCGAGTAGGTTGAGGTCTCACCCGAGGTGTATCTATGGGGTACTGCTGAATCAGGCTTCTCCAGTAAGTGATAAGTTGCTTGGATGGACGAACTGTGCAACACAACAGAGGATATGTGTTGCGAGGTGAGACTACGTAGCATGGGCAACGCTGCGGTCCGCACCACTGTACTCTTCTACCGCGGGGATTCTACTGAAGCTGCGAACAATCCAACTTTATTCTCTACTTGGATTATCTTGAAAACGCTTAAGGCACTGAAATGAATATCACTCATCCATTCATTCAGTTGCTTAACTGACTATTCCTCTAACATTCATTCATTAACTCGGGGTGCTGCGATTTGAACATATATGACTATATGATCCAATTGTGAAGCATTCGTTCATTGCATATAAGAAAGTATTTAACCAAATGGTTGATTCACGGTCTCCAAACAAAATACTAAATGTTTATCCTTCATCTGTTCATACAGAACTTAACATATCATCTCCATACTTCTCTAATGGCAAATGCATATAAAATCTCTCTTCATAACAGTATGCAAGGAAACATCTAGAAATTCATTGACAGAAAACACAAGTAAGCATTCATTTATAAGCATAATCACACAACACGAGATTTAACGTGGTTCACTCCCCCAGGTGGGTAGCTACGTCCACAGGAAAGGTTGGTAATATATTTCTTCAAAAGGGATGGGGACAACCATTCTTAGTTTGCGCACTCAGCTGTAGACTCTCCTTCCTCTCAGATAGGTCTCTGCGCACACAGCTGCAGAGCCTTTACAATCTTCTTAGCTCAGAGAGTTTTTACAATACAAAAAGTCATAACCCGAGTCACTGTAACATAATAACATCAACAACAACCCCATCCCATACATAATTGTCTTCTTAAATAGATCATGCCTCTAAGGTCATGTCTTTACAAAGTCAAAGACCTAAACCCAGAAACCCTTAGGGTTTACAAAATTGCGTTGGTTTCCCTAAACCGGCTTGCTGGCATCTGGTAGCATCTGCTTCATCGTGGCGGTTATCCACGTCTTCATTCTGTCACTATCGGTCTCCCTGTCGCACGTGTGCCAACAGATCTGTTTCACAGAACCGTTTGTCTCTAACGGTTTCTCCCACTAGGCGTGCCAAGGCGTTGCTTTCCTCAACAAACTCATGCATTGGCTGCCTTCCTAATTTGCTCATGCCCCCTACTCGACACTCCTAGAGCATCTTTCCAAAATTTAGACCATTACTGGCCCATCTGGTACCTGCACCTGATCCTTGTCCAACACTCCGCTTTACTGGCTCCACGTGTCTTGAATGATTTGCAGCACTGCTTCCTCACAGCGCTGGTCTTCGCGGTGCTTCCAAAACTCAGATGCTGCGCACAGCTTCACAGCCTGATCAAAACTTGGATGTTGTGCACAGCTCCGCAGCATCTTCAACACTTAGACAAAATTATATTTCTGAGTTGTGCTCAGCTTAGCTTTCCCTGCTTAGCAAAAAAGGTGTTACCAAAAATTTGTCCTGACCTGGGCCCAACATACACCTAACACTTACATGTGGCTCGTCCCTAAGCCACTTGTTGCTTCGGTCGTCTCACTTTGCTCCGCGACCGGTGGAACTAGTTTGGCCATGAACTCATTATATGTGCTGAGCAACTACTCCACTGCTTCTCTATTATCCTGTTCAACTTGCTGTACTGTTTCAAGCAGTGTTGGAGTTATCTCTTGTCCAATCTGTCCCTATACTTGCTCCTGGTTGTCGCGCAGTTCCTTTAGCTTATCTTCTATCTGCTGCGACACTGCTATAGCATCCTCCAGGAGTTGCTGTGATTGATTATCCATCTTAGTCTCTTTCTCTCTTAATTCCTGGACTTGCTTCTTCAAGCCTTATACTTCCTTATACTTGGACAACCTCTCCCTGGGTGGCAGAGTCTTGAGCTCTGCATCCAACTTCTCTAGCGTGGTCTGCTTTTCCTTTACTGCGGTCTTTACCTGTAGTAGCCCCTGATCCTCTTCAAGGGCAGTGAATGCCTTTGAAACTTTTTCCAAGAGATCTTGGCACTGAGCCATGCCACTCGTTATGTTCTACGTGGCGGCACTGACGACTTGCTCTCTTAACTGCTGCTCAGTTAATGGCATCTGCTTATTCAGTTTATCCTTCAACATGGCAATATCGGCCTCATAATAAATCTCTTTATCTTGCATCTACAAATTCAAGGATTTCACCTTGTCTTCGATCCTCAGAATTGTGTCTGCAGGATTATCCTAGAGTTCTATGCCTTCAATATCTTGGGCAATAGTGGATATGGTGTTCTCCAATTGTTTTCGGCGGTCCTGTTCGTCACGCAGCTGCATGTCTGTGTGCAACTCGAGCTATCTATTTGCTGCGGTGAGCTCTGCTTGTGCCTTCATCGACTCTACCGTTCGTTCATGCATCTCCTCGACGATCTGCGTGTGGATGAAGTGCAATCCTGGTAAGGGAATTTTGGCCAAGTCGAGCTCTACCCGCTCGACTCCCTTTGTGTCCAGGGTGACTTGCTCTGTCATTGGCAATGTAATAGCCAATAGGTCCACATGGAAAATCCTAGTCTTTGATGGCAGTGTTATGGCTAGCTGCGGCATTTGTTGCGAGGCTCCTTTCGACCTCCCTTCAGCTGATGCTCCTTGCGGCAAGGTTAAGCTCTTCTGGACATCATCCATTTTCTTCATGAGACCTTGTTGTGCGAGCTTGGTCTTTTGCAGATCATCTTGGATGACCTGATCCTTTTTATCTTTGTCAGTCATGAGCTCCTACATTTGCTCTGAGACCCTTTCTGCTATCATGTCAAAGTCATCTTCGTTCAACACTGTCTCAGGTTGAGTCTTTGTGTCCTTCATCTTCTTCCGCGTCTTCGGCTTTTGTGAGGTCTCAGGCTTTTTCCGCTTTCCTGTTTCTTCAGCAATCGGGCATGATAGCGGGATTGGCTCATCTTCATCAGAGTCTATCTCAACATCCATTACTTCCACATGGAATTCGACGGGCCAATCCTTCATGAGGGCTTCAATGTTGTCCTGATACATATGGTAGTTACCCGGGAACCATTCCGGCTTTTTCATTCTCTCCTTGGGTGAAATGAAGATACATCGCATGTCAGCCTGAAAATCAAGAATGAGAATGTACTTCGACGTTACCTGCTTTGTGATGCAGGCTGTCTAGGTGATCACATCGTGCAGCTGAGTGTAATACTGATAGAAAACTTCAGCTGTCGCATGTTGACGCTCTGCGTTGATGTTTTCCCAAAGGTTGACATAACGGAACCCTCTAGGATCATGGGTTTCTATATTGACACCCACATAGTCCCTTGGCTCCTTCCATCTGGAAAAGGCGATGAGAATGATCAGCCATGTGAAGTGGAACGTTCTGCCATTTTCTTGGGTATCATTAAGTTCATCCAAGAACTCATTCAGAATATATTGGCACCAATTGAACTCAGTGCCTTCAGCCGCTGCGGCACCAAGTAATACTGCGCCCACAGGCACCTCCGGTGGCCTAGCTGTTCTGAGGATTTTTCCTACAAGTAGCTGTGTGACAAATTTTGTCGTTCTGTCTTCAATTTATTTTGTGGGGAAACCTCTTTTCCCTTTCACCAATGCATGGCTTTTCTTCATTTTCTCGACAACTTCTTTTTCCTTGCTCTTCCCTTGGAAGAACTGCTTGGGATCTTTACTGTGCTTGCTGAGGCTTGGTATGTGGTGGATTAAAGCAATGTTGACATCAATATTTTTTTCTAGCCATAGGTATCCCTGGTGGATTTGTGCCATCAGCGTGTGAACCACGTCATTAACTTTCGGTGAGCGATCAAAATGTGGCAGTCTGAGGAGGTTCAACAATCCTGATTGAACTACCCGTGTTAGCCAGCTTTGGAAACCAAGTTAAATGTGCCCTTGGCATCTTTCTTCTAACACATGTACTAGGCAGGATGGAACTGTGGGTACTTAGGCACATGGGGCTCTTCCTTTTGCATGCCTAGGAGGTCAAAATATTCCCACTTATAGTCCGGAATCTTTCCGAGAAGGTTCTTGGCAACCTCTACATGTTTTGAGATAGGCGACAATGGTATTTCATATTTAGCGGTCTTGACTAGTTTAAATACTGGGGCATCCAACAACCATGGTGATATATACTCTTGTGTCAGCTTCAATGGTTCTTCCTGAAAGACCGACGATCTTTGTGCTGTCTGGCCTATCTTTAGGATCTTTCTTCGTGGTGCAGTTACTTCTTTCCCTTTATCTTTCCCTTTGTACTGCATGATTGGAGTATGGCGAGGTGATCTATGGGATCATTGGCCTTGTTTTGTTACAACCTTCTTGGCATGGGTTTTCATTAACTCTGCAATTCCCCCGTGCTGAAAAACTCGGATTGCTTCTTGAAGTGTAAGCTCTTCTTCTCTATATGGCAGCTTGGACATTCACTGGTGAGAATAGGCAAGTGTTTTTGAGATATGATTGAGGATTGCTAACACAGGAGCGAACACATGAATATTCTAAGTGTTTGGTAACGCCCACGAGTCCTTATACAACGTTATTTATAGGCATAGCTGGGTCCTCCACGCATCTTCCAATGGATAACTGGGAATTTAATGTAGTGTCTGTTGGCCAATTTGAACGAATCCTTCGGTCCCTTCCATTGTCAGTGTGTCCAGGACGACTATATTTCCTTTAAATGCTGAAGCGGTTGCTGTAACGATCATGTAACGACTATTTTTTTCAGAAGTACTATAACAGCTATTTTTTTGAGTGCTATGCCGAGCTGCGTGGCAAGACATCTGAGATCCTGTGCAGTTACTTCGCAGTGCCAAAATTTTCCAACTGCGCGGTTCCTTTTTCTTCTCTTACTTCTTCTCTTTTTCTTCTCTTTTTTTTCCCTTTCTGCGCAGCTTCAGCAGTGCTGCGCGGTACACACATTGTTCTACTTAACATACATGTACAGACTCCTTGTCATTTCCAGTGTCCAATTTCAATTGTACCTGACACTTGGAAATCTCTTTCTCTTCTTATCATTCAGGATTCTGCGAAGCAGGGCTGTCATGATATAGCTTTAGCCTGCTTCCATTTATCAAAGTTGTTAGAGTATCACTAGCTAAATTGGCTAACTAGACTGCACCAGTGTTAGTAACATCTATTATAGTATATGGACCAAGCCAATGCATCTTAAATTTACCGGGAAACTTCATGAATTTGTTATCATACAGGAGGACTAGGTCACCTACCTGAAAGCACTTGTTCTTTAAATGGCGATCATGCCAAGCTTTCTCGCAGTCTTTCTGAGCTTGCTGGTGGAAGCTGGCAATGAAACGATATTCCTCCAACCCAACAAGGTGTAGCAACCTTTCTTCTAATGCTGTGCGGTCTGCCATCCCTGTGAACGCAGTGATCCTTAAACTAGGGACAATGTACTCCATTGGCATTATAGCTTCCTGCCCATAATCCAACTGAAAAGGTGTATGTCCTGTCAATTTATTGCATGTAGTCCTGTATGCCCATAACACAGAAGAGACGCGCAAATCCCAATCATCTCTATTTACATTGCAGACCTTAGTCAGTGCGTTCTCCAAAATTTTATTGAAAGCCTCAACAGTACCATTTGCCTGTGGATGATATGGGGTACTGCGCTGATGATGAATGTGGAATTCCTCTATATGTGCCTCAATGGTCTTCTTCAAAAAATGAGTACCTTGGTCACTCATCAAAATCTTCGGACGGCCAAATCTTGACAATATTTCTTCAAAAATGAACTGCACAGTAGTACTGGCGCTGCAGCCCTTTACTGGTTTTGCTTCGACCCATCTGGTGAGGTAATAAGTAGCAGTAATAATATACCTCACACTATTTCTTGTCTCTGATGGGTTTATAGGACCCACAAAATCAATTACCCATTTCTCAAACACCTGCAAGGTCAACTACGAGTTTAATGGCATCTCATCTCTTCGTGAAGGTTTCCCTGTCCTTTGACAGACATCACAGTTCCTGTAGTATTCTTTGGAATCTTTGTGGATCGTGGGCCACCATAGCCCTGCATGCAGTATCTTTTGCGCGGTAGCCCTTCCTACATAGTGACCTCCCGCGATCCCTGAATGTGCATCTGCTAGAATAAATGGTTTCTCATGATCTAGTATGCATTTGCGTAGGACTTCATCTGGCTTGAGTTTGTATAACTGACCTGCAATTATAGTGAAGTCTGTGGCATGCACCACTAGCTGCTTCTTCCGCTGGACAGATAGTTCCTGTGGTGCCAGCCCTAATGTCAAAAAATTAATGACATCCTTATAATAATCATCAGAAACCTGTATAGCAAATAACTGCGCATCAGGTAGACTGTGTTCAATGTTCATCGGCTCTTCTCTTGACTCAATCCTTGATAGATGATCAGGTCCCAAGTTTAGTCTACCTGGCTTAACAACAATTTCAAAATCATACTCCTGGAAAAGCAGCAACCATCTGCATATGTGCCCCCCTAACACTGGCTTATTGACCAGATATTTCAGTGCAGAATGGTCAGTGAACATAAGGAAGTGCGCACCAAGCAAGTAATGCCTAAATTTCTGTAGGGCATATACCATTGCAAGGCCTTCCCTCTCGGTAGTAGTATAGTTCTTCTCTGCTGTTGAGAGCTTTCTGCTTGAAAATGAAATAGGTTGGTCAATACCTCCTTCCCCTGGCTAAGCTAATACGATTCCCAAGGAAATGCATGATGCGTCAACATGGACATTAAATGGTTTCGTCCAATCTGGAAAGACTAAAATCGGCACAGTCACCATATTTTCTTTTAATGTATCAAACCCTTGTTCACATTCCACATTCTAGATGAACGGTGCGTCTTTCTTTAGCAACTTTTCCATTGCTACGGTTATCTGCGCATAACCCTTTATGAATTTCCTATAGTATCCAGTATGGCCTAAGGTAGAGCGCAACATCTTGATTGAGGTTGGTGTTGGCAAGTTCACAATAATGGCAATTTTTGTAGGATCCACCATCAATCTTTGCTTACAAACAATGTGCCCAAGTAGAATGCCATAAGGAACACAAAAAATACACTTCTTCAGATTCAAAGAGATCTGATGCTGTTGACACTTCTCAAGCATCATTCTGAGGTTTGCGCAATGGTTCTTCAATAGACCAAAGACAGTCCAATCATCAAAATAAGCTTCAAGAAACTTATGCATAAACTCTTTGAATGTTGCGACGACCACTCTGGAGAATATGGCAGGTGCGTTCTTCAGGCCAAAAGGCATTACTGTGTACTGGAATGATCCCCATTCCGTAGAAAAATTCATCTTATGCCTGTCTGCTAGATCAATCCTTATCTGATGATATTCGGAGAAACCATCAGTAAAGGAATAGGCCTCATTCCCTCCAACATTGTCAAGCACTTCATCTGTAAAAGGAGTGGGGAATGGGTCGTGCATAGAAGCATCATTCAGTTTTATGAGATCCACACAAATCCTGATCTCCCCCTTCGTTTTCTTGTGTTGAACGACCATGGGACTAATCCACTCTGATTCCTCGATAGGTTCAATGATTCCTGCTTCTAGCATCTTATCCAGCTCTGTGCGCACTCTTTCTTTATAGCGCGGATTTAATCTGTACGGTCTTTGCTTGATAGGATTTGTGCCTGGCTTCAAAGGTATTTTCATGACTCTTAGGTCTCCTAGAATTCCTTTCATTTCTGTAAATTTTGTCAGAAACAGCTCCTAATACTCATGCAAGGTGTCTCCGATCTTTGCAACAGTCTGATCGTCCCAATAGTCTCCGATTGCTGCAAACTTTGGTTTTTCACTTGTGCCAATATTCACCTTCTGTGTTTTTACTGGTCTGCTCATGTCTGGGATTTATAACGCAGGTCCTTCTACATTGCGTGCACCCTCCGAATTTGGTATGTTTATGTTCCGCGGATCATCATGATCATCTTCCTTGCTATCCCCATCTTCTTCAGCTAGGTTATAACATTCGATAGTATGTTCTTGATGTTTCTTCCATTCCGACTGTAGGTTCGCAGGAAAGGTATCTGCCCCGAAGACTTCCTCCAATGTCATATTTATGTGAGGACAGTCTTCCCTAAATATGTGTTTCTTAATTATTTGCAATGCTTCATGGATCATTGGGTTCTCGTCCTCAAAGCTGAAATCCTTTTGGAAGTTGGAAGTCAACATTTCCCAATCAGTGGTTTCTCTGCGCAACTCCAGGTCTAGGTACCATTTCTTTGGAATATCGTCCTCCAGGGTATGCACAAATAGGTGTACCCATTCTTCTCGTGGATTTTCCAGCCATGCCTGCGAACAGACTTCAATATGCTGACTAGGATCTCTCTGTCCATTAAACTTCTGAAAGGGTAAAGTAACCTTGTCGGCAAACTGAATCTGCATCTTAATTCTACATTGATCCCAAGTGGTCAATGTCTGCTTGTGCGTATTCCACCATCTGGCGGGTGTGTCACATAGTGCCATATCCAATGCTGGTAATTTGTGCTCATCTGCAATAGCTGCAGTGTATTCTTGGATGAAAGTATAAACATTAGTAGAACCATCATATGTGGGAATAGGATTTACCTCCTTACCGATCCAGCGCAGTGATTTCGTAACCTGCGCGCACCTTCTTGCCAATACTTCATGCATCCGGCTTTGCCAATTTTCTATCCCTGCCTCCGAATCAGAGATGCAGGAGCTGTCACATCTCCAACTGAGTGTGCCATATGCGGTAGGATTAATGTGATCTTCCTGGTTCACTGTAAGCTGGTATAGTCTATCCAAGTCTTGAGCCTTGGATTCCTCCTGAATCGGTTCGCTGTATCTGTTTCCATATACAGGATCCAACGGTGTGATGACCCTAAGATGCTTTCCCTCAAATATCATCTTCTTCATTTTTAAGTTGATAATAGCCAAGTTATCCATAGCCCAGTCAATTCCTAGCAGAGCAGGAAAAGGCTGACTATCATCCACAATCTTGATAACTTCAAAGTCTGTATGACTTTGGACTCTATCAATGTCGACTATTACATCAGCTAACCGGCCAAAAGGTATGAATTTCTCTTGGTTAGCCATTCTCAACTGGATAGGTGACCATGACAACTTTGGCCTACCCTTCTGGTGCCATGTCTGCTTAGTTAAGACATTTCCTTCAGATCCTAGATCAAGGATGCATTCATCCATTTCAAAATCTCCAATCTGTGCGGTAAGACTCATTTCTTGGCTTGTTCTTTTATGCTTCCTTATGTGATGAACTGCGCTATTAGAGGCCTTTGTTTCGGCCTGTGGATCATACTGGTTTATGAGCTTCTGCAGCTCTACTATGGCATTTTCACTTTTGAGTAACTTCATGCAGCTTCACAGGAACTCTGCAATGGAAGTGCTGACATCCGTCGCAGTGCTTGTTTTGTCATAGGCTACTGGCATGTCTTCAACATGCGGTGGTTGACTGTGCAATGGGATCCTCTGTGTTTCTGTTGCTAGCTCTCTGAAGCTATCCCGTGCATCGATAAAGACTTCCTTGTTCTTTTGTAGGTCGAGAGGAGGTATTTTTCCCGGAGCCTTCCTTATCCATTCTGTCTCACGAGGGATCTGCTTTGTGTGAGGCTCCTCTGACGTGGAAGCTTCTGCTCCCCTATCGTGGCCTATCTGAGCACCACTGCACATGACCACATTGATGCTGGAGTCTGCTTGTCTTTTCTCCACTGCGATCCACTGGACGTTTGTGTTTGGCGCATCCGTCCGTCTTCTTTTCTGCATTTCCACCTCTAGTACTGGGCAATCTTCAATAACATGCTCAAATGATTTACAATAATTGCAGGTAGTGCAGGGGTCAACACAATCTCTAGATATGTGACCTGGATGGCGACAATTATAACAAATGACCTAGCCGCGGCCTCTCCCCTGCGCCGGGACAGCATTTCTTCCTCTGCCGCAGTATCCACAACCACGACCTCTGTATCCTCCTTGGTCATATTATGCATTCTCTTGTTTCAGTTGGGTATCTTCTTATACGCAGTATAGGCCAGTGCCTCTTATTGAGTCCATGTCCCGTTTCTTTCATTCATTAGCTCATATGCGCGACAGTTGGATTCATCATGTCCAACTGATTTATAGAAATTGGAGTATAAATTTTTAGATGTTTTCACATATTTCTGTATAAGATAGTAGTCTTCAGGTCTATGTTCTGTGGTTCTACAGATTTCACACCATGGGGCCTGATTCTGATTTAATGGGTTGGGCACACCACTATTAAGATAGTTGCGGAATAATGGGCAATGCTTTCAGTCATGGTATTCTCCTTTACAACCTGTACACCAGACCTCATGTCTAGGTTCATACCTTTGTTCTTTGCCATTCTTCATGCTTTGGAGCTCTAGTGTCAGGGTGGTCAGCTGGTTTTGGATCTGAGACATCCCAGAACTAGTCTCACCAATCGGCGAAGCTTCTAGATTCATTGTGAACTCCAAGGCCTCTGCCTGCGATTCAACCTTCTGCTGCATCAATGGTAATCTAATATGGGGCAATAGCGCAGCAATGAACCATTCCTTGTGCTGTTCTGGGGCTATAACAAAGATTACTTGGTCTAATAGGGTCTTGAACTTCTGGATCAAATTCCCAAAACGTTTTAGTTGGTTTCTGCTTTATTTCTTTCAACTCGGTTATGCACTGAGATTCAGATTTGGGTTTCTTAAACTCTTTCACAAGCATAGCTTTAATTTCTGCGAGGGTTCTCGACTGTGTGGTAGAGTATTTCATGAACCAATGTAAAGCTCTGTCTTTGAAAGTGGTGATGAGCTGTGCTCTCTTCACTGCATCATCCTGGATTTGTCTTACACTCCATACGGCTTCACAAAGAAACCAGTGCTGGTCAGGGTCTTCTAGGCCAGTTCCTTTGAATATTGGAAGCTTCATATTTGTGTTTTCCATTGTGCTACTGGGTGGTGGAGCACCCGTATTAGTGCGCGGCTGCTGTAAAGGGCTCTGTGCAGTGAAAACAAATGGGATTATCGGGAAAGATGTACTGGGTTGAGTATTCTGCGCGTCGGGCTGCGTAGCGGGTGGGTTTTGAGATAATGGTGGTGTGATCTCTACAGCCGGTGGGCTCTCATGGGTAAATGGTGGTACAGCTTTGTTGTCAATGTTACACGGGATCTCAGTATCAATATGGAGTCCAGGGCCTCCAAGATTCTTATTAAATTTATATCTCTTACCACTTCTAAGATTATGTGTTTCTTCGTCCGAATCACTAAATATACTATTTACCATGACAAACTTTAAGAATATTACTGCATTCTTAAAACACCTTTCTTAGCTAATAGCATTTTAATGCAGAGACTGAGATTGTTCAGGAACTTGCCTTGGAATCCTTCAAAAAAGTATGCTTCTGCTTGGCTGTAGGATTTGAGTATGTCTACAGCAAATTTTGTTACGAAGCCTTCTAGCATGTGATCAACCCAAAAATCAATTGCGCGTGCCAATGGGATGTCTATTGCTTTGAGCTACACCGTGAGCTCAGGAGTCCACTCTGTAGGAACTCCTCCTTTAAAACAAGTTTTCTTCTCTGCGAGCCGCGAGATCCATGAATGCCGCTCTTTGCGAAATGATGCCTAGAAAATCTCGTGAATATCATTGAACAGATATCTATCCGACCACTGTGTGTCACTTAGACATAGATGTCTATTCTCTTGCATTTTAAAGTCTCCTAGGGTCTTATCCCACCAAGCTTGGATTTCTGTCTTTTTGGGATGCCAGTTGTCAGAGCCTTCCGGGAACTGGTACTCTTCATCACACATCATGATTTCAACTCATCACGGATTCTAGTGCATGAACAGAACCATTTTTTGGCTATAACTGACCCAAAGGTTTTCTTATAAGGCCGAGGTTCTTTGTGGTTGCCCTTTGACCAACAAAACCCCTTCGTACCGGCCCTTTTGGCAACAACCTGCAAGTAGGCTGAGGTCTCACCCGAGGTGTATCTATGGGGTACTGCGGAATTAGGTTTCCACAGTAAGTGATACATTGCTTGGATGGATGAATTGTGCAACACAACAGAGGATATGTGTTGCGAGGTGAGACTGCGCAGTGATGGGCAACGCTGCGGTCCGCACCACTATACTCTTCTACCGCGGGGATTCTACTGAAGCTGCGAACAATCCAACTTTATTCTCTACTTGGATTATCTTGAAAACGCTTAAGGCACTGAAATAAATATCACTCATCCATTCATTCAGTCGCTTAACTGACTATTCCTCTAACATTCATTCATTAACTTGGGGTGCTGCGATTTGAACATATATGACTATACGATCAAACTGTGAAGCATTCGTTCATTGCATATAAGAAAGTAGTTAACCAAATGGTTGATTCGCTGTCTCCAAACAAAATACTAAATGTTTATCGTTCACCTATTCATACAAAACTTAACATATCATCTCCATTCTTCTCTAATGGTAAATGCATATAAAAGCTCTCTTCATAACAGTATGCAAGGAAACATCTAGACATTCATTGACAGAAAACACAAGTAAGCATTCATTTATAAGCATAATCACACAACACGAGATTTAACGTGGTTCACTCCCTCGGGTGGCTAGCTACGTCCACAAGAACGGTTGGTAATATATTTCTTCAAAAGGGATGGGGACAATTGTTCTTAGTCTGCATACTCAGCTGCAGACTCTCCTTCCTCTTAGATAGGTCTCTGTGCACACAGCTGCAAAGCCTTTACAATCTTCTTAGCTTAGAGAGTTTTTACAATACAAAAATTCATAACCCGACTCACTATAACATAATAACATCAACAACAACCCCATCCCATACAAAATTGTCTTCTTAAATAGATCATGCCTCTAAGGTCATGTCTTTACAAAGCTAAAGACCTAAACCCATAAACCCTTAGGGTTTACAAAATTGGGTCGGTTTCCCTAAATCGGCTTGCTGGTATCTGGTAGCGTATGCTTCATCATGGCGGTTATCCACGTCTTCATGCTATCGCTATTGGTATCCCTGTTGCACGCATGCCAACAGATCTGTTTCATAGAACCATTCATCTCTAACGGTTTCGCCCACCAGGCGTGCCAAGGCGTCACTTTCCTCAACAAACTCATGCATTGGCCACCTTCCTGATTTGCTCGTGCCCGCTGCTCGACACTCCTAGAGAATCTTTCCAAAATTTAGACCATTATTGGTCCATCTGGTACCTGCACCTGATCCTTGTCCAGCACTTCACTTTGCTGGCTCCACATGTCCTGACTGATTCGCAACACTACTTCCTTGCAGTGCTAGTCTTCGCGGTGCTTCCAAAACTTGGATGCTGCGCACAACTTCGTAGCTTGATCAAAACTTGGATGTTGTACACAGCTTCGCAGCATATTCAACACTTAGACAAAATTATATTTCTGAGTTGCGCTCAGCTCAGCTTTCCCTGCTTATCAAAAAAGGTGTTACCAAAACTTTGTCCCAACCTAGGCCCAACAATTCACCTATTAGAGAACTCATACTTCCTTGGAAGGATGTGGCAATTGGCTTGGTCGGAGAAGGGCTGCTGCATTAAGTCTTGGTTGTAGTTCTATATCTCTATCATGTACTCTATTTACAGTAATACAAATTATTTCCACCAATATTGTTCATGTGTGCAATGATATTGAGTAGTTTACCTGCTTAACTGTTTACTTAGATCTCTTATTGTATAGATGTCTTTTACTAGTTTCTCTTGTTTCTTTGTCTTGACAGGTCTTGCAGCTTGGATCTAACGACTGTGATATGTGGAGCAACATTTAGGAGAAAGGATTGCAAAGTAAAAGGTAAGACATCTAGTACTCGATCCTTAAGTAGATCTAGGAGATGTATTTGTAGTATGTTCTATTTGTTCTAGACTCACATTGAGCTAGGGAGATCCTGCTCGCGTCTGCTTGAGTGGATTGTCTGATAACAGGCGGTGGGCCCCCACATAACTATGGATGAGGTGGACCTCTGCCTTTTGGCAGAGGACCACCTCATTTCGGTCATCATGTCCCACCCTTCCTTGGTGGAGGTGGTGGGGGACCACCCCCCCTGGACGCAGTGGTGGGGGAGGACCATCTCATCCTTATGGTGGAAGAGGAGCACCAACCCCTCCTGGTGGTGGTGGTGGGGAACCTTCTCATCCTGGTGGCAGTGGTGGTGGAACACCACCCTACTATGGTGGAGGTGGCGGAGGAGGTTCTTACCCTTCTAGCGGTGGCGGTGGCCCACCACCCCCTCCTAGTGGAGGTGGTGGAGGCCCGTCCTATTCTTGTTGTGGTAGTAGACCACCACCTCCTCCCAGTGGAGGCAGTGGCGGCCCATCCTACCCTGGCAGTGGTGGTGGACCCCCACCATTAGGAGGCGGCTCACCCCCTCTCGGCGCTGGAGGTGGGCCCCATATTATGGCAATGGGCCACCTTATTATGGTTATGGACCACCTTACTATGGTGATGGACCTACATTTGGTTAGGGCGGCCCATACCCCTATGGCCTCTTTCCTCTCGGAACACCTTATGGTCATTCGACACAAGGTCCCATAGGTCCTTACACGCCTTATCCGTACTATCAGTACTCACATCCTAATTCGTAGCTACCCTTTTTGGCTACTTTGGACCTACCTGACTTGTCTCGCTTGACCAACGACCCCATCTACCATGGAACTAATTGGCCACCCATTTCGGTGAAACTTCCGTCAGATATCCCAAAATTTGATGGTAAGCCGGGTGAGAATCCTAAAAACCACGTGATGACATACAACTTATGGTGTTCATCCAACTCACTACTGGAAAACTCGATCCGTCTTCGGTTATTCCAATGGACTCTCACTGGTTTGGCTGCCAAGTGGTATATTGAACTACCACTTCATTCTTTTCCTAATTTCGGTTCTCTTGCTATGAAATTTTTGACTCATTTCCAGTTGCCTATACGGTATGAAACTGGTACAGAGCTTTTAACCTCGCTCTGTCAAAATACCGCTACTCATATATCAGATCATATACATGAGTGGCAGAGGAGATGACGTTTCATTAAGGCTCCTATTCTAGATCAACTCCTAGTAGATTGGTTTACGAAGTCTCTCATTCCTACCATAGCACGGGATGTTGCCATGGGTGGCACTGTAACTGAGGAACAAGCCATTGCTCGTGCCCATTTTCTAGACTTAGTTTATGTTCAATCTGGCACGGTGTTTGATATTATTCCCAATGCACCCCGCAACACTTACGACCCCGCGAAACCACCGAAGGGACCCCAAGCTGATGGCATCATTGGATCCCTTCACACCTAGCCTTCCTCTCAAATTGTTGGTTCGTCGAACCCATAGGGTTCTTCCCCATTACCAACACAGGCTAGGCACGACACCACCAAATCATCCACTCCTGCTGTCACCGAAGAAGTGAATTTTGTTTCATTAGCTTCACCTCAAAAGTCTGGTGGTAAGAAAAAGAACAAAGGGAAACCTAATAAATATTCCACCCAGCAGGAACAAAAGAGCACCCCTGATGATACCAAACAGAAAAGGAAGTTGAAGTATCCTTGCCTACTGTGTGGTGATGATTACTTTTATAAAGAGGGCCCCCATAGCGACGAAGTTCAAAAGTTTCTTAAGGGAAAACCAATACCCACAGTTCTCAACAATCCCTTCCCTGCTCAAAATCAATAGTCAATTGCTCACACTTCTTCTTCCCAAGGAGAAGCATCCACCACTGCACATGTTCTCATGATGCGTATCGAAACTATCAACTTGAACAACCATTCTCGTTCGTATGAATCCGTTCCAGCAAAGGAACCCGTTGGAAGTAATACTTAAAAAGCTTCCACTTTAATGCCCAACATCACTGTTTCGGCTGCTTCTCTCACCATTGAGAAGCCCTCGTTTGAGTCAGTGTTGCGTCCACCCAAGAGCACAATTAGAAAATTAGTTTTCAATCCTAATGCTCGGGCTACTAAAAAATACAAAATTGTAGAGGACCTAGCACAATCTCCTTGTACTATGTCGACGCTCGAGGTCTTGCAAAACCGTCCGAATCAGCACAAGACTCTCCTCGCTGCCATCTGTGCAGTTTACCCGGATTCATCGAATACCATCATGTTCCGGCTAGAATACTTCAAACCGAGGCTCTCCTATCAATTGGCATTTCAAGTTGCTACAAACATTGCTAGGAAGATAATCCATCATACTATTTTGGACGAAGGAGCCTCTACGTCAGTCATGTCGATCGCCTGTTGGAGAGCCATTGGTTCTCCCGAGTTGAACCATTCTCCTACCACTTTGAGAGCCTTCGATGGATGTGGCTTTCAACCTCATGGGATGTTACAAGCTTTACCAGTCGAGCTGGGGGGCGAGACCACAACTCTTAACGTGGAAGTAGTTGCTGCCCCGTTAGATTATAACATTTTGCTTGGTCATAATTGGTTTTAAGCCATGACTGCAGTCGCCTCATCTATCTTTCGCATAGTACAATTCCCCCATCAAGGCCGAATTGTCACAGTCGACCAACTAGATTTCTGCACACCTGACACCATTACTCACCTGGGTGATAACGTTCCTTCGATTGGAAAATCTTCGCAAAAGTATGAGAGTGTGGGGGTTGTCCTCCTTAAGGATTCATCCCTTATGGGCGTCTTTCATACTTCGGATCCCCCAAACCATGTTGCCACAGTGAACATGATCTCCTCGCTGATTTCACTTATCCCCAACTCCACTGATTCATGGCTTGTACCTAATGAAGCCACCACACTCCTGATTGGAGACACTATGCCTCTGTCACCCGCAGAACTCATGTATGAGGCTATCCAGTCAGCGCCAGAGGACCACTTAGTTGTGGCCTCCATCACCTCTTCTCTACAATGGAAATCATTCGATCCTCTGCTATGGACTTTTCATTCTGACGAGTCCATTATGGAAATCATGAGCGTAGATGATCCGCCATGGGAAGACCTCCACCATCGTTCGTCTTTCCCTCCCTTGTTGGATACTGTGGAGAACAACATTCACACCATCTTTTCACTGAATGTCTACTCTGCTCTCAGTCTTTGATACTTTCACGTCAAATGGACTCCGAAGGAAACTTTGCCAACATCGATCCTACCACTTTGATAGACATTTCGGTTACTCCTGGTGTAGTGGAACACATTCAGTTAGGCCAGAAGTGTTCCTTTGAAGAAGTCATCGCCACCACGACGTTATTCAAGTGATTTTGAGATGTGTTCACTTGGAATTACGAGGAGATGCCTCGGATAGACCCCTCCATTATTTTACACGAGATTAGAAACTATCCTAACATCAAACCTATCCGCCAAAATTTGTGACTGGTACACCCTCGGAAGACTGTGGAAATCAAGGCAGAGATCGAGAAAATCTTGAAGGCCGATTTCATTTACCCTGTCCCATTGACAGAGTGGGTCTCCAATGTTGTCCTTGTTAATAAAAAATAGGGTACCATCCTCATTTGTGTTGATTATCGGGATCTCAACAAAGCTTGTCCCAAGGACAACTACCCGACTCCCTTCATCGACCAGATCATCGATAATTGTGCTGGAAGTGTCATTTTTTCATTCATGGATGGCTTTTCTGGATACAACCAAATTGAGATCCACCCTGCCGACCAACACAAGACTGCATTCATCTGCCTTTGGGGAACGTTTGCATATCGTAAACTTCCATTTGTTTTTAAAAACCTTGGTGCTACATTCCAGTGGGCCATGTCGTACGCCTTCCATGATGTGAAGGACTTTGTGGAACCTTACTTGGATGACCTCCCTACCCACTCAAAGCATCATGAGTTCCACTTAGATCATCTGACGACCGTTTTTATCAGATGCAGGCGGTACAATATTTGTCTGAATCCTCACAAGAGTATTTTTGTGTCGAGTCCGGATGCCTCTTAGGATTTATTATCTCGAAAGATGGGATCCGTATTGATCCCTCGAAGGTGGAAGCCATCGTCTCTCTTCCACCTCCAACCAACATTATGGAACTTCAGAGTCTGCAAGGAAGAGCAACTTATTTACGGTGTTTTGTTTGTAATTTTGAGCAAAAGACGCAAGGATACATGATATTAATGAAAAAGGATGTCCCGTTCATCTGGGATGACCAAGCTCAACGATCTTTTGATAGTTTAAAACATGCCATCATGCATGCCCTTGTGATCCAACTGCTGAATTACTATCGAGATTACATTTTATATCTCGCTGCTACCAACACCACTATCACCATGGTTTTGGTACAGGAAGACCAGAACGCCCAAGAACATGTGATATACTATGCCAGTAAAGGTCTCATTGACACTGAAACTCGCTATTCACATGTTGAGAAGCTCGCTCTCGCGACAGTCATAGCCATGTAGAAGTTGTTGAATATTGTAACTTCTAAGAATATTATATTTGTACTTTATTATTCCGGAGATGTTTCATTCCTTCGTGAAGATCTTATTGTATATCCAGAGACGTTCATTCCTCCGTCGGATTGTTGTAACTTGGGTTATTAGACTTCCCTAATGGGGGTCGGCCCTGTATGTGTTATGTGGGTCAAAGGGTTATTAGACCACCCTAGTGGGGTCGGCCTAGTCAGTTGTAATGGGGTGATTAACCCATTGGTAAAGTTGGGGTCGACCTAGTTAATATAAAGTACAAGTCGGAGATGTGTATATATAGAGGAGGTGTGTTCCTCATTTGACACACTTCCCTCACTTGAAATGTAGCTCACTTGTGAGAGAGAGGTCTGCTATGGAGGAGGAGAAGATCATGTCTTTGGTTTGCATCTTTGTATATTGCTGGTCATCTATATTGAGGAAGCTTTGCTAGGTTTTCTACCCCATGAGGGTTTCCCAGGATAAATCTATGTCTCTTGTGTTTATGTTGTGCTTGTTGTTTCTTCAGTGATCCTGTATATGCTATTATTGTGAAATGGAATGTAATGCTGATATTTTCTGTCTTAGCATATTGAATCTTAACATGGTATCAGAACTAACCTGAAGGAAGGCAATGTATGGCACTTACGACACTTGCTTCACTTGCGACAATTTGAAGGTTGGGGTTTTGTATAGCAAAAACCAGTCATCGTGGAACTTTCGCTATAAATCCATTTTGGCGAAGGTTCAGGATCTAAAACCTTTACAAGTCGTAGATAAAATCCCCAGGTACCGTGTGTCCAAAGGACACCTCAGATTCGTTGTACTTTGTGAGTTATGATCAGTACAAGTTGGGGTTTCTTCCTCTTCCAGATCTTAATCAAAATCAGGTGACCTCGAAAAAAAGGTCATAACTTGGGCTAGGAAGCTCCAAATGAAATTTCATAAAAAGTGACAGGTAGTACATAGATTGTACTATCTCAGAAAACATTTTCAGAGGTCGAAGTTGAACCAGTGACACGTGGAATGCCGTACAAGTTCTCTCTCCTGTTTTATCTCATAAACAGGTCACGTTGCGACACTTGGCATAACTCTCTCTCAGAAAATCCAATTGAGGTCAGACTTGTCGAGATGGAAAGATGACAGGTTAGGCTACCACAAAGAAATTTTCCAGACCTTGTGCATTGAAAAATTCAGAGTTACAGCAAAAACAATCAGGTACATATTTATGTCAAGATAGAATTATTTTTGGAGCACCTTCATTCATGGCTTCTGGAATTTAGGGTTTTGGAGAAAGTTGGAATTTTTGGAATCGAAGTCCACAGTTGAATGCTACTCAAGAAAATCAAAATTTAGAGACCAAGATCAATTTTTTTGGTTGGGTAGAAGACCGGGCTTGATCAAACCCCAGTTCGAGATTTTGATCGGAAAGATGGAAAATTAGGGCTTCAGTAAAAGTTGGAAGTTTTGAAGTCTGTGACCACGGCTAGAAGCTCCTCATAAAATTAAGAGTTTAGAGCCTTGGATCGAACCTTTTGATTGGGAAGAAGGGTGGGATTCATCAAACCCTAGTTCGAGATCCTGTCCAGAAGATCCAGAAGTTTTGAAGGAAATTTTGAGGGGTTAAATTTTGAAGATTTCAAAATTGAAGTATGCTAGTTTGATCAGCTCAGCAAGACACATCCTTTCATGCATTCAGAAGTGTGAAAGTCAAAGTTTGAATTTTTAGGGTTTCTCTGACAAACCCTAATCGAGCTCCAGATCCAGTTTCAGGGGGAGATGAGGCTAAGGCCTTACATAAGAAGACTACAAGAAGTATTGACAGGTATGACTTAAGGAGATACAGGTATGTCTTGAAATTAGATTCTTGATTAATTTCATAATATGTTTGTCTTCATATTATTTAGGTTAGTACAATCTCAATTAATGTTAGAATTGTCTTATCACCCTAATAAAAGTATGAAGGCATGTAAATGATAGAAGACATTCATCGATTAGGGTTATATGATTGTACTAATGCATTGTGGTGTTGTATGAGGTTGATGTTGTCTGCTAACACAATACAGGTACATCACAAAAGACAAATCAAGTTCCATGACCATGACAACATGAAGACAAAGACTCCTCCATAATCTTTGATCACATAGAAGTTCGACTTATGAGGTATGTATGAATTTGTTCTATTATGCTTAACCTATGAGATATGCAGGTCCTAGCGTAGGATCTCTAAATCATTGAAGAGAACAAAGAAGATATTGATTAGGTATGTTAGACATAACTAATCAGGTATACTAATCTAGGTATGTTTTCCCATATCAAGTTAGAATCTTACCTTGTGTTAGGATCCCTTATATAAGTATACTTGGTATGATTGGTTATGCTTATTCATAAAGTTAGAAATGTAAGTAATCAAGGGTTTATGCATATTATGTCTCTTATCTTGATTGATGATTTAAACCAGAAGAGTCCTATGATCAAACAAGAATATGCATGAGTAAAATAAGACTTCCTTGAAACCTTGAATACTAATGTTTATTATCTATGATCATGACTATACATATTCAAGATTATTTAGAATTATAATATTGAGAATATGATTAATGAATGTATGTTTGTGTATGAGATCATGAGGATGACACTAGTGCACACTTGAGCATGCACAGTGGTAAAGAATGAATAGAAGTTCAAAAGACATATAGAAGATCAAGCGGGAGGCAACCACACAAACATAAAAGATAAGTATTTGAGTTGTTATTTGAAATAGTAAATGATATTGCTTGTAATAGTTGTATACATATTTGTATTCCTAGAATATATCATGCTGAGTGTAAACATTCATATAGCATTGAACAATATACTACTAATATGCATATGATTGGTAAATTGGACAAACATTCCATTGTTGCTTGTCTAGAATGAAACCTCTTTGCTGACATGCTGAGAGCTATGCACACTCTCAATAGTATGTTCTGGTAGAGATGGAAGGCATCTAGATAGCCACTGTATGCATACAGGATATGGAAAAGTGTTGTGCCAAAGTATTGGTCAAGATAGTTGCATAAATATGTAAATGATATCTGTATGCATAATAGGTTATCGTGTCAATATGATTTGATGATTATGAAGTATTACTAATCATGTACTTAATTTTGATTTGTAGGAAAGATCATGACGAATGATGAACACTGAACAAGTGATGGATGTTCAACAAAATATTTACAAATCAAACACACTATAGAAGGCTCATGGCTAGAATATTCTCTTAGAGAGAGGAAGAGAATCATGATGAGATGTTTGCTCCAAAGTGGCTAGATAAGACCATTATCTTAATAATGTAATTGAAGAAGAAGTGCAAATCAAGGATTCAATTGAAGAAAGCTCTGTTCGGGTACCTAGGATCAATAGTCAATTGATGAGCTTAATGATCACCCTGGGTGATGTGGATCTCAACCTTTGTTACAAGGTTGAATATGGTTTCTATACATAGATGACATGGATGCAAGAAGGAACTCACCACAGAGTTCGAATGATATTGAGGCTCATGTCAGTAGACCCATCTAACGAGAGATGGAACCGATATATATGCAGAAGATCACTCAAATGTAGAGTGTGAATGATGTTCAGTCACAAAGGGAGAATTGACAGTTTCATGATAAGCTTGGGCTTTACCAAAAGTAAAGCTGATCCATTACGAATGATGAACCTGTCATACTATTACTGTATGTGGATGATCTATTTTTACAAACAGATCATGAAAAGCAAGAAGAAGATGGCTACAGAATTGAAAATGAAAGATATCAGATTGATGCATTACTTCCTAGGTCTGGAAGTATGGCAAGGCCCAGAAGGAATCTTTCTCACCCTGGGAAAGTATGCTGTGGAAATCTTGAGAAGAATTTTTATGTTGGAATGTAAAGCCATGGCCTCTCCCATGGATTCCAACTTGAAGATGTTAGCTGATGACTCATTCGAGTTAGTGGATGTGACTTTGTACAGACAGATTATTGGGTCATTTATGTGGAACCTAGGTATGTTCACCAGATAGCCGCAAAGCATGTGATGAGGTACCTAAAGTATATGATAGACTTTGATCTATGTTATCTTGGAGATCATGACTTTAGATGGCTACACAGATATTGATTGGGCAGAAAGTGTATCAGACAGGAAGAGCACATTGAGAGGATTTTATTATCTGGGATCAGCCATGATCTCATGGTTTAGCAGGAAGCAGTCTAGTGTGGCTCTCAGCACAAGCGGAATACATGGCTGCTTGCTCTGCTAGTTGTGAAGCGGTATGGCTTCAGGATTGTTTGACTTAGAGATAGACCCAACTGTGATCCTTTGAGACAAACAAAGTTGTATCAAGATGGCAAAGAATCCAGTGTTCCATGATAAGTCAAAGCACATAGATATCTGACATTTCTATATACAAGATATGGTGCAGAAAGGAACTATAAAGTTCAAATTTGTAACAAGTTACCCATGTACTAACCAAACCTCTACCTCAAGTAAAGTTTGAGTATTTCTGAGACAAGCTTCGTAAGACCCTCCTCGAAAGGGGGAGTGATGTGGTCATTTATGATGAGATTTCTTGCATCGACAAAGAGGTCGATGATGTGGTTACCTATATTGGTGATGCCAACAGAGAGGTTGGTGGATGGTCCTTAGACAGGGTCTAAGTTGACAAGGGGATTGCATCATCCTTGAACACATGTTCTAAAAGGATCCGTAGACATATGTCTCCGAGAAAGAAGAGGGATTGCATCATCCTTGAACACATGTTCTAAAAGGATCTGTAGATGTATGTCTTCGAGGATGAAGTCTTTAGTGGACAAGTGGGGATTGGATCATCCCTGGAATTTAGTCCTAAAGAGATTCGTAGACGTATGTCTTCGAGAATGAAGTCCTTGGTGGACATGTGGGGATTGGATTTTCCCCGGAATTCGGTCCCTTGAATTGAACCGTAGAAATGATGTCTTCAAGAATGAAGTCCTTGGTGGACATGTGGGGATTGGATCGTCCCCAGACTTTGGTCCCTTGAATTGAACCGTAGACATGATGTCTCTGAGAATGAAGTCCTTGGTGGACATGTGGGGGTTGGATCGTCCTCAGACTTCGGTCCCTTGAATTGAACTGTAGACATGATGTCTCCGAGAATGAACTCCTTGGTGGACATGTGGGGATTGGATCGTCCCCGGACTTTAGTCCCTTGAATTGAACCGTAGAGATGATGTCTCCGAGAATGAAGTCCTTGGTGGACATGTGGGGATTGGATCATCCCCAGAATTCGGTCCCTTGAATTGAACCGTAGACATGATGTCTCTGAGAATGGGGATTGGATCGTCCCCGGACTTCGGTCCCTTGAATTGAGCCATAGACAAGATGTCTCTGAGAATGGGGATTGGATCGCCCTCGGACTTCGGTCCCTTGAATTGAGCCATAGACAAGATGTCTCTGAGAATGGGGATTGGATCGTCCCCAGACTTCGGTCCCTTGAATTGAGCCATAGACAGAGGTCTCCGAGAATTGAATGATAGGACTGGATCGTCCCTGGACCTCGGTTCAAAAGGTACATGATAGGACTGGATCATCCTTGGACCTCGGTTCAAAATGTATGTGATGGGATTGCATCATCCCTAGACATAAGAATTGTCTTAAAGTGATAAGGATTGATCATCCTGGTACTTGATATGGATTGTATGATCCATGGACCTATGTCCTAAAGAGAGCGGGATTGATCATCCTGTAATATGATCATGTGTGTTGCAGGGTATGCTGCTATTATTAGGATACTTGTATTGATGTATTGATACTTGTATTGATGATGTGTATTGATGAGGATACTTGTATTGATAAGGATACTTGTATTGATGATGTGTATACTTGTATTGGTGTGGATACTAATACTAATGATCTAGATGATGATGCTGCTGATCGTGTTGATCTAGATGACGATGATGGTGATCATGTTGATCTAGATGTCGATGCTGCTGATCGTGTTGATCTAGATGATGATGTTACTGATCATGTATATCAAGATGATGATCCAGATGCTATAGATCGTGATGATCCAGATACTATAGATCGAGATGATCTAGATGCTGTAGATCATGATGATATAGATGCTGTAGATTGAGATGATGTGATGATGATGCTGATGATCATATGATGATGATGCTAATGATCATATGATGACGATGCTGATGATCGTATAATGACGATGCTGATGACCGTGTGATGACGATGCTGTTGATCGTGAGGATCCAGATGATGATGATGCTGTAGCTGTTCGGGTGCTGCAGAAGACTCAGTATTGAAGATGTTGATGTTCCAGTATTGAAGATATTCTAGTAACTAGTTGAGTTACTGATGACGTTGAGAAAGCTCCCAATGATTTATAGATGTATCATGTATGATGTAGTCAATGACTCCTTTCTCCTGCAGATGTTTTTATAATATCCTTCTCGTTAAGGGGGAGTGTTGAATATTGTAACTTCTAAGAATATTATATTTGTACTTTATTATTCTGGAGATGTTTCATTCCTCCGTGAAGATCTTATTGTATATCTGGAGATGTTCATTCCTCCATCGGATTGTGGTAACTTGGGTTATTAGACTTCCCTAGTGGGGGTCAGCCCTGTATGTGTTATGTGGGTCAAAGGGTTATTAGACCTCCCTAGTGGGGTCGGCCTAGTCAGTTGTAATGGGGTGTTTAACCCATTGGTAAAGTTGGGGCTGACCTAGTTAATATAAAGTACAAGTCGGAGATGTGTATATATAGAGGAGGTGTGTTCCTCATTTGACACACTTCCCTCAATTGAAATGTTGCGCACTTGTGAGAGAGAGTTCTGCTATGGAGGAGGAGGAGATCATGTCTTTGGTTTGCATCTTTGTATATTGCTGGTCATCTATATTGAGGAATCTTTGTTGGGTTTTCTACCCCATGAGGGTTTCCCAGGATAAATCTGTGTCTCTTGTGTTTATGTTGTGCTTGTTGTTTCTTCAGTGATCCTGTATATGCTATTATTGTGAAATGGAATGTAATGCTGATATTTTCTGTCTTAGCATATTGAATCTTAACAGAAGTTCTGACACTACATTTTGCTTCGCACCACCACCATCATCGCTGATTCAAACCCCATGTACCACGTTCTGACTCGTCAGGTACTTGGGGGAAAGTATTCACGCTGGATCGTGATACTGCAAGAATTTGATCTTCTTTTTGAAAAAGCCAAGTCAAAAAAATCTTTGGTGTTTGCTGAGCTCATCTGTGACCTCCCCCACACTGATATAGAATCTGAGCCCAATGACTCCTTTCTGGATGAGTCATTGTTTCTTATCAGTACGTATGATCTGTGCTATGGAGATATCACATTGTATCTTCAAACCCAATGTTTCAGCCCCGAATTGTCTCGTGACGATCGACGTCGCATACGCCACCATGCAAAGTATTATCTCATCATCAATGATACTTTGTACTATCATGGTATTGATTCTATCCTTCGACGTTGTCTGACTCATGATGAGGCTGAACGCGTTTTGAATGACTGTCATCCTAGGGAATGTGGCGGTCACCTCTCTGGGATGGCTACAGCCCAAAACAATTTGTGCATAGGATATTATTGGTAGTATATCTTCAAAGATTGTATCGAGGCTGTAAAAAAATGTCCTCCATGCCAACATTTCCATATGAAAAAGCACACCCATCCCACCCCGTTACACCCAGTTATTGCCGTTGGCCCCTTTACTAAATGGGGCATCGATTTCATGCATTGTAATCCTACCTCGGTTGGGGGGCATAGTTACGTCATTGTAGCTATGGACTACTTTACAAAGTGGGCCGAGGCAATGCCTACATACATGAACGATAGCAAGACCACCACACCCTTCATGTTTAATCATGTAATAGTGCGGTTTGGAGTTCCTTAAGCGATAGTTACTGAACATGGTTCTCACTTTATGAACCATATGGTTGACGACTTGAGCGACAAATTGGGTTTTTTCCATGAAAACTCAACACCATACTACCCACAGTAAAACGGACAGGTTGAGGCCATTAACAAGGTCTTGAAAACTATGGTTCAACGTATGGTGGGTACGCACAAGGCCAATTGGAATAATATGCACTTCTCCGCACTTTGGGCTTATCGAACATCCGTTAAAACCACCACTGGATTTACTCCCTTCCAACTGGTGTATGGATTGGAGGCAGTACTTCCTATTGAGTGCAAGATTCCATCCCTTAAGCTCGCCATCGAACTTCTCCCAAACACTACTGCCGAGGAAGAACGCTTCCTCTACCTTGCTAAGCTCGACAAGAATCGCCGAGATGCCGCTCTTCCCAACGAGGCTCATAAGAAATGCATCAAAGCACAGTATGACAAGTTGGTAGAACCTCGCACCTATAGCGAGGGAGATTTGGTCCTCACATATGAACAAAAACATAATAAGTTGGGGGTAGGAAAGTTCGAGTCCATGTGGCATGGAACTTACATAGTGAAATGCATCTTGGAGAAGGGAGCTTATGAGCTTAAAGACTACGACGGTATATCTTTGGGTGAGCCCCGCAATGGGCTCTACCTGAAGAGGTACTATGCCCGAGTCTTTCATGCATAAGTAATTTTGTATATACTGTACATGGCATGTGTGTGTTTTTGTGTGGTGTGACGCTTTGATTTTTGCGTGTTTTAGGTATTGTTTCATTTCTTATACCATGTTCTGTCTACATGTGCAGATGGAAACATGCTATGGATTCGTGGACGGCACCAGCCGGCATACTCGTAACCTTGCTTCGGCAGCCTGGGTACTCTATTCACTTATCGGGGAGCTCATTAGCTCATGGGGAATGTGTCTAGGTTTCACAACCAACAATGCTGTAGAATATCAAGCAGTCATTGGAACCCTAACTGATGCCATTTCTTTAGGTATGGACCACATTATCATCCACCTGGATTCTCAACTAGTGGTCTCTCATCTTAACCGAGTCTATGCCATCTGCGATCCTATCTTACTCCATCTCTATCGACGAGTCCATCTCCTGGAAAGGTCCTTCGAGTCCATTCAGTACTTGCACATTCCATGAGACGCGAACACAGTTGCCGATTCTATGGCCAACTTCATCTTAGATTGGTACATTGCACACACATAAGCATGTTCATGAACTATTAAAAGTAGACATAACATGTAAATAACTCATTTTATATAAGCAAACACATGACAAGACCACACCATTCATTCATTTTAAACACATAATGTATAAACCACCGGAATGTCTGTATATATATATCATCATAAAAAGTAGTGCTGCTACAAAATGTGAAGCACAACAGCTTTCAGTGAGTCTCTCCAAAATCTGAAGCCTCACAGCTCTCAGTAAGTACAAACAATTTGAGCCCCCAAGCTCTCAGTACATACATAGTAACAACATAAGGCCTATCGCCTGGCCCGTACAACCCTGGGTCTAATGGCTCTAGCCTGCTGAGTGTGGAAACAGTCAAATGCTCTCACAACCCTGTGAAGAAACGTGCAGTCGCTCCAACCGTGTACACCTGCATGGGCCACGACACCTCATCTACTGTCGGCTCGGGAACATCTAACGTCAACCCACTCAGGTTGGTGTAGACTCCATCCATCTATGCAATGGCAGCATGCACAGCTGGACCCATGACTGCTCCCTCTCCTCTCTCTCTCCTCACAAGAAGAGAGACTCCTACTGGTCGTATGGGGCCCACATCTGCACACATATGTTGTTAACTCATCAGCACTATAACAATTTTTTTTATAAATATGCAAAAATTAAAAAGTACAAGGGTTTATTGTTCTTACCTATGTCTCCCCATGCTGCTCCCTCAGATAGCGGCAAGTCCGAGTCATCTCTAAAGTCTGTACCACTATACGGGTAATCCTCTACCATAAGCAACTAGCCCTCTAGCCAGCTGAAGAACTCAATACCATATTAGATGATGGGACCCCCACCATGTTAGGACATCACCTCTGTCCATCTAGCCATGTGTGGATCCATAGGATCCCTGTCATCCAGTGGTACCTAAGGGCGCAAGAGGGGAACCCGTTGCAATAAGAACGAGATCACTATCGAACCATAGCCAAACTGTTTGAGCTCTCCCCGTCGACACTTGGTTAGCTGAGCTCGCATGTTTGCGAGGAGTCCCTCGCACGAGTTGAATATCTTCGGAGACATGCAGTCCTCCACATATAGCATCTGAGACCTGGTGGCTAAGTGAGGAGCTTGGCTCCCTACCATCCTCGTAATGGTGAAAAGTATGGTGCAAAATGGACGTTCTTGCACATCTCTTATGGGAATCTTCCCACTAGAAGCATGAGTGTTGGGAGTACAGTGGTGTAGGATCATGCCGCCCACAATCCGATCACTTCCATGTGATCCAGTAAGAAGCACATTGTCCCCTCTTTGAGACAATCTAGTCAGGAAGTAGATGTCCTCGACATCTATGGTAAGCACGTGCTCACAGATCATGAAATATTGCTAGGCCGCATCCCAACATCGGAGCATATGTGTCAGTAATGGGATTTGGGCCCTCATGCCATGGATCTCGAAGAACTTGAGGAGCCCATAGTTCCTTAGTGCTTCCACACATGTGGATCATTTGTAGCCTGTACATCATCTATCTCATGCTTCCTTTCATGCCACTCCAAAACCATTCTGGCTGCTGGTAACCTGCCAAAAAGGGAGTTTAAACATTGTTAACACTTGCTTCAACCACCAAAACTTAGGTTTTGGGCATGGTTTGTGTTTGGGGTTGGACGTTTCCATCATCGCACCTCGTTATTGCTGACAATGCGACATCGTCGCAATCCATCCATGCGAGCCTTGTGACGACTCAGTCTCGTCGTAGTTCCCGAAAGGGAAAACTGTGATGACCTGAGGATGCAATGGCCCTTCACAAACCAAGCTAAAACCCCAAAAAATGAACCAAATTCAAAAATGTAAACCACTGCAATTATGTTGGATGAAGTTTTGAGTTACCTACTCTGGACAGTGGGTGAAATGGTTGCTTGTAGCTCCCGAAATCGACGAGTGAAGTTTTGGCTCCAAATGGCACTTCTCCTCCCAAATTTGGCAAATGAAACAGTGGTGACTATATTTGGTTTTTGTTTCTATTTATAAACAAAATGGAATATTCCTTTTTTAAATATTTGATGCTTTTAGGTCATTTTCTATAGTTTGGGTCAATTTCATCGCATTTGAACACTTGGTTGGCTATTTGACCTAGTTTTTGAGTGTGCAGGGGTCATTAAGTGTCTTTTCACGCCATTTTCACATTGGAATGATAAACTCAGGTATGAACACCCCTTGTGTGTTTTTGTCGTTATTTTCCATTCATTAGTTTGTAATTATTTTATGATGATGAGCTTACTCTTTGTTCTTTCTCGTGCTCTTGAAACTATGAGAATAAGTTATTGAGTTACGATTTATCACTTTTCCGGGCTCGTTGAACTCCTACGGAAAAGGAACCCCCCATGAGTCTATCTTTAAGCTCTTTTCAGGCTCTCGAAATACGAAAATATTGTCAAGTGAACTTGTCGCGTTCACGCTTATTAAATAATTTGAATGGTCATCTTCCTGGTGATAGTTTACCCCTTTTTAAGACCAGGGGGCACTACTTACGGAAAATGTATACTCTAGCCAATCATGACTGGAAGAGTCCTCTCCCGCATTGTTTTACCCTTTTTCAGGTGATGAGGCTAACTTTACGAAAAAGGATCATTGGAGTCTTTTTTAGTTCTTTTCAGACTCTCTAAACATGAAATAACGACCGAGTTTACCTTCTATGGACTCGTTAAACTTTTACATTGAAGGGCCTGCCACGGGACGAACCCATCCTATCCCAAGTTTGGAAAATATTTGGGATTGGACTCATCGATGAGATGAGCTATACCGAGCATATGGTTACCCTCATCAAGGTCATAAAAAACACATGAGGCACTCATCATTCATGATGGGGAAAAAGGAGATCTTTTATGTTACACCCCTTATCAGTGGCCATATCTAGTCATTTCTTGAACATGGCACTCATCTGCATTTGCATACTACACTTGGATCATCCGTTTGTCCTCAAGTTTCACCTATTTCCTGAGCCTAGTTACTCCTTTGAGTCATTCAAAGAACGCTTCCATCATCAGTTGCATTAGGAGTTGGTACCATAACTTGTCAAGTCAATACTGCCAAGGCATGCCATGCCCATGTTCAAGAATACTCTCACTACTCAGTATCTGCATTCAGTACACCTTCCATCCTGTCGATCTACTCTGAGTTAGTCTTGCATGTCACTGTACCATCCGATCTTCTCTACACATCCTTTGTCATGTTTCATGTCGATGATGGGGCATTCATCATGGCCCTCCTTCGATGGATTCATCCTTGTCGACTTCAAATCATCATCCGAGGATTGAATATAGAAACCAACCAAGTACCTTGGCCCTGCATGCCTCAATGGCAAGTTACCTCGCTTTCAACATGAGTTTACATCATTGAATCTTGATTGAAATATTTCATCTCGCGTTCGATATCAACTTATTTATTCACACTTGCTGATATGTATTGTGATACCTTGGGAATCATTGACATTAATGGTGATCTCCCTCGTACTTGTTAATGGTATACATCAATGACTAGTAATCAAGTGGTTTCTACCATGTTCGACGTCAAGAAATTTGTAATCACATGGATAGATTCGTATCATTGCAGGTTCAGCTTGAAGACCCTGGGTAGTTATGATTTACCCAGGTTGCGATGGAGTTTGTATTGAGTCATGTTACACGGATCCACATTTGTATTGGTCGTGGCCGTGTTATCATCTCATCATGGATCTACGCTTGTGTCTAGTAGCCACGATTGTGCTTAGTTGGTCATTACTACCATGGATATGCAATGTATTGGTCGACAACCATGTTGTATGTCATGTGAGACAGTGTACTCAGAGTTAGTTGTACTATAACAATGTCCTTCGTATGACAGGCCATTTCCATTCTTTCTGTCAAAGCATTTCACCTGTCCAAATTTCAACAGCTTCATGCTTTGGGGGGCATTTTGTTACACCTAAAACCCTAAAGTTTCATTGACTAATTCATTTACCTGGAAGGGATACCATTGTATTTTTTCTAGGTTTTGAGAGGTCGTCGCATGCTGCACTCATGCAACCTGCGACATCGCATCTTGCTCTATTGCAGGGTGCGACGAAGTCAGCTAATGGAAAAAAATAGGTCCTTCTAGCTCATTTTCGAATCCTGCTGACTTGGATCCTTATCCTTGACCTCTTGGGGGGATACCCTATCTCTCTCCTACCATATCTCAACCTACCCTATCCATACCCTATCCACTTAGTCCTATATAAGTGAAGCTCTACCCCTCTCCAAAGAGAGGAAGTCTATAGTGTCTACATGCTGGTGAAATCAAACTTGGAGAGATCTCTAACTCATCCATTGAGAGACTCACACTTCCTTGGGAGGATATGGAAATTGGATTGGATGGAGAAGGGCTACTACATTAAGCTTTGGTTGTAGTCATTCTTACCTATGTACTTTCCCTATATTTACAGTAATATAAACGCTTTCCACCAATATTGTTTATGTGTGATGATATTGTGTAGTTTACTTGCTTAACTGTTTACTTAGATCTCTTATTGTATAGATTCTCTTTACTCGTTTGCATTGTTCTATGTGTCTTGATAGGTCTTTCGGCTGAGATGTGACGACCGCGAGGCGTGGAGCAACATCCAGGAGAAAGGATTGCGAAGTTAAGGTAAGACATCTAGTCACTTCATCCTTAATCAAATATAGGAAAGTAGTTTGTAGTCTGTAATATTTTTTCTATACTCACATTGAGCTAGGGAGATCCAGCTCGCATCCGCTCAAGTGGATTGTTCGTCAAACACCATCATACTCCAGGCATACTATGCTCAAGTTTACTGAAGAAAAATGAGAAGAACCTGAGGTTCGAAATGGAGGTCTGCTTCATTGAAGGACAAGTATGTTGAGTACCTTACATTGAATGATGAATTCATAAGAGAGTTACCATTCAAAGAATTTTGTGATCTCTAGTACAAGTCCAACCCAAGAGGAGGCTTCAGAATGCAAAATCAGAACTATGAACTCATAAATGCCATTGGTAATATTTCTTTACCCTATTTTGATGGTTCACAGGATTGCATTGCTAACTCTTGGATTCAGAAACTTCACACATATTTTCAGCTGAATCCTATGGCTGAAAGAGATGCCATCAAGATGGCTAATCTATGCTTATATGGAGAAGCAAATGACTGGTGGTTTCATGGCCTAAATACTCTTGTGCATGACCAAGTGACCACCTATGAAGAGTTCACAAGAAGGTTGGCTGAAAGGTTTGAGAGAAGAGACCCTGAGATCACCTTTAGAGAAATAGCACATGTGAAGCAAACTGGAACTCCTAAAGATTACATCTCTGAGTTCCAAAAATTAGCTGTGATGGCCTCTGATATTTCAGAAGCAAGGATGATCTTATTGTTCATTGAAGGGTTATCAAAACCTTTGAAAGGATTGGTGAAAGCTTACAGACCCCCTACCTTGCAAGATGCATTAAGTCAAACCAGAGACTTGCAATATTCTCTTCCCAAAACCGGATTTCCTCCAAGGACTATTGGTCCTACTCAATTCAAGAATCAAAGACCACCAATGAAGAGTCCTATTGGAAATTTCAGAAAGGATATCTATGCTAAGGACCGAGATGAGCTGAGAATAAAGAAACTATGCTTCACCTGTTAGGATCCATGGTTCTAGGGCATAGATGTGCCAAGGGAAAGGAACACTACATTGAGGTCAACTCAGAGAGCAAAGCTGAGGAAGAAGAAGGAGAGGCCCCAATAGATGCATAAGTTTCATATGAGTTGACAAAAGAAGGACCTCACCCTGATGTTGGAAAGATTGTAGTACACTCAAAAGTACCTCGCTACCATACACTCATATTCAAAGGAGTCGTTCAAGGACAATCTGTCACTATGTTGATGGATGGAGGAGCTACATAAAACTTCATTGATTCAACTCTAGTTGAAAGAAGGAAGATACACACTAAAAAATTTGGAGGCTTCATTGTTATCATTCTAGGTAATCATACCATGAACTATTGCAGATGGATTCCTAAATTGCAGATTTGTATAGGAGAAGATACCATTACATATAGCTTTTATGTTGTTGATGTGGTTGACAATAACATGGTTTTGGGAGTACAATCGTTGCACTCCATTGGAAAGAATTCAGTAGACTACCAAGTTCCTTAAATGGTCTTAAAGGGAGAAAATGGAAAAGAGATGGTGTTGAAGGGAGTCAACACTTATCCCAAACAAGTGGTAAGTTCCCATAGTATGAGATCTATTCTAAGGCATGGATACATTGAATGGGATACAAAATGCCTAATCACCACAAAGGGAAACTCATTCGAAGTGGCCCATTATCCTAAATATATTCAGAAGCTACTCCAAAAACAAGTGGTAAGTTCCCACAGTATGAGATCTATTCTAAGGCATGGATACATTGAATGGGCTACAAAATGCCTAATCACCACAAAGGGAAACTCATTCGAAGTGGCCCATTATCCTAAATATATTCAGAAGATACTCCAAAAACATAAGAAGGTGTTTGGGGATCTTCCTGATGGTAGGCCTCCAGATAGAGGAGTGGAGCATAAGATTGAGTTGGAGATAGGAACTTCACCTATCAAGGTGCATCCCTACAAGCACCCAAAAATATTCAAGGATGATATAAAGCGAACCATTAAGGAACTGCTTGACTTGGGATTTATTAGACCAAGTTCAAGTCCTTTTGCCTCATCAGTAGTACTTGTGAAGAAGAAATATGGTACCATGATGACGTGCATAAATTATAGAAATCTCAACAAGAATACTATCAAGAATAGATATCCTATTCCAAGGATTGATGAGCTTATGGATGAGCTACATGGGGACTAGTACTTTTCTAAGATTAATCTTCGATTTGGCTACCATCAAATCGACATGAAAGAAGAAGACATACATAAGACTTCTTTTTGGTGTCACCATGGGAACTTTGAGTTTTTGGTTATGCCTTTTATCCTAACACATGCACCTGCAACTTTTCAATCTTGCATGAACAAAGTGTTTAGCAAGCAGCTTCGTAAGTTTGTACTTGTCTTCTTTGATGATATTTTGATCTATAGTAGGAATCGAGAGGAGAATTTACATCATTTGGATATTGTACTAACAATCTTGGCTGATAAATATTTTTATGAAAATATAACCAAGCTAAGTGTGAGTTTGGAATGACTAAGATTTTGTATCTTGGTCATGTGATTGGCCAAGATGGACTTAAGGTTCACATGGAAAAGATCCAAGCTATTCTAGATTGGCCTAGTCCTAAAAATCTCACTGAATTGAGAGGATTCATTGGGATATGCACCTACTATCGGAAGTTTGTCAAAGGGTTCTCCAAGCTGACATCTCCTTTGACAGATCTCACTAAGAAGGGAGCCTTTCATCGGTCGGAAGAATTTGAAAAGGTGTTCAACAGAATGAAGGAGGTAATGAGCACTTGTCCTGTTCTTGCACTTCCATAATTTTCTCAACCTTTTGTTCTTGAGTGTGATGCTTCAGGGAATGGTATTGGGGCTGTCTTGATGCAAAATAAGCATCCCTTGGAATTTGAGAGTAGAAACTTGCAGCTACATGAATGGTTGTATTCATTTTATGACAAAGATATGCTAGCTATCATGCTTGCGCTAGTCAAGTTCATACAGTATTTGGCGGGAGGCAAGTTTATCATCAAAACTGACCACAACAGTTTGAGGCACTTCTTAACCCAAAAGGAGCTGAATGATAGACAACCGAAATGGGTAAGCAAGGTCCAAGCATTTGATTTTGATATTGAGTATAAGAAGGGTAAGATGAACATTGTAGTTGATGCACTTTATAGAAAACCCACACTTGCACTGCTGAAATTTCAAGATGATTGGAAAATACATCTTGGGGTAGAATACACCAAGAATTAGTTTGCTTGTGATTTATGTGATGTATTGATTCATTATGATGCTTATAAGATTATTAATGATGTCATTTATTATAATTATAGGATCTTTGTAGTTCTAGAATCCATACTAAAGAAAAATATTGTTGAAGCTTCCCATGATATGCCTTTGGCAGGGCATCTGGGGTTTGTGAATACCTACAGGAAAGCGAGGGAAAGGTTCACATGGAAGGGAATAAAGAAAGAAGTGATGGAATATGTTAGATCATGTGTGGAATTTCATCAAAATAAAGTAGATCATACTCACCCAACATGGCTCCTACAACCACTCTCCATTCCTGAGCAAAAATGGGAGAGTATATCAATGGATTTCATCACGGGGTTTCCCAAAATCCAAGATAAAGACAATATTTTTGTTGTGGTTGATAGGTTGACTAAATATGAAAATTTATTTGCTGTCAAAACTAATATTGCAACCAGCCAAGTGGCTGAAATTTTCATCAAAGAAGTCTTCAAACTTCATGGCATACCCAAATCCATCATTAGTAACAGAGACAGTAAGTTTACTAGAAATTTTTGGCAAGAACTGTTCAAGCTAGTAGGTACAATTTTGGACATGAGAACTAGATACCATCCACAGACTGATGTCCAAATAGAGTGTGTGAACCAATGTCTTGAAGGGTACCTAAGAAACTATGTCACTGGTCAACAAAATTCATGGACCACTTGGCTCCATCTGGGAGAATTTTGTTACAACACTACTTTTCATCTTTCGATTGGTATGACTCCTTTCAAAGCTCTTTATGGATATGATGCACTTACTTTTGATGATATGATATTTGGTGATTGTAAGACACATAAAGAAAAATATTGTCTCCAAGAGAGTCAAGACATACTTAGGACTCTCCAGGACAACTTGTAGGTAGCACAGGATCGACAGAAAGTACATGCAGACAAGCATAGAGTTGAGCAAGCCTTCCAAGTGGGAGATCTGCTATATTTGAGGTTGCATCCCTATAAACAATCATAATTGAATTCTAAAGGGGATGAGAATTTGAATCCAAGGTTATATGGCCCCTACCAAATTTTGAGAAAGATCGGGGAATTTTCTTATGAGCTAGAGTTTCCTTCGGGAAGCCAGATTCACAATGTTTTCCATGTGTTATGTTTGAAGAAAGTAGTAGGGAAGCAAGTCAAAGTTTCAAAAGACTTGCCACCCCTTGATTATGAAGGGTATTTGGTTCTGATCCCTGAGAGGATTCTAGAAGTCATAAAAAATAATCTAAGAAGCAGGATCCTTAAGGAATTTTTGGTGCAGTGGGAAGGGATGCCTAGTGAAGATGCTACTTGGGAAGGTGAACATATCTTACAACATCTTAGTTTGAAATTGCTTGAGGACAATCAATCTTGGGTGGGGAGGACTATCATGTCCCCACAAAAATGCGTATTGGAACAAGTTCCTAACCCAACGAATCCCTTGGGTTGAGGAGACAACTTCAGTATCATGGGGTTAAATTTTGTATTCCAGGCAATTAATTAATTAGGAGTGTGCATTTAATTTTATCCAAAGTTTGTTACCCATTTGGAATAAATATTTATGGTGCATTTAATATTTATTGTTATGCTGAATAAATGGAGATAAAGCTCCACTAGGGCGCATTAGTTGATAAGGTTGGAGGAGAGACTTGAGGAAGAAGTCAAGGAAAGCACACAAGTCCAAAAATTCATCCAAAAAGAAGAAAAGAGGAATAAATTAGGAAAAGCAGCATAAATAAAAAAGCAACATAAAACAGGAAAAGCAGGAAAGTCAGAAAAGCAGGAAAGTTCAGAAAATAAGGAAAGTCCGAAAAAGAAGAAAAAGAAGGAAAGGCAAAGCAAATCAAAGCAAAAGGAAAGAAAGCAAAGAAATATTTCCTCATCCACTCAAGGAGAGCACATTCCTCATGGAGACTTGATCCCCAAGTCATCCAAGATATATAAATAATTCCATGAGCACCACATTCAAATCTTTTGTTAGTTTGAGAATTTGTATGAGTGCAATTTTGACTCAGAGACTTGGGAGATGTGCCCCTAGTCAAGTTGGGAGATGTGCCCCATATTTATGTGAGATGATGATAGCATTCAACCATTTTCATTGATATTATTTTCAGGTCATGTAGCTTATCAAGTCAAATTTGAAGTTTGTTGGCAGGCAACAACCCTCTCAATTTTTCTGCTTTGCTGAATAAAATTGATCAGCTCTCTTCTATAATTCATTATTAAAATTATTTAAGAGTGCCTTCAGAATCTATGATTCTGAAGGTACTCTCAATTAAGGAAAAGTTAATGATCATATTGAAGGTTTAGGAAGCATTTTTAGAAATTGAGTATTTTTAGCAGCTGTTATTAATTTTATATATAATCAATTTTTATTATCATTAAATATTTGATTATATATTGTTCGAGATATTTGAATTACGGCTTGTTAAATAATTCTTTGGATCAAATCAAGATAATTCAAAATGCATTTTAAACTAGTTTCAGTTAGGTTTTATTGATTTCATTTAGACTTTTGACAAAGTATTCATCATTAATTTTTGTGTTATAATTTATATGGTTAGGGTTGATGAATTAATTTAAAAATTCCATTTTAACCCTAATGAATATGTTTTAACATAGAAAACTTTATTTTTTAAAATACTATGTCATTTTATTTGTAAATAAATAATTTTAAGAGTTGTACATATGATTCTCAATAGTCAAGGTTTATTTTCATGCATCATTTCAAATGTTTATCAAAGATCCTTTGTGTTATGTTCACAATGATCAATTTTTAATCTAACACTTAGTTTTGATAAATTTTCTATTTGATCAAACTTTGCAATAGGTCACATGATGATTTGAATTATTATTTGATCTTTCAACAAGCTCATCGTGTCATATCAAAACTATGTAATTTATTCCTCTAATCTATTATATACATAAATTATGGTTTTGAATGCTTGATCTATGGTTTGAGGTTAATTGGATTATCGATCCTGGTGCTTTGTTAATTTCATGAAACCCTAGAAGACATTACTGTTGGTAATGTGAGGTTTCATATTGCTCGAATCAAACAGTACGATCAACCTCCACGTATGACTCCTTCCTGTAAAAGTTTGGTGGCGACGTGTTTGGTACAAGATACGAATTGATATTTTGTTAACACATGTTCAATGGACATTAACGTGAAATTATTACCTTGATGAGATGTTTTCATATTAACACCATCCTATTTGATACTCATATCACATTCATGAATACATTTGATTTCAAATATTGGGTAATTATTTCAGGTCTTGTCAAACTGTTTGATGAATGCATGCGTTGGTTTGATGGTGAAGTTCTCACACACAGAAACGAGTCTAGGGTTACTCTTTAGCTTTCCCAAGAGTCACATGAGGGTTTTTATCATGTCTGCACATTCATGTATCCCTATTCCCTCTGTTTTCACCACACCGTATCATTCTCTGTTGAAAGAAGAGCCTGTAATTGAGCAAATGGATCCTTTGAGTCGATTTGAGGTTTCTGGACCCGAGTTGTTGGAATCCGACTAGGAATCTACTGCATTGTTTGAGAAAAATGGTTGGAAACCATTCTTCTTCGAATTTAGTGGTCACAATGTGGAAGTAGCCCAACAGTTCGCTCTTTCATTCGATGGAAGTATTGTTTAGGTGGGAGATTTACAGTTTATGGTTGATGAGGAATTTATCTCTAGGGCCACTAATCTTCCACGTTCTAGAGAATGCTGGTTCAAAGGGTCAAAGGTAGATAGAAAGAAATTCAAGCATTTTCTCCTACCATTGTCTAAGGAACATGCCCATCTCCAATTTGGGTTTCCTGTCAAATACTTGAAAGATCAATGGAAAATTCCTTTTCAAATCATCTCCAGGCACATTTCTTGTGATGGCCGCTATTTGCATATTCAGTTATATCATCTTAGAATTTTAATGGCGTTAAAGGGTCAGAAAATGAATTTTCCTTACTTCTTGCTACATAGTTTGTATAAAATGGCCGCGACAGTTCAGAAAACCATTGGTAACCTAGACCATAGCCTTTTTCATTATGGATTGATTAAAATTCTATTTCAATATCAATTATCCAATGTGAATCGAACCTGGGATGAATTCCTAGAACAAAATGAGTTTGGGTTAGATCAATTATGGCCCACTACTTTGCCTAAGACTCGAACCAAGAGGAGAAGGTCTATTCAAGATGATTTCGTTGTACCAAAATGAGAAGGACTTGATAAGTTATGTTTAGAAGCCGAAATGGAAGAAGTAGACATACCTAATCTTCAAAAACAGTAAAAAGAAAATAGCATAGTAGAAGATAACGATGAAATCCCTTCTCAGGTTGAGTCTGATCATCTGGATTTTGTTGATTCATTTCTAGATACAAGCATAGAAAAAATGAAAATTAAAACGAAGGAACAAAACCTTAGTTTTCCTTACAGAAGTTGTTGACTTAGACCCAATCGACAGGGGTTCCCATCACTATTGACAGCAACCCACCGCGATCTCCCTGAGCACCAGCCCAGACAGGTTTTGGCTTGCCCAGCAACACCTGAAGAGCAGATGAGGTCTCACCCGAGATGATCAAGGGAGAGTGGACGGAACCATGTTTCCACCGAATGAAGGAGGATAATTGCGGCAACAATTACTCAACTTATCACAACATCCAAAATAGATCTATGCATTCAAGATTAACATCAATTGTATTCATAGCATTATTTAACAGAGTCATTCATCGCAACAAAACAAATATAACATTAAAAGGTTAACTTGCAGCAAGAAATCATCACAACAGGTGTTAACGCAAAAGGTACGTAGGGAATTTCACCAAACAGTTTCGTCATGTCATATTGCTTCAGAAAAACCCTTATACAACATCTCTGCAAAAACCAGATCTCAGAGATATCTCTTGATCTCATAACATATGCAAAAAATGCCTCTCTCTCCTCTCCTACGACCTACCACTTTCTGTCTATATATAGGCTTCCGCCTTTACAATGCTTGTCCACTTACTAACAACTTCCTAACCGACTCCTGGACAATTGACCCAAAATCTAACTGACACGGTCCAAATGACCCAAAAACCCGCCTACTGTGGTACAATCAACTCAAAATTACATCTCATATGGTCCAATGACCCAAAAACCCACATTCTGTGGTACAAATGACTCAAAAAGTACATAAAATAATGCAGCCTTCTTCCTTCAAGACCTCTTCTGACGTGTCGCAGCATCGGTGATTGTTAAATTTTGAGCATTAATTCAAAATACTCTAGGATCTTTGCTGAGAGAATAACATATATAGTATATCAATGCATGACAATCACAATATGACAAGAATCACAAGAATCAAAAGCATAAGAGACAAGAGACACAGAGTTTCCGTGGGGAAAACCCTAAGGTGAAAAACCCCACAAATTATTCCGAGATAGAGAGAGCAATGGCTCAACTAAAGTACAACCAAATAACACTGAGATAGTCTCCTGATAGCAGATGATCCTCCTCCTCACTAGTGCGCCACTTTCTAAGTGAGAGTGAGTTACTTTTTCGAGTGAGTAAAATAGAGATCTCCGATCTCTATTTATACTAACCTTTTTGCCCAGTGACCTTATGGGGCCGACTTGTCTAGCTAGGTACATCCACATTATAATATATATAATTCAGGGCCGACCCCACATGGTGGTCTAATAACCCATCAGCAAGTACACACACTTGCGACACTTGTCAATCCACATGACGACACTTCCTTATAGAGGAATGACACATCTCTTATAAGGGTACAATAAATATATATGAAATACATAGATGAAATACATTCTGAAGTTACATATACATCAACACTCCCTCTTAAATAGGAAGGTATTTCTCGACATAGATCTGCTAGACAAGTCTTCTTCTCGGGATCATCGTCATCAACATCATCACTACTGCTACTATCTCAACCAATCTCTGACTCTACTCGTCATAGGAAGTTCTATAGAGCTAGTCCTTTTTCATACTGGATGTAGGCCCACCACCTGCAGGTCTTCATCATCACTGGCCATACTGTGGAATCCTCAGGACTTATTATGTGCGTCACAAAACCTGGCTACAGCATCCCAGGCTATTACGAGCACACAACTCTACCTGTAGGATCTCCCAGGAGCACATTACATGTGACCCATCACAAAGCCTGGCTGAAGCATCCCAGGCTATTACGAGCACACGACTCTACCTATTGGATCTCCCAGGAGCACATTACATGTGATCTCACCACAAAACCTGGCTGAAGCATCCCAGGCTGTTATAAGCACACAGCTCTACCTGTCGGATCTCCCAGGAGCACATTACATGTGGTCCACCACAAAACTTGGCTGAAGCATCTGAGGCCTTTTTCATCCTGTCCAGATCTCCCAAGAGAAAATTACATGTGGTCATGGTAAAACCTGGCTGAAGCATCTGAGGCCTTTTTCATCCTGTCCAGATCTCCCAGGAGCAAATTACATGCCATAGGAAAAAACCTCGAAAGAGCATCTGCCAGATATCCCAGGTCACCGAATTACATACCATAGGAAAAACCTCGAAAGACTATCTGTAGATCTCCCAGGGCACAAATTATATGTCCTCCCAAAGCAAAACCTCAAAAGAGCATTTGCCAGATGTCTCAGGGCACCGAATTACATGCCATAGGAAAAACCTCGAAAGACCATCTGCAAATCTCCCAGGGCACAAATTACATGCTTACCTGCACAACCTGATCCACGGCCACAAAGTATCATCTGATACTCACCATACATCATCCTGATGTACACATGATCATCCTGATCATCATCACTGCAACATCTTGCTGCATGTCATCTGGAGAAGCTCGTCATCCAAGATCATCCTGATCATACAATGCATCCATCTGATGCACAACAAGTATCTACCTGATACATATCATCATACATAATGTATCCACCTGATACATAGATACATGATCCACACAATGTATCCATCAACATTCATGATCTACTTGATCATACCTGATACATATCAATATACATGATCTACCTGATCATACAATGTATCCACCTGATACATATACAGATACGTGTTCCAAGCATCCAACATGATGCATATACAAAATACATACAAATGATCCAACCGATCATATCCAGCATCCAACATGATGCGTACATACATATAAATGATCCAATTGATCATATCCAGCATCCAACATGATGCGTACATACATACAAATGATCCAACTGATCATATCCAGCAGAAACTAGAACATCATCCTGATGCTCATCATCATCCAGCGCTTACATCCACAGCCATGTGAAGGATCCTCCTTCCAACATGCTTGGAATGGCTTCAGCAAATGTGTCCATCACTTCTTCCTCGAAGTGTCCTCGATCTGAAGAATGCCAAGCCTCTCTCTGAAGTACTCGAACTTCACCCTGGCTAGGGGCTTTGTCAGCACATCTGCAATCTGCTCGTCCATCGCAACATACAGGAGCTTCACAGCTCCTCTCTGCACCATATCCCTGATATAGTGATATTTGATCTCTATGTGTTTCGACCTGTCATGAAACACTGGGTTCTCGGATAGCTTCACACAACTCTGGTTATCACAAAAGATACTAGTAGCACCCAACGGGAGATCAAATAACTCAGACAGTAGCTTCCGTAGCCATACTGCCTCACAACTAGCTGAACAGGCTGCAACATACTCTGCCTCAGCTATACTCAGTTCTACGCAGGATTGATTCCTGCTAAACCAAGAGATCACACCTGATCCCATACTGAAGCAGCACCCAGATGTGCTCTTCCTATCTACAGCAATGCCAGCCCAATTTGAATAAACATAACCCTGTAGGTTAAAATTTTGATTCACCTCATATTTGAGCCCATAATCCACTGTACCCTTCAAGTACCTCAGAACATGCTTTACAACAACCAGGTGAACACTCCTCGGATCTGTCAGGAACTAACTCAATGTGTTCACAGCAAAGCAAATGTATGGTCTCGTGTTCGTCAGGTACATCAAGGACCCAATCATCTGACGATACATAGAGACATCAACCGGCTCAGATGAAGCATCACATAGAAGCTTCAGATTCGATGCCATAGGTGTGGCCATGACCTTGCAATCCATCATCCCAAATCTCTTCAGGATATCTACTGTGTACTTCCCTTGACCAAGGAAGATCCCACCTGCACTCTGCCACACCTCCATACCTAGGAAATAATGTATCATTCCCAAATCTTTCATATCGAACTCAGCAGCAAGCTTCCTCTTCGTATCTGCAATTAGTCTGTCATCTCCTATTACAAATAAGTCATCCACATATAGGAGTAGAATCACAGGATTCCCTTCCTCAACCTTGTAGTAAAGGTTGGAATCCGCTTTACTCTTGGTAAATCCCAAACTAGATAGGAAACTGTCCATCCTAGCATACCAAGTTCTGGGAGCTTGCTTCAAGCCATATAATGCTTTCCTCAATCTGCACACATATGACTCCTTGTCATGTATTTCAAAACTGAGTGGCTATTCCACATATACTTCCTCTTCAACTACACCATTCAAGAAAGATGTCTTGACATCCATTTGGTGTATTTTCCATTTCATTGCTACAGCCAGGGCAAGTACTGTTCTGATGGAAGTATACTTGGCTACAGGTGCAAAAGTTTCTTCATAATCTATTCCCTCTTTTTGAGAGAAGCCACGAGCTACGAATCTTGCCTTGTATTTCTCCACACTGCCATTTGCAGCATGCTTGATTTTGTAGATCCATTTGGAAGTCACAACAGACTTCTCTTTAGGTCTTGGGACAACATCCCAAACATCATTCTTCATTATTGATTGGTATCCCTCAACCATGGCATCCTTCCATTCTTTCTTTTCCGCTGCTTCTTCATAACTGGAAGGCTCTTTGTTCATAATGTCACAGAGCAAAGTAACATAGCTGGTCTGTGATCTGGTTCTCTTCTTTGCTCTGTGTTCTTCTTCTGGAATGCCAAATCTTTCTGCATCTTGAATGAGCTCTCTAGCCCACGCAGGTTTCCTCTTGTGAGAGTTATCCTCATGGGGTGGATCTACAGGTTCTTGTGGATCTTCAAACTCACGAACAACTTCTGGAACTGCTTCAGTCATGGTAGTGTCTTGAAATCTTGTTTCCTTAGGTTCTTCATAAACTTCGATAGGCGCCTTCCTTGATTTGATGAATGCTGAGTTTTCATCAAATGTTACATCCCTGCTCAGATCAATCTTCTTGAACCCTGGAAAGTATATTATGTAAGCCTTCGAGCTTTCATTGTAACCCACAAAGATACCCTTCTTTCCTGAAGGATCTAGTTTAGTACTCTTTTCCTTCGGGACATGAGTGTATACTGGACAACCAAATATTCTGAGATGACTAACTTCAGGTTTCTTACCAGAAAAGACCTCTTCTGGTGTCTTGTTGTCCAATATCTTGTGGGGTGTTTTGTTCTGCACATATACTGGTGTTCTAGCTGCTTCTGCCCATAGATGCATAGGTAGATCCTGGTCATGTAGCATTGTCCTTGCTGCTTCCATGATAGTTATGTTCTTCCTTTCTACAACTCCATTTTGTTGTGGATTATAAGGAGCAGTCAACTCCCTCTTAATCCCTGAATCACTACAAAGCTTCTTGAAGTCACCTGAGGTGAATTCTCCACCATTGTCGGATCTGAATGTTTTGATCTTCTTGTCATTTTGATTCTCCATCAAGGTTTTGAATTCCTTGAACTTATCAAACACCTCATCTTTGTTCTTCAAGAAGTATCCCCAAGTTTTCCTGGAGAAGTCATCAATAAATGAGACATAGTAAACATACCCACTTAGAGAAATGGATGACATAGGACCACATACATCTGAGTGGATGATCTCCAAGATATCCTTTGCCTTACTTTCACTGCTTGGGAAAGCCTTCTTAATGTTCTTACCTTTTGCACATCCTTTGCAAACACCTTCATGTTTAGTCTTGATTTTAGGAAGACCCTCTACAGCCTTGCTTGCAATTGGAAGTGCTCGATAGTGCATATGAGCAAGTCTTCTATGCCAAAGTTCACTTGGATCCATGGATTCATGTACCATGGCATGTTCAGGTTGTCCCTTCAATTTATACAAACCTCCCTCTTGCTCTCCAATCACTACTGCATCATCTATGGTCTTTCCCTTTGGCCACATTAGAACTTGGCCATCCACAAATGCAACCCTCATACCTTTTGCATCCAATGCAGAGATGGAGAGTAAGTTCTTCTTGAGCCCAGGTACATAAAGTACTTCTTTCATCTTCAAGGATTTTCCAGAATCTAGGTTGTAGGAGGCTTCACCACTTCCTTTGATTGGGTATTGATAATCATCCCCAAGTTTCACCTTATGGGGTGATTCATGTTCAGATAGATTCACAAAAGATTCCTTAAACCCAGTCATGTGTTTGGAAGCCCCACTATCAATCAACCAATCATTACAACCATGGGAGATGGTACCTGTGAGAGCAGAGATTATAACATACTCTTCTTCACTTGAAGAGTCATCATCTATCACTTTCTGCCCTAGCCTTCTTCTTTGGGGGTTCATCATCCTCAGCAGCATGAGCATGAAACCTTCTTTTCCTACCCTTCTTCTTCCTGTTGGAGTTGATGTTGTCCTTCTTCTTCTTGGGACAATTTATGGCAATATGTCCTTTCTCATTACAGGTGAAGCATATTCTTCTTTCTTTGAAGTGATGTGAAGATTTCTTGGAGTGAGATGGCTCTCTCTTGGACTTCCCTTTCTTGGTGTGAGCTGTGAGAGCTTGATCTTCATTCCCCATCTTTTCTTCTCATCCCACAAGCTTTGCTTCTTCTTGTGAGCATTCTTCCCGTAGTCTACTGAAGGAGATCAACTTCTTCCTTGCACAAATTCCTTGGATAAAGGAATCCCATGACCTGGGTAGGCCATTTAGAGTGGTCACTACCACTTCACCATTCTCTACCATTTCATCCACTGCTTCTAGTTGTTCCTTGATCTGGGAGACCCTTGAAAAATAAGATTGAATGGTTTCTCCATTCTGAAACTTTACTCCTTTCAATTGGTTCCGCAGGGTCATCTTCTGATTTATGTTCTTCCCTTCAAATAGCTTGGTCAAAGAGTCAAACATCTCCTTGGGTGTCTTTAGAGAGGACACATGGGGTATGAGATGATCTTTAATGGAATCAACAATGATTCTCTTTGCCTTGACCAAGTTCTTCTTATGCAATACCTTGGCCTCTTCATCCTCTGGGATAGGGATGTCTTCTTTCACATATGAGTCCAACTCATTCTCTTCCAGGATTAACCTAATCCTATACTTCTAGGCTCGGAAGTTATCAGCCCCTTCAAGCTTATCCTCAAGCTTGGTGTGGAGAGACATCTTAAAGAGTACTTCAAATGGAAATAGAAAAGATTTAGATCTTACCACTTGAAATGCTGAAAATTGGATCTGGTCCTGGATTAGGGTTTGTCAGAAAAACCCTAAAAATTCAAAATGTGAATTTTAAATTTCTGAAAGGATAGAAAGACGCACCTTGATGAGCTGATCAGGCTGGTGCATTCAGAATTTGAGATCAACAAAGTCTTGCCCTTCAGAATTGCCTTTTTGTCCTCCCAGGTTCATTGGGGAGAGCCCTGAATTAGGGTTTGAGTTTCCCGGAGATCTACCTAGCCAAAAATCTCGATCCAAAGCTCTAAACTTTGATTTTTGCAAGGAGCTTCCAGTTGTGTCTTCAGATTCCAGAAATTCCTATTTTTGTGGAAACCCTAATTTTTAGGGCCAAATCTGAAAATGCTCGGAATTGAATTCTAATTGGACATATAGATGTGCCTTGATGAGTAGAGTCAATCTACTATACTGATTTTCAAAAATATGTAGAGAGAAACCCAATAAACAAAGAACTCAAGCTTCCATCACTGCAAAATGTCTTCTTCTCAGGTTAGCTCTGATACCATGTTAAATTTTGAGCATTAATTCACAATACTCTAGGATCTTTGCTGAGAGAATAACATATACAGTATATCAATGCATGACAATCACAATGTGACAAGCATCACAAGAATCAAAAGCATAAGAGACAAGAGACATAGAGTTTCCGTGGGGAAAACCCTAAGGTGAAATACCCCACAACTTCCTCAGAGATAGAGAGAGCAATGGCTCAACCAAAGTACAACCAAATAACACTGAGATAGTCTCCTGATAGTAGATGATCCTCCTCCTCACTAGTGCGCCACTTTCTAAGTGAGAGTGAGTTACTTTTTCGAGTGAGTAAAATAGAGATCTCCGATCTCTATTTATACTAACCTTTTTGCCCAGTGACCTTATGGGGCCGACTTGTCTAGCTAGGTACATCCACATTATAATATATATAATTCAGGGCCGACCCCACATGGTGGTCTAATAACCCATCGGCAAGTACACACACTTGCGACACTTGACAATCCACATGACGACACTTCCTTATAGAGGAATGACACATCTCTTATAAGGGTACAATAAATATATATGAAATACATTCCGAAGTTACATATACATCAACAGTGATGCTGTGATTCTTCCTTACCAAACCGCTTGCCAACATGCCCCCAAAACAATCTTGTGGCTCGCCCTCGAGCTACGTCAACTGGACATGGTATACTCTATGGTCTTCATGCTACAATGGATGAACTATAGTGCTGCAATTGTTCTTGCTGTCTGGATCGCGTGGTGTTGTCCTACTCCTTCTGCTACACTGATCATTTGCTCCCTGTCATGTACTTCTTGCATAAAAGTGGACTTTTCTCGGCTTACTGTCATGGACCTTGAAAACTCATCCTCCAGTCTCGAGAGACCAATGGTAGACGGAGAGGAATTTTTCGAGCAGCGCTAGGATGTAAAACAGGCTAGTGGTTCTAGCACATCTTTTTCACACCAGTAAGCACATGTTACAGGGACCCGAGGGCTACGACCCCCCCTTTTTGTGTGGTCGCAGGGACCACGAGACTTCGAACCATCACCAACTTCCTAGACATCTCAGACGAGACTTCATGCTTGTAAACTCTGAGTGTCCAAGGCGTAGATTTCTCCAAATGCTCATGTACACTTGTTGTTTGGGCCCTCAGCGCACCTAGTGTGCTACCACATGAAATGAAATGGATCATTTCCATAACCTCCTTGGAATTCCTAACTTAGATAGATGCCTGACCCTCTCGTAACATAACCCCTTTTAATCGGAACAACCTCTGTGCTCTTACTATCCTCGGGTTCCTATATTTATACATCGCATTTAGTCGTTCATTTGCCTCGGCAATCCTTTGCACCACCTGCTCATGCTCTAGGGTAATCATAATATTTCATTGTTCCATGTGAGTATTAGCCGGACTTCGGAGCAATCATACTTCTGCCTGTTTCCTTGCGTGCAAAAATGTGCGAAGCATCATCCCCCGGACCCTTTGGCCATGCTGCCATGTTGGATGCCACGTGCCAACCATGGAAACCATCATGCTAGGTGCCGTCAGCCATGCTGCCTCGGTGTATTCCTTATTCCAAACGTGCGTTCTTTTGGCACAATTTGAATCAACGAATGATCATATCTGCACAAAAGGAAAAAGTCCCATTTGCATAATAATTTATGATGTGACCCAGTCGCAACGCTGCCACTTGTTGCGGTTTGCTCCTAGCTTGCCGCAGAACCCTCCCTGCTTCCGCCTTCTATTGCTGTTGGTGCACCACCCTGCCGTCGATCAATCTATACTTGTGTGTGTGTGTGTGTTTTTTTTTTCGATGTGACTCAGGTATCGCACTGTTCCAAGCCCAACCGATAGGGCTTCAACCTGCTACCATTAATCAACTTGGGGAGCATCACTCCATCCAACTGCTGCAACTGTACCGCTCCTCCTAAAGTGATGCTACTAATGCGATATGGACCAAGCCAATGCATCTGCAATTTTCTTGGATGTTTCATAAACTTGCTGTCATACAACAACACCAAATCACCCTGTTGAAACTGTTTGTTCTTGATGTGGCGATCATGCCAAGCCTTCTGGCGATCCTTCTCCACACCCTGATGGAAATCAGCGATAAAGCGATCTTCCTCCAGTTGAACTAACTACACTAGATGTTCCTCTAATGCTGCCGCAAAATCCATGCCTGTCATTGCTATGATGCCCAGACTTGGAACAATGTACTCCATGGGAATGATTGCTTCTTGTCCATATACCAGCTTAAATGGTGTCTGACCCATCAACCTTTTACATGTGGTGCGATAGGCCCACAATATTGCTTGGATTTTGAGATGCTAGTCATCGTGGTTCGCATTGCACACCTTTGTCAACGCATGTTCCAATATATTATTGAAAGCTTCCACCATGCCATTTTCCTGCGGATGATATGGCATGCTCTTCTTATGCTAAATTTGCAGCTCCTCTACTAGTGCGCTAATGGTGCGATTGAGAAAGTGGTTGCCTTGATCACTCAACAATATCTTGGGGCAGCCGAAGTGAGTGATAATGTTATCAAACAAAAACTGTGTAGCCGTGGCTGCGGAGCAATCAACAACTGGTGCAACTTCTGCCCATTTGGTCAAATAGTCTGTCGCAGTGATGATGTATCTGGCACCAGTGCGCTTACCTGGTGGATTGATTGGTCCCACAAAATCCACTGCCCATTTTTCAAATGGCTATAATGTTAACTGAGGCATCAGTGACGTATCGTCCCTCCTGGATGGCTTCCCAGTTCTTTGACATACATCGCAGGACTGCGCATAGTCGGTCACATCATTATGGAGCATGGGCCACCAGAGCCCTACATGAAGCACCTTTCTGGCAGTCACCCGACCGCCGTAGTGTCCTCCAGCCACTCCTCCATGTGATTTTGCCAATATATGTGCTTGATCGTGTGGCAAGATGCACCGTCGCAATATCTCATCTGCACCCATCTTGTATAACTCTCCTGTGATGAGCTGGAAGTCTACAACTTTAACCACCAACTGCTTCTTCTGACTAGTGGTGAGCTCTTCTGGTGCGGTACCTATTGCCAGAAACTGAATGATTTCTTCAAAATAGCCATCGGTGACTTCAACGCTAAATAGTTGCGCATCAGGCAACCTGTCGTCGATATTAGTCGGCTCCTCTCCTATGTCAATCTGCGATAAGTGATCAGGACCAGAGTTCAGCCACCCTGGCTTCACAATTACTTCAAAGTAGAACTCCTGAAAGAAATGTAACCAGCGGCATATCTTCCCCCCCAACACAGGCTTATTGACCAGGTACTTCAAGGAAGAATGGTCTGTGAACATTTTGAAATGTCCACCCAATAAGTAGTGTCAAAAATTTTGTAGCGCACAGACCATCGCCAATCCTTCCCGCTCAGTAGTGGCGTAGTTCCTTTCTGCAGATGATAGCTTCCGACTGGCGAAAGCAATAGGATGATCAAGATCCCCTTCTCCTGGTTGCGCTAGCACCACACCGAGTGTAATTGACGATGCATCAACATGGACATGGAATTCTTTACTCCAGTTCGGGAATACTAGTATTGGTGCCGAAGCCATCTTAGCCTTTAGCTGCTCAAAACTATCCTGACATTCAGTGCTCCGTTGAAATACTGCATCTTTCTTTAATAGCTTCTCCATAGGGGTAGTGATTGCTACATATCCCCTGATGAACTTGCGGTAATACCTAGTATGTCCTAAAGTCACCCTCAGTAGCTTCACAATGGTCAACGGTGTCAAACTCAAAATAAACGTAATCTTTGCTGGATTGACCAACAACCCTTGTTTGCATACAATGTGGCCCAGTAATATCCCAAACGGGGCACAGAAAATGCACTTCTTCAAATTCAACGATATTTGGTGTTGGCGACAACGTTCCAGCATCAATCGTAGATTGGCTAGATGATTGCGGATCAAACCATAAACTGTCCAATCATCCATGTATACCTGCAATAAATTTTGGATGAAATCCTTGAATGGAACAACAACAACCGCAAAAATATCGCAGGTGCATTCTTCAATCCAAACAACATCACGGTATACTGAAAACATCCCCATTCAGTCACGAAAGTCATCTTGTGGCAGTATTCTTTGGTAATATGGATTTGATGATAGCTTGAGAACCCATCCGTGAAAGAATACATCTCCTAGCCTTCTACTCCCTCAAGTACTTCATCAGTAAATGGGGTTGGAAAGGGGTCATGCAAGCAGGCATCATTCAACTTCCGCAGATCGACACAGATGCATACCTCGCCAGTCTTCTTGTCTTGCACCACCATAGGACTGATCCATTCTGACTCTTCGACCGGTTCAATGATATCAACATCCAACATGCGATTAAGTTCTGCCTTGACCTTCTCCTTATGTCGCGGATTGAGTCGATACAGTCACTGCTTGATTGGTTTTGCTTCTGGGTTCAAGGGAATCTTCATTTCTCCTAGATCACCCAAAATACCTTTTATTTTGGAGAACTTCATAGGGAAAAGGTCTTGGAACTCATGTAACAAATCAATGAATTTTCCCATCATCTCATCATCCCAATAATCAACAACATTTGCGAACTTGGGAGTGGCCTCCGTCCCAATATTGATCTTGCGAAGCTTCAAGGGCTGACTGAACGGATCACTTGGCGCACCAGGTGGTACCACGTCACTACTTCCTTTAGACTCTGGAATATTGACATTCCATGGATCATCATCGTCTTCGGTCCCACCAGTGATATTGTAACATTCCATAATTGATTGCATCTAGCTGTCCATATGTGGATCCACCAGGTATGCTGTAGGAACAACCTTTAGCACCACATCGCGAATAATCTGCAGAGCATTATGGACATCTGGATTGGAATCAACAAAACTGAACATATGACTAAAACAGTTGGTTAGCTCCAACCAAGTAGTGATTTCTCCCTGTAATTCAGCGGCCGTATACCATGATTGTGGCATTTCATCCAAAGTATGGATAAATGCGTGGACCCATTCGTCTCTTGGTCGCGAGGCCCATAACATCTAACACTCCATCAAATGGTCGCCAGGATCGTTCCAACCATCATACTTCCCGGCATGGTAGACCTCGGTATTGTCGAAGTGTACCATCATCAATCTTCTGCATTTCGACCATCCCTCAATTGATGCCTTGTGTGTCTCCCACCAACGTGCTGGAGCATCCTTCAGTGCTTTGTCCAATGCCAGAAACCGCTGTGGTTCTGAAACTCTTTCCTCAAACCCCGTCAAAAATTCAAACAAGTCAGGAAGTCCTTCATATGTTGGGAGTGTGACCATTTCAGTTGCGACACGACTAAGCAACTACGTGATCAATCCACACTTACGGAACGACACCTCATGCAAGCGGTTCTGCCAGTGTTCTAGCACGTCATCAGAGAAAGAAGACGCAGAGTTGTCACTACGCCATCCAATCTCTTATCAGTTGGATGAATGTAATCTTCTAAAATATTGAATGCATGGTACCATCCGCTGGGATCTTCATCTTTCACTAGTTCAAGGTATCTGTGTCCTTCAGTTGGATCCAACGGGGCAATAACTCTAAGATCATGATTTTCAAAATTCATCATTTGTCACTTGAAGTTGATTACCACTCCATTGTCGTTATCCCATCCGATCCCTAGCAATGTGGGGTAAGAGCTTCCTCCTTCAACCACTTCGATGACATCGAAGTCAGCGTAGGTCTTCATGCCTTCAATGTCCACCACTAACCGGGGGACTCTCCCAATCGGTGTCACTTTAGCATGATTAGCTAACCGGAGCTGGACATGGGACTAGCTCAATGGGGGGCTCCCCATTTTCTGCCATGCCTTCTTGGTTAAGATGTTGACATCCGAACCAAGATCTAGAATAACCAAATCGACATCATAGTCTCCAAGTCGAATATTCATCCGCATCTCCTTGCCAGTCTTCCTCCGTTGTAAGGAATTCACCGTGGATTCCTGGCGTCCCCTTGGAAATCGTTGCAACAACCCCTCAATCTCGGCAAGCACACCAGGATCCCTTACCAACAACAAACAACTTTCCAAGAATCTCTGCAAAGTTCCAGACTGTGTTAATGGACCAGCATCTGATGTGTCATCAAAGACAGGGGGCATGTCACAGATGATAGCCTTGCCTTTGTCCAACGCCCATTGTTCCTGCTGGAACATATCGCGCTCCGATTTAATGTCAAATGACACCTTCTTCGGCCTGGCCAACTGGATCAGCGGATGTTAAGTGTCTTCTCCTGTTTTTGCACCTCCCCGAGTGATCGCCGCAACAGCTGCATCATGTGGCCTAGGCTCTGTTGAGATTGTTGAAACATTCGCACCTTGATTTTGATTCATCGGTGGATTCCCCGACTGGTTCACATTTTGATTAGCATTCTTAATTGGTCGCTGGTTCTGGTTCTAGACGGGTTGTTGTACCGGTTGCTACACTTGATTCTGCATGGGCTGTTGAACAGGGTTCTGTAATTGCGGAATATTCCCTTCCTACCATTGTGCAATCAATTGCGAGCAATTTCTATTGTATGGTCCGCAACGAAGCAAAATGTACACTATGTCTGCAACAGTGGGAAATCTCGCTGATAGTGTCCCCATACCGCACAGTGATAGCACTGCATAGGTCCACGACCTCCTTGTCCTCCTCCATGACCAAATCCTCCACCACGTCCACCCCTGAATCCTCCACGGAATCCACCCTGCTGTTGGTATTGTTTTTTATTGTACGGTTGCTACATCATGCCTTTCCCTTATTGTGCGTACTGTGGCTGCTGTGGATCCATTTGCATCAGAGTATATTGTGGCACAAATTGCTATTGTTGTTGCTGCGGTACAAACTGTACCTGCGATTGAGGTAGTGGCTGAGCTACCTGCTTCTGTAGTGGTGGTTGTTGTACGGCACGCTGGTCATCCTTTACATAGAATGCGTCGTACGTTCTCTCATGAAGCAACCCATATGCCTAGCAATCCTTGTCATCATGTCCCACCGATTTACAGAAAGTGCAATATAGATTCATTGGTTTCATGACCATCTTCTGCATATATGGACATTATTCATGGCGATGCCCAAATACCTGACAAACGCGACAATATGGCATGCCAACACCATTTAACGGGTTTGGCGCTCCTGAAACCAAATAGTTGTGAAAGTCCAGGCAATTGTCCTTCGTATGCCCTTCTCCTCGACATTGCGTACACCATACTTCTTCACGCTACTCCTTGCCCTTCTTCAAATCTTATAGCTGTATGGTCAAGTTAGCGAGCTGTGCCTATATCTGCGACATCCCGGCTGCATTTTCTCTAATCGACGACGCCTCCAATTGCATTGCAGTCTCGAGAGCTTCACTGGGCATCGAGATGTTTTTTTGCATCAATGGTAGCCGAATATGTGGTAGCAGTGCTGCGATGAGCCACTCTTTATGTTGGAAAGTGCTCATATTGAAACTAACCCTTTCCATCAGCGTCTTGAACCACTAGTCGAAATCCCACACCGTCTCATTGGGATACTGCTTAATTTCTTTCAATTCCATAATATATTGAGCCTCAGACTTGGGCTTTCTGAATTTTGCAATCAACTCACCCCAGATCTCATCTAGTGACTTTTCTGGGGCTCCTATAGGGACTAGAACAAACTTCATAAACCAATCTAATGCATGACCTCACATAGTTGTCGCTAACTGTCCTTTCTTAGCAGCATCATTAGTGATTTTTTTTACAGTCCAGATCGCTTCACACAAAAACCAATACTGTTCTGGGTTGTCTGTCCCACTCCCATGGAACAACGGTAACTTAGCATCATTGCTCGCCATCCTGGGCTTCCTTCCTGCAGGTATTGAACTACTAGCGATCACGTTTTGTCAACCTGGTGGGGTCAAAGTGGTGTTTCTCACTGGTTGACAGATAGTGAGTGGAGGTGTGGGTATGTTGCTGTTGGGGTTAGGTCCTGCCTCTATCCTGGGCATAGCCCGTGCATCCTTGTCCGGACTGTGAGGTCGCTTCATCCCGTGTGGTCTTCCTTCGTGAACTTGCGGTTTTATCGCATCAGGACCTTCTCCTATCCTCTGCCTCTTTTCCTGTCGAAACCTTGCTCCTCCCCTTGTAAGACCACTCTCTTCCTCAACTTCACTCACAGTCTCATCGTGATCTGCACCCATCTACCCCTGATCATTCCATGCACCGTCCCCCCCTTGCTGTTGTGATACCCACGGTCTCCACCCACCAGGTTGCTTACTGATCTATATGCATCTTCAATATACCCTTTTTGCAAATAAGCATCTTAATGGACAGTTGGAGCGACAGCAGAAACCTTCCCCAGGGTTCGCGGAAGAAATATCTTTCGGCTTCACTATAATATTTCTGCGTATCAACCGTGAATTCAGTGATATACCCTTCCAAGATGCTATCGAGCCACACTTCGACAGCTCGCGATGCTTTATTGTCAACTTCCTGCAGTTCTTGGATCAGCTTTGGGGTCCAGGTCATTGGCTCACCACCCTGGTGATTCCTCTTCTGATAGGTCAACTTTGCCAACCATTTGAACAAAAGGATCGGAAACTCACAGAAAAACCATTCGTGCGGACCATCGTGAATATACCTATCCACCCATTGATCTACTGTTAGTAGAGTGTTCTGGCTTTCTTCTTCGGCAAATTCCTGCAACCTCTAATCAAACCAGCTCTGTATCTCTAGTTGCGTCGGATGCCACAACATATCCTCTTTTCACTTCACACACGGTCCCGAAAACGGAACCATTTGTTGACTTAGACCCAGTCGACAGGGGTTCCCATCACTATCGACAATAACCCATCGCGATCTCCCTTAGCACCGGCCTAGACAGGTTTTGGCCTGCCCAGCAACACTTGTAGAGCAGATGAGGTCTCACCCGAGGCAATCAAGGGAGAGTGGACGGAACCATGTTTCCGCCGAATGAAGGAGTATGATTGTGACAACAATTACTCAACTTATCACAGCATCCAAAACAGATCTATGCATTCAAGATTAACATCAATTATATTCATAGCATTATTTAACAGAGTCATTCATCGCAACAAAACAAATATAACATTAAAAGGTTAACTTGTAGCAAGAAATCATCACAACAGGCGTTAACGCAAAAGGTACGTAGGGAATTTCACCAAACAGTTTCGTCATGTCATATTACTTCAGAAAAACCCTGATACAACATCTCTGCAAAAACTAGATCTCAGTGATATCTCTTGATCTCAGAACATATGCAAAAACCACCTCTCTCCGCTCTCTTACGACCTACCACTTTCTGTCTATATATAGGTTTCTGCCTTTACAATGCTTGTCCACTTACTAACAACTTCCTAACCGAATCCTGGACAATTGACCGAAAATCTAACTGACACGGTCCAAATGACCCAAAAACCCGCCTACTATGGTACAATCAACTCAAAATTACATCTCATATGGTGCAATGACCCAAAAACCTGCATTCTGTGGTACAAATGAATCAAAAAGTACATAAAATAATGCAGCCTTCTTCCTTCCATGACCTCTTCTGACGTGTCACAGCATTGGCGATGTTGCGATTCTTCCTTACCAAACCTCCTGCCAATAGAAGTGCTGAATTAGCTGCAGATAAATCTAAGGGGGAAAGTCGGAGGTTTACTAGGAGTATGATGGGTCTATCTATGCCAAAAGCTAAGGAACATAATAGTAAGCCTGTTTGTATCGAAATTGATAACGATTTTGAAGACGAATAATTCTCTATCGAAACTCCATTGAATTATGATGAAAATGAGAAAAAACGTAATCAGGGTAATTCCCTTTTATCTCTTGATGGGGTTTTTATTGAAGAGGCAGTTTGTTTAAAACAACCTAAGCAGGATATCCAAGGTGAGCCATCATTGAATCATGAGCATTTACAGGATGATGCTCATGAGGCTATGCAACAGTATATCCCTTTGGAACATAGAAGTGAACAGTTAGAAAATGAATGAGAAGAAGCAAAAGAAGCCTACAATCGCTTGAAATCTGAGTTACATCAAAAGAAAAATGAGTTGTTAATGTGGGTAGATAAGTGGCAACAAATGAAAAAAAAGAAAAACAATTATAAATCGATGAACAAATTTCTTATCACATCTAATGATGAAATTAAGAAGTGCGATAAGTATCGTGAAGAGAGGATTTTGAAACTTAAAGCCAGATTATCTGAGGCCAGAAGGATGGCTCATGCAAATTAATCCTTGTAAACCAATTTTTGGTAATTTTGTCTATACAGGTAACATTGGTTTATTAACTCTTCCGTTTCTTGTTTTCATCTCTATTTATAAGAGTTTTTATAGACAACCCTGTAGAATCGAATATTCTATAGGAGTGTCATTATTAAGTTGTTTTACATTTATTTCCTTGCGATTGTTATGCTTATGATTCTCCTTTTACAATGTCACAGGTGCCTTGTTCTATCATATTCTGGTATGAGTCATTAAGTTTTTCGAATGGCGTACATATCTTATGAACACGCTGTTGGCGGGAAAAACTACCCTATAGTAAGGAAATTGATACTATCAACTAAAGGGGGATGACAGGTAAGCGTATTAACTGCATTACAGAGATGTTCATGAAAAGAAATAGGTTATAGGCCTTGAGAACATACCTTTTGAATGACGTTCGATCCTAGCTCTTATTTGATCTTGGGCTCAATCCTCAAGTCCACCTCCCGTTCACTAAACCTGCAATACAAGTACCTTTCTCAGCGTATCTTGGATAATATATAATGATGGAAAAATACAAAGCAATGTAAACATCCAATGTTAACCAAAACAGATCCAAACTAGTATATAAATTTAATGAACACTTAATTTGGGACAAGAAAGACGCTTCAACCTTTTATTGTCAAATGCAAATTGATGTTACAAATATACCCGACTCTGTGACATGCTCCTGCAACTTGATCCTGGGATCTTGCTCTTCTCTGGCTTGGATATCTTCCAGCATAAACTCCTCCAATGCAAGCTTCTCTTTAAAAGTCTCTTAATAATATTCATGTCTCTAACCCCTCTCTTTATTCTTCCCTGTATTTATAGGACAAGAGAAGCAGTTCTGGTCGAGAGATGGTTATGGAGGAAGTTGGGGAAGTTGGGAAACCAACTGCAACTAATCCTCTTCATGAAATTAATTATTTTTTAATCATCTTTTGAGATGTACGCTACTATTGTTTAGTGAAGTAGCGTTTAGGGCGCTACTTTAGTGCTTGTAAACTCGTGCTCATAACTTTTTAAATGTTGAGCGCTACTATGCTGAAGAGGAGTAGCGCTCATAAGGCTTGAGCGCTACTATGACATACTGGAGTAGCGTACAGGCACTAGTCTATTGAAGTAGAGTAGCGCTCATATCTCAGAATGACATTTTTATGGTTTTTTCAGTGTTGTCAGGAGATGGAGTAAGTCAAAGTCTCATCTAGGGTCAACATGCTCCTCCATCCAAGTTGTCCTTTTGTGTGATCAACAGCTCAAGGTGATCAAGGATGGAGAGGTGCAGGTTTGACCTATAACAGATGCCCCCTAATGTGTGAGGCCAGAGGGAAACAATGGCCGAAATACATTATAATCCAAAGCCAGAGGAGGAGCAAAGAACCGTAGAAACAAGTCACAAGAACACCTGAAACAAAGATCAAGGTCAGCAAGAAATTACATCTTTGACATCATATAGATGTGCAGTGTGATACAACATGATCTCTGATACATAACAAGGAGATGTATATATAGCATGGCCACTTGGAATACAAGCGTGGATCCATGTCAAACTGAGATATCATAGCCATAACAACAAACTGGATCTATGTCTCATGGAGAGCCGAATATAAGTGAGGCTCAGTCTTGTGCAGCTTGGGTGATAACAGAATGAGGTAATGTCATCCAAAATCCCAATGTCTTCATCCAAAAACAACTCTAGGTACAAACCCTAACCATGTGAATAGATGAGCTGACAGTCGAACATGGGGGGTATCGTTTGATTACCGGTCATTGATGTATACCGTTAACAAACGCGAGGAATTCCACCGATAATGATGATGGGGCCCAAGGTACCAAGTACGATCCGCCAAGTGTGAATAGATAGACTTGGAGTCGAACACTTGGGGATCCTGTCAAAGAAGAGACATTGATGCATTCTCATCATTCAACAGCGAGGAAAATTGCCACTGGTGGCTGCAATCTCCAAGGTACTAACCGAAACTCTAAACTTCATTCCCAGAGTAAAATGAGTTGATGTCGATGGGAAGAAGTTCGTTGGAAGGGAGGCCTTAAGGCATCCTCCATCATCCAACTCGAGGAACACTCAACTAGTATGAGCTGATATGGAATAATATGGAACAAGATTGACACTAGGATGGCTGACACATGAGGTCAAGGTAAACTACAGAATGGCTGACACAGGGTATATCCTTGAACAATGAGCACGACACAAAGTAACTCAGTAAGTTTTTGACATAATGGGGTAAATAATAAGCCTGAAATGTAAGAGACATTATCAGACCCTCCATATGGTTGGAAGAATAACCAACCGGGGGAGTAAACAACTCGGAGATCAGGTTCACCCTGAGGTCAAAAACTAAACCCAACTGACAAGATAGATGCAAGTAGGTGCTGTGTTCAAGGATAGAACTAACTGAACTACCTTTGACATTGAAGATATGACACATCTTTCCCGTCCCTTATTCTTTTTAGATAAAAGAATACCTTTCTTGTTGTTTTAATGAGTCCAAGAAAGAATGAAAACTCAATAGATCCAACCATGTAAAAAGTTTAACGAGCCCATGGGAGGAAGAATTAGGACCTTCTTCATTGTTTACAGAGTTCGAAGAAGAGATAGAAGATTACTCTATATTACTGATCTCTGGATTTTAATATCGAGCCAAGATCTGTTCTTGCTCGCCGGTGTTTTCAATTTTAAGGAGTCTGAAAAACTTAAACAATAACTCCATATATCTGCTCGTGGATTTTAGTATCAAGCCCAAGCAGATTAATGCTCGCCGGTGTTTTCCTGTTTATAGAGTCTGAAAAACTTAAACAATCCTCTTTTCACCTATCCCTGGATTTTATATCGAGCCCGGATTGGTCTGTGCTCGGCAGTGTTTTCTTGTTTATAGAGTTGAAAAACTTAAACAGTCCTCTACTTACCCTCTTGTGGATTTCACATCGAGCCCGAGTAGGTGAATGCTCGCTTGGTATTTTCATGTTTAGAGAGCCTGAAAACCCTAAAGAAAGGCTCCAAAAGGTCCTTTTTCATGCAGTTAGTCTCCTCCCCCGAAAAAGTATAAAACAAAGGGAAAAGAACTCTTCTAGCGCATACAGAAGTATACCTAGAGTATACCTTTTTCGTAATTAATCCACCTAGGCCCGGAAAAGGGATAATTCTATACTTGAGTGGATGAGCCTTCGATTACTTTAACGAGCTCGAAAAGGACAAGTTTGCTCGGCAATCTTGTTTAGGTTTAAATAGTCCAAACAAGAGCTTAAAATGACTTAAAGGTCAGCTTCTAGGATCATAGCTTCATACTCTGCCAAAACTAGGTCTTCAACAAAATATTAGTTAATGCGGCAAAAAATATCGAATGATATATGAATTTGAACTATTAAGTAGTTGACAAGGTCTAACATCGAGAGTTTTTAAACTTAGGAGATCGATCCTACAAAAATTTAAGGAAAAATGCGAGCTGGATTAGTATTGCACCATATGTATGTTTCAATTGATTAATTAGGTGATTTTGATAAAAATTTTGAAACTATAGAAAACTAAACAATGGTGGGTAAAAATTAAACTCCAATTCATATATATAATTTCATTTTAAAAATCAATTTCCAATTTGTTTTTGTAGGGAAAAGATTTGGGGCAACCTTTGGCATTTTCAAATCTCCGTGGCGATCAAATCAAGCATCCAAACGCCCTTCTTCTTCCACCAAGTGAGTTAGAATCCTCCCTACTTGCATTTTCATGGTTTAGTTTTCATTTTTTGAGCCAAAAATTGCTTGCAACGTGATGCTCACAACTCTTACTACATGGGCGCTACTGTGTAACAATAATAGTAGTGTGTAAATGGGGGTGATCACGGATGGAGAGGTGCAGGTTTGACCTATAACACACGCTGGGATGAATGGAGATATTTTTGTTGGTCGGTAATTTTGCTGTTTCTTAATGCAATTTTTGTGGAGCAGATGGATACATGTGGAAGTCATGTCATCATTCGATTCATCTAGGCAGAAGTTAATACATGCCAGTCATTTAATCGACAGTTATAGTTATCGTTTCAAAGGATGATCACTTCTACCAGGTGCCTTCATTTGAGGAGTTCGTATGCAACATAACGATGATAGGGATTTTATCTTTATTATGTAACAGCTATCAGGAATCAAATGTTTATTTTTAGAATAAGTTGTTGTATAGAAAACTTGGAAGAGTTATTAGATTTTTGCTATAAAAACTATGAAGACTTGCTGTATAGAGGTCGAGAGGAGTACATAAGAAAAGACTTGTTGAAATTATAAATATGCTTTCTGGTTTTAATTACTCTGCTGGAGTTTTTTGTCGTAGATGATTGTCACTGTGACTTCTCAAACTAGTATCAATACTCGTTATAGTTTCTGAAACTTTCTATATATATTGATATACTATTTTCTCAGTTCAAAACTTATGCAATTGTACTGTGATATGATTGTGTTTGTCATCTGAAATTTAATCTACTCACACAATATTAGTGTTTGACATAACTGCTACTGAGTCTTTTTATTCAATTTTCTATTGATGACTATGATTTAGTGGTAATTACATTTCATATTTATTTCTTGATAGCATTTGTATGTTTACAATGTTTTCATTAATAGATGTAATCTTTTATTCGAACATTTGATGTTGGACATTAATTATCGATTAACAAAAACATTACAGAATATATTGAAATAGTTTTTTCTATTTTAATCTTCTGTTTTTGTGCATTTTAAACAAAGTGATTCTTATGATAGTGATTCTAGTATTTTTATCTGAATTTTTATCGTTTCTCTCTTTGTTATTATAAATGATTGATTGATACTTAATCTAATCTTTTGAAAGTCGCTCTTAGCTGAGATAGGTTTAATAAGTTGTAGTTTAGCTTAGTTGATTTAAGTCCAGTTTTAGTAACTGTTAGATAGTCCTTTAGGTTAAAATTATTAGTTTTACATTTGAATAGGTTTACAATTGAAGATTCATCCAAAACCCAAAACAAGAGACTTTCACTAGGAAAGCAGAACTAGGCTAACTTAAAATTATAAATAGTTCGACTTTAGGATAAAATAAGTAATATTTTGTTGAGTTTTTCTAACCCTATTCTCCTTAAGAGAATAAAAATTCAGCTAGTAGCAGGACCATAACCTGCGAGATTTTGCTATTCCAAACACACCGGGAGCTGCAGTAAGCAACTTGTGTGGGAATAATATCCTTAGTTGGCCTAGGTCAAAAAATCAGGCCAACAAAGTTCAGAAGCATCATCATCCAGTTAAGATTTCGAATCTTCATGCTTTCTATGAGTTTCTGTAGCTACTTTCTTATGCAGAAGAAGATAGATCTTTCCATATTGTTCTGAGAGGAATCTTGGACTGTTTATGATGTAATAACAGAGGATTTAATTTTATGATATCATTCCATTCAATATAAATTACATAACTCTGATTTCTTCTCCTATTTCTCCACCCCTTCTAGATTTAGCTAGAATTTGACTAGTTTTCAGTGTGTATTTCATAAGACAATGAGTATAAGTCAAAATAAATTCATTATTGTTTTTGGATTTGAGTAACATGTTATGTGTCATGATAAAATTCCTTGTTCAGAAATTCAGGATCCTTTGAGAACTGTTTGGGAACCCATATTTCGCACTAGTTGAGCAGTCCTGAAATGCATTTTTACTAGTTTTAGTGTGAGACTTGTTCAGATATTCATGAAACTTTATGAAATGATATTTTATGATTCAATTACTGTAAATGAATTTTAATGAGCCTATCTCATGTCTGAAACACCCATCCCCATCTTTCAGTCAAGTTTCCTACCATACTAGTCTGCATATGTTGAGGGGCCCAGGAGCATTGGAGTAAATTTCAGTCTTTATGATATTGAAAAATCAAACGTCTCATTAAATTATGTAGATGTATAATTCCACATAATATCCTCCTACCCATCCCAAGCCTTTTATCTAGTCCACCTTGAGTCCACCAAGCTTCCCCAAACCTTGTTTCAGTCAAATTTGAGAAGTATAGAGTTTTTGTGCCATAATCCTAAGTTGGTACATTACAAGCAAAATGAACCTCTTTCATTCCATGCACTTTCACTTCATATGCAAATCCTCTAAACACCTTTCCTTCTTAGCACTTGGAATTCTAATGGTTGTCTCCAACAAAAATGGTAGAGTGTCAGTGACACAAACCCTTCTATAATTGTGATGAGAGGTATGTATTTGGTCATAAATGTAAAGAAAAAAAAATGATTCAAATTGATGTGACATGTCCCACCCAATCACAAGAAATCACTGTTAAAGATACATTGGAGTTAAAGGTTGTCGACATGAACCATAACATGCAAGAAAACATGGACCTCAAAGTTCATCAGGAAGAATCCTTAATCACGCTTCATGCTTTATCTAGCATTTCCTCCTCTCAAACCCTAAAATTTTTGGGCTATATCAAGAACATAAAAGTGATTGTCTTAGTTGACAACAACAACATCCACAATTTTATTTATAGGTGCATGGATGAAGAATTCCATTACTATGCCCACCTAGTGAAAACATTTCAAATTATAATAGCCAATGGAGGTACTATGAAATGTGGAGGCATATGTGAAACTATGAGACTCCATCTTGGTGTTTATCAACCCAAAACTCATATATTCATGATAGACATGGGTGGTTGTGATATAGTTTTGGGGCCCTAATGGCTATGCACCTTAGTGCTAGTCACCATGGGTTTAAAGGAATTATACATGAGCTTTACTAAAGAGGCTCATATGAACACCCTCAAAGGGCTTCAGTCAGGATCATCTGAAATCATAAGTTCTCACCATATGGTGAAGTTATTAAAGTAAAGGCCACTTGGTATTATTTCCTAATTCAAAGCGATATAGGTTATGGATAGTCATGTATAATAAATCCACCTTGACTTGCGGAATGTTTTTAACAAATATCATTAGGATTTTTAAACACCCACTAGTTTACCCCCTTCATGAGGAGAGCATGATCATGGTATTCCTCTAATCCTGGATAATTAACCACCAAATGTGCATCCTTATAGACACCATTTTGCACAAAATAATGAAATTGAAAATATTATTTATGAATTGTTGGAGGCATGTGCCATAGAACCAAGTGATATCCCTTATTAATCATTAGTGGTCATGGTTCTAAAAAAAGATGCACATGGCATATGTACCTAGAATTATGTTTTCTCAATAAGTTGATAGTCGAGGAAAAATTCTCAATTCCAGTGATTTATGATCTCTTGGATGAGCTTCATGATGCCATGTTCTTCACTAAACTTTGTTAAAGTTACAACATCGTGATTCATTCTCCAAGTCAACCTTGTGTGTCAAGATTGAGCCTCGTGTGTCAAGGTAGTGCCTTATAGGAGCCTAAGTTGGACTTAGGAAACTTGGAGAAGAATATTATGTTGGAATCAAGAATGAATAAACCTCATGTGTTGAGGTAAGTACTTTGTATGTCAAAGTGATGATGTTGTACAATATTGCTTGTCAAGGCTAAGGTCTTGTGTGTCAAGATAGATCCTCATGTGTTGAGGTGGTGCCTCATGTGTTGAGGTAATGCTTTGCATGTTGAAGAATGAATGGTGTGTGATGTACTACTAACCATGGTTGAGCTATTAAGTCTCCTCTAGAGACTGGCCACCTCTAGAGTGAATTACTTTAGCATATGACCACTTGGAACGATAGTAGAACAAGATGATCACATCATTGGGAAAATCTCTTTTGTATATTTGATATGATAATTAATTAAGATGGCACATGTGGACCATGTATATAAGACAAGAGATAAAGATACGATATGATAAGATAAGAGAGAATTCATTTTTCTCACTTCAATGATGATAAAGACTTAGTTAAATAAAGAGAACTCAAATTGTTAAACTTTAGTGATGTTAACAAAGAAGACTTCAGTCAATTAAAGGAGAACTCGAATTGATCACTTCAATGATGTTAACAAGAAAGTATTCAGTTAAAAGAGTTAACTAAGTGATAACAAAGAAGATCTAGTTTACTAATTGTTTGCATGACGACACTTGAGTTGTGACACTTGCATGACGACACTTGGGTTAAACTAAAAGATAACTCTTAAGTTACGCCACTTACATGGTGACACTTAAGTTAGCCACCTAACTAAGTGGTCTAGCATCCATATGGAGGTCGAGTTCATCCTGAAGTCAGAAGATAAAAATAGAAGCCAAAGCATGAAAATAATATATCTATCTATCTATATCTATCTATCTATATATGCTATACAAGATTTATGTAATTCAATGTGAAGTGAATTCTCTTCTCTCTTGAACGCAATGCGCTTTTCTTTGTGTAGGATATTATTCTGAGTTCTATTATTCCATCTTCTCTCTTGCTTTGATATATGCACCAGGGGTGCTTGATGTAATCTCCTTATAGTGAAGCGAGTCATTCTCTACTATCAATCAATATACCAAGGAATATTTTGCCAGGGTTTTCTCCCTTAAGTTATAGAGGGTTTCTCTAGGGTAAATTTATGTGTCATATGTGAATGATTATATTTATGACTGTTCATTGATTTCAAGTACTACTACAATTTTGAATGATAAAAAATTAACAAACTTGACCTTTGCTCTAGATACCACCAAATCAAAATCAAGGAACTTGACATCTCCAAGATTGCTTTCACACACATGAAGGCCATTATGATTTTCTAGTGATTCATTTTGGACTTTGTAATGCTCCATACACCTTCCAAATCTGCATGGACAAGATTTGTAGACCCTTCCTATGCCACTTTGTGCTTGTATTATTTGAGGATATCTCGATCTATGGTGTAAATTATTAGGAACATGTTGATAAAGACCTATAACATCCCAGGTACAATCAATTATTTTTCAAGTGGTACAAATGTGCTTTTGATGCTTTCGAGGTTGAATACTTGGGTCACATTGTTAGACAACATAGGGTGCCATTGGATTTCAATAAAATTGAGGTTATCCAGGATTTCCCACAACTGGAAACATAAAAAAATCTTATGTGGCTTCCCAGGGCTCATATATTGCTATAAAAAGTTTGTGAAGAATTATGGGAATATTGTTGTGTTGTTAATAATCCTACTTAAAAAATGCCTTTGTTTGGACCTAGGACACAAAGAAAGCCTTTTTAGAATTAAAGAATCCATTTGCACATGTTGGCCTTAACTGTACTTGATTTAAAAAATACTTTTGAATTGGAATGTAACATGTCAGGACATGGTCTAGGAGAAATATTCATGTGAGGGAACCCCTTTTACTTCACTACTAAACAATTGCATGGTCAAAATTGAGGTAAATCCACTTACAAGAAAGAGATGATGTCCATCCTTCATGTAGTCGAAACTTGTTTCCCCTATGACAATGGAAGACACTTTCAAATCAAAATAAAATCATCACAATTTGAAGTATTTTTTGGAATAGAGGTTTTCATCCCTTGAGGTGTTCCTAACCCTTAAACTTAGAACACAACTGGGTATACAAAAATTTATAGTGAAAAAAATAGATATTAAATTGAAGGATACAAGATATAAAAACAATTGAAATGAAATGCTACATAATTTAGCCTTGTATTAAGATAATCTAACATAAATAAATGCTCATTTTTATCTTAAGGTGGGGTGACCTTTCACTTGATCAAAACTCCAAATACAATGATATTGAACAAAACAATTGATATCCTCCTAGCTCTTTAAATAGGCTTTCAATAGCCAAAACCCTAACTACTTGTGGTTCTATCATTAATGAGTACCAACTACTTAGTGGGACTTAATTAAAAAAGAGGCCATTTTTACATTAATTAATTATCCACTATTGAGTCTAGTGGGCCTTAGTCAAAAGAAATGACCACATATACTAACTGACTATCTACTATGTAGCATAAAATAGGGAGCTTAGGGTGGGATTCTAACATGCCATCTCCTTTCAAGAGAAACATTGTCCTCAAGGTTGAACATGAGGAAATTGTTGCAAAATCACTGCTAGTTCCCATGTGGCATATTTTGGTTGCGTATATTTCCATTGGATTAAGACTTATTTGACCATGTGCTTGCACAATTGATGCTCTCTACTATCCAATATTGTTTTTGGTTAGAGCTAAATGAATCCATCTTCGTGAAGTTCTGGTAATTTGGTCTACACTTTACAATTTTATCTCACCACCTTCTTGAGGAAAGACACATTAAAGACCATATGAATCTTGGATTGATCTAGTAGAGATAGTTTGTAGGTCATTTGTATAATGCATTGCATGATCTTGTAGGGTCCATAGAACTTTAGTGCTATTTTTTGGTGGAGTGTATTTTTTAGTGATGTTTGCTTATAAGGTTGAAGGAAAATAAACATCTAATCCCCTTTTACAAGGGAACACTCTGAGAAATGTTGATCAACCTATTGTTTCACTCTATTTTGATACATAACAAAATTGTCCTTAAGTGTGTGTATAATATATTCTTTGGTGCGAAATGTGTTATCCACTATATGACCTTGGAGGGTTCTTGATAAATAGGAAGCCATTGACTAAGGGTTTTGGGCCATATAATACATATGGTGTTAGTTTGGTAGCTCCATTATAAGTGGTATTATACCACCATTCTACAAGAGGGATCCATTGCTCCCATTGGTGTAGCTATTTTGAAGTGAACCATCACAAATAGGTTTCTAAGCACTTATTGACCACTTTTGTATCACCATTAGTTTGGGGGTGATATGCCATGATTAGGTAAAACTACGGTACTAAGAATTTTAAATAGATCTTGCCAAAATTTTCTAGTGAATGTAGGGTCTTGATCAAAGACAATGGAAGTTGGCATGCCATGTAACTTAAAAAAGTGATCCATGAATATTTGGGCCACTAATTATGGTTTAAAAGGGTATGACAAGGCACATAAGTGAGCATATTTGGAAATACAATTAACAACCACCTGATGAATGATTTATTACCAACTTTGGGAAGCCTGATTATAAAATACATAGAGATATCATTCCATATATGGTTTGGGATCAGAAATAGATACAGCGCCTTCGGCAACTTCACTACTCACCCTTTTATCTTTGGCAATTTTTGCATGCTGCTACAAAATTTTCGATGTCTATTTTCATACCTTCCTAGAAGTATGAGTGCTTAATCCGTTCATAGGTTTTATGAAATTATGAGTGGCGTGCTATGGATGATGAATGCAACTTATCTAAGATCCACTGATTCAATGCAAAATTCTTTACTAGAAAAATGCATTCTTTATATCTCAATGTATCTTGGTTCCATGTCATCGATTTAATGAAAATTGTTTTAAAAGGAAAATGCGCTCTTTACATATCAATGTATCTTAGTTCCATATATACTCTTTAGGAGGGTTTGGGTCTCCCTGAAATCCTTTGGATTATGGTTTCATTCACAATCCATTGTTGATGATCTTCCTCGAGCTAGCCTGAAACCAATAAGGATAATGCAAATATATAAGGGATCCCTCCTCCTCAAATTTCCTAGACAATGCATCAACCACCACATTTTCTCTACCCTTATTATATATAATCTCATAATAATACCCCAACATCTTAGTAATCCACTTATGTTTCTTTGATGATGACAAGGCTTTTCTCAAGGAAATATTTTAAACTAATATGTTCAGTATTTATCTAGAAATGCCTCCCTATGAGATATTGTATGAAGGATGGCCATGATATCTTTTTCATATGTTGCTTTGCACAAATTTTGATCACATAATTTCTTATTGGTGAATTCAAAAGGACATCCTTCTTGCATCAACATTGCTCCAAGATTTCTTTTGGAGGCATCACATTCTAAGACAAAAGTCTTAGTGAATTTTTAGCATTGCTAACATTCGAGTGGTGCACATGGTATCCTTTAAGGATGAGAAGGCCCTCTTAGTTCCTTCACTCCATAAAAGGAATTCTTTTTCAATAATGAAGTTAAGGGAGTTGGATTTTTTCCATAAGTTTTCACAAACTTTATGTAGTAACTTGTAATTAGTCCTAGGAACCCATGCATTCTCTTAAGGGTCTTTGGATGTGGCTAGTTTTGCATAGCCACCAATTTCTTAGGGTCCAATCATACTCATTCCAGAGTCACAATGTGACCCAAGTATTCCAACTCGGAAACCCCAAAAGAACATTTGTAATGCTTCACGAATAACTAGTGGTCCCTCAATAGTTACAAGGCATGATCTACATGCTCTAGGTGGCATTCCCATATTGTACTATATATCAAGATATCACCAAAGAATAATATCATAAAATTATGAAGGAACGGTTGGAAGATCTTGTTCTTAAGGCTCTAAAAGGTGTATGGAGCATTTAAAAGGACAAAATGCATCACTAAAGACTTGCAATGACTTTCTTGCATGTGGAAAGTTGTCTTAGGGATGTCTGCCTCTTTCATCCTTATTTGGTGGTATACTGAATGAAGGTCTAGTTTAGTGAAAAACTTGGCTCCATCAAGCTCATATAAGAGATCATCAATGATTAGGATGGGGAATTTATCTTTGATAATCAAATTATTGAGAGTCCTAAAATCAGGAGACATGCGTCAAATGCCTTCCTTTTTCAATACCATGACCATTAGTGAGGAATAAGGGATTGTATTGGGATGAATGACACCATCCTCCAACAACTCATGAATGATCTTTTCTATTTTATTCTTCTGTGAAAAATGGTTCCTATAAGGATGTACGTTGGGGGGTTGTATCAGCATAATTAGTGGAATACCATGGTCATGCTACCCATGGGAGGGTGTTTCAAAACCTATTGGTGTTTAGAGAGAATGAACTACAAGTCAGAGGGAATATCCTATGGGGGTGCATCCACTACTTGTATGGAACTGAATTGTGCGATAACGTTCGAGTGGTATTTCTTCAATAAATTCTCCGTATGATGTTAGGTGATAGTTTCAAGAGAACCTGAGGTGAGCCCCTTGATATTATGTTTGCGCCCATGCTTTGTGAAACTGATTTTGTAATGTACCCATTCTGGTAGCACTATGGTTCACCATTAACCTATTCAATCCCCATGGGTTCTAGTGGAAAATTAAATTAATTAATAAGGGAGTTAATTTTGGCCATAGTTACTTTATGTAATTAAATAAATCATGAAAAGATGACGGACCACAATTTTGTGATATTTAATATTTCTAATAATTGCTTATGAGTTGCAAATGATCTAGGTGGATCAAGAGGGAAAATAGGAAGAGGATAAGGAATATGACTTGTCTCCCTCAGGAAAATATAGAAGAAAGCATCTAAAAGCAAAAAAATCATCCAAAAGCAGGAAAAGTAGGAAAAGGAACAAAAAATCAAGAAGGAAGGAGTTTCCGTATTTTTGAAGATAAGGATCAAGAAGGAATAGTAAAAGAAGGAAAGTAAGAAAGAGGCCTTAGGAAAGATACATATCCTAATTTTATCTAGTGAGGGAGAAATCATAGAGACAAGTGGGTCCTATGCAAGAGCAACTTACCAAAGAATCATCCAACTCATCTATGCTTCGAATTTCCAAGAAGGAAATCTCTAGAAGGAAGGAAAAAGACAGTATAGATTAATACAAGGAGGATAAGCACTCCCTTTCACATATTTTGTCATTTTTATTATTCAGCTTGGATATCTCTACGCTTTTCATAATCTTGGATGGTGTACCCTTTTCCAGCAATGGGAGATGTGCCCCTTTTGTCTAGTCTATCTAATTGAATCAATTTAGCTAGTGATTGAGGAAGAAAACACCTAGATATTTTCTTGGAAGTTAATGTAGCCATGAAATTTAATTTGCAGGTTTGATATGAGCTACAATATGGCATGGTTGAATCCCAAGTTGATGTGGTAGAACCTAGTCGCAGCAATATTCCAAGTGTAGTGTGTTTTAGCCAATGAAGAGTGAGAATTGAAGGATTGCACCCCCTGTGATATATAATAGTTGTTCATGTGAAAAAAATGGGATGTAATATGATGTAATTCTATCCATTTCTCTGATCCAATAGTAGAATATCCCTCATTCTCAATCACTTTACTTCTGCCTCTATGTTGCAAATTCTAGTGAATGTTGGACATACTGCAAGTTTTACATTATTTGACTTTTGAATGCACCCCTAAAATTTTGATTGAGGCATGATTATATTAAATGAAATCTATCTAGTCTCATTTATAAATTTTATTGCAGAATATGTGACCTTTGAATGCCATTTGAAATTGACTGTTTTCACTGCTAGCGATTATGTTGAGAAAATTGGAAAATTTTCAATATTGATGAGTTTAACTATTAAATGTGCTTCAAAGAATTGGTCTAAAGGTATCTGCAAATAAATATAAAGTAATTGATCCCATCCCAATTCACAAGGAAAAATTTAGAGAGCCTCTAGTGCCATTCAAAACTGTTTGGAAACTGCCTCCTTCACTAGTCCAATTTCGATCTTTGAACCTAGTCACCAATTTCATTATCTAATATTTGTTTTTAAAGTCAAGTAAATTCCATATGAGGTTGGGGTAGTTACAGACCAGCCACTTCCAGTTCTACACGAGAATCCATTGGGTTCCACATAATTCCTAGGGCCATTTCCTTGAAGCCTTTGGTTTAGCCAAAGGAGTCTACCCAGGCGTGATGTACCCAGAAAATGTGCAGCTGTCGAATTTGGGTGTCTGTATAAGGATGTTGTAGTATTTCCTTAATCTATATTAGACTCTAAGATACCTACTTGAATAATTTGTAGAGGTCTAGAGCTCTTTGAGTCATAAATTTTAACTTCTATCCAAAACTAGTCAGTTTTTGAGTTAGTGTGCCTAGACCTGGGTTTGGGTACATTACAATGGTATTAGAGACTAAGCTCCATTTTTCAGTTGAAAGAAGAATTTCAGCCATGTCCTTGTTCAATGAAGAATATTTCTATTGGGATGAGGAAGAAGAGATCATCTATATTGATGGAGTCCTACCCTAAGATTAGGATGGTTACTTTTGTGACCAAATGTACAATGAAGATAGTAGGGCCGAACCACCAATGGAAAATCCTAAGAAGGATTTAGCAAAGATGATAGCAGCGAGTGAAAAAATTCCCCACCACTACTAGGAGTATCTTTCTTTGGGGGAAGAGGCTTGTGAGCACATTTCTTTCAAAGATTATTTTTACTGCAGGTTTGGATTTTGACCAAAGAGTGCCAATGAGGGTTCACTCAAGAAAAATAGACCAACAAGAGAGGAACCAAGTTGCTCCACCTCTCAGAGCAAAGAAGAAGACAATAAGACAAAATACAAGCTATACCAAAACCATCCATATATGGGAGTTTTATGAGATCATTTGGGTTTTCTTCAAGTAGAGTCTCCAAAATAAATGATCCAAATGCAACCACAAATGATGAAGCTAATAAAAATCATGCACAAGATGAGAGAAAATCAGAAAATTTGGTGGAGGATTGTCTCCATGAGCTGCATAGTAGGGTAGTTAAAGGTAAGAAAAGAGAATGTTAGGACATCCATGAAATTTTTTGATGACACTAATGCCTTGGTTGCAGACTATGGCTGGAAGGTTTAAGAAACATATGGCAGCTTGGGAGAAGAACCTTCAATTGTAGTTCTTCTGGCACTTAGAAAAGCAGTGGAAAAAATGAAAGATAATTACACATACCTAATTTCTAAGAGAGATCATCTTCACATGCTTGCTGATTTGTACCATAGTGCACTACAGGAAAAAGAAGAAGTGGACAGGTTCACCCTTGAGCTTGATATCACCCATGGTTCTTTGAAGAGTACGCAAAAGGCCCTTCAAGAATCATAAATGCATATTGATCAACTTCATGAGAGATGGTTGAGTATAGTACACCCTTCATCATATATGGAAGATAACATATTGTACATGGATTATTTCACACATGATGTGATGGAGGAGCCTGGTGTGATGGTTGAGTATGAGAAGATTCAGATTTGGAGGTGCTTAAGGAGAAGACTGACATGGAGAGTGTTTTCCAAGCACTTGATTTGCATTGGGAGGATTATGGGATGCCCCTATTGGAGAAAGACTTGGTATTGGAGGAGGTAGCTAAATTCATTCCATTTGAACCAGCCAACAAAGGTGTTTATTCATCCATGGATTGGGTGGATAGATACATAATAGAGACAAAGACACAAGGGGGTAAGGTTTTTGCTTTCATTAGTAGAAAATTAATTGACACATCATTTATTTTCCAGTATTGTGAACAATAACAGAGGCATCTATGGATGTCATATGGTGCATTCATTGTACATAGAAGGACAATGAAGTTCCATTTGATTCTGTTGGATGGAATAGATGACATTGTTGTAAGTGATAAAACCAGTGTGCATAATGTACAAGAAGAGTTTATTTTTCTATTGGAAATATTCATAAAGGTTCCAACAAGCATTTGAAAAGGTGTACTTCCAAATTGGTTGTGGGATCCTAGCATTCATTGGAATGATGGTTTTCTTTAGAAGACAATGATGATGGATGGAGTGCGACATCGATAGTGGGATCTCGGTATTGTTTGGTTTGAAAATTTAGCAGTTGGCATAGGAGGTAGATCCAACCATCGTTTCTAGGAGTCTATCCATGTAGAATAGTCGAACAATTTTCAAAATGGGAAACCATATGGTGGATGGACTTACTATATTCCTGCTTAGTGGTTTGGGAGTCCTCATGAGGATCTCTATGTTGACATTGGGTAGTGTAGAGAGGGAAGTAGAACACACTTCCCAATTATTAAATTCATTTGGAACCCAGGAATCATTCTTGGTCTCAACTATTTCATCTAAGAGATGCATGTAGCAGTGTGTTCAACAGAGACATCTCTTGAGAGGGATGTGATGGATAAGGTTAGTTACCTTCCAAATATTTATCTCCAATTTGATCATTGTCATCAATATTTCTTGAAAGAAAGAGTTCTACAGAATACAACTCCTTATGGTCAATGTGGCTATCCTCGATTCTCCTGCATGAGCATTGGCTTGGCTAGTGCACCTATGGATTCACAATATTACATGAGCGTAACATACAAAAATCAATCTTGTAAGGAAGTCATGGCATCATACATTGTTTGAATATGAATTTGGAAGGATTGAGATGTTATGTAGTGATTCTATGGTCGAGCATGGTAAATTTGGTTCCCACATGAAGAGAATTAAACCTACCATTGTTTGGTCAGTTCCATGGATGCGAACAAGTTGGAGAATGGTGCACCATGTAAAGGATCCTTCCAGGTCACAACACATATGGCTGTCCAAGTAAGGAAAGGAGTTTATTTTTGGAGTGAGAACTCTAAATGGGTTTTCAAAGGGATGAAGAAGATGATGATCACTTGTTCAATGTTTACCTCTTCAGGTTTCACTCCACCATTTTTTCTTCAAGGTAATGCTTCCAAAGAAGATAAAGGATTGTTTTTTTTGCAGTATGGTCACCCTAGTTGCTTGAAGATTCAATGAAGGGCGAGTGAGAGGATTTCATGGAAATCCCTCAAGCATGAAGGATTGAAGTATGTGAAAGGGTGCAACATTTGTCAAAGGTATGAGGAATAATATAGTCATTTTGTTGAACTTCCACAACCTCTACCACTTCAGGAGAAAAAATGGATGTGTGATCATTCCTATTGCTTCAAGGAAGGATTGGCTATTTTGCATGCCTTGGTCAAATTCAATCCCCACATTGCAACTCAATTAGCCATGGAGAATTAAAAAAGAAGGATCATTATGGATTTTATGTTGAAGGATGACCAATGCAGGATTATCAAAGGGGTCATCTATGATGGAGATAAGGTTCAAATGGTTTTTGAAGCAACCTTGCAAAAGCATTGTGGAAAAAGTGTATAGGTTCTTCACCAACCATATTTTCACTTGCTTGAGGACAAGCAAATTTTGGGAAGGGAGGATTGTAATGTCCCCATTCTAATAGCACTATGGTTCAACACTAACCCATTCAATCCTCATTGGTTCTAGTGGAAAATTAAATTAATTAATAAGGGAGTTAATTTTGGCCATAGTTACTTTATGCAATTAAATAAATCATGAAAAGATGATGGACCACGATTTTGTGATATTTAATATTTATAATAATTGTTTATGAGTTGTAAATGATCTAGGTGGCTAAAGAGGGAACATAGGAAGAGGATAAGGAATACGAGTTGTCTTCCTTAGGAAAATCTGGAAATAAATCAGCTAAAAGTAGTAAAAGCATCCAAACGTAGGAAAAGCAACAAAAAATAAGGCAGGAGTTTCCAGTTTTTTGAAGATAAGGCTAAAGAAGGAATAGTAAAAGAAGGAATGCAATCAAGAGGACTTAGGAAAGATACATATCCTAATTTTATCCAGTGAGGGTGAAATAATGGAGACAAGTGGGTCCTATGCAATATAAACATACCAAAGAAGCACCCAACTCATATATGGTTCAAATTTCCAAGAATGCAAGCTCTAGAAGGAAGGAAAAAGGAAAAAAAGATTAATAAGAGGAGGATGAGAAATCCCTTTCACATATTTTCTAATTTTTATTATTTGTCTTGGAGAGATATATGCTTTTCAAAGGCTTGGGTGGTGTACCCCTTGCTAGCATTGGGAGATGTGCCCCTTCCATCTAGTGTAGCTAGTTGAAGCAATTCAACTAGTGATTGAGGAAGAGAACAACCAGTTCTTTTAATGGAGGTTAATGCAGCCATTAAAGTTAATTTTCAGGTATTATATGATCTACAATATGTTGCGGTCGAATCCCAAGTTGATGTGGTAGAATCCAGTAGCAACAATATTCCAAGTGCAATGTGTTTTAACCAGTGAAGAGTGAGAATTGAAGGATTTAACCCCATGTGATCTATAGAAGTTGTTCATGTGTAAAAAATGGTATGTAATATTATGTAATTCTATCCATTTCTCTAATCCAATAGTAGGATATACCTCTCTTACTCTCAATCACTTTACTTCTGCCTCTATGTTACAAATTCTAGTGAATATTGGACATACTGCAAGTTTTACATTATTTGACTCTTGAATTCACACCTAAAAGTATGATTGAGGAATGATTATGTTAAATGATATATATTTGGTCTCATATATAAAGTTTATTTCAGAATTCATTACCTTTGAATGCCATTTTAAGTTGATTGTTTTCACTCCTAGCGCTATTCTTGAGAAAATTGCAATTTTTTCAGTCTTGATGAGTTTAACTATTAAATGTGATTCTAAGAATTGATACTAAGGTTACTAAATATAAATATAAATTATATTATCCCATCCCAATTCACATAATAGAATTTAGGGATCCTTTAGTGCCATTCAAAATTGTTTGGAAACTGCCTCCTTCACTAGTCCAAGTTTCGATCTTTGCACCTAGTCACCAATTTCACTGTCTAATATTTGTTTTTCAATTCAAGTAAATTTCATAGTAGGTTGGGGTAGTTATAGAACAACCACTTCTAGTTCTACACCAGAGGCCATTGGGTTCCACATAAGTCTTGGGGCCATTTCCTTGAATCCTTTGGTTTAGCCATAGGATTCTACCCAAGCGTGATGTACCTAGAAAACGTGCATCTGTCAAAGTTGGGTGTCTGTCTAAGGATGTAATTAATATGTATAAATCCCTAATATCCGTGTTTGAAGAATTCGTAGAGGTATAGAGGTGTCTGGGTCAAAATTTTTAACTTCTATCCAAAACTAGCATTTTTTGAGTTAGTGTGCCTACACCTAGGTTTGGGTACATTACATATTTATATATTCAAATCCATGGTGACATGACCAAAAGTAGATATCCATTTCCTCCCTAGAACGAAATCACAACAACCCATTTCAATAGAAAACATGTGCATTTTGAGATGGTGGTCACCAATTTAAAGTTTCACATTTTCACATCATCCCCCACTTTTCGTCATGCCATTATTTTCTATCATAATTTGGAAATTTGGTATAGGATAGACATAGCAATGGGTTTCTTATGCCAATCCTCTATGAATAAAATTCTGGGTAATTTCAATGTCAATTAGCACAGCCACTTTGTGGTGCTTGATGTAGCAAATCAACTTCAATGTTTGGGGGTTGAGAAACATAATAAGGCATGAACAGAGTTTTGGGGTTCCTCACCAAGAGCTTGCAATGTGGTGTCATATTCCATAGGTAGAGAAATATACTCTACTTTTGGTTCATGAATTTATTCAAATGTTATGTATCCCGGGTGATCATGTGGGGATACATCTATTTGGAATAACTTATGTTCTTTACATTTATGTCCTTTGAAATATCTTTCACCACAGTTATAGCAAAGTTTGCATTGTCGATGTTCCACCATATCTTTGGAGACAAATTTTGGATTCCTAATGGAATAAGGTTGGAGGTGTTGGGGGTGGGTGCAATGAGGGGCATAATGCAAGTAGTGAATGTAGGTAATTTGGTTTGGGCATTGATTACCCTCTAAATTTTTCTAGATCTATCACAATATTATAACAATGTTTTGGGGCACTGCATTATGAGGTGTGCTATAATTTCTTCTTTGAGTGCACTAATGAAACATTATTTAAAAAAGGAATCAGAGATGCCCTTAATTTGGATTTCTAATTTCTCAAAGGCTATAATATAGTCCATAATTGTACCACTTTTGCATAATTTTGTCAATCTTCTCAACTAGTGAGTATCATGTTCAAAACGATCATGAAGGATCTTCGAAAATTGGATCTAATGAATGTAGCCACGATAATATTTTTGGTACCACTTCCACCATTGCTAATGTTTTGAGTCTAAATATAAGAACCCCACTTTTAAATTCTGTAAATCATTAGTGATTCCATGGAGAGAAACATAGTGTTCCATTTGGGTAACCCAACCCGATGGATATGATCCATCTAACTTATTAATGTCCACCTTTGGAAAGTGGTACCATGAATTGTTATCTTGAAAGGGTGGACGTGGGGTATTCAGAAAGAGAGTGTAAGTGTCTTACAATTCATTACACCCTTGTGTTTACATAGAAATTCCAACTGTTAAATTTTGAGCATTAATTCAATATACTCTAAGATATTTACTGAGAGAACAACATGTACAGTATATCAATGCATATCAATCATAACAAGCATGTCAATCATCACAAGAATCAAAAGCATGAGAGACAATAGACACACAGAGTTTCCGTGGGGAAAACCCTAAGGTGAAAAACCCCACAACTTCCTCAGAGATAGATAGAGAAATAGCACAACCAAAGTACAAGAGATAGAATCCTCTTAGCAGCTGATCCTCCTCACAAGTGTGCCACTTTCCGAGTGAAGGAAGAATGAGTTTCTGAGTGATCCAAATAGAGATCTCCCGATCTCTATTTATACTTGTTTTGTTTTCTCAATAACCTTATGGGGCCGATTTGTCTAGCTAGGTACAATAACCACATATTACATAAATCCGGGCTGACCCCTTGCAAGGTGGTCTAATAACCCATTGGCAAGTTAACACATTTGCGACACTTGTCAATACAAATGACGACACTTCCTTATAGAGGAATAACACATCTCTATAAGGGTACAATAAATATATAACTGAAATACATTCCGAAGTTACATATACATCAACAATCCCTCTTAACTAGGAAGGTATTTCTCAACACAGATCTGCTAGCAAAAGTCTTCTTCTTTGGATCATCGTCATCAATGCATCAACCTTGAATCATTGTCATTGTCATTGTTGTTGCTATCTCAACCAATCTCTGAATCTACTCGTCATAGGCAGTTCTACAGAGCCAGTCCTTTTTCATATTCGATGTAGGCTCACCACCTACAGGTCTTCATCACTGGCCATACTGTGGAATCCTCAGGACTTATTACGTGCATCACAAAACTTCGCAAGAGCATCCCAGGCTGTTACGAGCACACGACTCTACCTGTAGGATCTCCCAGGGCCATATTATATGTGACCTCACCACAAAACCTCACAAGAGCATCCCAGGATGTTATGAGCACATGACTCTACCTATAGGATCTCCTAGGGCCAAATTACATGTGGTCATGGAAAAACCTTGCAAGAGCATCCCAGGACTTATTACGGGCGCACAGCCTAACCTATCGGATCTCCTAGGGACATATTATATGCCATAGGACAAAACCTCGAAAGATCATCTGCCAGATATCCTAGGGCCAAATTATATGCCATAGGAAAAACCTCGAAAGACTATCTGCAGATCTCCCAGGGCCAAATTATATGTCCTCCCAAAGCAAAACCTTGAAAGAGAATTTTCCATATATCCCAGGGCCAGATTACATGCCATAGGAAAAACCTCGAAAGACTGTCGGCAAATCTACCAGGGCCAAATTATATGCTTATCTGCACAACCTGTTCCATGGCCATAGAGTATCAACTTGATACTCACCATACATCATCCTGATGTACACATGATCATCCTGATCATCATCACTGCATCGTCCTAATGCATGTCATATGGAGAAACATCTTGAAGCTCGTCATCCATGATCATCCTGATCATACAATGCATCTACCTGATGCATACCAAGTATCTACTTGATACATATCATCATACATGATCCACCTGATCATACAATGTATCCACCTGATGCATACATAGATACATGATCCACATAATGTATCCACCTAATATATATCAACATACATGATCTACCTGATTATACATAGTATCCACCTGATACATATACAGATACATGGTCCAAGCATCCAACATGATGCATATACAAATACATATAAATGATCCAAATGATCATATCCAGAATCCAACATGATGCGTACATACATATACAAATAAATGATCCAACTGATCATATCCAGCATCCAACATGATGCGTACATACATATACATATAAATGATCCAACTGATCATATCCAGCATCCAACATGATGCGTATATACATATAAATGATCCAACTGATCATATCCAGCATCCAACATGATGCGTACATACATATACAGAGAAATAACTGGAGCATCGTCTTGATGCTCATCATCGAGTGCTTACATCCACAGCCATGTGAAGGATCCTCCTTCCAACATGCTTGGAATGGCTTCTGCAAATGTGTCCATCACTTCTTCCACGAAGTGTCATCAACCTGAAGAACACCAAGCCTCTCTCCAAAGCACTCGAACTTCACTCTGGCTAGTGGTTTCGTCAGGACATCTGCAATCTGTTCGTCTGTCGCAACATACAGGAGCTTCACTGCTTCTCTCTGCACCATATCCCTGATACAGTGATATTTTATCTCTATGTGTTTCGACCTGTTGTGAAACATTGGGTTCTCAGACAGCTTCACACAACTCTGGTTATCACAGAAGATACCAGTAGCATCCAACGGGAGATCAAATAACTCAGACAGTAGCTTCCGAAGCCATACTGCCTCACAACTAGCCGAACAGGTTGAAACATACTCTGCCTCAATTGTACTCAGTGCTACGCAAGACTGCTTCCTGCTAAACCAAGAGATCACACCTGATCCCATACTGAAGCGGCACCCAGATGTGCTCTTCCTATCTGCAGCACTGCCTGCCCAATCTAAATCAACATAACCCTACAGGTTAAACTTTTGATTCGCTTCATACTTGAGCCCATAATCAACTGTACCCTTCAGGTACATCAGAATATGCTTTACAGCAACCAGGTGAACACTCCTTGGATCCGTCAGGAACTGGCCCAATGTGTTCACCGCAAAGCAAATATATGGTCTCGTGTTCGTCAAGTACATCAAGGACCCAATCATCCGATGATACATAGAGACATCAACCGGCTTAGATGAAGCATCACATAGAAGCTTCAGATTCAATGCCATAGGTGTGGCCATGGACTTGCAATCCATCATCCCGAACCTATTTAGGATATCTACTGTATACTTCCCTTGTCCAAGGAAGATCCCATCTGCACTCTGGCACACCTCCATACCTAGAAAATAGTGCATCATCCCCAATTCCTTCATATCAAACTCGACAGCAAGATTCCTCTTTGTATCGGCAATCAATATGTCATCTCCTGTTACAAATAGGTCATCTACATACAGGAGTAGAATCTCAAGATTTCCTTCCTCAACCTTGTAGTAAAGGTTGGAATCCGCTTTACTCTTGGTAAAGCCCAAACTAGATAGAAAACTATCCATCCTACCATACCAAGTTCGAGGAGCTTGTTTTAAGCCATACACGACTTTCTTCAATCTGCACACATATGAATCCCTGTCATGTGTTTCAAAACCGAGTGGCTGCTCCACATACGCTTCCTCTTCAACTACACCATTCAAGAAGGCAGTCTTGACATCTATCTGGTGTATCTTCCATTTCATCGCTACAGCCAGGACAAGTACTGATCTTATGGAAGTGTACTTGGCTATGGGAGCAAAGGTTTCTTCATAATCTATTCCCTCTTTCTGAGAGAAGCCATGAGCTACAAATCTTTCCTTGTATTTCTCTATGCTTCCATCTGCAGCATGCTTGATCTTGTAGATCCATTTGGAAGTCACAACAGACTTCCCTTCAGGTCTTGGAACAACATCCCAAACATCATTCTTCATTATTGATTGGTATTCTTCAATCATGGCATCCTTCCATTCTTTCTTTTCCACTGCTTCTTCATAATTGGAAGGTTCTTTGTTCATGATGTCACAGAGTAAAGCAACATAGCTGGTATGTGATTTGGTTCTCTTCTTTGCTCTGTGTTCTTGTTTTGGAATACCATATCTTTCTACATCTTGAATTAGCTCTCTATCCCATGCAGGTTTTCTCTTGTGAGAGTTATTCTCATGAGGTGGATCTACAGGTTGTTGCGGATCTTCAATTTCACGATCAACATCTAGAATTGCTTCAATCATGGTAGTGTCTTGAAATCTAGTTTCCTTAGGTTCTTCATAAACATCAACAGGTGTCTTCCTTGATTTGATGAATGTTGAATTTTCATCAAATGTTACATCCCTGCTGACATCAATTTTCTTAAACCCTGGAAAGTATATTCTATAACCCTTCAAGATTTCACTGTAACCCACAAAGATACCCTTCTTTCCTGAAGGATCTAGCTTGGTCCTCTTTTCCTTTGGGACATGAGTATATACTGGACAACCAAATATTCTGAGATGGCTGACTTCAGGTTTCTTACGAAAGAAGATCTCTTCTGGTGTCTTGTTGTCCAATATCCTGTGGGGTGTTCTATTATGCACATATACAGCTGTTCTAGCTGCTTCTGCCCATAGATGCATAGGTAGATCCTGGTCATGCAGCATTGCCCTTATTGCTTCCATGATTGTTCTATTCTTTCTTTCTACAACTCCATTCTATTGTGGATTGTAAGGAGCAATCAACTCCCTCTTAATCCCTGAATCACTGCATAGCTTCTTGAAGTCACCTTAGGTGAATTCTCCACCATTGTCGGATCTGAATGTTTTGATCTTCTTATCAGTTTGGTTCTCCATCAAGGTTTTGAATTCCTTGAACTTATCAAATAATTCATCTTTGTTCTTCAATAAGTAAACCCAAGTCTTCTTGGAGAAGTCATCAATGAAAGGGACATAGTAAACATACCCACTTAGAGAACTGGATGACATAGGACCACATACATCGGAGTGGATGATTTCCAAGATACCTTTTGCCTTGCTTTCACTACTTGGAAATTCCTTCTTAACGTTCTTTCCTTTTGCACATACTTTGCAAACACCTTCATGCTTGGTCTTAATTTCAGGAAGACCTTCTATAGCCTTACTTTCAATTGGTAATGCTCCGTAGTGCATATGTGCAAGTCTTCTATGCAAAAGTTCACTTGGCTCCATGGAATCATGTACCATGGCATGTTCAGGTTGTCCCTTCAATTTATACAAACCTCCCTCTTGCTCTCCAATCACCATTGCATCATCAATAGTTTTACCCTTTTTCACATTAGGACTTGGCCATCTACAAATGCAACCCTCATGCCTTTTGCATCCAAAGCAGAGATGGAGAGAAGATTCTACTTGAGCCCAGGTACATAAAGAACTTCTTTCATCTTCAAAGACTTTCCAGAATCTAGGTTCTAGGATGCTTCACCACTTCCTTTGATAGGGTATTGATAATCATCCCCAAGTTTCACCTTATGGGGTGATTCATGTTCAGATAGGTTTATAAAAGATTCTTTAAACCCAGTCATGTGTTTGGAAGCCACACTGTCAATAAGCCAATCATTACAACCATGAGAGATAGTACCTGTGAGAGCAGAGATTAGAACATACTCTTCTTCACTTGATGAGTCATCATCACTGTCTGTCCTAGCCTTCTTCTTTGGAGGTTCATCATCCTCGACAGCATGAGCATGGTACCTTCTTTTGTTTCCCTTCTTCTTCTTGTTGAAGTTGTTGTTGTTATCCATTTTGTTCTTGGGACAATTTGAAGCAAAGTGACCTTTCTCATTGCATGTGAAACATCTTAGATCCTTCTTATTCTTTTGTTGGTTGTGATAGGATCTCTTGTAATGAGAGTGCTCCTTCTTGGGCTTGCTTCTTTTGGTGTGAGCTGTGAGAGCTTGATCTTCACCTTCCATCTTTTCTTCTCGAGCTACAAGCCTAGCTTCTTCTTGAGAGCATTACTCCCACAGTCTACTGAAAGAGATCAATTTCTTTCTTGCACTAATTCCTTGAATAAAGGAGTCCCATGACCTAGGTAGGCCATTCAGAGTGGTCATAACAATTTCTCCATTCTCCACTACTTCATCCACAGCTTCAAGTTGTTCCTTGATCTGAGAGACCTTGGAGAAGTAAGATTGAATGGTCTCTCCATTCAACATGTTGACCCTTTTCAATTGATTCCGTAGAGTCATCTTCTGATTTATGTTCTTCCCTTCAAATAGCTTGGTCAGGGATTCAAACATCTCCTTGGGTGTCTTTAGAGATGACACATGTGGTATGAGATGGTCTTTGATAGAATCAACAATGATTCTCTTTGCCTTGACCAAGTTCTTCTTATGCAAAACCTTAGCCTCTTCATCTGCTGGGATAGGGACCTCAGAGCTAATGTAGGAGTCCAATTCATTTTCTTCCAGGATTAACCCAATCCTATACTTCCAGGCTCGGAAGTTATCAGCCCCTTCAAGCTTATCCTCAAGCTTGGTGTGGTGAGACATCTTAAAGAGTAATTCAAATGGAAATAGAAAATATTTAGGTCTTACCACTTGCTTTGCTGAAAACTAGATCTGGTCTCGAATTAGGGTTTGTTGAAAAAACCCTAAAAATTCAAAATGTGAATTTCAACTTTTTGAAAGGATAGAAAGATGTGCCTTGATGATCTGATCAGCCTGGTGTATTCAGAATTTGAGATCTGCAAAGCTTCACCCTTCAGAAATGTCTTTTAGTCTTCCCGGGTTCACTAGGGAGGACCCTGAATTAGGGTTTGAGTTTCTCAGAGATTTACTCAGCCAAAAATCTCGATCCAAAGCTCTAAACTTCGATTTTTCCAAGGAGCTTCCAGCTATGTCTTCAGATTTCAGAGATTCCTATTTTTGTGGAAACCCTAATTTTTAGGGCCAAATCGGAAAATGCTCAGAATTGAATTCTGATTTGATAGATAGATTCTCCTTGATGAGTAGAGTCAATCTACTATATTGCTTTTCCAAAATCTGTGGAGAGAAACCCAATAAACAAGAAACCCTAGTTTCCGTCACTACACAATGTCTTCTTCTCAGGTTAGCTCTGATACCATGTTAAATTTTGAGCATTAATTCAATATACTCTAGGATCTTTACTAAGAGAACAACATGTACAGTATATCAATGCATATCAATCATAACAAGCATGTCAATCATCACAAGAATCAAAAGCATGAGAGACAATAGACACACAGAGTTTCCATGGGGAAAACCCTAAGGTGAAAAACCCCACAACTTCCTCAGAGATAGATAGAGCAATAGCACAACCAAAGTACAACCAAAGTACAAGAGATAGACTCCTCTTATCAGCTGATCCTCCTCCTCACAAGTGCACCACTTTTCGAGTGAAGGAAGAATGAGTTTCTGAGTGATCCAAATAGAGATCTCTCGATCTCTATTTATACTTGTTTTGTTTGCCCAAAAACCTTATGGGGCCGACTTGTCTAGATAGGTACAATAACCACATATTACATAAATCCGGGCCGACCCCTTACAAGGTGGTCTAATAACCCATCGACAAGTTAACACACTTGCGACACTTGTCAATACAAATGACGACACTTCCTTATAGAGGAATAACACATCTCTATAAGAGTACAATAAATATATAACTGTAATACATTCCGAAGTTACATATACATCAACACCAACAACTGATCTCGGCTAGCCATCTTGGTATTGATTTTGTTGATGTAAACCTACAAGTCCACGACTTCGGTTTTGATTTAATTAGGTGTTTTGGTTGGGTCCATGTTTTTTTTCTACATGGATAACCAGTTGTGAGTGTGGACCATGGGATCACTTATGATCTGGAAGTGTTAATACTAACATATCTGAAGATAACTAGTGGATCAAGAGGAGTCATTTGAAATGTATCCCCAAATGCTGTATTTTTGGGTCCACACAAAAAAGGGTTGCTGTAAATTTATATCAAGATGATCAATACAATGTAAGGATGCTTTTGATATGGGTCTCCCACAATGGTGTTGGTGCATCTCAATTTTTTTTCTTATTATCTGGTGGGAGTATTACTTCCAATTGAATATTATTGCATTAACAAAATTTAGTAAATTCCTTTTGGATGCAAAGACACATGAATTTCACTATTCAATAAAAATGACAAGGATTATAAGTTCACAAGGACAATAGAATGCTAGGTGCTATATCTATTTGATATAATTGCAAGATCCAACATTAGTACTTGAACCAATCTATCAAGGAACTGACTAAGGAGGCACAACCATTCCCTTAACCATACTACCCGACTACCAAAGTATTATAGATTAATCTTCTTGAATGTTGTGCTCAATGACACTATAACAAATAGATGGTCGATCAGATTATCTAAATCTAGTTTCAGGATGCTCAGAGTACTTTTGATATACCTAAGAGTACATGTAAGTGAAATTCCATATACGTGTTCTATTTGATGCAATATTACTGAGAGGGGTACCAATAGGGATCATTTGGTTGTCCAACTAGATGAAATTGCTTGCATTGCCTACATGTAGCCTTCTCTAATCATAGTTTTATTGCTGAATGACCTATGTATATGTTATTTCAAGACACCGAAAGACATCTCTAGCCTAAAAATATATGCAAAAAAAATGGAGGTATGTAGGATCAGGAAAGTTCTTTGATAACATTTGTGGTGTTCCTTAACCTTTAAACTTAGAACACAAACATGTATACAAAGATTTAAAATGTAGAAAACTAGAGATTATAATGCAGGATATTAGATACCAATATAATTGAAAAGGAAATGTTGTATAATTTAACCTTGCATTAAGATAAAAAACAATATAAATAAATGTTCACTTGCTTCTTAAGATGGGGTGAATTTTCGGTTGAGAAAAGCTCCAATTACAACAATACTTGAAAAAACAATCCATAGCCTCCTAGATCTTTAAATAGGATTTCAATAGCCAAAACCCTAACTGCTCAATGGTCCCATCATTAATGAGTACCAATCACCTAGTGGGCCTCAATTAGGAAAGATACCCTTTTTATAGTAATGAACTATCCACTACTATGTAATGGACCTTATTCAAAGTATATGGTTGCACACACTAACTCACTAACGCCTATGTAGCCTAAAATATGGAGGTTAGGATAGGACCATAATATCCCTAGAGCAACTAAAATGGGTAACTAAGATGTTGTGGTATGATTATGAGATCATTTATAAAAATGAAAAAGACATTGTCATGGCATATGCATTGCCTAAGAAAGATGAGGAAGATAGATCTCTATTGTTTTAACCTCACCAATACCAAAATGGTTAATAGAATCATGACATGAATGGTTGATTAATGATGTCGTGTCTCATCTCATAAAATGACTTTAGGAGGATCTCAATCATCCCAAAGTATACACTTGTGTTCGGGTACACAGGGTACTACCAAAGGACCGAACACCAAGAGCAACCACTTCACACAAATAGATCACAGATCAACACACCGATGTTTTGACGTGGTTTAAACCCTCTTGAGGGAAACACTCCACGGCCCCGGCCAAATAGCTTCTATGGGACAATTTATTATGCAAAGAAAGAAAGTTACAAATGAGCTTCTCATAATCGATCAACTAAACAATGACCCTCCATGCTCTTTAAATAGAGATCATGGACCAATTGGGTGTTAAGCCACGGATCAAGGTTAGGTTTGATCTAAGAGAAGTTGAGTCATCGGATCACTCTATGTCAGGAACATATCGTGACCGTTGGATTAAGTATTTACAAATGCATACTAATGCATACTAAAGAAACACACTATCCCTAACGGATATATTACACAAGTTGATCTTAACTAACTCCTAAGTGTCTAAATATCCTAACATCCCCCCTTAAGAACAACTTGGGATAGGATTGAAGGATTTACAAAAGTGACACTATTAGGAGAAGGAAGGAGGCATTAGAGCCTATCCCCCCTTAATGACAAGTTCCTGAACTCCTAACATAGATCGAAGTTTAGAAAACTTCACTTCTGTAAGAGACTTGGTGAAGATGTCTACAACTTGATCATCTGTAGGGAAAAAGAGCACTTCAAGAACATGATCATGAACAAGATTTCTTATGAAGTGCATATGTAGCTCAATGTGTTTGCTGCGTTGATGTAGAACTAGATCTTTGGCAAGCTTGATGGCACTTTGATTGTTGCACCAAAGTGGAGTAGGCTGTTGCTGCTCGAATCCAAACTCTGAAAGGATCTGTCGAAGCCATAAAGCTTCCTAACTGGCATTAACTGCTGCTCGATATTCTGCCTCTGCTGAAGAAAGAGCAAGAGCTTGTTGTTTCTTACAAGCCCAAGTAATAGGTCCAGATCCCATACTGAAAACATAACCTGCAGTAGACTTTCGATCATCAGGATTGCCGGCCCAATCTGAATCAGTGAAACCAACCAACAAAGGTTTCCCCCCTATACTGTAATGAAGCCCAAACCGAACTGTACCTCGAATATATCGAAGTATTCTTTTAGCTGCTTTCTAGTGACTTTCATGAGGTGTCTGCATATAACGGGCAACATGACCAACGGCAAAGGAAAGGTCAGGACGGGAATGAGTTAGGTATAAGAGACTACCAACAAGCTGATGATACAAGGTGGCATCAACTTCAGGTGAAGTACAAGTGGCAGAAAGTTTGACTCCAGACTGGAAGGGAGAAGGGGCTGGTGTACAATCTTCCATGTGAAAGCGACGAAGAAGGTCACAAGCATACTTAGACTGAGAAAGAAAGATTCCTTCTTTGGTTTGCAGGACTTGGAGACTAAGAAAATAATGCAAACGTCCTAAGTCTGACATTTCAAAATTTTTTTTAAGACTAGATTTCACATGGGTTATAAGCTTAGGGTCACTACCAGTAAGAATAAGGTCATCAACATATAGAACAAGTATGATGAGATGGTTTCCTACTTTCTTGGTATAGACATTAGGGTCAGAATGGCATCTAGAAAAACCAGTGTCAAGGAGAAATCTATCCATTTTGGCATACCAAGCTCTAGGAGCTTGCTTAAGGCCATATATGGATTTCTTAAGGCGACAGACAAGGCTAGAGTTATTCTGAACATAGCCAGGAGGTTGTTCCATGTAAATTTCCTCCTGTAAATCACCATGTAAGAAGGCAGACTTGACATCCATTTGATGGACTTCCTAGTTGTGTAAGGCTGCAAGGGAAAGAACAAGGCGGATGGAGTTCATTTTTGCGACAGGAGCAAAGGTTTCATTGTAGTCAATCCCTTCAACTTGGGAAAAAACTTTGGCAACTAACCTTGCCTTAAGTCTTTCAACACTTCCATCTGATGCATACTTAGTTCTGTAGACCCATTTACATCTGACAAGTTTTCTTCCTTTTGGAAGAGGTACAAGATCCCAAGTATCGTTCGCCATTAAGGAACGATATTCTTCATCCATGGCTGCATCCCAATCTGGATTCCTTGAAGCTTCTGCAAAAGTTTCTAGATCATAATTTTTGGAAACTTGAGCCAAAAGAGAAGAGGCTCGTTGAAACTGAGAACGTGTTCGACGTTGATCTCTAGGATCATCGGCAAGATCACCAGCTGCTTCACATGTTGAACAGACCCATCGAGGAAGCACTTGTGCTGGTGCAACTAGAGGAACATGAGCAGGTGGAGGTGGATTTTCATCCTCACTATCATCATCAGAAATTGGAGTTGGAAACCTGTCAAGGAAGTTGGAAGAAGATGAAGAAGGCACAAACGCCGAATCAGGCTCGCGGGCCAAAGATGGCACAATCCCCGAGTTAGGCTCACAGGCCAAGAGATTTTCATCAAATTTAACATCTCTTCTAATGATTATATCATGAGAATGTGGTTGAAGAAGTCTATAACCTTTTACATCTTCAGAATATCCAACAAATATGCACTTTTCACTTTTAGGCTGCAATGCTTTCCGTTTTTCATCTGGAATGTGAGCCCATGCTTCACTACCAAACACACGGAAGTGACTTACATTAGGTTTAGTTTTACTCCATGCTTCTTCCAGTGTTATACCTTGTAATGCTTTAGTGGGGGTGCGATTAACTATGTAATTTGCACAATTAATGGCTTCAGCCCAAAATTGAAGACTTAGTCCCTTAGATTGGATCATACAATTAGCCATTTCTTTTAAAGTGCGGTTTTTCCGCTCAGCTACACCATTTTGTTGTGGTGTATATGGAACAGTGTGCTGCTGTTGGATGCCTTGTTCAGTGCAGAAAGTAGTGAACTTTTTGTTAACATATTCTCCTCCATTGTCAGATCTTAACTTAATAATTTGATGACCAGATTGTTTTTCAACAAGGGCCTTGTAGGCCAAGAACATGTTAAATACTTCACTCTTAAGTTTTAGGAAATAAACCCAAGTGCGTCTGGTGTAATCATCAATGAAAGTAAAGAAATATTTGAAACCAGAAAAGGAAGCAAATGGAAGAGGACCACACAAGTCACTATGCACAAGCTCCAAGGGAACCGAGGCATGCCAAGAGGCATGTTTGTCAAAACTGTCCCGATGATGTTTTCCGAGTACACAACCAGAGAAAACACCATCCCTGCAAGATACCATCGGAAGACCTGTCACCATATTTTCTTTACATAGTTGTTGCAATGAGCGATAATTTAAGTGACCAAATCGCTCATGCCAAAGTTTGCTCAAGTTATCACTATGAGCAACAAAAACTGAAGGGAAAGGTGATGACCCAAAGTTGTTAAACTTGTACAACCTGGTAATATCATCAACAATTCCGGTAGCTAGGACCTGTTGAGGATCTTTAAAATCCTTGATTACAACCTGGTGAGGGGTAAAGGTCACAATTTTACCTTCACCAGAATGAGTGATCTGATAGACTGATAACAAATTGCGGAAAATTCTTGGAACACATAGTACATCACTAAAATGACCATTATCTACTAGAACTATTCCAGCTCCTACAACACTTAGAGATCTATCATCACCAACAAATATTTGTTTGGTGTTACATTCATGCATATTAGAAAAGATGGCTTGATCCTTAGCCATATGATAAGATGCTCCAGAATCAATGAGCCATTCATTTGAAGTAGAAGAAGAAGATGCATTATAAGAATAACCAGAAGCACAAAGTGCATGTCCATGAGAGGTAGATTCTGAAGGCGAATCTAGGCTGATGTGGTGCTTCTTCATTGCTGCTTCCAAGGCTGCCATCTTCTTGAAACACTTAGATTCATCATGATTATCTTTCCTGCAATAGTTGCAATGACGCTCAGTCTTCTTGCCTTTTGGCTTAGATCCTTTGTCATTTTTTGGAGAAGGAGCTGATTGAGAGGGTTTTGGACCCTTGTTTGACTTATTATTGCAAAAATTTTGTTTCTTGGGAGGCTTGGACTTTTCTTTCTGTTGGGACAATAAGGCTTTCCCAGATGTATCTGCATTGTTGATTATTCCAAGATGAATGAGTTTATCTTGTTCTCTAATCAAGGAATCACAAAAGGATTCAAGACTAGGCTCTTGATAGCTAGCTGCATTCAAGGATGCTTTCATGGAGTAAAATGTAGATACAAAAATAGAATATGCAGGTCCAAGTTTGGAAAGAATATGATAAATGCATTGTTTGTCTTCCCTCTCAATCTTACATTCTGCACATAAGAGTTTAAGATTTTTGTACTTAGATAAATAATCTTGAATGCATGAAAAGTCACTTGGATTTAAAGAAATCAACTCATTTCCGAGTTGGTGACCTCGAATTTCATTGTGTTTACCAAACACAGATTCCAACTTGTCCCAAGCAGCATTAGGTTCATCAATTCCAGATATGTGGAATCGCAAATCAGTAGAGATTGACATCCCAATCAATCCACGAGCTTCATCACATCTATTTTCCTATTTTATTTTCTTATCATCATCAGTGGGTTCTTTTTCTTTCCCTGAGGTAATTCTGAAAAGTCCCCTACTTCGTAGAACATCCTCCATACGAGATTTCCATGAGAAATAGTTGGAACTGTTAAGTAGAATATCACAAGGGGCAGCCATATTTGTAAATTAATGGCTGTAAAAGCAGAAACCAATAGTCTGGATGTGAAGAGCTCAAAAAATAGGTGGTTTAAAAAAAAACGGCACTGAAAACTGACTCTGTATGATGAAGTTATTCCTGAACAAAGAAACTGTTGAAGATGTCCCCAATAGTGACGTGGCAGCTAGAGAATGTCCAGCAAAAAAAAGAACCCCCCTCTTCCCAAGATGAACCTTTTGACAATCACTTTACAAGAAAGTTGTTTTAAGTGAACCACTTTTGTAAAATAAGTGATTTCACTTTTACAATGATATTACTTTTAAATAGTGCAACAATAAAAAAAACTTAAGTGACTCACTTGTATTTTTATTTTTTATTATTTAAGTGAGATGCACTTGTACAATAAAATAACTTGAAAATAGAAATTGCATGCACTTTTTCTTTTAAAAGTAACTTCCTAAGACTTGAACTCAAGACGTATTAAGGAATAAAGCAACTTTGAACCAAGTGAGCTAGATTAAAAGGTATGTAAAATATGGGAATGAGGAAGGGTTTTTTTTTCTTTTCTTGCTCGGTTTGCGTGCTTGCCCTTTTTTCTGCAAAACAAACCAAAAATCGAAACAAAAAAATTTTCCACACTTGTGGAGTTAGATCTTGTTAGCTTTCCTGGAAAGTCTACGTTTTCTCTCTGTTTCTGATTTGCCGAGATCGCGCAAGGTGCACGGCAAAGAACATACGCAGCCGATAAAAACCCTTTCCCTTTCTATTTCTGATTTGCCAAGATCGCTCAAGGTGCATGGAAAAGAGCATACGCAGACGGGAAAGCAACAATCCGAACCCAACAAAAAAAATCTAACAGTAAAAAATGATAAAATATGAGATTTTTTCCTTTTAAAACAGAAAATAAAAAAATGCATCACTGTACATTATACCTTCAGATTTGATGAAATACGAGTTTCTGGAGCAACTGGGAACCATTTTCGATCAAACAAAAACTATTTTACATTGTAAACAACGCTCCAGACGCAATGGAACACCTCCCATAGCCCAAAAATGCATAGAAATATCAGAACTAGAAACCCTTTCGAGTTTCAGCAACAACAATTCAAGATCTAGATCATAACCGGAAGCGGCACTTCATAAAAGCTCTGATACCATGTTCGGGTACACAGGTTACTACCAAAGGACCGAACAACAAGAGCAACCACTTCACACAAACAGATCACAGATCAACACACCGATGTTTTGACGTGGTTTAAACCCTCTTGAGGGAAACACTCCACGGCCCCGGCCAAATAGCTTCTACGGGACAATTTATTATGCAAAGAAAGAACGTTACAAATGAGCTTCTCATAATCGATCAACTAAACAATGATCCTCCATGCTCTTTAAATAGAGATCATGGACCAATTGGGTGTTAAGCCACGGATCAAGGTTAGGTTTGATCTAAGAGAAGTTGAGCCGTCGGATCACTCTATGTCGGGAACATATCGTGACCATCAGATTAAGTATTTACAAATGCATACTAATGCATACTAAAGAAACACACTATACCTAACGGATATATTACACAAGTTGATCTTAACTAACTCCTAAGTGTCTAAATATCCTAACAACTTGGAAACAAGAAACCATTAGAGAAATCTTGATGTCTAAAATGTGCCTTTTAAGGAAAATAATAACATATTATTTAAGACAATAAAATAAGAGTCACAAATTTTGGAGAAAAAAAAGTAAACTTTTCTTTTTTCTCATATTTTCAACTTATCTCCCTATAACTTTAATAAAATTCCAAGTGTAGGCACTCATTGGATGCACAATTAAATTATGCATCCAACAAGTTCCTACACTTGAAATTTGAGTAAAACTAAAATAAGACAAGTTGAAAATACGATAAAGAGTAGTTTTTTTTTCCCATCCAATTTTTTTATCCTTATTCGTTGGCATTGTCATATTGAATCATATTGGTTCTTTAAAGTCGATTTTGATAGTACATTTTTTGTTTGAGGCCCATTTTGACCTCAAAATTTCTCTAATTCCATTAATGTATAAAGGTTTCCTTTTTTCTACTACCAAATTAAAATTTAAAACAAAGGATACTAGAAGAGTTGCATCCGTCTCCTATAATAGCTCATTCATGCTTTCAAGAAGCCTACAAATGCACCTAGTGATATTTCATTTAGGAAGGAATGAAAAAGGAAATCCATACTTTTGTGACTGAACATAACACATGAAAAAGCAATAAGGGTGAGGTAGTGAAGACTCTATGGGAATTACATCCATTGGAGATACCAAACATTATTTGGGTGAACATATCTATGGATTTTATGGTAGGTATTAAAAAAGCAGACAACAAATCAATCATCATGGTGGTAGTTGAACAGATTTCCAAATATAATCACTTTTGTCCCCTACAATGCTCCTTTACACCAACAACCATTGCCCAAGTTTTTCTTGATCAAATTTTTATGAATCATGGTTTGAATACTTCCATTGTGTTTGATAGGGATCACATATTCACCAATTGTTTTGGGAAAGAGATGAAGAAAATATAGGGCACCCAGTTGCAAATGAGCATAACGTATCATCCCCAAACATATTTATAGAAAGAAGTAGTCAACAAGTGTATAGCTATAGTATACCTGACCTATGATCAGCTGATATTATCTCAAAATTAAACCATACAGTATAACTATTTCACCGACGAAGACTAGTTAACATAACTAGTGGAAAAAGGTCTACTTTAGGGCACAAGCAAACTCCTCCTGGGTTATGAATTTGGGATATTTAGGTTTTGAAAAATGTATGGGTGAATGTGCAGTATAAAAAATATCAGAAACAGGGCCAAATAATGAATCCTATGCACAAAGTACTGGGGCCATTTACATTTCAACAACAACTAGGCTAATGTCTACTTTGATGCTTCCTAGGCACACCAGCATATGCAAACTAAACTCAGTGCTTACACCCGAATGTAACCAAATTGAATATATCATAAATTAAACTCCTGATTAGGTATTGGACAATTTATTTTGAGAATTTGGTAGGTTTTGGTTGAGTTTGGGAGCAAAGAGAAGAAAAATGCTATGTAGGACTGCTCAACTAGTAATTTTCCAAACTCTTCCAAATGGACTGAGATGATATAAGATTTCAAATATGAATGTGGGATGGTATTAATCAATGTATCAGGGACGCAACACAAATGAAAAATTTGAATTTGGGCATACAAATACTTATTAATTGATCAAAATGTAAAACTATCAATCTAGGGTGCCCAATGAGCTAGTCTTGATTACTGAGGACTCAAACAGCCATAAAGGGTTACGAAACTATGATTTTTGGATGGTGATGGATTATAAAGGTATTTAAAAAACAAAATCAACCTTCAAAAAGAGAATTAGTTACTCTGAGCTCTGTATGATGCATAAACTCGAAAACTAGTAAATTAAAAGTGTACATTGAGCTAGCCTTTGAAAGATAGGAATAGAACTGCCAAGGGATGGTATTTAATTCATATTCTAATATTTAATGGAGATTTGATATTTTATGTACAAAGAAAAAAAAATACTGAGTTCATTAATATTAAACATTAAATGGCATAGCCTCAGACATCATAGATAATCTCTGTACTTGAATTATTACAATGATAGAAGAAGGAGATTACATAAAGGAGTGAGAAGAGAATGTGTGGTCACGGTATCATATATGTAGGATGGATCTGAGTTTTTGGTTGCTCCTGAGGTGTGCATTGGCCATCTGTGTCTTCTTGCAAGCTCTCCAACTGACTACTCTTTCTTTGTGAAACTCTACAGAACCACCTCAAGAAATATGGATCTTTGCATCAACTTCTGAAGTATGGATCTTCACATGAAATGGATGGATCAGATATGAAATGTGGTATAAATGGCTGCAATGTATCATGTATAGAAGAGTGGAACTGGAACTATGGGGCACATCTCCCATAGGTTGGCTAGGGCACATCTCCTTGCCTTGGTAAGCTAGAGTGCTCACACACAAATTCAATAATGATCAAAAGTTATGAAAATGAAATTCTTGGATTCTTTTATAAAATTCTTGATGACCTACTAAGCAATTTTATGTGCTTGGTGACCCATGAAATACCTTCCAAATTCGCTCTCCTTGAGTGGATAGGATTGCTACTTTTTCTCTCTTACAACTTTTCATCCTTTTAGAAACTGCGCCCCCCTTGACTTGAGATGTTTCCTGCTTTGTAAAATAGTTTCTTTCTTTGTAAAATGGCCTCTAATTTGGAAACTGTGCCCTTTGGGATGTTTCCTAATTTTTTAACTAACCTGCTTTTGGAAACTCCGCCCTCACTTGGATTTTATGGATGTTTCCATTTTTCTGCTTTTGGCAACTTCTTACACCTTCCCTGCTTTTCATCTTTTGCAATTTTATTTCCTCCAGTTCCATTTTAGCAACCTTATCCTCATGAGGGAACCCTCTTGGACAACTTGCTCAAAAGTTAGGAATAATTATTTCTAAAATAATTAAAATTAATAAAATTATTGTTTCTATTTTCCTCACCTTCCTACTTTTGTCAATTTCTTTCCTTTTAGCTTGGCATCTTGCTTTGTGCTACTTTTATCCACTTTCTTCTTTGGTGTGACAACTCATAAGGATAGTCTTATCTATCCATGCTCCCTCATGGTGTCCTTGTCATCATCCAACTCACCAAAACAGATAATTAATATTTTAAATATGAAAATAATCATTACATCATTCTAATTTAATTATTAAACAACTATAGGATAATTTATTCATAGTTAATAATTACCAAGGCTAAATTTATCCCCCCTTTCATTAATTAATTCCATGGTATTCAATAGGATCCATGGGGGGGTTGGTGGATTCTTTGCTGCCATTGGCACTAGAAAATTGGGGACATGACAGTCCTCCCCTCCCAAACTTGCTTGTCCTCAAGAAAGAAACCAACTCCAACTCTAACAAAAATTCCACCATGTTTCTGCTGCACCAATCTGATTATAATAATTCTACTTGTTAGTACTAATATCGTCAGCAGGATCGTCCAAAGGCAGCTTGGCTACACTATAATAGGATGAAGGCCTCTGAGGTAGAATGTGGACAAGCAACGACATGGATAGAAAGAAAAAGCAGTTCACCTCGTGGCGAGACATCGACTGGGTGAGAGATAGGGGAAACTGAGGTAAAGATGAATGATTGATTACAAGATCAATGATAGATAAGTTCAGTTAGTGCACCAAAAGCGCTCGACGTTTATCAAGATCAAAGCGTCCCGGAATGAAAACCACCAAAAACACGTGGCAGCCTCTGAGCAGTTCAAGGCCTCGAAAGTAATCTGGCTAAACCGCTTTTTAGGAGTCCTGAAATAGCCTGAGTCTGCCACAGTGGTTTATAGCCACACACCGCTGAGTATTTGAGTCATCAGAGCAGGTGACTACACCCCATAAAGCTACATTGGCGGGGCACACATCTCAAAGAAGTATAGGTGAAGTATCAATGGTCACCCAACCTTCAGAGCGGTGAAAGTGTTTGGATTTTAACACTCCCGAGACGCTCCTAAAAGAAAAACCACCAACTAACCAACTATAAGTGGTAGCCCTAGGATTGTTCAAGGGCAAAAAATTAGTTTTCCTAAACCATCTTTTTGGAACCCTGAAACCTCGAAAGGATACCACAATGATTTTCCCAACCATGGTCCGCCAGGAAGCTGGTCGTTAGAGGAAAGGGGCCCACCCCTAAAGATGCACCGATGGGACACGCATGTCAAGGACGTCATGGCATAAGATAAATGACTGGATAAAATTCAGAGCTTCTAAGATGATCAGAGATTAACATCCCAGGAGTGCCCCTGAATTGAAAATCCCTTTTCCACGTGGTGGCTTCTTGTTGAATCAAGGCCCGAAAAGAAGTATTTTTAAACTGCCTTATCAAGACCCTAAAGCCACAAATGGTTTACGGTTCACCACTTCTCACGACGGTACATCCCCCCTTGCTTTTCCTAAAACCGCCATTAAACGGTCATTACTGCCAACGTTTAGGAGTTAACGTCTCCCAGAATTTAAGGGGCCAACTACCCTGCAAAAAGTAAGCCAATATCAGCAGGCCACATGCACACCACATTAAACTCGCCAAATTTGAATCTATCCCTATAAATACTTCCCCAAGGAAGCCATCATGCATTTTGCTCCTAGCACGCTGAGCTCTACATTCATCACTCTCTACACCAGTTCTCCCAGCTCCCTAAGAAATTTAGAATCAGTGTTCCCCTCTCTACCCCGACATTACCATGGCCTCTGCATCTACTCCTAAATTCACCACCACGTCCGCAGCTCTCAGCCCGGAGGACTATCTCGGTGATGAATTATTCGACATTCATGACTCTGTATCTTCCTTCCCGAACCTGCATCAAATATCTTGTGAGACTGAAGAGCAGGAAAAGAGTGGAAATGATTTATTAAATTTATGGAATTCTGGGCTAGCTAAGATGATTCTCCCTCCAGAAAGACTTTTTCCTGAGTTAATACAGTGGTGTGCAGAAAGTTATGTGCTAGAAAGAAATGCCATTATTTCCCGACTGGGAAGCATGGTCTTCCTAATCAACAAAGAGCTCGTCATGGAGTTGACAGACACCAGGGAAGATTCCTCAAGGATTCATTTTGACGAAGAGGTCCTGATAAAAAAAAATTGGGAGCTTTCCCTGGAAAATAGGGATGCCTTCATCCAGATGTTATTGCTGCTTGAGAGAAATCTATCCAGCACTCAATCAATGTTTAGCTTGGAGATGCTTGCAGGTCCTGCTAAACCTGTATTATCAATGATATGTTAGTTCCCCAGGTATGATCATGACATAGTGATTGAAGAATTCATTTTGGGTTTGCTATTTATCATGAACCTTTCTCAACAAGAGACCTATTGTTTGAGCAACATCCCCCCCCAAAATTTTGTACATATTGGGGCCCCTCCTTTTAGTTTTCTAGAAAGACTGCCTAAAGAGGTTAATTCTCCTTCTAACTTAGTTTTGTTTTCAACTAAGGAGTCTGCTTTAAAAATTGAAGTTTCTTCTTCCAAGCATTCACGAAAGAATCTTGAAACTGCGGAAACATTCACGAAAGCCTCCCGAAACTGCGGAAGCCATTCACGAAAGCCTCCTGAAACTGCGGAAGCTATTTTCCTATCTCTCCTGAAACTACGGAAGTCATTCACGAAAGTCCCCCAAAACTGCGGAAGTCATTCACGAAAGACTCTCGAAACTGCGGAAACATTCATGAAAGCCTCCCGAAACTGCGGAAGCCATTCACGAAAGTCTCCCGAAACTGTGGAAGCTATTTTCCTATCTCTCCCGAAACTGCGGAAGTCATTCGTATATCTCTCCCGAAACTACGGAAGTCATTCACGAAAGTCTCCCGAAACTGCGGAAAGACCTAGAATTTTTTTTGGAAGGGCTCAAGTTTCTCTCTTGAAACTGCGGAAACATTCACGAAAGCCTCCTGAAATTGCGGAAGCCATTCACTAAACTATCCCGCAACTGCGGAAGCACTCGGTGAACTCTCTCGAAACTGTGGAAGCTTTCGTTGAATGTTGCCGTAATTGTGGAAGGATATCCTGAATCTTTCCAAAACTGTGGAAGCCATTCGCGATAAGCTTCCGAGAAGACTATATTTTGAAAAGATACACCAAATACTCCCGAAACGCCGAAGCAGTTCGCCATATTGTTCCACAATTGCGGATGAAACTCATAAGTCTGCCTCGCAACTGACAGTCGTGCACAAATGCCGAGACGGCTTGAAATGACCACGCCGTACAAGGCATTAAAACCGCGTTTTAATGACACAACCTACCCGTTTAAGTGCCGCACGTGTCTAACCTTTTATAAGGATGGTGGGGGTTTCGTTGATTTCATTGTTTGTTTATCGTTTAAAGAACGTCGTTAGGAAGACCGCGTCGGCTCGCTCCAGCTCAACGCATCCACGACCGAGTCCACCTCACTCAACCACTGTCTCACCTCCAGGTAGGCTTTTAAACAGCCATCTTTGTTTTATCTCCATGTCGAATTACTTTTTGGGTCTTCCCATTCATAACGTGGCCAATAGGCATTGGTAGCGTAGGTCATTTTTTCTTGTTTATTACGGCTGCCGTGACCCCTTAGGTTCCTCATTCCTACCAGCTGAAAGTTGTAGCCATGACCATCCAAAGTTTTCACTGACCACATTCCCATCATTTTCCTACCCTGATTCAAACCTCATACCGGCCACAGACCTTTTTGCAAGTATTATTAATGGCAGTTGTGGTCGTTTGAGATACTCAACCACTCTCCTTTTTGGCTCAGTTAATGAGTGTGAAGAGCAGTCCCTTGTTTCATTGTTTACTCATAGGATTTTTTCCACTCCAGGCTTCCCCACCATTGACCATTAGAAGTGCTACGATGACGGATACCCTCTCTCCAAGGGCTAGGCGGGAAGCAGGTTTTTTTCCATGTCATATGCTTACCTTTTCGGAAGCATTCCAAAAGCTCCTGACTAGACATTGTCTCCCTAGAATAATCAAGTCTCAGAACCATTTTTCATTTTTTGGAGTGATCTATTTTGCTTCCCCAGCATGCAGCTTCATAATTTGTCTATATTTCTCATTAGCATGTTGAATTTGTCCTTCTCTTTGTTACACTGTCATAACATGTTGCAATTTTTATAATGATTCACATTTGGTTGCTAGCAGGGATAAGCCAGGTTGCCAAAAGGTGGTAGAAAGAAAGCTAAAGTGATGGAATCAGAGCCAATGGAACTAAGGACTGAAACTATGTTCCAAGATATTAAGTGTACCACCGGCATTCCTCCTGAGGTCCGTTGGGGAGATGTTTACAGGATGATTAGGGACCAAGATATCCCAGATGTATTATTGGAAGAAAAACAAATCTACCTCAACATCAGAACTTTCGGCATAGCTAGGGATTCTACCCGCCCTGAATTGTTCCCATGCTCTGAAGTGATCCGGTGGATACTGGAACATGCCGACCCAGAGACAAGAGTATTACATGACAGCAGGGGAGAGGCTTTCGGTTCATTCCATCTATCATATATTACTGCAGCCTACAAATTCTCACGTCCCCAGTAAGCTCTAAGTGATGAATGGTTGGGAAAGATGAAAAATATTGAGATGGCCAAAAAATTATTGGTCACAGGCAAGCACTTGAGAAAGAGAGGTAATGATGAATATGATGTTCAGAACCTAAGACCTCCTTTTAGGTTAATCACCCTGATGCTATGCAGGATTTTCGGCATGCCCGATGGCACTATATATAGGATACAGTGGGCCCTCATCATCCACTTCATAGCATTCAAAGGGATTGTGTTTGACTGGGCTACTATCCTTTCGGACAGTTTGGCATCCATAGTGGCTGCTGCAAGAGAAGGTCTGGCCTTAAAAAAGTCAAAATTTTACATGTCTTCCTATCTCATTGACTGTATTTTGGCTAAACTATCTTTCCCCAGCCTAGGTTGCACATGGGATAAATCCAACACCCCGGTCTACACTACTTATAAGATAATGTGGGCTCAATCTGCGAAGAGTTCATCATGCCTCTATATGAGCAAATAATCAAGGAAGAGCCCAACTGTCTATCAGAAAATGCCATGGGGTCCTGGAAAACTTTGGAGATTTTTATGTCTTAGATCAGGGCACCTACATCAGGATGCTTGGAGGTACCAAAGCATCATACATTTTGCCAAAATACACCACTGATTATGTAGTCCTCAAGGAAGCCGTCAGGCAAATTTTCCTTGATGGAATAAGAGGGGTGCTTAATAAGCAACATAAGGCTTCTTTCCCTCCTTTTCCCTTCTGCATAGGAGCCTACAAATTCTCAGGGGTTGCATCAGCTGAGGAATTTGTTCAAGAGCTGAAAGCTTTCCACTTCGGTGAAATGATCTTCCATGGAAATGATAGGCGGGGGAAGGTTGGAAAGCATTGCAAAGAAATTTATGCTCATTTTGAATATGCTCATTACTATGATGCCGAGGAAGAAGTTTTCAAAGGCATTAGCAACATGACTGAGTTGCAGATTTGTCATCAAGACAGTGGAGCAAGCTCTAGCTCTACCCTAGCCTGAAAAGCCAGCCTGCAGAAAGAGAGAGAAGCGGCTGATGCCCGAGCCCAAGAAGAACAAAGATTGAAAGAGGAAGCAAGGTTGCAGAGAGAAGCTGAGGAAGCAAGGATACAAGAAGAAGAAGAAGATGCAAGGCTGCAAAAAGAAGCTGAAGATGCAAGGCTGCAGAAAGAAGTTGAAGATGCAAAGATGATGGAAGAAAATGAAAATCAGTAGCAAGCTGAAGAAGACGAAAGAAGGCGTAAAGCTGAAGAGGAACAAAAGGCGGAAGAAGAACCTAAGACCGATGAAGATGCTCAGGCAGGTGGCTTCGGCACCCAAGATATGGAAACAGACATATCTCAAGCAGGTGTTCCCAACACCCAAAATGTGGAGGCAGATGCATCTCAAGTAGGTGTTCCCGTCACCCAAAATGTGGAGGAAGACACAGCTCAAGCAGTATAGACACCACCCATAGAAGCATAAATACATGTAATAGACCTCCCAATCGTCCCTTACACTCCATTAGAAGATCATGATGTGTCCCAATGGGATGAATTTGTGTATGATAGGAAGAGGAAGGCAATAGTCTTGAAATCGGAAGAGAGGATAAAGAGACTCTTCCAAGAAGATATTGTTACCCGACGGGAGACCACGGTGATGCAAAATACAAATAAGGCTCCCATAGCCATGGCATTTGTTGCTGTAGAAGCAACAAAAGCAACGCAGGACAATGTGGTCGATATGGTTAGAGAATTTGAGTCGACAAAGAGGAGAGCTCGCATGTTACAACATACTGTGGCTAATGAACAGGCTTACAGGGATCTTGTAGTGAATAAGTATAATCGCCTGTCTGTTGAGCACAAGGAATTGTCCGATAAGTATCGCCAGTTAGAAGAAGAAAATGAGCACTTGGCAGTCCAGATGATGGTTTTAGTAGCAGAAAAGAACGATTCGAAAGCTAGAGTTTCTCATCTGCAAGCAGATAAGCAAGCAATGGTTGGGCAATTAGAGCAGGCAGAGAGCAGAGCAATAGATATGTATCCCTTTCATGAGCTGTCCTGTGACATTCTGAGACAAATGCACGCCATGCAGGAGCTGATTACTGAGGAAGTGTGCAGGCTCAAAGCCATGATGGTTAGATTGAAAGAAGTCGATGCAGAGGCCAATAGGATTAAGGGTAAATATACTCGGGTTAAAGAAAACATCGTGAGTCAGATTGAATAGAGAGAAGGGAAGGTTGATTTCCCCAAGCATCTCCCATTCAAATCTGTAGATGGTTTTAAAGAAGATATAGCCCTTATGGAATTCTGCAGGAACTGTGGCCTTAAGCTAATGGCTAAGATCCAAGGAACAATGGATAAAAGTAACAGTCTTTATCAAAAAATCCATGAAGTGCATGATAAGTGCAAGTTGAGTTTCCCTCAGTCCCTCGATGAGTTCCCAAGCAAAAAGCAACATTTATCAGACTTGAAGGAAGAGCTAGGCAATCAAATAGAATATGTAAAGAAGATTGATGTCTTAGCCATTGATGATCTCCATCACTATATTGGGATGTCATCAATATACAATCATTTGCTTAAAGAAATCCACCAAGCTGCAGTTGCAGAAATTCAGGGTATTGGAGCAGAACTTGGTAAAGATGTGACTTCCCAGAAAATCTTGCTCCCTTCCTCAGCAAATGTGGTTATCAGAGACACTGGTATTTGGTTCAGTTACATAGCAGAGGAGGAAAAGAAAGCAGTTGCAGCAGTAACAACTAGTCCACGTCATTCTTTCCCAGCAGTAGCAGCCAGTCCAAGTCCTTCTCTCCCAGCAGAAGCGCCTTCCCAAGGGTGAACACGCTGATTCTACAGCGCTGTTCCTTTTTTTTGTATTTTTATTTTTGTCTCCCTATGTTAAAGCATGGAACCATTGGACAGCTGTCCTTTTCTTTTTGAGAGATTTTCTGTTTTAAGAAAAGGGCCACAATTTGTTTATTAAAAGGGAAAAGTTTGTAGATGACATGTGTAAAGAGCCAGGTGGCAGCCTAAGAGGCATTTTGTAAATATATAAATAGAAGGTTAGGAAACAGTGTAGAGGACTTTTGGCAGGGAAATAATTTTTCTGAACTTGTACAAGCTATCTTGCACTTGTTTCAAGAAAATGAAATCTACCTAATAAGAGCCTGGAGAGGACATCTTTTGCATGGAAATGGATATTGGATGCATGTTGGATTATTCCTGTGACTTTCATATTCTACTGTGAGGTCTTTCTTTGCTGTCTTGAATTATTTCTCTGTATTGAATGATCTTACTGTTTCTTGTGCAAATGAATGTTCTCCTACATGAGTAATGGAACATGTTATATGTGAATTAGAAGATATCTTCTAATATCTCTTGCTTTCTTGATGTAAATTTATCTTTATCATTTAATGGATGTCTGTTTATCTTAAGATAACTCTTCCAGCACATTACTCATACTTATAATTTTGCTCCTTGCAGGGATAGTTTAGGTTTATTTCGGTTTTAAATACAGATTTGTTTCGAGTTTTGCATCTTGATTAAGTTAGTTCAGGCACTTGCATATCATTCTAAACCATAAAATAAAAAAGAACGGTGGATCGGGCCATAACCGATATAATTGAAGCAAATCTCCAAACCCAACGGTTGCTGAAACCGCTAACCGGACGGATTCCCCATACCAAACGGTGGAAAATCTAATTGGGATAGTCTACCAGGGAGAATCCCTTTCTGCTTGATGCTGCGAACTTCGGGGCATCAACAGTTTTTGGCGCTAGAAGGAGGGCCTGAATGTGCATGGATGATAAAGGAAAATCTCCCACTGTCAAAAATGTTATTGAAAACCCACTTAAAAAAGGAATTTCAAACAGCCCAAATCTTGAAGTAGCAAACCAAGAAAACCTCGTCTCTAATTCTGAACCTCAAGAAGTATTGTATGCTGTGCCTTTTGCAGAAATAGAAGATTTAAGGAGGCATACACGATCTTATGTTAGACAGCTAGGTGGTTTAAACATAGTAAATTTTCTCCCTAGGAAAAGTTCTCCTAGAAAAGAGCGACAGTACACCCGTGATTCGATTCTTGTGCAAAATTTTGAAGAGCTTGTGAATCTAACCTTAGAATAAATTACAAAACCCCTGAACAAGGTCGATCTTGAAAACCCAGAAAATATTTCAGATCAAGAAAGTTTTGTAGAACTTATTACTCCAAAGAACACTCCATTGAATTCACCTTACAATTCTCCACCAGATTCTCCACATAGAGACATGGCCGTACCTGCTTGGAGAGCAAGGGGAGCGTTGAATCTGGCTGGGCCATTCCACAATCTTCCAAAAAATCCAGAGAAAGTCTTGCCTAAATTCGACCCAGGGAAAGCCATTTCGGCCGAAGATCATCTCAAGAGTTTTTATTTAGCTCTGAATCTTTTAGATGTGCAACATGAAGATGTAGTATGTAGGATTTTTCCATACACATTTGAGCCAAAAGTATCATCCTGGTATTTTAGCCTACAACCTAGCTCAATCTCAAGCTAGGATGAATTTGAAAAATGTTTCTTAAAGAAATATGGAAACCAAAAAACTGTAGCTACGTTGATGAAAGAATTATTGTCCATGAGAATGGAAAAGAAAGAAAAGGTTCAAGACTTCAACCAAAGGTTCACAACACTCTTAAATAATTTCAGTGAAGCAAATAAACCAGCAGAGGAATCTCTAGTTGAATATTATACAACAGCTCTTGAAGGACCCATAGCAATGTTCGTTAAAAGATCTAAGAAAACCAGCCTGATAGAGAATTTCGAAGAAGCTAGAAAGGTGGAAGAAGAAGCGGATAGCATTGCTAAACATGTCTTAGATACAGAAACAAAACTAGCAGTCAATAAAAAAACCTTGCTACTCACTAGAGGTAAAGAAGAGTCATTAACAGACATGGAGAATGTAGTTAAGATGGTGCAGAAGTTGTCCAATAAAATTGTAGATCTCGAGAAAGATAAGGCTGCTAGTACATCTAGGAAACCCTTCAAGCCATTTTACAAAAGGAAGGAAGACAGTGATCAACCTCATCCACCCATGAATACTTCCCCTGTTTTAAACCTCAATGAGATAGGAATGGAAAACTTCTGCACCTTTCATCAAGAACCGCATTCGGAGAAGAGTTTCCCATAATGGATTAACTCTATGAGTTTAGTCATGAACCAAATGCTGGATTCATAGATTCCAGATCAAGACGATCCTCTAGAGGAATCGAGCCCTGAATTAGAAGAACCACCTCCGGACACCACTATGGTGCTATGGGATTGGGTACCTTTAATTGAATTAGTAGAAGAAGATCCCATAGAAAGCTCTCCCTTTGCTGTGAACATTAATACTCGCAGTAAAGGTCCTATTACGGATCCTATCCCAAACTCGACTCCTCCTAAGCCTAAAGTTTCAAAAGAACTACCTAGGAGACATATAGCAATCATTCCACCGCAGCCTAAAGCTAGCCAAACAGCAGCCAAACAACCAAACATTTACACCATAGTTCAACAACCGAAGGGCACAATGAATAAAACAGACAATCCGGCCAGAATTGGGAACGATTCTGATATAGGATATGACATTATTGAAGATATAAAGAAAGTCAAAGCAAATGTGTCAATATTTGATATGTGCAGTTTGCCTCAATAACGAGATAAACTGTTGCATGCTTTGCAACCCCAGCCTAGTACTCCATTAACAGATACTCAAGAAGATCCCGAAATTAATGAGGCTAGTATCAACAAGAAATCTAAATCTCAGATGTGGCCATTCCTATTGACCTTTGAAATTTTCAATCATAATGTTCACAATTGTTTGGTAGATTCTGGAGCATCTTCAAATGTCATGCCACTGTCAATTTGTAAAAAAATTAACGGGAAACCTATTCCATCTTCAACCCAAATTATTCAGTTAGATAGGACTGCTATCAGAGTTATTGGGGAAATGAAAGATGTCCTCATTAGATTATCAGCCGACTCTAGAGTCTGTCAGTTTATTGACATAATGGTAGTTGATATTCCTGAGGCCTATGGTTTGATCTTAAGTAGGGACTGGTACACCAAGCTGAACGGTTACTTTGCAACTGATTGGTCTCATCTAGGGTTGCCTTATCAAAATAGGCAGAATCAGATCAAAGTCTCGAGAGAACCGCACATGAAGCAAAATGTAACTCAACTAGAGGGAAAGAATGAGGCTGTAACCTTCTCATCCTTGGTTCTGGGGAATTATTTCTTAGAAATCAATCCGGGTAATTATCAGTCTGAAACTATCATCCATGAATCAGATGAACAGTCTGATCTCCTTCATTTTTCTCGGACTGATGATGTTGACTATAATATAGTTAGTTTAGTCATTGACTTAGACCAAAGAGATACTAACTTAGCTGAATCAAAAGATTTGTTTTGGACATTATACTTTGATAGTTCTAAAACTCTGGAAGGATCCGGAGCCGATTGTGTTCTGATGGATCCGGGAAGAAATAAGTATTTTTTGTCCTATAGGTTAGAATTTGATTGTACTAAGAACACTGCGGAATATGAAGCTTTGGTACACGGATTAAAGAAAGCCATTGATTTAAATATTAAATACTTGAAGGTTTTCGGTGACTCGGAAATAGTTGTGAGACAGGTAAGAGATACCATTCACTGTCTCTCACCGCATTTGAAGGGTTATTAGGCTGAGGTATGGGATTTAATTATGCATTTTAATGATTTCAATATAAAGTCTATTCCTAGATTGCAAAATTTTGCGGCTGATTTGTTAGCAACATCCGCTTCTAGATTGGTGCCATCTAATAACAAATGTTCAATTGAATTAATTTTCAGGCCCTCCATTCCTGACAATGTCACAAACTTCAGGGTTTTTGATGATGATGAACAGATTATCAGTTTTCTAATGAACGAAGACAGTTTCCAAGGAGCTGTGATAGATGAAGAGGAACACGATTCTGATTTGCTAAAGAAAGATGCAGATAAAGGAAATTTCATTCCCAAAGGGGTAAGGTCACTCGAAATGCTGTTTGACCTTCAAAGTAAGTTCAAAAGGCCAGCGAACACCAAAACTAACAGTTCATCAATGCAGCATGAGTTAGTTAATTTAGGTACTGAGGCAGAACCAAAATTTTTCAACCTTGGCAAAAGTTGTTCGCTGGGAGAAAGAGATAGGTTCATCAAACTTTTTAGACAATATAAGGATGTTTTTGCAGGGACCTATGAAGGTATGAAAACGTATGACATCCGCATTATTAAGCATGTTATACTGATGAAAATGGGTGTCAAGCCATTTCAGCAGTAATTAAGAAGGATGCATCCTACTTTGGAACCTCTGATTCAAAAGGAATTAAAGAAACTCCTGGACGCTAAAATAATCTTTAAGGTCCGGCATTCTGAGTGGGTTGCCAACTTAGTTCCCATAAGAAAGAAGTCAGGAGAGATAAGACTATGTGTAGACTTCAGAAATTTAAACAGAGCTTCGGATAAATTCAACTATCCAGTCCCTTCAATGGAGTAAATTCTTCAAATGGTGTCAGGATCTGAGCTATTTTCTCTTCTCGATGGTTTTTCTGGCTACAATCAAGTATTAGTAGCCGAAGAAGATCGTCTTAAGACTACTTTCCGCACTAAGTGGGGAACTTTCGCATATAAAAGGATGCCATTTGGCCTGATAAATATAGGAGCTACATTCCATCGGGCAATGGATATTGCCTTCCGAGGATTGGCTGGGCAATGTGTGGTTGTCTACCTAGATGATGTGATAGTTTTTTTAAAGAAAAGGGAAGATCATGTTGTCCATTTGAAGCATATTTTTTATCGCTGTCAGAAATATGGTATTTTATTGAATCCCAAGAAGAGTGTGTTCGCTGTCCCGAAGGTAAACTCTTGGGCCATATCATTTCCAAAGGAGGAGTGTCAATAGATCAGGAAAGAGTACAAGCTATCAATAAAATTCCAATGCCTTATAACAAAAAATCTATGCAGTCCTTTATGGGTACTATCAATTTCATCTGAAGATTTGTTCCAGATTTCACGCAAATTGTTAAACCTTTGCAACAAATGGTTAAACAAAGCATACAGTTCAAGTGGATAGATTTAGAAAAGGATGCGTTTAGAGACATTAAGGTAGCTATAGCTAAAGCTCCTTCCTTAAGAAGCCCAGATTTTGATAAGGATTTTATCCTGTACACCTTTGCTTTGGATGACTCCCTCACGGCTATACTCACACAAAAGGTGGAGCTAGGAGATGAATACCCAATCTCGTTTATGAGCACTGGTCTGCAAGGGGCTGAGCTAAACTATCCCGTGGTGGACAAGCATGCATATGCTGTCTTCAAAGCAGTCAAGCAGTTCAGACCATATATTCTTAAGAACAGAACTAAAGTTATAGTTCCCCACCTAGCTGTTAGATCCCTCTTCGTTCAAAAGGAACTAGGAGAAAGGAGAGGAAACTGGGTCACAGCTCTTCAAGAATATGATTTAGAATTTAAACCAGCCATGATCATCAAAGGGCAAGGCCTGTGCAAATTGCTTACAGGAAATTCGACTGATGAAGAGCAACATTGGAAGAATGAAGCTGAGCTAAACTCGGTTGAAGTATGTCCTATCTTCTCAACTCCTCAGTCATGGTATAGAGATATGGTGCATTATTTACAGCAAGGATACCTACCTGAGCATTAGAACTCTAAGCAAAGGAGGGCACTCCGTTTGAAATCAGCAGCTTATCAAATCATTGATGGGATACTTTTCAGAAAGAATTATGATGGAGTTTTTCTTAGATGTCTAGAAAAGGAAGACGCAGCTAAAGTTGTTAAAGAATTACACGATGGCCCCGCGGGTGGACATTATTCAGGGGAGACAACAACTCACAAGATACTAAGAGATGGATATTATTGGCCCACTCTGTTCTGTGATGCCCATACATATGCACGGAACTGTGATGTATGCCAAAGCAGTGCTGGGAAATTACCTAAGGCAGCAGGACCCTTGCAGCCGGTTATCATCTCTGAACCTTTTGAACAGTGGGGTATAGATGTTATTGGAGAGATAAATCCAAATTCTTCTTTGCAACATTGATACATCCTGACAGCTATTGACTACTTCACTAGATGGACAGAGGCTATCCTGTTGCGCAAGATCAATGAAAAGATACGGTCATCAGTTTCTTGAAGGAAAACATCATAACCAGGTTTGGGGTTCCAATTTCCCTTGTTTTTGATAATGCTCCCTACTTTTCGTCTTTTAAGATAAATGAATTTGTTTATGAATGGAGAATTAAGCTGCATTATTCAGCCAATTATTACCCTCACAGAAATGGATTAGCTGAATCTTCAAACAAAAATCTCATTCGAATTCTTAAGAAAACTATGATAGAAAACTAGCGAAGTTGGCATATAGCTCTCCCAAATGCCTTATAGGCAGATAGGGTGACTCCAAAGAACGCATTGGGGGTTTCCCCTTTCACTCTTTTCTATGGCAAGGAAGCCATCCTCCCCCCCAACATCTTGCTCCCATCGTTACAGTTGTCCCAAGCCTCTCGGGGGTCTGGTAGCCAAGTCTTACAATCCAGGATCAATACCCTGCTTCAACTTGAAGAGGGCCGACAGGAAGCTAAAGACCGATTCCATCAACCACAAGACATAGTCAAGAGATGGTTCGATAAGAGGAAGTCCGGTAAAAGAAGTTTTGAAGTTGGGGATTTAGTCCTGAAATGGGATCATAATCATGAAGGCAAAGGGATGCACACAAAATTCCAAAATTTATGGATAGGCCCTTACCAAATTTCGGCAAAGATAGGCCCATCCACTTATAAGTTGACAAACCTTGAGGGAGAAGAGGTAACCCTTCCTCTCAATGGTCTCACCCTGAAACAATACTTTGCGTAGTCTCAGTGAGATTTTCTGTACATAAATAAAATTTTTCTTTTATATTGCTTTAGCCCTTTTTGTTTTCATTGTTTTCGGCTATTTTGTTTCTTTTCTTGTCATTTGAACCTTTTGTACAAAGTTTGCTTTTTGAAAGCTCCTGCGGTTGGGTTTCTCATCAAGATAGATCTCTTGAAGAAATCTCACAACTCATGAATCCGAAACTACCCTTGAATGAAAGTTTATCTATGTATTGTGCTATTGTTGAACTTTCTTCAGAAGGAAAGAAGCCTATTCTGTTAGTCACACTAATCCTGTTTAAATAGCAGATATCTATGACTATCTTTATTACTATCTTCGGGCTCCATCCCCTCTCACACTTAAAGGCATCTCAAGAAGGTCATTGAAATTGGACCCATGGAAAGTAGCACATCCCAAGGGTATAGGGTATTGAAATGACTCCATGCTGCAAATTTAACAGCCAAAATGGCTTATGATCAAGGGTCTGTTTTCCAGAGATTCTCGCCTCAATTGAAGCATGGTTGAGACAAAAGCAAAGCATGTAAGTCAAGAAAGCTGTCCAAAAGACTCAGCTCAAATTAGGCTCCTCTCCGTCCGTGAGGCTTGATCAAATCAATAAAATCTCCCACTCACACAAAAGGTCATTATGGATTGAGGAGCCAAAATCAAAGATCATGTCTAAAGAAAATATTTCTGGAAGGCTCAAACCGCAATGCTGTCAAAAGTATAAACATCCAAAAGGATGCAAGCGGCATGGGAATGAGGAAGAAGAGCAATAATGTCCATGAGAAAGTGTTGCAAATCCTGTGGAGTCCAATAGCAGTAGCCATCTGAAAGATGAATCTTCTAAAAATGAATCCCATATGTTGGCCCTTTGAGAGTTTTAAAGATGTCTCTATCAAAGCTCCCCTTTCCCCAATGGCTAGCAGATAAAGTGACTTTTTTTCCTTCGCCGAGATTCAAAGGCTCAGCTGAATATTGCATATAAGATGGATATCTTTTAAAGGCGTCAGATCATCGAGATAAATTTTTTCAGAGATCTGTGTTTGCCAGGGACTTGCCAATTGTTGTTTGAGCAACATCCCCCCCAAAAATTTTGTACATATTGGGGCCCCTCCTTTTAGTTTTCTAGAAAGACTGCCTAAAGAGGTTAATTCTCCTTCTAACTTAGTTTTGTTTTCAACTGAGGAGTCTGCTTTAAAAATTGAAGTTTCTTCTTCCAAGTATTCACGAAAGAATCTCGAAATTGCGGAAGCATTCATGAAAGCCTCCCGAAACTGCGGAAGCCATTCATGAAAGCCTCCCGAAACTACGAAAGCTATTTTACTATCTCTCCCGAAACTACGGAAGTCATTCATGAAAGTCCCCCGAAACTGCGGAAGCCATTCACGAAAGACTCTCGAAACTGCGGAAACATTCACGAAAGCCTCCCGAAATTGCAGAAGCCATTCACGAAAGTCTCCCGAAACTGCGGAAGTTATTTGCCTATCTTTCCCGAAACTGCGGAAGTCATTCGCATATCTCTCCCGAAACTGCGGAAGTCATTCACGAAAGTCTTCCGAAACTGCGGAAAGACATAGAGTTTTTTTTGGAAGGGCTCAAGTTTCTCTCTTGAAACTGCCGAAACATTCACAAAATCCTCCCAAAACTGCGGAAGCCATTCACTAAACTATCCCGCAACTGCGGAAGCTTTCGTCGAATGTTGCCATAGTTGTGGAAGGATATCCTGAATCTTTCTGAAACTGCGGAAGAATTCACGAAAGTCTCCTGAAACTGAGGAAGCCATTCATGATAAGCTTCCGAGAAGACTGTATTTCGAAAAGATATGCCAAATACTCCCGAAAAACCGAAGCAGTTCACCATATTGTTCAGCAATTGTGGATGAAACTTGTAAGTCCACCCCACAACCAACGGTCGCGCACAAATGCCGAGACGGCTTGAAATGACTGCGCTGTACAAGGCATTAAAACCGCATTTTAATGACACAACCTACCCGTTTAAGTGTCGCACGTGTCTAACCTTTTCTAAGGACGATGGGTGTTTCATTGATTTCATTGTTTGTTTATCGTTTAAAGAACACCATTAGGAAGACCGCGTCGGCTCGCTCCAGCTCAGCACATCCATGACCATGTCCACCTCACTCAACCACTGTCTTGCTTCCAGGTAGGCTTTTAAACCGCCATATTTGTTTTATCTCCACGTCGAATTACTTTTTGGGTCATCCCGTTCATAACGCGGCCGATAGGCATTGGTAGCGTAGGTCATTTTTTTTGTTTATTACGGCTGCCGTGACCCCTTAGGTTCCTCATTCCTACTAGCTGAAAGCTGTAGCCATGACCATCCAAGTTTTTCACTGACTGCATTCCCATTGTTTTCCTACCCTGATTCAAACCTCATACCGGCCACATACCTTTTCGCAAGTATTATTAATGGCAGTTGTGGTCGTTTGAGATACTCAACCACTCTCCTTTTTGGCTTAGTTAATGAGTGTGAAGAGCAGTCCCTTGTTTCATTGTTTACTCATAGGATTTTTTCCACTCCAGGCTTCCCCACCATTGACCATTAGAAGTGCTATGATGACAGATACCCTCTCTCCAAGGGCTAGGCGGGAAGCAGGTTTTTTTCCACGTCATATGCTTACCTTTTCGGAAGCATTCCAAAAGCTCCTTACTAGACATTGTCTCCCTAGAATAATCAAGTCTCAGAACCATATTTCATTTTTTGGAGTGATCTATTTTGCTTCCCCAGCATGCAGCTTCATAATTTGTCTATATTTCTCATTAGCATGTTGAATTTGTCCTTCTCTTTGTTACACTCTCATAACATGTTGCAATTTTTATAATGATTCACATTTGGTTGCTAGCAGGGATAAGCCAAGATGCCAAAAGGTGGTAGAAAGAAAGCTAAAGTGATGGAACTAGAACCAGTGCGACTAAGGACTAAAACTATGTTCCAAGATACTAAGTGTACCACCGGCATTCCTCCCGAGGTCCATTGGGGATATGTTTACAAGATGATCAGGGACCAGGATATCCCAGATGTATTATTGGAAGAAGAACAAATCTACCTCAACATCAGAACTTCCGACATAGCTAGGGATTCTACCTACCCTAAATTGTTCCCATGCTTTGAAGTGATCGGGTGGATACTGGAACATGCCAACAAAGAGACAAGAGTATTACATGACATCAGGGGAGAGTCTTTCGCTTCATTCCATCCAGCATATATTGCTGCAGCCTACAAATTCTCACATCCCCAGCAAGGTCTAAGTGATGAATGGTTGGGAAAGATGAACAATATTGAGATGGCCAAAAAATTATTGGTCACAGGCAAGCACTTGAGAAAGAGAGGTAATGATGAATATGATGTTCAGAACCTAAGACCTCCTTTTAGGTTAATCGCCCTGATGCTATGCAGGATTTTTGGCATGCCCGATGGCACTGTATATAGGATACAGTGGCCCCCCATCATCCACCTCGTGGCATTCAAAGGGACTATGTTTGACTGGGCTACTATCCTTTCGGACAGTTTGCATCCACAGTGGCTGCTGCAAGAGAAGGTCTGGCCTTAAAAAAGTCAAAATTTTACATGTCTTCCTATCTCATTGACTGTATTTTAGCCAAACTATCTTTCCCCAGCCTAGGTTGCACATGGGATAAAGCCAACACCTTGGTCTACACTGCTTATAAGATAATGTGGGCTCAAAATTATAGAGCAAGCTATAAGCTCATCTGCGAAGAGTTCATCATGCATCTATATGAGTAGATATTCAAGTAAGAGCCCAATTGTCTATCAAAAAATGCCATGAAGGTCCTGGAAAAATATGGAGATTTTTATGTCTCAGAGCAGGGCACCTACATCAAGATGTTTGGAGGTACCAAAGCGCCATACATTTTGCCAAAATACGCCACTGATTATGTAGTCCTCAAGGAAGCCGTTAGGCAAATTTTCCTTGATGGAATAGGAGGGGTGCTTAATAAGCAACATAAGGCTTCTTTCCCTCCTTTGCCCTTCTGCATAGGAGCCTACAAATTCTCAGGGGTTGCATCAGCTGAGGAATTTTTTCAAGAGCTGAAAGCTTTCCACTTCGGTGAAATGATCTTCCATAGAAATGATAGGCGGGGGAAGGTTGGAAAGCATTGCGAAGAAATTTATGCTCATTTTGAATATGCTCATTACTATGATGCTGAGGAAGAAGTGTTTAGAGGCATCAGCAACATGACTGAGCTGCAGATTTGTCGTCACGGCAGTGGATCAATCTCTGGCTCTACCCCATCTCGAAAAGCTAGCCTGCAGAAAGAGAGAGAAGCAGTTGATGCTCGAGCCCAAGAAGAACAAAGATTGAAAGAGGAAGCAAGGTTGCAAAGAGAAGCTGAGGAAGAAAGGCTGCAACAAGAAGCAGAAGATGCAAGGCTGCAGAAAGAAGCTGAAGATGAAAGGCTGCAGAAAGAAGCTGAAGATGCAAAGTTGATGGAAGAAAATGAAAATTAGCAGCAAGCTGAAGAAGAAGAAAGAAGGCATAAAGCTGAAGAGGAACAAAAGGCAGAAGAAGAACCTTAGACCGATGAAGATGCTCAGGAAGGTGGCTCCAACACCCAAGATATGGAAACAAACATATCTCAAGTAGGTGTTCCCGACACCCAAAATGTGGAGGAAGATGCATCTCAACGAGGTGTTCCTGACACCCAAAATGTGGAGGCAGACACAGCTCAAGCAGTATAGACCCCACACATAGAAGCAGAAATACATGTAATAGACCTCCCAATCGTCCCTTACACTCCATCAAAAGATCATACTATGTCCCGATGGGATGAATTTGTGTATGATAGGATTAGGAAGGCAATAGTCTTGAAATCGGAAGAGAGAAAAAATAGACTCTTCCAAGAAGATATTGTTACCCGATGGGAGACCACGGTGATGCAAAATACAAATAAGGCTCCCATAGCCATGGAATCCGCCACTGTAGAAGCAGCAAAAGCAACGCAGGACAATGTGGTCGATATGGTTAGAGAATTTGAGTCGACAAAGAGGAGAGCTCACATGTTACAACATACTGTGGCTAATGAACAGGCTTACAGGGATCTTGTAGTGAATAAGTATAATCGCCTGTCTGTTGAGCACAAGGAATTGTCAGATAAGTATCGCCAGTTAGAAGAAGGAAAGGAGCACCTGGCAGTCCAGATGATGGTTTTAGAAGCAGAAAAGAACGATTCGGAAACTAGAGTTTCTCATCTGCAAGCAGATAAGCAAGCAATGGTTGGGCAATTAGAGCAGGCAGAGAGCAGAGCAATAGATATGTTTCCCTTTCATGAGCTGTCCTGTGACATTCTAAGACAAATGCACGCCACGCAGGAGCTGATTACTGAGGAAGTGTGTAGGCTCAAAGCCATGATGGTTAGATTGAAAGAAGTTGATGCAGAGGCCAATAGGCTTAAGGTTAAATATACTCAGGTTAAAGCAAACATCCCGAGCCAGATAGAATGGAGAGAAGGGAAGGTTGATTTCCCCAAGCATCTCCCATTCAAATCTGTAGATGGTTTTAAAGAAGATATAGCCCTTATGGAATTCTGCAGGAACTGTGGCCTTAAGCTAATGGCTAAGATCCAAGGAACAATGGATAAAAGTAACAGTCTTTATCAAAAAATCCATGAAGTGCATGATAAGTGCAAGTTGAGTTTCCCTAAGTCCCTCGATGAGTTCACAAGCAAAGAGCAACGTTTATCAGACTTGAAGGAAGAGCTAGGCATTCAAATAGAATATGTAAAGAAGATTGATGTCTTAGCCATTGATGATCTCCATCACTATATTGGGCTGTCATCAATATACAATCATTTGCTTAAAGAAATCCACCAAGCAGTAGTTGCAGAAATTCAGGGTATTGGAGCAGAACTTGGTAAAGATGTGACTTGCCAGAATATCTTGCTCCCTTCCTCAACAAATGTGGTTATCAGAGACATTGGTATCTGGTTCAGTTACATAGCAGAGGAGGAAAAGAAAGCAGCAGCAGTAGTAACAGCCAGTCCAAGTCCTTCTATCACAGCAGTAGCAACCAGTCCAAGTCCTTCTCTCCCAGCAGAAGTGCCTTCCCAAGAGTTAACATGCTGATTCTACAGCGTTGTTCCTTTTTTTTGTATTTTTATTTTTGTCTCCCTATGTTAAAGAGTGGAACCATTGGACAACTGTCCTTTTCTTTCTGATAAATTTTTCGTTTTAAGAAAAGGGCCACAATTTGTTTATTAAAAGGGAAAAGTCTATAGATGACATGTGTAAAGAGCCAGGTGGCAGCCCAAGAGGCATTTTGTAAAGATATAAATAGAAGGTTAGGAAACAGTGTAGAGGACTTTTTGCAGGGAAATAATTTTTCTGAACTTGTACGAGCTATCTTGCACTTGTTTCAAGAAAATGAAATCTACCTAATAAGAGCCTGGAGAGGACGTCTTTTGCATGGAAATGGATATTGGATGCATGCTGGATTATTCCTGTGACTTTCATATTCTACTGTGAGGTCTTTCTTTGTTGTCTTGAATTATTTCTCTGTATTGAATGATCTTACTGTTTCTTGTGCAAATGAATTTTCTCCTACATGAGTAATGGAACGTGTTATATGTGAATTAGAAGCTATCTTCTAATATCTCTTGCTTTCTTGCTGTAAATTTATCTGTATCATTTAATGGTTGTCTGTTGATCTTAAGATAACTCTTCCAGCACATTACTCATACTTATAATTTTGCTCCTTGCTGGGATAGTTTAGGTTTATTTCGGTTTTAAATACAGATTTATTTTGAGTTTTGCATCTAGATTAAGTTAGTTGAGGCACTTGCATATCATTCTAAACCATAAAATAAAAAAGAACCGTGGATCGGGCCATAACCGATATAATTGAGGCAAATCTCCAAACCCAATGGTTGCCGGAACCGCTAACCAGACAAATTCCCCATACCAAACGGTGGACAATCTAATTGGGATAGTCTACCAAGGAGAATCCCTTTCTGCTTGATGCTGCGATCTTTGGGGCATCAACAAGACCCTTATCAGGTTGGTTTGGTTAGCTTTCCTCACTCAATCCATTCATATCCAACTAAAGAACTTTCCATCCAAGAAGATGTTTCGATTATGCTCTATACTTCTATAAATGATATTATATTATAACAACATTTTCTTCAGCAAATACGATCTTGATAGGTCTATTGTCCTGGTTCCCCCACAGAAGGAATTCTCTGTATTCGTGGACACCGTCGTATCCAAGGTTTATACACTATTGTTTGATGCTCCTCCTCCAAGAATTTTTCTAGAATGCAAACAATTACTCCAGTTCAATCCAAATGAGGCTGTGGGAGATTGGTTTTTCTTCGACACTCATACTGAAATCAGAGTGTATGGGGCAGAGCTAGCTTTGTACAGGCTCCCTGTGTTCTTGACTCCTTGGTTTTTTGCACTAGAGTACATCTGGAAAATATTCAACTGTGACGATGTGCACTTCATGAAAGGAAACAGTGTCAGGAACGTCAAGGTCCCCAATGAGACTAGGAATTTCAAGGTAAGGAGCAGAGCTACTCAGAAGGAAGTCGAGGATCCTAGGGGGATCATCTCTCAAAAAGAGAAGTGGCCAACTCTGGAGCTTACCTCCATGAGCCGCACCCCTTGTTGGACAAGATGACCAACTTGGACAGTTGGGAGCAGTTTCAAGCGGCATTGGACCCTAGCAAAGCTGCTGGAGCACTAGTTATTCCAACACCCCTCAAGGTGGATACATTGGGAAAGAGAGGCATATCAGATCATACATCTGCAGTAGAAAAAGAAGGCTAAGCACGTGTGGGGTGAAATATCAAGAAATTGAAAACAAATGGAGCGTCTAGTGCGACCTAAAAAATCATGTCGGTACCCACCCCTGTGACACTCGTTATCTTGGAAAGCTTCCCATCCACGACATGGCCCCGAATTCAGGAATCTCAATCCCCAGAAGGAGCTTTGGTTACCACGTCACCCGTCAAAGTAGGCTTGTTTGGGATTTAATCACATATTAAAGATGATAATGTCAACTTGGAGAATCCATTGTTCTCAAGAAAAGGAGCTGGACACAGAAATCAGTCTAGAATGCTATCGGCACTAGATTTGAGTCAGAGATCCCTAAAGATGGCGATCCTAGAACCACTAGCACCAAGGGGTAAGAAATTACCCTCTAAATTTAAAACTACTCAGGTAACAATAAATATGGACATGCTCCCGTCCAAGGATATCATAGAACTTCACCGATAGACGGGTGAAGGAGTATACTGAGACATGAGAAAATACACTATGAGCACAAACAAGCTATGGGCTATGGTTCAGAAACTAGAGAAACAACTAAGAAATGAAAAATCCTCTTATAAATCTAAGCAGTTGAAGATAACTGACTTGGAACAACAAATCATTAAGATGGTGCAAAATCTAGTGACATGGATCCGTTGCATGCCAATTTGAAGGAGAAGGATAAGTAGCTTGCAAAATATCAGCATTCCCTTTGACTGAGCATTCACAAACTGTGGAAGTGGTCGCAATACAGTCAGAGTTGGAAAAGTCAACGAATGATGGTCAAACACTAAAACAGAGGATTGTCTCCTTGGAAAGTGAGTTGGAAGAGGCAAGAAAGCTGAATCAGGATATCCTCCAGTAGAAGGCCCCCTTACTCCAAGCCTCGTCATTTATAGATCCTACTGAAAAGATGGATCAGGAAGTAGCTAAATTGAGATTTAAGGACACTCAACTGAACCAAGTGTAGGACTAGCTAAGGGCCAAGTGTGATGAAATTTTTAGTATAAATGAAAAAATGGTTGGAAGAGACCAGGTCATCTCGGAGATGCAACAAGCTAATGATGAGCTCCATGTTGAAATCCAAGAACTATCAAGGAAACTCACTAGAAAGCCTTTGATCAGAGGTGCCAAAGTTGTAATATGGGAGAAGGTGGAGGTTCTGATAAAATATCAGTGGAACCATTTCAGCGTAACTCAAGAGGAATTAGAAATTGATTAAACTGCCACACATGATGCACGATCTGTAGAGAACAGTGTAAGTAAGAAGGTCAAGTTAGCCAGATCGACGATCTACTTCTTACATGAGAAAACCTTTAAGGATCTTTGAACGTATTTTGTCCAAGACCGAACCAAAATAATCATGGAAGCAAATAAGGTGATCACCAAGGGAGTGTTGGCCCAGAATGTTGCTGACATGGCAGCTCAACTAAAGAGGGATGTGCACTCATTCAAAGAGAGTTTCAAGTCAGTATTTTCCCTTAGTCTCCCATATTTCTGGGATGGACATGGAGATCTCTATCTAGAAAAGCATTATATTTCCATGATGACAGATGCAAGGAGCGTCGTGATTCGCATAACAGATACTTTGCAGGAGCTGAACAGAAAAGCAATCGTGGAAAAATTCATACCAATTTTGAGATGCTTAATTGCCTCTAGAATATTTTCAGAAGCCTCTGAAAGTCTTATTTTGAACGTTATACCAAGCTATATTCATCTCTTAGAGAGCACAAATTATTCCATCACCCTATGGGTAAATATTGGAAGGGCATCACTAGATTTCTCAAGCTCAAGCATTCAGAGCACTCCACCAAGGAGCAAGCAACAGTTGTAGCTTCATCAGCACAGCCAATAGCAAAGGCCTCTTCCATGCAGCAAGGTGTTCTTCCCCATCAATCGAGTGGACCCCAATCTCAACAGCATACTAGTTAGCAATAGTCCTCAGGACTGTTTTTGGTAGCAAATTTTGTTGGGAAGTACAAACAGAAATGTACAAGTCGTTGGGATGTAAAACAATTTCTATAACAACTTATTTTGCAAAGCCTTTGAAGGTATATATAGTATAAAAGGGAAAGGCCAAGGGTCGACTCTTTTTGTAAGAAGTATAACTTCTGATATTTGTAGTCTAATCAAGATATAAAGAAGAACTTCATTTTTCCCGATCTTGGTGTCGTATGGATTCAAACTTTTGATATGTCTAGTAAGTATTATTTCTCTTGTAAATTCATCTCTGTCATATTGTTCATGATTTATGAAGTTGATTCTGATTTAAATATGAGTGATGCAAGCTTAAATTATTGTTCCTAAGATGGTTATGGCGTGAAATATTCATGTTATGTTATCTGGTAATAATATCCTCACATTGTTCAGGTTTTAGCTCTGTAAAAATTGTTGTGTTAACTACTGAATTCCTCTTTCATCTTAGTATGTTATTCTTACACATAAGATAAATATTTAATCTTATTGAAGTACCTTTTCCTTGTGTCATTTCATAAACATCGCCCCATTCAAATTCTTGTCATTGGCATATCAAAATACTTCCCACATTATTCCAAGATTGGCTATATGCATTATATTCTAGTGAATGTGATTTTGATCAAGCCAAAGAACACAACAAGTTTTATTGATTCCCACACAGAGTTCTAAAAACATCCTTAGAACGTATCTGGGACCAACAACTTTTTTGGAATCGTTGCCAGGGATTACAAGCAAGAAGATAAATATTCCCTGGGGAAAACAACAAATTGTATGCTCCTAATTTCATAGTGGATGAAACTAGGCTGCAGGCTGTAATCCACTTGGCAACTCCATCGAAGAAAACCTGGCATTTGGACGAAGACATACCCGCTAGAACCCTATCCATGAAGAATTTGTGTCTTTAGAAGATTCAGTCTCCTGGAGACATAGACGTGGAAAATATAAGTCTATTTCACCAAGCCACCAACAAATTTTCTCCCCACCTCTGTTTGGTCCTCAATTCCCTGAATCTGAATTCATTGTCCAAACCCATGAAAGAGAACCTTCTCCCCAGAATCCACATACTCCTTATGATTTAGTTAACTCCCAAATGTTTCCCACTGGGAATGGAGAACCTTTTGTTCGCACAAATCCTCTCAACTCTCTTATTTATCCTCAAGCCAAGAAGCTAATTGTAAACCACCTCATTTTAGGAGGAGGAGGAGGAGGAGAACCTCCACCACTAGCACCCAGGACACCTTGATGGGTGTTTAGTCAACATGGACCTCTACAATTTTCGACACCCTTGAATGATATGCCCACTCACTATTTGAAGCTGTTACCTAAGTATGATGGAAGTAAGGGAACGTCTGCAGAAGATCATGTAGATTGATTCCAAGATTTCATTGACAACATTCTTATCGATCATGATGATGTGTTCATCAGAGTCTTTTCTCAATCACTGGAATGAGAAGTTAGAAAGTGGTTTAGATCACTACCCAATGCTTCCATCAGTACAATGGAAATTTTAGAAACCACCTTCATCAAAAAGTGGGGAATCAAGCAGGATAGCTTATATTATTTGACAGAATTTTCGGCCCTGAGAAAAAGCAACTTTGAAAATGTGGTAGAATTTACTGTAAGATTCAACAAAGTGTATCATTGAATCCTAGAATAAATCATACCTACTGAAGCTGCGACCAGAGCCACTTACGCAAGATCTTTCCCCTCTGATTTCCCTATCACGCTGAGGGAAAGGTGATCGCTCTCTCTCAGTATAATGTAGGATGATGCCATAGATATTCAAGGAAATTTGAGAGCAAGAGGAAAGATAAAATTAACCAATGATACTGAGTAGAAAGAAAAAGGGAAGGATAAAGAAGAGAGTAACTCTTCAGAAGTTAAAGACTCTCAAGAAGCAAAAATTGATGAAATGAATCACATCATCAAGAATTTTTCAAATAAATTTACTAGGATGGATTTAGAACGTAGAAGTCCTAATAAGAAAACCCTTGTTCATCCTCCTACTTAGTTCCGAATACCATACAACCCTCAAATGGCATACAGATAAAAGAGGAATGATGAAAAACCACTAAAGCCACATGTCTATGAGAATGAAAACAATCTGATTCAAATTCCAGAGCAAGAAGTCTATGAATAATTTGAAGAGCATCTGAATTATATGGAAGAATATTCATATCTTATGCACCTCACTAAATATGATTATGAGAACTCACTCTGATATAATCAAACTGGTCTAGATCTTATGAAATCCCAAGAAAGTGATCAATTACCTAGTGAATATCCACTATCTCAAAATGCGCAACTGGATACATTGCAAAGGAAGTATGACTTGAGACCAAGAACATAATTGGAAAATAGACAGAACAATGCTCCTCCCAAGAACTCTCCCCAAAAGTCGGCTCAAGCTAAGGTCCCTCAAGCACCCCCCTTGTTAAAAATCAAAATCCTAAGAAAGGATAAAGCAAATGAGGCCATAGTCCCAGATAGCCAAATTAAGCCAGGCATAAGTCCCCATAAGAAAATAGACCCAAATCCCAAAGAAGGGTCTACCCCTTTCAATTTGGAATAGGAATTGAGCAAACTAAAAATAGTTTTTCCCTTGACTGAATTGATGAAGAACCCTATGTACCAGAAACAAATTGATAATATGTTACAAAGAGTTGAAAACATTGACCAACAGGATTCTATAAATCTAAATGATCAAGCCCCAGTTTTCAAATGTGGCCCCCACATAGGTAATGAAGAAGTGCACACTACTTTTTATGTTACTCTAAACGTACATGATAAAATCATCCACAACTGTATGCTCGACTTTGGAGCATCCCACAATTTGATGCCCAAAGTTATCATGGAACAATTGGGACTATAAATCACCAGACCATACCATGACCTATATAGTTTTGACTCCAAAAAAGTGAAGTGCATAGGCATGATAAAGGACTTGGTAGTCACTCTTGCTCAAATACTAGCCAAAAGTGTAATGATGGATGTAGTGGTGGCAGATGTCCCAGCAAAGTATGGTATGCTTCTATCAAGAAACTGGGCAAAAGAGCTAGGGGAACCATGCAGATGGATATGAAATATGCTACAATACCTGTTTTTGATGGGGAAACTAGAAGGTTGTACACAGAAGCTATGTTGGCCTGTGTAATAAGCGAGCAAAACAACCCAATGAATTATACTATATATGCAAATGATGAGGACATGGGCTACTACATGCTGTCATTAGGAGACCTTTTTGAAGAGGAAATTGTACTGCCACATGAGCCAAAATTTATGGTCAAAGATATCCTGGATCAAGTATGGAAACTATATTTCAATGGAGCCTCAACTAAATACGAATATGGAACTGGTGCAGCACTGTCATCACCTGTAGGGGAAGAAATTAACTTGTCCTATAATCTAGACCTCGATACAACAAACAATGTCACCGAATATGAATCCCTCATCCTAGGCCTTCAAGCTCCTAAGAATTTGAAAGTCACTAAGTTGGTAGTTTTTGGAGACTCTGAGTTGATAGTGAACCAGATTAAAAGGATTTATAAAACTAAACATCCAAGGCTCAGAGCATATCGAAATATTGCATGCGATCTTATTGAAAATTTCTTTGATGCTTTTGACATCACTCATGTGCCTAGAGAAGAAAACCAACAGGATGTCACTGGCCTTGATTGCCATTTCCTTCAAGCCTCCCAAGAAGCCAAAGCTAAAGTATGAAGTGGAAATGCGACATCACCATTTTGTTCCCAACAATGTGAAAAATTGGCAATTATTTAAGGATGGCCAACAGATAGAGTGCCTCCTACACCGAATGGACGAATTCTTGAATACTAATATACATGACAAAGTAGGAGAAGAAGATGAATTTACAGCTATATATATTGATGATATGATATTTTTTTAAAAATCGGATGAAGACCATATTCAAACTCTAAAGCAAACCTGCAGAAGATACAGAAAGTCTAGTCTATTCCCTAATCCCATGAAATCATTTTTTGCAATAACAAAGGGAAAATTGTTCAGGTATTTTGTCTCCAAAGATGGGGTGAGGATAGATCTAGATAGAATAGCCTCTATCAGATTGATTGAGTTCCCAAGGAATAAAAATGGGGTATGATCCTTTATGGGCAAGATAGATTTTCTCTGTAGATTCATTCCCAACTTTGCTGAAATAATGAAGGAAATCACTGATATGCTAAGAAAGGATGCTGAAATGAAATGGATCACAACTGCAAGGAGATCCTTTAAACGGATAAAGGATGCCTTAGGAGAAATACCTATTTCGATAAGTCCTAATTACACAAAGGAATTTTTGATAGTCTCTTTTGCTTCTGAGGTTACTATTGCAGCAGTCCTCTTACAACTAGGACATGAAGAACCAAATGACATGGAAAGAAGAATTCATCAATTGATAGAAGTTCAGTAGGTCAGGGAGCAACTGGGAAAATCCTCTAGGATTCACCAGGATAAGATTAAAGCAGCATTTGATCGAAAGGCTGTCACTCGAAACTTTCAACATGGAGACCTGGTTTTGAAGTGGGATGCTAGGAGGGAAGAGAGAGCCAACCATAGGAAATTTAACAATTTATGGGTGGGTCCATTCAAGGTCGTTACAGTTCACAACAACGACATAGATGAATTGGCTCAACCCAATGATGAAATATTCAGAAATCCTGTAAAAGGGAAATTCCTAAAGCGTTTTTTTCATTGTGAATCTCCATCTTGCTCAATCAAATGATCCTTTGTACCATATGTGTAACAAATGTTTTTCCTTTTTATTGCTGCAAAAGTTATGCTCATTTTGTTACTTTTCCCTCTCATTATTATCTATTACTTGTTTTAAAAAATTAAAGGACACGTATGACTCCACAAACTAATGGACTTAAAGGCACTAATCTATTGTTCTCATCCTCTTCCGAAGAAAAAGGATGTCCCCGCTGAAGCCAATGTTAGTACTAATATCATCAGTAGGATTGGCCAAAGGCATATCAACTACACAACAAGAGGATGAAGGCCTCTTAGGGAGAATTGGACAATCAATGGCATGGTCAGAAAATAAAAAGCAGATCACCCCGTGGCAAGAAATCGGCTTGATGAGAGATAGGGGAAACTGAGGTAAAGATGCCAGAGTGATTACAAGATCAACAACGAATAAGTTCAGTCAGTGCGCCAAAAGCAGTCAAAGTTTATCAATCTCAAAGCGTCCCTGAATGAAAACTATCGCAAACATTTGGCAGCCTCCGAGCAGTTCAGGGCATCAAAAGTAGTCTGGATAAACCACTTTTTAGGAGTCCTAAAATAGCTCGATTCTACCACAATGGTTTATAGCCACACACCACCGAGTATTTGAGTCGTTAGAGCAGGTGGATCCACCCCATAAATCTGCATTGGCGGGGTGCGCATCTCAAAGAAACAAAGGTGAAGTATCAACTGACACCCAACCTTCAGAGCAGTGAAAGTGTTCAGAGTTTAACACTCTCGAGACGCCCTTGAAAGAAAAACCACCATCTATATGTGGAATCCCCAAGATCATTCAGGGGCTGAAAATTAGTTTTCCTAAACCATCTTTTCAGAACCCTGAAACCTCTAAAGGATACCATAATGATTTTCCCAACCACGGGCCGCCACATAGCTGGTCCTCATAGGAAAGGGGCCCACCCCTAAAGCTGCACCAATGGGGCACAAATATCAAGGACGTCATGGCATAAGATCAACAAATGGCTAAACTTGAGGGCTTCTAAGATGCTCAGAGATTAACATCCTAGGAGCGCCCCTGAATTGAAAATCCCTTTTCCACGTGGTGGCTTCTTGTTGAATCAGGGCCTAAAAAGAAGTCTTTTTAAATCATCTTATCAGGACCTTGAAGCCACAAATGGTTTATGGTTCACCACTTCTCATGACGGTACATCCCCCCTTGCTTTTCCTTAAGCCGCCCTTAAACGGTCATTACCGCCTCTGTTAAGGAGTTAATGTATCCTATCATTTAAGGGGCCAGCTACCCCGCATCTAGTAAGACAATCTTAGCAGGCCACATGTACCCTCATTAAACCCTCCAAATTTGAATCTATCCTTATAAATACTCCCCCAGGGAAGCCATCACGCATTTTGCTCCTAGTACGACGAGATATCCATTCATCACTCTCTACACCAGTTATCACATCTCCCTAAGTAATTTAGAACCAACGTTCCCCACTCTACCCCAACATTACCATAGCCTCTGCATCTACTCTTGAAGTCACCACCACATCCGTGGCTCTCAGCCCGAAGGACCATCTCGGTGATGAATGTTTCGACATTTATGACTCTGTATCTTCCTTCCCAAACCTACATCAGATATCTCGTGAGGATGAAGAGTAGGAAAAGAGTGGAAATGATTTATTCAATTTATGGAAGTCTGGGCTAGCTAAGATGATTCTCCCTCTGGCCAGAATTTTTCCCGAGTTAATACAGTGGTGTGCAGAAATTTATGTGCCAGAAAGAAAGTCCATTACTTCCCGGCTGGGAAGAGTGGTTTTCCCAATCAACATAGAGCTCATCATGGAGTTGACAGACACCAGCGAAGATGCCTTAAGGCTTCATTTTGATGAAAAGTTCCTAATAAACAAAATTTGGTAGCTTTCCCCAGAAAACATGGATGTTTTCATCCAGATGTTATTGCCGCTTGAGAGCAATCTATCCCGCACTCAATAAAGGTTTAGCTTGGAGATGTTTGCAGGTCCTGTTAAACCTGTATTATTGATGATATGTCAGTTCCTAGGTTATGATCATGACATAGTGATCGATGATGCCATTTTGGGTTTTCTGTTTATCATGAACCTTTCTCAACAGGAGACCCCTATCAGGTTGGATTGGTCATCTTTCCTTGCTCAATCCATTCATCTCCAACTAAAGAACTTTACATCCAAGAAGATGTTTTGATTCTTCTCTATACTCCTGTACATGATCTTCTCTCATAACAAAATTTTCTTCGGCAAAGACGATCTTGATAGGTCTGTTGTCTCGGTTCCCCCACTGAAGGATTTCTCCGTATTCATGGACATCGCCATATCCAAGGTTTATACACTATTGTTTGATGCTCCTCCTCTAAGAATTTTTCCAGAATGCAAACAATTGCTCCAACTCAATCCAAATGAGGTTGTGGGCAATTGGTTTTTCTTTGACACTCATATTTAAATCAGAGTGTATGGGGAAAAGTTAGCTCCATATAGGCTCCTCATGTTCTTAACTCCTCGGTTTTTTCACTAGAGTACATACGACAAAGATTCAACTGTGACAATGTGCACTTCATGAAAGGAAATAGTGTCAGGACCTTCAAGGTCCCCAATGAGGATGGGCCTTTCAAGGTAAGGATAAGAGATGCTCAGAAGCAAGTCGAGGAGCTACTATATTCGTACAGTTTCCCTTTAATCCAGATACACAAGTATGAACCCAGGGGGGTCATCTCTCAAAAACGATAAGCGACCCATTCTGTAGCTTACCTCCACAAGCCCCACCCCTTGTTGGACAAGATGGCCAACTTGGACAGTTGGGAGTAGTGTCAAGCTGCATTGGACCGCAACAAAGCTGCTGGAGCACCGATTATTCCAATGCCCCTCAAGGTGGATACATTGGGGAAGAGAGGCATATTAGATCCTACGTCCACAACAAAAAAAAGGATCAACAAGTGTGTGGTCAAATATCAAGAAATTGAAAACAGATGGAGCATCCAGTGTTGTGAGTATTTTGATTTACAGTAGATCCTGGAGCTATGGAGAACCTCACAAAATCGAATAATTTGCAATAACTAGCAAAAATAGCTTGAAAAGAAGAAACATTTACACACAATGTGAACTGAAACTTGGCATTATCAGTTTGTCTAACATGTGAAAATGTTTAGAACAGGTTTTTATTACATCATGGAGAAATTAGAGAGCATTAGATAGCTCAAGATGAGTGTACAAGCTAAATTGCCAAAATTGGCCTCAATCCCCCCTAGGTGGGTCCAACTCGGTCCTAATCATCCCAAACAGTCACGAATTCTGGTGTGAAGGTGGTTTAATCATGCTGGGTCATAAATGAGGCCAAGGCATGCTTGGGTGAGCAAATAGAGGTGTGTGGGAGGTCCAAGGAAGCAATAAATGCTCCAAATCTAGCAAAAAATGGGCAAAATCCACCCAAGCGCTCCTAGACAATAGAGATTCCCCAATTCAAGGAAGGAGAGCACTCCTGCATTTAATGAGGTTGCACTTGTGGACAAAACTGGATTTTGGGTGAGCTAGTTTTCTTAGAAACAGGTGTGAACACTCTCAAAAGTGGATATTTGACCAACTAAAGTCACCTAGTCCAAACTATGGTGTAATAATGCACATGTGGCAATAAAATTGACTAAGGTTATGGACTATGGTACTAAGTATGGATTACTTGTTCTAACACCCCCCCTTAACCAAAACTTAGTACATCTCATGAAATTAAAGTGGGAGGCCTTGGCAACAAAGGCTCAAGTCACCTCATTACAAACATAAATTTTATTTGTCCATGTAAATTGAGGACAAGAAGTAAAACCACATGGGATAAAAACTTCCCTCTAAAATGGACATGGGGCTGAACCTGCAATAAAATTGCAGCAATCACCATCCATCACTCACTCCAAGCAAATCTCTCAAGTGAGTGAAGGTCTTCTATCAATGGGATCTCCAGCCCAATTGGAATCACAAAATCCAGCTAGTTGTAGTGAAGAACCAACTGCATAGTGTACCCCAAAGCTCTTTGTTCCTTGGACATATTGAAGGATCCTTTTTGGCTTCATTCCAATGGATATCATGTGGCTGCTGCATATATCTTGCTACATCACTTACAGCATAATACAAATCAGGTCTTGTATGTGTAAGGTACAACAAACTTCCAACTAGCTACCTGTAGAGTGTGCAATCCACCAATGGAGAGTCTTCAAATTCACCTAGTTTTATGCCTGAAAGGAATGGGCACTTGGATGACTTACAGTCAGCCATTTTAAACTTCAATAACAGGTCTGAAGCATACTTACATTGACTCAACAATATACCTCTCTCAGTTTGCTCAATTTCCAAACCCAAAAATTGCCTTAGCAATCCTAGGTCGCTCATGGCAAATTCATTGTGCAAAGATGCTTTGATTGAGCCGATTTGTTTGTTGCAGCTCCCTGTAATTAAAATATCATCAACATAAAGTAAAATGACCTGAAAATTATCATCATATTGCTGCAAATAAACATTTGGATCAGACTTGCATCGAAATAAACCAATTGAGAGCAAAAAAGCATCCATTTTGGCATACCAAGCCCTCGGGGCTTGCTTGAGTCCATAGAGTGACTTCTTCAACCTGCAAACAAGTGAGGGATCCTCTTGGAAACATTTTAGGTTGCTGCATATAGATCTCTTCCTGTAGCTCACCATGTAAGAATGCACTTTTAACATCCATATGGTGAACTTCCCAACCCTTACTAGCTGCCATGGCTAGAGCTAGTCTAATTGAGTCCATCTTTGCAACCGGTGCAAAGGTATCTGTATAATCCACACCATAGATTTGTGAGTAGCCCTTATCCACTAAACTAGCCTTATTCTTCAGATCAAAACCATCAGCAACAGTTTTGGTTCGAAAAATCGACTTACATTGCACAAGTTTTCTCTTGGGAGGAAGAGGTACCAAATCCCATGTTTTGTTCTCTTGGAGAGATTGGAAATATTCTTGCATTGTTGTTATCCACCTTGGATCATGATGAGATTCCTGATATGATGTTGAATCAGATCCAATCAACATATAACAATGATCATCAAGTTCGTTTTCATTTGCAAAGGAAGCATTGATTGCTTGAGATCTAGTCTTCCTAGGCTCTTGGGGATTGCCTGCCAATTCACCTGCAGCTTGTATGATTTTTTCATCCCACTTGGGCCTTGATGGTGACTCATGTATAGAAATTTCATCTTCAGACATTTCATCTTCATCAATATCATAAAAATAAGAACTTGAATCATCACTTATTTCATTAAGGTGTGGAGGAGAAGAGCATTCCCCTGGTGCAAGCTTAAAATCAGGAATTGGTTCTTCTTTGAATTGCACACTTCTCTCAATGAAAGTTTTGAGTGTGGATGTGTCAAAAAGCTTGTAACCCTTTGTGTCTTCACCATATCCAACCATGATACATTCTTTGCTTTGTGGCTCCAAAGCCTTCCTCTTTTTTGATGGAATTCGAGCCCATGCTCTAGATCCAAAAATTTCGATATTTGACACATTTGGTTTTTGGCCAAACCATGCCTCATAGGGGGTTTTACCTTTGACTGATTTGTGAAGGGCTCTGTTCTGAATATGAGCAGCACAATTGATGGCTTTAGCCCATAGCTTAGGGCTTAGATCCCTAGCTTCAATCATGCAAGTGGCCATCTATTTGAGAGATCTATTTTTCCTCTCTGCCACACCATTTTGCTGAGGTGTGTAGGGGATTGAATGTTGCATTTGGATGCCACATTCCTCACAAAGATGTTGAATGTTATTATTCACATACTCCTTTCCATTATCAGTCCTAAGGATTTTTATCTTATGACCACTATGATTCTCCACTAAGTCCTTCCAAATCTTCAATTTCTCAAACACTTATGATTTCAATTTAAGGAAGTATACCCAGCAGAATCGAGAGTAGTCATCTATGAATGTGAGTACATACCTTGATCCACCATATGATGGAGTGGGAAGAGGACCAATGAGGTCTAAATGTACCAATCCAAGTGGTTGAGTGGCTCTCCTTGCCATTCCCTTCTCATAGCTACGCTCTGGATGCTTTCCAACTACACAACCAATGCATGCACCATTTGAAGATTTGATTTCAAGAAGCCCTTCTACCATCTCATCCTTGTGCAATGTCTGGAGATATTTGTAGTTCATGTGGCCAAACGTTTCATGCCACAGCTTGGAGTTCTCGTTGGCATGAGAGACAAGAGCATGGTCACTAGAATTTGGAATTAAATTGTAGAATTTGTACATTCTCTCTTGATGATCAGCAAACCCCATTGCGACAACTTGATTTGAAGAAATTTATGAGATTTCTACCAAATCTGGAGTAAATGTTACTCTCTTGGCTTCTCCTGTATGGGTCATTTGATAAAGTGATAGAAAATTTGCAGCCAATGAGGGTACATAGAGAACATCACTGAAATTGCCATGCTCAAAGTCAATCCTACCAATCCCCTTGGTCTGGATTTATGAATCATCTCCCATTCGAACTGTTGGGCCACCATTCGAATGCATAGAAGAGAAGAGCTCTCTGGATGAAACCATATGCCTAGAAGCTCTTGAATCAATGATAAAGGATGAGGGATTCGAAATACCTGCTACCAAAGCATGACACATCTCCTTATTGTTAGGATTTGAGGTGCTTTCTTTCTTCCTTGCGCCCTCAAGGATTGGGATGGTGTTCTTCTCCAGCAACTGCAACATTGAGTCAATGGTTTTCTTCATACATGAGCTCTTTGGCTGCCATCCCTTATGACAATAGGTGCATTGGTCTTTTCCTTTCCCTTCTTGTCCTTCTCCTTTGAAGGATTCGAACCTCCATCAGCAGGCTTGGTTTTATCAAACTTCCTGTTCTTTGGATGCTTCGAACCCTTTGCTTTCTGCTTGCCTTTGGTAGCATTCGAAACACCCATTGCCAGTGCTTGGTCCTTCGATTTTATGGTGCCCATCTGAACTAGTTTGTCCTGATCCTGAGTGAGACACTCCATGAAGGTTGCTAGAGATGGCATTTGCCAATTTTGAAGGGTCATCTTGGCTGAGTGGAATGTGCTAACAAATACAGAGAACTCTGGCCCTAGCTTTGACAATATTGATTGAATCAGTTGTTCTTCCTTCTTAACAATACCACATTGCTACAACTGAAGTACCAATGACTTGAATTTGGTGAAGAATTCTTGGATTGTTTCAAAGTGAGCTGGGCTCAAGCTAATGAGCTTATTCTCAAGTTGGTGGTCCCTTAGTTCATCAGTATTCCCAAAGAGTGATTCAAGCTTCACCCATACTTCATTGGGAGTTGTTAGACTGTCAGTGTTAAACAAGAGTTCCCTTGAAATTCTTAGGCACAACATACCATATGCTTCATCAAGTCGATTGTAATACTTGGCTTTCTCTACAGTTGAGTTTGGTTCTACCTCTATGCCCATGGTTACTCTGTAGAGACCTTTCAATCTTAGGTTGATAACCATCTCATCCTTCCAATCGAAAAAATTGAAGGGAGTGAGCAACATTTGGTTGGCTTCCATGACTGCTGCGTTGGTGAGAAAACTATTGAAACACTTGCAAAAAACACCCGATTTTTATCTAGAAATCCTCACTAGAATGCAGTTCAAAATGCTTAAGGAATGATCTTCCACTCACTAACTTCACAAGGCTTTGATACCATGTGAGTATTTTGATTCACAGTAGATCCTGGAGCTATGGAGAACCTCACAAAATCGAATAATTTGCAATAACCAACAAAAATAGCTTGAAAAGAAGAAAAATTTACACACAATGTGAAATGAAACTTGGCATTATCAGTCTGTCTAACATGTGAAAATGTTTAGAACAGGTTTTTATTACATCATGGAGAAATTCGAGAGCATTAGATAGCTCAAGATGAGTGTACAAGCTAAATTGCCAAAATTGGCCTCAATCCCCCCTATGTGGGTCCAACTCAGTCCTAATCATCCCAAACAGTCACAAATTCTAGTGTGAAGGTGGCTGAAGCATGCTGGGTCATAAATGAGGTCAAGGAATGCATGGGTGAGCAAATAGAGGTGTGTGGGAGGTCCAAGGAAGCAATAAATGATCCAAATCTAGCAAAAAATGGGCAAAATCCACCCAAGAGCTCCTAGTCAACAGAGATTCCCCAATTCAAGGAAGGAGAGCGCTCCTGCATTTAATGAGGGTTCACTTGTGGAAAAAACTGGAGTTTGGGTGAGCTGGTTTGCTTAGAAACAGGTGTGAACACTCTCAAAAGTGGATATTTGACCAACTAAAGTCACCTAGTCCAAACTATGGTGTAATAATGCCCATGTGGCAATAAAATTGACTAAGGTTATGGACTATGGTACTAAGTATGGATTACTTGTTCTAACAAGTGTGACCTCAAAAATCGTGTTGGCACCCACCCCCGTGACACCCGTCATCCTGGAAATCTTCCCATTTGCGATGTGGCCCCAGATCCAAGAATCCCAATCCACATAAGGAGATTTGGTTACCACGTCGCCTGTTAAAGCAGGTTTGTTTGGGATTTACTCACAGATTAAAGATGACAACGTCAACTTGGAGAAGTCATTGTTCCCGAAAAAGGAGATGGACATAGGAAAGAAGTCTAGAATGCTATTGGAACTGGATTTGAGGTAGGGATCCCTGAATATGGTGATCCTAGAACCACTAGCGCCAGGGGGTAAGAAAGTACCCTCTAAATTTAAAACTACTAAGGTAACAATAACTCTGGACGCGTTCCCGTCCGAGGATATCATGGAACTTCACCGACAGATAGGTGAAGGAGTATATCGAGACATGAGAAAATACACTATGAGCACAAAAAGGCTATAGGCCATGGTTCAAAAACTAGAGAAACAACTGAGAAATGAAAAATCCTCTAATAAAGCTAAGCAGTTGAAGTTAAATAACTTAGAAAAAAAAATAGTTAGGATGGTGCAAAATTCGAGCGACATGGCTCCATTGCACGCCATGCTGAAGGAGAAGGATAAGGAGGTTGTGGCCTTAAAGAAAAAGCTCAGCATTCCCGCGACTGAGCATTCATAGACTGCAGAAGTGGTCGCAATACAGTCAGAGTTGTAAAATTTGATGACCGATGGTCAAGCACTCAAAGAGAGGATTGTCTCCTTGGAAAGTGAGTTGGTAGAGGCAAGAAAGCTGAATCAGGATATCCTCTAGTAGAAGGCCGCCTCACTCCAAGCCTCGTCATTTACAAATCCTACTAACAAGTTGGCTCAAGAAGTAGCTTAAATGAGCATTAAGGATTCTCAACTGAACCAAGTGTAGGACTAGCTAGGGACCAAGTGTGATGAACTTTTCAGTATAAATGAAAAACTAGTTAGAAGAGACCAGGTCATCTCGGAGATGGAATAAGCTAATGATGAGCTCCATCGTGAAATCCAAGAAATATCCAGGAAAATCACTGGAAAGCCTTTGATCAGAGGTTCCAAAGTTGTAATATAGGAGCAGGTGGAGGTTCTGATAAACTCTCAGTGGAACCATTTCAGCGCAACTCAAGAGGAATTAGAAATTGTTGAAACCGCCACACATGATGCACGATCTATAGAGAACAGTGTAATTTAGAAGGTCGAGTTATCCAGAGCGGTGATCGACTTCTTAAACGAGAAAAACTTTGAGGATCTTCAAATGTATTATGTACAAGACCAAACCAAAATAATCATGGAAGAAAATAAGGTGATTACCAAGGGAGCATTGGCCCAGAATGTTACTGACATGGAAACTCAACTAAAGCAGGACATGCACTCATTAAAAGGGTGTTTCAAGTCAGTCTTTTCCCTTGGTCTCCCATCTTTCTTAGATGTACATGGAGATCTCTATACAAAAAAGTATTATATTTCCATGATGACAGATGCAAGGAACATCAAGATTCGCATGATAGATACTTTGTAGGAGCTCATCGGAAAAGCAATCGTGGACAAATTACATACCAATTTTGAGATGCTTAACGACCTCTAGACTATTTTCAGAAGCCTCCCAAAGTCTTCTTTTGAGCATTATACTGAGCTATATTCATCTCTTAGAGAGCTCAAATTCTTCCATTACCCTATGGGTAAATATTGGAAAGGAATCACTAGATTTCTACAGCTCAAGCAGTTTGAGAAGTCCACCAAGGAGGAAGCAATAGTTGCAGCTTCATCAACATAGCTAACAGCAAATGCCTCTTCCACGCAGCAAGGCATTCTTCCCCCTCAGCCAAGTGGACCCCAATCTCAGCAGTAGACTAGTCATCAATAGTGCTTAGGACTGTTTTTGGTAACAAATTTTGTTGGGAAGTACAAACGAAAATGTATAAGCCATTGGGATGTAACAACTTATTTTGCAAATCCTTTGAAGGTTATATATAGTAGAAAAGGAAAATTCCAAGGGTCGACTCCTTTTGTAAGAAGTATAAATTATGATATTTGTAGTTTGATTAAGATATAAAGAAGAACTTCATTTTTCCCGATCTTGGTGTCTTGTGGATTCAAACTTTTGATATGTCCAGTTAGTATTATTTCTCTTGTAAATTCATCTCCCTCATATTGTTCATGATATATGAAGTTGAATATGATTTAAATATGAGTGATGCAAGCTTAAATTATTGTTCCTAAGATGGTTATGGCGTGAAATATTCATGTTATGTTATTTGGTAATAATATCCTCATGTTGTTCAGGTTTTAGCTCTATAAACAATGTTGTGTTAACTACTGAATTCCTCTTTCGGGTCAGTACTCTATTCTTACACATAAGATAAAGATTTACTCTTATTGAAGTACCTTTTTCTTGTTCCATTTCATAAACATCACCCCATTCAGATGCTTTTCATTGGCATATCGAAATACTTCCCACATTATTCCAAGATTGGCTATATGCATTATATTCTAGTGAATGTGATTTTGATCAAGCAAAAGAACACAATAAATTTTATTGATGCCCAGGAACAGTTCTAAAAACAACCTTAGAACATCTCTGGTACTAACACTACCAATGACTAATTCCTTTTCAACAAAATTTTCAACCCAACTAAAAAAACTGAGAAGAATGCCTGGATCCCACTATTTTTGCTACATGTATCCCACTGGCACGGTTACTTGTGGAAAACTGTCATTCCAAAGAATTCTAGGGTCCCACTGTCTCACCTGCATCCTTCCAAACATCAAGATCAACATGAAGAATATATCATCATGGAGGATGTCTAGATCACTCCACTATACTGTAATTTTATCATCTCCAATGCAAAACTGGAACTCAATGAGTCCCTCCACCAAAGTATGAAACTCCTTATGTTCCATGTGCAAACCAACACACAGAATCATACCTATGCTAGCAAATTGGCATAGGTGTAAATCCCATGTCTTCAAATAATCATCTAGTAACCATATATTACCATGCAAAATTTCAAAATAAATGTATGATGTGTCATTCAACTCTCCCATGATGCCAATATAAAACTCACCCTTGGGGGTGCTTAGCTCCAGTATGTATCCATATACCCAATCAATGGATGAACAAACACTCCGACTGAATGCAATATTATGGATGATGGAGATATTAAATATATGTCTCTGCTATTGCTCATCAAGATGGAAATGAAATGGTGCACTTGTCAGGCCACATGGCTTGACCTTGAAGTCATCAATGGAATATGTGGGAGCCTCCTGCTCCTCATGTGGCACCCATAGGAAAAATACCTTTATCCAAACTTCATCCCCATGTGTGTTGGATTCCATATGTATGTGGGGTGAAGGAAAGTGAGCCAACTCTTTAAAGCAATTATCCATCAATATTGTGGTTGGTTCAACTGAGATGAATTCATGTGCCTTCTCAAAAAGTCTGCAACTTTCTCCATGAGGCAACTTATAATATTTCTAGCAATGGATAGGTGCTTGGCCTTCATCTTGCTTAAATCCAAGCTCTCCAAGCTCATGCAAATCAGAATTTACTCCTTGTTCCCAATGCACACAAGTACCAAGAATCAAAACATTGTTGTTCCAATGACAAGGGTGAGGGTCCCATGTCCAATCACCAAAAAGGTAGGGATCATCAACATTCCATGGATTCCCATGCTGCTCACCGAAGATGTAAAATGTATCAGAGGACTCTCCATTACTACAAGAAGGAATATTACTGGTGTGACTTTTCTCCCAAATAGGAAAAGGAGAGACACTCCAACCAACGGTACAGATGGAAAGAAAGATGCTTCCCCATGTGAAAATTTCCAATGGCTCAACTCTCTACCACTAGTTAAAGGATTCCTGCAACCATCTTGTGTCCCACTTAATGAATTCAAATGGGAACCATATGCATCTTTATGTGATGTGGAATCAAACATAGGCATGATATGACTTTGCAATTTCCGAGTAGGGAATGGTGTTGCCCCTAAATAAGCTGAAGTGAATGTGGGATCCTTATGCTCCTTTTCAGGCACCATAAAAAAAAATGCTTGACCCAAACTTCATCCTCAAATGTCATGGAATAAGTAGAAGGGTTTGATGTGGGATCATGGACCAAAATATCTTCTCTGCAAACTTCATCCACCCAACTAATGGATGCATCAACTCCATGATAGGCTAGTCCATCACACATGAGCTCTTTTGATTCCTTAGTGGAGGAATGACTTACTCCAGGCAGAAGCTTAGTTTTCTTTTGGCAAACTGTATGTGTTCGAAACTTTTCCTCCGCATCTAAAATTTACTCAGCACATGCATTTCATCATGCAACTCATGAACCACCATCTCATGAGGTTCTTGAATAGAACTCCCAATACAACCAACCATAAGAGACTGGTTGACTGGTATGAGTGATCTTTGCAACTTTTGATGAAGTTGATCTTTTTGGATCTTAGATTCTAAGAGGGAACCTTGAGTGCTTCTCAAAGAATATTGGGTGGCCATCAACTCATCATTGAGATTGATGATATATTCATCATCCTTCAAGGATGCTCCCTGCAACATATACACAAGCTCATGCAAATAATTTTGGTCAGAAATCGTATCTGAAAAAATTACCTTGCATTGTAGACATTACTCTCTGAATCTTCTCCATGGCTTCAAGGAGAGATGAATCTTCCAATGAAGCAGCTCTCCAAAAATATTGTGACACTGAAACATGTGTGTCACAAAGAATGTGTAAGGCCTCCTTGATACTTATTTCATTCATATTGAGTGGCCTTTCAAAAGGGTAAGGTGGAGAATAAACCTCCTCCTCATATACCCATGGATCAACCTCTTGAAGCTCAGGTGGTGATATTGAGATTGATCCTATGACTTCTTCCTTGATTGAAAGGATCTCATCTTATATAGTATTAGCTAAAATTTTACTTGTAGAAACCTCATCAAGAGGTATATCTATGTCAACCACATAGAGAGATGGGAATCCATCAATAGATGTCTCCTCAAAACTTAGGCACCCATTAGTAGGTACCTCTTCACAACATCCATCAGTAGATGCTTCTTTAGAATTTGAGCAACTGTTAGTAGATGCCTCTTCTTGGAACCCATTCATAGATACTCTCTGATCCATAATTTGCTGATCCTTAATAGAATTGGTGATGGATTCTTCATGCTTTCCTCCTTTGGAATATCTGCTTGAAGTAAACCCAAACAATCTCCTGATGCTAGAAGATGCAGTTGGTTGATTTTTTCTTCCTTCTTTACTCACAGAGGTGGAACAACTTGTTTCCTCTATGGGTGGTTTGATGTTATATATTGAATCCAAATATTTATCCTTGATCTCAAATCCAATTCTTCAATAAAATTAATCTTTGAAAGAAATGGCCTTACAAATCTCTTCTCCCAAAGCTAGATACTCCTGGTAGTGGTAGGGAAAATTTTTACCTGCATATATCCTCTTTTCTAACTACTTCTTAGGATTATCCATCGATGGTTCATCCCATTTATATATGAAATATGGTAATAAATGTAACCATCCTCATCTCTTGGTAGTCCCCCATCAATGTAAATTATCTCTTATTCCTCATACAACTTAAAACTTTCATCTTCCATGTCTGCCACTGCTTCCACAACTACAACTTGAAAACACTTCTAAGATGTCTTCCACTGAGAATTAATTTCCACAGGAGGAGCCAAGGAAATTTATATGATACCACTGTAATATACCTGACCTATTATTAGCTGATATTATCTCAAAATTAAAACTTACAGTACAACTATTTCATCGGCGAAGACTAGTGGAAAGAGGGTTAGTTTAGGGCACAAGCAGACTCCTCCTGGGTTATGAATTTGGGATATTTAGGTTCTGAAAAATTTATGGGTGAATGTGTGGAAGAAAACATATCATAAACATGGAAAAATACTGATTCCTATGCACAAAGTACTAGGTCCATTTACATTTCAACAACAACTAGGATGATGTCTACTTTGATGCTTCCTGGGAACACCAACATATGCAAAATAAACTCAGTGATTACACCTAAATGGAATATGTAATAAATTAAACTCCTAATTAGGTTTTGGACAATTTATTCTGATAATTTTGGAGGTTCTGGTTGAGTTTGAGAGCAAAGAGAAGAAAAATGCTACGTAGGACTACTTAACTAGTAATTTTCCAAACTCTTCCAAATGGAATGTGATGATATCATATTTGAAATATGAAGGTAGGATGGTATTCATAAATGTCTCAGGGACCCAACACAATTGAAATAATTGAATTTGGGAATACATATACTTATTAATTGATCAAACTGTAAAACTAGTCAATTTCAGGTGCCCAATGAGCTAGTCTTGATTACTGTGGACTCAAACAACTAGAAAGGGTTAAAAAATATTATTTTTGGATGGTTATCGAATATAAAAGGATTTAAAAAACAAAAAAAACATACAGAAAGAGAATTAGTTACTCTTAACTCTATATGATGCATAAACTTGAAAACTAATCAATTAAAAGTGCACTTTGAGCTAATCTTTGAAAGATAGGACTCAAACTGCCAAAGGATGATATTTAATTCATATTATGAATTTTAATGGGGCTTTGATATGTTATTTACAACAACAAAAAATAATACTGTGTTCATTAAGCTTAAACATTAAATGGCATAGCCCCATACATCATAGATAATATCTGTACTTGAATTATTACAATGATAGAACACAAATATTACAAAAATGAGTGAGAAGAGAAGGTGTGGTCATTGCATCAGATCTGTAGGATGGATCTGATATTATGGATTCTCCTAAGTTTCACACTGGACTTCCGTGTCTTCTTGCAATATCTCCAACTAAGTACTCTTTCCCTGTGAAACTCTACAGAAGCACCTCAAGAAATCTGGGTCTTTGCATCAATTTTTGAAGGATGGATCTTCATGTGAAATGGATGGATCAGATCTGCTATTTGGTATCAATGGATGCAATAGATCATGTACATAAGAGTGTAACTAGAACTATGGGGCACATCTCCCATAGGTTGGCTAGGGAACATTTCCTTGCCTTGGTAAGCTAGAGTGCTCACACACAAATTCAATAATGATAAAAATTTGTGAAAAGGAGTTGCTTGGATTCTTTTATAAAATTTTTGATGACCTTCTGAGCAAGTTGATGTGCTTGGTGACTTCTGATAGCCATTCCAAATTTGCCCTCCTTGAGTGGTTAGGATTTCCTTGTTTTCCTCTCTTACAACTTTTCATCCTTTTAGAAACTGCACCCCCCTTGACTTGAGATGTTTCCTGCTTTGTAAAATAGTTTCTTTCTTTGTAAACTGGCCTCTAATTTGGAAACTGTGCCCTTTGGGATGTTTCCTTATTTTTTAACTGACCTGCTTTTGGAAACTGCGCCCTCCCTTGGATTTTATGGATGTTTCCACTTTTATGCTTTTGGCAACTTCTTACACCTTCCCTGCTTTTCATCTTTTTCTATTTTCTTGCCTCTAGTTCCATTTTAGCAACCTTATCCTCATGAGGGAACCCTCTTGTCCCACTTGCTCAAAATTTAGGAATAATTATTTATAAAAATAATTAAAATTAATAAAATTATTGTTTTTATTTTCTTCACTTGCCTGCTTTTGTCAGTTTCTTTCCTTTTGGCTTGGCATCTTGCTTTGTGCTACTTTTATCCACTTTCTTCTTTGGTGTGACAACTCATAAGTCTAGCTTTATCTCTCCATGCGCCCTCATGCTGTCCTTGTCATAATCCAACTCACTAAAACAAATAATTAATATTTTAAATATGAAAATAATCATCACATCCTTCTAATTTAATTAATTAAACAACTATAGGATAATGTATTCCTAGTTAATAATTTCCTAGGATAAAGTTATCCCCCCTTTCATTAAATAATTCCTTGGTATTCACTAGGATCCATGGGGGGGGTTGGTGGATTCTTTGCTGCCCTTGGTACTGGAAAATTGGAGACATGACATTAGAAACATATTTGAGATGTTTTTCCTTTGAAGAGTAGCACTAGTGGATGTATTGGTTACCTTTGGACTGACGATGGTATGATATCACTTATCATCATGGTAAGAAAATGATCCCATATTAAGCAATATATGGACGAAAACCACCTTTAGTAGTTTCATATATACTATGGACATCAAGGGTGCATGCTATGGATAATATGCTTCACAATCATGAAGCCATTTTATGCACATACACAAATTTGGATATCGCTCATAATCACATGAAAGAACATGTAGGGCAACATCGCTTAGAGCATTTCTTTAAAGAACTAGATTATGTGTTCCTTTGTCTCCAACCCTATAAGTTGACATCTCTCAAATCTAAAGGCCATTAGAACTTGGTACCAAAATTTTATGGCCCATATAAGATTATACAATGCATTGGACATGTTTCTTACAATTTATCCCTTCCAACACACTACAAGGTCCAAACTGCAAGAGCAAATTGCTGAGTTTAAATTACATTACCAAAAATTGATGAAAAAGGATCCATTTGGTGTTATCACCTTAATTTTTCACTCATGCGACATTTTGGCAATTATTGTATAGAAAAATCATCAACATACAAGATGTAGCTCATAGCGTTTCTTCATTAGCAAAATCAACATGTGAAACAAAGTGAGGAATCGAAAAAGTCAAACATTGGTTGACTCGTGTGACTTTTGTTCATAAAACCCGCACCCATGTGAATTTTGTTCGTAAAACCTACACCCATGCGAATTTTGTTCATAAAACCAACACCTATACAACTTTTGTTAAAACACTTGTAACCGCGCAAATTTTGTTCGTGTGGTCATACAAAACCACAGACCATTAATTTTTGTGGTGCATTCAAGGATTTGCAACCACATTTTAGCTCCAAGGAATTCTAATTGGTTTCCTTCACATTCTTTGGCATTCAATAGCCCCCATACTTGTACCTTGAAGCCACTTCATGAGGTGGAGCATTCACATGGAGAACTAGATGTTTGAAGACCTCCATTTGGACTATAGAAGGAAGCCATGAGCATGCATTTCACAAGAGACATCCAGAGAAATTTTATGCAACAAGAATTAGTTTGAGAGATTATATTTTAGACTCTGTATCATCATTTGACATCACAAATCTCTCTTGACTTCTTCCTCAAGAATAAAGTGTTTCTCCTCATCATTCCAATTTAGTTAGAAAGCAATTTGAGACAATTCAAAAGAACCCACCCCAAAGTGGAGTGTTGGCTACCATTGGAGCTACATTCTTTTAGTTGACACCATTTGCATGCAAGATTTTCCATTGGACAATACAAATGGTTGAAGCTATCTCATTCTATTTCTTTATGGAATTTTATCACTTGATGATATTTTATTTCACTATTACTTGTTGAGTTTGGTTTTATCTTGTTAGTGTTTGGTATACTAATCATCAGTTACATTGTTTCCTTGGTTGCAACTTGCAAGGCGAGGAACAATTGCTCACCCTTGTGACATTTTTCCCAAAAAATTTGGCTCCAAATCGAAGCAATTTTAACCTCCCAAGAGTATCACCTACACCAACATACTGTCTAAGAAGTTCCAATACAATGGAAGGATATGCAACTAGAAGATACCACTTGGAAATGATTAGCCATTTTGGAGTAGTTTCCGCATATCCATTCTTGAGACAACAATACTTTGGAAGGGGGAGGGCATGTTAGGGTCCTACCCTAACCCCCATACTTTGAGGATACTTAGGATTACTTTATTGATTTATGAGGCCATATTATTTGAATAAGATCTATTAGATAGTTATTTGATAATTACTCAATGTAAATGGGTTATGTTTATTAATTAAGATCCACTAGGTGGTTGACCCTCTTTAATAGTGGGACCATAGGTAGGTTTTTTGTTTTTTTTATGCACTATATATAGAGTAGAAGGTTGTGTAATGTGGATCAATGATTTTTATTATATTTGGATCTTTTCTCAGAGAAAGTTTCCCCCTGAAAGAGGCAAGTCAACATTGCTCTCTCTTTGGATATTACTCAGATATAAGGATTCTTTTTCAGATTTTATCCATTTCTCTCTTGTATTTTATGTTTTCCATTGATATTTTATTGTATTTTGTTATATTTCTTTTAATTATAGAGTTAAGTACATTACATATACTTTCCCACATAGATAATATAAATATCTTTTCAATAATAGTGGAAATGCTTAATTACATTTAATTACCATTTATTAAATATTTTACAATGGATTGTAGATCATATACACCTTTTAGCAATGTCAAGGTTGACCATAGTTGATCTAAGAATACCTGATGTTCACATCTTCATAATTATAATTCTTTGTAATAATATAATTATTTTCATTGTTACATAAATTATCTTCCTTTGATTAATTCACAAGCCACGCATCTACATTCATAAACACCATTAAAAATTTCCCAAACTTTCTCTGAAGGTTTGATGTAAGGATGGATTTGTGGGAGCATCACAACCCTTTCTGTGTATATACTTGCAATCCTTTTGTGTTAGAATAAAGTGAATTTTAGTTTTTATTTATTTATTTATTTTTTGGTCAATTTTGTATGTTGAAGTAAATATGCACAAATTCATTTACATTGTTATGTGACACTCATGCCCATAACCTAATATTGAATATCTTAAAGTATTTGGTCGAGGAAATACTATGCATTGAGTTATATTGAATAATCTTTTCATATTGAAAATACGAAATTTTGTGTTCCCCAGAATTGTTGTATATGCAGAGACAAATGCAATGTAATGATTAATTTTGATTGTTATTGATGATGATGATGATTTTTACCATCCACTAAGATCAAATTTGGTGTATCAAATTTTAAGAAAAATTATAAATAATTACTTTACTTTCATTATAATTTTATTTCTATGCTCAAACGATTGGAGTGAAGATTTACCAAATCTTCATAATTTTGCTTACTTAACATGTTTGGAAAGTTGGTATTGTTACAAACATTTTGAAATTGAGATCTAATGTGGACATATACCAGCATAGATCCATCTTAAACCCGTATCTATCAAGCACCAAGAGGGATCCAATTTCTTGAGGTGTATTTCTTTTTTAAAATTTAAACTCAAGAAATTTGATATCTCTTGATTGATAGACCCAGGTTTAAGTTTTAAGTTTTTATTTTATAAACGAACATCAAATTTTTAATTACTTTTCATAATATTTTATTTTATGAGTTATTTCAAATACTTTCATTAATTTTTTTATTTTATGAGTCAACATGAATTTATTAATGGCCGACATAATATAATTTATTACTTTTTACTCTTTTTTTTACTCGTGTAATGTTACTAGACAAACGTTACAACATCTTCCTCATACTCGTGTGTAACGTTACATCCACACACGTTACAACATCTCCCCCATACTGGGCTGTAGAGCACCTCGTTTCACTCAGTGCAAAAACATTTTAAGAAAGAGTGCTTTATATCCTCCACCTTCCTAATATTACAAATACGACAAATTCTTGTATTGAGTACTAGATTGATTCACTCAATTATTCTTTATTCAATAAATAAATAAAAAACTAACATTCACATATCATACATGTAATGAATATGTAATTAGCAAATAAAGTATTGTCATGCACACATAATAGATATATTAAGAATAAACCAATTGATAAAATAATCATTGATCATGAACAAATATTCATAACCACATGGCAACTAAAAGTCATTATCATAATCAAGGATGGTGATTTTGAATGTTCTTAACCAATGCTTCACATTTGGTTGAGGACCCATAACCATTACAAAGGAACATATGGTTGTTTTTTTATCAAACTCTCATTCAAAAAAGATTATCAAATACCCATATTAAGGGTAGTTAGAAGCAATTTGTTTTTATTATTTTCACTATAATGGTAATAGCCTTCATTTATCAATAATATATTGAATTTATTATATATGTGTCCAATATTTATATTGAATTTCCATTTTTCATATGCTTTCTATAAGATATGAAGAAATTATCCTATTACGTGCATATATGGTAGATTGCTCAATACTATGTATGCATGGCCTCTGCCCCAAATAAATATAAATGGCTCTTTTCTTGTTCAATCAATTTTCCTTATTAACATATGTTTTAAGAATCTAAATATGTAAACCTGCTAAAATGTTTTGTGCAACACCGATAACATCTCGGTTAAACATCCATTTATAATACTTATAATACCCATGCACAAAATCAGGCTATATACTTTGTGGTTTAGCCACCGTATATTTTTAGTTTCTTTTGCATTACATGAAAAGTCTACAACTTCAATTATTTGTATAAATTCAAAGAATAAAAAAAATTAATATTTCAATTTAATAACTTTCATTATCTGAATCATTCAATAGATAATAAAAAAACATAAAACATATGCTTTCCCAAATACAAGCTTATGATATAGAATAATATTGCACTTTTATAAATTGTATTATGAGACGGGTTGAAATGTCTTGTTTTCCTTTACATTATCCATATTATAGTGCTAGAACAAAATGTATATCACACATTATAGTTCAAGGGAGAAGGCCTTATATTTTCAACTATTGTGGTAAACACCTACCACAAATCAATCATCAATTGATATCACCATGATTATGGTTATAACGTTTAAGAATGATGAACTTCTTTGAACCTTTCCATCAATCAATTTGGTTTTTTTCTCGTTAAACACCTAATTAAAATCACTACATACCTTACTAAATAAATATTAATTTCTTAGAAATCCATTAATTTATATTCAAACATTTCTCTTATGTATGGTCTTCCCTTCACTTTCCTTTGGTTGAGACCAAAATGCAATTTCCAACTTTGTAAAACAACCATCTAATAATTCTACATTTTGAACATTTCTTTTATGTATGGTCTTCCCTTCACTTTCACTTTCCTTTCGTTGAGACCAAAATGCAACTTCCAACTTTGTAAAACAACAATCTAATAATTCTACATTTTTAGGGCATATGTTGAACACATTTTGTTAGTAAGTAAATTGACCCTCTTAAACAATTGAAAAATCGATACATCATTTTAATTGTTACATAAAAATAATATGTCCTCAAATTCTAATATAAAAAAGTTCGAGATATATATGCACAAATAAATATCTTGCATCACATAAAACATATATAGCCTATTGCTCTGTTTGGAATCTAAATACTATAATTACTTTTTTTCCAAAACACTTATGGCACATAATGATTTTTGTTTACAATCCCACGCTCCACATCTTTATCTCCCCCCACCTTCTTGTTAATTTGACATGTATGACCTGTGATAATTGTTAGATATAAATTAAAATGTCTAAGAATGTTAGTCACCATAGTTTCTAGCTCTTTCTAATCACATTAAATAAGGGAATATGCAAGGTGATTGACATGGAAAAAGCCATTGAAATGGAGAAGAATAATTTGGACAACCCTTCTCCATGAACTTGTAATTATGTTATATTAAAGATCACATAATTTTGTTAATGATTACAAGTAGGATTAAGAAAATTTGAAAATTTTAATTAATAAAACTTGTTAGGTGATTGTTAGGTGAGTGACCAAATTAACAAATTCTTGAGTTCAGAAGTAACATTTGTTATAAGATAAAAAATTATGTCCACTACCAGTAGGATTGATTTTTTCCACATTTTCATTTTTAGTTTAATTCTCACCTTAAAATAATCAATTAAAAAAAAAAATAGTTAAAATAAAAGAGATCAATTGACAATAATAAAACAACAATTGAAATCTATCAACTAATAATTGAAAGAAAATCCATAAATTCTATATCATATCACTTACCTTCATTTTGATGTTGTTGAGTACAAATTATATAAAATTTCTTCATATACTTCTTGATGAATAGTTTTTACAATAGAGACATATACTTCTTGATGAAATAAAGAAGAAAGAAATCAATATACCACAATAGTGATGAAATCAAACGACGCTATGTTGTGTACATTTTGATAATATGTTCCTAATCACTGATATTATTTCCTTTTGGAACACATGTAAATTACTAAGAATTCACATCCTCTTGACGAGACAACAAACCATGGAGTTTAAATCATCATCTCTCCAATCCAAGTTCATTGAAATTATTTCGTCAAACTTCATCATCTTTCCTAAAACAAAGAGCTTGTATAATAGGAATCCCTTCATGTAAATTATCTTGAGTACTAATGATAAACTCCATACTCCATATTAAAGCTCTTTTTGTTTCCAATGTGGTTCACGCCTGAAGATCAGGTTGCTACATTCATAAAGAATCAATCCAAGGGGCCCACCCAAAGGAGCCTCACCTTGTTAGGCTATTTTGGAGCCTATACTCTGCACCAAACTTGGGTGGCTAACCCCAGAGGACCCAAAGAATTGAATCCTCGACCTAGAACTCATGATGGCTTGGTCCCGGAGACTCCAACCAATTGAGCCACCCCACAAGGATCCATATTAAATTTGATTTACTTCTCTTTTTATCTTTTTATAATATTGTATACATGCTTACTTCACTAATTTTTTGTATACACATCATTTAAATATACATGTACATTTTATTTTGTTTGAATGTAAAATGGTAAATAAATCAAATAGATCACATTCTATCCATTTTTCAATATATTGGTCATACCAACCACAACCAATGCAAAAATAGATGTTACAAATATTCAATGTTATTGAATGTGGAATGTTAAGTTGACTGATAGAAAGAATGACATGTAAAATTGAAACAACTAGTGAAATTCATTGGGTCACTGCTATCCTTTGTAATATATAAATATAATATGAGGACTACATTATTGGGAATTTCTACTTCCCCTTCCTCATCCTTCATCTTTCTCTTCTTCCCATTTGTATCAATTGTCATCATTTACGAGGTATGTAGTATGAAATGCTTCTGTATGTGAGACTGAGCTATATTATATTGTATTTTAGATGTCATTAAAGGTTCATTCTAATTTAGTATCATTATATTAGGTTGGTGACCTACAAAGAGATACATGTGAGTAAAGTAACGATATTGAAGAAGGAAATTGAAAAAAATTGTATGTGTTTTTGAAAAGGAAATTCCTACAAATTTCATGGGCCTACAGGTCCATTTACTTATACACCTAGTCTATGACATTGAAATGGAAAGGGTGTTGTATCAATGAGGTGGATTTTTTTCATTTAGAGGTATATGAAAACCCTAAAAATATATGTTAGACAAAAGGCACATCTAGAGGGTTGCATGGTTGAAGGGTATGTATTGAGTGAAGCATTTTTCTTCCTAAGTGAATTCCTTCGTAAATATTTTGAAGATGGTCCATGATTATGGGATGAAGAATGTGCACCAGATATTATAGATGGAGAAAAATATCAATATAATGGTGTTCAAGTAGAAGTTGGTAAGTAAAATCATGATCAATGTGGTTATTTTTACAATCGTTTACTCTATGAATTGTATTTTTGTCAAATTAAAAGAATAAATTTTACAGTTTGAAATATGCATGTTGATTTGTAATAGGTGTCGATGAAAGTGTTGAGATTGACAAGTTCATTCTATACCACATGGAATATATGAATAAAATGATTGAATTGTATGATAAAAAAGGGAAGAAGTGTTAGAAGCAAGGATATAGTTTACAAAATTAAACCCAAGGAATACTCCACTTCCCACTTATTTTTTTGGGGGAATGTGGAAAAGATTGCAAACTATAATGTGTTAACAAAAAAAATCAAAATAGAATAGATGAGAAAGGTTAGATGCAAACATAATAGAATATGAGATCAACATGTCTAGAGGATGTGAAAGAAAGGTACATTTGTAATTCTTACAAAATTGTATTTCAAAACATTGTCGATACTATTGACTATTTAGTTATGCATAATTTTATTTATTTGGACTAAAATAAATGGGCTATCACAGGTGAGGATATATCCTGCAATATGGGAATACTGCGAACATTATTCTGTATAAATATTAGATGCAAAAATATGATCCTTTGATTGTGGTGTCCTAGTTGATTTCAAAAGATAAAAATATTATTGAAGGGAAACTTCAATATGTTGAAAAAAACCAAGAAATCATTGAGTTGGATTACCGATCTTTCATATGTTGTATTTTTAAATGTAGATGGTATTAATAATTTGAGAGGACACAAGGACATGATACCCATAGTGTATTATTTTCTATACATTCTCCAAAGTTCCTACCAGAATATAAGGAGTATTATGTTCTACCAATTCATTGTGAGTAAGTATTTCTTTCACTCAAACATGAATATACATATAAGAAGTGGTGGTGATATATAACTAATTCATAGCTTATTATGGATATATATGTGTTTATTAATTAAAAAATTGTAACAACAAAAGTCTAATATATGTATGTGGTTCATGTGCATGTATTTTTCTATGAAGATATTTTGTATCTGGAATGGACATTTGTCATAGATTATGATCCAAGTTTAAGGCCTGTATTTGATGATACCTCATTTAATATGGAGCAAAAAAATGATATACAACCAAATATAGACGAGGGAATTGGGAATAGAGAATAAATGGACACCAATGATGATGTTTAAGATGAAGTTGTTCAGGAAAATAAAGTTAAGATGATGATTTTAAGGAACAAGATGACACCATTCTTCATGATAATAAACATAATATAGATTTAGATGAAAATCATTATATGATCCAGAGTTAGATGAAGGTGAAGATTAAATTATAATAGTCATTTAACAAGATGGTGTCGCAAAATTAATATAAATAACTTGCAATAACATATGAACATTGATAAGGAAGCATTGTATGAAATAAATGAACATAATAATGTAAATGAAGACTTCTAAATTTATAGTATTTTTAATTCATATATATTTAAATAATGATGATTTAAATCCCAAATATTTGAAATGCATTATAATTATTTGTCTGTAATAATTATTCAATTACTATTGTTAGAAGTTACAATCTAAATGAATGTATTAGTTCTTGTCTCTAAACGCATTACCTATTGCAATCTCCTTAAAGTGTTTGACATTTGGTATGATTTGGCGGCAGGAAATAAAAAAAATTAGTTTATATATGAATTTTTTTTTTTTAATCAAAAAAGAAACCTCTCATTCTATTATCATAAACTGAAAATACAAACTGTCCTCTTTACAATAACAAGGTGCTCCTTGAGCTACCATAGAAAACCACAGAAAACAGGTATTGTACAAGCCACCACAGAGCAGACCAACCCACCCAAAACCTATCATACTCAGCATCTAAGTCCCTTACGTAGTTGAGCCAAAGTTACCAAAATGCCACCCGGCAAAACATGAAGTCATGAGACAGTCACCAAAACAATAAGAAGACTAATGTTTAATGATAAAATTCTTGTCCTCTTGTACACAAAACGGATCCATACAACATTATCCCAAACCAGAACCATAACCCAGAATATTACCATAGCAAAGCAAAAAAAGAAATTGAGCCCAGATAAAAGAGGAAAATGCATCAAAGCTAGAAGAAGTACCGTTGATGAATGCCATGCCGAGAAAGCCAAACATACTAAGCATTAATCATTAAGCAGAAGGACCTGCCTCATCATCACTGTGCACCATAACAGGAGCTGTATCCACCTCCCCTTTATCCGAGGGTACAGGACCCCGAGGGTCAGCTTGCTGCTTCGGAAGATCCAGATAGGTGATCCCCAATTTATCAGCCAAAAGATCAAGCTTCATATGGATCCAATGACAATTCTCAGCCATGTCCTTACTTACATCCTCCAACCTCTTAAGCTGAGGAGAGCCAGATAACGCATCCCCCCGGGTATCCAAACACTTAGCAATCAAAGTTTTTGTCACCTAGAGGGTAACAATTGCCCGATTGTATAAAGCCATGCGTCCCAGAGTGTTCCTCGGGTCATGGATCCAATCAGCCATGGCCTCCACTTCCTTAGGTAATTCAACCTCCCCCACTAGATGCCACAAATTAGCTTCAATTTCCTCCACCTCCTACCGCACTCCCGGTGGGAAGAACCGGCGAAAGAAAACTGTGGCGGCAGCAGAATTTCATTGATCCCGACTTGGACCAGTTCAAGGCGTAGCACCTCCCCCCATAATGCTAGTCTCACCAGGAGTTTTACGCCCTCGTTTCATGGCATGGACTTTCGAAGGCATGGTGTTCTCACCCTTACAAATACTTTGCACACTCACAACCACAATAAACTTACTAAGCGTTTCCCCGGGGAAATTCTGCCAAGACACTTTGTTACTGTTACCACCCCTGCATTCCATATTTAAGGCTGAGCCGCCTCCTATCACCATTAACTTCGTCATCATAATATTGATGCTGTAATAATTGAACCAGGCCTTATCTTTCATCCTAAACGTCCTTTGCTTATCTTCAAACTCCATCAAAATCCTGCATGGGCTTCGCCACCTTGTCTTTTGCATGCTTCGAATCCTCTAAATTGAATTCACCATCTGAGATGATATCTCCAAGACCCTTCACTATTGTCCTTTGATACATCATACCTTCATTCCATCTGTCCCTATGATGCAATACATGTACCCTCAGTATATCAATCATTGTTATAGGGACAGGTTCTGTCGTCACCTTTCAACAACCATTCCTCATAATCACATTCGGTGATTTTATAGCACTTAAGTCGACACATATCAGAGGGGACGTCTGAGGCATTCCCATCCCATCTTTCATTCACTTGCCCGACACCCTGATTTGCCAACTCATCAGCCAGACAGTTGGCACTTCTCCTTACGTGTTGAAAAATGATGGAATTAAATCCTCTGATCATGGTTCCCAGACATGATACCCGCCACGCCAGGCGCCATGACGTGGACAGCTTCACAACCTGAGTGCCATTTGTGAGTTTAATAGCAGTTTGTATAAGGATTTCCAAGTTACCTTCCACAATACAGTTGTTAATTCCATGCATGTTCATTAGACTAAGCCCTTGGAGTAGAGCTTCACACTCCGCTACATTATTTGCTTCGTATCCTATGTTTCCATAATAGCTAAACTGGATATGGCCTTGTTCATTTCTCACCACCCCACCATACCCTGCCATGCCCAGATTCCCTTTGGAAGCTCCATCAAAGTTTAGCTTAAGCCATCCCTACTGAGGCGGAGTCCACTGTGACGGACTTTCCTGCAATTTGCTTCCAGAATGTTGAAGTCTGATGTACTAAGGAATATCTCTGATACCCCAGGTATGTAGTAATCTAACTTCATGATCAGGACCACTCATATCTTCAGCATTCCATCTGGTGAGTTTCAAATTTTCAGTTATCTCCTACTTTATGCACCCCCAAATGACCTTCCATGAGTTTTTTGTTTTCCCTTGAAACAATCGATTATTTTGCTCTTTCCAAACCTCCCAAAGGAGGAAACCAGGGTAAAGTTGCCAAATGCGGTTTAGTAAATTCCCTTGAAATGGTTTCCCATTCCATTTCCTGATGGTTTGCTCAGGGCTTGTCCTCACCCGAGCAGTCTTCCTGAAAATCCTGGCCCCTTCATCCCATAGAGCTGCAGCAAAGCTGCATTCATCAAGAAGATGAGCCATAGTGTCGTTGTTCTGCCCACAGAGAACACATATGGATGGTCCATCGAAACCTTGCTTAACAATATTGTCCCACGTCAAAATCCTCCCTCGTAACACCAGCCAGAGAAAAAGAGTAATTTTAGGCCATAACTTGGCCTCTCACAAAAACTTCCATACCTGATCTTCCTCCCGATTATCTGAGCTGGTCTGCAAGTGATATGCTTCTTTAATGGTAAACCTACCTATCGGCCGATGACCCCACCGAAGGATGTCACTACCCCTCTGAATTCTAACTTGCCTTTTGATCACAATATCATAAACCTGCCTCCCTATTTCTTCCCCATAGGAGAGTTTATATATGAGTTAGCATTGTTAGTGGTTACCTATTGTTTGATAACGGGTTTGAGTTGTTATAAAGTTATTGTTTGAGAGACAATTAAAATAATCAATGTATGTACAAGTAGTCATATGAAATGACACATAAATACAACCAATATAGTAAGTGGAATTACTTAACACAAATATAGCCTACACAACTATATAAAAAACCCTTTCATTATCTACTTTATTTTTTATCTCACCATTGACAAATATCACCATTAAAACACATCTGATTCACCTACACACAAATATAACCCATGGGAATAGAATTAGAACATTTAGAGCACTACATACGGGTCTTAATAAATTTCCATGCTCATCCTCATCATCTACATCATCACTATCAGTTTCATCATTACCATATTATAATAAATCATCATTAACTCCATCATCATTGTCGTCGTCATCATCATCATCATCATAATTGTCATAATCATTGCCATCATAATCATCATCGGCGTTGTCTTCGTCATCGACATCATTCATCTCATCATCATCGCCATGCTCATAATCATTGTCATCATAATTTTCATTTTCATTTTAATCAACATCATCTTCATCATCATTATTTCCATCGTCATCCTTATCATAATTGTCATCGTCATAGACATCACTAATATTATCATCATCATAACCATCATTGTCATCATCATAGTCATTGTCATTGTCATCATCATCATCATTGTCATCATCATATATCATCATAGTCATTTTCATCATAATATTCATCATCAATATTGTGATGATGAAAAAGGCATGCAACTACGCTACATGAATTTTGTAAAGGATATTTGGCTTATGAGTAGGAATCAATGAGCAATGTTAGAATGTTATGAGAACTATGGATGGGTATTAATTAGTAATTGTCATCCTCATTATCATCATCATCATCATCCTTATCATCATCAATGTCATCATAGAAATCAACATTATCATCCTTGTCGTCATCATTATCATTGTCATATATCATCATAGTCATTGTCATCATCATCATCACCATCATCATCATCATCATCATCATTGTGATGATGAAAAATGCATCAAACTATTATTTAATTTTATTTATCCTCCTTGAGTCAGAATCCTTCACCTATATATTCCAGTCAATGTATAGTTGAAGTACTATTAAATTTTGACCACAAATTCACAATACTCTAGGATCTTCACTGAGAGAATAACATATACAGTATATCAATGCATAACAATCACAATAAGCATGACAAGCATCACAAGAATCAAAAGCATGAGAGACAAGAGACACAAAGTTTCCGTGGGGAAAAACCTAAGGTGAAAAACCCCACAACTTCCTCAGAGATAGAGAGAGCAATGGCTCAACCAAAGTACAACCAAAATACACTTGAGATAGTCTCCTAGAAGTAGATGATCCTCCTCCTCACTAGTGCACCACTTTCTGAGTTAGAGAGAGATGACTTTCCGAATGATCTAAATAGAGATCTCCTGATCTCTATTTATACTAACCTGTTTGCTCAGTGACCTTATGGGGCCGTTTTGTCTAGCTAGGCACATCCACAATATAATATATAATTTAGGGCCGACCCCACACATGGTGGTCTAATAACCCATCGACAAGTACACACACTTGCAACACTTGTCAATCCACATGACGACACTTCCTTATAGAGGAATAACACATCTCTAATAAGGGTACAATAAATATATATGAAATACATAGATGAAATACATTCCGAAGTTACATATACATCTACACTCCCTCTTAACTAGGAAGGTATTTCTCAACACAGATCTGCTAGACAAGTCTTCTTCTCGGGATCATCGTCATCATCATCGTCACTGCTGCTGCTATCTCAACCAATCTCTAACTCTACTTGTCATAGGAAGTTCTACAGACCCAGTCCTTTTTCATACTGGATGTAGGCCCACCACCTGCAGGTCTTCATCATCACTAGACATACTGTGGAAATCTCAAGACTTATTACGTGCGTCACAAAACCTTAAAAGAGTCTCTTGACTAGCAAGAACCCTAAAGAGCATCTAAGGCCTTTTTCATCCTGTCCAGATCTCTAGGACTTATTACATGTGATCCCACCACAAAACCTCGAAAGAGAATCCCAGGACTGATTACGAGCACAAGTCTGAACCTATCGGATCTCCTAGGGCACAAATTACATGTGGTCCCCACAAAACCTCGAAAGAGCATCCCAGGACTGATTACGAGCACAAAGCTGAACATATCAGATCTCCCAGGGCACAAATTACATGTGGTCATGGCAAAACCTCGAAAGAGCATCCCAGGACTGATTATGAGCACACGACTCAACCTATCGGATCTCCCAGGGCACAAATTACATGCCATAGGATAAAACCTCGAAAGAGAATCTGCTAAATATCCCAAGGCACAAATTACATGCCATAGGAAAAACCTCGAAAGACTATTTGCAGATCTCCTAGGGCACAAATTATATGTCCTACCAAGCAAAACCTCGAAAGAGCATTTGCCAGATATCCCAAGGTACAAATTACATGCCATAGGCAAAACCTCGAAAGACTATCTGCAAATCTCCCAGGACACAAATTACATGCTTATCTGCACAACCTGTTCCACGGCCACAGAGTATCAACCTGATACTCACCATACATCATCCTGATATACACATGATCATCCTTATCATCATCACCGCAACATCCTACTGCATGTCATCTGGAACAACATCCTGAAGCTCGTCATCCATGATCATCCTAATCATACAATGCATCTACCTGATGCATACCAAGTATCTACCTGATACATATCATCATACATGATCCACCTAATCACACAGTGTATCCACTTGATACAAATATAAATACATGATACATACCAACATACATGATCTACCTGATCATACAATGTATCCATTTGATACATATACAGATACATGGTCCAAGCATCCAACATGATGCTTATACAAAATACATACACATGATACAACCGATCATATCCAGCATCCAACATGATGCATACATACATATACATATAAATGATCCAACTGATCATATCCAGCATCCAACATGATGCATACATACATACATATAAAAATGATCCAACTGATCATACAAAGCAGAAACTAGAACATCATCCTGATGCTCATCATCCAGCGCTTACATCCACAGCCATGTGAAGGATCCTCCTTCCAACATGCTTGGAATGGCTTCAGCAAATGTGTCCATCACTTCTTCCTCGAAGTGTCATCAATCCAAAGAACACCGAGCCTCTCTCTGAAGTACTCGAACTTCACCTTGGCTAGTGGCTTCATCAGCACATCTGCAATTTGCTCGTCTGTCACAACATACAGGAACTTCACAGCTCCTCTCTGCACCATATCCCTGATATAGTGATATTTGATCTCTATGTGTTTTGACCTATCATGAAACACTGGGTTCTCGGACATCTTCACACAACTCTGGTTATCATAGAAGATACTAGTAGCATCCAATGGGAGATCAAATAATTCAGACAGTATCTTCCGTAGCCATACTGCCTCACAACTAGCTGAACAGGCTGCAAACATACTCTACCTCAGCTGTACTCAGTGCTACGCAGGACTGCTTCCTGCTAAACCAAGAGATCACACCTGATCCCATACTGAAGCAGCACCCAGATGTGCTCTTCCTATCTGCAGCACTACCAGCCCAATTTGAATCAACATAACCCTGCAGGTTAAACTTTTGATTTGCTTCATACTTGAGCCCATAATCCACTGTGCCCTTTAGGTACCTTAGAACATACTTTACAGCAACCAGGTGAACACTCCTCGGATCCATCAGGAACTAGCTTAATGTGTTCACCGCAAAGCAAATATCTAGTCTCGTGTTTGTTAGGTACATCAAGGACGCAATCATCTGACGATACATAGAGACATCAACCAGCTCAGATGAAGCATCACATAGAAGCTTTAGATTCGATGCCATAGGTGTGGCCATGGCCTTGCAATACATCATCCCAAATCTCTTCAGGATATCTACTGTGTACTTCCCTTGACCAAGGAAGATCCCACCTGCATTCTGCCACACCTCCATACCTAGGAAATAATGCATCATTCCCAGATCTTTCATATCGAACTCGGCAGCAAGCTTCCTCTTAGTATCTGCAATCAATCTTTCATCTCCTGTTACAAATAAGTCATCCACATACAGGAGTAGAATCACAGGATTCCCTTCCTCAACCTTGTAATAAAGGTTGGAATCCGCTTTACTCTTGGTAAAGTCCAAACTAGATAGGAAACTGTCCATCCTACCATACCAAGTTTTGGGAGCTTGTTTCAAGCCATACAAAGCTTTCTTCAATCTGCACACATATGACTCCTTGTCATGCATTTCAAAACTGAGTGGTTTCTCCACATATACTTCCTCTTCAACTAAACCATTCAAGAAAGCAGTCTTGACATCCATCTGGTGTATTTTCCATTTCATTGCTGCAGCCAGGGCAAGTACTGTTCTGATGGAAGTATACCTGGCTACAGGTGCAAAATTTTCTTCATAATCTATTCCCTCTTTCTGAGAGAAGCCACGAGCAATGAATCTTGCTTTGTATTTCTCTACACTGCCATCTGTAGCATGCTTGATTTTGTAGATCCATTTAGAAGTCACAACAGACTTCTCTTTAGGTCTTGGTACAATATCCCAAATATCATTCTTCATTATTTATTGGTATTCCTCAACCATGGCATCCTTCCATTCTTTCTTTTCCTCTGCTTCTTCATAACTGGAAGGTTCTTTGTTCATAATGTCACAGAGTAAAGCAACATAGCTGGTATGTGATCTGGTTCTCTTCTTTGCTTTGTGTTCTTCTTCTGGAATGCCAAATCTTTCTGCATATTGAATGAGCTCTCTAGCCCATGCAGGTTTCCTCTTGTGAGAGTTATCCTCATGGGGTGGATCTACAGGTTCTTGCGGATCTTCATATTCATGAACAACTTCTAGAACTGCTTCAGTCATGGTAGTGTCTTGAAATCTAGTTTCCTTAGGTTCTTCATAAACTTCGATAGGTGCCTTCCTTGATTTGATGAATGCTGAGTTTTCATCAAATGTTACATCCCTGCTGACATCAATCTTTTTGAACCCTGGAAAGTATATTATGTAAGCCTTCGAGCTTTCACTGTAACCCACAAAGATACCCTTCTTTCCTGAAGGATCTAGTTTAGTCCTCTTTTCCTTTGGGACATGAGTGTATACTGGACAACTAAATATTCTGAGATGGCTGACTTCAGGTTTCTTACCAGAAAAGACCTCTTCTGGTGTCTTGTTATCCAATATCTTGTGGGGTGTTCTGTTCTGCACATATACAGTTGTTCTAGTTGCTTCTGCCCATAGATGCATAGGTAGATCCTGGTCATGTAGCATTTCCCTTGCTGCTTCCATGATTGTTCTGTTCTTCCTTTCTGCAACTCCATTCTATTGAGGATTATAAGGAGCAGTCAACTCCCTCTTAATCCCTAAATCACTGCAAAGCTTCTTGAAGTCACCTAAGGTGAATTCTCCACCATTGTCGGACCTGAATGTTTTGATTTTCTTATCAGTTTGATTCTCCATCAAGGTTTTGAATTCCTTGAACTTATCAAACACCTCATCTTTCTTCTTTAAGAAGTATACCCAAGTCTTCCTTGAGAAGTCATCAATAAATGAGACGCAGTAAACATACCCACTCAGAGAGCTGGATGACATAGGACCACATACATCTGAGTGGATGATTTCCAGGATGTCTTTTGCCTTGCTTTCACTGCTTGGGAAAGCCTTCTTAATGTTCTTACCTTTTGCACATCCTTTGCAAACACCTTCATGTTTGGTCTTGATCTCAGGAAGACCCTCTACAGGCTTGCTTGCAATTGGAAGTGCCCTATAGTGCATATGAGCAAGTCTTCTATGCCAAAGTTCACTTGGCTCCATGGATTCATGTACCATGGCATGTTCAGGTTGTCCCTTCAATTTATACAAACCTCCCTCTTGCTCTCCAATCACTACTGCATCATCTATGTTCTTTCCCTTTGGCCACATTAGGACTTGGCCATCCACAAATGCAACCCTCATACCTTTTGCATCCAATGCAGAGATGGAGAGTAAGTTCTTCTTGAGCCCAGGTACATAAAGGACTTCTTTCATCTTCAAAGATTTTCCAGAATCTAGGTTGTAGGAGGCTTCACCACTTCCTTTGATTGGGTATTGATAATCATCCCCAAGTTTCACCTTATGGGGTGATTCATGTTCAGATAGATTCACAAAAGATTCCTTAAACCCAGTCATTTGTTTGGAAGCCCCACTGTCAATCAACCAATCATTACAACCATGGGAGATAGTACCTGTGAGAGCATAAATTAGAACATACTCTTCTTCACTTGAAGAGTCATCATCACTATCACTTTCTGCCCTAGCCTTCTTCTTTGGGGGTTCATTATCTTCGGCAGCATGAGCATGATATCTTCTTTTGTTATTCTTCTTCTTCTTGTTGAAGTTGTTGTCTTTCTTCTTCTTGGGACAATCGGAAGCAAAGTGTCCCTTCTCATTGCATTTGAAGCATCTAAGATCTTTCTTATCTTTATGATAATGGTGGTGTGAGAATTTCCTGTTATGAGATGATTCCTTCTTGGACTTTCCTTTCCTGGCATGTGCTGTGAGAGCTTGATCTTCATTTCCCATCTTTTCTTCTTGGGCCACAAGCCTAGCTTCTTCTTGAGAGCATTCTTCCCGCAATCTATTGAAGGAGATCAACTTCTTCCTTACACAAATTCCTTGAATAAAGGAATCCCATGACCTGGGTAGGCCATTTAGAGTGGTAATCACCACTTCACCATTCTCCACCATTTCATCCACTACTTCTAGTTGTTCCTTGATCTGGGAGACCCTTAAAAAATAAGATTGAATGGTTTCTCCATTCTGAAACTTTACTCCTTTCAATTGGTTCCACAGGGTCATCTTCTGATTTATGTTCTTCCCTTCAAATAGCTTGGTCAAAGAGTCAAACATCTCCTTGGGTGTCTTTAGAGAAGACACATGGGGTATGAGATGGTCTTTGATAGAATCAGCAATGATTCTCTTTGCCTTGACCAAGTTCTTCTTATGCAATACCTTAGCCTCTTCATCCTCTGGGATAGGGATGTCTTCTTTTACATATGAGTCCAACTCATTCTCTTCTAGGATTAACCCAATCCTATACTTCCAAGCTCAGAAGTTATCAACTCCTTCAAGCTAATCCTCAAGCTTGGTGTGGTGAGACATCCTAAAGAGTACTTCAAATGGAAATAGAAAATATTTAGGTCTTACCACTTGAAATGCTGAAAACTGGATCTGGTCCCAGATTAGGGTTTGTCGAAAAAACTCTAAAAATTCAAAATGTGAATTTCAACTTTCTGAAAGGATATAAAGATGTGCCTTGATGAGCTGATCAGCCTGGTGTATTCAGAATTTGAGATCAACAAAGCTTTACCCTTCAGATTTTCCTTTTTGTCCTCCCGGGTTCACTAGGGAGAGCCCTGAATTAGGGTTTGAGTTTCCTGGAGATCTTCCCAGCCAAAAATCTTGATCCAAAGCTCTAAACTTCGATTTTTTCAAGGAGCTTCCAGCTATGTCTTCAGATTTAAGAAATTCCTATTTTTGTGGAAACCCTAATTTTTAGGGCCAAATCTGAAAATGCTTAGAATTGAATTCTGATTGGACAGATAGATTCTCCTTGATGAGTAGAGTCAATCTACTATACTGCTTTTCCAAAATCTGTGGAGAGAAACCCAATAAACAAGAGACTCAAGTTTCCGTCATTGCAAAATGTCTTCTTCTCAGGTTAGCTCTAATACCATGTTAAATTTTGAGCATAAATTCACAATACTCTAGGATCTTCATTGAGAGAATAACATATACAGTATATCAATGCATAATAATCACAATAAGCATGACAAGTATCACAAGAATAAAAGTCATGAGAGACAAGAGACACAAAGTTTCCATGGGGAAAACCCTAAGGTGAAAAACCCCACAACTTCCTTAGAGATAGAGAGAGAAATGGCTCAACCAAAGTACAACCAAAATACACTTGAGATAGTCTCCTAGAAGCAGATGATCCTCCTCCTCACTAGTGTGCCAATTTTTGAGTGAGAGAGAGATGACTTTCCGAATGATCTAAATAGAGATCTCCTGATCTCTATTTATACTAACTTGTTTGCCCAGTGACCTTATGGGGTCGACTTGTCTAGCTAGGTACATCCACAATATAATGTATAATTCAGGGCCGACCCCACACATGGTGGTCTAATAACCCATCGACAAGTACACACACTTGTGACACTTGTCAATCCACATGATGACACTTCCTTATAGAGGAATAACACATCTCTAATAAGGGTACAATAAATATATATGAAATACATAGATGAAATACATTCCGAAGTTACATATACATCAACAAGTACTAGTTTGCATATGCTAGGGTGCCTAGGAGCATTGGAGTAGATTTCAGCTTGGATGAATTCAAAACATCAATGGTCCCAATGATTTTTGCAAATTTATTATCAGATAGCATAGTCCTCCTCCTATCTAGAGAACTTGATTTTTCCTACCTACAGTCAAACTAGCCCACTGAGTCCATTGTTTTTCTTTGAGTCTTCCAAGGGAGTGAGTCTTTGTATCACCAATACTAGTTGGTACATTACAGTACCGATTCCTTAGGTCATTAGATAGGTTTTGAATTACGATCCATACGAAAAAGGAAAGACCGTATTTTCATAAAAAAACAATGTGGTTTGTAGGATAAAAGAACTTACTAGTTGGTTGATAACAGGTGGAGGATACCGAGAAGGGATGAATGCAGTTGGATGATGACCTTGCACTACATAGTCCATGTGGATCCATGTGATGGGGTATATATTTCAAAGATTCACTGTGGAAGTGAGAATGAAAGGTAAAAGTAACAATGGGTAAAAATGGGGAGGGTAATGATATTTCTAACAACGAAGTTACCCCTCCTCATTTACCCTTTACTTGAGTGCGTGGTTAAAAATGAGTCTGAAGGGGATTTTAGAAGAGATTGAGTGATTCATTCCAAATCATTTCAATCCCTTTTGACAAGTTATGATGAAGCGTTTCAGCATTTTTAAACCAGTTTTCCAAAAACAATATTACCTAGATGTTTCAGTGGTCGGGGAAAAGTTTCGTCGGTGATTTGGAGAAACTAATCCAAAGCATTTCGGAAATTTTGGATGATATTTGCTGAAGTGTTTTGATGGATTTAGGAAAGTTTCATTGATGGGAAGGATGAATGTTGTATCAACAGGGTTTCTTGAGATACGCCGAATTATTTTGGCAGAAAACTTCAATTTGAGCGACACTTTGGGATTTAGGAATCAATTGGGTGAAACATTGGCGAAGTTGAAATAAAATGGCCAACGTGTCAGAAAAATTAAAATAAATTTCCAAAACAGAAAAATCAAGGATATTCACCGTAATGCCAAATCTCAACAAAAATTTTTGAAATAGAAAAACTTGAAAACAATTTAATTGTTTTCTCTCGAAGTTGGGGGAAAGTTTGAAAACAATACTTGGCCAAGTCTAAATGAAACCAAAATTTTCCTATGGTAAGAAAAAATTAAGGAGGGGTGCCAATAATTTCAAAAGAAAATTGGGGAAGGAGGTTTCCGCTGCAACAATTGGTGACTGATTGGGAGAATCTTAGATCTCTGAGACACAGAGCTTCTCCCTTGTAGCCTATGAATCTTTTAACAGATATTTTCAAGCCCCACTTTAGCTCAGAGTGACTTATTAGTGCATGAGTTGTAATATCATTCATCTATCTTGTGTTCCTAACAATCCTTGTTTAGGTATCAGAGAGGTATCATAATGATCAAGTGTTATTAGGTAGGCATACTCAAATATAACTTAAGTTAGGCTTTTGAAGCTACTTTCCCGAGTCCAGATTATGGAGTTCATTTTTCATACTAATCCTTTCAATGTACATTCAAGGTATGGCACCACAAGGTAAGTGAAAAAATTAGACAAGTGCAACTGTATGTTCCTCATATCTTATACTATAGATAGAGCTATGCTTCTAGCAGGCATCCATAGCCTCGACAGAGTTTTCTCTTGCACCTATTTTATAGTTGAATTCTCTAGTCCCATTCCAATAAATATTTTCATTGCATATGAAACTTTATTTGTTCTCTTTTGATAATGTCTACTTAGAAAAGTTTTTAGATGGGGGATTTGAATCAGTAAGAATTTTACATGCATGGGATAGCGTAGAGAGTCATTTTGGTTTGATATGCACTTGAAAAGTCATGTTTCCTTCCCATGGGTTGAACATTAGCGAACATTTCAAGAAAAAATTCAGTTATATGTTAAGGTGGGTGGAGCTTCAGGAGAGTAAGTGGGAAATATTTTTCAAGCATGTTCATTACAAAGTTTAATATATTTGAGTTATAACTTGATCAATATGATACTTATTTTGGATGAAATAGGTACAAGGTCTATTTGATGGATGAGATGAGATCCTTTCAAATGATATTTCTATAAAGTGCATCACCAAATCCTCACCCTAGGAAGAACTCTGGTCATCATAGTGTTTCCCATTAGATAAATGATCCACTCAACAGTTGCCTTTATTGTCGGATGTTAACATTAGCTGCGACAAGTCATCGACTTTGACAAGTTCTGAATTTGACACGACTTCGACAAGTTCAACAACCTCGACATCTTCACGACGTTGACATGCAATGTCGACTTGTGACTGTCATGACAGATTGTCTCTCTGTCTTACAATCGACTGTAGCGGTTGAACTTCCAAAACCATTCTAACTTCTCTTGTAACTGAATGTAATGGGAAGGCACCCAAGCATCTCAACATTCTATATAAGCATGTATAATATTGTAACATACATGGATCTTATCTTTGAATCAACAAGTAATAGAGAAGATCAGTTCGCATTCCTGCATATTGTCTATGTGTATTTGTGTTTATCTATGTAGTGTATTCTTGCTTTGCTTATTCTATTTCTTATGCTTCTGCCATAACAGAACCGACTCGTTTAGTCGAACTGTTTTCCCCCTCCTACAACTGGGCGTGTGTGGATCAGTAGTATCAAAGCTCATTAAGAGTAGTAGAATCAACTTTGTTCGTGCTTAAGTTTTGCGTAGGCACTTCTAGCAAATTTACCTGACTTATGTTTGTTCAAACACACTCGCAATCCCAACAATCCAAGCAGACACTACCTCCAGAGATGGCAGGAGAAACAGACGATAGACATGCAACTGACGAGACAACACAAATTATTGAGCAAGTGCTGGGTTAAAAATGGACTGAATCGTTCTCCCAGTTCAGTGAAATTCTCATGTGATTTTCTTCGACATCTAGAGGATTCTTGACGAGAACTAGCTCCGACAAAATCAGCCCCTTGAAAGTGCAAAATTGGACATACCAAATCTAGAAGGAAATATTGAAGCGTAATCCGTCGACAATTGGGTACAAAAATTGGAATTCAATTACTCTGTGAATCAACTCTGAGAAGCTGAAAATATCACCATTGCATCCTTAAAGATGTCAACATTTGTGCACTGTTGGTGGGAGAATTTCTTGACAAAGATGGATAAAAGAGGAGACCCCATAAACATATGGGATAAATTTTTCAAATACGTCCAAAAGGAATTTTACCCGCCCAAATATCTTGAACAACAGTATAATAAGTGGCAGCAACTAAGGAAATGGAAAGACCAATCAGTATAGAGTTACATCGACGAGTTCTATTGACTCATGGCTAGACTTGGCATCCAAGAAGAAGAGAAATTGCTTGTTCTGAAGTACATCAGGGGATTGTCCCAGTATATTCAGCAGGAGATGGAATTTCTGACTATTAACATGATCGCAGATGCATTCCACTATGCTAGAAAACTTGAAACCAAGCATAAAGGAAAAACACGCTTTACAAGAAAGCCAACATTAGGACAACCACCCGACAAGAAGGCATCGTCCGACTTCGAAAAGTTGAAATATTCTCAGCCAACCCCTCCAAAGACAGATCATGACAAAAATACTTTTCAGAAAAGGGACCGTAGCAAACAACCACCTACCGGGAAATGGTGTGGTTACCACCACTCATCTTGGCATGATATGTCTGAATGCAAAGCTCAGAAGACATTTTTGGAAAAAGTGTCGACATTCGACTCATTCGACAAGACAGTGGAAGAATCTGACCTAGATGAAACAACTCTTTTCACATTGACATCGACCACTTTAGTAGCCTTGGCTATCGTCGACAAGGAGGAACGAGAGCGCCTGTTTCATACATGGATATGGGTTCAAATCAATCCATTACATCTGATTGTGGATAACGGTATCCATAATAACTTCATTTCTGATGATATCGTGAAGAATTTAGGTCTTGTCACCACTTCACATCCTCATCCTTACAACATCGGTTAGATGAAGGATGGATAGGAACTAAGGATCACCCGACAATGCAAACTTGCCTACTTCATAAATCCTTTTGAAGATGAATTACTCTACAACGTGGCACCACTCTCCGTAGCTGATGCCTTGTTTTGGAAACCTTACTTGTGGGATTGGCATGGAAGTTATCGGTCATGGCCTCAGAATCCGAAAGTGATGGTACAGCATACTAGAGTGACAACCTACACCAACGGCCTCAATGATATCTGATAAAAAGATGAAGAAGCTTATCAACCATGCTCAGAAGTTCGCATTAATCATTATCAAACCGCAACATTTGAGGAATACTGCAGCGACGGGTCAACTCACCGACCAGTGTAGCTCTTGACAGAAGTAGTTGATCGACAATGTCCTCAACGAGTATCGGAGTTTATTCCAAGAGCCGGACGGAGTAACTCGACATTTCCAGGTAAAAAACTCCATTGAACTTGCTCCTGGTTCTTCTTTTCCTAACACATATGTTTACAGAAGATCCATTCTCAAAAATGAAGAGATTCGCAGATAGATCCAAGACTTGATCGACAAAGGTCATATCTGACCCAGATCCTCTCCTTGTGGAAGTCTGTTGGTCACCCTATATGTCAGTTAATTAAAGCTAACACACAGAATGGTCAATATAAATTTTCAAACCCAGGAAGGTCTTTTATTTCAAAGGTAATAAGCACAGTCTATGCATAAACAGATTGAGCAGTTGATTGTTGAATGTAAATGATGATCCTACCTATGTGTCCAGCCAATTCCTTCCTTAAGAACACTAATCTAATTCACACATCTAAGAATAGAAATGAAATAACTTCCTTACAGAAATCAATCCAGCAAGTTAATGATCTAATTATGGAATGAAACTAGATTACTTTTGCAAGAAGTTAAATCATATAATTATCAAACTACAACATTCAATCTTTACCAAAATGATCTATCCAGTGGCTACTGTAATTCTACCATTAATTATCTAATCTATGAATGCAATTGAAGATACAACAGCAACCATAATTAAAACATAAGCTTGAAATCTAACTGATAATTACTGGAAATCCTAGAAAGCATAACTAACTAGAAGATAATTGGAATGGAGCTTGGCTGTCACAGTTGATTAAAACACACATGCAAATTAAGTAAATTGTCCTACATAGTCGATTGTCACACCACTCTGCTATAGCTATTCAAGATGTAGTGATAAACTGCCAGAAAGGAGAGCTAATCTCTGTTACAGCTACCAGCAATAATTGCAATCATTCCACACCACACAATAGAAATAAAATTGACTACTCTTCCTACCTAAATCGGCTATCTCCGTGAGAAGTAAGGCCCTGGCCTTCCAACAGAGACACCAAGAGTCACAACTAATTAAAACACAGAAGTGAAGAACTCTGCTCTCATACTATTAATGGAAGATCGTGAGTCTCAATGCTCTATTACAACTTACACAAGTAATGATTGTCCAACCTCCAGGCTACAAGAGCCTTTTGGAGTTTATACAAAAGAAAGACAGTTTCAGATCCACAAAAATCGCGTAGCAATGAAGATCTATGATCTTCATGCTGTGGAGTTACAGCTAATTGATACAGCGTGTTGAATAGTGCTGTTAATTTTGAAAGATGCTGCTGTCCCGATAGTAATTGGATCAACAGACTCAACAGCTGGGATGCCACCTATCTGTCGCAGCTAAGCTCTTCTTCAATGGGATCTATTACAGTGGAAATCTATTACAGCTTGCATGGAGGATGCGTTGTCCCTTGGAATATGAGGAGTTGACGCTTGAAGAGTCACAGCTGGCACTGCTAGGCTGATACACCTACGCTTTAGACCTTGTCTAAATGAAGTCACACAAATTAGTATAAAACAAGGACTAAGATCCATAATCTTTAACAATCTTAGGCATAAAAACAAATAAAGTAATAAAAAATTATACCTGTCAATGTTATAGATTGATCTGGAAAGACATGGATATAGCTCATTAAAATAGGATGGAATTAGGGAAAAAAGGTGTAATAAAGGTAGCCAAAAAGGGGCATTTCCTAGATCCAACATCTCCCCCCAACTATCCAATTGCATGTCCTCATGCAACAACCTCCCTTAGTCTGAATCTGAATTTGAGTGAAATCTGTGGAGATTTGTGATATAATAAGCAAATTCTGGTGCCTCCCCTTGAGGGACAAACCCATAGCAGTATACTCAATGCTCCCACCAACTCTCTTCTTCTTCTAATGTTAGAGCATAGCTGGTTTTGTAAGAATTGCTTATAGGAAACCAAATGAGGGGGAATTTAAATCTCAAACCAATCCACCAAGGCCCACACCTCTGCATGCATTGCACATATCTAGGCATCCTTTTCAAGGCTTGCCTAAAATTTTCAAAGCAATATGGATCCATTTCCTTTAGAGATGAGGATGAGTACAGCCATCTGTATTCACGGCCTTCTAGGGCATCCTGCTGCATATTAAGAATCATTGGGACACATGTAGTAAGGAGTTTATCTCGCAGGCTCCCAAAATGTTGAGCAATTGAAGGAACCCTAAGGGATTTAGCATGACTTGCCATGAATGCTAGTGGATTCTGAGGTTCCCCCCTAATCCAGAGAGTAGAATTCTCCTCATTCCTGAGGATGGTTTGGAAGGCATCCTTTCATCTTACATGGTTGATGACAAAGGAGGCAAATTCCCTCAGCTAAACATCCCCAAGAAAAGGTAAAGGATTAGATGGAAAAGTAATATAACAAGCCCTGTCATGCAAATATAACTCACATAACAAATGCTGATCCTCAAAGTCACTTTTCAGAAAAGTCTCCAGAAATTGATTAGCTGTTGCCAACTCAAATGATCTTCCATCCTTAAGAGCCTTCAATTTAAATAAGGTTGTCTGCTCATAGAGAAAGACAAGGTAAGAGGGGGATGGAGCTCTGCAACTCAACAATTCTATAGAAAGATTATACATTTTGTTTTTGTCCTGCTACAGGGACTCAAGCTTCTTCAAACCTTCCAGTTTTTCTTGGAGTTTCTCCCACCCGAGTTTCTGGAAGAATAGCTCCTCAACCCATTTTTCTCTTAGTCCCTTAATGACATTCCTATGCTCCTGGAGAGGGGTCATACCTTCTCTGAACTGTTCAATCCACTTGAGCCATTTATCCAGTTCAAGGTATAACCAGAGAACTTTCTTCTCTAGTCGTTGAATCTTTCTGTCTTCTACCTCCTTTTCATCATCAGAATCTAGATGAATGACTTCCTTGTCTTGCCTCAGCACTGTGACAGCTTCATCTTCTATCGGGATTGCAATGATCTGTGCATGTGGTGCAGTATCAGCCATGGGGTCTAAGGATGCTAGTTCTTGTGTAACAGCATTCTTCATATCCATATCCATCTCAGCTTCCTCAGTCAATGTTACAGTCTCAGTCAGTATTCTTAGGGTTGCTGGTTCTTGTGTAACAACCCCCTGCTCCTCAATTTATTTAAACCGCTGAGATTGTCTCTGGTTTATATCATATTTTTTTGACTGATAAGATTGGTCCTGAAGGAGCTCAGTATCCCCTGATGGATGGGATTGTATCGTTTCATCCCCTAAATTCAAATCAGGGATTTCTTCCATTCTTGGCTCATTCTCCTCTATCAATTCGATCCCTGGCATTCCTTCTTCCACCTCCTTTATTTGTACATGACTCTGTGATGCAAGTCCCAACATAACAAGTCTGTGTCCTGCTTAAGAAAATATATCTCCACATTCTGGGCAAACAGTCTCCCCATACTTCTCATTTTCAAATGCAAAAGATGGGTTTTCCAGCAAACTTGCAGCATTTGCTAATGTATCCAAATTTTTCTCAGCTTGTCTTCCAGCTGCTCCCTTCCACTTTTCCAACTCCTTTCATAATATCTGCACTTCCTCCTTTAATAATTCGTTTTCAAACAGGAGATTTTCGATTTGGGGTTCTTCCCTACAGGGTTCCTGTGTAGCAGTAGACAATTTGGGGTTCAAAATAGGAATCTCTATATCTACCCCTACTATATGTGCTTCTTCTAACGCAGGTGACCCCCTATTCCCTTTAACTGCTCTTATCATTTCTGATGGGGGTGCTCCACTGTTACCCCCAATTGCATCCACTGTATCAGCTTCTTCTGCTGTCCCTGTTAATTCTGCTGCTATTGCAGTTACTTCTGCTGCCGCCACTGTCACAGCTGCTTCCGCTGCTACTGATGACCAAGTTCTTCTTTTCCTCATCAATCCCACTGGGTATTCCTCACCACTTGCTGCTACTAATGCTTTGACAGTCTGACTCTTCTTCCTCTTTGCTTCCATGGCTGTGTGATCAACTGGATTTGAGGAACTCCGGTCCTCACTATCTTCACCAGCACCCCCCACTTCTAATACAGGTTGTCTGATTGGTGCATCTCCAGCCAAAAATTGCTCCCAGGTTAAATTATGAAGTGCAATGGCTCTTAGGACCAGTAAATTAATTAAACCATGATTAGTAAGGGAGGAAACTGGGTGTTGGGCAGTTCTTGCATATCCAGCCATGGTTTGCAGGTCTTTAAGCAGGTAGAATGGTGTATTAACTAAATTACCATGGCATAAATGAGACAATAAGGGAAGTTCAGAGAAGGAAACAACTTGGTACCTACCTCCACATGAAATATATCTTTTGATAAAGATTGCCACTTGATTCCACGGTGGTGGCAAGGATGCCAGTTCTAACCCACGGAGCTTTGGAATGACCTGTTCCCCCACTAACAGAAACTCCCTCACTGCATTTGCATTATGTACCTTCCGTCCAAATAGCCTCTTCCCAACCATGGGTAAACTAGTAACTTCAGCTATGATTTCCTCTGTAGCATCCACGCGTAGTCCTCTCACCTCAGAGTGAGTATCATTCAGGTTGAGGGCAAATTGCAATGCGGTTTTTGGGTGAAATCCATTCAACCATTCAAAATATGCCATCCAACTTGCTGCTATAAAAATATTGAGAACCTCTGCATGGGCACGCACAGCGTCTGTATTCACTGGTTCGTGTCTGACTGGATTTCCCATTTTAACCTCTCCTCAAGGTTCAGAATTCAACAATTTCTGGTTTAGAAGTGGAGAGTTGCAGCTTACGAACATGCAAAGGGTTGTTGGGGTTCAAAAATCAGGTTTCAGGCTAGTCTATGATAGTATGAATGTTCTATGGAAGTGACGAGGTTGGCAGATAGGAGTAACACGTGCAAAATCGGGTAAGGTGATGGAAAAAGAATAATCACAATTATGACCTTTAACTTATCTTTAAAGTCTGATTCGAATGGGTTCATTAATCGAGGGTTATGATAGGACATAATCGTTATTACCATATCAATTCTCTACCAAATCATGTACACGATAGGACCCATACCTTGCGCTTATGAGTTTGAGCCATGAATTAATCATTGTGGCTAGCCGTCGTCCTAGCGGGTGTAAATGCACATGTGCTGAAGTACGTGGCCCTCGCCACCCAGGCTGACAGCTACTCAAGGCATCCAAAATTTCCTTTGTGGTGGATCATGATTGGACCATGTGGAGCAAGCGCCAAAACTGGTGCCTAGTCACATCGTTATTGGCATCATTAATCAGAGAGTAGACAAACTGGCGGAGTATCAACTGCGAAGTCTAGCAAAATAAACGAAAAAATGGCAAAGTCGCAGCTGTATGGAAGGAGCGATAATGAAGTGGAAGGAATGGAGCCGCAGTGCTAGATTTAGCAGAACAGACAAAGGTCGCGGAGTCTCAGCTGCTATATTTAGCAGAATGGACAAAAGTAGCGGAGTCTCAGTTGCTAGATTTAGCAGAGTGGACAAAGGTAGCGGAGTATCAGCTACTGGGAAGGAGTAAAAATAAGACGAAAATGGTGAAGTAGAAGCTACCAACTTAGAAAGATAAGCAGAAGTAGCGGAGTCGCAGCTGCGGCATTTGGCCGAATGAGCAAAAGTGGCGGAGTCTCAGCTGCGACATTTGGAAGAACGGGCAAATGTGGAGGAGTCACAGCTGCGAAAAGTGAAGCAATGGAAAAATGGTGGAATGGGCAAATGTGGCAGAGTCGCAGCTGCAAATTTGGCAGAATAGGAAAATGTGGCGGAGTCACAGCTGTGAAATTTGGCAGAATGGGCAAATGTGGTGGAGTCGCAGCTGCGTCCAACTGTAGTATAAGCAAATTTTATCTATGAAAGACCACGAAATATCCATCTTCTTCAAAGAGCTTTATTAGATCAGGAACAAATATGGGGTGTCTGCAGTCATCTGGCCCAGTCATGGCTGCTGCTCCTCCAATAAGTTCATGCACATAGTTCTTTAAAACAAACCGATCAAGTGCAAGAAAAATTAAAAATAGATAAAATATAGAATGAAAGAAAAACCAATTATTTATGTACAAAAATATGTGTGGAAACTGCAACTTTTAGGAATTCATAGGGTTTAAAAATCCCTGTCCTGACGTTAACTGATACTCTAGATCAGCTGCAACTTGTGAAATAAAAGCCTCCCTTGAGATCGGCCTGTGATACAGTTGCAGCCGATGACCATTTACGAATAATGGTACTCTGTTCTCATCAATGGTGTTCAACCGGACTGTTCCATTATCAAATACCCGATCTATCTGATAGGGTCCCAACCAATGGGTGCGCAATTTGCCTTTAAAATCCCTCTTAAACCATGAATCATACAATAGGGCCCAATCTCCTTCCTGGAAGACTCTTTTCTTTATAAATCTGTCATGCCATCTAGAGCGTTGTTGTTGGATTAAAGTTGTATGATGTACTGTAGCTGTGCGCTTCTCATCTAATTCATTGACCTGATTCAGTCGACTCCTCTAAGCCTCTGATAAATCCAGATTTGCTTCAACAACTGTTTTCAAAGTCTTGATTTCAAATTCAATTGGGAAAACAACGTTCTTGCCATATACTAGCTCATATGGGGAAAAACCAGTGGTGTTATTCCAAGTGGTACAATAGGCCCACAGTGCTTCCGGAAGTCTTTCAGCCCAATCCTTACGATGGCTCTTCACTGTTTTTGTCAAAATAGCTTCAATAACCTTGTTTGTGCTCTCCACCTGCCCATTGGCCTGTGGATGATATGGTGAGGTTATTCTGTGCTGAATATGAAATTTCCGCAACAGTGCTTCCAGCTTGTGAGATACAAACTGTGGTCCACCGTCTGTAACGATCTCCTTAGGTACTCCAAACTGGGTAAAAATTTCTTCATACAGGAAATTGATCACAGCCTAATCATTGGCCTTGACCAAGGCTATAGCTTCTACCCATTTAGTCATGTAGTTTGTGCAAACCAAGATATGAACTTTCTGCTTTGAGGGAGGGTTGATAGGCCCTACAAAATCTAGAGCCCACCTATCAAATGGTTCAACCACAAGCTGTGGCTGTAAAGGCATCTCATCTAATATGTTGGGTTGGCCCATCCTTTGGTAGCTATCACATGCCTGAACATATTTCTTCGCATCTCTGAACAATGTAGGCCAAAAATAGCCCATTCTCAAAACTTTATGACCTATCCTCTTGTCAACAAAATGTCCCCCACAGGGCTCATCATGGCAAGCTTTAAGAATGTTGAAGATTTCATCTTCTCTAACACATCTTCTGATTTCTAAATCTAGCCCTGTGTAGAAAAGATGGCCATCAATCCAATAGTATCTAGCACTCTGTTGTATGATCTTCCTTCTTTCTCTCTTTGACAGATGTGTTGGAAGCTTACCTGCAGCCAAAAAGTTAGCAATATCTGCATACCATGGGGAATGAGCTGATACTGCAAACAAATGTTCGTCAGGGAAGGAATCTTCGACTGGTAAATTGTCATCACTGTTAGTAAGTCGAGATAAGAAATTTGCAACAACATTTTCCTTTCCTGGTCTATCAATAATTGTAATATCAAATTCTTGCAACAGTAACAACCATCTAGTAACTCTAGCATTCGTGATTGGTTTATTCATTAAATACTTGATAGCAAAATGATCAGTGTGCACAAAAGTGGAATATACAGTAATATAATGTCTAAACTTATTGATGGCATAAACAATGGAAAGAAATTCTTTTTCTGTGACAGTATAATTCAGTTCAGCAGGAGACAGATTTTTACTAATATAATAAATAGCATAAGGAGCATTACCTTCCTGTTGTCCCAAAACTGCTCCAATGGCAGTGTCTGAAGCATCTGAAGAAATATGGAAAGGCAGAGCCCAATTGGGTCCTCTCAAGATGGGTGATGTAGACAGCCTTTTCTTTAGCTCAGTAAACGCTATTTGGCATGCATCATTCCAGACAAACTATGCATCCTTCATCAATAGAGTAAACAAAGGAGAAGCTAGCTTGGAAAATTTTTCTATGAACCTTCTGTAATAACCAGCATGCCCCAAGAAGCTACGTACATCCTTTTGTGTTCTAGGAGTCGGTATATTTTCAATTACCTTAATCTTGGATGGGTCTACCTGGATACCATCAGAAGAGATGAAGTGTCCCAGCACTATGCCTTCCCTCATCATCATGTGGCACTTTTCAGTGCTCAAAGAGAGCTGGCTTTGTTCAAAGCGTTTCAGGACCTTTTCTAAGTTCTTCAGTGCTTCTTCGAACTGTCACCATATGGAGTAAAGTCATTCATAAAAATTTCCATGCAATCATTCACCATTTCTGAAAAGATTCCAATCATTGCTCTCTGAAATGTAGCTGGTGCATTGCACAACCCAAAAGGAAGCACTCGGTATGCAAAGGTCCCCCAAGGACAAGTGAAAGTGGTTTTGTCCTAATCTTCTTGAGCAATCTGAATTTGGTTATAGCCACTAAGGCCATCAAGAAAAGAGAAATACTTCTTCCCAGACAAGGTATCAAGGACCTGATCGATGAAAGGTAAGGGGAAATGGTCTTTCTGCATTGCCTTGTTCAATTCTCTGTAACCCACGCATACCCTCCATTTCCCATTCTTCTTTGGCACAATCACAAATGGAGAAACCCACTCACTGTCTGAGATTGGATATATGAATCCAGCTTCCAACAGTTTTTGGATTTCCTCTTTCACTATGTCTCTCAGGTTCGGGTTCATCCTTCGTTGGGGTTGGCATACAGGCCTGGAGTCGCTTTTAATATAGATGTGATGAGTGCACAGATGAGAGGGAATTCCTTTCATGTTTGTGTACTCCCAAGCAAAAGCTCCCCTACGTTGTTTCAGCAGAGTGACTAGCTGTTCCAGCTCGCTAGGTGCCAGATTAGGATTGATATTCAATGTTTTTCCTGGCTCAATTTCCACTGGAACACTCTTCGAATTCTTAAGTACTGGAATTACATTGTCATCACCGATCAGAGTTTCTTTTGTATGATTTTCTTTTTATGTTGCAGCTAAAGTACTGTCCAAGATCTGATAAACATTCTTATTGACTAATGTGGGCTCACTGATGAAACTATTAATGGCATCATGCTCTGTTTCATATTTAAATGTCAAGGCTCTCCCTATGGTTAATAGTGGCCGAACACCCTCTTCCTCCTCCAAATCTGCCCATAATGGAGTATCAGCTTCTGTGCTTGGTCGAGCTGGAGGGTACAAGGTTAGATTCTTGATCTCAGTCCCGTCTGAAATGGTCATAGAACCTGACCGACAGCTGATACAGGCATCAGCTGTGGCCAACCATGGTCTTCCCAGGATCAGTGGGTGTCCCCCCAAATGAGATTTTGGCTGTAACACCAAAAAGTCTGCATGGTATTCCCACGAATCCACTGAGATTACAAGGTCATCTATAATTCCTTCAGGCTTGATCATTGATCTATCAGCAAGTTCCAAAACAGTAGGGGTTGGCCGTAGATTAGTGAGTCCCAATTTCTTCACAGTCTCTATGGTCATAACATTAATAGCTGTGCCCAAATCCACCAAGACATTTGGAATCCGTGTGTTCCCTATGTGCACTATAACAGTCAAGTTCCCAGGGTCATCATACTCCACCACAGGGGTCTTTCCCGTTATTAATTCTGAAAGTTTTCCCAGCATGTGGACAGTGGGAGGATCCCTGGGCCTTCTTCCTGGTTTCTTAACACACAAATATTTAATTGTCTTAGCATAAATAGGCACATCATGAAGGGCCTGTAACAGTGGAATTTTAACATATAAAATTTTCAATTCTCCCATGAGATCAAATCATGGTTTTTCCACTGTCTTTTGCAGCTGCAATCGTTCAGGATATGGTGGTTCTCTGTTCAACTGTGTAGGCTGTGGTAGATCGTGTGTTGCTTCTTGAGTTTCAACTGCTGCTTCAGTAGGAGTATCGGCATCCTCAATAATGGGGTTTGCTAGATAGTGCTGACTTACTCCAGTTCCAATCACTGGGGATGACACATCCTCAGTGATAATAGGCTCCACTACCCTCCCTGATCATAATTGTATATCATTGCAGGGAATTTGAGTAATGGAATAAGCAGGCATGTTGGCAGTCTCAAATTGATGGATTGCTTTATTGTTTGGGTTCGGGTTAGGTTGTGCAGGTAGTTGTGGTCGAAGTGGTGCATTCGTAGGTGCGGCATTGTTTTGGAAAGGGAGCTGTGGTTGCTGATACTGCTGATGCTGATACTGTTGAGGAGGGTATTGTTGATACTGAATCTGGTGATGGGGAAATTTATTTCCTTGGTAAGAGTTCCTCCAGTTGGAATTCCAAGGAGCTTGGTTTGACTATTGTGGCCATGGTGTCCATGAATTAGGATTTTGCATTAAGTTCTGAGATGGATGCCACTGGCTATTGGAATAATGTGAAGGGAATTGTGTATTCATATTATGCATGTTGTTCATTCCATTCATATTATGCAGGAAAAATGCTGGATCCGGATTCATACCTTGGTTTCTAGGCTGCCATGGTTTCTTTTGTGCCATAAAGTATGATAGCTCTACATCAGGAATAGATGCCTGCAGGACTGCTTTAACCTTAGGTAATGAAGGACACTCCTTAGTTTCATCCTTGAGTTCACATATCCTACATACCTCTTCTTTGTCCAACGGGCACTCCTTCAGTGGATGCTTCTTTCTACATTTAGGACAGAATACTCCAAGTGTAAGATCTTCTACTACTTGTTTCTGTTTTTCCTTCATGGCATCCAGCTCTGAGGACAGGGAACTCATCATGTCTATTTTAAAGTTCTCTAGTAATTTGTCTATTTATGCCCGAGTGGCACCTCCACTAGCTGACTTCTGAGTCCTAGTAAAGACATCCTAGTCTTGGTCCTTGTCTCGTTTGCTGGTTCTGGAAGATCCCCTGGAATACCTTCGACATAATTCAACAATCTTTTCAAAAGGTTCCTTCTAGATATCCCCTTTTCCCAGCAGATTCAACATATCAAGGAAATCTTCCCTAATTCCTCTAAGTAAGATGATCTTGAGCACATCCTTTCCAATCTCAGCATGACCAGATCTTTGCAAATTATATAGCAAGCTCTCCACAAAGTCTTCCAAACTCTCTTCATCCTTCTGAACCATTTTGAACAATTCTTCCTTTCTGTCTCTAGTTCTGCAATATTCTTGATATTTATAAAGAAAGGTGTTCTTCATTTGGGTCCCAGGTTGTAATGGTCTCACGAACCAAAATCATGAACCAGCGCAGAGCATTTCCTTTCAAGGTGGCTGGGAATAGCTTTAGCTTCTGAGCACTGGAGGTGTAATCATAGCTACGATAGAGGATATCAAACTCAAAAAGAAACTCATCAGGATCCTCATAGGACTTACCATGAAAATTAGGGAGCATCGATGGTGAAATATTCTTCATAGTGTTAGGATATTCCTATACTCCATCCTAGTCCCACCAGTATTTTGATCATTTACATTTTTAGTCATGCATGCACCTTTAGGGTTTGCATGCATTCTAGGGTTTCCATGCATTTTGCATGCATCCTAGTCATTAGTCCAGCACCTAACCCTCAGTTATCCAGCCCCCAGGAGCTTCTCACTATTCAGTTTTAGCCCTCCAGTTGCTTAATGCGCCCTTCTTCCTTGATTTTAGGGAGTAATTCGCCCTTCTTCACCTACCAATCCAGTTGTCACTTAGTTACACTCAGTTATAGTTAGTTACACTCAGTTACACTTAGTTACACTCAATTACAGTCAGTTACAGTCAGTTACAGTCAGTTACACTCAGTTACACCTACCAGAGTTAGTTTGATTGATGGTTGACAGTTACTTGAGCATTGATGACTCCACTAATGATGATGAAGACTTCCAGTTGTGCTCCGATGATCATGAGGACGCCTAGTTGTGCTCCGATGACACTCTATTAATCTTACGATCACTCTGAGAGGCTAATTCGAATTGCCACCTTAGGCATTAGAATCCTCTCTACCATTGTACTATTTATTTGTCCCTACTGTGATTAATTAATTAGTGTGTGAAGTATTATTGCTTCTATCTGAGTTCTACTGTACCATATTATTCTGTTGCTCATTATACTGTATTGTTCACTCTTCTTCTATTTTCCTTCTTAATCATAATTACTCTTGTGAGGTACACATCATCTCTTAGATCTGCTGTGAGGATTTTCACATGGTATCAGAGCATGTTGAGAGTATTGTTTATCTCCATTCTTGAGAGTTTTTTGCAGGTTATTACCAAGATTTCGAGTGCAGCAATTGCAACAGAATCTGCATTTTTGCAGCAGTAGCAGTTGCAGTGATTCTATATTGTTTTTGCAGGTCCTCTACATCTTCAATGAATTTAGAAGAAATCCCTCCTCTTTCTCGACTCAACTATGTTGAATGGAAACCAAAAATGATAGCATATTTAAAGAGCCATGATCTCTTTGATTGCTATTTTGAAAGAGAGTTCGAATCCTCTACAAAGAAGATTAAATGGTTGAATAAAGGTGACATGCACATTGGAAGAATGAAGCTTACTATGACTGATTACATATTGTACCCGACCATCATTGATATTGAAACTCCAAAAGAGTTATGGGCTCATCTGGATGAAAGATTCGGTAAAAAGAATGATGGATTTGGTCCAAATCCCTTCAAAAGAAAGCAAGGTGATGCATTTGCTCCACTTGATGGTCTCTCAGATCATGATGCATTCGCTCCTCCTGATGGTCTCTCAGATCATGTTTTATTCGCTCCCCTTCATGATCTCTCAGATCATGAACTAGTATCATCTCATATCGAAGTTGTTGACAAAGAACTTGCAGATTCTCCACTCATGCTCAAACTTTCTTCTCTTTCTGTGCCAGCTCACACTCTAGATATTGCAGAAGGTCCTAAATCCTCTCTTGCACCAGAGTTTGTTGGTTTTCATCATGATCATATGATTATTTCAGAGGTCAAAAAAGCTATTGAAGGTAATGCATTCGCTCCTCTCCAGCTATATCCTCTTTTATACTACTATATGATCATAAATTCATGCTTTCGGAAGGTTATTGAAGATTATGGCCATTGCCATTCGCTTGGGATAAATTCTCATGCAATTACTGGTTTTGATCTCACCTCTCATGGTTCAAAGGAGATCTTAAGAAACCATGATTCAAGTCTTGGATCTAATTTGGATTCTAAGCAATTACTGCTTGGGATCATTTCTCATGCATATGATAGTTTTGATCTCACCCCTGCTGGTTCAAAGGAGATCTCAAGACACTGTTTTTTAAGTCTTAAATCTAATTTTGATTTCAAGCAAACATGTAACAGTTATTTTTGGCATAATCTCACCCATAGTGGTTTGAAGGAGAAGACAAAAGACTATATGCACTTTCACAGATTTGATCCTACCTCAGCTGATTTGAATCACAGGTTCAAGGATCATTCTCATACTGTTGGATTTGTTCTCATCACATTCGATCTGAAGAGAAAGTACAAGCACATGCTTTTTGAGCATGATCCACTTCTTCCCAAGAAGAAGATACCTCTAGACATATGACCAAGCATCACACATGCTTGAGTTTGGAGCATTTATTTTTTATGTGTGCCTTACAGTCTATTTTTTGAGGAGGGGGTATGTTTCCCATGAAATTTTCCCACTTCCTTGGTTTATTGATTGTTATTATTCATTGTATTGGGTGACCTTTGGTATTAGTTACCAGGGCCCAGGATGGATTAAGGGGGGGTGTTAGGATATTCCTATACTCCATCCTAGTCCCACTAGTATTTTGATCATTTACATTTTCAGTCATGCATGCACCTTTAGGGTTTGCATGCATTCTAGGGTTTGCATACATTTTGTATGCATCCCAGTCATCAGTCTAGCACCTAGACCTCAGTTAGCCAGCCCCCAGGAGCTTCTCACTATTCAATTTTATCCCTCCAGTTGCTTAATGCGCCCTTCTTCCTTGATTTTAGGGAGCAACCCACCCTTCTTCACCTACCAGTCTAGTTGTCACTCAGTTACACTCAGTTACACTTAGTTACACTCAATTACACTCAGTTACAGTCAATTACAGTCAGTTACAGTTAGTTACACCTACCAGAGTTAGTTTGATTGATGGTTGACAGTTACTTGAGAATTGATGACTCCACTAATGATGATGAAGACTTCCAGTTGCACTCCGATGATCACGAGGACACCTAGTTGTGCTCCGATGACACTCTATTGATCTTATGATTACTCTGAGAGGCTAATTCGAATTGCCACCTTAGGCATTCGAATCCTCTCTACCATTGTACTATTTATTTTTCCTTACTGTGATTAATTAATTAGTGTGTGTGAAGTATTATTGCTTCTATCTGAGTTCTACTATACCATATTACTCTGTTGCTCATTATACTGTATTGTTCACTCTTCTTCTATTTTCCTACTTAATCATAATTACTCTTGTGAGGTACACATCTTCTCTTAGATCTGCTGTGAGGATTTTCACACATAAGAGCTACTCCAGGTGTTTGAAGGATGGGGAATTCTAATGTAGCCACAGTATTACCAGGCTGATTATTTTCTCCTTCTTCCTCCCAATGATCCTCATGTTCATTCTCACCCCCCTGTTCTCTACCATCCATGGTTCTAGTCCAAAATTCAATGGTATCTTTTATGCGTTCTTCCTCTGCTTTGGCTTCTTCCTCTTTTCTCCTCTCATCTCTTTGCCTTCTTTCTTCCTCTTCTATTCTGTGAGCCTCCAACCACACCTCTTTAGTAACTCTGGTTCTGTCAATATGATAAATCTCCTCTCTATCTGGTGCACCTACAACACTTCCCTTATCTTCAGGAGGTTTACTTTATGCAACAGGAGTTGAAGGTCCCGTTGTATTCTCCACTGTGGATGCTGAATGTTCAAGATTGGGAGGAACAAAATTTCCCCTGCTTGTAGAGTTTCGCTGTGGTCTAGTGGAAGAATCAGCTCTAGCAATTATCTCATCAATATATGTGTGTCTTCCCTAACTTGCATTACGACCTCGACCTCTTCCACCTGTAATGTTAGTATTCAAAGGGGGTTCCTGGTTTGTTTTTCTTGTATTCATGCATGCTGTAAAAATTGAACTAAAATAAAATCAAATGAAACCAACTACTAACTCTGTCTATCTATTACCATCCCCGACAATGGCGCCAAAATGTTGGTCACCGTATATGTCAGTTAATTAAAGTTGACACAAAGAATGGTCAATATAAATTGTCAAACCCAGGAAGGTCTTTTATTTAAAAGGTAATAAGCACAGTCTATGCATAAACAGATTGAGCAGTTGATTGCTGAATGTAAATGATGATCCTACCTATGTGTCCAACCAATTCCTTCCTTAAGAACACTAATCTAATTCACACATCTAAGAATCCAAATGAAACAACTTCCCTACAGAAATCAATCCAGCAAGTTAATGATCTAATGATGGAATGAAACTAGATTACTTTTGCAAGAAGTTAAATCCTATAATTATCAAACTACAGCAATAAATATTTACCAAAATGATCTATCCAGTGGCTACTGTAATTCTACCATTAATTAGCTAATCTATGAATGCAATGGAAGACACAACAACAACCATAATTAAAACATAAGCTTGAACTCTAACTAATAATTACTGGAAATCCTAGAAAGCATAAACAACTAAAAGATAATTGGAATGGATCTTGGTTGTCACAGCTGATTAAAACACACATGCAAATTAAGTAAATTGTCCTACACAGTCGACTGTCACACCACTCTGCTACAGCTATTCAAGATGCAATGATAAACTGCCATAAAGGAGAGCTAATCTCTGTTACAGCTACCAGCAATAATTGCAATCATTACACACCACACAACAGACGTAAAACTGAGTACTCTTCCTCCCTAAATCGGCTATCTCTGTGAGAAGGCAGGCCCTGGCCTTCCAATAGAGACGCCGAGAATCACGGCTAATTAAAACACAGAAGTGAAGAACTCTGCTCTCATATTATTAATGGAAGATCATGAGTCGCAATGCTTTGTTACAGCTTACACAAGTAATGATTGTCCAACCTCCAGGCTACGAGAGCCTTCTAGAGTTTATACAAAAGAAAGACAATTTCAGATCCACAAAAATCGCGCAGCAATGAAGATCTATGATCTTCATGCTGCGGAGTTACAGCTAACTGATACAGCATGTTGAACAGTGTTGTTAATTCTGAAAGATGTTGCTGTCCCAATAGTAATTGGATCAACAAACTCAACAGCTAGGATGCCACCTGTATATCGCAGCTAAGCTCTTCTTCAATGGGATCTGTTATAGTGGAAATCTGTTGTAGCTTGCGTGGAGGATGTGCTGTCGCTTGGAATATGAGGAGCTGACGCTTGAAGAGTCACAGTTGGCACTGCTAGGCTGATACACCTATGCTTTAGACCTTGGATAAATGAAGTCACACAAATTAGTATAAACCAAGGACTAAGATCCATAATCTTTAACAATCTTAGGCATAAAAACAAATAAAGTAATAACAAATTATACCTGTCAATGTTATAGATTGATCTGGAAAGACATGGATATAGCTCATGAAAATAGGATGGAATTAGGGAAAAAAGGTGTAATAAAGGTAGCCAAAAAGGGGCATTTCCTGGACCCAACAAAGTCTAGTCATCCTCGGTCCAAAGAAAGATGGGACTTGGCGTATGTGCATTGACTACAGGGCCCTCAACAAAATTTTGGTCAAGAATCGCTACCCTCTGCCACGAATAGATGAGCTCATCGACTATTTGAAAGGTGCCAAATTATTTACTAAGCTTGACCTCAAGTAGGGATATCATTAGATTCCAATCGATCCCGCAGATGTGTGGAAAACTTCTTTCAATACCAAGGAAGGATTGTTTGAATGGCTAGTCATGCCTTTTGGCTTAACCAATGCACCTGTGACCTTCATGTGATACATGGGCAACATTCTTCGAAATTTCATCGGCAAATGTGTCATGTCTATCTCGATGACATATTGATTTTCAGTCGATCATGGGAAGAACATGTCGAACAGCTTCAACAAGTTATCAACACTCTCCAACAACATCAACTCTACTTGAACATGGACAAGTGCACCTTTGTAATGAACAACATCAAATATTTTGGGTATGTAATTGAATTTGCAGGCATTCACGTCGATCCAGAGAAAGTACAAATCCTCAAATATTGGCCCATTCCTCAAAGCATTCAAGAACTAAGATTTTTTCTTTTTTTGGCAAATTTCTATCGACAATTTATACTAGGCTTCAGTCACATAGTGTGGCCCTTGAATCAGTTGACGAAGGGAAATGGAAAAACTATCTTCAAATGGACATTGACACACCACGAATCTTTTGAACAGCTCAAGCAAAATCTCTGCACTGAACCGATACTTGTGTTACCTCATTTGTATCAACCCTTTGAGATTGAGATAGACGCATCAAACTATGATTTGGGCATAGTGATCACTCAGTCTAGTCACCCAGTCGCTTTTCATTCCAAAAATTTTAATGACATAGTTAGAATCTATTCGACATATGAAAACGAACTGTACGCCATTGTGCAAGCTCTCAAGAAATGGAGGCATTACATCCTTGGAAAGGAAACGATCATCCTCATTGACCATAAGCCTCTATAGTTCTCTCAGACCCAGTCGAAACTACAAACAAATCGACAAATCAAGTGGATTAATTACCTACAACAATTCCAGTTGGTGATTAAGTATAGGAAAGGTAAAGCTTATGCCATCGCCGACTGTCTAAGTCGACCACCCATTACTCTCCTTTTCATAGTGATGAGTATGAAGGGTTATGACATGACCAATTAGCCTCAACTATATTAGGACTACAACGACTTTTCATCAGTCTAGCGACAGCTATAGACCGACAAGTCATCGACCTCCAACTATTTCCTGAAAGACACCTTGCTATACAAGCTTGGACAACTTTGTGTACTGACTGGTGAGCATCGACAACAATTCATTTGGGACATGCACTATAGAAATACTGTAGGACAATTTGGAGTAGCAAAGACACTTGTTATTCTCTAGAAGTATTTATTTTTGCCTACACTTAAAATTGACGTCGACAAGTATATTTGATCATGTGTGGTTTGTGAAATTGCTAAACCGGCTAATTGATGACGGGGATTGTACACACCTTTTCCAGTTTTTTGTCGACCATGGGAATCTATTTATATGGAATACTTGACGGGATATACTACTATCAGACATCAACATGACATGATATCAGTAGTAGTTGACATATTTTCCAAGATGGTCATTCTCATTCCATGCAAGAAGACGACAACAATGCAACAGACTGCTTAGCTCTTCTTCACACATGTTTGGAAACACTTTGGTTTACTAACAACCATTACCTTTGATCGATATGCCAGATTCGTCAGCATCTTTTGGAAGAATCTCTGGAAATATTTGGATACACAACTCTCATTGTCAACAGCTTTCCATCCTCAAACCGATGGACAGACAGAAGTTGTGAATCACTTGGTAGTACAATTGCTTCGCATGTACAACCACAAGCATCGACGAACATGGGATGAAAGTATTCCATACATACAACACAGTTACAATCGTGGTCAACATAGCTCTATGGAAAATATTCCATTTGATATCTATTACAGATTTCAACCCTCAGTGCCTATCGACTTGATTAGCTCCTCGACACAGTCGAACCCCAACACCGACTACATTCAGCGGGAAGTTGATAAAGCCTTGAAGTTTTGAGATCCGATTTGTGACATCTAGAAGCAAGCATAGGAAATGTTGCAACAAGAAAACACAAACTCTAAGGCCTGACATGACAAGCATAGTATTCCTCATTCATTCCAAATTGGGGATAAAGTCTGGTTACATCTCAAGAAGGAGCGCTTCACTGGCCCATACAAGAAGCTCAAACCTCTGCGATATGGTCCATACAATATTCTTCAATAGATTGGCGAAAATGCTTTCTAGCTCAACATTCTTGCATGCTTGGTTCTGCATCCAGTATTCAATGTGGATCTATTTCGACCATAACATGCACCACTATTGGAACAAAACGAGTTACCGACAACAGAACCCAAAGACATACATCTAGATGTTTAGAAACCTCTTCCTTGTGACACGATCATGGGACGACGAGTACACCATACAAGGACGAACACAATTCCCTTGTTTCAGGTTGCTAAAGTCGGACATCTCCCATCCCAAGGAAAGTGGTACTCTGCTACCGAATTGATCGACAAATTTCCTCACTTGTTCAAGCAAACAATGGGGACCATTGTTTCTTAAGGAAGGAGGTCTGATCCACCCAGAAGTTGGAATTATTGTTGGATTCTAACATTAGCTACGACAAGTCACCGACTTTGACACAAATTTGAGAAGTAGTGAATTCGAAATGACTTTGACAAGCCCAACACCTTTGGCAAGTTCAACAACCTCGACAGCTTCACGACGTTGACATGCAACATTGACTTGCGACTGTCACGATAGATTGTCTCTCTGTCTTACAGTCGACTATAACGGTTGAACTTACAAAACCGTTCTAACTTCTCTTGTAACTGAATGTAACGGGCAGGCACCCAATCATCTCAAAATTCTATATAAGCATGTATAATATTGTAACATACATGGATCTTATCTTTGAATCGACAAGTAATAGAGAATATTAGTTCACATTCCTGCATATTGTATGTGTGTATTTGTGTTTATCCGTGTAGTGTATTCTTGCTTTTCTTATTCTATTTCTTATGCTTCCGCCATAACAGAACCAACTCATTCATTCGAATAGTTGTCCCCCTCGTGCACCTGAGTGTGTGTGGATCACTAAAAATATTGGACCTTTCAATAGGCCGGGGCATTCAAGAATTTATGAGATTAGCAATTCCCCATTCTGCAATCTGATTACTGAACTCAAATTTATTAAAATAAATTTGAAGCAAAAGTAACAAAGTGAAAGGAAAGTAACTGGCCGTAATCAAATGCAAACAAATAAAGGAAAGGATTAACCGATGTAAGGAAAGTGGTATAAAGCAAAGCAATGGGGAAAAGGATTTATTTATGTAAATTTTTGGTTTTCCCTCAGACTAAGTAAAGTACTGCTTGAAAAATTGACCATTCATAGGGAGAGCATCTATCTCTCCTTCCAAGTCTTGCAATCTATATGTACCATGGCCAATATTTTTAGAGATGGTGTAAGGACCAAGCCACAAATGTTGAAAATTTGTATGTTTCCCTTTTTATTCATGAGGCTTGTCCCATTTCAGGACCAAATCTCCTATTTCAAATTAATTTTTTCTTTCCCGACTATTGTCAAACCATATTTTGACTATTTTTTTATGAGACGTGAATATTCTTCTAGCCTTCTCTCTTTACTCTTTAATTCTCAATAGGGTATTAATTCATTCTTGGACAGTATGGTTGTTAGACCCTCTAAAAGCATGGGTTAGCTGAAGGGAAGTGTTGTAGTCATAGGGGTCACATGGTTACAAGTGATACATATTATAATATATTATGCAAGAAATAAAAAAGATACAGATACAATAACAAGGGATGAGAGATGAAGCAACACGCTTTTTATTATCAGCAAGAAGTGTGCATAGTTACATATATGAACAAACTCTAGTTATCTTTAGATTGGATCACCAGCCTATTTATACAATTGATAGATAGTTACATAACCATTTGTCGGTTCAAATAACCGACTCAACATGTTATGGGTCAACACAATTCATCGACATGTATTACAATTGGTTGGATGGAGGACCTAGTCGATAGGTCGAATTAGGCTCCTCCAACATCTCCCCTAGCACAAAATATTTCTTCGTCCCAAAGAAATGCAGAGATGTAATGTAACTATGAGTACTGCATTTGGATGCTATTGTTCTATGCGACTGGAGCTGGTTGTTGCTTGTTGCTGGATGCAAATTTCGATGATGGCCTCTGCGGAAACTAAAAACTGATGTTTAAATATTTCCCATTCATGTAAAGTGTTCTGAATGTCAATAATCAGAGTAGTTAGGCTTGACAAGTTTTCCATTTTATCTTATGTGGATTTGTCTTGCAGGTTGATCAAGACATGTCCAAACAGTTTCAATTTGTCATCGATGGAAGACAAAAGTATGTGGAGGTATGGTCATATATTTTCTAGCTTTGAGAGGCTAAGGAGAGCTTGGCTTATCCACTGTTCTTCTTGTTTCTCCAGCTCGGTGAGCTTTCTGTTCTCCAAAATGATTTGTTCATCGATGGTTTCTTTGAGTACTTTGTTGGTGTTTTGTCGTTGCTGGTACATTGTGTTGAGAAACTCTTGTGTCCTTTGAATTTCTTTAAATACATTTCCATAGTGAGTATACCAACTCCTCAATACTTCAGCTACTGTGTTTGATTCTTGGGTATACTGTGTCAGCAAGCTGTGTGCTTCTGTGAACACTGTGTACTTGTTTGTCCTTAAGATTGATGTCTCGGAACCCTGATCTCGTCGGTTCTTTTCCAGTTTATCTCTCAGTGATGACTCAAAATTTTCCAAGAGTCTGTATTCTTTGTTAAGAGGGTTTGTCATGTCAGAACTTGACTATAATGGTATGACCTTCTGTACTAAGTCCTAGAACTTCGTAAAAAATGTAGCTTGTTCCTCTTGTAGTTTTTGTAGATGCCCGCGGGTTTCAAGTTGTCTATGCCTCTGTTCTCTGGTAACTGCATCTACAAGGAGGTCGAGCTCTTCCTCATTTGGTTCCTATAGGTCATACATAGAAATGGGGCCAAAATGGTCTAGATGAACTCAGAGTCAGATTTCCTACTAGATGTGCTGGAGGTGTTGCTGCTGCCTCTACTTCTGATGTTCTTTCTCTTTCCATCTCTTTTATTTCTTCTTTTTTATCTTACTTTTTCCTTGTCCTTTGTCTAGGGCCTGTTTCTGCTGACTTGGTTCCTTCTGCTAGTCGACCACTTCTGGTTTTTTTTCGTCTTCTGTTTGCTGGTCGACGACTGCTTCTATTGGTGCTGGCACTGTCCTGGCTGCAACAGATGCTTCTTGTGTTACTATATCAGCTGCTTCTATGTGCTCTTTGGGTTGTTGTGTTGCTGAACTAGTGTTGGTACCATCGGCAAGGGTAGGGGATGGTAGGCTGACAATAACTGGGGAAGCAGGTGGAGTGTTCGATATTACGGATGGGAGTTCTTCTATCGGAGGTGGTGGTAGTGAATCGAGGATGCCTGATAGAACCATAATTTCTTCGGATACAAGGGCTTCGGGGACAAACAGGTCAACTATTTTGGGGACCAGGCTTACTGCGGGTGAATTTTGGGTTGAATCTTCCATAGTTGGGTTGGATGGGAGGGGTGTGAATGAGGAGGTTTCACGCACAAAGATGTTGCTTGTCGGGTTGGTTTCTCTTTCCAGTGTGGTTCAGTTATATCTGACAAATTGGGGTTTTGTAGTAGATGGTGGAGATAGCTGGTCAGTCATGGGGGTGTCCAATGGGGCGGAATCAGTCGGAATGCTTGGTTCAGTTATGACAAGTTTCTTAGTGATTAATGTTCGCCAATTGGGGGAAAGAGAAGGGAGGTGGTTGATGAATGTGTTTAAGTCATTATTATATTTTATCTTGTCTCTAAATTGTTGAGGAAGAGTCTATACCAAATCTGGAAGAGTGGATGAAGGCAGAAATGAGGCGGATGTGGTGATTGGAGGTGTCAAAATAATTTCTTCTGCCATGACAATATTCGGTGAAGGTGGTGGTGGAATTTCAGTGAGGCGACATGGGACTCGACCACAGTCTTGGTTCTCTTCTTGGGTGGTGTTGAATCTCGGTTCCTATCATCTTCCATGAATTTCTTGAATTGTTCCTCGACAGGGACCTTGTTTTTAGCTGCATCGACTAAAATTTGTGTTGCGCTGTCGACAAGTTCTGTGTTATCCTTTTTTGTCGGCTGTTGTATCACAAGATTAATTTTCCATTTCCTTACACTTTGGATTTCTTGTTCTATCGAGATTTGGATATTTCTTCAGCTATTCGACATAAGTTTTCTTTCATCAGGGCATACTCCAGGAGTGGAGTATCCGACTGTGTACCTTTGTCTGATTTTTCTGCTGTGTCTGGATGGTCTTTGTGGGATGTCATTGCAATCACCAAAGGATTGATGTCTTCAGTCTGGTCCGAATACAGCGTGAATGTGTTAATATGGAGTCACACTTCATAGTCCCCTTCTTTTTCAGTGTCCGTTAAGGGTTTGACCATTGTGTGGTCGACTCTTCTCTCCTACTGAGGTATTTGGATGACTGAATTAGATTTTCGGCTAAGTTCACCAAATATCTACTCGACCGAAGGGTAAAAGTCGAGTTCTTATGCTGATCCGACTGCTCCTTTGAGATACCAAACCACCGTGTGGTTGAGAGTCAACTGAATGTGTGCAATCGATGGTAGAATTCGACAGACGTTTTGTGATACTCTCCATATAGTTGTATGGAATTTGCGATTTTGAAACTAGTTGTCCAACCAAAACTTAGTTTTCACTACTCCCAGTCAAATTCCTCCATGAGTGAAAATTTGGAAGTTTTCCATTAACGACCCTTTATGTGCGGAAAAGTCCCCGTTGCCTGTTGGTTGAAGGTGTGCCATAGAAATCCAGATGATCAAGGATGGGTACTAGATGTTCGACCCATCCTCCTAGAATTTATAACATATGTTTCTTTCATTTTTAGCGAGGTGGTTGGTCCAGTTGTATACCTTCACTCATAACGTAAAATTTTGGATGACCTCAAGCATGTCCAATTTGAGGTCGGAACCTCGACTAGTACTAGTTAGGGCAGCTGACACAATGTGGGTTGTTATCTTGAGGTTTTTTGTATTTGATTTGGTTTATTACCAACCCTCTAGAATTTCTTGTAACGTACCCAGACCTCCCTTGTGTCCTTCAGAGGCCACTGAAGGTCCTACATAAGTTACCTTTCCAAACGGTCTTCCACAATCCACCTTCCGCAATTGAGATTAACAATCTACATTGTGCAATTCGCAATCTGCAATCTGCATTATGGGATTCAAAAATGTGGAGCTACAAGTTACTGTTCCAAACGGACTTTTGCAATCCTCCTTCCGCAATTGTGATCTGTAACCCACATTGTGCAATCCGCAATCCGCAATCCACATTGTGGGATTCAAAAATTTAGAACTACAAGTTACCGTTCCAAACGACCTTCCACAATCTACAATCCGCATTGCGGATGTGGGAATGCGGAAATCCAACTTCTCTACCAAACTACCTTCCACAATCCACAATCCGCATTACGGATGTGGAAATGCGTAAATCCAACTTCTCTGCCAAATGAACTTCCGCAATCCGCAATTCGCAATGCGAATGCGGAAATGGTCATCCTCAAGACCCTTACTCCAGTAAGTTTCCAAGCAACTTCCAAGGGCCATAACTTCCTCATCCTGGGTCCAAATGAGGAAAGGTTGGTACCATTGGAAATCTCTTGGAGAGATATATCAAGTGGTGCAATCCCATACCTAAGTTAGGTGTATAACTTCCTCAGTTTCTCCTCTGAATTTTTTTATCTATAAACCTTCTAAAGAACCTTCCAACCTTTAACAAGTCTCTACCTGTCTCCTACCATAACCCATATTTCCTCTGATTCATAGCACAGTCTAAGAATACCACATGCCACATAACCATCCCCATGATTAAGTGAAGTTAAGCAGTCCATTACAAGGTTAAGCATCTCATAACAAAATACATATAATAAAAGAAGTTAAGGCTAACCATACATCTAACACATTTAAGATTAGAAATGCATTAAACACATGCCACTGAATGAAGCATTCAACCAACACTCAAAATTCCACTCAGAATTATACATGGTCTACATCTTCCTCACATTCATATAACATTCATTCAACGACTTAAGAAAAAAAACATAGTAAAAATGCATGAAATAACATCATTCATTCCACATAAAACTTATCTTTGTATCTTGAGGTTGCCCCGCAACTGGCTAAGTGAGAGCAACGTTCCACCCAAGCTTAGGTCTTTAACCAGCCTATACTATTTCAGCTGAGAGACCACCCCCGAGTTGGGATATGTATCCACTAAGGAGGGCTAGGTAGGCTCTCTAATAGTCAAGGTTCAAGTTTTGTTGCTAAGAAAAACTATAGCTGGGTTTATCAAGCAATCAGAAAACATACTCATGGTAAGCCACCCTGCATTTGGGTTGATCAAGCATCCACATGATAATCCAATTTGCAGTTGGGGTTATCAAGCATATAGGGAAGCATGGAGGATATTGCTAAGCCAATGAGATCAACCATAGAGCTACAGACATCTCAATCACTTAGCAGATAAGGAACCCACATTATCCACCTCACCCAACACAAGGAAGGCCCTCTTCTTTGCTACATAGTCCCTCAAGGCCCCTTCCCTTCTAGTTCTATTCAGGGTAGGAATAAGAAGGTCCAACTACTAGTTCCAGGGTATCATAGTATTCACTGGGTTTATCAAATATTCCAACCTTAACCCCTATCTTTTACATATACTAAACAAGCTGGTTCATTCTAGGGTTGCAGACTAAAATCTGTCCTGCAACAACTCGGCTCTCTACTCACATATTTTCAGGTTCCACACAACTTCCTCAAGCTATTCACTCCCTGTAGTCTGCCTTTGAACTTGTCTTCAGGGTTCTACTCAATTTCACGCATACGCATGGGATTCCTATGGCATTCGACTCCCTTACTTTGGCTCACACCGGAGGTCTCTTCTTCCTTCCTTCCAGATTTCCCCACCAATAGAATGAATGAACCCCCAAACAACCAACGAATGACAAACCAAATGAAGGAACCCCATACTCAGATCTCAACGCTATTTTTATCTCCTGTGAATATCCTCTGCCAACTTTCCTTCTCCACGTTTTGTAATCGAATCCATACCCGTATAGGGAATAAAATTGGTTACTCTTGCCAAGTGGAAGCATGGGTCACCATCCCACGACACCCTCACCTCTTTCTAGTGGGTACCTTTGCCTCCTTCGCATTAGATTCCTCACTTAGCCAATTATGGGTATTTAATTGCAATATCAAACATTTACATCAATTACAAAATTTCATGGCTTAATAGCACATGCATAGTTTCACTATCAAATACTTGCCTATGAAAATAAACCTTAATAATCCACTAGTGGGGCCTTGGCCTTGAGATACACACTAGGGTCAACACACATTGCACCAACATAATATTTACATTGAGGCCAATAATTACTAAGGAAGGGTAGGGGTATTACAACTCCCTCCTCCTTAGAACAACACCATCCTCGATGTTCTCAAAACTGAACAAAAATGGGAATGCCTCCTTCATGGCATCCTCCAGCTCCCAGGTCACCTCCTAAGGAATAAGGTGCTTCCATTACACCTTTACCTGTCCGATGGATTTCCTCCAGAGTAAGGTAACCTTCCTGTTGAGGATGCATATGGGATTCACTTGAAATTATCCCTCTGGTTCCACCTGTATCACATGCCAATCAATGATGCGATTAGGATCATGTACATATTTCTTAAGCAAAGAGACATGGAAAACATTATGAGCTTTCATGTTAGCAGGTAATGCAATCCTATATGCAACTGGTCCTATTCTATCAAGGACTTCAAATGGTCCACAATATATGGGTTCCAACTTGGCACAACTTCCCAACTTCATGGAGCTTTTCCTTGGTCTCACTCTCAAGTAAACATGATCCCAAATATGGAATTCTTTGTGTACTGTCTTCAAATATGCATAGCTTTTCTTCTTGGCATGAGTTGCCTTCATATTCTACCTGATCTTAAAAACTTCTTGTTCCATCTCTTTAATCATTTCTTTTCCAAGCACTACCATGTTTACTGGGTTGTCCCAGTTCACTGGAGTTCTGGATCCTCTTCCATACAAGACTTCAAGGGCTCATCTTTGATGATTCCTGGTACCCATTGTTGTAAGCAAATTCTACCAAGTGTAGGTAGTCCTCCCACTTGGATGTATTATCCATCACATACATTCTTAACATGTCTTCATGAATATGGTTTACTCTCTCAGTCTGACCATCTATTTGAGGATGATAGGATGTACTGAAATTCAACTTAGTCCCCAACTCTTGAAATAACCCTTTCCAAAAATTAGAAATGAATTTTGTGCCCCTGTCTGAAAGTATTCCCTTGGGAAATCCATTCAACTTGAATATCTCTCTCATGAAGATATTTGTAGTGTCATTGGCCTTGTGAGTGGACTTAACTGGGAAAAAGTGAGCTACTTTTGATATCTTGTCCACTACAACCATAATGGAATCGTTTTTCTTCATAGTCATGGGTAAACCTATTATAAAGTCCATAGAAATCACTTCCCATTTCGACTCTGGAATGGGAAATGGCTACAACAATCCTCCTGGATGTTGATGCTATACCTTGAATTGCTGATGTTGGAATATTCACACCATCATTTTTATATTTTGCATGTCTGCATGCAATTGCATGCCACTGCATGCATCCAGTCATCATCATGGTTGTCTCCCCAACACCTAGAGCTTGCTTCTAGCTCTCCAGAGTCTGTCTTTAGCCCCCATTTGGCCTCCTACCTACCTAATGTTCCCTCCTTGACTTCTCTACATGGAAAGTGTGCCTTTCCCACCTACCACAACTAGTTTGGGTGCCTTTGATCACCTACCACCAGTTATCACTCAGTTAGGGCGCCTTATATCACCTATCGGGAGTTATCATTCAGTTAGTTGTTCTTCCACTGATTTCTCATGTTGACTACTTGTAGCTTCTAGTTTGCTAGTTTTGGAGTTCCACTTGACTATTTGACAGCCTCATGTGCCCCCCTTGGAGTCTCCATTCCCTGATTTATGCCTAGATGGTTTTGTTAGACTCAGTTAGACACACTTGACAAACTATAACCATTTATGACTGATACTATTGACTAGATGATGTCTCCATTGTTATCCAAGCCAGACCTTGAGCTAGAAAACCTCATGCGCCCCCCTTTGAGTCTCCATTACATGATTTATGTGTAGATGGTTATGTTAGACTCAGTTGGACACACTTGACTGGCTCCTACCATTTATGATTGATACTACTGACTGGATGATGTCTCCATAGCTATCCAAGCTAGACTTTGAGCTCAGATTCGAATGCCCTACTTGGTTAATTCGAATCCTATATGATGCCTCATCATAGATTATTGTATTACATTCTTTACATTCATTATTCATTGTATGATATTGACATTGTCCATTATTCTGTGTTAATGAGTGATTATTGAGTGCATGCTTCTCTTCTTCTTTGCAAATATTCTTGAGAGTTTGATTGTGAGTTTGTTATAGTTGCTAGATCCCTACAGATTATCACAGCTAACACTTTTGAAATCTAGCAATATACTCTACTATGTTTGTTTCCTGGGATTTCTCCCAAGCTAGTGCTAAAGAGCAGTTGCTAACTTGTAGCAGCAGTCTCAATGTAAAAGTAAAAACAAATGTAAATAATAGTAAATCTAATCTAACATGTGCAAGGAAATAAAAACTAGATTTAAGAACAATAAACAATGAGATCCATAAGATAAACAAGAAATAAAGAATTTGAAATTTTTCTATTGATGGGCAAGCAATGGCTTGCAAAATAATACCTCAATGGTGAGGATTGTTGAGTTGGGGCAGTTGCAATGTTGAGATGCTCCAATCTTCCAATGGTTTCTCTTATCCAAGATACTGCAATGGTTGGGCAAAAGCTCAAGAGGGATTTTGGCAACGTGAGGATAGGATGAATATGGAGTGAATAGTGAGGAGCCCCTATCACCTTTTTATAGTTTTTTGGTGATGGGAAATACAACCATGGTTTGAGGACACCAATGCTATTGCTAAAATGGTTTAGGTCTCTTTTTTACTCTTTTGAATATTTTTTGAATATTATTCCCTTTTAGTTGATTTTTGGGAATTTTGGACCCTTTTTTAGGGTTTTTTGAGGAAAAATACATATTTTGAGGGGAAAAAGGTGTATTATGGTCTTTTTGGTGACCTTTTGAAGGTTTTAGAGGCAAAAATGGTAGGAACAATGGACAAAAGGGTCATGTGCATAGGGAAATGAGCTAGTGAGCACTTTTTGGGTGTTAACAGATTGCCCCTTGATGTGTGAGGGCAGGAGCTCATCATATGGACGATATACATCATAGTTTTATTTGTCTTTCTCCTGGGGTTTGGAGGATAGAAGAGACTGATTGGAGATTGGAACACTGAGCCCATGCAAGCTGCACAAACTAAAAATACATGTCCTCAAAGTGAATGAGCAATAATATATGATAATGGATGAGGCGGGCATACCCATGCTCGTATCAAGACATAAAAATAACAATAAGGCCTGAAAAGAGGACCTGATCAATACATATAACCGGCTGTGTACATCATAATGGTCCAGAGGGGACACAATGCTGGGACATACTCATGGTCATACCATGACTGATCTAAAGAACTGATACACTGGAAAAGAGCAACAACCATTCTGAATAAGGTGTCAGAAGGGTTGAGGAACCGCTGAATCCAAAGGTATCCAACAACTGTAGGGACTCAATAACTATGAGTCTATTTCTGAAAAGTATATGGAACTGTATACTCAAGGGAGCACAAAACTGGGGTACCTCTAAATACTGTCACCAAGCGTAGCCCAGATATCTATATGAATATGTAACTAGTTGTTTCCTCAATTAGACTTACAAAATGCAGTAGAGTCAGGTGATATCCGAGGTCTTCAACAAATAACTAAAAGGATCAATACCATGTACGAGTCTTAATGATGTGATTAAGTTGTTGACGTCGAGCATGTGCGAAACAATCATTTTGAGAGGCACTGGGGACTCCTTTCAAAATGATCCGTAGGCACTCATCATTGATGGCGATGAGTCCAAGGCACAGGTACCTTTGGGTCTATCCTCTGGAATATTTTTGGTTGGTGTCGACAGAGGGAGACCGGCAACTACCAAGGAAATGATGTTTCCTTGATAAGAGCACTAGGTGTACAACTGAAGTGTGATAGTACTGATGGTAGGACTGACATACTGTGGGGATGGGGAATCACTGGGGTCATAGAGTGGGTGGACTTAGACTTCCTTTGTTCAGAGCATGATGACATGGTTGACCTGGTAGCATATGAAACTGACTTTTAGGTGTGAGGATCATAGCTTAAGGGATCAGGGGTATGTATTGCAGACTGGAGTGACTCTAGGGAACAAGCTGATGGATGCTATTGGGAGACTCCCGGGGTGACATACTGCAGAATACTCTAAACAAAGGTGACCATAATAGGGAAGTTGCCATATGAGTAGACATGATTTGTTGTGGCACCGAAAAAGCACCATTGGGTCCTTCTTTGTAGTTTCAATGAGCTCCAAGAAGGGATAAAAGTTTGCTAAAAAATGGTACTGTCCTGTGGATTTATGTGAGCCCAGGACTGTTCATGCTTGTGAGTGCTTTCATTTTTAATGAGTCTAAAAATGATAAGAAGACTCTGAATTAGTGGAGGAGTATTGTCCTGTGGATTTATACGAGCCTAAGACGGTGATTGCTCGTGGTTGCATTCAATTTTAGAGAGTTTGAAAGCAGTAAGTAGACTCCATTGGTGTTCTCTTTCATATGTTATCTCCAAGGCCCAAAAAAGCATAAAATGATGCAAATGGAGAACTCTTATAGCCGATGTGACTAGAGTATTCCTTTTTCATAATTAGTCTACAAGGTGTAGAAAATGGGTAAACTTATACCAGGTAGATGACCTTTCAAATATGTTTAACGAGCATGAAAGGAAACAAGATTGCTCAGCAATCATTTCATTATTTTAGGAGTCAGAAAAGAGGTTAACAGAAACTCCCTAAGTGCCTTTTTCGTAAAGGAATTGCTTGGCCCAAAAAAGGGATAAAATTATACCGAACAAAAGTAGTGGCTAAGCAAGGAGGAAGTGTTCAATCGAGGGACAAGTATGGGATCCAAGAACAATGGTGGGGGGGGAACAGTGATGGGGCCTCCTTGCGGGTTGATGAATGATAGAAAAACAATGACATAATTGAAGTATGGATGGAGCGAAGGGATCATGTATAGGTTGTGATGTTCAAAATTGTAAAACTCGATAGCAATTGATGTGGCACGCAAATCGAGGAATCAAGGTGTAGGGACACAATGTTAAAAAGGTTTCTGGTGAGAGCGAGAAATGATCTCAAGCATCATCATGGGCACGTAAATATGAATCCGACGGTATAAAGAACGTAAAAAATGGGTAATGGCCGATGTGGCATGCAAACTGAGGCGACGATGGACATGTGAAAAGATGTCCGAAAAATCTGGTGGTGAGAGCTAAAAGTGATTTCAAACATCATCACAAGCGCAAAAATATGAATCCGGCGGTGCAAAAGGTGCAAAAAACAGAGGTCATAATGACTTTGGAATGGTCAAAGGAAAAAACTAGGTTAAAAAATGGCTACAAATAAAGGTGAGCCCACCAAGCCAGGGATGTAGTGGTGGGGAGAAATGATGACCCGTGGGGGAATAATACTAGGTGTATCAAATCAAATCAAATATACAAGTGACATGTGACCTAAAAAATGGTTGAGATCATGCATGTGAAAAAGTGAGCAGGGTAAATGACCTGCCCCCATGCTATGCGCATGGGGTTTGTGATTGTGGATCACATATGTGTTGGTTTGAAAGATGGGCTCATTGAAATACTGAGATATGTGTGATGTGGAATGTTCAAAATGATTGATCATATCCCCTATCCCAGGTTCGAGGTAATCTAATATGCCCCCAAACTCAGAGGTGTCAATGTGGTGCAGATGCTATCTTAGAGAGGGATCAACAGGGAATTGACCAACTACTGGAAGGGGGGTGTACCATGAGGCTGTGGGCCATGGTGGCATGCTCAAGTGATGATATGATGATGGGGGATTCCCCTTTGGGGGTGGATGCCCCCAGTATTGTCGACGAGAATGAAAATAATGATGAGTAGGCAAGGTATCGAGCCTGCCCCCATGCTATGGACATGTGGTTTCTGTAACATACCCTTTTTGTAGAAAATTTTTTTATGTTCAAAACATTATGTTAACTTTTATTGTAAATTTTTATATTGGACAAGTGTCCAAGGATGACTGTAATTGCACAATATTTTATTATTTAATAAATTAAATAGGAGACAAAAACCTAAGGGGACTGTTGAAAGAGAGTTTACTGACCCACTAGGTGGAATGGAATCTGGGGTAGAAAGAAATGGACAAGTGGCAGCATCATGATGCAACTAACTAGCTGTTGGTATGGGACAACTCCCTTGAAATGTGGTCATAGTGCCTTGGAAGGTGGGACTAGAGCTTGAGGCTCATTTATTCAAAATTGATCACTAAATACCTAGGTAGTCTATATAAGAGCCATTCAATTATGAACTGAGGTTCATCACTTTTCATGACGAGGAAATTTACCTTGGGGTTTTGTTGTGCTTGCACCCAAGAGATTCGATGAGGGGATATGCTGAGTTTTTGATCATGGTGTAAGTCTTCCTGTTTACTACTGAGTGCAGAAGTTATAGTGCTGAGTGCAGAAGGCATATTTTGAGTGCAGAAGTTACATTGATGAGTGCAGAAGTTATATTACTGAGTGCCTTGCTTCTACACAGATTCCATCTACTTAGTGGTTTAGTAAGCAAGCTCGGGGGTCCAAAGGAAGCAAGTATTTTTGGCTGCTTCTTCTGGAAAAGGTTGGGAGGAACATGCCTCCTTGGGTGTTTGTCGGCCCTATCTTCATTTACAGGTTCTACTTGTCTTTTCTAATTCTAAATAGTTAAAGTTTCTATCTGCAATTATCGATTTACTGTTTTGCAAGGATATTGTTAAATAAATGCATCTATTTTAGTTTCTGATCTAATTAGGATCCTATATAGTAATAATTATGTAATATGAATTGAATAAAATATTTCTCTTCATTTTTCCCCATGCTGATGGATCTGCATCGTACTCTAATATAGAGAAGAAATTAAGGTAGATGAATTGATAGGCAGATTTCCAGATGAATGAGAAGATCAATACTGATGTATTTTACTAGTGTTTCCTACCATTAATATTTTGTATTAAATAATATAATTCAATGTATTTCCCTTATCATTCTTTTCATCAGTTAAATTTTTTAGGTTCACTGTGTTTCTTTCACCAGTCTGTATTGAAAATAACAACTATAAACACATTATTTCCTAAGTACACAGTACTGTTATCCATTACTGCTAACAAGTATATATATCATGAAAACAAACCGTTTTTCATATCCACGTATCGAAATTATCTTTCTGTTATACAAGATTTAGGAAATCATAACAACTGCAAATTTAATAGTATCAACAAGCATTATATTACATTTCTATTATGACAGTCATAGATTTAAATTAGGGTTTCATTTCTTTCCATGTTTCTGTTTTCAAATCTTGCAATAGTTTTCTATTTTATTTTAGTATTAATTTTTATGCACAGTATTCATTTCTGTTATACTAATTATTATTTAAAACAAAGAATCATTATACTATCCAAACAAAGTTTTTCATTGACCAAACCCTAGAAGTATCAAAACCTAACTGTCAGATTTATAGTTTAGTTAAGGTTCAAACATCTTCAGTTAACAACAGAATATGGATCTAGATACAATCTCATTACATAGTTGCAGATAGAAAAACATTGGCTCTCGGCCAACACTTAAAATCGACATACATGAACGACGAGAGACATTTTCAACTCCAAAACATAGTTTCGAAAACACTTATCATACACATTCCTTAAGATTGAAATAAGAGCATCCCGGCATCATTACAAGACTATATTATCACATTGCAATTGAAAACTAATAAAACAGTAAAACCTACGATTAGTTCGCTATAGACATCTACCTTCCGAAACTAAACATTTGATATCTTAACAATAGAACATTTCCGAGAACTAGCATTAGGGTTTGACCATTTAATACAGAGACAAACCCTTAGCCATCGAGCTTTCCTTAAAGTACGATAGTGGCAAAACGTTGAAACATCAAATGCATACAAACTAGAGCCTTGCTCTTGAATACAAACATAACCACGATGAAGTAGGAAAAAACAAGCTATTGTATTATCCATTACACAGTAGATGGCAACATTAAGCTTCGCTTCTTTACACAAAATAGAGTAACGCTCACAGTATCATCCACACGAACACAGTTTGAACAAAAACATAAATCCTTTCATTATCGAGAACAGTAGGAGGGTGAAACCCTCTCTTGAGCATTTCTTTTACAGATTATACAATGGAAAAAAATTACTACTAAAACAATGGTGAAAGGGTTGAGGATTCATCCTCCCCAAGCTACAAACAGTTCACAAATACTTCGTCGAAGGTCACCCCTCAAAGCCGAAGAAAACACAAAGTCTCAGCAAAGAACACATTGAAGGCCCACTAGTCATCTACTCGGAGTAACAAGTAACCATCGAAGCTTACCGGTCTTTTAGCAGTTGCCAACTACCAAAACCTAAGCTGAGAAGCCATCGACGAAGGTACTTGCCATTCAAACATACCAGTGGTCAAAACGAGTTTTAACAAAATCATTACATGCGAAATAACAATAGCTGAACTCTCAAAAGAAGAATGGAAGACTCAGGGCTTGAACCGAGAACCTTTACCTTCAGAACAATTATCATCGAAGTGGAACACCAAGACATTTCAGATGGTACCCATTACTTCACCATCGATTGCGAGGAAGGGTGTACATTAACTCTGAGAACTATCACCTAACAGACAAGAATAGCCAAGAATCGAATCAACTACCACGAAGCATTGGCCACTCACCCTAGAACTGTTAACACAAACTGATACTATAAACACCATGACTATATAGGCTCTCAAGCTATTAGTAGGTCACGGTTTCAAACCATGGGCACTCCACAGAAACCTATTAAAAAAAACCCTGAAGGCTCTCGGTCAGTCGGCCTCTCCTCAGAGCCACAACACCGAATGCGAAGGAAACAATAACTTCGTGAACATACTGGAGGTAGGGTTAGATCCCAACAACCAAAACCCTTGCTAGATCAACGGTGGAGATCATCGAAGGGTTTTCACGTAAACCCAAGCAACAACCATTTTGAATGACCCATCATAACCATAGACACCGAGGAAGACAGCTCAGATAACTCTCAAACCAAAACCCTTACAGCTCATCACGAGGTATGAAACATCACCACACTATCACGTGCATAGCACCACGACATTGTCCACGAAGACATTCCACTGTCTCGACAGTTGGGAGAATTAAATGCCATGGGAAGCCAAAGTTCCTACCAGCATGAACCCTACATAGTGTTAATATCACATATTTCATACAATGTATCGTGTTATTGGTAAAAACGTACCATTTGATTTTGTATTAACACCTTGTGTTACGTCAAGGTGGTGTCGAATGCATTGCTAGGAAATCACAATGTCAAATAGGGGCACATAGATGTGCACACACGTTACCATATAGTTATTGTTATAGTACTTTGTATAGGATTTGGGATATGCATATTTCATATAGTATAAAAATTAAATAAGAAATTGCATATAGTTCATAGGTTAACATTTGACTATGAATTGCCATAGTTCATAAGTTAGCAAATGACTATGATATGATTTGCAATAATTCCTAGATTAGAACATAATCAAATCTTGCATGTAATTCCTAGGCTCTAATTTATATATAAGAATTGTTTATCGACATTGCATTTTAATTGCACTTAGCCATCACTTATAAACATTGGTTATTCTCATACTTTGCATCAATTAGCAACTCACGATGACAATATATATAAACTTTAACTATGGTTTATGGATCCCATTCAATTGTTTGAACAAATCAATAATAGGTTAGTACATGGTTTATGAATAATACAATTGTTATACTTCTGTTTGACAAAACTAGGCTAACTGAAGATCTCACCAATAGCACTTACGACATTATGTCTCATAAATCATTAAGACCTGGGAGACACGGAAACTATTTAGAACTCTTCGGTCACATGTTGTAAACAGTATACCTGTAATCTGTGAAAAGAATGATTTCAAATGCTTTAGCACGAATGTTAAGTAAGCCTTGGGGCATCCGTAGGACCCCTTCATCATCAACAGAAGAAACAATAGTTAACACATATAAACATATATCTTTAGATCAGCAACAAAGAATTGTGAAAGTACAGTCGAGTAAGTTAAACATCAAAATGAAGATATTAGTTATCTAGTCACAACATTTCACTTACAACTAACAACAACATTTAGCAAAACAAGCCAACATTTAAACATTTATTATATTTCCGCACAGTTAGTTTACGCATTAAAATCTATATCGAAAAATTTTAAATTTTTGTAAAATTTAGGATGTTCCATGTGGTATCAGAGCGCAAGTTCAAACTCTAGGCCTAAAATAGGCTCACGCGTGCAAACAGAAAATAAAAAAATCAGAAAGTTTATGTTACTAACTTTTATTTTTAATTTTATTTTTGTACAGAACGATTTGATATTAATTTGCAGGTATGGACATACCAGAGGAATCAACAGAGGACAGATCTCCTCGTAATGAGTACAATAACAATAATAATAATGAAGGAATTTATGTTGAGTTAAATAACCAATCTTTGGAGCTTCTTCGTATGGTAAAAGATTTAAAATCTAAGATAAGAACTATTAAGGAAGAAAATGAACACATTATGAAAGCACAGGAAGAGTTAAATCAAATTCTAATGGAGAAATAACATCACGAAGAAAGAGGAAGGAAATCAGAAGTAAATTCTGATTCTGGTACAATGTCTCACAAACATAAGAGTAAGAAAGTTAAAAATGGTAGAAGTATTAGTTACTCTTCATCTGAATCTGAGCGAAGTAATGATAAATTTGATCTTGATAGTAGTGACAGTGATTGTTGTTACAAGAAGAGGAAACACAAGGATCATGAACAAATTACTAGAGAGTTTAAAAAGATTAAGCCACCAACTTTTAATGGCGAAACTGAAAAGGGTGAGACAGCTGATGCATGGCTATCTGGAATGAAGAAGTACTTTAATATTTACGATTACTCTTCTCAGTTAAAATCCAAGACGGCTATTTACAATCTGATAGGAAAGGCAGATATCTGGTGGAAGGATCTTAAAAGAATTAAGAGCATAAAGGAAAGGGACGTAACCTGGAATATGTTTAAAAAGTTATTTAAGAAAAATTTCTTGTCAGAACAATACTATGAAGATAAATCAAAAGAGTTTTATGATCTAAAATTGGGTACTATGAACATGAAGGAGTTCTGCAGCAAGTTCCTTAGCTTGCATAGGTATGTACCTTACATGGTCGAAGAGAATCCTAAGGTGCAAAGGTTTCTACGTTGTCTACCTTTCAACATAAAAGATAGGATTGAGTATGATAACTCTTCAACTCTGGAAGAGGCTATGAGGAAAGCAAATTTCTGTTTTGACCAAAACTGAAAAAGAGAAGGAACAACTAGCTGGAAAAGTAATAAGTCTAATCAATTCGAGCATAAAAAGAAGAGCTTTAATCATAATTATGGAAGTTTTAAGAAAAATTTTAATAACAGAAATTTTCCAAGTAATAATAACTACAGAAATAATACACCACAAAATTTTACTGTTGCAAGAAATGTACCTAATAACAATAACAACACCAGGTATGCTGAACAGAAAGGACCTTTGAAGTGTTTTGATTGTTGTGGACCACATAAGAAAGCATATTTCCCACGCAACAAAAGGACATTCAACAACATTCATAGCATACAAGCGGAGCCAACAGTCGGTGATGTGGCAAGAGAAATTCCAATGATAAATGCAGCACAAGAAAATCGACAAGCAGACCATCAAACGTCCATGGTCGAAATCGAAGGTATGCTACAAGACCTATCTATTTCTATTTTGATAGATCCAGGTGCAAGTTTGAGTTACATTTCACCTGAATTAGTGAAAAATTGCAAGTTAAGAATAGAAAAGTTTGATAATTCTTGGTTAGTTCAGCTAGCAACAGGCACTAAAAGAAAGGTTACAGACTTTGTTAGAAATTGTGATGTATTTTTGAATCAACTGAAAACCCAAGTTAATCTGAATGTTTTACCATTAGGGTCATATGACTTGTTAATTGGCATGGATTGGCTTGAACAACATAGAGTAGTGCTTAATTGTTATGAGAAATCTTTTACTTGTCTGAATAATAAAGGTAAAACTGAAACAATAAAAGAAATTCATAGGAATACTTCAGGAAGACCAATTTCTGCGTTACAAGTTAAGAGAGATGCCCGAAAGGGCTGTAAAATGTTTGTTGTTAATGTTATTAATGATGAGTGATCATCTAAAGAAGACAAGTTAAAACTGGAGGATATTCCCATCCTTAGGGACTTTTCTGATGTATTCCCGGAAGAAATTCCAGGATTATCTCCAAAAAGAGAACTTGATTTCACCATTGAGTTAGTACCAGGTGCGGTACCAAACTCAAAGGCTCCCTAAAGGATGAATATTATGGAGTTAAATGAGTTAAAATCTCAGCTAAAGGAATTAATAGATAAAAACTACATAAGGCCAAGTGTGTCTCCTTGGGGAGCACCAGTAATTTTCGTTAAAAAGAAGGACGGTACCATGCGATTGTGCATTGATTACCGTCATCTTAATAAAATGACAATTAAGAACCGATATCCCTTTCCCCGCATAGATGATATATTTGATCAAGTACGCAAAGCAGAGATATTCACTAAAATTGATTTAAGATACGGGTATCATCATGTTAGAATAAAAGACGAAGACATATTCAAAACTGCATTCAGAACGCGATATGGACACTACGAGTTCGTAGTTATGCCTTTTGGGATAACCAATGCACCGGCAGTGTTTATGTGTTTAATGAAAAACGTTCTACATAAATATTTGGATAAGTTTGTAGTTGTGTTCATTGATGATATTCTGATTTACTAAAAAATTGTAGAAGAGCATGACGAACATTTAAGAATAATTCTACAAGTTTTACGAGAACATCAGCTTTACGCTAAGTTTAGTAAATGTGATTTTTATAAAGATAAAATACAGTACGTAGGTCACATAATTTCTAAAAACGGAATTTATGTAGACCCTGATAAGATAAAAGAAATTAACGAATGGCATGTCCCTAAAGATCTAACTGACATTCAGTCATTAATGGGGATAATAGGTTACTATCAAAAGTTTATCGAAGGGTTTTCAAGAATTGTGAACCCCATTACTTCCTTGCAGAAGAAGGGGAAGAAATTCGTATGGGATCAAAAGTGTCAAGAAAGCTTTAATAAGTTAAAAGAATTATTAACCACAGCACCAATTTTAAAAATTGTTGATCCTAACAAAGACTTCGTTGTATGCATTGATGCGTGCAACAATGGACTTGGTAGGGTCTTAACTCAAGAAGGTCATGCTATTGCTTTTGAGTCTAGAAAGTTAAAAATCCATGAAAAGAATTATGCAACTTACGATCGTGAGTTGGCAGCCATGATACATGCATTAAAAATGTGGCGCCATCATTTGATTGGAAGAAAATTCATACTAATGACAGATAATAAGGGTTTAAAGTATTTGTTGGATCAAACAAATCTTAACGCAAGGAAAGCTAGATGGCTAGCCTTCCTTAGCGAGTATGATTTTGAGATTCAACACATTAAGGGGAAAGAAAATAAAGTTGCTAATGCATTTAGCAAGAATCCCAGATTAAGATTTATGGCAGCAATTATCACATTTAAGACAGATTTGGAAAATCAAATTGAAGAAGGAATTAAACAAGATGAAAATTATCAAAAATTGCTTGGTAAAGTTGCTGAAAAAATATCTGAAAATTTAATAACAGATTTCAGCATTGATAAAAAGGGCTTAATGACTTATAAAAATAGAATTTATGTACCAAATGTGTCAAATGTTAAGCTATTAATTTTGGATGAAGTTCATAAGAGTTCTTATTCAGGACATCCAGGTTATCAGAAAATGATAGCTATGTTAAGGAAGGATTATTTTTGGCCGAACATGAAGAATGAAGTGGCTGAATACATAGCTAGATGTTTTGAATGTCAAACCATTAAGGCTGAACATCAACATCCAGCTGGACTATTGCAGCCATTTCCAATTCCAGAATGGAAATGGGAGATTATAAGTATTGATTTTATTACAGGTTTTCCTAAAAACCAGAAACAGAATGACTGCCATGGTGGTTGTGGACAAGTTAAGTAAGGATGCTCATTTTATTCCTGTTAAAACAACTGTTAAAGCTTCTAACATTGTAGATGTATTTATGAAGCAAATCTTTCGCTTGCATAGAATTCCAAAGGTAATTATTTATGACCAGGACTCTAAGTTCACTGGAAATTTTTGGACAGCACTGTTTAAAGGTTTAAATACTAAAATAAATTTCAACACTTCTTTCCACCCACAAACTGATGGTCAAACATAAAGGGTAAACCAGATTTTAGAAGACATGCTAAGAATGTATGTCAAATATCAGCCATCTAAGTGGGAAGATTTCTTACATTTAGCAGAATTTGCATATAATAATCATTATCAAGCATCTGCTAAGTTAAGTCCATTTGAGATTTTGTATGGAAGAAAATGGTGTACTCCTATTTCTTGGGATAACCCTGTAGACAGATTAATGCTAGGACCCGATTTATTGAAAGAAATGGAGTTAACCGTGAAATAGGTTCAAGGTAACTTAAAGGTTTCCCAAGATCAGCAAAAACGTTATGCAGAATTGAAATGCATTGAAAGAGAATTTCAGGTTAGAGACCATGTTTTTATAAAGGTAAAACCTAAGAAAAGTTCTTTGAAGCTTGGAAGTTGTGCTAAACTAGCACCAAGGTATTGTGGACCATTCGAAATCCTATCAAGGATTGGAGCTGTTGCATATCAATTGGCCTTGCCATCTAATTTAAAAATCCACAATTTTTTTCACATTTTTGTTTTAAAGAAGTATGTGCACGATGCTACTCATGTGCTAAATTGAAATGACATACAGGTGGAGCCTGAAGGAGATTTTCAGGTGGAACCGGATTGTATTCTAGACTGGAGGGAAATTATGGTTCGGAATTGTACCATAGCGTAGGTAAAGGTGCAATGGAAGCACCTTAGCCCTGATGAAGCTACCTGGGAACTGGAAAGTAAAATGCGGGCAACATATTTAGTTCTGTTTCGGGAAGGATTGGATGATGAATAAGCAACATCGAGGATGATGTTGAGCTTAAATGGGGGTGTTTGTAACATACCCTTTTTGCTGAAAAACATTTTATGCTGAAAACATTATGTTAACTTTTATTGTAAAGTTTTATATTGGACAAGTGCCCAAGGATAACTGTAATTGCACAATATTTTATTATTTAATAAATTAAATAAGAGACAAACACCTAAGGGGATTGTTGAAAGAGAGTTTACTGACCCACTAGGTGGAATGGAATCTGGGGTAGAAGGCAATGGACAAGTGGCAGCATCATGATGCAACTAACTAGCTATTGGTATGGGACAACTCCCTTGAAATGTGGTCATAGTGCCCTAGAAGGTGGGACTAGAGCTTGAGGCTCATTTATTCAAAACTGACCACTAAAGACCTAGGCAGTCTATATAAGAGCCATCAAATTATGAACCAAGGTTCATCACTTTTCCTTACGAGGAAATTTACCTTGGGGTTTTTTTGTGCTTGCACCCAAGAGATTCGATGAGGGGATATGCTGAGTTTTTGATTATGGTGTAAGTCTTCCTATTTATTACTCAGTGCAGAAGTTATATTGCTGAGTGCAGAAGGCATATTTTGAGTGCAGAAGTTACACTGCTGAGTGCAGAAGTTATATTACTGAGTGCCTTGCTTCTACACAGATTCCATCTACTTAGTGGTTTAGTAAGCAAGATCGGGGGTCCAAAGGAAGCAAGTAGTTTTGTCTGATTCTTTTGGAAAAGGTTGGGAGGAGCAGGCCTCCTTGGGTGCTTGTCGGCCCTATCTTCATTTACAGGTTCTACTTGTCTTTTCTAATTCTAAATAGTTAAATTTTCTATCTGCAATTATCGATTTATTGTTTTGCAAGGATATTGTTAAATAAATGCATCTATTTTAGTTTCTAATCTAATTAGGATTCTGTATAGTAATAATTATGTAATATGAATTGAATAAAATATTTCTCTGCATTTTTCCCCATGCTAATGGATCTGCATCGTACTCTAGTACAGAGAAGAAATTAAGGTAGATGAATTGATAGGCAGATTGCCAGATGAATGAGAAGATCAATACTGATGTATTTTACTAGTTTTTCCTACCATTAATATTTTGTATTAAAAAATATAATTCAATGTCTTTCTCTTATCATTCTTTTCATTAGTTAAATGTTTTAGTTTCACTGTGTTTCTTTCACCAGTTTGTATTGAAAATAACTATAAAAACATTATTTCCTAAGTACACAGTACTGTTATCCATTACTGCTAACAAGTATATATATCATGAAAACAAACCGTTTTTCATATCCACGTATCAAAATTATCTTTCTGTTATACAACATTTAGGAAATCATAACAACTGCAAATTTAATAGTATCAACAAGCATTATATTACATTTCTATTCTGACAGTCATAGATTTAAATTAGGGTTTCATTTCTTTCAATGTTTCTATTTTCAAATCTTGCAATAGTTTTCTATTTTATTTTAGTAATAATTTTTATGAACAGTATTCATTTCTGTTATAGTAATTATTATTTAAAACAAAGAATCATTATACTATCCAAACAGAGTTTTTCGTTGACCAAACCCTAGAAGCATCAAAATCTAACTCTCAGATTTATAGTTTAGTTAAGGTTCAAACATCTTCAGTTAACAACAAAATATGGATCTAGATACAATTTCATTACATAGTTGCAGACAGAAAAACATTGGCTCTCGGCCAACACTTAAAATCGACAGACATGAACGACGAGATACATTTTCAACTCCAAAACATAGTTTCGAAAACACTTATCATACACATTCCTTAAGACTAAAATAAGAGCATCTCGACATCATTACAAGACTATATTATCACATTTCAATTGAAAACTAATAAAACAATAAACCCTATGATTAGTTTGATCTACCTTCCGAATCTAAACATTTGATATCTTAACAACAGAACATTCTCGAGAACCAACATTAGGGTTTGACCATTTAAGATAGAGCCAAACCCTTAGCCATCAAGTTTTCCTTAAAGTACGATAGTGGCAAAACATTGAAACATCAAATGCATACAAAATGGAGCCTTGCTCTTGAATACAAACATAACCACGATGAAGTAGGAAAAACAAGCTATTGTATTATCCTTTACACAATAGATGGCAACATTAAGCTTCGTTTCTTTATACAAAATAGAGTAACGCTCACAGTATCATCCACACGAACACAATTTGAACAAAAACATAAATCCTTTCATTACTGAGAACAATATGACGGTGAAACCCTCTCTTGAGCATTTCTTTTACAGATTATACAATGGAAAACAATTACTACTAAAACAACAGCGAAAGTGTCAAGGATTCATCCTCCCCAAGCTACAAATAATTAACAAATACTTCACCGAAGGTCACCCCTCAGAGCCTAAGAAAACACAAAGTCTCGGCAAAGAACACATTGAAGGCCCACTAGTCATCTAATCGGAGTAGCGAGTAACCACCGAAGCTTACCGGTCTTTTAACAGTTGCCAGCTACCAAAACCTAAGGTGAGAAGCCATCGACGAAGGTACCTGCCATTCAAGCACAACAGTGGTCAAAACGAGTTTTAAGAAAATCATTACATGCAAAATAAAAATAGCTGAACTCTCGAAAGAAGAATGGAAGACTTAGGGCTTGAATCGAGAATCTTTACCTTCAGAAAAATTATCATCGGAGTGGAATGCCAAGACATTTCAAATGGTACCCATTACTTCACCATCGATTGCGAGGAAGGGAGGACATTAACTCAAAGAACTATCACCTAACAGACAAGAAGAGCCAAGTATCGAATCAACTACCATGAAGCATTGGCCACTCACCCTGGAACTATTAATACAAATTGATACTGTAAACACCATGACTGCATAGGATCTCAAGCTATCAATAGGTCACAGTTTCAAACTGTGGGCACTCCATAGAAACCTATTAACAAAAAACCTGAAGGCTCTAGGCCGGTCGGCCTCTCCTCAGAAACACAATGCCAAATGCCAAGGAAACAATAACTTCGTGAAAATAGTGTAGGTAGGGTTAGATCCCAACAACCAAAATCCTTGCTAGATCAACGATGGAGATCATCGAAGGGTTTTCACGTAAACCCAAGCAACAACCATTTTAAATGACCCATCATTACCATAGCCACCGAGGAAGACAGTTCAGATAACTCTCGAACCAAAACCCTTACATCTCATCACGAGGCATGAAACATCACCACACTATCATGTGCATAGCACCACGACATTGTCCATGAAGACATTCCACTGTCTTGACAGTTGGGAGAATTAAATGCCATGGGAAGCCAAAGTGCCTACCAGTACGAACCATACATAGTGTTAATATCACATATTTCATACAATGTATTGTGTTATTGGTAAAACGTACCATTTGATTTTGTATTAACAGCTTGTGTTAAGTCAAGGTGGTGTCGAATGCATTGCTAGGAAATCACAATGTCAAATAGGGGAACATAGATACGCACACACGTTACCATATAGTTATTGTTCATAGTACTTTGTATAGGATTTGGGATATGCATATTTCATATAGTATAAAAATTAAATAAGAAATTGCATATAGTACATAGGTTAACATTTGACTATGAATTGCCATAGTTCTTAAGTTAGCAAATGACTATAATATGATTTGCAATAATTCCTAGATTAGAACATAATCAAATCTTGCATGTAATTCCTAGGCTCTAATTTATATATAAGAATTGTTTATCGACATTGCATTTTAATTGCACTTATCCATCACTTATAAACCTTGGTTATTCTCATACTTTGCATCAATTAGCAATTCACGATAACAATATATATAAAGTTAAACTATGGTTTATGGATCCCATTCAATTGTTTGAACAAATCAATAATAGGTTAGTACAGGGTTTATGAATAATACAACTGTTATCCTTCTATTTGACAAAACTAGGCTAATTGAAGATCTCACCAATAACACTTACGACATTATGTCTCATAAATCATTAAGACTTGGGAGACAGGGAAACTGTTTAGAACTCTTTGGTCACATGTTGTAAACACTATACCTGTAATCTACGAAAAGGACGATTTCAAATGCTTTAGCACGAATGCTAAGTAAGCCTCGGGGCATCCATAGGACCACTTCATCATCAACAGAAGAAACAATAGTTAACACATATAAACATATATATTTAGATCAGCAACAAAGAATTGTGAAATTACAGTCGAGTAAGTTAAACATCAAAATGAAGATATTAGTTATCTAGTCGCAACATTTCACTGACGACTAATAACAACATTTAGTACAGCAAGCCAACATTTAATCATTTATTATATTTTCACACAGTTAGTTTACGCATTAAAAGCTATATCGAAAAATTTTAATTTTTTGTAAAATTTGGGATATTCCATGTGGTATCAAAGCGCGAGTTCAAACTCTAGGCCTGAAATTGGATCATGTGCGCAAACATAAAATAAAAAAAATTAGAAAGTTTATGTTACTAACTTTTATTTTTAATTTTATTTTTGTACAGAATGATTTGATATTAATTTGTAGGTATGGACATACCGGAGGAATCAATAGAGGACAAATCTCCTCGTAATGAGTACAATAACATTAATAATAATGAAGGAATTTATGTTGAGTTAAATAACCAATTTTCGGAACTTCTTCGTACAGTAAAAGATTTAAAATCTGAGATAAGAACTGTCAAGGAAGAAAATGAATGCATTATGAAAGCACAGCAAAAGTTAAATCAAATTATAATGGAGAAATACCACCACGAAGAAAGAGGAAGTAAATTCTGATTCTGGTACAATGTCTCACAAACATAAGAGTAAGAAAGTTAAAAATGGTAAAAGTATTAGTTACTCTTCATCTGAATCTGAGCAAAGTAATGATAAATATGACCTTGACAATAGTGACAGTGATTGTTGTTCCAAGAAGAGGAAACACAATCATCATGAACAAATTATTGGAGAGTTTAAAAAGATTAAGCCACCAACTTTTAATGGCGAAACTGAAAAGGGTGAGACAGCTGAAGCATAGCTGTCTTGAATGAAGAAGTACTTTAATATTTATGATTACTCTTCTTAGTTAAAAGCAAAGATGGCTATTTACAATCTGATAGGAAAGGCAGATATCTAGTGGCAGGATCTTAAAAGAATTAAGAGCATAAAGGAAAGGGATGTAACCTATAATATGTTTAAAAATTTATTTAAGAAAAAGTTCTTGTCAGAACAGCACTATGAAGATAAATCAAAAGAGTTTTATGATCTAAAATTGGGTACTATGAACATGAAGGAGTTGTGCAGCAAGTTCCTTAGCTTGCTGAGGTATGTACCTTACATGGTTGAAGAGAAGCCTAAGGTGCAAAGGTTTCTAAGTTATCTACCTTTCAACATAAAAGACAGGATTGAGTATGATAACCCTTCCACTCTGGAAGAGGCTATGAGGAAAGAAAATTTATGTTTTAACCAAAACAGAAAAAGAGAAGGAACAACTGGCTGGAAAAGTAATAAGTCTAATCAATTCCTTAAGTTCCTTAGCTTGCTGAGGTATGTACCTTACATGGTTGAAGAGAATCCTAAGGTGCAAAGGTTTCTAAGTTATCTACCTTTCAACATAAAAGACAGGATTGAGTATGATAACCCTTCCACTCTGGAAGAGGCTATGAGGAAAGAAAATTTATGTTTTAACCAAAACAGAAAAAGAGAAGGAACAACTGGCTGGAAAATTAATAAGTCTAATCAATTCGAGCATAAAAAGAAGAGCTTTAATCATAATTCTGGAAGTTTTAAGAAAAATTTTAATAATAGAAATTTTCCAAGTAATAATAACTACAGAAATAATACACCACAAAATTTTACTGCTGCAAGAAATGTACCTAATAACAATAACAACACCAAGTATGCTGAATAGAAAGAACCTTTGAAGCGTTTTGATTGCGGTGGACCACATAAGCAAGCAGATTTCCCATGCAACAAAAGGACATTCAACAAAATTCATAGCATACAAGCGGAGCCAATAGTTGGTGAAGTGGCAAGAGAAATGCCAAGGATAAATGTAGCGCTGGAAAATCGACATGCAGACCATCAAATGTCCATGGTCGAAATCGAAGGTATACTACAAAATTGATCTATTTCTATTTTCATAGATCCAGGTGCAACTTTGATGGACTTGATGGGGTCTTAACTCAAGAAGGTCATGCTATTGCTTTTGAGTCTAGAAAGTTAAAAATCCATGAAAAGAAATATGCAACTTACGATCTTGAGTTGGCAGCCGTGATACATGCATTAAAAATGTGGCGCCATCATTTGATTGGAAGAAAATTCATACTAATGATAGATAATAAGGGTTTAAAGTATTTTTTGGATCAAACAAATCTTAACCCAAGGCAATCTAGATGGCTAGCTTTCCTTAGCGAGTACGATTTCAAGATTCAACACCTTAAGGGGAAAGAAAATAAAGTTGTTGACGCATTAAGTAGGAATCCCAGATTAAGCTTTGTGGCAGCAATCAACACATTTAAGACAGATTTGGAAAATCAAATTGAAGAAGGAATTAAACAAGATGAAAATTATCAAAAATTGCTTGGTAAAGTTGCTGAAAACGTATCTGAAAATTTAATAACAGATTTCAGCATTGATAAAAAGGGCTTAATGACTTATACAAAAATAATTTATGTACCAAATGTGTCAAAGGTTAAGCTGTTAATTTTGGATGAAGTTCATAAGAGTCCTTATTCAGGACATCCAGGTTATAAGAAAATGATAACTATGTTAAGAAAGGATTATTTTTGGCCCAACATGAAGAATGAAGTGGCTGAATACATAGCTAGATGTTTTGAATGTCAGACCATTAAGGCTGAACATCAACATCCTGCTAGACTATTGTAGCCATTGCCAATTCCAGAATGGAAATGGGAGATTATAAGTATTGATTTTATTACAGGTTTTCCTAAAAACCAGAAACAGAATGACTCCATAATGGTGGTTGTGGACAAGTTAAGTAAGGTTGCTCATTTTATTCCTATTAAAGCCACTTTTAAATATTCTAACATTGCATATGTATTTATGAAGCAAATATTTCGCATGCACAGAATTCCAAAGGTAATTATTTCTGACCGGGACTCTAAGTTCACTGGAAATTTTTGGACAACACTATTTAAAGGTTTAAATACTAAACTAAATTTCAGCACTTCTTTCCACCCACAAACTGATTGTCAAACAGAAAGAGTAAACCAGATTTTAGAAGACATGCTAAGAATGTATGTCAAAGATCAACCATCTAAGTGGGAAGATTTCTTACATTTAGCAGAATTTGCATATAATAATCATTATCAAGCATCTGCTAAGTTAAGTCCATTTGAGATTTTGTATGAAAGAAAATGTTGTGCTCCTATTTCTTGGGATAACCCTATAGACAAATTAATGCTAGGACCAGATTTATTGAAAGAAATGGAGCTAACTGTGAAACATGTTTAAGGTAACTTAAAGGTTGCCCAAGATCGGCAAAAAAGTTATGCAGATTTGAAACGCATTGAAAGAGGAATTCAGGTTGGAGACCATGTTTTTATAAAGGTAAAACCCAAGAAAAGTTCTTTAAAGCTTGGGAGTTGTGCTAAACTAGCACCAAGGTACTGTGGACCATTCAAAATCCTATCAAGGATTGGAGCTGTTGCATATCAATTGGCCTTGCCATCTAATTTAAAAATCCACAATGTTTTTCACATTTCTGTTTCAAAGAAGTATGTGCACGATGCTACTCATGTGCTAAATTGAAATGACATACAGGTGGAGCCTGAAGGAGATTTTCAGGTGGAACCAGACTATATTCTCGACCAAAGGAAAATTCTGCTTCGGAATCGTACCATAGGGCAGGTAAAGATGTAATGGAGGCACCTTAACCTTGATGAAGCTACCTGGGAACTGGAAAGTAAAATGCAGGCATCATGTCCAGTTCTATTTCAGGAATGATCGGATGATGAATAAGCAACATCGAAGACGATGTTGAGCTTAAGTGGGGGTGTTTGTAACATACCCTTTTTGCTGAAAAACATTTTATGCTGAAAACATTATGTTAACTTTTATTGTAAATTTTATATTGGACAAGTGTCCAAGGATTACTGTAATTGCACAATATTTTATTATTTAGTAAATTAAATAAGAGACAAACACCTAAGGGGACTGTTGAAAGAGAGTTTACTGACCCACTAGGTGGAATGGAATTTGGGGTAGAAGGAAATGGACAAGTGGCAACATCATGATGCAACTATCTAGCTGTTGGTATGGGACAACTCCCTTAAAATGTCGTCATAATGCCTTGGAAGGTGGGACTAGAGCTTGAGGCTCATTTATTCAAAACTGACCACTAAAGACCTAGGCAGTCTATATAAGAGCCATCGAATTATGAACTGAGGTTCATCACTTTTCCTGACGAGGAAATTTACCTTGGGGTTTTGCTGTGCTTGCACCCAAGAGATTCAATGAGGGGATATGCTGAGTTTTTGATCATGGTGTAAGTCTGCCTATTTACTACTGAGTGCATAATTTATATTGCTAAGTGCAGAAGGCATATTTTGAGTGCATAAGTTACACTACTGAGTGCAGAAGTTATATTACTGAGTGCCTTACTTCTACACAGACTCCATCTACTGAGTGGTTCAGTAAGCAAGTTCGCGGGTCCAAAGGAAGCAAGTAGTTTTGGCTGATTCTTCAGGAAAAGGTTGGGAGGAACAGGCCTCCTTGGGTGTTTTTCGGCCCTATCTTCATTTACAGGTACTACTTGTCTTTTCTAATTCTAAATAGTTAAAGTTTCTATCTGCAATTATCGATTTACTAGTTTGCAAGGATATTGTTAAATAAATGCATCTATTTTAGTTTCTGATCTAATTAGGATTCTGTATAGTAATAATTATGTAATATGAATTGAATAAAATATTTCTCTGCATTTTTCCCTATGCTAATGGATCTGCATCGTACTCTAGTACAGAGAAGAAATTAGGGTTTCATTTCTTTCCATGTTTCTCTTTTCAAATCTTGCAACAGTTTTCTATTTTATTTTAGTAATAATTTTTATGCACAGTATTCATTTCTGTTATACTAATTATTATTCAAAACAAAGAATCATTATACTATCCAAACAGAGTTTTTTGTTGGCCAAACCCTAGAAGTATCAAAACCTAACTCTCAGATTTATAGTTTAGTTAAGGTTCAAACATCTTCAGTTAACAACAGAATATGGATCTAGATACAATCTCATTACATAGTTGCAGACAAAAAAACATTGGCTCTCGGCCAACACTTGAAATCGATAGACATGAACGATGAGAGACATTTTCAACTCCAAAACATAGTTTGGAAAACACTTATCATATACATTTCTTAAGACTAAAATAAGAGCATCTCGGCATAATTACAAGACTATATTATCACATTGCAATTGAAAACTAATAAAACAATAAACCCTACGATTAGTTTTCTATAGACATCTACCATCTGAAACTAAACATTTGATATCTTAACAACAAAACATTTTCGAGAACCAACATTAGGGTTTGACCATTTAATACAAATCCAAACCCTTAGCCATCGAGTTTTCCTTATAGTACGATAGTGGCAAAACGTTGAAACATCAAATGCATACAAAATGGAGCCTTGCTCTTTAATACAAACATAACCACAATGAAGAAGGAAAAAACAAGCTATTGTATTATCCATTACACAGTAGATGGCAACATTAAGCTTCGCTTCTTTACATAAAATAGAGTAATGCTCACAGTATCATCCACACGAACACATTTTGAACAAAAACATAAATCCTTTCATTACTGAGAACAGTAGGAGGGTGAAACCCTCTCTTGAGCATTTCTTTTACAGATTATACAATGGAAAACAATTACTACTAAAACAATGGTGAAAGGGTCAAGGATTCATCCTCCCCAAGCTACAAAGAGTTCACAAATACTTAGCCAAAGGTCACCCCTCAGAGCCCAAGAAAACACAAAGTCTCGGCAAAGAACACATTGAAGGCCCACTAGTTATCTAACTGGAGTAACGAGTAACCACCGAAGCTTACTGGTCTTTTAGCAGTTGCTAGCTACTAAAACCTAAGCTGAGAAGCCATTGACAAAGGTACCTTCCATTCAAACATAGCAGTGGTCAAAACGAGTTTTAAGAAAATCATTAAATGAGAAATAACAATAACTCAACTCTCAAAAGAAGAATGGAATACTTAGGGCTTGAACCGAGAACCTTTACCTTCAGAAAAATTATCATCGGAGTGGAACGCCAAGACATTTCAGATGGTACCCATTACTTCACCATCGATTGCGAGGAAGGGTGGACATTAACTCTGAGAACTATCACCTAACAGACAAGAAGAGCCAAGTATCGAATCAACTACCACGAAGCATTGGCCACTCACCCTGGAACTGTTAATACAAACTGATACTATAAACACCATGACTTTATAGGCTCTCAAGCTATCAGTAGGTCACAGTTTCGAACCGTGGGCACTCCATAGAAACCTATTAACAAAAACCCTGAAGGCTCTCGGTCGGACGGCCACTCCTCAGAGCTGTTGATGTATATGTAACTTCGGAATGTATTTCACATATATGTAGATTGTATTCCTATAGAGATGTTATTACTCCTCTATAAGGAAGTGTCGTCATTTATATTGTAAGTTTCGTAACTTATACTTGATGGGTTATTAGACCACCTTGTTGGGGTCGGCCCTGTATAAGTCATGTGGGTCAAAAGGTTATTAGACCACCCTATTGGGGGTCGGCCATGTGGGTCAAAGGGTTATTAGACCACCCTATTGGGGGTTGGCCCACTCAGCATTATGTTATGTGCTTAAGTTCGATCCTACATGAGTTAGGTAAAAAGGCAAGTCAAGTCAAGTATAAATAGAGTGCGGGAGGCACTCTATTTACTCACTCACTTGTCACTCATGCACTAAAGGAGGAGTGGCGCACTTATGGAGGAGGAGGATCTACTGCTAGGTTATGTCTATCTCTTATGGTTGGTTGTATCATTTCTCTATCTATCTCTGAGGAAGTTATTGGGGTTTTATACCTTTATGGTTTTCCCCAAGTAAATCTTTGTGTCTCTTGTGTGCTTGCATTATTGTCTCCATGATTGATATGCTGTAGATATGATGTACATGTTGTTCTCTCAGTTAAGATCCTAGATCAAATTGAAGTAAATTCTGAAAATTTAACATGGTATCAGAGCTAGCCTGAAAGAAGGCATGATATGGCATGTATGACACTTGTTGCACTTACGATGCTAGGGCTTGATATAGCAAAAACCAGTCATCGTAGCACTTTCGCTATAAATCCGTTTTGGAAAAGTTTTCGGATCTGAAATTGTTATAGGACAAATATTAAATCTCCAGGTACCTTGTGTCCAAAGGAAAACCTCTAATTCGTTTTACTTTGTGATTTATGATCTGTGCAATATAGGGTTTCTGCCTCTTCCAGATCTGAGTTAAAATCAGGTGACCTTGGGAAAAAGGTCATAACTTGGGATAGGAAGCTCCAAATGAAATTTCGTAAAATGTGACAGGTAGTACACAGACTTTACTATCTCAGAAAACGTTTTCAGAGGCCGAAGGTGAACCAAAGACACGTGGAACGCCGTACAAGTTCACTCTCCTGTATTATCCCATAAACAGGTCACGTTGCGACACTTGGCATAACTCTCTCTCAGAGAATACAATTGAGGTCAGACCTGTCAGGATGGAAATATAACAGGCCGAGCTATCTCAAGAAATATTTTCATAGGCCGAAGTTGAAACAGTGACACGTGGCACGCCGTACAAGTTCTTTCTCCTGTATTATCCCAAAACAGGTCACGTTGCAACATTTGGCATAACTCTCTCTCAGAAAATCCAATTGAGGTCAGACCTGTCAGGATGGAAATCTAACAGGTCAGGCGATCTCAGGAAATTTTTTCAGACCCTATGGATCAAAACTTTCGGAGTTACACCAGAAACAATTAGGTACATATTTCTGTCAAAACAGAATTATTTTTTGGTACCTTCATTCATGGCTTCCGGAATTTAGGGCTTTGGAGAAAGTTGGAATTTTTGTAATCAGAGACCACGGCTGAATGCTACTCATCAAAATAAAAATTTAGAGACCAAGATCGGAATTTTTGGTTGGGTAGAAGGCCGAGCTTGATCAGACCCTAGTTCGGGACTTTGATCAGGAAAGTGGAAAATTAGGGCTTCTGTAAAAATGGGAATTTTTGAAATCTGTGACCACGGCTGGAAGCTCCTCAGAAAAATAGAAGCTTAGAGATTTGGATCAAACTTTTTGATTGGGTAGAAGAGTGGGATTCATCAAACCCCAGTTCAGGGTCACGTCTAGTGAATCCGGAAGTTTCAAAGGCAAAATTGAGGAGTGAAACTTTGCAGTTTTCAAATTCTAAATAGACCAGTTTGATCAACTCATCAAGGCGCATATTTCTATCCTTTCGGAAGTTTAAAATTCAAAGTTTGAATTTTTGGGGTTTCTCTGACAAACCCATATCCAGCTCCAGTTCCAGTTCTTGCAAATCAAGTGGATTGGGTTAATCCTAGAAGAAGATGGATTGGTCACCTGCATAAGTGAAGAAGTTCCTGTCTCAGAGGGAGATGAGGATAAGGCCTTACATAAGAAGATTACAAGTGATCTCGACAGGTATGACTCATCAAGGTATGTTTCAATATTTGTTCATGATTATGTTTATGGTATGTTTGTCTTCATGTTATTACGGTTAGTAAAATCTTGATTTTAGATTTGTCGTATCACCTTAACAAAATTTTGAATGCATGATAGAAGCTATTCATTGGTTAGGGTGTTGACACTTATGATTGTACTAATGCATTATGGTGTTGTATGAGGTTTATGTTGTCTACTAACATAAAAAGGTACACCAAGAAAGACAAATCATGTTCTACTTCAAGAACATATGATCATGGTGACATGAAGACAAGGATTTATCCATTGTCATGGATTACATAGAAGATCTACTTTCGAGGTATGTATAACTTGTTTCTACAATGGTTAACTTATGAGACATGCAGGTTACTAGCACAAGTCATTGAAGAGAACCAGAAGACATTATGTGGGTATGTTAGACATAAATAGCTAGCATGCTAATCCAGGTATGTTTTTCCTATATCAAGCTAGAATCCTACCTTGTGTTAGGATCTTATACTAATGTGTTGTTGATAATGATTATTCACGAAGAGTCATAGGTTTGATTAATCACAGGTTTTATGCATATTATATCTCTTATCTTGATTGATGATTCAACTAACCCGAAGAGTCATAGGTTTGAGTAATTACAGGTTTAGACATGTTATGTTTCTTATGATTTGACTAACCATAAGAATCCTACATAAACCTTGAATGCTAATGCTTATTATTTTCTGTTTGAAATGATCATGACTATACATGCTTAAGATTATTGTGTTTTAATAGTATACTAATGAATGTATGATTTTATATGAGTTCACAAGGATAACACAATCATGATACTAATAAGCATGCATAGGGACCAAGGATGAATGTAAGTTCAAGGACAGGTAATCCAGGAAGCAAAGATCAAGAGGGAGCACACTCCAGTTGTTCCTGCAAGAGATCAAAGGAACACACTTCAGTAGTTTCTGCAAGGATGCAGATATTCAGAGGGAGTTGACCATATTTCCACAATAGAAAGGTGTAGAAGAAGCTACTTCAGATTAGGACTCCAGCAACTCCTGCAAGGAGGCGAACACTCAGAGGGAGTCCACCCAACAAGCAAAGATAAGCATTTTAATTATCATTTCTTTCATATGTGTTTGTTTAAATAAAATTGTTCAATGATGTATATGCTCATGTTCCTAGACTTAGGTTGTGTATTATGCACATTAGAATAATTGCATTGATGAACATTATACTACTAATATGCATGGGTAAGTAGCCTATGGCACTGTACAACATTCCATCGCTACTTATCTAGAATGAAGCCTCTTTGCTGACATGTTGGGAGTTGTGCACACTCTTAACAATGTTCTGGTAGAGATTGGAAGGCATCTAGAAAGTTACGGGATATGGATAAATGTTGTATTGAAGCATTGGCTAAGATAATTGCATGACTGTATGACATATTTCTTTATGTGTAAGAATTTGTTCTGAAAATTATGAGATGTTTCTAATCATGCAATTTAACCTGTTTTGTAGGAAAGACCGTATATCTTCACCTACAAAAGGACTACAACATTTGTTCCAGCAACAAAGATATATATATTGAAAATATTGAAGGTATCGAAGTTCCCAGGATCTGGGATGAAGAAATGGAATGCCATGATCCGTCGATCATGAAGAATGATGTTTGGGATGTAGTCCCAAGACCTGAAGGGAAGTTTGTTATGACTTCCATATGGATCTATCAAGATCAAGCATGCTGCAGATGGCAGCATAGAGAAATATGAAAGTGATGAAATAGAAGATACACTAGATGGATTTCAAGACAGCTTTCTTGAATAGTTGTATGTGGATAACCTGTTTGTTACAGGTGAAGATAGATTGATTGCCGACATGCAGCGGAAGCTTACTACCGAGTTCGAGATGAAGAACTTGGGGTTGATGCACTATTTGTTTTTGGCATGGAGGTGTGGCAGAGTGATGGAATCTTCCTTGGACAAGGGAAGTATGCAGTAGATATCCTGAAGAGGTTCGAGATGATGGACTACAAGGATATGGCCACACCTATGGCATCGAACCTGAAGCGCCTGTGTGATGCTTCATCTGAGCCGATTTATATCACTATGTATTGTCAGATGATTGGGTCCTTGATGTACCTGACGAACACGAGACCAGACATTTGCTTTGCTGTGAACCCATTGAGCCAGTTCCTGACGGATCTGAGGAGTGTTCACCAGGTTGTTGTAAAGCATGTTCTGAGGTACCTAAAGGGTACAGTGGATTATGGGCTCAAGTATGAGGCGAATCAAAAGTTTAACCTGCAGGGTTATGTTGATTCAGATTGGGCTGGCAGTGTTGCAGACAGGAAGAGCACATCTGGGGGTTGCTTCAGTATGGGATCAGGTGTGATCTCATGGTTTAGCAGGAAGCAGTCCTGCGTGGCACTGAGTACAGCTGAGGCAGAGTATGTTGCAGCCTATTCAGCTGGTTGTGAGGCAGTATGGCTACGGAAGCTACTGTCTGAGTTATTTGATCTCCTGTTGGATGCTACTGGTATCTTCTGTGATAACCAGAGTTGTGTGAACCCAGTGTTTCATGACAGGTCGAAACACATAGAGATCAAATATCACTATATCAGGGATATGGTGCAGAGAGGAGCTGTGAAGCTTCTGTATGTTGCGACGGACGAGCAGATTACAGATGTGTTGACGAAGCCACTAGCCAGAGTGAAGTTCGAGTACCTCAGAGAGAGGCTTGGCGTTCTTCAGATCGAGGACACTTCGAGGAAGAAGTGATGGACACATTTGCTGAAGCCATTCCAAGCATGTTGGAAGGAGGATCCTTCACATGGCTGTGGATGTAAGCGCTGGATAATGGACATCAGGATGATGTTCTGGTTTCTGCTTGGATATGATCAGTTGGATCATTTATGTATGTATGCATCATGTTGGATGCTGGATATGATCAGTTGGATCATGTGTATGTATTTTGTATATGCATCATGTTGGATGCTTGGACCATGTATTTGTATATGTATCAGGTGGATACATTGTATGATCAGGTGGATCATGTATGGTGATATGTATCATGTATCTGGTGGATACATTGTATGATCAGGAGGATCATGTATGATGATATGTATCAGGTAGATACTTGGTATGCATCAGGTGGATGCATTGATGATCAGGTGGATCATGCAGCAGGATGTTGCAGTGATGATCAAGATGATCATGGATGATGAGCTTCAGGATGTTGCTCCAGATGACATGCAACAGGACGTTGCAGTGATGATGATCAGGATGATCATGGATGATGAGCTTCAGGATGTTGCTCCAGATGACATGCAACAGGACGTTGCAGTGATGATGATCAGGATGATCATGAGTACATCAGGATGATGTATGGTGAGTATCAGGTTGATACTCTGTGGCCGTGGATCAGGTTGTGCAGATGAGCATGTCTGGGAGATCCTATAGGTCGGAGTTGTGTACCTGTAACAGCCTGGGATGATCTTTCGAGACATTGCTCTGGGAGGACATGTAATTTGTGCCCTGGGAGATTTCAGGTCGGAGTTGTGTACCCGTAACATCCTGAGATGCTCTTGCGAGGTTTTGTCCTAGGGCCTGTAATTTGGGCCCTGGGAGATTTCAGGTCGGAGTTGTGTACCCGTAACATCTTGAGATGCTCTTTCGAGGTTTTTCCATGACCACATGTAATTTGTGCCCTGGGAGATTTCAGGTCGGAGTTGTGTACCCGTAACATCCTGAGATGCTCCTGCTAGGTTTTGTGGTGGACCACATGTAATTTGTGCCCTGGGAGATTTCAGGTCGGAGTTGTGTACCCGTAACATCCTGAGATGATCTTTCAAGGTTTTGTGGTGGGGTCACATGTAATAGTGCCCTGGGAGATCCTACAGGTTGGAGTTGTGTACCCGTAACACCCTGGGATGCTCTTTCGAGGTTTTGTGACGCACGTAATAAGTCCTGAGGATTCCACAGTATGGCCAGTGATGACGAAGACCTGCAGGTGGTGGGCCTACATCCAGTATGAAAAAGGACTAGCTCTGTAGAACTTCCTATGACAAGTAGATTCAGAGATTGATTGAGATAGCAGCAGCAATGACGATGATGATGACTCGATGACGATTATCCAGTGACGATGATCCAGAGAAGATGACTTGTGCTAGAAGAACTGTGCTGAGAAATACCTTCCTAGTTAAGAGGGAGTGTTGATGTATATGTAACTTCGGAATGTATTTCACATATATGTATATTGTATTCATATAGAGATGGTATTATTCCTCTATAAGGAAGTGTCGTCATTTATATTGTAAGTTTCGTAACTTATACTTGATGGGTTATTAGACCACCTTGTTGGGGTCGGCCCTGTATAAGTCATGTGGGTCAAAAGGTTATTAGACCACCCTATTGGGGGTCGGCCATGTGGGTCAAAGGGTTATTAGACCACCCTATTGGGGGTCGGCCCACTCAGCATTATGTTATGTGCTTAAGTTCGAGCCTACATGAGTTAGGTAAAAAGGCAAGTCAAGTCAAGTATAAATAGAGTGCGGGAGGCACTCTATTTACTCACTCACTTCTCACTCATGCACTAAAGGAGGAGTGGCGCACTTATGGAGGAGGAGGATCTGCTGCTAGGTTATGTCTATCTCTTATGGTTGGTTGTATCATTGCTCTATCTATCTCTGAGGAAGTTATTGGGGTTTTTCACCTTTATGGTTTTCCCCAAGTAAATCTTTGTGTCTCTTGTGTGCTTGCATTATTGTCTCCATGATTGATATGCTGTAGATATGCTGTACATGTTGTTCTCTTAGTTAAGATCCTAGATCAGATTGAAGTAAATTCTGAAAATTTAATAAGAGCCACAACGCCGAATGCCAAGGAAACAATAACTCTGTGAACATAGTGGAGGTAGGGTTAGATCCCAAAAACCAAAACCCTTGCTATATCAACGGTGGAGATCATCGAAGGGTTTTCATGTAAACCCAAGCAACAACCATTTTAAATGACCCATCATTACCATAGCCACCGAGGAAGATAGCTCAGATAACTCTCGAACCAAAACCCTTACAGCTCATCACGAGGTATGAAACATCACCACACTATCACGTGCATAGCACCATGACATTGTCCATGAAGACATTCCACTATCTCGATAGTTGGGAGAATTAAATGCCATGGGAAGCCAAAGTGCCTACCAGCACGAACCCTACATAGTGTTAATATCACATATTTCATACAATGTATCGTGTTATTGGTAAAACGTACCATTTGATTTTGTATTAACACCTTGTTGTAAGTCAAGGTGGTGTCGAATGCATTGCTAGGAAATCACAATGTCAAATAGGGGCACATAGATGCGCACACACGTTACCATATAGTTATTATTCATAGTACTTTGTATAGGATTTGCCACATGCATATTTCATATAGTATAAAAATTAAATAAGAAATTACATATAGTTGATAGGTTAACATTTGACTATGAATTGCCATAGTTCATAAGTTAGCAAATGACTATGATATGATTTGCAATAATTCCTAGATTAGAACATAATCAAATCTTGCATGTAATTCCTAGGCTCTAATTTATATATAAGAATTGTTTATCGACATTGCATTTTAATTGCATTTAGCCATCACTTATAAACATTGGTTATTCTCATACTTTGAATCAATTAGCAACTCACGATAACAATATATATAAAGTTAAACTATGGTTTATGGATCCCATTCAATTGTTTGAACAAATCAATAATAGGTTAGTACAGGGTTTATGAATAATACAGTTGTTATACTTCTGTTTGACAAAACTAGGCTAACTTAAGATCTCACCAATAGCACTTACGACATTATGTCTCATAAATCATTAAGACTTGGGAGACACGGAAACTGTTTAGAACTCTTCGGTCACATGTCGTAAACACTATACCTGTAATCTGTGAAAATGATGATTTCAAATGCTTTAGCATGAATGCTAAGTAAGACTCGGGCCATCCGTAGGACCCCTTCATCATCAACAGAAGAAACAATAGTTAACACATATAAACATATATCTTTAGATCAGCAACAAAGAATTGTGAAAGTATAGTTCAATAAGTTAAACATCGAAATGAAGATATTAGTTATCTAGTCGCAACATTTCACTTACAACTAACAACAACATTTAGTATAGCAAGCCAACATTTAAACATTTATTATATTTCCGCACAGTTAGTTTATGCATTAAAAGCTATATAGAAAAATTTTAAATTTTTGTGAAATTTGGGATGTTATAGTTTCCTCTTTGATTTGAAAGGGTTGAATATGTGTGTCGGAAGGATCAATGGAAGGGGTCGACCAGACAGAGGGGTCTCCATTGGAAACCATGTAAATTGTGTTAATATCTTCCGAGGAGGAAGATGGTGGGGGATGAATTTCCTCAATGAGAGGAGGGGATGTCTCTAGGTCGGCATTACTCAATTCGTATAGAGCTGCTCTATAATCTAGAATATCAGGGCAATGATGTGAGTAATGGCCGTAAATGCCGCATATCGCACAAGGGTGAATGGTACGCAGCGATTTATCGCGAGGCTGAGGGGGCAGTTCAAGTTTGACAACTGGAATGTTAGCATCATCATCCAACGTTTGCATGTGTTCTTGAAGTGCCGGTAATTGTGGACATTGATGGGTAGCATGTCCTATATCGTCACACAAAGAGCACTTAGGGGGAACATAGATTTTTGGTGGATTCTTCGCCAACTTTGGAGTTGTTGGTGGGGTGCGGGTGGTGGTTCTAGTGGTGTAGGTTTGTGGTCCTCTGCCCCCATTATAGTGGAGTTGAGGGGGAGCATTACTAGATGTTGATGCAGTGGCCCATGTTGGAGGTGGCTGGTTCTGGATGTTTGCTACACCAGGGGGTGGACGGTTAGAAGTATTGATGGGTTGCACCGGTTGTAAAATGACATTTGATGTCGGGGAAGGGGTTGGGGCAGGTAGGTACCACATAGGTAGTCCTAATGTTAATCCTGAGAGATTAAGTGTAGCCATGACTGGTGTGCTAATGGTGCCTAAAGGGAAAAAAAATGGGATAGTATAAATTGGTGTGGCTCATACGTGAGTTGGAACTAAGGGTGGTTGCAGGAGTAAAGGGGGTTGTTGGTTTGGTACCTGTGTGTTATGGGAGAGGGTGCACAAATCAGATATCTCTATTATCTTGAAAGGGGGTGGGATGGATTGGAATGTGGAAGTCATAGGTGATTCCGAGTATAATACAGGTCTGACTGTGGAGACAAATGATGTAGGTGCGTTCTGAATTGGTTGTTCAATCATAGGGAGAAAATTTTTAGGTACAGCGGGGGCATATTGGTTTCGATGCATTTGGAGATTCATGTTCGACGATGACATCATAAGGAGATGATGAGTACTTGAATCCATCAGTTGGTTTGTGTGTGCAGCGTATGTGATTTGCTGTTGTGGTGCTGTGGTTCCTTGAGGAGGATCCAATGGACGAGTGTTCACCACTCCTTATGTGGGAAAAGGATTCTGTAGCACCATGGGTTGTGGTTGAGGAGGTGGAATTGGTTGTGCCGCGTGCCCTTGGCATTGGGCGTCATCAGTGCACAGTTGGGGCGCTTGCTCCAAATGGGGACAAGTGTGTGTGTAATGGCCGTATACTATGCATATGGAACATGGGTGGTTTGTCCGTAAATTGGAGTTCTTACCCTGTTTTGGTGGTCGATCGGGGTTTTGGTTGGTGGGGGTAGCATTGTTGTTGTTTAGAGGATAAGTCTGAGCGACTAGAGGTTGTGGTGTAGTAAGCGCTGCCTATGGTGGGTAATAAGCTGCTGGGGCTTGTGAGTGAACAGGAGCATGTGTGGCTTGCTGATGGTAATACATAGGGGGTGAAACCAGAGGTGGATAGGATGAAGGTGCATGACCTTAACAATGTGGTGGACATGAGGGTCCATGAGTGTGGTGGGGGTGGGCCATGGGAGCATACAAAGTTGTAGCTTCGGAGTAAGATGTGGCCCACAAAAGATCGGGGCCAGTATTATTGCGCATAATGGAAAAGCATTGGTTCTGGGATGCAACTTGTCCAATGATGCCTTTAGCGACGTGGGATTCCCCCAGCATGTTAGTCCAGGAGGAATTGCCACAGGGAGCATCAGGTAAAATGGCATACAAGTAGCCACACTAGGCGTAGATCAGATCAAATTGCTGAGATTTTAAAATGGCTTCTTATTCCGACTAGGGTCGTTCAGAAGCTACATACTTGGCTATGAGTGGAAGGATGGATTTCAGGAACCAATCCAGGAAGATATGGTCATCTAGCTTGATCTTGCAGAGACTACGGTGCTTATGCCACTCATGGATATGATCTGTGATATGGGTGGCCATATTCTGTCTACAAGACAGTAGGATTTCTACTCCTGCATCATAGAGGATGGGTAGTTGAATGAACTATAAGAAAGTTGAGGTGAGGGATGTAAACATGGGGTGTGTTCCATGTGGCTACTCAATATACCATTTGGCTGTTGAGCCAGTGAAAGTTCTTTGTAAAAGTCGGAGTCAAATAGAATCATCGACTATAGAGTTTGAGGAACACCATAGGTGAAATGACATAACGTGATTTTGTGGGTCTTCTCCAACATTCCCTTCAAACTTTGGAATGTCTGAGGGGAGTTTTGTGGGCATGGGGGGCCAAGTAGGGTCATGTCTGATGGGGTCATTTGTTAACCTTGCCAAGTCTGGTAAATTAAGACTAGCCATAAATGGAAGACTGGCGGAGGGGTGTGACATGGTTGCTGAGGCATAAGTGCTAGTGGTAGCATTATGGGTTGAGCCACTGCCCTCAAGGGGGGTATTAGTTGTAAAAGGGATGTGCCCTCCACCTAAATATATGTGGGAGGGGCCAGAGCCCCCAAGTGCAACATGAGTTACAGATGGGTTAGGAATGGTTCCAGTAATTACTGGGATCTGAGTAGTGGCGGTGATGGTAGGTGTAGGTCCCATATTGAGCATACCTAAGGTGCATGTAGGTCCCATGTTGGGCATACCGAAAGGAGGTGTGGTAGTTGTGGCTACTGTGGTAGCCATTGTGGTGGCGGGGGTGGTTGATGTTCCACCAACAGTCCCTGTGAAGAAAGGGTCAAAATCCGTACCAGCCATGTGTCAAGTGGGTGTAGTGTAGATGGGATTTTTGGATTCTTCCTCAGAGTCATATGTGAAATGAGGTGCGTCAGAATCAGATGATGGGGCTCTATGTCGATGATGTGTGGAGTCGAGTGAAAAAGCTCTACGTATATGACGTGTGGTGTCAAGTGAACCAAACTGAGGGGGTTCGCCCCTGAAACGCCATGAACATCTCGGGGACTCAATGGTGACAGTTGTTTATTAAAACTAATGGGTGGTGGTGAGTGGAAAAAACTCGAAAAACCCTAGTGCAACCGTGTGTGTAGAAGGGGAGTGCAAAAAATAATGGCACTCAGGCCAACAACCAAACTCGAAACACTTACTATAACAGTTGTGCTATAGTAAGTGGAGTAATAAAAAAAGTGGTCAAAATACCAACATGCAAATGGATCCTAAAAATATAAAAAGGTGGACTCATTGACCAAGGGGAGGAAATAGAGCATGCAACCACCTAACTAAAAAGTAGTATGACTCAACAAGACATATCCTCTGCAAGGTGACGAAATCCAAGTCAGACAATATGAATTGTAGAACCAAAGGCTAGATATCCCCCTACCGTGAGGGACACTGGGTAGACAATCCTAGAAGATAGGCCACTAAGATACCCCATTCATGACACATCCAGAAAGGTGAATCTACAGCTCTTGTTGTATCACCGTTGCACTCCCACAAGGGTGGTACAATGAGAACAACGAGTAGGTGTCCTTTGGTGACTGATGATTGCGGTAGTCCACTCAGGCCTCCGAAACCAGTCTGGCTACTTCGACCCTCCTAAGGGAGAGGTCTTTGTGACAAATAACCGTGCCAACAAGTACTAGGGGATTTTGGTACCCTAAATGTCTACCACTATGTCTCAAAATGAAAGTGAGTGAGGGGTGTTATTTGGATACTTATCCCCGCAGGCCTACCTAACTACAATATTCTTTTGGTGTTCCCCAAATGGGGTTAGAATGTTGGTTGAGTTAAGAGAATTTTTAAGGCTCACTTGGATTTATTGTGACAAATTGTGTGATGGTGTGGTTATGTACTTAAACAAAGATGCCTCGCTTGGGAGAAAAATTCACAAATGAAAATAAGGATTTCAACTTGCAAAGTAGACAACAATGTAAATATGGAAAATGATTTAAATGTAAATTCTTTTGATAACCTTTTCAAAAATATGTATTTTTCAAAATGTTTGAGGTAAAGCAAATATCATAAAAATGAGTAAATCTCTAACATCCCACTTGGGTGAAAAATGAAGCAACTTAAAATTATGATTTTAACTTGCAAAACATGAGATTTTTAACTGAAAAAATGCTTCACAACTTTTTCTTTCAATAAACTGAATTTTTTTTAAATGAGGTAGTAAAGCAAGTATCAGAAAAGTGCAGCTAGCAAAATGGGCGCAAGTAAATAATCCTACTAAAAATATCATGAAAGAGATAGCAATGCATGCAGACAGGAGTCTATCAAGTGCTACAACAAGCCAAAAGTTAGGAAAAGTGCTATGAGCATAAAATATAGTACGAGAGGGCCGACTATAATGGGTGGAGGATGAACTGAAATGATAAATAACACTAAAATAAAAAATTAGAGAAACTTCTATGAAAAATTTCTTAAATCTAATAGCATATTTGGATTCCTTGTTCGAAAACACCCAATTTAAAAAAAACAATCGTCTCAAACGGAGTTCAAGACAGGGAGATATGGTCGTTTGAAAGTTGAGTCGCACTATCAGGTAATGCAGATCGCGGCTTTCGAGCTAAAAGCCGTGATGTGAATCATAGCGATATGGGGAAAACCCACGATGCAGATCATGGTTATCGAGCTTAAACCCGTGATGCAGATCGTAGAAAAGTGGCTAAAAGCCATGATGTGGATCATTGAAAGAAGGATAAATGCCGTGATGTGAATCGCGGCTATGGGTGCCGAAAGCCGCGATGTGACGGACGAAAAACGTCGCCGAAAAACGAACCCAAAAATTGAAATTCTGGGTTGTTTAAGCTGTAGAAAAGGCCAATGGCTAGGGCAGCAAACAAGGGGCTGACTAGTATGGCAGATCTACAACATTAAATGGAAAAAACAACTAAAATATAGATCTAAATCAAAGATTCAAAGAAAACCAGTGGAGTCGCCAAAAACTGTTGCCTGGGATTTCTCCCAAGCTAGTGCTAAAGAGCACCTGCTAACTTGTAGCAGCAGTTGCAATGTAAAAGTAAAAACAAATGTAAATAATAGTAAATCTGATGTAACATGTGCAAGGAAATAAAAACTAGATTTAAGAACAATAAACAATGAGATCCATAAGATAAACAAGAAATAATGAATTTGAAAATTTTCTATTGATGGGCAAGCAATGGCTTGCAAAATAATACCTCAATGGTGAGGATTGTTGAGTTGGGGCAGCTGCAATGTTGAGATGCTCCAATTTTCCAATGGTTTCTTTTCTCCAAGATGCTGCAATGGTTGGGAAAAAGCTCAAGAGGGATTTTGGCAGCGTGAGGATAGGATGAATATGGAGTGAATAGTGAGGAGCCCCTATCACCTTTTTATAGTTTTTTGCTGATGGGAAATACAACCATGGTTTGAAGAAACCAATGGTATTGCTAAAATGGTTTAGGTCTCTTTTTTCCTCTTTTTCCTTTTTTGAATAGTATTCCCTTTTAATTGATTTTTGGGAAATTTTGACCCTTTTTTAGGGATTTTTGTGTTTTTTGAGGAAAAATACATATTTTGAGGGGGAAAAGGTGTATTATGGTCTTTTTGGTGACCTTTTGAAGGTTTTAGAGGCAAAAATGGTAGGAACAATGGACAAAAGGGTCATGTGCATAGGGAAATGAGCTAATGAGCACTTTTTGGGTGTTAACAATGTCCTTCATCCCACGCCAAAAGTGTTGCTTCCATGCTGCGGTTATCATTTTCTGATATCTTGGGTGACCAGAATGTGGCTTTTGGTGTATTTCTCCCAACACAAGTTCCTTCAATTCTGCACAGTTTGGAATGTACAGTCTGGCATATTGGTACATAAGGACATCATCTTCTCCAATCCGATATCCTGCACACTTGTTATCCACAATGCCCTGCTAGAACTTGTCTTTGATTTGTAGGTAAGCTTCATCATCAACTTGAACTTCAATGATCCTTTCCTTCAAATCCAGTTTACAAACACTCATTGCTGCAACATGAAATTTCCTACTAAGCGCATCAACAACCTTATTCTCCTTTCCTTTGACATGCTTAATCTCCAAATCAAACTCACAGAGAAATTCCATCAATCTAGTTTGTTTGGCATTTAGATTTGATTGGTCAAAGAAATATTTTAAACTCATGTGATCCATCCTGAGTTCAAATCTTCTTCCCAAAATATAATGCCTCCATTTCTTGAGAGCATGCACTATGGCTACTAGCTCTAAGTCATGTGTGGCATAGTTCCTTTCATGATATTTCAGCTTCCTTGACTCACATCCAATTACAAATACTTCTTGCATGAGTACTCCACCCAGTCCTTCCATGCAAGCATCTGTGCACACCACAAAGTCTTTATTTGGATATGTAATCTTTATAACAAGAGCACTGGTAAGTAATTCTTTTAACTTCTGGAAACTACTTTCGCACTTCTCAGACCATATAAATTTGAATTCCTTCCTTTGTAATGATGTAATTGGGTGAGTTATCTTGGATAAACTTTCAATGAACCTTTTGTAGTAACCTGCAAGGCCCATAAAAGATGTTACATCTGCAACATTTCTCAGGGTAGGCCAATCCATTATGGCCTCAATCTTCTCTGGGTATACTGCAATACCTTCTTCTGAAATAATATGTCCCAAATACTATACCTTCTGCTAATAAAAGTCACACTTGCTTAGTTTTTCATACAACTAGTGTTCTCTAAACCTTGTAGTACCATTCTCAAATGTTTAGTATGCTCTTCTTCATTCTTTGAATACACCAGAATGTCATCCAAGAATACAATAAAAAACTTATCCAATATTTTGTTGAAGATAATGTTCATAAGACACATGAAAGTAGCAGGTGCACTGGTGAGACCAAATGGCACCACAGTGAACTCATAGTGTCCATATCTAGTTCGGAAAGTTGTTTTGTGAATGTCTTCATCCTTTATCCTCACTTGATGGTAGCTAGACCTCAAGTCAATCTTGGAAAATACTTTAGCTTCCTTCATCTGGTCAAACAAGTCATCAATTCTTGGCAATGGATACTTGTTCTTGATTGTTACCTTGTTTAGCTGCCTGTAATATATACATAGCCTTAAAGTCCCATCCTTCTTTTTAACAAACAACATAGGTGCACCCCAAGGAGATACACTAGGTCTAATATACTCATTCTCCATTAATTCTTGCAGCTGCATTTTTATTTCTATCAGCTCAGGTGTGCTCATTCTATAAGGGGATTTGGAGCTCGGTGATGATCCTGGAACAAGGTTAATGGAGAAATCAATGTCTCTCTCGGGTGGTAGTCCCAACACTTCATCTGGAAATACATCCTGGAATTCCTGTAATAGCTGAAAGTATTCTAACTTTGTCCCTTTATCTTCTACTGAATTTGATATATGCACGACATATAATTGAAATCCCTTTTTATAGAACTTTCTCAGCTATAAGGTTGAAATATGTCTTACTGAAACTTGTTTTGGAATTCCTTTAACCAACCTTGGTCTTCCTTCATCATCAATAAACTCAAGTACCTTCTTGTAGCAATCAATCTTGGATCTATGCTTCTCCAACCAATCCATGCCTATTAAGGCATCATAATATCCTAAGGGTAGTACATTCAAGTTTACCTTGGTGGGAATTCCATTAAGCTCTACAGAACATTCCACCACTACTTCACTCACCTTTCTCTTGGTCCTAGTGGATAGTTGGACTAACCAAGACTTATTATGTTTCACTTTACCAAGTGAACAACTTTCAACCAATTTAAGGGACACATAACTATGAGTGGATCCTGGATCAATTAAAATAGAAATAGATTGCTTAGCAATATTACCTTCAACTTCTACCGCTGTTGATTGGTGGTCTACCTGGTGATCATCCAATGCTGCATAGATTCGAGGTGTGGTTCTGGCCATATCTTCTACTATGTTTGCTTCTCCCAAGTTCTGCAAGCTTCAGGGATTCCCTCTTCGATTTGGGAAATATCTAATCATGTGGTTGTCTCCACATCCACAACACTGAAGTGGTCCTTTTGATGTTTTTTCTGTTATTAAAGTGGGTTTGAATCCACTTCTTGCTGGTTGTCCTTGCGGAAAGTTTCTAGGTTTATTCTTGAAAGGTTGTTTGAAGCCACTTCTCCTTGGTTCGAATCCTCCCTTGGGATTTCCTTTCCATGCTGGTTGAGTATCTGTCCTTCCTTTATTCTTATCATGAAAGAGAATGGCCATTCTAATGGATTCATCCAAACTTGGTGGATGGATGAACTCAATCCTATCCCTGTACTTCTGTGGTAGGCTTCCAAGGAAACATTGAATCTTCACCCTTTCATTCTTGATGTAGTCTACATACCTTAACAATTCCAAGAATTTATGAACATGTTCTTCCATGGAATTTTTCCCCAACCTGAGTTCATTGAACTCCTTTCTCTTGTTGTCATAATACCTAGATGATAGGTATTTCTCCTGGAAGTATCTTTTAAACCACTCCCATCTGGTCCTCCTTTCACTGGTTCTCTTCACTTTCATGAGGTGTTCCCACCAAATGGAAGCTTTTCCATTCAAATTGTAAATGGAAACTCTAGTCTTTTCACTTTCTGAATAATCATGCATTTTGAAGTACTTTTTCATTCCAAGTACCATGCCTCTACCTCTTGTCCTATCTTGCTCTCTCCATCAAAGGCAGGAGGTCTTGCTTTCCAAAATTCTCCTTGTGGGATCCCTCTGGACTTCCTTCCTCTCTCAGTCCTGTTTCCAGTGTACCTTGGACTTCTTTGAGAGTCCCTGGAGTGTTCTGATCTACTGGAAGGACATCCTGAAGAGGATGTTCTGTGCCTTCTGCTCACAGCACCCCTTATATGGCTTGGAGTCATCTTCCTAGAACGACCTCTAGAATGGATAACTGCATTCCTTTAATCTCATCCCATATTTCTTGGATTGGACCTCATGTTTACTTTCTTATGTATGTCAGTGACGCTCTGCAGAATAGCTACATTGAGCTGGTACTACTCTTCTTGAGCCTTTATCAACCTCTCATTAAAGCTTACCATGGTCTCAACCAAGTCCTGGGGAGTCACCCACTCCCTTCTTCCATTAGACATTGTTTCAACATGCTCTTCCTGCACGTTTTCCCCAAGCACGTCCTCTTCATGCTCGTATGGATCTTGTGCATCATTAACGATCACCATTCTTGCCTTCTAACACACGGCCTTGCAATATGCTTCAACTATACTCGCTGCAATCATTGTGCATGATATAAATGTTTATTAGACAACATAGGACTTGAAACATGCATACAATTTGGAAATTACTCGTTAAATAGTTAATAATCAAGAGTTATGTTAGGTTAAAACAATTCCATGGGCATTTCCTTGCATGCGATTTCTTCCATGGTTCATTCCTAACAGCCCCAGTGTTGTAACCTTGCTCTGATACCACTCTGTAACATCCCCAGACCTCCCTTATGGCCTTTAGAGGCCACCAAAGGTCCTACATTACTTTTTTTCTTCTTCTTTACTTCCAAAATGACACACAGCTACAATGGGATCGGATCCACAATTCACCATTGCAATCCACAGTTCGCATTCCCCAATCCGCACTTGCGAAATCCACAATCTGCCTTCCACAATTGTGATCCACAATCCACATTGCACAATCCGTAATCCACAATCTGCATTGCAGGATTCAAAAATGTAGAGCTGCAAATTACCGTTCCAAATAGTCTTCCACAATCCACCTTTCGCAATTGCAATCCACAATCCACATTGCACAATCCGCAATTCACAATTTGAAATCCGCATTGTGAGATTCAGAAATGCGGAGCTGCAAGTTACCATTTCAAACAACCTTCTACAATCCACCTTCCGTAATTGCGATCCGCAACCCACATTATGCAATCCGCAATCCACAATTTGCATTGCGGGATTCAGAAATGCGGAACTGCAAGTCGCCGTTCCAAACAACCTTCCACAATCCGCAATCCACATTGCGGATGCGGGAATGCGGAAATCCAACTTCTCCGCCAAATAACCTTTCGCAATCTGCAATCGGCAGTGTGGATGCGGAAATGCAGAAATCCAACTTCTCTTCCAAATGTCCTTCCGCAATCCACAATCCATATTGCAGATGCAGAAATGGTCATGCTCAAGACCCTTACTCCGACAAGTTTCCAAGCAACTTCCAAGGGCCATAACTTCCTCATCCCGAGTCCAAATGAGGCAATTTTGGTACCGTTGGAAAGATCTTGGAGAGATCTATCAGGTGGTGCAATCCCCTACCCAACTTAGGTGTATAACTTCCTCATTTTATCCTCTGAATTTTTTTCTCTATAAACCTTCTAAGGCACCTTCCAACCTTTAAGAGGTCTCTACCTGTTTCCTACCATAACCCATCTTTCCTATGATTCACAGCGTGGTCTAATAATACCACACGCCACATAACCATCCCCATGACTAACTGAAGTTAAGCAATCCAATACAAGGTTAACCATCTCATAAAAAAATACATATAATAAAATAAGTTAAGTCTAACCAAACATCTAACACATGTAAGATTAGAAATGCTTTAAATTCATGCCACTGGATGAAGCATTCACCCAACACTCATCCTTCCACTCAGGATTACACATGGTCTACCTCTTGCTCACATTCATAACATTCATTCAACAGCTTAAGCAAAACAACATAATAAAAATGCATTAAATAAAATCATTCATTCCACATAACACTTATCTTTGTATCTTGAAGTTGCCCCATGACTGGCTAAGTGAGAGCAACGTTCCACCCAACCTTAGGTCTCTGTCCAGCCTATACTCTTTCAGCTGAGAGACCACCCTCGAGATGGGCTATGTATCCACTAAGGAGGGCTAGGTAGGATCTCTAACAGTAAAGGTCCATTTTGTTGCTAAGCCAACCTATAGCTAGGTTTATCAAGCAATCCAGAAACATACTCATGTTAAGCCACCCTACATTTGGGTTTATCAAGCATCCACATGCTAAGACAACCTACAGTTGGTTTTATTAAGCATATAGGGAAACAAGGAGGATATTTCTAAGCCACTAAGCTCAACCACATAGCTACAAACATCTCAATCACTTAGCAGATAAGGAACCCACATTATCCACCTCACCCAACACAAGGAAGGCCCTCTTCTCTACTACACAGTCCCTCAAGGCCCCTTCCCTTCCAGTTCTATTCAGGGTAGGCATAAGAAGTTCTGAATGCTAGTTCTAGGAGATCAAAGTCTTCACCAATTTTATCAAGCATTCCAACCTTAACCCCCATATTTTACATATGCTAAATAGGCTGGTTCATTCCAGCTTTGCAAACTAAACTTTGTCTCGCAACTAGTCTCTCTGCTCATGGATTTTCAGGTTCCACACAACTTCGTCAAGCTATTCACACCCTATAGTCCACCTTCAAACTCGTCTTCAGGGTTCTACTCAAGATCACGCATACACGCAGGATTCCTATGGCATTCAGATCCCTTACTTCGGCTCACATCGGAGGTCTCGTCTTCCTTCCTTCCGGATTTCCCCACCAACAGAATGAATGAACCGCCAAACAAACAACGAATGAAAAACCAAATGAAGGAACTTCATACTCAGATATCAACGTCATTTTTATATCCTATGAATATCCTCCACCGACTTTCGTTCTCCACATTCTGTAACCAAATCTGTACCCGTACATGGAATCAAATCGGTAACTCCTGCCGAAGTGGCAGCATTGGTCACCATCCCATGACTCCCTCACCTCTCCCTAGTGGATACCTTCTCCCCCTTCTCATTAGCTGCCCCACTTAGCCAGTTCTGGGTATTTCATTGCAATATCAAACATTTACATCAATTAAAAAATTTCATGGATTAATAGCACATGCATAGTTTCAGTATCAAATACTTGCCTATGAAAATAAACCTTAATCATCCACTAGTGGGGCCTTGGCCTTGAGCTCCACACTAGGTTCAACACACATTGCACCAACGTAATATTTACATTGAGGCCAATAATTACTAAGCTAGGGTAGGGGTAGTACATTTCTACCTGCAGGTGTTCCTGTGAATTCCTTAACCAGATCAGGATTTGGTCGCATTGGGACGATGTATCGTTTGTTGGACAATACAATAATTTGATTGATGAGTGTGCCATTGAATTCGACATGCACGTTGAAGTAGAAATTTCCGTTGTGGTACCGACTCACAATGAATTGTGCAATGATATCTTTCAACTTGACGAAACTGTTCATTAATGGCGTGTTTATGTAGGGTAACAGGGTACTGATTCATAGTTTTTGTGCTTCATCCCTCCATTTGTCATTTGCTTCTTTACCCCAATCAATAACATCATTCCAAATTATTTTCCATTGTTGTTCGACTACCTTGGCATTGCGGATGAGTTGCAGTCTGGTTTCTAACGATGTAGTTTCTTGTTCGAGCTCTCTTACTTTGGTTGCTATGGACCTGGTTTGAGTTTTATTAGGTGTCATTATTGGAAGGTTCACAGGTTCAAACTGTTTCTAGAATGGTTCGGGTGGCTCCGGGTTCTAAAGTTCAAGTTCTTGGTAGAATAACATCCAAGAGTCCTTGAGCTTAATATTTATAGCGGAGTTGTTTGACACTGGCGAACGCGTAGTAGCTGGCTTCATTGATTGTAGGTTTGGTGAAGGAGTTAATTGTGAGTGACAGGTTGTCGGTCCTTCTGGTGCAGCATTTCGAATTTTCCATTCTGGATGTCAATATTCATGGGAAATTATTTCTATTATTTATTTGTTGGTGATATGTCAGACTATGTCTCTTGGTGTGTTGGTTCAGTCAAGTAATGGTTGGCGAAGTCGAGAATCTCGTTCGACATTTGTTTTTCGGCTTGTGCCTTCTTGTCGATTCTACTCATAGCGTTGATCATACTTCAGACTCTGTTTTATGTAGATTTTCGCATGGCCTTTGTTAGCATTGTCTCTCCAGTCTCTCATCAGGATGCTATTTTACCCAACTTGCTTTGACTGATTGCTTATAATGCTTCATCTTCCAGGTAGTTATAAAAAAAAAAATTTCTTCGTATTTTTATGCTTTGTATCGCTTTAGTCGGGTGTCATTGAAAAGCTTCCTAAATATGCTTCCTTGTAATGTCTTTAGTCGGACTGATCTGTTGGCATTGATTTCTTTGACTACATACGGGCCCATCCATTAAGTGTGCAACGTTTTGGGTTTCCCTTTCACTCGACTATTGTAGAGTAATGCCAATTCTCCAACTGATAAATTCTTGCACTTTAGATTTCTATCATGCCAGGATTTTTGCTGTTGTTTTTGTATTTCATGGTGATGTATAGCTATCTGTTGGTTTTCTTCGATCTTCGATAGTTGGATCAGTCTTTTGTTTCTCATGTGTTCGACATCAACATGTAGCACTTCAGCAATTGTAGGAGCTTGTTATCGAAAGTGAAAAGGGACGACTGCTTTTTGGCCATATAAAAGATTAAATGGGGTCTGGCCGGTCGATCTTTTGTATGTTGTTCTGTAATCCCATAGAATGGTAGGTATATTTTTTTCCAAGTCATACTTTTCAATGTTTCACATCTTCCTTAGTCCTTTAGTTATCATTTTTTTGAAATATTCTACTGCTCCATTCGACTGCGGGTGATAAGATGTACTTATCTGGTGTTCAATTAAGAATTATTTGGTAAGGCTGGAAATTGTTTTACAAACAAAGTGTGTTCCCTGGTCACTTATCAATGTAAGTGGGCATCCAAACCTTGTGATGATATTCTCGTATCTAAACTGGGTAGCCAATTCACTTGAACATGTCTCGACAAGTTCTGCTTCTGCCCATTTGGTCACATATTCAACAGTGGTGATGATGTACCTTGCTCCTGTTCGCCTTCCTAGTATTGGGAATGGTCGAATGAAGTCTATCGGCCATATTTCAAATGTTAATCTTGTATTTATGGGTACAAGGGGAATTTCTGTACTAGGAAGAGTTCATCCCAACCGTTGACATCTGTCGCATTTTCTCACAAATTCTCGACAATCTTTGTGTATTGTTGGCCACCATAGTCCAGATTGCAGGAATTTTCTTGCTATTATGTCGGCCTGAAAGTGTCCTCCCATTGGTCCATAATGTGCTTTAGTAAGGATTCTATGTCTTTCATGCTCAAGTGCACAACATCGTAATACGTCATTAGGTCCAAGTTTGTAGAGGAACCCGTTAATTAGAGTGTACGATGCAGCCTTCATTGCTAGGATCTTCTTTTTCTTCTCAGGCATTCCTTCTGGTGCTTGTCCATCTTCTAAAAATTGTGCAATATCTGCTAACTGCGATGGGACGGCTTCAATTCTAAACAAATGGGAGTCAATAAAGTCATCTTCAATTCCTATCGGATCTTCTCTTGTGTTGATTCTCGACAGGTGATCGGGCTCGACATTTGCTTTTCCTGGTCGAACTATGACTTCAAACTCAAATTCCTGAAATAACACAACCAATGACAGAGTCTTCCATGGTGTACTGGTGTATTGACTAAGTATTTTAGTCCTTGATGATCTGTATAAAACACAAAGGGCTTAGCCAATAAATAATGTTGGTATTTTTGCAATGCAAATACCATACCCAATGCTTCTCTTTCTGTTGTTGAATAGTTCCTTTCTTCTCTATTCAAATTTTTGCTGCTAAATGCTCTGGGGTAATCCATGGCATCATCACCTGGTTTCGTTATGATTGTGCCGATTGGTATGCCTAAAGCGTCTATATGTACGCGGAATTTCTTCAACCAGTCCAGAAATCTCAGTATGGGGGATTCGACCAATTTTCGCTTTAGGATTTCGAATGAGTTATTGCACTCATCGGTCCACTGGTATTCTTGATTTTTTTAACAGTTCTTCCAAGGGATATGTCATGTCGGAGTAATGTCGAATAAACTTCCTATAATATCCCATATGGCCCTGCAAGGTTCGTACTTGTTTATAGTTGAATGGTGGCTTTAAGTCGAGAATTATTTTGATTTTTGCTTAGTCGACTTTTATTCCTTCTTTGCAAACAATATGTCCTAATAGTATTCTGATTGGAGTTGCAAATATGCATTTCTTTATATTAAGCGATAGTTGTATTTGAAGACATCTTTCTAACATCAATCTGAGCCATTTGCAATGATCCCTCGGCATGGAGTATATTTTTCAGTCGTCGAATTAGACAGCCATGGTTTTATATATGTATTCTTGGAATGCTTTGACAACAATTCTGGAGAAAATGGATGGTGCATTATTTAGTCCAAATGGCATGAATTTGTATTCAAATTATCTAAATTCACATATGAACGTATTCTTCTTCTGGTCTTCTTCGGCGATGGGAACTTGGTTATAGCCGAAGAATTCATTCGTGAATTAATAACATTCATGATTTGCAATTTCGTTAATAATTTCATCAACAAAAGGAGTAGGAAAAGGGTTAGTGAGTGTCACTTTATTAAGTTCTTGTAAGTCGACAAAAATTTAGAGTCGAGTCGGATCATGCTTCTTCGGTTGGACAACCATCGGACTGGCCCATTCTGATTGGTCGATAGGATAGATGATTCCAATAGGCAGCATGCTGTCGATATCTTTCTTAACGATTTCCTTATACTGACGTGCGAGTTTGTATGGTATTTTATTTACAAGATTTGCATCTCGCTTAATATCAATATTCATCTCTCTCATATCCTATACTAGGCCTTTGATATCTTTGTAATCCCGAGCAAATACATCTTGAAATTCTTTAAGGAGACTGGTGTTTTCTGCTATTTGTTCCTCATTCCAGTAGTCACCGATCTTTTCCATTTTTGGTATGTCATCATTGTATGTGTCGATTTATTTTGTTTTGAATTTTTCATCCATCCATTCCGGTGCTCGGTTGTCATTGATCAGTCAATCTACTTCTTTGATCTGCATGAGTGCCGGTGGAAAGTCTTTTTCAGCTAATATTTCTGGGTGTTCCTTTTCTGTAGCTTCAACTTTGAAGGTGGTTCTAAATGGATTAGACATGGCTGGGTGATGTTGTTTCCATTGGAAGCCCTTTCCCATTGTTTTCTCCATTTCCATTCGTAATCTTGTTGAATGCTGGACTTTTGTTGACCTGATATTATTGCAAATGACGGTTTGTCAAGCAAATGACTGGTTATCTGTGGGCATTTTATTACTTTTCAGCTGTAGAAACTTCTTCATTTGATTTCTTGCTTCAATTAGTTGTTCCTCCTTTGGAGAAAATTTGAAATATTTGATGAAGTTTTATTTTAACTCTTTCCAAATGAATTTTTCTCCTCTTGCCTCTTCCATTTTATACCATTTGTTTGGAAAGTCGTCGAGTGAGTTTGGAAAAAGGTGTGGTCATGATCTTTCATCTTTGTATCCTAGTCTTCTCCATTCCCATTCATAGGTATTGATGTGAGATTCAGGGTCTTGTCCTTTTGTGAATAGGGGGATATTTGCTTGTGATGTAAGTTTCTTTCCTCCAAACCTTTCAACAAAATATCTTGAAGCAATGGTCCAAGTATGGAGTTTCGATTGGTGCGTATCCCACCATCTTGTTGCTTGACCAGTGAATGTCTCGACCAAACTCTGCATTCGTCCTTTCTCTCCAACATTCTTTGATGCTTATTCGAAATGTAAAGACAAATATTCTCGTTCTTTGTATCTCAGCGGAGGAGTATATGTTGAATCATTCTTCGCTGGTACCAATGTCAAATATTCGTGGATTTTTCGTTCATATATATTCGAGATGGTCAAGATAGAGAAACATTGACTTGATTTTTTCTTGGGAATGGCTTCAATTGTACATCATTCTCTCACTTGGAGTTCATAATTCTTAATTTTCTAGTCATAGAGCTCGACATCAGAATTGTATCCAATCGATGCAGGGTTTTCAAGATGAAGCTCTCCTTGTGAGTTGGGCTCAGTATAGTCTTCCTCATTCTATATTTGATATAGCTGTCAAATATCATTATCATCATCAATTGGTTTTATCAATGGCTCTCCTTGTGAAAAAGTAAATAGGTACTATGACCATTTGACCATTACCTTTGATCTTGATACGTTCTTTTTCGAGCGAAATTGAGGCCTTCATTTTTCTACCCCAAGGTTGGCCAACTAATGCTGGAAATGAACTAGATCCGTCTTTAGTATTTATGATTTCAAAGTCGAATTTTGTGATTATGCCCTTTATAGATGTTTCGACATCTCTCCACACTCTGATTGGTTCAATCAGACCTTGGTCAACAAGTTTCAAGTATATTCCTGATTCTTGTAGCTGTGGTTGACCTAGTTGTTCCCAAGTATCACGAGTCATGATGTTCACTTGCAAACCAAAGTCGAGGACTACTTGTCAGAATAGTATCCTTTTATTTCAAGTTCGACGAGAGGGTTGGAATCATTCTTGTCTTTCTGGTTTAATCGACATATATTTTTGGTTGGCCTTGCTTCGACATATTTATTTTTAATATTGCACATCAAGTCTATTAATTTTGCGACGACTTATTCTTTAGTTATTAAATTGACCAATTCATTAGTAGCTTCTTGTCGAGCTTCATCATTATCTTCTTGAGATGCCAGTTCATGGAATATATCAGATGCATTCTTCAACATATGTTTTTGCTTATTTGTATTCGGATAATCCTCTTTGCTAATGATCTTGCTAATTTGTGGATTATCATGACCAATTCTAGGTCCTTTCCTTGTTACAATTTGAATATTCTTCATTCTAATTACATCGGATTTAGGATCACAAGATAAGACATTAACATTCTTTTTACTATTAATATTTTCAAGTATAGTAGGGAAATCCTCCCGAGAGTGATCCCCTACTCCACATTTTGTACAAAATTTCATATATGTTTGATCTTTATAAGGACAGTCTGCATAACGATGTCCTTTGTTACGACATGTGAAGCATTGTACAGGTCGACGAGGTCGGAAGTCTTGAATTCCATTATTGCGACCTCAACCTGAGTATCCTCCACGTCGGTTGAAATTATCATTATGTTGGTCATATCTTTTGCTGCCATATCTTGGATATCTCATTTCTATCATTTTGATCATTTCTGTCACTCCTTTCATTTCTATCATTTCTTTGGTCAACATAATTGGTCTGGTATACCGCATGGTAGTTTGTTTTGTTCTTGAAATTCAAATGACATTCTGTTACAGAATGAGTACTAACTTCACATATAGTGCACCACTTAGCTTGATTATTCTTCATGTTATATGGGCAGTCTTTTGTAGCATGAGAGTCATACTCTTGACAAATATCATAGAAGCACTTTGTCTGTATAAGTCGAACATCTTGCCATCGGTCCTCCTGACGACGTTAGTCTTTTGTGTGGCCCGCAGTGGAACATTTTGTGTACCATAGTTCTGCTCCTCTAAGATTGATGTCACGGATGGATTGATGCATGCTGTCCAGTCGTTCTTCGATATGTCTGTCGATAGGAGCCATAGGGTATTCTTCATCCATTTCGATTTCTAAAGCATTTGTTAAGGCGTCTTCATATGTGGTGACATTCTTCCAACAAACTTGCACTTTGATATTCTGTATAAGCCCAGCTATGAATGTTTGGATCAAGATATTTTCCTCAATATCATAGTCAATATGTCTCAATAGGTATTTGAATCTCTTATCATATTCCCGTACGATTTTTGCCCGTTTTTGTGTTGTAGTATTCAATTTTTTAGCAGCCAGGTACTTCGCATCTGGTGTTTTGAAGAAGGATAAGAAGTGTTGTTTGATGTGAGCTTTTGTCACAATTGGTGTTTTGTTAATATATCCCATATACCAGGTTAGTGCTTTTTTTCGAAAAGAGCCAGCAAACTCTGCCATTTGTCAGTCTTCATTGGTAAGTGCGATGGCTCCCCATATTGATTCACATACAAACCAATTTATTCTAGTATCTTCATCACCTTCATAGAAAGGAAGGTGTGTTGTTGTGTGCGTCATGTATGCTATGATGTTGACCTCTAAAATTACTGGCAGAGACGGTGGATTGTTTCCGGTGACAGAATTACTTACTTGAATAACTTCGATAGGTACTATTTCTATATGTGTATTTGGAGCTTGTTCTTCACTTTCACTGACAACTTTTGGAACTTCGGCCGGTTATTTGTTAGGTCGGATTCCTTCAATCACTTCTGTTGAAACCTAGGTAAAATTTTTCTCAATCTGGATTTCACTTCTCCTCAGATTTTTCGATGAACTCACTGAATCACTTAATGCTAGAAGTGGCAATGGGGGGTGCTTCCACATGATCTGAATAGAGTAGATGAAAAATTCTGTTTGAAACCTCGGGCTGAAAAGTGACCCAGTTCCCTTCTTCAAGTCGATGAATCAACAATCTTTCAACTTTATTACCTTCATTGCTTCTTTGACTCCAGATTCCCGACTGACCAACATGAAGACCTAAATATTCTTCAATAATATCTTGCATTCGAACACTTTGATTTAGATGCAGCAGAGAATGTGGTGTTATTACCTTGGGTATGTTTGCTTGGAGAGCTCCATCACGCTCAATATAGAAGTATTCATCCATCGGCGACAGGTATTCATCAACGCCTCTTTCTTGTCGAGCTCGAGTCGACTCTGGTGGATTTCCTTCTTCATCTGTCGTGATACTTGACTTCCATTTTTTCTGGAGCGAATTAGCCTGCTCCCTTAGCTCTTTACACCGCTTTCTCCTTTTCTCCCGCTCAATATTCTGGATATCCGGAGTGATTTTGTGACTCATTGTTCTATTTTCAAATGTTTTCATTCTTTCACTACTGGTCATGTCGTATTTTCATCTGTCGACTTTTGTTTTCATGCATCTACTCCATCAGAAACGTGTTTGGATACCCCCCCAATGTCGGCCCGAATTTATTTAGGCAACTGAGGAAGTGCGGCACTTCATTTTTTCAAGAAATATTCCCATTCCCGTTCTTGTACTAATTTCTCCCACTTTCTTTCCTTCTCTTCCCAATTCAAGTTTGGGAGTGGTGGAAACAACAAGGGTTGATTTTTTGACAATATGCATTGTGCCTTTGTTTACCAGTAACTTGAACAGAAGTGTCAGTAAAGAACACATAAATTGGTCGGTAAGGTCATTGTAAAACCTTTTCCTTGCATTGTCGACGGATACACTCTCTTCAATAGCACATTCTTCACAGAACTCGTCGGCAATTTGTTCACACCATTTTGATAGATTTGTACGGCCTCCTTTGATCAACATTTGAGTTAGTTGTCGCTCTTTTTCATATGATGGTATTTTCATCTAGGAGATTCTTCAACGCGAATGGTACAGACTCTATGAATTTCTCATGCATTTCGAAAAAGAACTTTTATTTTGCTTGAACAATAGTTAGCTTGTTTCTTCTGGCATAGTTTTGCAGGTAATTTTTTATCTTCTTATCCCACCAATCCTTAATTTCTTGCTCTGATATCATTTTATCATGGTCGCCTTCATCTTATAAATGCATCACCAGAAACAGAACCAATGTTGTAGTCACGGGGGTCACATGGTTACTAGTGATACATATTATAATATATTATGCAAGCAATCACGAAGATACAAATACAATAACAAGGGATGAGAGATGAAGCAACAAGCCTTTTATTATCAACAAGAAGTGTGTAGAGTTACATATATGAACATAGTCTAGTTATCTTTAGATCATCTCACCATCCTATTTATACAATTGATAGATAGTTAAATAACTGTTTTTCGGTTCAACTAACCGACTCGACATGTTATGGGTTGACACAATCCGTCGACATGTATTACAATTGGTCGGATGGAGGACCTAGTCGGCAGGTCGACTTAGGCTCTTCCAACAGGAAGGTAGCAGTATGTTTGGGGGGATAATAGATTCTTTCCAATAAACCAGGCTGAAATGTGAGACTCCTAACGTGTTCTTTGGTATGACCCTATCAACCCATAGAGCATTTGGAAGAGAAATGTGCCAGCTTCTTTAATTTTCAATGATAATTTTCTTCAGGATTCGAATAAGGATTTTGCTTGTTGATTCTACTAACCCATTCCCTCGAGGATAATAATTATAAGAATAATGAAATTTAATTCATTTTTCTAAAGAAATTTCACTCAGTCTTGATGAGGAAAAATATGAAGCATTATCAAATACCAAGTAAATTGGAAGCCCAAACCTAGTTATAATGTTTTCTTCCAAGAATTTGATGATTTCCTCCTCGTTGACACTACGTAGAGGAATTTATTTTGTCCAGTTCATGAAGTAGTATATGGTAGTGAGACTATAACGGTGCTATTCAGAATAATTTGGTTTTATATCACCTATAAAATCCAAGCCCCATTGTTCAAATGGTTTCGAAATTTGCACCACAGGTTGTAGAGGGACTACTGGTTTTGTTTCTCTTCCAAAACTCTTTTGACATATGGCAGACTTTCGAGGATAAGCATGCGAATATTTAAAAATAGTTGGCCAATAATAACCTGCTTTCATAATTTTATGTGCAGTAGTATCCCTAGTGTAATTTCCTCCAATAGGTCCATCATGCAATTAAATTAGAACATTTTCCATGTTTCCCTTTTCTAAGAATATGAGGAGAACTCCATCATTATTTTTTTGAAACAAGACCCCATCAATTATTTGATATGATATTGATTTCAAATGTAGATCTCTTCTTTTATTCGAACTCTAATGATCTGGTGTTTATCCATGTTGCAGGTGTTGCAATAGATTGTGATACCAAGAGTCAAGAGAAACAATGTTATAATATACTTATTGCAAACTTACTTATGATTTGTTATCCCAATCTTCAGCTTCCTCTCCTAATTTCTCCATGAGTAACTTGCAAAGTCCTTGGATTTTAATGATAGTGGTGGGTTTAAATTCCAAATCTCATTCTTGTAATGTTGTAACCTTGATCCGGATTTATGTGGGAATGAAATGAAAGAGCAGATACATAATCATATACAAAGATATATTGCAAAGAACACAGTGATACAGTAAACACATATTCTATTAAATGGCAGAAATAGAACAGACTGTAAAATACAATAGTTGGAATGGTGGTAGCTATCTCTGAGAAGAGATGTGGCCACTATGCTTATTTGTGCCAAGATGAATACAATGAGGATCTAAAGGCCTTTTTACAATACCCAAAATCCAAAACCCTAACCCCGGAAGATGAAAAGCAAACAGTTTTGTGGACCCCGTTTTGGGTAGTTTGGTGTATCAACTTCCCGAGGGCGTAACTTTGGCATACGATCTCCGTTTGGGGCGCATGATAGCTCGTTGGAAAGATCTATCCAAGGATTACAATGATTGAGAAACATTTCTATTGAATTATACAAATTTGTGACCACAACATGCCCAAAAAAATGTCATTTAGGGCCTTAAAATAGCTCCGGAAGTTCAGGACCTGAAAAACTGCTAAAAATAGTAAATTACCAAAATTGTCAGAAGACTGTTTTGAGCTAGTTGGAGGAGGCTGGTCGCCACTGATATCCACCTGGACCAATCCTCCCTCCTTAGGAAGAAATGGTTTCCATTGCGTCAAATCCCTTATCACATGTTGAACTGTGTGTTGAGTTGAGCTCCTGGTGCGGCGTTTGCTGAAGCGAAAAGGTTTCCTTTCTTTGAAATCTTCAGAGGGTTGTAACTGTTGTTGTTGGATGCATTGGATCTGTTCAATAGTTTTGGTTGTTGTGGTATCCTTGATCTGCACCGGTGTGGATGGTTTCTTTTTGGAGGAGCACCTTGAATGCGTGGCCTTGCACTATAGAGGTACTCGAATAGGCGATGCTGCACTGAATTTGTGGTCTTCTTGTTTCTACTAAGTAGAGGGATAATGTGCAGAGGTTGTGGATGTCTCTGCGATTTGATGTTCTCCTTTAGTGGAAATTGTGAATAGGGAAAATTTCCCAATGTGGGAGATTATCTTCCTTCCTTGCTTAGTTGGGGTGGGTGAAACTGTCTCTGGTATCTGATAGAGTTATCCTCCCAAAGTGACATTGACACCGCGAGGTCGTGATTCATATACACCATGATGCTTCCACATATATGGTTGTCCTCAAAGAACATCACATACTTCAAGTGGGGCCACATCACACAATACCTCATCTTTGAAGGGCTTGATGCCATATGGTAGGTGACATTGGTGATTGATGTGGATCCCTCATCCTTGGCTTAGCCATCCAATGGTGTATGGTTGTGGGTGTTGTGTTATTGGTAGCTCCAATTTCTTGATGACTTCTTTTGAGATCAAGTTCTTTTTGGTAGTCATTGTCCACAACAAAGTGTAGGGGAATTCCCTTCACCCACATTTGTGAGTGGAAAAGGCGCTCCTCTGCCTCTGACTCTTCAAGTTCCTCTGGTTGAATCTGGATGGTGGCAACAACAGCACTAGGCTCTGCATCAATAATCTTCTTCCCTTTTTGCGCAGCTTTGAAATTAGGTTCTGATTCAGAATCGAAACTGGGATCTGATTCTGAAGCTTTGATCTTAGCCACCAATGACTGTTTTGAGTGACATTCATCAATCTTGTGCTAGGGGATTTTATGGAAATCGCACCACTTCCCAGTGTCCTTCTTTGTATTTTTGTTACCCTTCTTTGCTTGTGGTTGGGATTGGTTGTCCTTTCCCTGCCCCGTGTTCTGCAAGCCAAAGTTTCCCTTGCCCTGCTTCTGCGTAGGTCCGAAGTCACGCTTGTTCTTTTGCTGAAATTTCTGCTCAATTTTGACAGGATATCGATAGGTGGATCCGAGTGAAGAGATTTCCAAGAAATCCATCTCTGTTTGTATGTACTGGTGTAGGCCACTGTGATACTTCAGTGCTAGGTGCCGCTTGGAGTCCTTGATACCCAGCTTTGTGCACGAGGTATGAAAGTTGTTGGTGTACTCCGACACCGTTTGGTCCCTCTCTTGATGCAGAATGGTCCATTTTGTGTATTGGTCATCATATTTTCCAATAGGGTAATTTTTTTTTTTGACGGCATCTATAAAAGAGGCCCAAGTGGGATTGGCATATTAAAACAATTCAGACTCGTCTGATGAGTTTTGCTCACAATAAGTTTCCCACCAATTTTTGACATGGGGGACATCCTTGAGGAGCACAAAGATGATCTTTTCCCTATCGAAAAATTTGTGGACAGAGAAATACCCTTCTAGTATATTCAACCATTTATCTATGGCATCGGCATCGATATGGCATTCAAATAAAGGGATATCAAAGTTAACTTGTACCTTGAAGGGAGTCGCATCTCCGAAACGATTGCTTGTCGAAGGTGTATCTGTTGTTGTCAGCATGCATCAAAGGATCTAGGAGAAATTATCCATCATCTCATTCCTCTGTTGCATGAGGGCTTCCTCGAGCAACAACCTGATAGGGTCTCCCGCTCCATCATCTTTCTTTTCTCCTTCCATGAGAGGTTTCTTGGGCGTGTGAGAGCTTTTTTCCTCAAGAGAAACAAGCTCGAGACCGAATTCTTTGTACCCTGACCTCGTTGGGGACACGCATAAAGATGACAAGGAGCAAACCGCTATGATACCACTGATCCAGATTTATGTGGGAACAAAATGAAAGAGCAGATATATAATCATATACAGAGATATATTGCAAAGAACACAGTGATACAGTAAACACATATTCTATTAAATGGCAGAAATAGAACAGACTGTAAAATATAATAGTTGGAATGGTGGTAGCTATCTCTGAGAAGAGATGTGGTGCTTATTTGTGCCAAGATGAATACAATGAGGCTCTAAAGGCATTTTTACAATACCCAAAATCCAAAACCCTAACCCCGGAAGATGAAAAGCAAACAATTTTGTGGACCCCGTTTTGGGTAGTTTGGTGTATCAACTTCCTGGGGGCGTAACTTTGGCATACGATCTCCGTTTGGGGCACACGATAGCTCATTGGAAATATCTATCTGAGGAATACAACGATCAAAAAAAAATTCCATTTAATAATGAAATTTTGCGACCCCAACATGCCCCCAAAAATGTCATTTAGGGCCTCAAAACGACTCCTGAAGTTCAGGACCCGAAAAACTACTAAAAATAGTAAATTACCAAAATTGTCATTAGACTGTTTTGAGCTAGTTGGAGGAGGTGGGTCACCACCCATATCCACCTGGATCAAACCTAGTTCCCTCACCTTTCTCCCAGCTCCTTTTGTACAAAAAGTGATATGATTCCTAGGTGAGGGACTATGAATTTGGTTATGTTGTTTAAAATATAGGGTATGAACTATTTTACAACCTTAAATAATACATAGGAAAGTTTTTCAATGTCTAGGTAATTTATCTCAGCACCCTATAAACAAGTTCTCATGAATGATATTGGGTACTCATCCCCTTCCTCTCATTTCTAAGTGATCACTACCGCAAGGGAATGATCAAATGGGATAGTGTAAATTATGAAGTCATTTTCAAAGTTAGGGTTGCTCAATGAAGGTGCAACAATAATTGTGGATTTTTTTCAATGGAAATCACTCTTCTCAATAGCAGTCCATTTAAATTTTGTGTACTACTTAATCATTTTTGTCAGGGGTTTTACTATTTGAGAAAAGCTAGAAACAAACCTTTGAACAAAATTTATCTTCCCCATAAAATATTGCATCACTTTCTTATTGTGGGGCATGTGAATCTATAAAATTGCTTGCACACATTTAGGATCCATCGAGTATCCCATTTTAGAAATAATATGTCCGATCAATCTCCCTTCTGAAACATAAAAGATACTCTTTTTGGGTTGAGATATATACCATATTTTCGACACCTTTCAAAAATCAGCTTCAGATGATGAATATGATCTTCCCTTTTCTTGGAGAATACTATGACATCTTCCAAGTATACAACCACATGGTGACCAATCAATCCACGAAATGAAATGTCCATGGCCCTTTGAAATGCGGCTCTTGCATTCATCAGAACAAACAACATTCTATGGAAGACAAATGTACCATATTTCATGCGAAAAGTGGTTTTCAAATTATCTTCTTTAGCCACAAGTACTTTATTATATCCTAAGAAATCATCCAATAGAGAAAACATTTCCGACCCAAAGACGAGTTGCAAAATTTGTTCCATAGGACGAACATGGTTGTTATCTTTGTTAGAGGCCCTATTGAGATTGCAAAAATCTACACATAGCCGTATTTCTCCTGTCTTCTTTCATATTGTTGTGACCAAATTTGCTACCTATTCAAAATTCCTAACCTTGAAGATGATCTCGGCATCCAGGATTTTCTTTAATTCCTTTTGGATCAAGGGATCTAGTGTTGGGTGGAGCTTTTGTAGCTTCTATTGGAATGGTTTGACTCCTAGTTTAATAGGAATAACGTGTTGTATAATGCAGGTGGCATATGTTTTCAGCTCATCATAAGTCCAGGCGAATACATCCTTATATTGTTTAAAAAAATGGGTAAACCTACATCTCTCACATGGCGAGCAACATGTCCCAAGATTCACATACCTAGGCTCCTCTGATGTTCCCAAATTTACCAGCTCATATTGCATAGAGGAGCTATTGGTCTTGACATTTACAGGATTTCTAAACTTATGTTACAAATCGAACAACTTCTCATGTATACCTACTCCTTTAGGCATAAAGTTTCCTCCAAACTGACTTCCATCTTCTACAGACTTATTCATATTCACTTGATGTTCATCATCATCGATAATAGAGCCCTTGAAAGTTCCCTCATATGTTATAAAATCAATAATTTTTGGATCATCATAAAACACTCTCTAATTAGTCACGTTGTCTAGAACAGAAGGATTGAAAAACAATTCAATTGAAAATTTGTCATTAAGAGGAATCAAACACGAGGTGGTATTTGCTAATAAATCAACTATGCCATTCATTGATCTAGGAATGGAATTAATGTTAAAAGATTAAAAATTTGAAATCAAATTTCATAACTCATCCTGGTACCCTTTCAAGTGTGGAGATAAACAATGAATAGTATTCTTGACCTATTTGACAATTATTCCCAAATCACCAATTTTTTTAAAATATTCTACATTTAAATCAATATCCTTTTTGATATATTGGACCAAGGATTTGTACTCGACAGTGTTATTAGTGCATTAAAAATATAACCGACCCTTGCACCCTCCTATGTTTTGAAGCCATCAGAAAAGAAAGTGCAAAGATCAGATCCTATACTATCTCTAGAATCCAAGTTAGTTTCAAGATTTACACGAACAATTAACTCTACTATGTTACAATCATTATCATTAGCTTGCGAGAACTTAAGGATATCAAGCTATGTGTATGATTCATGGATACTAATCTCTACATGATAATATCCTAGTTCGGTTTCCAAAAAATAATTACCCAAAATCGAATGTGCAAAATTTATAGGCTCATGTTTCCCTTCCTATTCGATGATAGTGATATTCATGTGTGACTCCCGAGAGCAGGGTATGGAGCGAAGCGAATTTGAAAGGAAATGACTTGTCCCCTTAGTAAATGTGAAGTGCTAAGGACAAACAAACGTATTTGGAGCAGTTATGAATTAAGCGGTGGACTGTCAGCTACAAAAGCAGAGAGTAAAGAAGCAGAATGGTGCAAAGGACATGCCATTGTAGAGTCAGAGCAGAGTGGTCAGAACTGCGTCTGTCAGAAGAAGCAGTGTAAAAAGGACAACAAAGCTCTAGCGAAGTTAAGGAAAAGTGTGGTCAACAAGAGAACAATGCCATTTTGGGTTTAAGGGTACTATGGGGGTTGGCCCGTAGTTATTGTAAAGATGTGACCTTCGGGCAAAATTTATATAAAGGGCAATTTTGTATAAGGAAGGGTTGGTTATTTGTTAGATATTATTAGAATGATGTTAGATATAGACTGAGAGAGATCTAAGAGAGGAAAAAGAATCTGTAGCTGAGTGCACATAGATCTATTGTAGAGGAAGAGTTTGCAGTTGAGTATGCATACTGGAACTGTTACCCCTTCCAAGTAATATAATAACAGTTCCCGTGGACATAGCTCCCATATAGGGGGGTGAACCATGTAAATCCCTATGTATGTGTGTGAATCTATGATATGCTTTGTGTTCGTGTATGATTACACTTATGTATTTGCTTTCATATGCACCCGAATGAGAATGATCTGTTAAGTAAGTGAAACACACATGCATGAATGTTGTGAAGTCATGTTAAGTATGATGAATGCTTAATTATAAGAGTAAAGATAGAAATGATTCAGCGAAGTCGGTAGGTTATTGATAACTGCGAGGTGCGCAGTTACATGTTTCCATTATTATGTTAATTAGATGTTGATCAAGGAGTACATAACAAGATCGCATAATACAACCATGCATCACCAAGGTTACATAAGCCTGATTCTGTAACCACCCATCTTTGCTTCGAGTAAGACTTCAACCTGTTCGCAGGTTGCTGCCAAAAGGGTCAGTGAAGGGGATTTTGTTGGGTCTACAAAAAGAATTACGCCGAACTCGGGTCAACCCATAGTATAACCAACAAATGGTTCCATTTCCGGGCTAGAATGGGTGATGTGTTATGTGGATGTGAAGAAGAAGCGGACCAACAAATGGTTCCGTTGCGATGTTGATGTGTCATCCTAGAAGAGAAGAAAGCACAAAAAATGGTTTTGTTTCCTTGAGAATTGTTATGCGAGATTGATGTGGAATCCATAGAAGACAGAAATACATAACTATTGAATCACTCACAGAATAATTTCAGATCTACCATCAGAAGAGCACACCATATCATCCACAATTTAATGGAACTGTAGAAGCCTTTAATAAAGTATTGGACAATGCATTGACCAAGGTATGCAATACAAACATGGATGATTGGGATCTTAGAATACCGGCAATATTATGGGCATATATAACAACTTGTAAGAAGTTGACAGGTCATACACCTTTAAGATTAGCATATGGATAGGAAGTTGTCATGCCCATGGAATACATAGTACTAAGCTTGATAATTGCAGCATTCATAGATATGGCTGATGATCAAAAAATGTATGAAAGACTACTATAGTTAGTTGGATTGGAGTAGGATCGCTTCATTGCAGGTTTTCACCAACAAGCGCAGAAAGAGAGAGAAAAGGTATGGCATGATAGACATCGAGAATAAATTATTCCAGGTAGGAGACCTTGTCCTCCTCTATGATATCAAATTCATGAAGTTTCTTGGAAAATTCAAAATGCATTGGTTAGGACCATACATTGTTAAGCATGTCACTAATGGTGACACAATTCAGCTAGCCACATTACTTGGAGAAAACTTGCAAAGAATTGTTAATGGGAGTAGACTAAAGCCTTACTGATATGGATCTACTCCTCCAAGTATCAGTTAAGAAAAGAAAGAATATTTTAAGTTGTCCATGGCTATATGTAGTGGTAGTTACATAAGTGTCAAGTGCAGTTGAAATTGGACACTAAAACAGAGGGAAAAGTTTGCACACAGTTTTGTTAAAATGCGCAGTTTCACAATATGAGAAGAAGTGTTGCGAAGCACACATAGAAAGCTAAATTGTGAAGTAAAAGAAGGGAGTCGCACTGCGAAGTTCAAGTTGAGAGAAGGGAAATGTGCAGTGAACCTAGCAATTCGCCTAACCGTCAGTGAAGTTAAAGAAAATGAGTCATTACAGTTTTTGGTTAGAAAGTAGCCGTTATACAGTACTTTCGAGAACCGAATGTTTCCGCTTTTAAGGCATATTCGTCCATTGAAGACACATTAAAGGAAGGGAAAGGACCAAGATCTAGGAAATATTTGGCCAACAGACATGGAATTTAATGATAATTTAGTTTTTTTTGGGAGTGCCTTAGTGTGACTATGCCTATAAATAGTAAAGACCACATAGTTACTGATTTTACCGCAAAATTTAATTTTTATTGCCTGTAATTTCCAAGTTTTTACCAGTCAAGAGCAAGAGTAATCCAACAGTGTATGTTTGAGTAATCGAACCTAGAAGAAATACTAAGATAATTCCAACATTTTGGTTCGTAAGGAGTCATGAAGACACCTGTGAAGCAAGCAGTCCGAGAGAGGGGTGGAACAACTAGAGTTTCACCGCGAAATGTATGAGAGCCGAAGCAAAAAGATAAGCAGAAGGATATTGAGCAAGAAAAGATGAAGGTTGCAAGTATTTTGAATCCATTTCCACCAAAGGAACCTTGTGATAGGATGATCTTACTTTTTTTAGAGTACATCGCTCCAAGAAGAGATAATGCACCAGTGGTGTTTCTCACAAAGAATTTGCAGTATGAGATTTCGCTGTCGCCCATGTCGAGTCATGTGCATGAAAAGGAGAATTTGCTTGGTAAAATTCTAGAGTGCAAGTTCTCATATTATGAATTTCTACAAGATACAAAGTACCTACAATTTAAACTAGACTGGTACATGTGTAGAAGACATGACGAAGCCAACAAAAATACAACCATTCAAGCGCAAGACTAGATTGCACCGTTGCAGCCATCAGGGTTGCTAAACTTGTTTCGCATTCCGCACTTTGACAGGATCCCAGAGCTCAAAGTGGTTGTGCACACACTACTTTCATATACACACCAGGGATACTTGTGGTTAGAATTCAAGATCGACATCAACATAGATCTCATCTACTGAATCACGCACTTGAGAAAGAGAGGTGTTGATCATGTAGTTGAGTTCGTAGGAAAGACCAAGGACAAAGAGCTTGCCAAGAGAATGAAGAGTGAATTTGGTTTGCTCAAGGGAAACCGTGGATATAAAAAAAACACAATCAAGGATCAAGCTACGTGGGTCACATTTCAACTTCTCGCAGCACGAATCCTAAGGAAATGCAAACCGAACGAGGTTCTAACCGCTGCGATCTCCTTAAATGCGAAGGCCAAGGATGGACTCCAGTACAACTGGGAAAGCTATCTGATCAATGAGTTTCTAGATGATGATAGAGATACAAAATATGGTGGAAATACATTCCATTATAGTTGGTTGTTATTTTTGATTGCATTCGTAAGCTGGAAAGAACCTAAATATCAGCAGAATGTCCCGGTACTCATTGGAGATTGCCGAGGACCCAAGTTTGAGAACATGTGGGAAAATTTGAAGCCGGACAGACAAAGGATAAATAACATACAGTTGTTTGCCTATTATGATCAGTTATGCGAAGTTATCCTAAGTACTCTACGTATTACCAGATAAATAACAACTGTCTACATTTGCAAGATGACATTCAAAGACAGAATTCATTTCATTTACATTCAGCCGAGAGAATGACAAAATAATCTTGAATGGTTTGAAGGGATGGATGCATAGAAAATCGATCTTATCATGGAATATTGGCCACCAGAGTGGAAGATCGATGTGCCAGAGATGCTCATCACTACATCAGAGGAAAGCGCAACTAAAAATATGCAGAACCTAGAAGATGAGTTGACAAGTACTCAAGATCCTGTTGGAATATTCTCACCATCATTTATGTATTTGCATGCATTGCATGCATGCATGCATACTACAAGAATCCAGTCATCAGTATGGTGGTATCCCAACCCCCAGTCCTCATTTTTGAGCCCCCTAGAGCTTGTTTCTAGCCATCAGTAGGCCTCCTACCTACCTAGTGCACATTTTTCATCTTCTGGATACTAATGCACCCTGCTACACACCTCTAGGATTCCATCAGCCAGTTCATGCATTGATCAGTCAGTTCTTGCATTGATTGCTCAGTTAGACTGAATGTAGCTCCCAGATGTCTATATCAGAGTTCCACTTGACTATTGACAATCTCTCATGTGCCCACCTTGGAGTCTCCTTCCTTATATTAGTACCACATGCATCAGTTAGACTCAGTTAGACTCATTTGAATGACCTTTTACTATCGGTGGCCACTACCATTGATTGGGTGATGGTTCCAATGCAGTCCAAGCCATGCTATTGAGGAGAATTCAAATGGACTTTGGGGTAATCGAATTCATTCTATTGTACTCTCATATTTTTTCCATCTTACAATTGATGAATGACATTACAACAGTTTTTATCATTCTTTGAATTTCATGTGTGAATATTGATTCAATTCTTCTTCTTCTTCTCTGCAATTCTTGAGTGATATTTGTGAGGTTTGTTCAAGCTGAGTGATCTACACCTGTAGAATTTCACATGGTATCAAAGCTTTATACAACTATTCAAGTTGCAACAATTTATTGAAGAACTCTTTTTCAGTAGAGCACCAGAAGCCTCTGGATTTCCACAGCAAATCCTGGTTCTATTGTCTTTTCATTGAAGTAATCCAGTGAGGTCTATCTAGGTGTTAAGGATCTAGTCACATGTGCTCACTGTCCTAAAGCACTGTTCTTTAAATTTGTAGCAAATATCCATCAAAATTTCATTTGTTTTGCAGGTTTATTCCATCATTCAAATTCGAATTCAACAACTATCATTGATCTAAAACTGACGTCCTTCAACTATTTCGAATAGAAATCCAAGATGGACATCTTCATGAAGTCCAAAATCCTTTCTAGAGTGTTGAATGGGATAGCATTCGAACCCACTGGTGCAGTTGAGAAATCAAAGTATCTTGATAAACTTGATGAAGCAGTTGGATTGCTACTCCTCAGTATTTTCGATGATCTACATTTTCATGTCATTGATCTCAAAACTCCTCTCGAGGTTTGGAATAAGCTCAAAAATATCTTTGGGCAGAAAGATGATTGGAAGGGTCACAAATTGGAAAATGAGCTTATATCCCTGAGCCCCAACAGTTTCAACTCAATCAATGAGTTCTTTACAGTTCAAAAACTTGATTTCAAAATTGAATACATATGGAATAGAGAAAGAAGAGAAGCAACTAATCCTAGCGATTCTACCAAGATTGGGCCCTGATTACTCAATTTTTTTCTCCACCTTTCAGACAACGAAGCTATCCATTCCAAATGGAAAATTCCCACTCTTGAAACCTTCATACAGTCTCTCACACAAGAGGAGGAAAAGTTGGTCCACATGGGAGTGATCAAACCAAGGATGGATTCAACACTTGCAGCTGCTGAAGGGAAGAGAGGGAATGGAAAAGGGAAGCAAAAATATAAAGAAATAAAGTCGAATGAGAAGAAGCCAAGAGAGGCTCCCTATCAGTCAGAAGGGGCTTCTAATTCCAAGAAAGGAAAGAAATATCACAAGGAGAAATCCAAATGTCCTTACTGTAACAGGGGATTCCATCCTGAGAGTAGCTGCATGGAGAATATAATCGATCTAATGGCTCAACTTCTTGAGAAAGAAAACCTTCCATTACCTGCAAGTGCGAGGAGGAAAGAAGCTAAATCTTCAAGAGCTGAGGACAAGGAGAGGTGCCATGCACTCATGGCAGGTGCTTCAAAATATTCCTCCTTCATCATTGATTATGGAGCATTAAGACACATGTCTTCCTCCAAAAATCTCTTCTCTAGTTTCGAATCCACATTTGGCCCTTTAATCTTGTCGGGGAATGATTATGAGGTCTCCTCTAAGGGGATTGGAAGGATAACCTTGAGCATGGGTACTTATCAGATGTACTCTATGTTCCTACTCTTACTTCCAATCTAATTTAAGTCTACCAGATGACCCATACTGGAGTACCCAAGAAGGTGATCTTCACTCCAAATGAGGTCAAAATACAAGAGATGTCAACTAGAAAAATCATTGCAAAAGGTGTTGCTGATCAAAATTTGAAACTCTATGAGTTTTCTCACTTCCTACCTTACTCCAAATAGTCTTCTCTTCACACACATGCAAATGAAGAGAGTAGACTTTGGCATGAAATATTTGGGCATCTCAACTACAAGTATCTGCAAGACATGCACACTCAAAATATGGTTGAAGGACTACCCAATATCAAGTTTGCTAAAGGAAACTGTAAGGTTGTTTGATGGGAAAGCATCCATAAAATAAGTTTGAGAAATGGAAGGCGAGGAGAGCCTCTCAACCTCTTGAACTGATTCATAGTGATGTTTCAGGACCACTTCCAGATCTGTCTTTAAACAAGGCAAGGTATATTCTAACCTTCATTGATGATTATTCTAGATTCAGTTGGGTGTACTTTCTCAGATTGAAATCAGAAGTGTTTGGATACTTTAAGTTTTTCAAGTCTTATGTAGAAAAGTTTTCTGACACAAAAATGAAGGTCCTCTGCACTGATAATAGGTGAGAGTATGTTAAGAGTTATTTCCAAACCTTTTGTGTTGATGAAGGCATAGAGATGCAGCACACTGTTCCCAACACACCACATCAAAATGGTGTTGCAGAGTGAAAGAACATAACCTTGAAGGAGATGGAAACTTGCATGCTAAAGTCAAAAGGATTGCATCCTAGTCTTTGGGAAGAGGCCATCAACTGTGCTGATTACCTGCAGAATAGAGTCCCTCACAAAGGACTGAAAGGAAAAGCTCCTTTCAAAGCATGGATAGGATACAAACGTGATTTATCTCATCTTAAAGTATTTGGATCCAGATCTTGGGCAAGGATTCCAATAGAGAAAAGGAGAGCACTAGATCCATAGAGTAGAGAGTGTATACTGGCGGGTTATGCACTAAGTGCAAAGGAATACAAACTTCTTGATCCCTCTACTATGCAAACATTCCTTGAAAGGAGTGTTCAGTTTGAGGAATGGCCACTGCAAGATGCTCATCCTGTTGAGCAAGACAACTTTCCTACCACACCACCATTGCTTGATGAGAAAGAGAGGGAAGCTTCATCTCAAGAAAGTTCAGATTTTGAATCTGAAAGTGAAAGTGAAAGTGATGAAGAGCGAATGTTGGATCCAGATCCACAAGAACCTAAAGATCTAGCACCTGACAATAAAGATGAGCGAATGTTAGATACAGATTAACAAGAACATGAAGATCTAGCACCTGAAGATTCAACTCTTCTTCCGAGATGGGCTGCCACAATTCTTAGATCTATTGGTGAACTTGTTGGAGATCCACTTGATCCAAGGAGAACCAAATCTGATTTTTAGAATAGAAAGTTTCATCCTTCTCACATTGATCCATTTCTTTCCGATAGATCTTTTCTCGGTAAAGAAGTTCACTTACCTTTTGGGGTGAGTGATGTACATGATTGATTAGCTTCTACAGTCTATCTTAAGGGGGGTATTTCTTCCCACTAGGTTTTTGAATTAGGGGAGTTTTGAGGTCTAAAATGGGCTTCCTAAAGGAAATAACAAAATAAGAGTTTTAATAATAAAATAAGAGTTCTAAATTTTAAGGAGGAAAAAGAAAAACTACTTTTTCTTATCGTATTTTTGACATATCTCCTTAATGGTTTACCCAAATTTTAACTTTGGGCACTTCTTGGATTCAGATTTTAATTATGCATCCAACCCATACCCACACTACATACGTCTGAGGCACCCACGACATGAAAAAAATGAAAATGAAAATATGTTTTTTTTTTATTGAAATTTTCATTTTTGTCATGTCGTGGGTGCCTCAGACATATGCAGTGTGGGTATGGGTTGGATGCGTAATTAAAATCCAAATCCAAGGAGTGCCGAAAGTTGAAATTTGGGTAAATCGTTAAGGAGATATGTCAAAACTACGATAAGAAAAAGGAGTTTTTTTTATTTTTCCCTCCAATTTGTTTTACAAATGTTACCCTTATGGTTGACATCATCATCTTGAATCCTATTGGTTCTTATAAAGTGAATTTTTATGGTACATTATTTGTTTTGAGGCCCATTTTTTACCTCAAAACTCCCCTAATGCCTCTTTCCTCACATTTTTATATAGATTGTTGTACGGGGTGACCTTTGGTCTCAGTTACCAGGGCCCTACTAGTTTTTAGTTATGTGTTTCCTCATGGTCTGGCTTGCGGAGGGTGTTGGAATATTCTCACCATCATTTATGTATTTGTATGCATTGCATGCATGCATCCAGTCATCAGTATGATGGTCTCCTAGCCCCTAGTACTCGTTTTTGAGCCCCCTGGAGCCTGTTTCTAGCCATCAGTAGGACTCCTACCTACCTAGTGCGCATTGTTTTCATCATTTGGATACTAATGCACCCTACTACACACCTCTAGGATTCCATCAGTTAGTTGATGCATTGATCAGTCAGTTCTTGCATTAATTGCTCAGTTAGACTGACTGTAGCTCCCAGATGTCTATATCAGAGTGTCACTTGACTACTGAAAATCTCTCATGTTCCTACCTTGGAGTCTCCTTCCCTATATTAGTGCCACATGTATCAGTTAGACTCAGTTAGACTCATTTAATTGACCTTTGAATATGGGTAGCCACTACCACTGATTGGGTGATGGTTCCAATGCAGTCCAACCCATGCTATTGAGGATAATTCGAATGAACTTTGAGGTAATCGAATTCATTCTATTTTACTCTCATACCTTTTCCATCTTACAGCCGATGAATGACATTACAACATTTTTTTATCATTCTTTGAGTTTCATGTGTGAATATTGATTCAATTCTTCTTCTTCTTCTCTGCAATTTTGACTGATATTTGTGAGGTTTGTTCAAGATGAGTAATATACACCTATATAATTTCATAGATATGGGCCAAGATATAGAATAATAAAATCAAAAAACTGCTAATGTGCTAGCCAGAGAGAAAAGGAAGAATCTCGACACAGTCATGCCAGAAGGACCGTAAAGGAAGAAACAAAAGGAAAATAAGGCTTCGCTCGATGCGTAGTTGCATGAGGATGATTATGACTGCATCACAACCCAATTCAATGACCATATTGAAGAGACACTTGAATTGAAGGAAAATAAGAAAGAATAAGTCCAAGCGGGAATGATAGAGAGCCTCACAGAACTGAAGATTTTGGTAGCAAGAGTTGGACAAGTCCAGCGAGATTTAGTAAGGGAATAAGATTCTGAAGATAGAACAAGAGATTAGAGCCAAAGGAAAATAAAATCACCTTCTTTGATGATGAGACCTCAGCTAGTCCGCATAGAGCCGATGAATGTAATATTCCCGACCGATGAGCTTACTGAAGGTGCGAAGCAGCTCACACATCTAGAACTAAATGTGGGAATGTTTCCCATCGAAGGACTGCATAAACTTCATTTGAAGGTTTTGGAAGAGATCAGAGATAGAGACATGGTCTCTTATAACCAGCATGTGAAGCTGGAATATAGCTACAAGGAGTCGAAGGATGAATGCGCGCTGAAGACAAATGAGCTCGCATATGCGCAACAGAAGTAGAAAAAGTTGAGGAAATTCATTGCTGAAGTCTGTGCTAAGATCTCAGACTACACAGAAGAACCAGAATTAGAAGCGACCAACCTAAAGATTGGTACTGCTATGGAAAATCTCAAATCAAAGATGGAGAATATGGAGATTGACTACAAGGATAATATTGTTGACTTAGAGTCTTAGAAACAACCTGGCACACCACCAGTTGTGAGAGAAGCAAGAGCTGAAGAGCTGAAGGAATCAATAGAAAACATCTTCATAGAATCGGCGAGATGTCAAGACCTGCTTGAAGAAGTCACCAAGGTATGGGCTATGCTGCAGGAAGACCCTGAATTACAGAAAATTTAGGATGAAGTTCATAAAAGGAAAAAGGACCTTGATTCTGTGAACACGGCCATGAAGGATTTGCCGCCAAGGCAAAGGGTAAAAAAGTTCGTAGAGACAAAAGAAATTCAGAAGGAGATGAAAGTGCTAAGGGTGAAGGAAGCTAAAACTTTGTCGAAGTTGTAGCCGATGTAAGAAGAGGCACTGACACTTTCTGAGGTAATTGAAGATAAACTGCAAGAACTCCGCAAAACAGAGAATACAGTAAAGGAGAAAATGAAAGAACCTCTATCAGAGATGATGCTCAAAACGATTAAGGAGTTTGAGCAAGAGACTAAGGAAGTGGTTTCAAAGTTGAGCACAACTTTTTAGGAATTCGTTGTAAAGTCGAACATCCTAGGGGATGCGCAATTGAAACAGCCTAGTGAAAGTGGCTCGAGGGCGAGCCACAAGTAAGTGTTATGGGCCTGTTCGGCGCAACCCAAGTGCAAGAAGTTTTGATTACAAAGGTACAGTTAGGAGAGACCTAACATTGACCATTTTTAGGAGAAGCAACTTCATAATTCCTGGGAGCAGGGTATGGAGCGAAGAGAAGTTGAAAAGAAAGGACCTATCCCCTTAGTAAAGGAGAAGTGCTAATGATGACCATAGGTAGTTGGAGTAGTTATGAATGATGTGGCAGACTGTCATCTACAAAAGAAGAGAGTACAAAAGCAGAATGGTGCAAAGGAAGCGCCACTATAGAGTTAGAGCCGCGTGTTCAGAACTACGATTGTCAGAAGAAGCGGTGCAAAAAGGACAGCAAAGATCCAACAAAGTTAAAGAAAAAAATGGTCAACAGGAGAACTATGCCATTTTGGGTTTAAGGGTATTATGGGGGTTGGCCCATAGTTATTATAAATATGTGACCTTCAGGCACAATCTATATAAAGGAAAATTTTGTATAAGGAAGTGTTGGTTATTGGCTAGATCTTATTAGACTAATGTTAGATCTAGACTGAGAGAGATCTAAGAGAGGAAAAAGACTCTTCAGCTGAATGCGCAGATATCTATTGTAGAGAAGAGTCTGCATCTGAGTGCATAGACTGGAACTATTAACCCTTCCGAGTAATATAATAATAGTTCCCTTGGATGTAGCTCCCACCTGGGGGGTGAACCACATAAATCCCTGTGTATGTGTGTGAATCTATGATATGCTTTGTGTTCATGTATGATTACACTTATGTATTTTCTTTCATATGCACCTGAATGAGAATGATATGTTAAGTAAGTGAAACACACATGCATGAATGTTGCAAAGTCATGTTAAATATGATGAATGCGTAGTTATAAGAGTAAAGATAGCAACGATTCAACGAAGTCTGTAGGTTGTTTATAACTGCGAGGTGTGCAGTTACATGTTGCCATTATTATTTTAAGTAGATGTTAAGCAAGGAGTGCATAACAATCTCGCATAATACAACCATGCATCACCAAGGTTATAGAATCTTGATTCTATAACCACCCATCTTCGCTTCGGGTGAGACTTCATCCTGTTCATAGGTTGATTCCGAAAGGGCTAGTGAAGGGGATTTTGTTGGGTCTACAAGAACAAGTAAGCCGAACTCGGGTCATCCCAGAGTATAACCAATGGTTTCTGGGGATGACTCAGGTTGTTCCAACTCAGGGTTATTGTCTTCAAAATGTTTTTTTTTGTGTCTGGTTTCTATTCTTAAAGAAACTAAACCTTCTGGTTGAGGGGTTTTAGGTGGAGATATAGAGAAAAATCCTCAAGGGAGAGGACCTCCTCTACCAACCATACACTGGCGGACATCTTTCTAGTTCCAAATATATTGATGCTTGGAAAAATGCTTGCATCGATATTAGGTTTCTCCTCGGCGAGAAATCCCAACTAGAACCCTTACCAATTGGAATAGGGAACCCATCTAAAATTTAGCTCAGATATGATTCACTCATTAGGCATTTTACTGGTTACGGACCTGTGTGTCATTTGGGGTTTTATTATTATTAAATGAGGTGTAGAATTTTTTAATGCAAGATGCAATATAAACTAACCTAATCTATCCTTGCAAGGAGAAAAATTTATAGAAACGAGTAAGAAATGAAGCAGGATACATTTCAACAACAGATAACCACAAAACATAAAATATGTCACAACTACAAAGTGAGATTAAATCCTGAGATAGTTTCAACATAAAACCAGTTTGCATTCACATCTCATAGTAAGAAAAATAATACTACATTAATCACATACACAATAAGCAACAAAGAACCATCAGAGTAATCCAACGGGTAAACAGAACAATCTTACTGCATATGCAACACAAGTGAACAGGAAATAAGTTCTATAATATCCATCCATTCAATGAACACAACTTCTAATGCCAATATTGAGTCCAACAATAGTCTATTCATCTTGAGAAATAGTTCTTACAGAGTGAGCAGCCAAAACTCTTTAGGCCCAAAAGTCCTTTTTTTATTTTCTCAATGTTTGTTTTTGTTACACAGAATTTTCGTCACCCGTACAAAACCCTGTGATCTTGACTTACCACAATCCCTGAAGTCACTTTCATGGTGAATGAGATCTGATTAGTTTTCCATGCAACTTAAATTTTGTTTGTGTGGCTTCGATGTGTTTTTCTTTGCTAGCAACACACGTTGAATTCCATCGATGCAGTATGCTTCATTTTCAACCCGCATCGATGACGCAACTTGCATTCATGTCAACCCACGTCAAGCTCATTTGGCACGTGTTTCTCAATGAATAGGTCGTGTTTATGTCTCCACAGGAAAAAAATAGGTTTTTGAGAATCTTCTAGAGTGAAATATCGAATGATAGCCTTTCCCTCCTATTGTTATGGATTTGGATCGACTTCCACCATTGAGGGAGATCATATTTCATCCACTCCCCACACTTTTCTCAACCTCTCCTTATCCACATTGTCCTATAAATTGATGCTCTGAGACATGGGTGAGGGAGGAGGAATATTGGTAGTAAGGAAATTCTGGGGGAATTACTTTAGACTTCTAGACTATTGAGGCTTTGTATTCAAGGTGAAAGTGACTCGTTGGAGCAAGAAGAACTCATTGGAATGAAGATACAACACCAAGTCCTAAATGGTTGTAATCTCTTTCTATATTTGTTAATACAATTGTTTTTTCCTTCCTATACATCTGATGTTCTTGATGGTGTATTGTGAGATTCCTTGGTCACTCACATAGGTCAATTATATTGTTTTTACTTCACTTTTTGTTGTCTCATTTCGATCTTTGGTAGGTTCTTTTTTCACGTGAAGCTGGATCACGGCTATTCTTGGATTGTCACAACAATTTTTATATCAGTGGTATGTATCTTCTATACTCATCCATTGTTACTATTTTATTGACCTTGGTGAGGTTTTGTACAATTTGTCCCCTTTTGTTCTAGATTTGAATAATTGAGACTAGGGACCTTGATCTTTTTCGCATCGATCGAGAAAATCCTATAACAAAATTGGCGAGTTAAAGGCATGATGTAAGGGATCTGCCTTGATAGAGTCACTGGGTCATCTAGATTACTCCTGGTATCCTAGGTCCACTCACATTTGTTGAGTTTAGGAGTGGTGTAGCTTTTATTTTGAAAAACTCCACTTTTGGAAGCTTGATGAGATTTACCTTTGTCCTATAGAGTTCCATTGACGTGCCTGGGTAGTGTGTTAAACTGCATCAATCCAGAAAGACACACGTTGTTGTACTGGAAGACCAAGTTGCACTGTAAAACTTTTTAGTGAGGTATTTATCCTTGCTCAGAACTAGACCTAGTCCTGTTTGGAGTTTATGTCAGAGTTTTTATCTTCCCCAGATCTTTGTTTCTACTTTCATTCTTGAAATTTGGAGTAGTGTGATTTCTCATTGAGTCTTTGTAGTCAAGCAATTACTTGATTTTATTTGAGTGAGTTTGTTCTCTCGTGAGCGTGACTAGTCTTGTAGACCTATAGGAGCCTCTAATATGCTATGTTTCAAGTCTTGGAACCTCCAAAAGTGTGTTGTTGTACCAACTCTTGTTAGTACAAGTGTGGCTTGGCTTGTTATATCATTCAGATTGATTGCTTGAGTGAATAATATTTGTTTTCAAAAGTTGTAGAGCTCTCTCAAAGTGAGCAGAGTCACATTTGGATCTAATTGAACATAGCGTTAAAAGGGATTGGGTTTTCATTCTCTTCATCTTTGAAGTGTAGTGCTTTGATTTGTTGAGAAGATACATTTTTTGGATCTTGGATAATTTTTTGAAAGAACTTGAAATACCTAAGAATTTTACATGTTTTCTTCCTTTTGATCTTTAAAAGGTCTTTGAAAAAGAGAATAATTCTTATGACAATCATGAATTTTACATATTCAAGTATTTTCGACAATTAGTGCATGTTTCAAAGATATCTTAAATCATGCTTTTAACTCTTTGATTCTTTGTTCAAAATTGAGTTTTTTTGCAAGTTAAAAGGCTCCAATGTTCTTTTATTTTTTATTTGCATCGTCAAATCTCTTTTGAAAAAGAAAAATGAAAAATATTTTTTTTGCTTTGGTGTTATTTTTGGTATCATTGGTTTTGATTGAAAGAGTGTCTCTCTCCTTTCCTTAGACAGTTTTCAACGAAAAATAAAAGGCTTGCATCTCATTTATCTTATTCATGCATATTGGTTTGAGTCTACACTTCATGCATCCACTTAACCACACAAGATAAAATCAAGTTCTAGTCTGAGTTAAAATATTCAGAAACTCATGTGATAGTTTAGAGACGTGTTTCAGCGTCTTTAAACGTAGCAACTGTCATTCTTTTCTTGCACTTCATCATGTGGTCTTGCAGTTCTTCCACGTACTAGTCGGTATATCAAACGACCTTTCATGTACCTACGGGTATATAGAAAGGTACTTCACATACTAGATGGTATATAGGAAGGATCTTGTCAAATGGTTTTGCATTAGACAACACTACTATGGATTGGAGATCCCATGTACCTTATGTATATCGACAGAACCCACTAGGATCCTGAAACCATGTGAGTCAACCATTGGGCATCTTGACATTGCAATACACCGAGAACAACACTCGAGGAGCCACTATGCATGTACTGTCAAGTAGTCTGGTAATACGGTTAGGGGTATGGTCCTAATCCTCCCTGGTTAGTGATATGAAAGATAGGGCTGAGTATTACTATTGGACCCTACGGTATATTGCGATTTGCGATGCCTTGACACTCCTGTGAGGATACATCTCTTCATCCCACTTATCATATAATTTTGCTTGTGGCTTTAGCTTGAGTAGGAATTGAAGCATGTTTTTTTGTAGAAGACTCTTAGGAGGATATTTTCATCAGCCATTCTAGATGAAAAACCCTTAAGGATATCTCATAGGATACAAAAATTGCCACCTGAATATCCCCTCATTGAGGAAGGAAACACAGGGGCAAATATGGACCAACCCACTACAACTGGTTCACACGAAGAAGGAATTCCAGTTACTGAATCATGAGGGGATTTTTCTCCTCTTGTAAATCCACCCATCACCGATCCTATGGGACCATTGGTGGTGGAACAACCTCCTTCACGTGACACATATTTCCACCACTCACTTGAAGGACACCCTAGTACTGTTGACTGGATATTCACTCAACCTCCAGATGACCCGATAGGGACTGCTTTTGGTCTAACCACTTCATTTTGGGGAACCTCCTTAGTGCATGTTATTTCCAATTATGGTTCACCACCGATTGTCTAGAAACCACCACCTCTGTGCCCTACCAAACTCATCTTGAACGAAGATTTTTTCAAACCACTTCAAGATACTGTGTCTCACTTACGGATACTTGGAGAATGGGTAAGGTGCCAAAGTTTCCCTTTCCAATCCACTTTGGAAGTAGCGAATCCCCAACACCATTCTCCCATGCATTCTTTTACTCTTCCTTCACCAGGGATGTATGTTTCCAACATGACCTCTTACGAACCATGCCAACCATCGTTCCTACCTATTGCACATCAAAATCAATTGGTCAGTTCTAGACCCTTTTTGACCCGAATGACTAGGGGGAAACATTCAACCATTGTTAAATTCATGTCTGGGACACAACCTTCGAGAAAAACTATTATCAAAGGCTATACTTTAGTTAGCAGTCAGAATATGGCCACAAGGAAACCTATGGTCGGTGGTCAAAATACAATTACTGGTAAATCTTTGGTTGGCAAACAAAATCTAACTAGGGGGAAACCTCTAGTTAGTGGAAAAAATGTAAGTGGAGGACAACCACTATTTATAAATTATAATATGACTAGAGGTCCACCTCCAGTAATGGGACAAACTTCGTGGGAACTTCACACATGGGGACCATCCGTATGCGCTCAACCCACATGGGGTTATACATAAGCGGGTAATTAGAATATGGCAATAAGTCAAATCTATCAAACTTCTCCACGAAACCTTTACCCTCGATTACCTTACCCTAGAAACAAAAAAAATCTGTGGGGTTAAAAAATCTTTATGTTGGATGGACCTCCAACCAGCGGCCCTTGCCCTTCCCCACCACCACCACCCCTACTAGTCCCATGGCCACCTCCACCACCGGTCTCACGTGCACCTCCACCATCCTGAAAACCCCCTCATTCAGGAGGACCCCCTCATGTGGGAGAAGGACCCCCATCTATTCCACCTCTTAAATTGGGAGGACCCACACCATATGGCCAACCCTCTATGGGAGGACCTTACGATCAATCGATATATGGTCCTATCGGTACTCAAATTCCATACCAATATTACCAATACCCATATCCAAACCGACAATTACCATTTCTGGCTACTTTAGATCTGTGAGATCTGTCGCATTTGACCAACGATCCCATTCAACATGGCATGAATTGGCCACCCATTCCTATGAAACTACCATCGGACATACCCAAGTTTCACAGTAAACCCGAAGAGGATCCAAAAAACCATGTAATGACATATCACTTGTGGTGTTCCTCAAACTCATTGATGTATGAGTCTATCTGTTTGAGGTTATTCAAATGAACCCTCACTGACACAGTTTCCAAATTGTACATCGAATTACCACCACATTCTTTCACCAAATTTTGATCCTTGGTTATCACTTTTCTTACACATTTCCAATTACCAATCCGCTATGAAACCGACACAGATCTTTTAACTTACCTCTAGCAATCTACCTCCACTCATATTTTCGATCATATTCACAAATGGAGGAGAAGACGTCGGCTCATTAAGGCTCCCATTTCGGATCAATTATTGGTTGATTGGCCTACCAAATCATTGTTTCCTATCATAGCCAAAGATGTCACTATAGGCGGGGCGGTTATAGAATAAAAATCTATTACAGGTCCCTAGTACTTAGACTTAGTCTACGCTTAATCTGGCACTTTATACGACATAATTCCTAATGCCCCTCACCCCACACATGACCCAAAAAAACCTCCCATGGGATCACATGCCGATGGAATAATTGGTTCTGTTAACATCCAACCTATCACTCAATCGATTGGATCACAAAGCCACATGGTTTCAAATCCAAACCCGTCACAGGATGGTAATAGCACCAACCATTCACCTAGTCCTACTCGCACTACGGAGTTGAATTCAGTCCAATCAGATTCATCTCGTAAATCCCATGTTAAGAAGAAAAACAAAGGTAAATCCAAGAAATATTCTAACCAGTAGGAACAGAAATCCAATCTAGACACTCCTGACACCAAACCAAAACATAAGGCTAAATATCCATACTTATTATGCGGTGATGACCACTTCATGAAAGAATGCCCACATCGTGAAGAGATCCAAAAGTTCCTAAAAGGAAACACTTAGCCCACAGTTTTAACAGACCCCTTCCCCACACAATAACAACAGATGGTTGCACAACAACTCATTCCTTCTCAAGTAGAATCATCCAGGACCACTCATGTTCTCATGATGCGTAGTGAAATGGTTAACTTATCCACTAGGGAACAAACGTACAATTCTGATCCCGATAAAGATTCTAATGGAGTTAATACTGCAAAATCCTCCACATCTAAATCGACTATCCTTCCATCACAAGGTCCTTTCACCATAGACAAACCTAGACCAGATGCAGTAATGTGTCCACTCAAAAGAACAATCCAAAAATCGATTTTCAACCCCAACGCTCGGGCTGCTCAAAACTACAACATTGTGGAAGATCTAGCCCAGGCACCATGTGCTATGTCGACCCTTGAAGTCTTACAAAAATTTCCCTAATCAGTGTAAGACTCTGCTATCTGCTATTGGAGTAGTGGATCCAGAATCATCTAATACCATCATGTTTTGATTGGACTACTTTAAGCCGAGGCATTTCCACCAACTGGCATTTCAAATCATTACCAATGTTGTTGGAAAAAATATCCATCATACTGTCTTAGATGAAGGAGCCTCTACTTCTGTAATGTCCTTGTCCTACTGGAAATCCATTAGCTCTCCTGAATTGAATTGTTCCCCTACCATCCTAGAATCATTTCATAGACGTCGATTCCAACCACATAGGATTCTACAATCCTTAGCTTTTGAGTTGGGAGGAAAGATTGTTTCCATTAACGTGGAAGTAGCTGCAACCCCATTGGATTATTACTTATTGCTTGGTTGAAATTGGTTTTATGCTGTGACTGTGGTCACATCTTTTGTCTTCCGTGTTGTGCAATTTCCCCATCAAGGGAAAATTGTCACTATCGACCAACTAGATTTTTGTACACTGGACATCACAACTCATACCGTGGATAATGTACCTCTTTTAGGACACACTTATCAAATATATGAGAGTGTGGGGGTAGGAATCCTTAAAGACTCATCCCTGATGGGATTCTTTCCAACACCTAATCCCCCATCACACATTTCCACGGTGAACATGATCTCTTCCATGACCCCATCTTCCTCCAAATCGACAGATCCTTGGATTGTTCCTGATCCTATTGACATTGATTCGATTGGAGCTCATATGCCTCTCATCCTAGATGAGGATACTAATGATGCCATCCAATTAGCGTCTGATTCACCTGATGACCATAACTTGTTGGGATCAGACCCATGCTCTCTACCATCTTGGTTGAGCTCATCCTCACCATTGCTGGATCATATTCTCCATACATTCCCCTCCGATGAATCCATCATGGAGATTATGAGCTTGGATGAGCTTCCATGGGAATACCATCACCATCGATCATCCTTACTCCTGCCTTTAGACATGGTAGATAATGCGATTCAAACCATTATTTCAATGAATGTAACTTCCAACCCTCAGTATCCTGTTCTTACCTAGGATACGATAAACAAAGGGAATTTGGAAAACATTATTCCTACCACTACCATTGACATCTCGGTGAAACCCAGCGTCGTGGAGCATATCCATATTGGCCAAACTTGTTCTTCTGAAGAAATCAAAACTTATACCTCCTTGTTCAAACAATTCAACGATGTATTTGCATGGAGATATGAAGAAATTCCCGGGATTGATCCTGCGATTGTTTTCCATGAGATCAAAACTTATCCCAACGCAAAACCTATCAGGAAAAAACTCCATCCAGTACACCCTCAAAATACTGCGGAAATTAAAGAAGAAATTGAAAATCTGTTGAAAGCTGGTTTAATTTATCTAGTCCCCTTAATATATTGGGTCCCTAATATCATTCCTATCATAGAAAAACAAGGAACCATCATAGTTTCTATTGATTACATGGATGTAAATAAGGCTTGTCCCAAGGACAATTACCCTACACCATTTATAGACCAAATCATTGACAATTATGCAGGTAGTGTCATATTATCATTCATGGATGGATTTTCTAGTTATAATCATATTGAGATCCACCCAACAGACCAACACAATACTGCGTTCATATTCCCATGGGTTACATTCGCATACCGCGATGAAATTTGGCCTTAAAAATGTTGGTGCCACATTCCAGTAGGCCATCTGATATGCCTTTCATGATATTAAGTATTTTGTGGATCCACACCTCAATGATTTTCCATCTCATTCAAATCATCGTGAGTTTCACATCGATCATCTGACAGTCTTTTTCCTCATATGTCGACACTATAACATCCACCTAAATCCTCACAAATTCATAACCTGCGTGGAGGCCAGACGTCTTCTTGGATTCATCATCTCAAAAGATGGGTTCCGTATCGATCCCCTCAAGGTAGAGGCCATCCTATCCCTACCCCCACCTACGCACATCACTGAACTTCAAAGTTTGCATGGGAAAGAAAAATACTTGCGTTGTTTCATGTGTAATTATGTGGAAAAGACACAAGGTTATATGCAATCGTTAAAAAGGGACATCCCTTTTATCTAGGATGACTAATCCCAAAGTGCATTTGAAAATCTCAAGCACGCCACTACCCAAGCACCCATGTTACAACCACCTGATTATACCAAGGATTATATCCTTTATCTTATTGCCTCTACCTCGACTATTGGTATGGTTTTAGTGCAGGAAGATAGCAATGCGCAAGAACATGTGATTTATTACCTTAGTAAGGGTATTATCGACTATGAAACTTGTTATTCACATGTCTTGAAGTTGGCTTTGGAAGTTTTCATTGCCGTAAAGAAGTTCCATTATTACAATATGCTTCATACTACCATTATCATCACCGATTCCAACCCTATGTAACACGTCAACTTAACTCATCAAGTACTAGGGGGGAAATATTCGTGCTCGATCATGATTCTTCAAGAATTTGATCTATAGTTTGAAAAGGAAAAATCCAAAAATTCATTAGTATTCATGGAGCTAATTTGCGATCTTCCCCGTATTGATCACGACTCTAAGCCCATTGAATCTCTTCCCGATGATTCATTGTTTCTGATCAGTACCTTCGATCCACGGTATGGAGATATCACCTTGTATCTCCAAACACAACGCTTCGTGCCTCACCTCTCCCGTGATGAAATCCTTTGTATCCACCATCATGCCAAATATTACCTGATCATCGGTGACACCCTATATCATTGTGGAATTGATTCAATCTTACGAGGATTCAATCTTACGAGCATGTTCTGAATGACTGCCACTCAAGGGCATGTGCCGGTCACCTCTCTGGGATGGCTACAACCCATAATATCTTACGTGCTAGATACTTTTTGCCATCCATATTTAAAGATTGCATGGAAGCCGTTAAGCAGTGTCCTCCCTACCAATTTTTTAATTCCAAAAAGTGCACTCATCCCACCCCTTTACACCCAATTATTGTTGTCGACCACTTTGCAAAATGGGGCATAGATTTCATTCACTATAAGCCTACCTAGGTCAGGGGACATGGCTATGCTATTGTAGTTGTTGAATATTTCAAAAAATGGGCTGAGGCTATGCCTACATATAATGAAGATGGAAAAACTCCCGCAGTCTTCATGTTCAATCATGTTATTGCTAGATTTGGGGTTCCACAAGCCATTTTCACAAACAATGGCTCACAATTTCATAACCAAATAGTAACTAAATTGAGTGCCAAATTGGAATTTCTCCATGAACACTCAACCCCCTACTATCCCCAAGAAAATGGTCAAGTAGAGGCCATCCATATGGTCTTGAAAACCATGATACAACACATGGTAGGGACCCATAGATCAAATTGGAACTTAATGCTCTTTTCAGCCCTTTTGGCGTATAGAACCTCTGTCAAAACTGCTACCCGGGTTCACACCTTTTCAATTGGCATACGGACTAGAAGTAGTATTTCCTATACAATGCGAGATCCCGTCTTTGAAACTAGCCATTGAAATTTTTCCAAACACCACAGTTGAAGAAGAATTCATTTTGTATTTAGCTAAATTGGATGAAACCCGTTGTGATACGAATCTAGCCAATGAGGCACATAAGAAGCGCACCAAAGCCCAATACGAAAATTCTGTCGAATCTCACATATTCAATGAAGGCGATATGGTCTTGACATATGACCAAAAACATAAGAAGTTGGGGGTAGGTAAGTTCGATTCCATGTGGCATGGGCCCTACGTCATAAAATATGTGTTAGAAAAAGGGGCCTTGTCATGTACCCTCTCATCTAGCCAATTCCTGGAAGGGAACATGATGCTAAATTCCTGGATTTCACATAATCTCAGCCCAAACCATTAGCTTCATACATATTTAAAACATAGTGTGCAGATACAATTTAAGCAATTTAAGCACAACAAAATTAAAACTCATCCACACACACACATTTCATATGCATACAGCATATCAAAAATAGCCATCGATTTAAACATTTCAGAAGTAAATGCATAGACAGATAAACACTTATCTTGATGGTGAAATGGCCCCAAACAACTGGCTATGTTGCTGCAACATTCCACCCAAACATAGGCCAGTTGTGTTCATAGATTTCTCAACACAACTGCCACCCCCAAGCTGGGAATGATTCTTACAAGGAAAAGGGAACTTTCTAGCTCATTCACAGCCAAAGCAATAGAAACCCATCTCAACCCCAACCTTCTTTTACACACAGCAACTCTAACTAGGCATGGATACCCATTTTCAGCAATGGTATTTTACAATAAGATGGCCATGGTCTTTCCCAAGTCGTGGGCACACCAAAAACGAAATGGAAATTTGCGAATCAACCCTGGGAGAGCAAAATCGTTTTCAGAAAACGTTTCTGGGCATTCAAGGGACAAAAACGGCCTCCATAAACCCCAAAATCGTGGCTCCCTTCCTCCAAGCCATTGTGCAATACAAAAACGAATTCCCAGGCATGCAAAATGCAGGAAAATGGTGAAAAATGTGATGGGTAAATCCCAGCTAGCTCAGACTGCATGAGAGGGCAAAGGCCATGGGTTTTCCCCGAATCGTGGCTCACCAAATGAACTGTAAAAAGGGAAAATCGTCCCCAGGGAGAAACCCAATTTCTTCCACAGGTTATGGGCATTTCCAATGGCCAAAAAAGATCCATTGAAACCCCAAATCGAACTCCATCTTTCCCCAGCAGTTCTGCAACACAAAAACGCCCTCTTCCCAGCTAGAGAACAAAGAAAAACCAGGAAAACATGGCTGGAAAACACCCAGGTATCTCCAAAAACATGAGAGAGGAAAAACTGGTTGATGGGTAATGGCTTGGGGAGCAATTCCTGGCTCCTTTCTTGCCCAAGAAGCAAAAACACGTTTTTCCATGCAGGGTGGTTGCCCATACTCGAATTTTTGGACAGACATACCTCTCATTCCCTAAGGCATTAACTACCTCAACCAACTTTTGGGAGAAATGAATGATTGGGTACAAAAGTCAACATGGTAGTTGAGTGTTTGACGGGTTCTCTCATTGACACTTGGCTTGACTTGATTGGCTCAGGGGTTTGAATGTTTTCCCTCCCAATTCCTTGTAAAAGCATGCCCCCATCTCTTGTTGCATTGCATAGCTAGTTGTGGGTATTTTATTTAAAATGCATATTTACATAATGTTCACAATTCCATTGCGCATGGCTAGCACGTGAACCATATGCATTGATAAATCGATGGCGGGGCCTTGGCCTTGAGATCCTCACCACGATTTTACAACAATATTACATCATTTACGATTTTAATGCCATGGGGTCAAACTGGGGACATTACAGGCCTATGAGTTAGTTGATTATGATGGGACACCCTTGGGGGATCCTAGAAATGGGATCTACCTCAAGAGGTACCATGCTTAGAGAAATCCTGCATAAGTACCTTGTACATTTGTAGATGATGTATGTCTAATATGGCGTGAAGTTTTCTTTTCGTAGGTTAAGGACTCATCTCCATCATGAATTCTTATACTATGTTCTTCTTGAATGCGCATATGGAAACGTATTCAGTATTTGCAAACAGTGCGATCCAACATACTCCAAACCTCACCTTGGCATCTTGGGTTCTCTATTCCCCTATTGGCGAGCTTATAAAATCAGGAGGAACTTTCCTAGGTCCTAAAACTAATAATATCGTCAAGTATCACGCGGTGATTGGATTGTTAACCGATGCATCTTCCCTTGGTGTGGACCACATTGTCATCTATTTGGATTCCCAACTGGTGGTCCCCCATCTAAACCAAGTCTACGTTGTTCACAACCATACACTACTTCGTCTTTTTTGACGAGTACGTCTCTTGGAGAGGTATTTTGAACTCGTTCAATACCTACATGTTCCGAGACATATGAATATGGTTATTGATTCCTTGGCCAATTTCATTTTAGATTGGTACATCTCACATTCTTAAACATTTTATTAACAAGCATAATGTGTAAATTATTTATATATAAGCAACATAGATGAGGTCCATACTTGTCATACACACATTGTATATAAAACCACTTTTATATTTGATAAAAGGTCCACAAATAATTACTAGGAAAAAATATGAAGCTCATAGCTTTCAATACATCCTCATGGAAAAATATGAAGCTCAATTCTTTCAGTACATCATCATGGAAAAAATATGAATCTCATGGATTTCAATACATCACTACATATAGATAATAGGGCTAGTCGTGACACTCGTGATAGCATATCACCTCCCGAGCTACCCGACGGAGCAAATGTTTGATACTCGCAGAAACTCCCACTATGTGGAACTGGTACCGATGAGGAAAAACATCCACTAACATGTCTAGGATGTCAACAGTCAATATCTCTAATTTCTCATTGGTCTTTGTGAGTATGTTGCTTGCTTCTCGGTCACGAGCAGAAGCGGCCCTACCCTCTCCTCGCTGTTGTGTAGGGGAAGCTCCAGGTCGACTCTTTGGCCCCACATTTTCATTAGTAAAACATACGAAGTCTTAGTACACCAAAAAAAATCATTATTCAAAAAATACACAGATACTTGCAAGAGCATGAATATCTTTTCTTACCTATGTTGCACCAGACTGACCCTTTTGGTAGTTCTAGGTCGGGATCTCCTTGGAAATCCATGCCTCCGTAGACACAATCCTCTACCATAAGCAACTTCTAGCTCATCCATCGGAATAAATCCATCCCATAACTATGGATTAGACCACCATGATGGCCAAACAACTCAGTCCCCCTCTTCATGCGTACTCCCGCGGATCGGGGCTATCTATCTCTATATGCTAAGGGAAGAAGTGAGTAACCTACTTCATAAAGAAGGATATCAAGATAGATCCATAACCAAACTATTTAGTTCTACCTGTCTTGCACTTGGTCAGTTGATATTTCATGATGCTCAGGAGGATCTTACACCAATTAAACACAGTAGGTTCCATGCATTCTATGACACATAACATTTGGGACTTGGTTTCCTGATGGTGTCACTTAGTCCCCGCTACTCAAACCTCTATGAAGATCACAATCCTCAATAGTAGACTACATACTTCTATAATTGGCATCTTCTCAACGGACTTCCTAGTCCCGAGATCACAATACTAGTTGATCAGCTCATTCGTGTTTCCATCACCTCCTCTCTACCCTATAATCATGGCTTGATCCCCTCTCCTTGAAATCCCGGTCAAAAAATAATTGTCATCTATATCAAGGGTAAGGATGTGGGTCCCTACTCGGAAATATTGTTCATTAGGATCCCACATGTCCACTAAATATCCCAACAAATGCACCTACACCCTCATATTTGGAGTAAGGAAGAATTTCTTTAGGCCACATTCTTGAAGTGCCAACATTGTATTGCCATCATGTAATCCTTCCAAATCCTCCAATTTGTGGTCTCGTTCCTTCCATTCTAGCACCATTTTCTTTGCTTGAATACTTATAAGACCAAAGACAAAGGTTAAAAACCTTTCATCTCCAGGAAAATCCAAATAATTTTGTGATGAACCTGCAATAATTAATTAATGCAAATACACGAGATATCAGAAATAATAGAACAAAATCACTTTTATATTGATCATGGGCCACTTCGAGGGAGCAACCTCCTTTGAGCAAGCTCAATACAATTAACTTCACGATGCCTTCAATGACCTCAACACACACTTATATACTAAGTCTATGCCCAATACTATGAGTCAAAACCATGGGACATATAATACTACGGGACGACTTACAAAGCATATGCATCCAATAACAATACTATGGGCTAATATAAACTACGGATCAACAAATACTACGGGACAACTTACAAAGCATATGCATCCAACAACAATATACTAACATAGTAAAGAGAAGGGTTGACATAGGTTCCTAACATCCCCTCTCCCTTAGAAAAAGCTTTGTCCTCAAAGCTTTGGTTGGAGAAATTGCTGTAGAATCTGAAGGAGTGGTTCCCTGGTAACATCCTCGGGTTTCATTTTGGGCCACTGACGCCTTTGGAGTGTCAAGGAGGATTGCTTGGAAGGCTGTAGATGAAGAAGAACCCTATCAGCTGCGTGGAAAATGCACTCAGAACGGTGTTGATCGGCTTGTTGTTTCAGGCGAATTCTGGCCATGTGAAGATTGTCCTGCATAATGAGAAGAATCTGATTGCGGTTTCAAAGAACCGAGTCAATTTCCTGAACTAGGGAGCTGCTAAGGGTGTATGGAAGAAGAACTAGTGGTGTTTTTCCATAGACTGCTTCATATGGTGTCCTTTGAGATGTGGTATTGTACCACTAGAGCACTGCTAGGAAATCCATAGAAATAGTTGGCCAAAGCTGTGTAGGGATGGGAAAGGGTTTGAGCAATCCTGAAAGGAGTGTCGTTTCCCCCTTGTTGACTTGGAAAATATCATCGTCAGCCACCATCTGTTGAATTGTCATTTTTAGTCCCTGCCAAAAGAAGTTACATTGTTCCCAGTCATATATTTTGCAGAACCCAGAGTTCCCTGTTGATGAAGAAGCATGGATTTCATAGAAGAGATAGCCCTGTTGAACATATTGCAACCAATTTGGAACAAGCAAAGAAAGAGTTGTAAGAGAAACTGGGTCATCAATTGTGCGAGAAGGAGCATCTTCCACCATATTGTCCTTACCCTTCTTGTAAGTGATCACATAGGGATAAACCATGAGTTGGATAACCCATTTCAAGTGTGTTGAGGAGGAGACCCATTGTTCCAGAAAATTTTCCAGACTCGGGAGATCAGTCTTGATGCAGAAATAATTCCCTAATAGGTATGGCTGCCACTTCTGTACTGCATGCAAAATAGCCATCATTTCCTGCTGAGAGGTAGATGTGGCTAAATTCTTACCGGAAAGGTCTCTTGAAGGTAGAAAGCGCATTGGTTCAGCAAAGATACCTGCATATCTATCCAAGGAAGTAGTGGAGACTGTTGATGGGTGCATCTGAATGGAATTGAGTTGAGCGATGACAACATGTGAATTCTTCTTAAGGATTTTTTCTAGGCGATGTGAACTGATGATACAGAGAGACCCTGGTTGTAAGTCCATAAATTTGTGTTGTGCCCCATTGACTTTAAACTGCATCCAAATTTCAGCAAAATCCCATAAGATGGGGCCAAGTGTGCGTAGCCATTGAACACCCAAAACCACATCACATCCTCCTAAGGACAAGGCAAACATGTCAGAGCGTAGGTTATAATCTTCCATAGAGATACGCACATTGTGACACTTCCCCTTGCAAGGTAAGGTGCCCCCATTGGAAACCATGACTTCAAAGTTGGAGCAAGGATGGACAAAACAATCAGCCTGTTTGGCAATCTGAGGGTCAATGAAGTTATGAGTGCTACCATAATCAATGAGTATGGTAAGAGGGAGCTTCTTGAAGTATCTCCTAACCTGCATTGTTTGTGGGGTGGTGACACCGGTTACAGCATGGAGAAAGATCTTGGGTGGGTCATCCTGAGATGGGGTGTCAACAAGCTGGTGTTGAATGTCGACCTGATCATCTACTGTATCTGTAGCTTCTTCACCAAGTTCTAAGGCAGGTGTAGAATCCACATCCAAGAGATAGAGATTTTTTTGAACACATCTATGTCCCCGAGTGAATTTCTCATCACAATTATAGCAAAGCCCTTTTTCTCGGCGTGCCTGCATTTCTATTTCAGACAAATGCTTGATAGGAGTTGGCTGAGGAGCAAGCGTGATGGGAGGTCGTTGGGAACCCATATTTCTGAAGGGAACAAAGGTGGTTTTGGAGCGTTGTTGAGTTGTGATCTTGTCCTCGGCCAGCTTATCCAAACCCAGGACTTCCATCATTGTGTTGGGACAAAAAATTTTGACCTCTGAGCGGATTTCATCCTTGAGACCACTGATAAAACAACTCCTGTAGAATTCATCAGACAATCCTTCTATGTGATTGGCCAATTTCTCAAATTCTATCTGATACTCTCTCACTGTGCCAATTTGGTGAAGTTTAGTGAGTGCTCCTGTGAAATCATCAAAAGCACTAGGACCAAATCGTGGCAAAATGAGTTGGCAAAAATCTGTCCAGTTTGGCTTGGGATGAGCTTTGTCGTACCAACAGTACCATTGAAGGGCTTCCTGTTCCAAATGAAAGGATGCAAGTGGAACTTTCTGGGCATCAGAAGTATTATGCAAACTGAAATATTGTTCTGCTCAATATATCCATCTAGTTGAATCAGTACCATTGAAGCGAGGAAAATCAAGCTTCGGCCTACGAAAATTGTTGGAAGAAGAGAACCTGGTGGCTACAAAAGATTCTGGCTGTCTGGTATTGTTCATGGCTGAATGCTGAAGATGGAGGCCGAGAAATTTTTCATCCAGATCTTGGAGTTTGGTTTGGATGGCTGCAAGTGCTTCCTCCATGGTGTGTGCTCCTGCACAGGTAACAACCATAACCAGGTTTTTTTTTTTTTGGTGGACTGGGTAGAAAAACACAAACATAAGCTAATTTAGTAAAGGGAAATTTGGATTGGGGAAACAATCTGATGGGTAATTGGGGTTTGACTAGATTTTGGACACTATCGAAAGGACAAGAAAGCAAAAAGGGGGATTTCAGAAGTGGGGTGATAGAATGAGAAAATTTGGCAGAGAGGGACAAAGAAGCAGAATTCAGAAAAGAACTCTATGGTAAAATTTGAAGGTGATTGGGTGAAATCTAAGGAAGTTATGGAAAACCTTAAAAATAGACAAATGTGGGATTTCGGGCTTTGGGAAGGGGAATTAGGGATAGGGTCCCCAGGAATGAAAGATGTAGAATGGGATGACAGGGGTTCCCCGAAAATTTCAAGGGAAACAGAGTGAAAACAAGGTAGATATGGAGAAAAAACTGAATTTTATACTCTTTTTTTTTTTTTCAAGAAATGGATCGGTAACAGCGGCAGAATGGGATGACAGGGGTTCCTCGAAAATTTCAAGGGAAATAGAGTGAAAACAAGGGAGATATGGAGAAAAAACTGAATTTTATACTCTTTTTTTTTTCTTTTCAAGAAATGGATCGGCAACAGCGGCGCAATGGCGCGGAAGGGATCGAAAACGGCTAAATCTGAAACCGTGACTGGATCTGGAACGACTTTCAGAATAGATCTGAAACAGCTGGATCTGGAGCGGAAGTGATCGGCAACAGTTCAACTAAAAATAGATATGGACCCCAAGTATGTACGAATTCCTAACAGTTCAGGTGTTTCACTTGGCCACCAATGCTATCTGACAGCTTGTGTATTGGGGCAGTACCCCTCACTCCACGGCTCAGGTAAAACTGATAACCACTTTGCCACAAACGATATCTCTTGGTTTACCTCATGGGTGGGAACTAGTCAATCAGGTAGGGGTCGTTGCCCTTTTCGCTGGCAGGTCCTCTCAATGGGCCAGCTACTTTGGGGTTCCTGTCGTACTCCTCACAATGAGTTTTAAGGCTTATGCCCAAGTACTTCCCACAGTTAAACGGATAGGGATTATTCCCAAATCTGAAGCTGCAATAGATGCAAAAAAAAATTTGGCAGAAATTCCACCCAACGAGCCCAAGAAAGTGCTCTGATACCAAATGTGATGAAACTGCAATAATTAATTATTGCAAATACATGAGATATCAGAAATAATAGAACAGAATCACTTTTATATTGATCACGGGCCACTTCGAGGGGGCAACCTCCTTTGAGCAAGCTCAATACAATTAACTTCACGGTGCCTTCAATGACCTCAACACACACTTATATACTAAGTCTATGCCCAATACTATGAGTCAAAACCATGGGACATATAATACTATGGGACGACTTACAAAGCATATTCGTCCAATACTATGGGCTAATATAAACTATGGATCAACAAATACTACGGGATGACTTACAAAGCATATGCGTCCAACAACAATATACTAACATAGTAAAGAGAAGGGTTGACATAGGTTCCTAAAAAAATTTCATGTTCTACTTCTTTTGGGTCACCTTTCACGGATGATGCAACCCAAATTTTCCAACAATGTGCCATCAACATGCCTGGCCTTTCTGTGGGCTGCGTTGATCAGTTGTGATGTGGTTCCTAAAAACGTAGGTCACGTCAACCAGGACACGCATTTTAAGCCCAGAAAACGACCCCAAATTCATAAAAAAATCATGAAATTTGCAGTATTCTGGCTTAGGAAATGAAAGAAGAAGGTGAAGATCATTACCTCAAGTTGACGGAGCTCGAATCCAAATAATTTTCATCTCCAGGAGACCAAAGACAAAGTTTAAAAACCTTTCATCTCCAGGAAAATCCAAATAATTTTCATGTTCTACTTCTTTTGGGTCACCTTTCACAGACGATGCAACCCAAATTTTCCAACAGTGTGCCATCGACGTGCCTGGCCTTTCTATGGGCTGTGTCGATCAGCCGTGACGTGGTTCCTGAAAACACAGGTCACGTCAACCAGGACACGCATTTTAGGCCCAAAAAACGACCCCAAATCCATAAAAAATCATGAAATTTGCAGTATTCTGGCTTAGGAAATGAAAGAAGAAGGTGAAGATCATTACCTCGAGTTAACGGAGCTCGAATCCACATCCTAGAGTGCCCACAATATTCAAAACAATTTTTCTACTACAAAGAGGTTTTTTACCCTTCTTGGTAAAAAGGACAAAGGTAGAATGGTAAAACGAGTCATTTTCACTCTCTTTTATAGGGTTAAGGGTGAATATTTTAATATTTTACTTTGCAATTTTTTATTATTTTTTACCATTTCAATTTGAGAGACTCTTCATTGATAAATTTATATGGTTTTATCTTAACAATTGGTTGTTGGAGTTACAGGTCCAACATAATAAACAAGTTATGGCCGAAACGGTCTTTCATGCTCGAAGGTATTATTGGAGTTTTCTTTAAGCCCTTTTTAGACTCTTAAAATATGAAAAGATCGTTGAGTGAACTTGATTCCTTTCACGCTCTTAAAAATATTTGAAAGGGAATCTATTCAGTTTTGGTTTACCTCTTTTTCGGGTTGAGTAGTATTAATTACGAAAAAGAAATACCTCAGTCAATCATTGACTAGGAGAGTTCTTCTAGGCATTATTTTACACTTTTTTGGCCCTAGGGACTAACTTTACGAAAAATTTCACCTTGGAGTCTTCTTTTGACCATTTCAGAATCTCTAAAGGTGAAACGTCACTGAGTTTACCTTCTTCGGACTCATTAAAATTTAACATTGAAGGACCTTTATAGGGTCGAACACCTCCTTTCTCAGGTTCGTAAAACATATGAGATCAGACTCATCTAAAGTATGAGCTATATCAAGCATATGTTATCCTCCTTAAGCTCGTTAATAAACAAAGAGGTACTCATCAATCATGATGGAGAATAAGGGAAGGGAAATGCATTTGTATTTGCATTTATGCTAGCCTCTTGTCATCCTTGAACATGGAACCTATTTGTATTTCATCCAAACAGTTGGGTAATCATCTTGTCCTTGAATTCATGTCAAATTTATGAGTCTCTTTACTCATTTAGGTCATCCAAAGAATACTCTGCTCATATTGCATCGTGTCTTGACCTCCATCTCATCAAGTCCATGCTGCCAGGTTATTAGTCGTGCCGTAAAATGTTTAAGGGAAATCATTCGTTTAAAGTCAAAATTTGCAGTCATAACTCTTATGTCCATCAGTTCTGAAGCAATTTCTCAACAACACTTGTCCATGCACCTTGTGTCAGTCAACACTCATTTGATTTACCAGCTGAAATATTCTTCCTGTATTGGTTTCATGTCAATGATGTGGGATACATCATGACCCTCCTTCGATGAATCTATCCCTCTCGACGCTAATACATCATCCAAGGATTGGATTTAGAAGCTACCTAGTACCTTGAAGCTTGCATGCCTTAATGGAAAGTTTTCTCGATTTCGACAGTGGGTTCACATCATTGACCTTTGATCGAATGATTCCACGAATGTTTGACTCCAAACCATTTATTCGCATTCATTGGCATGTACTGAGATACCTTGGGGATCATTCTCATCATTGTCGATTTCCCTCGCACTTGTTAACGGTTCACATCATTGACCGATAATCAAGTGGTTTCTACCATGTTCGAGCTCAACACCTTGTAATCACGTGGTCAAATTCGTGTCATTTCAAGAAGGGGTTGAATACCCTGGGTTGTTCTCATGTCTTATTATTGCACCCAAGTTGCGATGGAGATTATTTACTAGGTTACCACACGCATGTTAAAGTGGAGATCTCATTGTTGTACTGTCACACAGATCCATTCTTGTATTGGTCATGGTTGTGTCATTATCTCATAATGGAACTACGCGTGTATCTTAGTAGCCATGATTGTGTTCATTCATTAAGGTATGGATCCACATTGTATTTTCTGTGGCCATATCCTTAGTCAATACCAATAGGGATCTATGTTGTATTGGTCAGAAGCCATGTCTTGAATCAATGAGATATTTGGTTCAGAAATATCATAACTTGTATTGCAAATCCTTTTATCATCGTTGTTAGTTATCTAACCGATGGTTCTTCTCTCTAACAGTCACGCCAAAGTATACCACCTATCATTTTTCTCTAGCTTCGTACTTTGGGGGGAAATCTGTTACATGGAATTTTCATCACCTGTACAAAACCATGTGATCTTGACTTACCACAATCCCTGAATTTCCTTTCATGGTGAATGAGCTCTGATTAGTTTTCCCTGCAACTTAGCTTTTTTTGTGTGGCTTCGATGCATTTTTCTTTGCTAGCAACACACGTCAAAGTCCATCAACGCAGTTTGCTTTACTTTCAACCTGTGTCGATGACATAGCTTGCATTCATGTCAACCTACGTCAATCTCATTTGGTGCGTGTTTCTCAATGACCAGGTCACGTCGATGTCTCCACGGGAAAAAAACTAGCTTTTCAAGAAGCTTCTAGAGAAAAATCTCGAATGATATCCTTTCCCTCCTATTGTTATGGATCTGGATAGACTTCCACCATTGAGGGATATCATATCTTATCGCCTCCCCACACTTTTCTCAACCTCTCCCTATCCACATTGTCCTATAAATTGATGCTTTGGGCCATGGGTGAGGGAGGAGGAATATTGGTAGTAAGGAAATGCTGGAGGAATTACTCTAGACTTCTAGACTATTGAGGCTTTGTATTCAAGGTGAAAGTGACTCGTTGGAGCAAGAAGAACTCACTGGAAATAAGCTAAAACACCAAGGCCTAAATGGTTGTAATATCTTTCTATATTTGTTAATACAATTGTATTTTCCTTCCTATACATCTGATGTTCTCGATGGTGTATTTTCTGATTATTTGGTCACTCGCAGAGGTCAATTATATCATTTTTACTTCACTTGTTGTTGTCTCATTCTGATCTTTGGCAGGTTCTTTTGCACGTGAAGCTGGATCGTAACTTCTATTGGATCATCACAATGACTGTTATATCAGTGGTATGTATCTTCTATACTAATCCATTGTTACTATTTTAATGACCTAGGTGAAGGTGTGTACGATTTGTCCCCTTTTGTTCTAGATCTAAATCATTCAGACTAGGGACCTTGATATTTGTCCGCATCGATTGGGAATGTCGTATAACATTTTTATAGTTTTTCCAAGACCCTTGGGTGACTATTCGACTACCTTTAAGGAATTTACAACTCTTGAAATCCCAACCACATGTCACTTCATATTTACATTTTTTTAATAGAAAAAGATAATAAAAAATTAAAGCTACATAATCAAGGTGCGGCACTTCCTTGAGCCTAAATAAATTGATCCCAAAGGTCACAATCATAAGAAAGTACATTCAACTGTTGAGGCTCTAATAAATGTAAAGCTACTTCATAAAGTGAGACTTCTCTAGATAAATTAATTAATCCTTTTGTTGCTAAGTTGTATCCTGTAGTCAAATATTGAGCCTTCAGTGTGGGATTCCAAATATTCTACTGTAAAACCTGTGAAGTGATTTGGTTTGTACCCTAAATGGATCACAAGTCCTCATCTCTTATTATATTGAGTTCCTCTAGTCTTTGAGATTTTGGAATGTGATCCTCAAACTTTCCAGGAAGAGGAACATGGTACATTTCAAATGTTTTGTCTATGTTCACGTGCACATCCTTACACTTCTCCATCAAGGCTGCGAGCTCTTTTTGTAAATTTTGCTCAGCTTTTTGGAAATCATCTAAAGTGGCATAATCGAGCTGTATTTCTTCTATTGTCTTCTTAGGTAAATTAGGTGGAATTTATGAATGTGGCTTGTACCATGCCGCCATCGTTTTCAATTTCTCTTTCAATTCGGTGATCTTGAGACCACTATTTCGGGCTCCCTCTAATACTTCATTGATTTTGGTATCTATCTTTTGAACCTCGAATAGCTTCTCTGTAAGCACCTTCTAAGAATGAAATAGTTGATCCTATAGAGAAGTTGCATAGCTATGAAAATGATCTATACCTTTCCTCTCTTCTCTAGAATCATTTAGCTCATTTGTTAACGAATCCTTTTCTCATTGCATAGTTCCTACTTGATCCTCAAAAGCCACATTTCTCGCTATTAGAATCTTGATCCACTCTTCCCATTTGTATTCTTTGGCTTGCAGCTCCCTCATTTGTGTGCTCATAGCTTCTTTCTCTACCTCAAGTCCCTCAACCTAAGTGGTCAGTGCATCCTTTTCCAAGATTTGAGCCAGGTTTGTTGCTTTCCACTTGTCAACCTCCATGGGGTGTGCTGGTGTTACAAATCAATCCATTCATTTCTATCCGACATGATTAGGTCCTTCAATTTGTTAATATTTGTCTTACTTTTCTCAATGTCTTGCAACAATTTTCAGATATTATCTCGACTTGTCATATTGGTATCCATAGCTACATATACAATCATTTCTAGTTCCTTATTTGTACCTTCAAACACCGGGACTTCTTGAGTGGTGACGAAATCTGGTCGCTCCGACATCTTGAGTCTTGTTTTGGTTCTTTTTATGATCTTCTTCCCTTTGGGGTCAAATATTATAGTCTCTAACTTTACCATAACATGTTCTTTGGATGGTGTGTATGGGGTAATGCCTAATTCTTTGAATAGAAAATGTTCTCCAGTGAATGGGATCTCGGTGCTTGTAGTGGTGTTATCAATGTCCATGTCTTGAGGAACACTACCTCGCACCTAATAAACCTATTCTTGTTCCTATTTCATTGTTGGAGTATTAAAAAACCCTTTCATACCCACTTTAGACTTAGGATATAATTTATTAATCTTTTTTTATTAATTTCCTAAGTGTTGACTAAGTAATTTGGCCTAGTTTTGTCTTTTATGGGACCACATGCCATATTGAGTCACTAGGGTGAACTTGAGGATATTTTGGATAATATTTCCTAATATTTTGTCTAATTTCTTTCCATTCCTGAGTTAGAAAGGCGCCTTCTTGCTTTAGACAGCTTTATCCTACTTTTTTTGCTTTCTAGTAGATAAGGTAAAGCTAGCTTGACTTGGAAACTATCTCCTTGGCCAATTCGACCTCGACCTCTTTTTTCTCTCCAAAATTCATTATCACATTTCATTTTCATCACTCTTTATCTACCATACCAATTTTATCTAATTGGTGAGCCTCTTGACTGATTTGGAAGGTGCTTTTTACACCTAGGGTTTTTTTTAGCTTTTAGTAAGACTTCCTTTTTGAGCTTTACAACTTGCATTCAAGGAATTCTATTTTATTTCTTGAGGATGTATTATATATTGTAAACATATTGATGAATAAAATACACTGATTTTTTCTCAAGATATCTTCTCTATTCTTCTTCTCATATTCTCAAAAATATTCCAAGTAAAGTTGTCTTATTGAATCTAGATCTAGGTAATCTAAATTCTCACATGGTATCAGAGCTAGTCTGATTCAAAGCAATTTTAGAGTTTTTTTCGCAAGAGAGAACCAACATGGATCAAAATCGAGCTAAAACTCTGATTGTCACTCCCTTCAACTACTTTTACTGGAAGGCGCACATGATCATCCAGATTCGAAGTAAAGGACTTTATAGAGTCACTATGGGGCTTGAAATTGAGCTAGGAGTTGTTGCACTAAAACCTAAATGGTTCAATAGGATTGATGAAGCTTATGGTTTTCTTTGCATCTCTATCTCTCCATATCTTATATTCCATATTGATAATTTGACCACTCGAAATCAAGTATGGACAAATCTAGAGTCTCTCTTTGGAAAGCAAGATGAGCTCAGAGGTCATCTATTGGAAATTGAGTTGATCTCACTTTGTCCAATCAATTTCAATTCAATGGAAGAAATCATCTCAAGATTCAAGAAACTAGTTCTTCAACTTAGGTAGTGTGGCGTAGATAAGAAGGATGAGCAACTAATTCTTACCATTATGTCAAAACTGAGTCCTTAATACTCAATGTTTGTGTCTACATTTCATGCTGTAAAACTTGTAGTTCCCAACTGGAAGATGCCAACCTTGGTTGCATTCATAGAATCTCTCACTAAGGAGAATGAAAAGCTAGTTCAAATGGGATCTCTAATACCCTCCAAGGACCTTTCACTTTCTACTCATGGAGCAAAGAGTTCCAAGAATGTCAAATCCAAAGGAAAACAAAAGATGTTGTCAGATGAAGAGGACTCTAATGAAGATTCCAAAGCCAAGAAGATGAAGAACAAGAAAGAGAAATCCAAGTGTTCTTATTGCTGCAAAGGTACCCATTCTGAGAAATATTATTTTAGGAATAAATTGGACATCATGGCCAATATGCTTGAAGAACATAATATTGATATTCCTGATTTTGCAAGAAAATAACAAGGCAAGCTTTCTGTAGAACAAGAATAGTGTCTCCAAGCTACTCACAAAGGTAATCATCTTTATGCTTTGAGTTATAGAACCAAAAATATTTCTCATATATCTGATTTTGATTCACATTCTGATATATCAGAATTTGAAACCTTCACCTCTTCCTTGGAGCAATCTCCAATCAATTCACCAAAGTCTTCACCCAAACCTAGTCATTTTTCACTAGTTTCCAACTTGTCTTATGAAAGGTCCTTCCACCTCCATTCAAATATTAAATATTCTGATTTTGAATATGATATACAGTCTGATATGCAGGTCATGACACATTCCACACCATTAGATGCACAAAAGACCCTACATCCCCCAAGTTCTCCAGTTAAGAAACCACACAATTCCATGGTTTCCTACATTGTGTCACTTGTCTCTGTTGTTCTTATGTTTGTCATATCTTTCATTAGATGGAAAGCCATGTATTTGGACATAATTGGAATATTTTTCCACATGTATGGACCTGATTCCATCACTCATGGTTCAAATTTCAAGTCCTCAAATCGTCCATATTCGCTCAACTGTTAGGGTGATCTAGTTGCTCACTCTTTTCCTATTGAAACCCTATCCGATCTTGGAGACACTAAAACCTTGTTGTTTTCTGCTCCATATGAATCATATTATGATAATTCATAGTTTCATGAGCTCCTTTACAGTATTATAAAGTTTTTACATTAGTTTTAGAATAAGGTACAAGGTTTGATTCACCATATTCCAGCTGCACAAGAAGTTGATCCCGTTGAGTCCATTGATGCTCTTTGGGAAGGAGTTTGCACAGATCTCTTTTACATCATTGATTATGTATCCATATCATATCATGTATATTTTAACAGAAATAAGCATTCATATGATGCTCCTCCATCATCAGATGATGAGTTTCATGGGGCCTCTACACATGGTTTTTGACTACACTATATTGATGCATGATCAGGGCATCCACAACCTCTTCACCAAGTCTGTTACTCAGATGTAGTTCATTCAGCTCATCCAAATGAAGAAAAAGATAGTATGAAGACATTCTGACATGTCCATTTTTTAGGGAGGGTTTTGTTCCCATGAGGTTTTCCCTGTTTCCTCGTTTTACATTGACTAATAAATTTTTGTATTGGGGTGACCATAGGCCTTGTTGATTGGGCCCTATATTTATGATAATTACCACATAAATTCAGGCTTAATGGGGGGTGTTGGAGTATTAAAAAACCCATTCATACCCACTTTAAACTTAGGATATAATTTATTAATCATTTTTTATTAATTTCCTAAGTGTTGACTAAGTAATTTGGCCTAGTTTTGTCTTTTATGGGACCACGTGACATCTTGAGTCAATAGGGTGCAGTTGAGGAGATTCTGGATAAGATTTCCTAAGATTCTGTTTGATTTCTTTCCATTCCTGATTTATAAAGGCGCCTTCCTTCTTTAGACAACTTTATCCTACTTTTTTTGCTTTCTAGTGGATAAGGTAAAGCTAGCTTGACTTGGAAACTATCTCTACTTGGCCAATTTGATCTCCACCTCTTTATTCTCTCCAAAATTCATCATCACATTCCATTTTCATCACTCTTTATCTACCATACCAATTTTAGCTAATTCGTGAGCCTCTTGATTGATTTGGTAGGTGCTTTTGACACCTAGGGGTTTTTTAGCTTTTAATAAGACTTCCTTTTGAGTTTTACAACTTGCATTCAAGGAATTCTATTTTATTTTGTGAGGATGTATTATATATTGTAAACATATTGATGAATAATATACAGTGATATTTTCTCAAGATATCTTCTCATATTCTCAAAAAATATTCCAAGTGAAGTTGTCTTATTGAATCTAGATCTAGGAAATCTAAATTCTCACATCCATGACATTCTTTTGTATTTCTTCCTTCTCTTTTTTCTTTATTTATTCTTGAAAAGTTTTATTTCCTCGTACTCAATCCTCATCTTTCTCTTTAAGCAATTATGATTTCCTCCTTTTTTCATCTACAACTTTCCTTTCTTGTTCCTCTCTTGATATTTATTTGTTTGCTCTTCTTCTTGTAGTTTCTTATTTGTTTCCGTTAATAAAGCCTGAAGTTCAATTTTCTTTTGGGAAGCCTATTGTAGTAATTTTTGTTTTACTTCTTCTACTATTTACCTATTTTGTTTACTTGTACCTACTTCTTTAGCTCTCTTTCCCCGCTTTCTCCTCTTATCAAATTCTTCAAAGTTGTGGGCTCTTTGATATACTTATTCATTGGCACATAAGTGATCAGCATAAGCATAAGATATTTTGACAACTATGCAATGGTTGGATACCTTACCATGACTATCATTTCTAATAAAGAACTTTTCGCCAAGATGGAAGGATTCAAAACCTTTGGTCAACTCAGTGGCTTATTTCAATTTAGACATATTATACACCCCAACTATTATAGGAAAGGGAGGCCATGATGCCTTCTTATTACTATTCAAGAAACTTCCGATACCATTTATGAAGGTCTGTCGCATTATCTCATGGAGGACCATATAGTCTGTCATATACTTATGGTAGACATATGGAGATTTGGATCCTCTGTATATATGCAAATGCATACCCTCATATGTTAAGTACCAATATCCTAGATGGGTCATCGTTCGGGTAACATCTTATAACATGCAATCAGGTGCCCTATTATATATTATTTTTTGAAGGGGAATAATAACTTCCTCACAAATCTGCTGGTAGTGGTTATCATGTTTCTATGTCCATAGCACACGGAAGCACACATGTATAGGCACTTCATTGGGATTCCATTTCCATCCAATACTAGTAAAGTGATGAAGGATGCATATGTAGTCTATCATATAGGAATACATGTGGAACTCTGCTTTGTTTGCAAGGATTCCAACTTGTTCTCTTTTGATGGCCTCTTCCATATTCTCATAAATGATGTCTTCCCAATTGAATCACAAAACACGCATTGTGATGTGGTATAGAAATGGAGTCCAACTAAGATTTAAATGTGTTTCAATGGCCATTCCATATATCTTGCATAAAAGAGTAGCAACAAATCTATTAGGGGATCTCAATAACTTGGTTTCTTATTCTCCATTCTCCTTCTGACAAAATTGCTATCCAAGAAACCACATATTCTTGATGAATTTGAGATAGTCTAGTTACAGGCTTTCAATCCATTCCTCGGTCAGGTAGATTTTTGTTGTTGAAAGTTGATATAACTTTGCTAGATGTGTTGGATGAAATGAGGTGATGCCTTTTACTGAAGTGTATTTCACCATACAGGATGGAGAGTCAATATGAGGTATAATCCAAATTATTACCTCTACACAAGGGAACAATTCAGTTCTTGCGGTTACTTTTTGGATCCCTGATCTTTTGATATTATGATAAAGAAGAACCTCTTCTATACTAGCACCTTGATACTCTTCACTGTTGAAAAGCTGATATATGTCTCCCCATTTATACTCTAGATCAACTCGAGTGGTGCTCTTAGTGTCATCATACTGAGCTTGCAATGGGACCTCTTAACCTTGATTTCCATATGAGAGTATCTCCTACACCACCTTAGATTGGTGTCTCTTGGTTCACCATGACATTGTGGGATCTTGTAAGCCATCAAGAATGGTATCATTTTCCATGTGATACAAAACAATAGAATAATCATTCTAATTAGTTACTGATGAAATGATGTAATCAACAACAATATTGATTTAGAAAAACCCCCTTCATGTGTGAACTTAGGTTGGTGATTTCTCTTGAGCAGCTCAGAGATAAAGATAGACTTGTTAGCTGTGTGAGTGGCTAGGGTTTCAAAAATTCAAGTTCAGCATTCAAACTTCTCACCATGAAAATATCTAAAAGGAGGCAGTTTCTCTCTAACACTCTTAGGATTACAAGGGAAAAGGAGAATGATGAGGAGGGTCAAGAACAATGGAAATATGGAAGTATTTCTAGGGCCAACAACGAAGAATTCAAGGTTAGCAGTGTTGAACAAGACTAGGGAAGCCTTTGTGAGAGCATCCTAGAAAATAGGGCCAAATCTATCCGTTTGAATCAGGCAGGGAAACCATTTTAAGGGAAGACCATACATGAAAACCATAACACATTAGACTCCACTTGAAGGACAAAAATCATGGCTCGAAATGTGGTTTTGGATTCTATATTAGGATTTCAAAATAAACATCAGGAGGGTTAAGTCGTAGGGGACATATAATGTCGACTACTTATGGTACTAGAATAAGAACTTCAACTACTATACCACAATATTGATTCCCTAGGTCATTAGTTAGGGTTCGACATATGAGCCATACAACAAAGGAAAGACCATATATTCATAAAAAGCAATGTGGCTTGCATGATAGAAGCACGTACCAGTTGGTTGATGATAGGTGGAGGAGATTAGGAAGGGATGACTATAGCTAGACAATGAATTTATTTCACAAAGGCTAGGTAACTTCGCAAGATGGGGTATATCTTGCAAATATTTGTTGTGGAAGTGGCAATGAAAGGTAAAAGTAACAATGGGTAAAAATGGGGAGTGTTAACACCTAAAAAGTGCTCACTAGCTCATTCCCTTACTCACATGACCCATTTGTCCACTTTTCCACCATCTGAGCCTCTGAAACCAACAAAAGGTCACCAAAAGACCTTAGTACACCCCTTTTTCCATTAAAAAAGATTATTTTTCCCAAAAAAGCATAAAAAACCCTCAAAAAGGGTCCAAATTCCCAAAAATATTAAAAAGGGAATTAAAATATTATTTTTATTCAAAAAAGGAAAAAGGAGGGAAAAGTACCTAAACCATGTTGGTCAATACCATTTGGTTTCCACAAAACCACAAATGGTATTTCCCACCACCAAAACCTATAAAAAGGTGGTAGGGGCTCCTCATTTCAGATCCTTCCATTATCTCATCCTTATGCTGCTGAAATCTCCCCTGAGCACTTTTAGCCATTGAAGCAACCTTGGAGAAAGAGACCTATTGGAGTTTGGAGCTACTCATCTTGGGAGTTGCTCAACATCAACCTTCACCATTGAAGGTAATATCGCAAGCACTTGCTTGCCCCCCACTTTTCAATACAAAAAATTATTCATTATGTTTCTTGTTCTTGATTTCGAAATGTTTACATTATTTGCTTAGATTCTTGTTTAGATCCATGAAAAGTATTGTTTATTTAGTTTATTGTTTTTATTTCTATTGAAACTGCTACTACTAGTTAGTAGGTGCCCATAGCACTAAGCTTGGTTGCAAAACCGGGCCAACAGTTTTTGGCGACTCCGCTTTGGTTTGAACTTTAGATCTCTAGCTTTGCCATTAAATCTTAGTTTTTATGAGTTTTTAACCTTTAGATCCATAGATCTGCCATCTTAGACAGCAGATCCATTGCTATTCTGAGATTTGGCCCCAAAAAACAGCCCTAAATTTTAAATTTTCGCGTTCGTTTCTCAATTTCCGTGCACGGCTTCCGCCTCGCGGCTTTTTGCCAGACAGTCGCGCGGTCCATCGCGACTTTTCTGCATTTTTCCGCGCGGTCCATCGCGGCCTTTTTCCAGACAGTTGCGCGGTCCATCGCGACTTTTCTGTGTTTTTCCGCGCTGCACACCGCGGCTTCGCGGCCTTTTTCCGCGCTGTCCATCGCGACTGTGCGCCCAAAACCTGCGCGGTCCATCGCGACTGTGCGCCCAAAACCTGCGCGGTCCATCACGACTGTGCGTCCAAAACCCGCGCGGTCCATCGCGACTGTTCGGCCAAAACCCGCGCTGCCCATCGCGGCTGTTCGTCCAAAACCCGCGCGGCTGAATTTTTTCATTCGGCCATCCCGATTTTGAAAAATATTTTTTACTGTACTTTCTGCCCATAGCACATTTTTTACAGTACTAAATTCTGCATAGTTTACAGATTTGAAAATTTTTTTACTATTTAAAAGTGCATACCTAGAAATCTTTTTAAAAAATTTTCAAGAAAGTGAAAGAAAGACTCATTTTGCATTCTTTATCTAGATTCAAATTTTTTCTTGTTTACTTCTTTAGAATCTTGCCCTTAGCAATTTTTTATTGAAACGAAGAAATCCATTTATTTCTTTTAAAAAGGAGTTTATTATTTGCTTTCATAAATCCAAGAAATCCTTTATTTTTTGAGTTATTTTTTTGAAAAGCACATTAATTCCTTTTAGTGAAAAAAGTCTTAAATATTTGCTTTGTATTTTCGAAAAGTCCTTTATTTTTTGAAAATTTCCCTTAAAGCATTTAATTTTTTCAAGTTCAGTTTACAACACCTCACGTGCACTCACACGATCACTTAATTGAACTAAGACTTAAAACTTACCCTAATTTGAACACACTCTTAACCCCACTTGGGGAACACGAAAAGAATTCTTGTAGCTAGGTAGTATTGGGGGGATAGGTGTTCCAATAACACCCCTCAGTTCATACATCTGAGACATAGAAGTTGTCCAATTAGGGAGCTAAAATCTCTTAGTACTTTTTGGCGCGGTCACAACCGGTTTGTGGGAAGGCCTCTCCCCTAGGAGGGTTGAAGTCGCGAGGATGGTTCCGGAAGCCTGAGTGGGATACCGAAACCCATTCAGTAACCGAAGGGCTACCATTCGCAGTTCTCGGGATATCCCTGTATTGGGATATTGCGATCAAAGGACCAAACGGCAGATTTACCTTTTCTCGACGCGTCATGAACGGAGTATCCTAGTAGCCTGTCTTTTTAGGATTGATTACCCGGTGTCCCTCCCGGTAGGGGGATATCTAGCCGTTGTCTCTACATTCATATTGTCTGACTTGGATTTCATCACCTGGCAGGGGATATCGTCTGTTTGAGTCACAATACTTTTAGATTAGGTGTTTGCATGATCTTTACCACCTTTTGAGTCTAGTTACACCTATTTTTTCTAGGAGCCGCTTGCATGTTGGTATTCTGACCGGTTGTTGCATTCCTCCACTTATTGTAGCACAGCTGCTAGAATAAGTGCATTTTTTGAGGATTGATTTTTTGGCCTGTGAGCCTTCTTTTTTCACTCCCCTTTTTTGCACCCTTGGTTGCATTAGGGTTTTGAGTCTTTTACATATATATCACCACCTGATAATTAAAACAATTTTTAAATAAAAAACATATTCTCACCATTGAGAATTCTAGACGTTCTCGTCGTCTACGGGGCGAACTCCCAGAGTTTAGTCCACTTGGCTCTCCACGTCACGGACGCAGAGCATTATCCCTTGATTCGACACATCGTCGATCATCTAGACCGTCATCCGATTCTGACATACCCCACTTCACCTTTGATTTGGAGGTAGAATCCGAAAACCCCACAGAGTTACCACCAACCACAATTATGTCTGGAACACCAGATGATCCACAATTTACATTAACCATAGGTCAGACATCCGCAAACCCTTCTGCGGGAGTACCATCCATGGCAACATCCACCCCCTTGGGTATGCCCAATATGGGTACCACTCCACATTCAGGAATGCCTAGCACAGGACCACCACCTGTCATGGGCATGCCCAACATGGGGGTCATACCCCCTTCGGTTTCCACAAACCCTATCCCAGGAATCCCTAGTGCGATTCCTAACCCAAGTGTAACTCCTGTTGCACTTGGGAGTGCGATCCCAGGAATCCCTAGTACGATTCCTAACCCAAGTGTAACTCATGTTGCACTTGGTAGTGCTATACCAGGCATCCCTAGCGCGATTCCTAACCCAAGTGTAACCCAAGTTGCACTTGGAAGTGCTAACCCATATCAGGCCACACCTTTTGGAGGGCACATACCCTCCATACCTAGCATACCTATAGGCGCTACTGGACCCCTACACCATACCACAATGGCTAGGCAGGTCCCGGTTCCGGTCACCACATCCGCCAGTCTACCATACATGGAAAGTCTCAACCTGCCAGATTTAGCTAGGCTCACAAATGACCCCATCAGGCATGATCCTGCTTGGCCCCATATGCCCACTAAGCTTCCCTCTGACATCCCTAAGTTTGAGGGAAAGGCCGGAGAAGACCCCCAGAACCACATCATGTCTTTCCATTTATGGTGTTCCTCCAACTCCATAGTGGACGACTCTGTCCGCCTCCGTTTATTACAGCACACCTTCACTGGCTCTGCAGCCAAATGGTATATCGAGCAACCCCATGGGACGCATTCCACATTTACCTCCCTTGCCTCGACCTTCCTGCAGTTCTTTCAGCTACCAGTCCGCTATGATGCGGGCGTCGAGATCCTACTGTCTTGCAGACAAAACACGGCCACGCATATCACTGACCATATTCATGATTGGCGGCGGCGCTGAAGCCTATGCAAGATCAAATTAGACGATCGAATCTTTTTAGACTGGTTCCTTAAATCCCTCCTTCCTCTCATTGCGAAGGATGTAGCATTTGAAAGACCCCAGTCTGAGGAGGAGGCCATCCTTAAGGCCCAACAGTTTGATCTTATCTATGCCCAATCAGGTTACCTATACACCATCATACCTGACGCACCACGAGGTGACTCCGCACGCGGTGACACGCCGGGGGCATCACATGCCGCTGATGGCATTATTGGCCAAATTACACCGCAAGCCAAACCTTTCAGTATGGTGAGCACCATGCCCGCCCCAGACCTTTCTCGGGCTACATCCAGTTCCGGAGCGACAACTTCTTATGCTCCAACAAACCAGACCCATCATGTTCATGGACCCTCTTGTCCACAACATTGTTATGGCCAAGCGCCATCAGCATATGTACCTCCTACATACTATGCTCAACCTACGGTACAGAACCCCATGCAGTTTCCACAACAGCCCATGCATTACCCACAACCGGTTGCACCGGCTAACCTCACACCTCCACCAGCTCAGGGGTACCAACAACCCCAACAGGCAACTGGACCACCTCCAGCTCCAACTGCATACTATCCACCGCAACCTGCTCCCGCACCTGCGGCTCCTCAGAATCCCCCCAATGCTCAAGGGCATGTCTACGCACAACAACAGCAGCCCCAATACCAAAACAACCAACGCAACCAGGGTGGGCAACCAAACCGAGGAAGAGGACGAAACCGTGGAAACAATCAAAACCGTAACCAAGCTCCGCAACCTACCCATCCTCCGCAAAACAATAACGCGGCGCCCGCTCATCAGAATCCTGATCGGCCACCTAAGCAACCCAAAAATGCTAATTTACGAACAAACCATCCTTGTTCCATTTGCGGTGTCTATGGCCACTATACCCACGCTTGCCCACATCTCGAGCGAGCTCGACAACTATGGACAAATGACGCCCATCGTCAAGGGCAGGCGGCTCCTCAGCCACCACCCAACCCCCCACCACCTCCACAACAACCTCTGGTCCTCCAAAACCCCTTTCCAACACAAGGAGTGGTGAACACTCAGCCGTTAGCCCCCCAACAGGGCAATGGACAACCACAACAAATTACTTACACAGCTCCTGACCAACCCATGTTTGATTCATGCACCCACCACTTATTGATGATGTCCACCGCTGACATCAATATCCAAACCCGTCGGAATCAATACGGACCGACTTCTGAAGCCCCCCCCCCTGAAAAGGATACTAATGCTAATCCCACTGATCAGACATTGCGTATACCTCAGGTTCCACTCGATGGCGCTTCTAAAGCACCTCGCTTCCCCCTTCGCCGAATCAACAACAACCCCAATGCACGGGCTGCGTCCAATTACAACATCGTAGATGACCTAGCTCAATCTCCCGCAGCCATGTCTGCGTTAGAAGTCTTAAAAACTTGTCCTACTCAGCGCAAGACTTTACTTTCCGCCATTGGGGCGATTGACCCAAATGATTCGAACTTGATGACCTTTGATTTAGACCAATCTGAACCACGGCTTCCTTCTACCATAGCAGTCCAAGTTTCCGTTTCTATTCGGAATCTTGTCATCCATCGATGCATCATCGACGAGGGTGCCTCCACATGCGTCATGTCCACTTTTGTTTGGCAAAAGTTGGGATCCCCTGCTCTCCAGCAATCCACCACTGCATTGCGGGCCTACGACGGCAGGTCAGCTCAACCTCAAGGTTTATTACCCAAGGTACCCGTCCAATTAGGTGGGAAAACCGTGCTCATCGACATAGAGGTCATTAACGCCCAGCTAGACTATAACCTTTTACTTGGCCGCAGTTACATGTACGCCATGAAAGCGGTCGCCTCCTCCGTCTTCCGCACCATGATGTTCCCCCACGAGGGACGCGTGGTCAAAATTGACCAACTCACCTACTATGATCCCAACGCCCCTGCAGCACCCGAGAATGTTCTCCCCATGATTGAACAACCCGCTTCTAGTGCAGTTACATCCTTTGTGTCTTCTGTGGCACCCGGACTTTATTCGGATACACCCATGACCTCTACATTCCAGGCCATTCCACCACCATCACCGGAGACCCAAGTCGCAAACCTCTGTACTCTTTCGCAGAATACGCAAACGTCCGGTGGTCAACCACCATTGATCCCCAGTCACATTGGTGTTACACCCATCCACACCATCCCCTTCCTATTTCCTCCTTCGGGTGTAGTAAGCACCCCGGTTATGGCTACCCTTAACCTACCCGGGCTAACATTGGGATTGCCCGTGTGGTATATTCCGCCTCCCGTTCGACTACCGACACCAGACGTCATCCTCCAACCGGTACAACCTATTGTTACCACAAATCAACCTCCTCCTGGTGTCGCGATCCCTTCGTCGCCAACGACACCTCCTCCTAACCTCAATATTCCTTCGTCGTCAATGAAACCTCCTCCTGGTCTCACGATTGCTTCGACGTCAAAGGATCCCCCTCTCCTTGCTAAGCCCAATGGGGGCAGAGGTCCACAACCATACACTGGTATACCACCTCCCAAGGCAGCCAAACCCCCACCGGTGTTTCGAGCTCCCCCCAAATGTTCATTATGCAATGAAATTGGCCATCCAACTCATCAATGCCCACATTTACCGGCACTCCAAGAGCATATGAATATGTTAGACGATGACATCGGCATCCCAGTAGTCAGATTAGAGCCACCTCTACAGCCTCGCGACAAATCACTGCGCACTAACCATCCTTGTGCTATATGCAGTGTTTACGGCCACTACTCTCACCATTGCCCTGATCTACCTGACTATAGAGCAGCGTTGTACGAGTTAAACAATGCCGACTTAGAGATATCTCCTCCCCTCATCGAGGAGATTCACCCTCCACCATCATCCTCGTCAGAAGAAGTCAATACGATATATATGATTTCGACAACCTTCAAACCAGAACCCCTTGATTTATGGTCTGACTACTTCAATACTGACGAGCAGATTTTGGAAACACTCACTGCACCCGACTACCCTTGGGATGATATGCATCATCGCTCGTACTTCCTCCCGGAAGCATCTACCTCCACCGCATCCAACCAGCTGTCAGTCGAGTCGAAAGACTTCATACCCGCTAAGGTCGACTGGTTAAAGGACCCCATCCCAGCACCGGATGCCTTTGAAGAAGGGAACATGTCAAACATTTCCCCCACTATACAGATAGACATTTCCACAACACCAGGGAAACCTGAGCTCATCTCGCTGGGCGCATCTTGCACTCAAGCAGAAACTCAGGCGTACAAAAAGCTCTTTCAAGAGTTCCGCGATGTCTTTGCCTGGTCCTATACCGAGATGCCTGGTCTCGACCCCGCCATTATTGAACACCACATCGATACATGGCCGGAAGTACCCCCTGTTCGTCAGAAACAGCGACCTATTCACCCTGCCAAGCTCCCCGCTGTTAAGGTTGAAGTCGAGAAACTTCGAAAAGCAGGTTTCATCTACCCTATTCCGTACACCACATGGGTGTCGAACCCCGTTCCTGTCAACAAAAAGCAAGGCACCCTTAGAGTATGCACTGATTTCCGCGATCTAAACCACGCTTGTCCAAAAGACAATTTCCCCACGCCATTCATTGACCAACTCATTGATGAGTGTGCGGGCCATGAAGTCCTATCCTTCATGGACGGGTTTTCCGGATATAACCAGATTCACATCCGTAAGGAAGATCAGTACAAGACTGCCTTTACCACCCCATGGGGCACCTTTGCCTATCGGGTCATGCCATTTGGCCTTAAAAATGCTGGTGCCACTTTCCAGTGAGCCATGACCTATTGCTTTCACGACTTGGTCCATATCTTGCGAGTCTATCTCGACGATCTCACAGCTCGTTCCCGAAAACGATCAGACCACCTTAACGACCTCCGGCAAGTTTTCCTGCGTTGTCGCAAATATAAAATCCGCTTGAACCCACACAAGTGTGTCTTTTGCGTCCCGGCGGGCCGGTTGTTGGGTTTCATTGTTTCCCAAGACGGAATCACTGTCGATCCCCTCAAAGTCAAAGCCATCTTAGAACTTCCCCCTCCTCGCACGCTTCGACAGCTTCAGAGCTTGCAAGGGCGGTCCAATTTTCTGAGGCGCTTCGTCCCTGATTATGCCACCAAAGTCCACGGGTTCTTACGCTTACTTCGTACCCACATACCCTTTGTTTGGGACGAGCAAGCAGACACGGCATTCGAAGCCCTCAAGAAAGCTCTCACACAAGCACCCTTGATATCCCCACCGGATTTCTCCCAAGACTTCACCCTTTACGTCTCGGCATCTGAACATGCCGTGTTCGGAGTTTTGGTACAAGAAGATGCTTCCCACAAAGAGCATGTGATTTACTACGTCAGCCAGACCCTGTCTGGCCCACCTCTACGCTACCCATACGAGGAAAGATTAGCCCTAGCTGTAGTCTTTTCCGTACAAAAACTGCGACACTATATTTTGCTTAGTCATACCACGGTTGTCGCCGACTCCAACCCCATGGTCTACCTCCTCACCCGGCGGCTCCTTCAGGGTCGCGTCGCTAAATGGGTCATTATCCTCCAAGAATATGACCTTACTTTCAAGACTCCCAAAAGCACCAAAGCCCTCGCGCTTGCTCACCTCATTACAGATCTCCCATCCTCTTCAACATCACCCGTCATCCAAACGGACCTGATTGATGAGCAGATCTTCATCATTTCGTCTGACGACCCTTGGTACGGAGACATTTTGACTTACCTTCGTACGCAAAAATTCCGACCACACATCGATCGTGATGGACGTCGTCGCATACGACACCACGCCCCCCGATACCTACTTATTGGGGATGTACTTTATCGACGCGGCGTTGATACTATCTTACGCCGCTGCCTATCCCATAGTGAGGCAGAACAAGTACTCAATGATTGTCATAGCGGTGCCTGTGGAGGCCATTTCTCCGGCATGGCCACCGCCCAGAAAATCATTCGGGCCGGTTATTTTTGGCCATCATTATTTACTGATTGCATCACCGCAGTCAAGCATTGCCAGAACTGCCAGTTATTTGCCCCCAAAGCAAGAACTCCCCCTGCCCCCCTTCATCCAGTCATCACTGTTGGACCATTCTGCAAATGGGCCATAGACTTCCTCGACTGCAACCCCCCGTCAGCCGGCGGTCACAAACACATCATTGTGGCCGTAGATTATTTCACCAAGTGGGCAGAAGCCATGCCAACCTATAATTGCAAAGCCGACACTGCGGCACGGTTTTTCTTCAACCATGTTATCGCTCGTTTCGGAGTACCACAACAGCTAGTCTCTGACCACGGCTCTCACTTCGAAGACGCCGTCTGGAAGGAATTATCAACCATGTTGAAATTTGAACACCATTTCTCTTCCGCTTACTACCCCCAAGGAAACGGCCAAGTCGAAGCGATCAATAAAATCTTGAAGACCATTCTCCAACGCACTGTAGACAAGCACAAATCCAATTGGCATCACATGCTTTTCCCGGCACTATGGGCCTACCGCACCTCAACCAAAACCGCCACCGGTTTTACCCCTTTCCATTTAGTTCACGGTGTCGAATCTGTCCTCCCTATCGAGTGCCAGATCCCTGCTCTAACCATCGCCGTTGAGCTCCTACTGGATACTTCCCCGATCGAGCAACGTTTACTGCTCCTAGAGCAGGCCGATGAAGATCGGCGCACCGCCATTCAAAACATGGAAGCTGCTAAACAACGATCGAAACTAAGTTACGACAAACGCGTCCACCCAAGAACCTTTTCGGAGGGAGACCTTGTCCTCGCTTACGATCAAGCTCATGATCAAACCGGAAAGGGAAAGTTCGTGTCTATGTGGCAAGGCCCCTACATCATACACACCTGCCTCGGGCAGGGGGCATACATTCTGACCGATTCAGAAGGCAACACCTTACGCAACCCACGCAACGGGTTGTACCTTAAAAGATTTTACCCATAGAAAATCTCATGGACACCATCGTCCATTTTAGTATAGGCATACATTTTTTTTCCCAAAAATTTTCAAAAAACCTAAATATTTGTTTTCTCTGCATGACCACAGATGGAGCCTCTTCCACTCTGCCATGTCGGTTTCGCTGATGGTGCAAGCCGTTGGTCTCCCAATCTCGCCTCCGCAGCTTGGGTAATATACTCCCCTTCACATGAGTTAATTCACATTGATGGAGTATGTTTAGGTGCCGCCACCAATAATCAAGCTGAATACGATGCCGTGACCGGTCTCCTGGCCGCTGCTCTCCAGATGAGTATACGTCACCTCAACGTTTTCTTGGACTCACAACTCCTAGTTTCCCAGCTCAACAATGATTACCAGGTACGCGATCCGTGTCTTTTCAGAAAATTCCTGCGCACTAAACAAATGGTTAGACAGTTTGAATCCATTACATTCACACATGTCCCAAGACACCTCAATAGTGTAGCAGACCATATGGCAAACAGTGTCCTCGACTGGCACACCAATCACATCATGTCATATCCATAAACAAAAATGCATCCATGTGCAAAACATGTGCCTCCACGGGCATATACAAAAAACCAATATTGCATCCACGTGCATAACATGTGCCTCCACGGGCATAAAAACAACCAAAATACACTGCATCCACGTGCATAACATGTGCCTCCACGGGCATATAAAAAAGACAATGTGCATCCACGTGCATACACGACAATAGATCTAAAATATATATCCACATATATATACAAATCAAATAGCCAAACATGTCATAAGTGCCCCCAGCACTCAATATACAAAAAATACATCTGTCATACAAAAAATGCTTCCCCATATGCTCATGAGCATTTGGGGGCACGTACAATGTCATCTACTCATCTGGATCCTCAGGATCCTCGGGCTCCTCCTCCGACTCCACCTCCGCCGGCCCAGCCGGGTCAGGACGACCCCGAACTCGCCGCTCTGCTGGCCCTGCTGGATCATCCCTCAAACGGATCCTCCCCTGAGCCGGCCCTGCCGGAGCATCTCCTCCACCACCCCTGTGCCTCGCCGCAAGCACCGCTGTCCTCAACAGGAGTGACTGCCACTCAGGTGGCGCACCAAGACATCCCTGCAAAACATCCCGATCCAAATCCCTCCAACCATCCTCAGGGAACCTAGCTAGGATCCGGGCAAAGGTACGCCGGACACCATCTATGGCGTCACCATCAGGGCCAACCCCTCGCCCACGATCCGCATATCCTCCACCACGCGGAGGACGTACAGGTACTGGGGGACGAACGACCACCATCGCCCGCCCCTGCCGAGCCACATAGTCAGGTGGTGGCACTGGACCCACATCTGCACAAAGCACGTAAACCATTAGACACTATATAACAAAATCATCATAAACCAAACAACATATGATACATCATCAAATAATACACAAAACATACCGTCCAAGCCCCAGGCCTGTCCTGGGGCACGAGGCATCTCCGCGTCACCTCTGTAATCCATGCCGGCGTAGGGATAGTCCTCGATCACCAGAGGCATCTGCTCCCACTGCTGAAAAAAGTCCTCTGTGAAGTAGCCACGGATACCACCGCCAGCACGGGGCATCATCTGCCCCCACCTCATCATACGAGGCTCGCTCGGCAGACCAGCACGAACGGGTACATGTGGCCGCAAGGTCGGCACCCGCTCAAAGAAAAAACAGCATAAAAAAGAGGCGTAACAGAACTCACCTCCCTCTCTCACGGCCTTGTCCAGATCTCTCCAGACACCGGCCAAGAACATCTGAGCCCAAGCATAGTAAGTACCCCCGTAGAACGGAGTCCACCATCATCGTCTGCCCCCCAGACATACGATGTGGTGCAGCAGCACCCAAAACCCTCAGAACACAGGCACCAACAGCCCACATATCCCACTCACATAGGAACTTCAGACTAATAGAGCTGTTTACCAAAACAGCGTCATCCCCACAGAAGGTCTGTAAGAGGTCCTCCATATCCACACCTGGAGGCAACCTCGGAGAAATATCACCCACCTCACCCAAGCGAGGCAAACCAGTCAAAAAGTATACATCAGTGAGAGTAATCTCCAACCTCTCACCACCAATAATGAAGGCACCCTCTGCCGGCACCCACCACTGTACGAGCTTGTTCAGGAGTCTCCTCACTGAACGGATAGGAGGTATCTGAGCGAACTTCAAGAGTCCGCTCATGGCTAGGGTCTGTCTCACCCCTCCATCATTCTCGATCCTCAACATAATCTCGGCATCAATCTCTCTCTCCCGCTACACGGACTGAGCTCTCCGCAACATCCTGCCAAGAAAACACAGGAAATTTTTAGCCCCAGCATAAAAATTTTAGAAAAATCCCATCGCGGCTTTTACACAAAAAGCCGCGATGCCCATCGCGGCTTTTCCACAAAAAGCCGCGATGACCATCGCGGGATCCATGCGAAAACCCGCGATGACCATCGCGAGTTTTGTCCAGACAGTCGCGATGAACATCGCGACTATCACCCATGAACACGCGATGAACATCGCGGGTTCCGACCTCACAGTCGCGATGAACATCGCGACTGTGAGCCTGAAACCCGCGCGGTTCATCGCGGGTTCAGCCCCGAAACCCGCGCGGTTCCACGTTGGAGAGTCAACGTGGAGTTTCGCGGCCTTCGGGGGCCCACCGCCAAACCAAAAAGACATAATTGACTAGGCTAAGGCGAATAGAATTACCTGCAACTCGCTAAATCGAAAACCAACGGTGAAATCTCCCGGAAATCGAGAAATAGCTCTGACAGCTCTATCAAACTCGCACGTAACAATGACAAGTCATATTGGGCCCCACATCCTATTTATAGAAATTCCACAAATTTCAAACAACCATTGCGGGGTCATACGAAGTCCATTTCTCAAACCGTTGGTACCGTTGGGATCAGCACAGCGAGAACTTCATAGAGGTTCCTTCCGTTTCCCGTTTTCACGGGGTCCATTTTTTGACCATTTTTTAGCCTCTCTCGTGGCCTCGGTTTGCGTGCCACATCGGCCGTTCTCCGTTTTAGACGTGCCTTATATAGCTGGATTCAGTTTTCCGCGCTCGTGATGATGCTTGAGACCATTTCTCGCTCTCACCTTTAGATTTTCCGGGCGTTTTTTCCACGTCCCCTCGTCACCTCGGTTTGCGTGCCACATCGGCCGTTCTCCGTTTTCGATGTGTCTTATATCGCCGGATTCAGTTTTCCGCGCTCGTGATGATGCTTGAGACCATTTCTCGCTCTCACCTTTAGATTTTCCGGGCGTTTTTTCCACGTCCCCTCGTCACCTCGGTTTGCGTGCCACATCGGCCGTTCTCCGTTTTCGATGTGTCTTATATTGCCGGATTCAGTTTTCCGCGCTCGTGATGATGCTTGAGATCATTTCTCTCTCTCACCTTTAGATTTTTCGGGCATTTTTTCCACGCCCCCCTCGTTGCCTCGGTTTGCGTGCCACATCGGCCGTTCTCCGTTTTAGACGTGCCTTATATAGCCGGATTCAGTTTTCCGCGCTCGCGATGATGCTTAAGACCATTTCTCACTCTCACCTTTAGATTTTTCGGGCATTTTTTCCACGCCCCCTCGTTGCCTCGGTTTGCGTGCCACATCGGCCGTTCTCCGTTTTAGACGTGCCTTATATAGCCGGATTCAGTTTTCCGCGCTCGCGATGATGCTTGAGACCATTTCTCGCTCTCACCTTTATATTTTTCAGACATTTTTTCCACGCCCCCTCATCACCTCGGTTTGCGTGCCACATCGGCCGTTCTCCGTTTTCGACAATCCTTATGTCACCGGATCCAGTTTTCCGCGCTGATGACGATGCTTGAGACCTTTCCTCGCCCTCATCAATCCATTTTTGTTCGGTATAATTTTACACCTTTTTCGGGCCGAGCAATCCCTTTTACGAAAAAGACACTTAGGGAGTTTCTGTTAATCTCTTTTCTGACTCCTAAAACAATGAAAAGATCGCCGAGCAATCTTGCTTCCTTTCATGCTCGCTAAACGTATCTGAAAGGGCGTCTACCTGGTATAAGTTTACCCCTTTTCCGGACCTCGTAGACTAATTACGAAAAAGGTATACTCTAGTCACATCGCCTAGAAGAGTTCTCCATCCGCATCATTTTATGCTTTTTCGGGCTTTGGAGACTAAACTTACGAAAAAGAAACACCAATAGAGTCCACTTACCGCTTTTAGACTCTCTAAACATGAAAGCAACCATGAGCATGAGCCGTCCTGGGCTCACAAAATCCACAGGACCGTACCATTTCAGAGCACACTGTTATCCCTTCTTGGAGCTCATTAAAACTACGAAGAAGGAATCAATGGTGCCTATTGGCACCACGACAGATCATATCTACTCACATAGCAGCTTCCCCATTTTGGTCACCTTTGTTCAGAGTATTCTGCAGTATGTCACCCTGAAACTCCCTCGACAGCTACCATCAGCTTGTCCTCCCCCCCCCCAGAGTCAATATATACCATTCAGTCAAAGCAATGATCCCTGCACCTACTAGTCAGTTCCCTACGCTGCCAGGTCAACCATGTCATCATGCTCTGAACAAAGGAAGTTTGAGTCTACCCATTTTTTGACCCAGTTATTTCCCATCCCCACAAGTATGTCAGTCCTACCAGCAGTACTACATCACTTCAGTTCTACACCTCGTGCTCCTATCAAGGAAACATCATTGCCTTGTTAGTTGCTGGTCTCCCTCTGTCGACGACAACTACATTGATTCCAGAGGATAGACCTAGAGGTCCCTGTGTCTTGGACTCATTACCATTTATGATGAGTGCCTACGAATCATTTCGAGAGGAATCCTCAGTGCCTCTCTGAATGGTTGTTTCTCACATGCTCGACTCCAACACCTTGATCGCATCGTTGAGACTCACACAGGGTATTGGTCCGTTCAGTTATTAGTCGACGACCCCGGATACCACTTGACTCCTCCACAATTGAGAGTCTACCTATGGATACAACCAGTTACACTTTTTCTATAGAGATCCGGGTTGCGCATGGCGACAGTATTCAGGTTTACCCCAGTTTCATACTCCCTTGAGTATACAGTTACATTATTTCTCAGAGATTACTCATAGTCATTGAGTCCATACAGATGTTGGACACCTTCAGGTTCAGCAGTTCAACAGTTATTCCAGTGTATCAGTTATTGAGATCAGCCATGATCATGAGTATATCCCACAATAATGTCCCCTCTAGACCATTATGATGTACCAGTATATTTCTTTACGTATTAGATCCCCCTTCTTGGGACTAATTGTTTTGTATATGTCTTGATACGAGCATGGGAATGCCCACCTCGTCCTTTATCAGAGATTATACCTCATCCATATTGAGGCCATGTAATATTTTTTGTTTTTGCAGCTTCCAAGGGCCGTGGCTCCAGTCTCCAACCGGTCTCTTCTCTCCCCTAAAAACCCCAGAAAAACGGACAAAAGAACTATGATGTCTATCGGCCATACGATGAGCTCCTGCCCTCACACATCAGGGGGCAATCTGTTAACACCTAAAAAGTGCTCACTAGCTCATTCCCTTACTCACATGACCCATTTGTCCACTTTTCCACCATCTGAGCCTCTGAAACCAACAAAAGGTCACCAAAAGACCTTAGTACACCCCTTTTTCCATTAAAAAAGATTATTTTTCCCAAAAAAGCATAAAAAACCCTCAAAAAGGGTCCAAATTCCCAAAAATATTAAAAAGGGAATTAAAATATTATTTTTATTCAAAAAAGGAAAAAGGAGGGAAAAGTACCTAAACCATGTTGGTCAATACCATTTGGTTTCCACAAAACCACAAATGGTATTTCCCACCACCAAAACCTATAAAAAGGTGGTAGGGGCTCCTCATTTCAGATCCTTCCATTATCTCATCCTTATGCTGCTGAAATCTCCCCTGAGCACTTTTAGCCATTGAAGCAACCTTGGAGAAAGAGACCTATTGGAGTTTGGAGCTACTCATCTTGGGAGTTGCTCAACATCAACCTTCACCATTGAAGGTAATATCGCAAGCACTTGCTTGCCCCCCACTTTTCAATACAAAAAATTATTCATTATGTTTCTTGTTCTTGATTTCGAAATGTTTACATTATTTGCTTAGATTCTTGTTTAGATCCATGAAAAGTATTGTTTATTTAGTTTATTGTTTTTATTTCTATTGAAACTGCTACTACTAGTTAGTAGGTGCCCATAGCACTAAGCTTGGTTGCAAAACCGGGCCAACAGTCATCCTACAACCGGTGCAACCCATTGTTACTTCTACCCAACCACCTCCCGGTATCACGACTCCTTCGTCGTCGACGAATCCCCCTCCATTCGTCAGGCCCACTGGGGGCAGAGGCCCACAACCATACACTACGGTTCCCCCACCCAAGGCAGTTAAACCTCCCCCCATATTTCGTGCTCCTCCAAAATGCTCGCTGTGTGATGAGTTAGGCCATCCAACCCATCAGTGCCCACAGTTACCTGCATTGCAGGAACACATGCAAATGTTGGACGACGACCCCAACATCCCGGTGGTCAAACTAGATCCAAACCCTATGCCTCGTGATAAATCACTGCGTACCAACCACCCATGTGCGATATGCGGTATTTATGGCCACTACTCGCATAACTGTCCTGACATCCCAGACTACAGAGCAGCTCTCTACGAGATGAACAATTTGGACCTAGAGACGGCACCCTCTACTATCGAGGAGATCTACCCTCCCGCATCATCCTCATCCGGAGAGATTAACACCATCTATATGATCTCTTCGACTACCACTACCTCATCACTCGATTTGACCACTCAAAGGTCCCGCAATGATGAAGAGGTTCTCGAGACTCCTACTACCTTTGATTATCCCGGGGAAGACATGCACCATCGTCCATACTTCCTCCTGGAAGAGACTTCATCCACCACCGCTACCCAATCCGCGGTTGAGTCCAAGGATTTCCTTCCTACTAAAATCGACTGGTTAACGGATCCCATGGCCGATATTTCTCCCGTCATCCACATTGACATCTCTGACCCACTTGGTGCCCTTCATACCATCACATTAGGAACCTCCCACAGTGAGCATGAGATCGGAGAATACCAACAACTGTTCCAAGAATTCACTGATGTCTTTACTTGGTCAGATACCGAAATGCCTGGCCTTGACCCCGCCATTTATATGATCTCCACTAGATACCCCTCTGTCCGGTCGGCCCCTTCCATTGATCCCTTTGACACACAGGTTGAACCCTTTCAAATCAACCAGGAAACCACATGTCCACAACATGGGGGCATGCCCAAAACCTTGCCTACTCATCATCACTGTGATCCTCGTCGGAGATACTGGGGGCATCCACCCCACAAAGGGAATCCCCCATCATCATATCATCACTTCAGTATGCCACCACGACCCACAGCCTCATGGTATAACACCCCGCCAGCAGTTGCTCAATGCCCTATTGATCTCTCTATGAGACAACATCTGCACCACATTGACACCTCTGAGTTAGGGGGCATAATAGATTACCTCGACCCCGGGATAGGGGGCATGATCAATCATTTTGAACCTTCCCCATCATCTCTATCTCAACACCTCAATGAGCCCATCGTTCAAACCAACACATATGTGATCCACAATCACAAACCCCATGCACATAGCATGGGGGCAGGTCATTAACCCTGCTCACTTTTTCATATTCGTGATCTCAACCATTTTTGAGGTCACGTGTCACTTGTATATTTCAGTTGATTTGATACACCTAGTATTTTTCCCCCACGGGTCATCATTTCTCCCCACCACTACATCCTTCGCTTGGTGGGATCACCTTTATTTGTAGCCATTTTTTAACCTAGTTCTTTCCTTTAACCATTCCGGAGTCCTTATGACCTCCGTTTTTCGCACCATTTGCACTGCCGGATTCATATTTCCGTGCCCGTGATGATGCTTGAGATCATTTCTCGCTCTCACCAGGACCAATATCAACATTGTGTCCCGACACCTTGTCGCCCCAGTTTGCGTGCCACATCGGCCGTCGTCCGTTTCTAGCGAGTCTTATATCGCCGGATTCAGTTTCCCGCGCTTGTGATGATGCTTGAGATCATTTCTCGCTCTCACGCCCATACTTTTCGGCCATTTTTTCAAAATGCCCTCTCGATGCCTCGGTTTGCGTGCCACAACGGCCGCAGCTCCCTTTGTGACAATCTTTATGTCATCGGATCCAGTTTTCCGCATTGATGACGATGCTTGAGACCTTTTCTCTCCCTCATCAATCCATTTTTTTTTCGGTATAATTTTATCCCTTTTTCGGGCCGAGCAATCCCTTTTACGAAAAAGGCACTTAGGGAGTTTCTGTTAAGCTCTTTTCTGACTCCTAAAACAATGAAAAGATCGCCGAGCAATCTTGCTTCCTTTCATGCTCGCTAAACGTATTTGAAAGGGCGTCTACCTGGTATACGTTTACCCCTTTTCCGGACCTCGTAGACTAATTACGAAAAAGGTATACTCTAGTCACATCGGCTAGAAGAGTTCTCCATCCGCATCATTTTATGCTTTTTCGGGCCTTGGAGACTAAACTTACGAAAAAGAAACACTAATAGAGTCCACTTACCGCTTTCAGACTCTCTAAATATGAAAGAAACCATGAGCATGAGCCGTCCTGGGCTCATAAAATCCAAATGGGTCATGTGAGTAAGGGAATGAGCTAGTGAGCACTTTTTAGGTGTTAACAGGGAGGGTAATGATATTTATAACAACGAAGTTACTCCCCTCCTTTACCCTTTACTCGAGTGCATGGTTAAAAATGAGCATGAAGCGTATTTTGGTGATCTTGAGCGAGTCATGCCGAAGCATTTCAGTGCCTTTTGATGAGTTACACTGAAGCATTTTGGAGGCTTTAAACTAGTTTTGCCAAAAATGAGCTTCCCTAGATGTTTTAATGGTCGAGGAGAAGTCTCTTTGGTGATTTGGATAAACTACACCAAATCATTTCAATGAATCCTGATGATTTTCTCTGAAGCATTTTAGTGGCTTTAGGCAATTGTTTTTGATAGGCGGGATGAATGTTGTATCAATATGTTTTCCTAAGATACGTTGAACTGTTTCGACGAAAAACTTTGAGTTGAGCGACACTTTGGGACTTAAGAATCAATTAGGGGAAAGATCGACGAAGTCAAAAGAAAATGGCCGACGTTTCAACGATATTAACATAACTCACTGAAAGAAAAAAAAACTCAAGGATATTCTCCAAAATGCAGAATCTTAGCAAAATTCACCGAAATAGAAAAACTTGAAAAAAGTTCAATTGTTTTCTCTCTTAGTGGGGGGGATTTTTTCAAACAATACTTGGCCAAGTTTAAATGAAACCAAACTTTTCCTATAGTGAGAAAAACTTAATGATGGGCCCCAATCATTTTGAAATAAAAATTGAGGAAGGAGGTTGTAGCTGCAACAACTCTAAGACCTTTCAAACTATGCAAATAATTCCTCAATTGGAGTCTATATGAAAACGTTATGCCCCCCACAAGTTAACCTATCCATTTAAACACCATGTTACTGAGTGGATTCCATGTCAACTCTCTAATTTTTCACACATTTGGAGATACTCACTCATGGACCTTCAAGAACATTTTGGAAGGATAAAAAACCTAACCCTAACTAGGAGTTGAGGCATGCAAAACCCATAAAATTAAACCAAGATGTCTATAGGGCTATGTTAAAGACTGAGCTAGTAGAAGAAGAAGGGGACCCATTATTTTGATGTATTTTATTGTTCCATAGTTGAAAAACAACACTAGGGAGTGGATATGAGAACAAAATAAAGGAGATATGAGATCCTGTAGTAGCCATTATGGCCACAGAGTCATAGGTAACTCCATAGAGAGTACCATTTCCTATGTATTTGAAATTTGGCACAAAGAGCAAGATATAGTCCTCATTTGTGCCTATGTTTCTCCCCATAGCGGGTTTTCCAAAATATCTTTTGTTATTATGTGGATTGTGTACTTATTTTCTCTAGTTATTTCTCTTTTAGTTCCATTGTATTCTGTATTTTATGGAATTAAATTAACACAATGAATTAAGTTGTAAGATCCATTGTGACAAACTTGTCTAGTGTAATATCCAAGTCAATTTACAGATCAATATCCCTCTTTTTTTTTGACTAACACATGATATTTCTAGAAGATCAAACTCCTTCAATAACTGCTCACACAAACATATCATAGATGAACATACTGATGTTTTTTATGTGGATAAAACCCTCAAAGAGGGAAAAAATCCATGTCGTAATCCAAGAACTACTTGACGCAATATATTATGAAAATAAAAAAATGTTACAAATGAATTTCTCACAATCAATCATCAATAAAATTATGCCCCATGCTATTTAAATAGATATCATGTACCAATTAGGTGTTATTCCATAGATCAATAGCCATTAATATTGAGGTGAAGATGAACCATCATATCACTCTATGTCTTAAAACATATCATGGCCATTAGATTACATAAGTACAAATTCATACTAAAGAAACACACTTTACCTAAAGACACATTATCCCACGTTGGTTTTAACTAAATCCTAAGTGTCTAAATATCCTAGCATCCCCCCTTAAGAAAAAACTGGGATAGGATTGAAGGATTTTAAAAAGTGACACTATAGGAGAAGGAAGGAGGCATTAGAGCCTATCCCACCTTAATGAAAAATTCATGAACTCCTAAAATAGATCAAAGTTCAGAAAAATTCAATTATATAAGAGACCTTGTGAAGATGTCTGCAACTTGATCATCTATAGAGAAAAATAACACTTCACTTCAAGAATGTGATCCTGAACAAGCTTTCTGATGAAGTGTTTATGTAGTTCAATGTGTTTTCTAAGTTGATGTTGAATTGGATTTTTGGTGAGTTCAATGGCATTTTGATTGTCACAACAAAGGGTATTGAGATGCTATTGCTCAAATCCAAACCTTGAAAGGGTCTTCCAAAGCCACACAGATTCCTGACTTGCATTAACTATGGTTAAATACTCTTCTTATGCTAAATAAAGTGCAAGAGCTTGTTGTTTCTTACAATACCAAGTGATGGGTCCAAAACCAAGGCAGAAAAAATAACCTACAATAGACTTATGATCATCAAGGTTTTCAACCCAATTTAAATTAGTGAAACCAACAAACAAAAGAGTCTCCCTGAACTGTAATGAATCCCAAACTAAACTATACCCTAGATATACCAAAGTATCTTTTTTGCTAGTTTACAATGGATTTCATCGGGTGTTTGCATATACTGAGAAATGAGACCAGCATTAAAGAAAGTATCAGAATATGTAAGATTCAAGTACAAGAGACTACCAACTAACCAATGATACAAGGTGGCATCTAATTCGAGTGAAGTGCAAGTGGGAGTAAGTTTGACTCTAGACTATAAGAGATATAGGGATAGTTTACAATCATCCATGTGAAAGTGACGAAGAAGTTCACAGACATACTTAGATTGAGAAATACAAATTCCTTCTTTAGTTTCCAAGACTTGGAGGCGAAGAAAATAATGTAACTGTCCTAATTCTATCATTTCAAATTTCTCCTTAAGGTTGGATTTCACATGGTTTAAAAGGTTATGGTCACTACCAGTAAGAATAAGGTCATCAACATAAATAACAAAGATGATGAGATGATTTCCTACTTTTTAGGTATATACATTAGGGTTAGAATGGCATCAAGAAAAGCTAGTGTCAAGGAGAAAGCTATCCATTTTATCATACCAAGATTGAGGATATTACTTAATTCCATAGAGAGATTTTTTAAAGTGAAAAACACAGATGGATTTATTTTGAACATACCTAGGAGCTCATTCCATGTAAAGTTATTCTTGAAAATCTCCATGCAATAAGATACACTTGACATCCATTTGATGGACCTTCCATTTATGTGAAGAAGAAAAGAAAATAACAAGGTAGATGGAGTTCATTTTGGTGACAGAGGAAAATGTTTCATTGTAGTCAATTCCTTCAACTTGAGAAAATCCTTTGGAAACTAGCCTTGCCTTAAGTCTTTCAACACTTCCATTGGATGCATGGTTAGTTCTATATACCCATTTACATCTGACAAGTTTTATTCCCTTTGGAAGAGGTACAATATCCCAAGTATAATTATCTTATAAGGAATGGTATTCTTCATCCATATCTACATCTAAATATGGATGCATTGAAGCTTTTGCAAATTCCTTTGGATCATGATTCTTTGAAACTTGTGACAAAATAGAAGAGGCTCACTAGAACTGAGAATGTGTTTATCTTTGGGATTGCTGAAAATACCACTACTTGCTTCACATGTTGTATGGGCTCATCAAGGAAGTGGTTTTGTTGGTGAAACTAGAGGAAACTGAGCAGGAAGAGGTGGATTTTCACTCTCACTATCATCATCATCAGAAGAATCTAGAGTAGGAATACTATCAAGGAAGTTGGGAGTAGAAGGTGGCACAAGTAGTGAAGATGTATTACAAACCATATATGGCACACACACTGAATTAGGCTTGCAAGATGAGATATTTTCATCAAATTTAACATCTCTTCTAATACTTATGCCATTGCATTTTGTTTGAATAAGTATATAACATCTGGAATGTGAGCCCATGTTTCACTACCAAACACATGGAACCGACTGACATCAAGATTAATGCTACTCCATGCTTCTTCCAGTGTTATATATTTTAGAACCTTAGTGGGAGTGTGATTGACTATGTAATTGGTACAATTAATGGATTTATCCCAAAATCGAAGACTTAATACGTTAACTTGGACTATACAATTATCCATTTATTTTAATGTGTGATTATTTCTTTTAGCAACACCATTTTTTTGTGGTGTGTATGGAACAATATGTTGTATTTGAATTCCTTGTGCAGTGCAATAAGTAGTAAATTTGTTGTTTACATATTCACCTCCATTATCTGCTCTTAACTTATGTATTTGATGTTCGTATTGTTTCTCTATAAGATACTTGTAAACCAAAAAATTGTCAAAAACCTCACTCTTATGTTTTAATAAGTAAACCCAAGTGCATCTGGAGAAGTAATCAATGAAATTTAATAAATACTTGAAGCTGGAGAAATAAGCAAAAGGAAGTGAAGCACAAAAATCACTACAAACAAGTTGCATGGGGTCGAAGTCATGCCAAGAAGCATGGTTTTAAAAACTATCCCAATGATGTTTACCAAGAATACATCTAGGACAAACACCATCTATGCAAGATATGAGAGGAAGAATAGTAACCATTTTCTAATTACATAGTTTTTGCAACGAGCGATAATTTAAATGACGAAATCACCCATGCCAAAGTTTTCTCAAGTCATTGCCATGAGCAATAAAAATTAGGAAAAGGAGATGACCCAAAGTTGTTGAATCTGTACAAACTGGTAATGTCATCAACAATCTAGTATCTAGGACATATTTGGGGTATTTGAAATCCTTGATTTCAATTTGGTGAGGTGTAAACTCTAAAGTCTTACCTTCGCCATCATGAGTGATTTGACAGACTGACAACAAATTACAGGAAATTCTTGCATCACATAATACATAATTGAATTGACCATTATCTAGTTTAATTGTTCCACATTCTACAACATTATGAGATCAATCATCACCAACAAATATTTATTTGGTGCTACATTCATTTAGAGTAGAAAAAATGGATTTATCTTTAGCCATATGATAAGATGCCCTAGAATCAATGATCCACTCATGAGAAGAAGAAGAAGAAGATGCAATATTGAACTAAAAAAATGGAAGCATAAAGTACATGTACATGAGAAGTAGAGTTTTAAGAATCAAGGATGATGTTGCGCTTCTTCATTGTTACTTCTAAGGATTCCATCTTCTTGAAACACTTGGATTCTAGATGACCATTTTTCATGCAAAAATTGCAATGAATCTTACTCTTCTTACCTTTTAATTTGGTTCCTTTGTCATCATTGGAAGGATAGGTGGGATGAGAGGGTTTGGAACCCTTTTAATACTTATTGTTGCGAGGAGGTTTCTTCTTGGGTTTCTTTGACTTATCCTTTTGTTGTGTCACTGAGAATTTGCTAGATGTATTGGCATTCCCGATCACTCCAATTAGTAAGAGCTTATCTTGATCTTGAATCAAATAATCACAAAAGGATTCAAGAGTGGGTTCTATATAGTTATCCCCTAGAGGTTATTTCATGGAGTAAAAGGTAGATACAAAAATAGAATAAGCATGACCAAGCTTGGAAATAATATAAAAATACATTGTTTGTCTTCATTTTTGAATTATTCAACTAAGAGTCTAATGGTTTTTTACTTATATAGATAGTCTTGAATGCAAGAGAAATCACTTGTATTTAAAGTAACCAATTCATTTTCAAATTGGTGACATCAAATTTCATTGTGTTTACTAAACACAATTTCCAATTTTTCCCAAGCCTTATCTGGTTCATCAATTCCTTGAAGGTGGAATCATAATTCATTATAAATCGACATCCTAATTAATCCACAAGATTCATCACATTTATTGTCCCATTTTATTTTCTTATCATCATCAATGAGTTCAATTTCTTTTCCTAAGGTAATCCAATAAAGTCCTCTACTTCATAGGATATCTTCCATATGGGATTTCCATGAGATGTAGTTCATAATGGTAAGAAAAATATCACATGAAGCGGACATATTGTAATACATAGTTAATATGGATTCAAATGAATAAATCGATGCTCTAGATGCAAAGATCTTGAAAAAATAAGAAATTTAAAAACAATAACATTGAAAATGGACTCTAGACATCAAAGTTATGCCCTTTCGAAGAAATGAATAAAAAGGGAGCCAAGGAGCCACATGGTAGACAAAGGTTGATCTGCATGATGATGGGAGGAAAAAAATCATTAAAGAATCCCCTCGCCCTTACTAAATTTTCCTATAAGCTCACATTTACAAATAAGTTGCTTTAAAATAAGTGACCGACTTTTATAAAACAAGTGGGAAGCACGTTACAATGCAGTTACTTTATAAATTAAAGTCACATGAAATTTTGCAAAAAGTAACAAAAGAAGGACTTGAACTCAAGACCTATTGCTTATTAAAGTAACTTTCAACCAAGTGAGTTAAGAAAATGATTTAGTAATACTATGGACAAGAATCGGGGGTATTGTTGTTGTTTTTGGGAGAGCCTTCCTACCCAAAAAAACTTGCCTTTTTTTCCCTGCAAGACACTTTACACAACCACACAAAAACCAAAAACAAAATTATGAAACCAAAATTTCTTAGATTTGGGGTTAGTCCTTGGTTAACGTACTCAAAAAATGTAAGTTTTATCATTGTTTTTGGTTTACCAAGTTCATACAAAGCACTCGATAAAGAGCATTTGAAGTAAAGAAAACCCCCAAGGTGTAAAAAGCTGAGGATACAAGAAAAAAACCAGGATAGAATATGAAAGAATATGAGAAAGTTTTAAATTTTTTTTGTAAATGTGTGATAGTATACCTTTGGATCTTGTAAATGGTTGTATCTTGGAAAACAATTTTTTTTTTGAGTGAATCAAAAAGCGTTTCCAACTAATAAATAATTATAGACGCAATGGAACACCTTCATGCACAAAAACATCAGAAAGCAAAAATCCTTTGATGCATAAGGAAACACTAGTTCAAGATCTCGATCAACAACTAAAGCGAAACTTCATAAGAGATATGGTACCATGTTCTACCAACACATGATATTTTCAGAAGATTGAGTTCACCTTCAACAACCACTCACACAAACATATCAAAAATCAACACAACTATGTTTTTATGTGGTTAAAACCTTAAAAGAGGGAAACCGTCCATAGCCCCATCTAAATAGATACTTGAGGCAATATATTATGCAAAATAAAAATGTTACATATGAGTTTATCACAATCAATCATCGAGCAAATGACCCTTCATGCTCTTTAAAAAGAGATCATGGACCAATAAGGTATCAAGCCACATATCAATAACCATTAGGATTGAGGTGAAGATGAATCGTCGGATCACTCTATGTCTTAGAACATATTGTGACCGTTAGATTACATAAATACACATGCATACTAAAGAAACAAACTTTACCTAAAGACACATTATACCAAGTTCATGTTAACTAAATCCTAAGTGTCTAAATATCCTAACATTTTTAAGGAAATATAGAATATAGAATATTTAGAGAGATGGTTAAATATGTTATAGTGTTATTTCCTTGTTTAGAAATTTTCTAATAGTGGAAAAATTAATTTTCCACTCTTAAAGGTCCTTCCCCATGTCAAGGATTGGTGGTACATTTACTATTTACAAGTTGCCAGAGATTCTACATTGTATGCAACATAATCCACTTATGTGTATTTATCAATGCCCTTAGGGAAGGATTTTTACCTATTGGAACTATGAATAAATGTACATGCAATATTTGATTTTGTTTGAAGGTAATGACCAAACTTACCAGACTATACATAATATTTTCATACCTTGTGTACAATTACCTACATAGACAAATATATTCATTGGGAGCTACCTATTATTATGACATCAAGATTGAGCAAAAAAATCAAAGGAGTTTGGGTTTGAAAATATTTTGCAACACAAGAAGGGAAAAGACGGCCTTAAATTTTAGAATAAAAGAAAACAAAAATATAGCCTACCTCAATACAACAAGTCAAATCCAAATTTTAAGAATAAGAATTAGAAGTTGAGAAAGGACATAGGAAAGTGGTTTCATTACTACACAAGTCCACAGAACCATAATGAATACATCACACTAGATAGTTGTTTTTTTTAAAGATGAATGCCTTGGACTCTAGCTGTTTATCCCTAACACCACAAGGTTTCATGGATAGGGAAAAATATATCATTGCCATAAAATCCAATTTTATTGTCACCACAATAAAGGTCCAAATAAAGGATCCAAAGGAGAGTGAGGAAGGTGAGCACCTCTTCCACTCATAGATGTAGGTGAGGGGGAAACTACTACATTTAAGTATTGACAATGACACACAGAAGAACTTGATCTCAATAGAGCTTGTTTGGAAGATGAGATACCAATGATGTCACACCCCCAACCATATATCATTAGTTGGATGAGTGAGGGATGAGACATATACATTAGCCAAGAATTATTCCGACAAAGTGAAATCAATCCCTTCAAAGAGGAGGTGTTCCATGAAGTTTTATCACTATAATTTTGTAATTTTATTGAAGTACAACAATATTTATGGAAGTGCCATGTTCTTTACTAATTTAAGTTCCATAATTCTATTTTCACCCTGGGAGATGTACTATATGGGATCCCAAAGGTAGCATCGACTACCATAGTCTCTATAATCACTAATAAGTAATGTGGGAATCTAATATCTAAAATTAGGAGTTTTTTCCTCTTTATGGTTCAATTGGAAGGAGCAAGGAAAATCATCAAATTGCTAGGGATTTTGTATGGTGTATCTATATGCAACATAGACATGTATATTAGTTGGTTAGAATAATATAGAGGAATCCTAAATCACCTACATGAGTACCACTACATTCTTAGGTAAATCATGAATTGATTTGACATTGGATGTCCCTCTACCCAATGGGCCCATATACAAACACTCTCTTCATGAGAATGATGATATCAAACACAATATTTGAGAATTGATATTGAAAATCCACAATAGACAAAGATCCTTACCTTTTGGTATCCCTATTTTTTTGGTTTAAAAGAAGGATGGAACATGGTGAATTCATATTGAACACAAAACCTTGAGAAAAATTGCAGTCAAGAACTAGTATGCCATCCCTTAGATTGATGATATTCTTGACCATCTCAAAGGAGCAAATTTTTTTAGTAAGATTGATATTAAGTCAAGCTATCGCTACATCCCAATTGAGCCAAGATATGTGTGGAAGACAAACTTTAAGTTTAAGGAAGGTATCTTCAAGTGGTTAATCATTCCTTTAAACTTGATTGATACACCATATGCATTCATGAGGATAGGAAGATACTCTATTACCATTTAACAATTATTTTGTGGTCCATATACCTAGAAAAAATCTCATCTTTTGTAGAGCTTGGGAAGAGAATTTGAAGAACATTCAATAAGATTGAGAACCATGTGTCATCACAAATGACATGCCAAACTCAATAAGTGATCATTTGACATTTTGAGAAGTCAATATATTAGGGTATATTATGGATTAGCATGGTGTGCATGTGGTTAGCTAGATAATATCCAAGTAGTCTATGATTAGCCATCCTTGAAGGAATTGGCAGAGCTCCATAGCTTATTGGGCCTCACCAACATTTAACCCATGTTCATGTTGGGGTTCTCTCACATTACTTGGACCTTGATCTCAGTGAAAAAAAGTGGAGTGAAGGAAAAGTTTGGTTTGGACAAGGAGCAAAAGAAATCATTCCAAGATATGAAGTGTCACCCCTACATAGTGTAGATCTTCTTTCTTCCAAATTTGGAAAACCATTCAAAATCAATACAAATAGCTCAAATTAAACTACCAATGAATTTATCAAAAAACATGGACATTTGTTGGTCAATCATAGTAAGACACATTCTAACACAGTTCTCAAATATCCCACCTATGACAAAGATAATTACACTACCGATTAGGCTTATCGATAATGGGGAACAAGATATTTTGGGAAAGGAAACAATCATTAAAATTAATCACATGCCTATGCATTTCATGCATATGTAGTGAAATTTGTATAAAATTCTCCACTAGAATGGTCACGTGCACTTATTGTGCCATTGCTAGGCCTACAATCAATAAGAATTGGGCATACATTCCTCATTCATACTCTTGACAAGACTTGGGAGTCAATTTCCATGTATTTTATGTTAATTCAACCCTCATTGAAGCATGGAAATGATGGTCTTTTTGTGATCGTTGATTATATCTCTAAGATGGAAATTTTGTCACCTTGCAAGAAGATTGTCAAGATAATATCCACTAATGATCTCTTCTTTGAGCATGTTTGTATTTATTTTGGAGTGCAGAAGAGCATTGTTTACGATATAGGCAATAGTTTTCTAAGGATCTTTTGGCCCAAACTTCTATCCATTATGGATAAAAATCTAACCAAATTGTCTAACTTCCATCCTCAATATTATGGATAAATAGAGGTGGTCAACATGCCAATAGTAAATATCATTAGAATGTTCTACTCCAAGCATCCACATACATGTGATAAAATTGTTCTTTATGTTCAACATAGCTACAACTAAACTCTTCAAAATTCTATATCCCGTACAACCATTTTAGGTGTGTCTAAGGTTCCAACCATTGTCCCCAATTGATGTAGTCCTTCCAATTATATCAATACAAGAATATTTATCTCATGTATATAACTAGGCATATAATTCAACAAAATTATGTTGAATGGCCCAACAAGTCAAACAACAAGATCATGGTATTTTTTAGAAAGAAAACACTAAGTATAAGTAATGACATGATCATCATTAGGTTCCACACAAGTTTAAATTTAGTGAGAAGGAATGGTGTTACTTACAGAAAAAACGACTCAAAAGTCCCCCACAAAAAACTCAAACCATATTGATATGGGGTTTACACTCTCACCAATTCCATGTGTGAGAAATATTTTGGATTGAATATTCCACACCTCCTTGAATTACACCTTTTATATAATGTGGAGTTTCTTTGTCCATACTTTCCACCTTTGTTGGATTCCATAGAGGTGAAAGAGAACTTGGACAATATAGAGTCCAACTTTGACTGCAAAGTTCTACCAAACTAGGTCATCGACACCTAGACGATGACAAATTTTCAACAAAATATATAATTTTATCAAAATTTTAAAGCAGAAAGTTTCTTCACCGGCATATGGTTTACACAAAATAGATCTAACTGAAGTTGATCCATTTGATACAATAACTTGACACAATAGGGGACCATTGCTACTATGCAAGGGTGAATGACTTCTCTAGGTGACCATCTAAGGCTTCTAACAAAAGTTCCTAATATTGGTTTTTGAGCCAAGTGCTTTGTTTGAGCATTTTTCAAGGCTTTCCAATGCATTTTTTGGCAATTATGCCCAAGGCTCAAGCATCTAACACCCCCCTTTTTGTAAGCTAGTACCCACAGAGTTCTGAACTCGTGACCTAACACAAGGAGTGCCTTAACAGTACACCTATTCATTGTCTATTATGCACCCCGTGGTAGCATCCAACTCATTTTGATAATTCTTTTTCCAATGAGATTAATAATACCTATAATGGAGCATTGAGTGAAAAGTTGTGGTCTTAGCAAGGATCCTGTTTTTCTTGGACAACTTAGATTTTTCCCACTGAACTTTTTTATTTTTCCCTAGTCATGCTAGAGTTAGGGCTCTTTCATTCTAGGGTTTTTTTCTTCTTAGGTTTGTTTGGAATTATTATAAAATGTAACTTCAAGCTCTTGTTATGGTTGTTTGGCCAATGAGTATAGGCATCACAACTAATCTTATAGATAAACTACCATCATTTTTCCTTTTTTATCTTGTTATGCATCTTGTAGTGTTTCAATCATTTGACTCATTAATGAAATTTGGTTTCCATTACAATACTCTTTCATTTCTCTTTTAATACTATAAAAAAATCATATAAAAATATAAAAAATAATTTCCTTTAAAATGGTATTGACCCCATTATGTACTTATTTTATAAAATAGACTATTGCACACATTATAAATTTACTTTTATATAAATTATATTATTGTATTATATATGCACAATCATATGCTTTCAGAAATCTTAATGTAACCAATATCATATCAAAATATATGAATTAATTTCTTTTCAAATAGTATTGACTACATTATTGAACTTACTTTACAAAATATTACATCTAATTATGGATTTTATTTTTTTGTTTATTAGAAACTTTTTCATTTGATATGAATAGCCGTTGATATTAGAAACCATGACCGGCGGATATCTTATCAATCAAAATAAGAAAATAAAACTTTTACTTTTATATAAATTATTTAAAAAATATATTTTTTATGATTATTTTTTAATTAATATTCTCATTCCCTAATTACTTTACTAACCTACATACATTATTGAAGAAGTTTCACTATTACTATATTATTAAAATAATGTGAATCCCTAATTACTTTAGGGACATACATACATTATTGAAGAGGTTTCATTATTACTATATTCTTAAAACATACACATTATTGAAGAGATTTCACTATTACTATTTTGATGTACACTTCATCTCCACATTAAAATATGAAAAGATGCAATGTTATCGTTTAGAGAAATAGAGTATGTATTGTTTGTTGAGTTTAGTATAATTAAACAAATAATTAACTAGCAATTTGTTTTTTAGTTTTTTATTAAATAAGGTGGGTTTTGATATTCTTTGAGACTCTCAGAATTCAAATATGTAATTTATTTTATAGTTTTATATAAATAAGTTTATAATAAATAATAAAAGTAATTTTTAGTTTTAATTATATATATTTGTTGTAATTACAATTTTTCCATTGTTGATTTTAGATTAGTTAGGTTGAGGGGAGGACATTGTGAGGTATCTTGGAATTTCTTTGAATGTGAATATTTGTAAGAAAAAAAATAATTGAAGAAGAATTTGTTTAGATGAGTTTGGGAAAAACTACAAATCATTGTTTGTACATATGAAGGATATGATGATTGAGGATTGTTTTATATAGAGGAGAATGTTAGTACAGTGTAGTTAGAGTTAAAAATGTTAATAATATTAAGTTTCATTAATAATTAGATAGATAGATAATTAATTAAAAAATTGAAAAAAAATATAATTTAAATCTATTTTAGTTTTATATCTATATAAAAAAATAAAAAATAAAAACCAAAATTATTGATATTAAAAAAACATATTATTTAATTTATATTTTATAAATATGTAATAATAAAAACTAAAATAAATATTTTATCCTTTTCATTATATAATTACGTTTTATTCTTTTTCTTTAATTTTTATTTCGATATTTTGTAAGATTCTACATATACACTCAAGTCCACATCAAACGAACTTACAAAGTTTGGTTTTGTTCTTTAATATTAAACCAATTTACAAAGTAAGTTTTGATAGACGGTGGTAAATAGATATTCCATAGTTATATATAAATCTATATTAAATTGTATTTATAATGTAGATTTTTTAATTTTTAATTTTATTTTAATTATAGTAAGTTAAGAAGGTTTTCTCTTCAATATTTTTGATCATTCAAATACATTTTTAAAACTAACTAATAAATAATTTTTATATTTTATATGAAGATTTTTATTATATATATACACATTTATATCTTAGAATTTGGGGTGGACTATCATCTATGATTTTTTTAGATTGAAAGAGGATGGAACAAGTGTATTGTCCAAATTGATTTTATGATGGTAGTAGAGAATTTTAATAAACAAGTATAATATATATATATATATATATATATATAGTAGATTTATGGATAACAAGTAGTGACAAACAACCCATTTAACTAAAGAAGGTAACAAGTAGCTAAGGCATGGCATAGACAATAGATGATTACAAATAAGCATGAAAAATAACAGACAAAGTTTGCACCGGTACCGCTCACAGGATTTTGGCAACCCGTACCCGGCGTTTCCCCGCTCCTCGGAGCTGGTACGAAAGGTTCCCTTTTTGTCGGGAGCTTCTCTGGGAGCTTGGGAATTTTTCAGGAGATTTTTGGGAACTTGCTTTAGCCACTCCCTTTTTATTGGGAGCTTCTACAAGCTCCCAACCATGTGGAGCCCAAAATCATAAGAAAAGTGTCGAAAATCAATTGAATGATTGTTGTTTATTGTGCAAGAAATCACCAATAATAAAAATTCCAATTGAATCTATCAATAATGCCATTTTTAAAATTTTCAAGGTTATATAAATTAAGAGGGCTCACACCTCTTAAATGTTTAGATCCATTCACATTCAAAATATAAGGTGCCAGTGTACTTAAGTGAAAAAAGATGGATCTTTCTGCAATACTAAGATATTGAACAACTTTAATTCATGCCTCAAATGTTTATAGCTAGCTTACGTTATTCATATTGATTGATATAGCAATTTAGGATCATAAATCACATCAAACTCAAAATACTGAAGACTTTGAAAGTTTGTTACTTGAACTTGAAACAACGAAGTTCATTCACATAAGAAGTAAGTAGTAGTTACCGTCAAAAAAATGCGAAGGCACCCAAATACTAAGCACTCTTAGGAGCAATAATAGAGATGGAGTTGAAACAAGGAATTAGAAAAGATTGAATCTTATGATTATGAAGTTATTTGTGCTTCGTACACACACACAAAAATTTATGCAATTTTCCTTTACAAACTCGTAAACATACCATGGCGGTAGAGTCATGCATAGTTAGGGTTTACTTTAGGTCACACAAACCCAATATTTGTATAATGTGGACCTAGAGGAGTGAGCAAATTTAAAATGGTTGAATTTCATGACACTACTAGAGGCTTAAGAAGCTAAAATAGTTTAAGCTATGAAATTAATTAATTATGTTTTTTTAACTCTAATTTTTTTGTAATTATATATTTAAAAAAATTAATATATATTATTGCTGCGACATTTCCAAAAACTTGTGCAACATAGCAACAGATAACTTATTCATAACACTTAATTTGTAACCTATGAGAACTCTCCACCCGTTAAATAACTATACTAATATAAATCAAAATTAATATAAATAAACCTTATCAATATTTCAATGAAACTTATTAGTCAATGAAATCTGTTTATTATGAAGGGTTCATTTATCTGTTTTACATCTCTGTTACTGTTGCTTTCTCCAGCGAAAAGGAAATATATCGTGAACTGTTCATTTATCTTTTTTACATCTCTGTTTTCTGTTGCCGCAATTTAATGAACAGAAACAGGTACGGCCTAAATAAATAAATTGGTTGCTCCTTATCTAAATATTGACTTATGTAAATTCAAAGACCCACTGAAAATATATGCTGTTGGATTACAGGAAGTCAAAACCAGTGACTGAAACTGCACTCTTATCCGCTTTCATTGCTTTCCAGAAAGCCAGACAGTCGCAGTGCTTTCTCGTTTGAATACAAAACATAGCATACAGTCAGATTCATGAAGTGCAATATCAGGGAACCGGCCGCACAATTGCAGTACAATGTCTTGGTGAAAAACAAGGATGAAGAGACACCTAATGGGTTCGATCCGTGATATTCTTTTCAGTCGGACCAGCGAAACAGTATTGTGTACCTTCTGACAGAGGAGACCATTGAAGTTTAATGCAAGTACATGGCAAAATAGAGAATCCCACGCAAATTTATTGCCACCATAGGTATCTACGCGTTGTTTTTGTTTTTTTCATGACCTAAAAATTAGGGTTTCCCCATTTTTTAAAATAGTCCACGATAGAGGCGGTGGGGAATCTGGGGATTCTAAAGCGGCGTGTAAACCTGAGCGGGGAGCAGGACATGATGGCCATCAAATAGTGGATGCTATCAACTTTTTTTTGTTTAGATGTGATTTGGGGGAAGTGGGTACTATCATACTATGGCGATGGTCCTTATCGCTTGTGAGGCTTAAAAGGTGGTGGGATTCCACGTGAAAGTGAAATTCCCACACAAAGTTGAGAGACACTTAACAATGGGAGCTTTATGGTCCGACATTTCTCATTGGCATATTTAATGTTGTCAAGCTTTCATGATGGCTTTTGTCACTATATCCACAACACATCTGAAAAGGCAAAAACTATCATGCATATCAAGAATCTATGTGCATTATTTTTAATGAAAACATATTATCTGAGGGAAATTGTTATTTAATGAAAAACATATGACCTGTTTAACTTAAGTTTCATCGGAAGAAATTTAAGCCACTCATGTTTGTCCTTTAAGAGAATCTAAGGCCACGATGCTTCAAATTTTTTATTTAATGACAAGTTAGCAAGAGAGGTAAAATATATTAGTGCTCAAGGTCATTTCCGAGCTATGCATGAACTTATTAGCGTCCAAAATCATGTCTTAACTATGCATGAGCAAATCTGGTTGAAGAATTTATTCCAATTATGAGAAATTCCAAAAGTTCTAGGTGGAATGGGGATTATAATTCTTTCTACTCTAATATGATAAAAAATGGACTGTGATCTAATAATTTCCAAATGATCTCATCTATGTGGATCATATATCACAAAATGATTTTATTATATGATCAAGTGATCAACCCAACTTGTCATAAGATGGATGGAAAGATTCATGTTCTAAGTTCATGTCCTAGTTTTGTATGATTTATAGATGGACTCATATGTAACTAAGCAACTAGAGGTAATAATATTTTGTGGAGCATTTACTTCTCTAACCAATTTATAATTATGAATGAAAATTTCATTCCTCTGTGCTTTTAACTAATGGTTTTTGGACTATATAATTTTACAAACTTAGTATTTTAGGTTTTATGGTCTTATTGGATGTTACTTTCTTTGAATTTATTAGCTTTTGATTTTCTTTTCCTTGATGTGTTGGATTCAATTTTGGAGAGAAATATCTCAAATTGAAGGTGGGAAAATTTTAGACCACAAATTTCATCCATGGACAAAATATGTATGTTGTTTTTCCAAAAGATGGAAATATGTGTAAAATTATTAGAAATTTGAATATTTTAACAAAAATATTGTCAAACATATTATGGTTGGGACTTTATGAATTAATAAGGCTAACCAATCTTTTTATACTTTAATATCAATATCTATCCTTAAAATTTTATCTTCATGAAAGTGAACTTGCTCACCCTAATAAGAGCATGAAACCTTATATGATATAGTTGTATGCTAACCTTTGTATGTTAACATGCGGGAAACTCATTAAGAGAACTCTATTTATTTATAAGAGTAAATTGTTTAAGATTTTGCAAAGTATGTAGTTAAGCTCTAGATATTATTTTTGTACTATTTAAGATACCAAAGAATAACTTTGATATAGAATTATTTATTGTTTGTTCTTTGATATTATTTTTATTATATATGTAAATCTAGTTTGCTATTGTAAATTAAAGGTAGTTTGTATTTTTTCCATTAATTAAGTGGTCATTTCTAAGAAATTATTTAGTGTTCATGTATGGTGATTATGATTTAATGGTAACTATATTGGTTTTATAAATAACTTTTTTAATGAATCTTTGTTTATTTTTTACATAAAGAGGTAATAACAAAAATTCTTGCTAGTGCTCTATGTGAACCAACAAGGAATCCATGGATAATAATTTTTTTGACAAGAGTAATGTCAATAAAGGATTCATAGATATTTGTATGGTTGATAGAATAAACAATGAAAAAAAATGTGTTGACAAGAAGCTTCTTAACACAAGTAGTGTCAAAAAAGGATTTGTCGACAAAATATTTCGCTAATAGGAGTATGGCTAGTAGAAAAGTATCAGCAATGAATATATTGATAAGGAAATTTTCTATAGATTAGCATTAAGAAAGGATTTGTTGACAAGGGGTTTCTTAATAGTAGTCAACAAAGTAAGTACCAAAAAACACATTATGAATCATAAATTTGTGAACAAACAAATTACCAACAAGCAAATTATTGACAAACAAATCCCCACCAAGTAGTTTATAAACAAAGGATTACCAGCAAACTTTTGTTGACAAATGTAATGTTGATAGAAGAAATTGTGATAAAGTGATAACTAGTAGCATGCTTATTGACAAAACAATGATCGAAAAGAGGAGAGAAAATTTGTCAAAAAGATAGATGTGGATAAAATTAGGATTGATAAAGACAAGCTATTATTTGGGTTATTGAACTTGCATCCTTTAAATATTCTTTCAATACTTAAAGAAAGAACATAATGGAAACACTATTAGATCCCTTATATTGAGAATATCAATAAGAGGGAAGGCAATCTTTATATCCATGGTCACTATGTAAAACACGCTATGATCTAGGTTATTGAACTTTCCTTTCCTTTCAATGCTCAATGCTTAATCAAAGGAGATAGTGGAAACACTAATAGAACCCTTGTATTATTCAGAATATCAATAAGAGAATACAATCTTTATAGCCATGGTCACTATGTAAAATATTATTGTATCGAGAATATAAGACAAGACAATCTTTATAACCATGGTTACTATGTAAACAAACTATTGTTGGAATGACTCGAAAATATAATAAATCCTAAAATTAAATGAAAAGGAAAATAAAAATATTATAATGAAAAAAAGCAAATCATGTAGTTTTGAGAGTACCATCTAGGAAGGATATTATAAGAGGCTTCAATTCAAAAGTGGATTCCCAATGACTATACCATGGAATAGGTGCAAGTTGATGATTATCTATTAACACTATGATGTAGTGATGAAATCCTTCTACCTTTTAATTTGATATTTATTTACTCTTTTTAAATTAACAACTATTCATCACTAAGGCCATATATTGGTTAACTGTCATCTCACCACTTTTTTGAACCATAATACCTTCAAGGCCTCATATGAATAAGTAAAACATGTCAAAAATATACCTAAACACCATTGTATCAAATTTCTTTTTTTCACAATAATAATTAAATTAAATATCGGCTTGATTATAAAACATTAATTGCATTACTTCTCATGCCTCTAACATCCTTCAAATCCATGTGACGTTAGCATATAAACCTATAACATTAAAACATTATATATCTCCATATCACATATTTTTTTATTTTTTACAAATAATATATATATATATAATTATTTTTAATTAAAATAATTTTAAAATAAAAATATTTTAATAAACTTTATCAAATAAATATAATCCTTTATATTATCTTTTATTTTTTACAAATAATAAAACATATATCTATTTATTTGTAATTACCCATCATAAAAATAATTATAAAATAAAAATGTCTTAATAAACTTAACAAACATAATCCTTGACCTAATATTAGAATATTAAAAATATGAAATATTATATAATTATAAATGGATGTAAAATTAAATGATGTCAAAATATTTTGATTATAAAAATATAATTATAGTACCTTTCATGTCTCCAACATCTTGAATCTAAGAAAAGTTAGCATATCATATTTATAATATTAAAATTGTTGGTGTTGTATTAGTCATATTATTATAAGTTTTGTAAGACAATTTGTAATAGGTTATGCAAGATATTTTGTATCAATCTATGCACTGTTTTGTATAGTGATGTAAATATATGTTAGGGATAAGTTAAATTAAAGTATGTGCTATTAATATTAGTTAAATGACAGTTGAGAGATTGATAATTGTTTCATATTTTGTATAAAGGTTGAAAAGATAAGATTATTTTTGGTTCATTCCTATATGTGACTGATGTTTGAGAATACAATGTGAATGAATGATAAAGAGTTTACCATATGTACTTTTTCATTATTGATGAATGGATAGTTTTCTGTTATGATGTAATGATGTTTGTGATAGACTTCGCATGGCTCCAATATTGTTGATGTTACCGTATTGAATATCTGTAAATTATGGAGAATGTATTGTTGTGGAATGCTTGTTCAACCTTAGCCTTATTTTAGTATTAGTAATCCCTATGAGTGTTATGCAACACATTTCCAAAAAGAGCATGAAAGAGCATAAATAGATCAGAAAGAGTACTCCATGACTTTAATGAAGAAAATAAATGAATAGAAATCCTCTTCGAGGGGGGAACCTCCTTATACAATGTACCAAGTACACAAGAGAAGACAAGACAAGATACTCAAATGAAAATATCTCCTTCCTATATATAGGATATTAAGAGGTACAATAACAACTCACTGACCCAAGCCGACATAGCTAATATAACCATACTAATGAAAATTACCACTAATGGACCAAATCCGACATCAAAACTAATGTAATGCACCATAATATAGGGGGAAATGTGTCCCCATTTAGGGATTAACATGCCCCTCCCCTTCATACAAGTGTTTTCCTCAATGCTTGATTAGTTGTGGATGCTTCTGTATGAAGGACTCATCTTCCCATGTTGAATCTTCCACTAGCAGGTTCTTCCACTCAATGAGGTACTCAATAATAACCCAATTTTGTAGATGTTTGGTCCTTGTTTCAGTGATTTGTTTAGGTCCCAATATGAACTTTCCTTCTTCATCAAAGTCGAGAAAGATTGTTTGAATTGGGATCTTGTCTCCTATTAACTTATTTAAGCAAGAAACATGGAAAACTGGATTCACTCTTGAAGATGAAGGGAGATCGAATTTGTAAGCCATACTACCAATCTTCTGAAACACTTTATAAGGACCATAATACTTGGGTGCTAATTTATTGTCCTTATTTAGTTTCTTGAGGGACATCTACTTGTAAGGTTGTAGCCTCAGAAATACCCAATCCCCTTCTTTGAAACTCCTTTCACCGCGATGTTGATTAGATTTTTGTTTCATCTTGTTTTGTGACATAGCCAGGTTGTCCTTAAGTATCTAGAGAAATTCTTGGTATTGCTCTATGTGATCTTCCACGGATTGAATTTTATATTTTCCTTTTAAGGGATATGTGATAGAGGGAGGCTCGTACCCATAAAATGCCATAAATGGAGACATTTTTTATGATGAATGGAAGGAAGTATTGAACCACCATTCTTCCAAATATAACCATTTCACCCATTGTGTTTATTTATCAGATGCAAAGAAACGAAGATATCCTTCCAAACATTTGTTCACTATCTCAGTTTTTCCCATTAGATTGAGGATGATAAGGTGAACAGTGAGCTAATTGGGTACCCAAACAAGAAAAAAAATTCAGTCCAAAATTTCTATTGAAAATTTGATGTATATCACTTACAATAATCTTCATATTTCCATGTAACTTCTGAACTATTTCCATAAAGGCTGCAGATATTGTACTTGCATTAAAAGGTGAGAGAGTGCATGCAAATTTGCATACTTCGTGAGTCTATCAACAACCATCATAATTGTTGAAATATTGTAACTTCAAAGAATATTATATTTGTATATTATTTATTCCGGAAGATGTTCCATACCTCCGATGTGATTATACTATAAATCCGGAGATGTTTATTCCTCTGAGTTGGGTGTGGTAACTAGGGTTATTAGACCCACCATGTGGGGGTCGGCCCAGTCAGTTATAATGGGGTATTTAACCTAATGGTTAAATACGAGCCTACATGTACTTGTGTAAAATACATATCAGAGTAGTGTATAAATAGAGGAGGTGTGTTCCTCATTTGATACACTCACACACTTGAGGATAGCGCACTTGTGGAGGAGAGGTCTGCTATTGTGGAGGAGGAGATCATGTCTCAGGGTTTCATCTTTGTATATTGCTGGTCATCTATATTGAGGAAGCTTTGCTGGGTTTTCTACCCCATGAGGGTTTCCCAGGATAAATCTCTGTCTCTTGTGTTTATGCTGTGCTTGTTGTTTCTTCAGTGATCCTGTATATGCTATTATTGTGAAATGGAATGTAATTCTGCTATTTTCTGTCTTAGCATATTAAATTTAACATGGTATCAGAGCTAACCTGAAGGAAGACAAGGTATGGCACTAAAGACACTTGCTTTACTTACGACAATTTGAAGGTTAGGGTTTTACATAGCAAAAACCAGTCATCGTAACACTTTCTCTATAAATCCGTTTTGGCGAATTTTTTGGATCTGAAATTGTTACAGGACGAAGCTAAAATCTCCAGGTACCTTGTGTCCAAAGGACAACCTCTAATTCGTTGTACTTTGTGATTTATGATCTGTACAATATAGGGTTTCTGCCTCTTCCAGATCTGAGTCAAACTCAGGTGACCTTGGGAAAAAGGTCATAACTTGGGCTAGGAAGCTCCAAATGAAATTTCGTGAAAAGTGACAGGTAGTACACAGACTGTACTATTTCAGAAAACGTTTTCAGAGGCCGAAGTTGAACCAGTGACACGTGGCACGCCGTACAAGTTCGCTCTCCTGTATTATCCCATAAACAGGTCACGTTGCGACACTTGGCATAACTCTCTCTCAGAGAATCCAATTGAGGTCAGACCTGTCAGGATGGAAAGATAACAGGCCGAGCTATCTCAGAAAACTTTTTCAGAGGCCGAAGGTCAAACAGTGACACATGGCACGCCGTACAAGTTCGCTCTCCTGTATTTTCCCAAAACAGGTCATGTTGCGACATTTGGCATAACTCTCTCTCAGAACATCCAATTGAGGTCAGACCTGTCAGGATGGAAAGCTAACAGGTCAGGATATCTCAGAAAAAAATTTCAGACCCTGTGGATCAAAAATTTTGGAGTTACACCAGAAACAATCAGGTACATATTTATGTCAAAACAGAATTATTTTTTGGTACCTTCATTCATGGCTTCCGGAATTTAGGGCTTTGAAGAAAGTTGGAATTTTTGTAATCGGAGACCACGGCTGGATGCCACTCATCAAAATAGAAATTTAGAGACCAAGATCAGAATTTTTGGTTGGGAAGAAGGCCGGGCTTGATTAGACCCTAGTTCGGGACTTTGATCAGAAAAGTGGAAAATTGGGGCTTCTGTAAAAATGGGAATTTTTTGAAATCTGTGACCACGGCTGGAAGCTCCTCAGAAAAATAGAAGCTTAGAGCTTTGGATCAAACCTTTTGATGGGGAAAAAGAGTGGGCTTCATCAAACCCCAGTTCAGGGTCACGTCCAGTGAATCTGAAAGTTTCAAAGGCAAAATTGAGGAGTAAAACTTTGCAGTTTTCAAATTCTGAATATACCAGTTTGATCAGCTCATCAAGGCGCATATTTCTATCCTTTCGAAAGTTTGAAATTCAAAGTTTGAATTTTTTGGGTTTCTCTGACAAACCCATATCCAGCTCCAGGTCCAGTTCTTGCAAATCAAGTGGATTGGGTTAATCCTAGAAGAAGATGGATTGGTCACCTGCATAAGTGAAGAAGTTCCTGTCTCAGAGGGAGATGAGGATAAGGCCTTACATAAGAAGAATACAAGCAATCTCGACAGGTATGACTCATCGAGGTATGTTTCGATATTTGTCCATGATTAAGTTTATGGTATGTTTGTCTTCAGGTTATTACAGTTAGTACAATTTTGATTTTAGATTTGTCGTATAACCTTAACAAAATTATGAATGTATGATAGAAGATATTCATTGGTTAGGGTCTTGACACTTATGATTGTACTAATGCATTATGATGTTGTGTGAGAATGATGTTGTCTGCTAACAAGATACAGGTACATCACAAAAGATAAATCAGGTTCCATGACCATGAAAACATGAAGACAAAGACTCATCCATAATCTTTGTTCTACTTACGAGGTATGTATGACCTTGTTATATTATGCTTAACCTATGAGACATGCAGGTTCTAGCTCAGGATCTCTAAATCAATGAAGAGATTGTTTAGGTATGTTGCACATAACTAAGCAGGTATACTAATCCAGGTATGTTTTCCTATGTCATGTTAGAATCTTACCTTGTGATTAGGATCCCTTATATAAGTATACTTGGTATGATTGGTTATGCTTATTCATAAAGTTAGTAATCAAGGGTTTATGCATATCATGTCTCTTATCTTGGTTGATTATTTAACTAACTAGATCAAACAAGAATATGCATAAGTAAAGGAAGACTTCCCTGAAACCTTGAATATTATCTATAATCATGATTATACATTTTCAAGATTATTTAGAACTATAATGTTTTGATAACATTGAGATTATACTAATGAATGTATGTGTATGAGATCATGATGATGACACTAGTGCACATTTGAGCATGCACAGTGGTACAGAATGAATAGAAGTTCAAAAGACATACAGAAGATCAAGCGGGAGGCAACCACACAAACATAAAAGATAAGTATTTGAGTTGTTATTTGAAATAGTAAATGATATTGCCTGTAATAGATTGTATGCATATTTGTATTCCTATAATATATCATGCTGAGTGTAAATATTCATAGAACGTTGAACAGTATACTACTAATATGCATATGATTGGTAAGTTGGACAAACATTCCATTGTTGCTTGTCTAGAATGAAACCTCTTTGCTGACATGCTGAGAGTTGTGCACACTCTCGATAGTATGTTCTGGTAGAGATGGAAGGCATCTAGATAGCCACTGTATGCATACAGGATATGGGAAAGTGTTGTGCCAAAGTATTGGTCAAAATAGTTGCATCACTATGTAAATGATATCTGTATGCATAATAGGTTATCATGTCAATATGATTTGATGATTATGAAGTATTACTAATCATGTACTTAATTTTGATTTGTAGGAAAGGTCACCGTACAAGTGGTGGATGTTCAAACAAGAAGATTTACAAATCAAACAAAATATAGAAGGCTCATGGCTAGAAGATTCTCTTAGAAAGGGGAAGAGAATCATGACAAGATGTTTGCTCCAAGTATGGTGTAATTAAAGAAGAAGTGTGAATCAGGTTCTGTATAGGTACCTAGGATCGATAATAAATTGATAAGCTTAATGATCACCATGGGTGATGTGGATCTCAACCTTTGCTACAAGGTTGAATATGGCTTCTATACACATATGACATGGATGCAAGAAGGAACTCACCACAGAGTTCGAATGATGTTGAGGCTCATCTCAATAGACCCATCTGATGAGAGATGGCATAGATAGATGACTGTAGAAATGAAATTGAAAGATCTCAAATTGATGCATTACTTTCTAGGTCTAAAAGTATGGAAAGTCTCAGAAGGAATCTCTCTCAACCAGAGAAAGTATGCTGAGAAATCTTGAGAAGACTTGATATGTTGGAATGGCCACTCTTATGGATTCCAACTTGAAGCTGTTAGGAGATGACTCATCAGAGTTAGTGGATACAACTCTGTACAGTCAAATTATTGGGTCATTGATGTATCTAACATATACTAGGTTAGATATATGCTTTGTTGTGAACACCTTGAGTCAGTATCTAGTGGAAACTAGATGTGTTCACCCGATAGTTGCAAAGCATGTCATGAGGTACATAAAGGATACGATAGACTTTGATCTATGCTATCTTGGAGATCATGACTTCAGATGACTACTCAGATGCTGATTGGGAAGAAAGTGTATCAGACAGGAAGAAAACATCGAGAGGATGTTATTGTCTGGGATTAGCCATGATCTCGTGGTTTAGCTGGAAGCAGTCTAGTGTGGCTCTCAGCACAAGCAGAATATATGGTTGCTTTCTCTACTTGTTGTGAAGAAGTTTGGCTTCAGGATTGTTTGACTTAGAGATAGAACCAACTGTGATCCTATGTGATAAATAGAGTTGTATCAGGATGACATAGATTCTAGTGTTCCATGATAAGTCAAAGAACATAGGGAACTAACAAGATATGACACAGAAAGGAACTATAAAGTGAAGAAGTTACCAAACTTCTGTCTCAGGTGAAATTTGAATACTTCCGAGACAAGCTTGGTGTAGTTCAAAAGGACCCTCCTCGAAAGGGGGAGTAGTATGGTCACTGTTGATGAGATTGTCTCATCGAACAACAAGGTCGATGATGAGGTAACCTGTTCTCTACACCTAGATACTTAGAAATATTTAGATTTAGGACTCTTATACTTAGAATACTTAGTTTTACTTATACATGCTTTTGATGTTATATGTATTAGTAAGAATACATGCTTTTGATGATAGATGTATTGATGAGAATACATGTGGGGATTGTATCATCCCTGGACTTCGGTCCCTGAATAGATCCGTAGACGTGAGGTCTCCGAAAATGAAGTCCTTAGTGGACAGGTAGGGGATTGGATCATCCCTGGACTTTCAGTCCTAAAGAGAGCCGTAGACGTGAGGTCTCCGAGAATGAAGTCCTTAGTGGACAGTTGAGGGGATTGGATCATCCCTGGACTTTCAGTCCTAAAAGAGAGCCGTAGACGTGAGGTCTTCGAGAATGAAGTCCTTAGTGGACAGTTGAGGGGATTGGATCATCCCTGGACTTTCAGTCCTAAAGAGAGCCGTAGACGTGAGGTCTCCGAGAATGAAGTCCTTAGTGGACAGGTAGGGGATTGGATCATCCCTGGACTTTCAGTCCTAAAGAGAGCCGTAGACGTGAGGTCTCCGAGAATGAAGTCCTTAGTGGACAGTTGAGGGGATTGGATCATCCCTGGACTTTCAGTCCTAAAGAGAGCCGTAGACGTGAGGTCTCCGAGAATGAAGTCCTTAGTGGACAGTTGAGGGGATTGGATCATCCCTGGACTTTCAGTCCTAAAGAGAGCCGTAGACGTGAGGTCTCCGAGAATGAAGTCCTTAGTGGACAGTTGAGGGGATTGGATCATCCCTGGACTTTCAGTCCTAAAGAGAGCCGTAGACGTGAGGTCTCCGAAAATGAAGTCCTTAGTGGACATTTGAGGGGATTGGATCATCCCTGGACTTTCAGTCCTAAAGAGAGCCGTAGACGAGAGGTCTCCGATAATGAAGTCCTGAATGAACAGGAAGGGGATTGCATCGTCCCCGGACTGAGGTCCCAGAATAGAGCCGTAGACTGGGTCTCCAATAATGAAGTCCTGAATGAACAGGCAGGGGATTGCATCGTCCCCGGACTGAGGTCCCAGAATAGAGCCGTAGACTGGGTCTCTGATAATGAAGTCCTGAATGAACAGGCAGGGGATTGCATCGTCCCCGGACTGAGGTCCAGAATAGAGCCGTAGACTGGGTCTCCGATAATGAAGTCCTGAATGAACAGGCAGGGGATTGCATCGTCCCCGGACTGAGGTCCCTGAATTGATCCGTAGACGTGAGGTCTCCGAGAAGTGGGGATTGTATCATCCCCGGACTTAGGTCCCTGAATTGATCCGTAGACGTGAGGTCTCCGAGAAGTGGGGATTGTATCATCCCCGGACTTAGGTCCCTGAATTGATCCGTAGACGTGAGGTCTCCGAGAAGTGGGGATTGTATCATCCCCGGACTGCGGTCCTTGAATTGATCCGTAGACGTATGGTCTCCAAGAAGTGGGGATTGTATCATCCCCGGACTTCGGTCCCTGAATTGATCCGTAGACGTATGGTCTCCGAGAAAGTGATTTTTGATGTGGTTACTTGTATCGGTAGGATACTTGTATTGATGATGTGGTTACTTGTATCGGTAGGATACTTGTATTGATGATGTGGTTACTTGTATCGGTAGGATACTTGTATTGATGATGTGGTTACTTGTATCGATAGGATACTAGTATTGATGACGTGGTTACTTGTATCGGTATGGATACTTGTATTGATGATGTGGTTACTTGTATCGGTAGGATACATGTATTGATGACATGATTACTTGTATCAGTATGGATACTTGTATTGATGATATGTATACTTGTATTGGCATGAATACTTGTACTAATGATGTGGATACTTGTATTGTTATGGATACCTGTGTTGATGACGATGCTGACGATCGTGTGATGACGATACTGATGATCGTGTGATGACGATGCTGATGATCGTGTGATGACGATGCTGATGATCGTGAGATGACGATGTTGATGATCGTGTGATGACGATGCTGATGATCGTGTGATGACAATGCTGATGATCGTGAGATGACGATGCTGATGATCGTGTGATGACGATGCTGATGATCGTGAGATGACGATGCTGATGATTGTGTGATGACGATGCTGATGATCGTGTGATGACGATGCTGATGATCGTGTGATGACGATGCTAATGATCGTGAGATGACGATACTGATGATCGTGAGGATCCAAATGTTGATGTTGTTGTAGTTGTTCGACTGCTGCAGAAGATAAAGACTCAGTACTGAAGATGTTGATGTTCCAGTATTGAAGATGTTCCAGTAACTGCTTGAGTTACTGATGATGTTGAGAAAGCTTCCAATGATTTATAGATGTATAATGTATGATGTTGATGACTCCTTGCTCGTGCAGATACTGTTATAATATCCTTCTCGTTAAGGGGGAGTGTTGAAATATTGTAACTTCAAAGAATATTATATTTGTATATTATTTATTCCGGAAGATGTTCCATACCTCCGATGTGATTATACTATAAATCCGGAGATGTTTATTCCTCTGAGTTGGGTGTGGTAACTAGGGTTATTAGACCCACCATGTGGGGGTCGGCCCAGTCAGTTATAATGGGGTATTTAACCTAATGGTTAAATACGAGCCTACATGTACTTGTGTAAAATACATATCAGAGTAGTGTATAAATAGAGGAGGTGTGTTCCTCATTTGATACACTCACACACTTGAGGATAGCGCACTTGTGGAGGAGAGGTCTGCTATTGTGGAGGAGGAGATCATGTCTCAGGGTTTCATCTTTGTATATTGCTGGTCATCTATATTGAGGAAGCTTTGCTGGGTTTTCTACCCCATGAGGGTTTCCCAGGATAAATCTCTGTCTCTTGTGTTTATGCTGTGCTTGTTGTTTCTTCAGTGATCCTGTATATGCTATTATTGTGAAATGGAATGTAATGCTGCTATTTTCTGTCTTAGCATATTAAATTTAACAATAATAACATTCTTTCCTTCTGAATTGGGTATACCTGTGATAAAATCCATGGAGACTTCCTCCCAGCACTAGCAAGGTATGTCTAATGGTTTTAGAAGTTCCAGGGTCTTATATATTTCAACCTTATTATGTTGGCAAACCAAACATTTAGCCACGAACCTTTGAACATCATATTTAATACCTTCCCAATAAAATTCCTTCTTGACCATGTGGTAATTTTTCAGGAATCCAGAGTGCCCACCTATAGGAGAGGTGTGTAATTCCGAGAGGACCTTTTGTTTGAGTTGGGATTTTTTGCATAAATAGAGGCAATTCAATAATGAGTACCTCTTTAACCATACGCTCAATCTCACTCTTCTGGCCATTAGGGTATTTGTAAGGTTTGATGTTAGAAGGAACACTTCCTGGAATTAAGTGAATAGCATGATCAAAATCTCGAATAGGTGGATGAAATTTTGGAATATCTTCAAATACCTTGGAATTCTTATTAATGACCTTTTAGAGATTTGGGGAATGATGTTTGAACATCTAATGAGCATAATTGTGTAATTACACCTTGGTGTCCCTTTTTCATTATTTTTGTCATATCATTAGAGATTATCACCTTGATTGGTTTCCACATGATACCATTTAACTTATATTCTTTTCCTTCTCATAAAAAAATCATGAAAATATTATGAAAATTAAAATCCACTATTCCCAATGATTGTAACCATTTAACTCCTAAGACAACATCATCAATCCCCATCGGAATAGAAATCATCGGACTATTCAATACATATTCCCCCATAGTAATATTTATATTATGTCATTTCCATGAGAAATTGATAGTTACTCCATCTATAATCGTTACTTGAAACTCTAGTGTTAGATATACAAAGCAATTGAGAGCTTTGGCTAATTTACAGTGAATGAAATTATGAGTACTATCAAAATCAATCAACACTGTTACTTTTTTATTTTTGATATATCCTTCGATCTTGAGAATTTAAGGAGTGCTAATACCATCAAATGCATGATAGGATATGGCATGAGTAATCTCTTCGAAAGTAGTATCTTCTATTCATGCATCTTAAGATAGTTCCCGTTCTTTAGGTTCTTTCTCTTCACAATCTATGTAGAATAATTTCTTCTCACCACACTTATGTCCCTTACTATACTTACTATCACAATTAAAGGATACAAGCCTTTCTCTCTTCTCTCCTCTAGTTTTTGAGGTGTCAACCTTTGAGGTGATTTAGAAGAAGGAACATTATTCTCTCGGTATGTGTTGGAGGTGGTATTTCTAGTATCTATTGTCATATTTTTTAATTTCAAGCTTCCTTGCCATCATGAAATCCTTCTCCAAGGATGGTGGTTAAAAGAGATGAACCTCATGTTGAATTTTATCCTTCAAGGTTCCAATAAAGAGATCCAACAGATTATCTTCTGAAATTTTCTTCAGTCTAAGACTTACCTTTTGAAACTACTTTATGTGCTCTATAACTAGACCTTTTTCCTTCATATTTATTAATTGGTTAAAGAAGGTGTTATTATTAACTAGACTTACCTTTTTGCTCTATAACTAGACTTACCTTTTTGTTTATAGACAATCTGTTAATGTTGACAAAAACTGATCTCTCTAGTCTGAATGATTCAGATCTAGAACAAAACACATACATAACACAACTAGCTTTCCTAGATAGATTACATTGCAAAGTAAATTGGGAAATCAACTTACCTTATGAATGCAACTCCTTTATTCTCATTTGATCTAATTCCCAATTCCTCGATCTCTGACTGCAAAACAAGATAGAGCGTGGAAACAAACGAATAATGAAAGAATATGATCATGAATCTAACTAGATCAACAGTCAAAGAGGTCAATCCTAAACATTATCAAGAAAATAAGTTCATGGAAAGAAATTGTATTGAATGTAATTTGCGGCAAATAAAAAGTAGAGAGTTACAACCGATGCTTTGACGTTATAACATCAACTCAAGTGATCTTGCCTCAAAATATCAAAGCCTTCTAGCCTCCTATGGATGAAAAGGATCTCCTAGCCAAATTCCACCATCATGTAGGTACTTTATCCTTCCTCCTTTAACAATCGAGAGGGGGTTCATATTTATAGGCCAAAAGGGATATGAGAGGTTGAGGATTTAGGGGAGAATCTTAAGGGATCATCCCACTAGGTAAGGTGATTGAGTGCCACCTTTCCAGGTATCTAGGGATAAGACTCCACGCAACCCAAGGTTTGAGAAGTCGGTCAAAGCTTCTCTTTATCCACTTTAACCAACAACGATGCACCTTGCACATGGAAAAATTGCATCATTTGAAGGGTGATGCACCTTGTGCAAGGGTAGAAAGTGTCACCGACACATTCTGCTAATGTGCAGATCACGTCACCTTAAGTATGACGCACCTTACTAGTGAGAAAACCGCATCGGGGTGACAACACATGTAAAAGGGATAAACATCAAGTCTCCTTTTGGTATTTTTAGCCTAGGTGCTTTAGGAAACAATGCATATAGAGGACACAAAACTCAGGATGATGATATTTTGGTGTAACAGAATTCCCCCCAAATCATTAAGCTGGTAAAATAGAATGAGTGAAATCATTTGCAATATGAAGGATTGAGGCAAGGATCATTGGTTGGAATAACAAACACATAATCATGTAGTACAACTAAATCTGAGATATATGTCTCGCATGACTCATAACATGGCTGCCGACCAATACAATGCAAATCCATGGTAGTAGAGACCGATTGAACATGATCATGGCTACTAGACACAAGCAGAAATCCATGATGAGATGATAACACAGCCACAACCAATACAAAGTGGATCCGTGTGATATGACTCAAAAAATATCCATCGCAACCTGGGTAAGATACATGAGTAGGACCAGGGTCTTCAAGCCAAACCCACAATGATACAAATATAACCATGTGATTACAATGTTTTGAAGTCAAACATGGTAGAAACCACTTGATTACCAGTCATTAATGTATACTGTTAACAAGCGCGAGGGAAATCACCATTGATGTTGTTGGAACATTTAAAAACCCATTAAATACTTAGGATATATTTTACTAGTCACCTTAATTAATTCCTAAGTTTTGACTAGCTAGATAGGGCCAGTTTTGTCTTTTAGTGGACCACTTGTTATCCTAAGTCACAAAAATGAATTTGGACAAATTATGGATAAGATTTCCTTGGATTCTGTCTGATTTTATTCCATTCCTGAATTAAAAAGACACTTTCCTGATTTAGATAGCTTTATCCTATCTTTTCTACTTTCTAGTGGATAAGGAAAAGCTAGTTGACTTAAAAACTCTTACCACTTGACCAATTCGACCTCTACATCATATATTCTCTTTTAAAGCCACCATTACATTCCATTTACCTCACTCATGAGCTTCCATCCCATACTTGCCAAATTTGTGAGCCTCTAGCATAGTTTTGGAAACTGCTTTTGCCACCTAGGGGGTTTTTATATTTTTAGTAAGCCTTACTTTTTGTGCTTTAAAACTTGCCTTTAAGGCATTCTATTTTCTCTCTTGAGATGTACTATATATTGTATTCATATTGAGGAATAATACATGAGATTATATTTCCATCCATTGAGTTTCTTCTCTTATGTTTTGTCTCAATATTCTTCTTCTTATTCTTGTATATCTTTGAATAATTCCTGTGAGGACTTCTTTGCTTCAAGATTCTTGGATATTATAATTCTTTCATGGTATTCAACCTATATAGAATTCTCACATGGTATTAGAGCCTTTGGAGTTATTAATTAAATTAGTCTTCCAGTATAATTTCCAGAGAGTTGTTTTGCAGGTACTGAAGATCAAATGGTAGAAATTTATTGTTGAAGAATTCATATTTTTCCATCTCTCATCATTTTTCTCTCATATGTGTTCTGATTTGAATCATCAGCCAGTTGTTGCAGCTCATACACACTCAGAACCTCTCCTTGGGTTGATATTAGGTGTGTTATTGAATTCTATGGAGGCAAAATTACAGTTTGGAGTGACTGGTTTCGCTCTCTCTGTCATGCTTCTATTTCACTGCATGATTTTTGGCACCGATTGCATAGAAGATGGAGGACATCATCAAGTCTCATTTGGATCTGATATCAAGAAGCTCAAGTCTAGTGAGCACATTCCACTTCTTCCCAAGAAGAAGATTCCTCTATACATTTGACCAAGTTCTCACCTGCTTGAAGTTTGGAGAGCATTATTATGGTGTATTCCATGATCTTGAGGGGAGGTTTTATTCCCAAGTGGTTTTCCTTCTTTCCTCACCTACATGGATTAATAATTTTTTTCTATTGGGGTGACCATAAGCCTCATTGCTTGGGCCCTATATTTATGATATTTCACCTCATAATGTCAGGTTTAAGGGGAGGTGTTGGAACATTTAAAAACCCATTAAATACTTAGGATATATTTTACTAGTCACCTAGATTAATTCCTAAGTTTTGACTAGCTAAATAGGGCCAGTTTTGTCTTTTAGTGGACCACTTGCTAACCTAAGTCACAAAAACGAATTTAGAAAAATTTTGGATAAGATTTCCTTGGATTATGTCTTATTTTATTCCATTCCTGAATTAAAAAGACACTTTCCATATTTAGACAGCTTTATCTTGTCTTTTCTACTTTCTAGTGGATAAGGAAAAGCTAGTTGACTTTAAAACTCTTACCACTTGACCAATTCGACCTCTACATCATATATTCTCTTCTAAATCCACCATTACATTCCATTTACCTCACTCATGAGCTTCCATACCATACTTGCCAAATTCGTGAGCCTCTAGCACAGTTTTGGAAACTGCTTTTGCCACCTAAGGGGTTTTTATGTTTTTAGTAAGCCTTACTTTTTGTGCTTTACAACTTGCCTTTAAGGCATTCTATTTTCTCTCTTGAGATGTACTATATATTGTATTCATATTGAGGAATAATACATGAGATTATATTTCCATCAATTGAGTTTCTTCTCTTATGTTCTGTCTCAATATTCTTCTTCTTATTCTTGTATATCTTTGAATAATTCCTGTGAAGACTTCTTTGCTTCAAGATTCTTGGCTATTAGAATTCTTTCATGGTATTCAACCTATATAGAATTATCATAGATGTCAATGATTCCCAAGGTATTATAGTGCATACCATCGAACGTGAATCAATGAGTTGAGGTCGAACACTTGATGGAATATTTCAATTAGAATTCAATGATGTAAACTTACCGTCAAAAGCGAGGTAACCTGCCATTGAGGCATGCAGGCCAAAGGTACTTTATTGGTTTCTAGGTTTAATCCTTGGATGATGTGTTGAAGTCGACAAGGATAAACCCATTGAAGGAGGGCCATGATGTTTCCCCCATAATCGACATGAAACACGATCAAATATGTTTTTGAACAAATCATACTGTAGAGTAATGTTTGATACTGAATCAGGGGTGATCGACATAATAGAAGGTATAATGACTGCAGAAATTGACTCAATCAACAGACTCTTGAACATGGAATGGCATGAATTGGAAACATTGATGTGACGACATCAACACCTAGACCTAATGAAACTGATGATAGAAGCATTCTTTGGATGGATCGAAGGAGTAAATTAACTCAAGGAATTGGTGGGACTCGAGGACAAGCAGATTATCCAAGTGTTTGAATGAATATGCAAATGAGTTCCATGTTCAAGAGTGACTAAGTACTTCCGTAATTACAAGAAAAAAAAGCTATTTCCTTATCCCCATCATGATTTATGAGTACCTCTTTGTTTATTAATGAGCTTGAGGAGGATAACAGATGCTCGGTATAGCTCATCCTTCGGATGAGTCCAATCTCACATATTTTATGAACCTGGGATAATAGGGGTTCGTCCTGAAAAAGGCCCTTCAATGTCAGATTTTAACGAGTCCAGATAAGGTAAAATCGGCATCATTTCATGTTTAGAGAGTCTAAAAAGAACTAAAGAAGACTCCAAATGGTTATTTTTCGTAAAATTTAGTCTCCTCATCCAAAAAAGGATAAAACAATATGAGAGAGAACTTTTCCAGTTAATATTAATTGGAGCGCTCCTTTTTTGTAAATAGTCCTTCTAGTCCGAAAAAGGGGTAAATTATCACCAGAAAGACAATCATTCAAATACTTTTACAACCGTGAAAGAATCAAGTTCACTTGGAAATATTTTCTTATTTAGGGAGTCTGAAAAGAGCTTAAAGAAGGAATCCAAGGGGGTTCATTTTTTGTGGGAGTTTTATGAGCCCGAAAAAGAGATAAACCATAACTCAGTAACTTATTCTCATAGTTTTACGAGCACGAGAAGGAAAAAAGAGTGAGCTTGATGCCATTAATACTTAATTTTAATGAGCGTGATGATGGCATAAAAAATGCTCAAAGACTTGTTCACACCTAAAGAAAGGTATGAACTTCCTACGATGGTCACCAACATTATCAAAACACCACTTTTCTATCTGCAAGCTCTAGAAACTAAGTTAGAATCTGTTAGGAGGTTTTAAAGCGTAAAAATGACACCAACTATAGTAAAAACCCTATAAAAGAAAAATTAATAAAGGAATATTCCATTTCTTTTATATAAAAAGTTGAATAGTAAAGAACTATTTACCAATTTTTTTTACCAAATTGGAATAGCAAAAAAATCTCTTTGGAGCTCGTTTTTCTGACGTCAATTGCAGACACTACGATTAGCCGAATCACGCCCCGTTAGTTGTAGGTAGGCCTTAATCCTATGCTTTACCTTTTTCAGTGGATTATATTTTTCTTTTAATGTGTTTTTTAGGGTTTTTTGGGCTCAAAATGAAGGGGATTGCGCGTGCCCTGGGCGACATGATTTCCCCTTACGGGAAGTGCGTCGAGAGTGGTCTGTCGCACTTTCCCAATGGGAGAAGCGCTTCATCAGCGCACTATCCACAAATGCGGGGTGCGTCGGCGTAGTTCCACAACTAAAATTAAAAAATGGGGCCCAAGAGACCCAAACCAATGCAATGAAAATGATCTAATGCTGGTTTAATTCATGTTTATGCATACTTTGGCCAATACAATGGTCTAGTGGAAATAGAGAGAACATGAAATCGAATATTCCCAAGCGGCGAATGACCAACACTTTATGAACGCTTTTCAAAGGTGTGGAATCCTAAAATTATTTCACGTATAAGGCCTGAGAGCCCAAGTACAACTTCTCAACTACCTGATCAGGCTATGGTACCTAGATCAACAAGATTTAAGAGCAGGTTCCCACATCCTCACATTGGATGTGGAAGATATTTATTTCTAGACTGGGTTATCGAGACGGGGAGCCCCAGTTTCGCTATTCGTGCCTCGAGGTAGTGATCAGTTGATAGGGAGTGTGGTGGTATAGTTCTGTAATCCAGGGACACATATGCTTACTGGGAAAATTCCCATTAAGAACATTTGAGATCGACCCCTGAGAACTTTACTATTTACCATAGAGCAGGTGGTGAGAAGCAGGGATTCCCATCAGACCACCAAAGTACATATGCTATATGAAATCGAGTGTATGGCACCGACAGTCTTCAATTGGTGCAAGGGACTCGTCACAAATCTGAAGGATCAGCTCAACAAGTGCAGAAGGGGTGAGTTGAAGCAGTTTGGCTATGGATTCATCGTGGTTTCATTTTTCTTAGAGTGAGTTCCACTACTACAACCACAAGTAGAGTTAGATGATACCGATCCATGAGATCCACATATGGTCCGATGGTCAGAGGTGATGGCCTACCATGGAGGGGGGGGACCTATCATTACTTATGGGCCAACCTTCTTCAGGTGGATCCGTGGAAAACTCCTCATGGTCTAAGATTACGCATATGTGGGTACTAACTTTAGGGGAGATCCGAATCTAGCTCTTCCAGAGGAGGAGCAGTGGGGAGATATTGGTAAGAATGAAACTCTTGTTTTTTTTATTCATTTTATGTCTTTTAATGTTTTTTGTAGTACTAATAGTTCACACATGTTTCATGCACATGTGCGCCCATCCCGACCAATAGGTTCCTCTCTGATCGAGAGGAGAGGAGTGGTGCGAGAGATAGTGGCCGCTCAACAGGATGCAGCAGTGGATTTAGACGAGTTGGAGGAGAACCTCCAAATATTAACGCTGGATATTCCTGACATATCCATCAATGAATTAACTTTCCATTACCAACGACATACGACTGGGATTTCAGGACGGTTTGGTTGGCTACTCCGTAGAGTGGCTCGGGCCATTATATGTTATCACAAGCATCCTCAAGGATAGCTCTATGTGTGATGCATGTACTGAAATCCATAGGCTTCATATTTTGTATCAATACAATTTTTTGTATTTTAACGGACATGATGATATATATTAAAAAACACTATCTAGCGGTTTTATATATTGTGTCTTCTATGATGAATTCAGGATCTTATGGATGTTGGCCTATACACAATGATTAGTTTACATGTTATATCATTTTATGAATCTTCAGTAAAAATGTTTATGAATTTGCAATATACCAATCTAATATGAAATTAGCTAGGGAATCAACAATTGCGTTCATGATTCTTGGAATATGTAGGTATTGAATGGACTCAAAGGACCTCTCTAAGAGACGTACTCGCCAAAATAGGAAGAGTAATATGGGGTCGTAGATAGTGTAGAAAAAGTTCAAATGAGAGACCACTAACTGTGAATAGAGGTAGATAACAATGTGGTCCACACCCAGGGAAAAAGCGTTGGTCAATAACCCAATCACTGTGTGATACTCAACAATGTTGTTGGTAGAAAAACCTAGGAAAGTTCCTCCTAAGATTATGAGTTCACCGACAGTGGAATAGACCACCCATGCCGTCAAAGCAAGGTTGCGGATGTGTCGACTAGGGCTATCTGCAAATCCAAAGCAAGTTTCCATTTGCACATTCAGGAAGAACATGGTATAAGTGCAACGATAAGATCCTAACACAGTAAATGAAAGTGTCACACCAAACAAAAGAACATGTCATGTACAGTATATAAAAATTAATTAATGCAAAATGAACTAAGCATAGTACCATTTTAGGTAGATCCCACTGCGAGGATCCCCCAAATATATCCCATCATAATAAACTAATTCATAGGCTCCCTTCTCCAAAACACGTTTCACTACATATGGACCATGCCACATGGTCTCAAATTTTCCTGCCTCCAGCTTATCATGTTTTTGGTCATATGTAAGGACCAAATCACCCTCGTTAAAGATACGAGGTTTTACGGATTTGTCGTACTAGGCCTTGATGCGTTTCTTATGTGCTTCGTTATTTAAGGATGCTCCACGGTGAGTTTCATTGAGTTTTTCCAAGTATAGAAAGCATTCTTCCTCGAGAATAGTGTTCGGTAAAATTTCGATAACAAGTTTTAGCAAGGGAATCTTGCACTCAATAGGAAATACTACCTCTATCCCATACATGAAATGGAAGGGTGTGAAACTAGTGGCAGTTTTAATGAAAGTCCTGTATGCCCAAAGGGATGAAAAAAGCATCACATGCCAATTAGACTTGTGTGTACCCACCATATGCTAAATCATACTTTTCAAGACCTTGTTAATGGCCTCTACTTGTCTGTTTGATTGAGGGTCGTAGGGGGTGGAGTTTTCATGCCTAAAACCCAATTTAGCACTTAATTCATCCACCATCTTGTTCTGGAAATGGGATCCATGATCGGTGACGATGGTTTGAGGGACTATGAATCTCGCAATGATATGGTTAAACATAAAGAGTGCATCAGTTTCGTTATCTTCCTTGTACGTAGCCATAGCCTCGACCCATTTGGTAAAGTAGTCAACTACGATGATGACATAACCATGCCCCCCAGGCGAGGTAGTCTTACAGTGCATGAAATTGATGCCCCATTTTGCAAAGGGACCAACGACGATGACTGGATGAAGTGGGGATGGATGTGAGCGGTTTTTACAATGGAAAAGCTGGAAAGGAGGACACTTCTTGACCACTTCGCTACAATCTTTGAATATAGATGGCCAGAAGTATCTAGCGCGTAATATTTTCTGGATTGTTTCCATCCTAGAAAGATGGCCTCCACATGCCCTCTAATGATAATCATTTAGAATGTGTTCGGCCTCCTCATGAGTTAAACATTGTCATAGAATATAATCAATACCACAACGATATAATGTATCACCAATGATTAGGAAATATTTTGCGTGGTGACGGACATGACGACGTTCATCACGGGATAACTGAGGACCGAAACGTTGGGTTTGGAGATATAATGTAATGTCTCCATACCATGGGTTAGAAGTACTAATAAAAAACAAAGACTCATCAGGGAGGGAGTCGATGGGTTCAGAATCTTGATCAGTATGGGGAAGATCACAAATAATCTCCACAAATACCAAAGACTTCTTTGATTTTTCTTTCTCAAATACGAGATCGAAATCCTAGAGAATCATGATCGATCGTGAATATTTTTCCCCTAGTACTTGAAGCATGAGAACTTGGTACATGGGGTTTGATTCGACAATAATGGTAGTAGTGCGAAGGAGGATATAATCATAGAACTTTTGAACAGCAATGACTGCTTCCATAGCTAACTTCTCTACATGTAAATAATGGGTTTCAGAGTTGATGAGACTCTTACTAAGGTAGTATATCACATGTTCTTGTGCGTGGATGTCTTCATGTACTAGAACCATAGTGATTGTTGACGTAGAAGCAGTAAGATAAAGTATATAATCCTTGGTGTAATCTAGTGGTTGTAACACAGGCAGATGAGTGATCGCATGTTTGAGATTGTCAAAGGATTGTTGGGCATAATTGCCCCAAATGAACGAGACGTCCTTCTTTAACAATCACATGTATCCCTGTGTTTTCTCCGTAAAATTGCACACGAAAAGACGCAGGTATTTTTCCTTACCTTGCAAAATTTGAAGTTCCATAATATGTGTGGGTGGAGGTAAGGCGATAATAGCCTCGACCTTGAGGGGATCGATGAGGATCCCATATTTTGAAATGATGAATCCCAGGAGACATCCAGACTCAACACAGAATATGCACTTGTGAGGATTTAGATGGATATTGTACCATCGACATCTGAGGAATACTGTTTTCAGATGATCTATGTGGAATTCACGATGATGTGAATGAGTCGGCAGATCGTCGAGATAGGGTTCAACAAAATCCTTCACATCATGGAAAGTGTATGACATGGCTCCCTAGAATGTAGCACCATCATTTTTAAGACTGAAGGGGAGTTTGCGATATGAAAATGTACCCCATGGGTAGATGAAAGCGGTCATATGTTGGTCATGCAGGTGGATCTCAATCTGATTATAGCTCGAGAAGCCATCAATAAAGGAGAAGATGACACTTCCTGCGCAGTTTTCAATGATTTGGTTGATGAATGGGGTAGGGTAATTGTCCTTGGGACAAGTCTTATTCAGATCCCTATAATTGACACAAACTCTGATGGTTTCCTATTTCTTCGTAAATGGGACGACATTAGAGACCCAATCCATTAATGGAGTGAGATAAATAAACCCAGCTTTCAACAACTTTTCTATTTCTTCTTTAATAGATGCAGTCTTCCGAGGGTGCACTGGAAGAAGTTTTTTTGGGACATGTTTTACATCAGGATATGCCTGAATCTCATGCATAACAATGGAAAGATCAATCCCAGGCATTTCCTCATACCTCCATGAAAACACATCGCAGAAATGTTTGAATAACACCGTAAAACTTGTGAGTTCATCAAGACAACAAGTTTGGCCTATGTAAATATTTTCCACGATGCCTATTTTGAACAAGATGTCTATAGTAATGGTAGGCATGATATTTTCCAAATTTCCCTTGGTGACGCTATCCTGAGTGGGAATAGGATATTGAGGGTAAGGGAAGACATCTGGTGAAAAAATCATATCAATGGCGTTCTCTACCATGTCTAAAGGTGGAAGGAAGTGTTATAGGTCAAACTTGCACCTCTCCGTCCGTGATCACCCTGAGCTGCTGATCACACAAAAGGACAACTTGGATGGAGGAGCATGTTGACCTTGGATGATATGACAACTCATTCCATTTTCTTGACATTATTGGAAAACACAAAAAATATCATTTTGAGATATGAGTGCTACTCTACTCAAAGAGACTAGCGCCCATACGCTACTCCACTGTATAATAGTAGCGCCCATATCCAAGTATACGCTACTCCTTCTCAGCAAAGTAGCGCCTGCCATTTAAAATTGATATGAGCGCTAGTTGCTAAGCTATAGGGTAGCGCCCTATACGCTACTCTACTGAACAAGAGTCGTGTACATCTTAAAAGATGATTAAAAAATAAATTAATTCATCGAGGAGGATTAGTTTATGGCAGTTTCCTCACTCCCCCAACTTCCTCCATAACTACATATCGACCTGAACTGCTTCTTTAATCCTATAAATACCAAGAAGGTTAAAGGAGAAGGGTTAGAAATTGGAGTTAGTGAGATTGATTAATGGAAAAACTTTGAAGAAGCTTGCATTGGAGGAGTTGGTGCTGAAGACATCCAAGCCAGAGAAGAGCCAGAGCCCAGAATCTAGTTACAGGAGCCTGCTTCATTATCAGGTATACTTGTACATCATTCTACTTTTGACAAATAAAGGTTGAAGTGTTTTTCTTGTTCCAATTTGAATGTGTTATGAAATGGCATCTTAATTAGATCTATTTTGGTCAATGCTGAATGTTAAACATTGTTTTTGTTTCTTTCAAGCTTTATATATTGCCCAAAATGTTTTGAGAAAGGTATTGTTATTGCAGGTTTGCTAAAGGAAAGGCAGATTTGGAAGTTGAACACGAGATCAAGTCAAGGCCAGGATCAGACTTCGATTAAAAGGTGTGTTCCCAAGATCTACAACTTCTTTCTTTTTGTAAATGTTTCTGTAATAACATCAATACACTTACCTGTCACCCCAACCAAGTTGATAGCACTAGTTTCCTTGCTATAGGGTAGAAATACCCGCCAACAGACTGGCGACTCCACTGGGGAAATAGAGTTTTTGGCTTTAGGAAACCTTGTTCTTGTGTGTCTTCCGAGATTGTTTTTGACTTCTTTGATGTGTTAAGAAACTTTATAGGTATCCTTTGCCTGTTTCTTGCCTGCTTTCATCAGTTTTTGATACCTTCCAAAGTCAGTTTGCAAGCCTTTGAGATATGAGCGCTACTCTGCTATATATACAATAGTGCCCATACGCTACTGTGCTATATATATAATAGCGCCCATTTATGTATGGGCACGAGTTTCCCTACTACACAGTAGGGTACACTTTCTGAAGCAGTCAATTTTTGGTTTGCTTGTTTTTAGCCCCTGTTTATGATTTGCTAACTTTGCTGTGGGATCCTTTGGACTGTTGTATGAGGTTTTAACTGTTACTTAAGTCATAAGAACCTTCTCTTGAATTTTTTCCCATTTTTTAAACCGCTTGTTGACCTTTGGAACTTTTGGGACTTTTTATTGACTTTTTTGAATACTAGGGAGTGTTTGGTGTTGAGCATTTCCATCTTTTTAGACCCTGACTACTCATTGCCAGTTTACAAACCTGCATACTCCTGTATCTGCTGTTTGTGGTGACGTTGTCTGCTCTCTACTACTCCCATCCTTTGTTTTAGGGTTTGGTCCTTGGTAGAGCCTCTAGGGTGTCTTCTTTTTGGTCAAGTTTCATTCTTCCTGGACTTCTTGTCTTTTTGCTGGTTGCAAGTGCTTTTAAACAACTGTAGGCTCATTCATTTTCTCAGTTTCTTTGTGTTAGTAAGGCATCTTGCTTGTCTACTTGTGCTTGGCATAGTGGTCTTTCTAGGGCTAGATACTTTAGGCCAGTCCTTTTGTGTCTTTCTCTTTTGTTTTCTTCCACTTTGTTCTCAAGTTTATAGGCTTTTTCTTTGTAAAAACATGTAGATCAAGTCTTTTTCGAGCTAGGGTTTCGACAGCTATAGGCCTAAGAAATTTTAGCCATACTTACACACTTTGCATATAAAGTTTTATTTGGCTTTCCATTTTTGCATAGTTCTTTTTCGTTTATTGAAAAAAGCAAAAAAGTTGGTATTTTAAGCTTAAATAGAACTTGTTTTTGTTATTACAAGATAACTTAGTATATTTTGTATAATTTCAAAAAAGAAAACAAAAAATTTTAAGTAGGTTTGCTTAGATTTTTAGTTTTGGAAAGAAGTAGATAAAAAATGAAAAGAGCTTTGTTGTAGAAAGTTTGAATTATATGTGCACTTTTGTTTTCTTGTTATAACCACACTCACACACCCACTACCCTTTTTGAGTAATAACAACCCTAAAATTTACTAATAAAATGAAATAGAAACATTTTTCTTTTTAGGGTACACTACACCAACTAGTTTTGGTTAGGATCTTGGGTTTAAATCACCTTAAACCACCCAAGATCACACATTGCGCAAAAATCGTAGTGAGACTATCATAGGTAAACCCACCTCACTCAAAATTTGCCTGGGATCTATGCAGTAGGTCATTGCGAGATCAGTTTGTGGGAATACTCCTCCTACTTGCTGTTCGAGCATACACCAGGATCGGATTGCGTATTGGGGACTCTTTCGAGTTTTGGGCTTAGCTACCCTGCCCACGCTTTCTGATTCGACCGGTGACTGTTCCCCCAGGAATTTTCGGTGTTGTGATATCCATAGTATCAGACTCTAGGTTCATACACAGGTGACAGCAGAGGGTATATCTGCTGTACCTAAGACAGACGTGGGAGGAAACCCCTTGCAGGTCTTTGGGAGGGCGGTTGGGTGATTCCAGCGCTTGCACCCTTAGTCATTGTATTGTGGACCCCGGGTAACTGTCTTTCTTCCTTCGTTGATCTGTTCTTGGCCCTCATCATCCCAGACTCTTCTCTGGAAGGCACCTTTGTTTGACTGGTTTGTATACTTAGGAATTTTTTTAGTTGGTGTGCTGTTTGCCCCCTAGTTGTAGTGGCCACTAGGTTCTAGTCTGTTATTTTATATTTATAATCACGGAGAATCAAAAACCCCGTAGATCGAGAAAGATTCAAAACCTTCCACCAGTTAGGACAGAACCTATACAACCAGCCAGACGACAGCGGGTAAACCCTGGTATTTCTTCAGAAATTACCTCTGAAATAGAATTGCTTGAAGAAATCCTTGTAATAGAAAACCTTGAAATTGAGGTTCCTGAGGAACGACTACCAGGTACCACAGATCAGCAACACTTTAGTACTATTGAGGTGGAAGATCTTACTTCCGTGGAGTATAGCACTCCTTTCAATCCTCCCTTAACCAATACTAGAATTCTGCTTCTGTCACCTGTTGGTTTCCAGCAGCCCCTTTTCAGTGCAGATCTTTCCTTTCCTGGACATCTGATGTCTAACTCAAGAGGTGAATAGGGGGTTCCCCAAACTCCCACTTTAGGTATGAATACCAACACAGTTAACCCTTCTTTTATTGCTACACCTAGTCAGGCACAAACCACATCTGTGCCTACTCCATCTTTCAGTTTCAACACTAGTACATTAGATATGCCTAGTTTTACAACGATGGCATCTATTCCTACACCTACTGTTGGACCTAGTAGTACGACCCATTGTGCAACACCTTCTACTTCCCAACCGTTATATCAGATTCCTAGTACTTGGGTTTCCACACCTGTGGTAGGACCAAGTGCTTCTACAAACACGCCAGTCATGGGTACCATGACTTCACCGTCCACATCAGCCTCTGCTGGTTTCAATACCTTTGTAGGCCCTAACATGAACCAATGTAGTATGCCTGCAAGTAATACCCCTTTTTCCTTATTCTCAGGGGGAGGGGGTAATATCTTTAACCAGCAATATGGCGGGGCTAACACCCAGTCACAGTGGACGAACCCGCAAAGAACTAATCCACTCTCGTATGGGTGGGGAAATTTTAATAACTCTTTCGTACAACAACAACAGATGGCAGGGGGCAACCCCTACTAACAAATAGCTGGGGGAAACCCCTATCAACAGTTAATTGGGGGCAACCCCTATCAACAGTTGGTAGGTGGCGACTCCTATCAGCACATGGTCGGGGGCAACCCTTATCACCAGATGGCTGGGGGAAACCCCTACCAACAATTCATGGGACAAACGATGGGTGGTTCCCCTTATCAAGTACCATCTTACCGGCCTCATCTACCTTTTCTGGCAACTTCGAATTTGCCAGACATTTCTAAACTGACAAATGATCCTGTGTGTCATAATGCCACATGGCCATCAGTTCCCACCAAATTACCTTCGGATATTCCAAAATTCGAAGGCAAAACAGGTGAAGATCCTGGTGACCATGTCACTACCTTCCACCTATGGTGTTCTTCCAATTCATTAAACGAGGATTCCATCAGATTGAGATTGTTCCAAAGGACCTTAACTGGTCCTGTAGCCAAATGGTACATTGAGCTACCTAAGGCCACTTTCTCTAGTTTTGGAGACCTTGCAACAGTCTTTTTGAACCATTTCCAACTTCATGTTCGGTATGATGCTGGAACAGAACTTTTGTCTACTTTTAGACAAAATAAAGCCACTTGTCAAGCACTCTATATGCAGATAAATTGTTACCAAACACACAGAGCATATGAAATTTATTGTCAACCCGAGAAAGTCTTTTTATTTCAAAGGATAAGTGCACAATATATGCTTAAACACCAAACCATTAGAAGTAAATACTTTTATCTTCTATCATCCATGTTCATCCCAAGAATCTATGCAATCCCAATTGCCTTCTAACTGCTATACTACAATTCTTCTCTATTATGCATCAATAAGAAATGGTATCAGATCTAATCAACAATTGCAGAAAAGAAATCTCATTCGTATTCTAGAGCAATCACTTGTCTGATCTAATCAATCTAGGAATCATAAAGCATAAACTGAACATTAATCTAGAATTTCAATTGCAAAAGATTGAAGCAACTGTTCTAAGAAACTGAATTGCAGAATGGAAGTCAATCAACACATAACAGGAAAGCTAAATTGTAAGAGCTCCTGGGATCACGTCTCAGCTGTAAGATGAACATGGCAGTGTGAACAAAAATTGAAATGCATAAAGCAACCCTTACTCAGTCGACTGTTATTCTACACCATTCACCAATCTCACAGAAATGTAATCTTTTACTGAAAAATCCACACAATAAATATTGCTGCTGCGTACAAAGGAAAGAACAAAGCATCACACAACAAGAAATATAAAATCCTATTTTAACTCAGCAATCTCTGTGGAAGACGGGCCCAGTCTTCACACAGAGACGCTGGTTGAGCAACACACTCTTTAGCTCAGAAGTAACCCCTTATATTAACAGAAGAATGAGTACACAGTTTTGCTCAGCTGCTAATACAAAATGAATTAATTGTTTGCTGTTCAACCCCTGAGTCGAGGCAACTCCCCCTATTTATACATACAAATCGTAACATCTAATCCCATAATTGGGCAGCCATGAAGATATCTGATCTTCAGGTGCCCTAAATAATCTAGGTGTTACAATGCGTGGCAGAACAGAAACATCCAAATATGAGAGAGTTATTAATTGACCCAAGAGTGGCGGTCCTTCCAGCTCACAGCTAGACTCGAGCAGCAACATACTTAAGATAGCAAATTCTGTTACAGCTGCCCTGTCACGACTGTGCCTTGATTGATGATTCGAGCCCCAAGTAACCTTCTACAAGGAACGAACATCCCTTTCTTTATGACTTGTTTAGCCCCGATCTTCCTGCAATCCATTTGTCTCAACTACCTTCATAAATCGCAACATGTTAGCACAATTTGAGAGATGCACAGCTTTAATTATCACAATCATAAGCATTAATAAAATAAAACAATGATCAGCCATACCTTGGTAATTTGGGGGATAAGGTAAGGACAATAGGTTTGATTGCCATGATAAATGGTGTAGGACAGGGGCAGGAAAGATGAATAATGATGACTAAAAAGGGCCAATTCTGGGCTCAACATCTCCCCCCAACTACCCTATCGCATGTCCTCATGCAACAACCTGCATCTGAATCGTGTACTGAGCTCTATCCAGAAGAGAGGAAGAAATGTAGGAAACTCAGGCACCTTATCTATCTTTTGAGAGGCCTCTATGAGTAACCCAGCATCTTCCAACCTCACTGTTTCCCTTCCACTGCTACTTGCTGGTATCTGAGAATGCAATTGGTGTAGTGGGAATCTTCCTGCAGTCTCATTATGCTGTGCCTGGGGGAGTTGAAAGGAAATACTCAATCTGAATCCAACTCAATGACATCTCTAGGAGGTGGAAGCACTGGTTCTTGTGGGACAGTGTCTTCCAGCGCATCTAGTTTTAACAGGAGAGTTGCTAGTTCTTGTGTAACAGCACATCCTTTAAACCTTCTTCAGCAGCTACCTTTATTGATTTTGGAGACACTGGTTCTTGTGTAGCAGCGTCTTCTTTGTCCTTCTGCTGCTGAGATAGGATATCCTTCTCATCGTGCAACCCTTCCTCCAAGATTTCGGTGTCACCTGAGCATGGTGTCTGTACCTGTTCATCTTCACTCCACTGTATATCGGGAATGATATCCACTCCAGGGTTATCTTCTAACTGCAATTCAGGAGTTCCTGATGCAGCTTCCAAGGGTGTTGGTTCTTGTGTAGCAACATCCTGGCTTACCTCTTCATCCTTCTTTTGCCGCAACACTTCTCCTATGAGTTCTGTGTCATGGGAGTCCTCTGGGGTTACAACCCAGAGTTCATCATTAAACTCCAGAATCTCCTCTGTCCCAGGTTCTTCCCCCATCTGTTTGGCAGATTGGACAAGTATATTCAGGTTTGCTGGTTTTTGTGTTGCAGCTTCCTGTTCCAATTTATCACTGTCCTGCCTTTGTATTGTTAAATTTAATATGCTAAGACAGAAAATAGCAGCATTACATTCCATTTCACAATAATAGCATATACAGGATCACTGAAGAAACAACAAGCACAGCATAAACACAAGAGACAGAGATTTATCCTGGGAAACCCTCATGGGGTAGAAAACCCAGCAAAGCTTCCTCAATATAGATGACCAGCAATATACAAAGATGCAAACCAAAGACATGATCTCCTCCTCCACCATAGCATATCTCTCCTCCACAAGTGCGCCTCTCTCAAGTGTGTGTGTGTATCAAATGAGGAACATACCTCCTCTATTTATACACTACACTGACATGTATTTTACACAAGTACATGTAGGCTCGTATTTAACCATTAGGTTAAATACCCTATTATAACTGACTGGGCCGACCCCCACATGGTGTGTCTAATAACCCTAGTTACCACAACCAATTCGGAGGAATAAACATCTCCGGATTCATAGTATAATCACATCGGAGGTATGGAACATCTCCGGAATAAATAATATACAAATATAATATTCTTAGAAGTTACAATATTCAACACTCCCCCTTAACGAGAAGGATATTATAACAACATCTGCAGGAGCAACGAGTCATACATCATACATGATACATCTATAAATCATTGGAAGCTTTCTTAACATCATCAGTAACTCAACCAGTTACTGGAACATCAACATCTTCAGTACTGAGTCTTTATCTTCTGCAGTACTCGAACAACTATAGCAACATCAACGTCTGGATCCTCACGATCATCAACATCGTCATCTAGACCATCACGATCATCATCATCATCATCATACGATCATCAGCATCATCATTACACGATCATCAGCATCGTCATCTCACGATCATCAGCATCGTCATCGCACGATCATCAGTATCGTCATCGCACGATCATCAGCATCGTCATCACACGATCATCAGCATCGTCATCACACGATCATCAGCATCATCATCACACGATCATTAACATCGTCATCACACGATCATCAGCATCGTCATCATACGATCATCAGCATCGTCATCACACGATCATCAGCATCGTCATCACACGATCAGCAGCATCGTCATCACACGATCATCAGCATCGTCATCATACGATCATCAGCATCATCATCACATGATCAGCAACATCGTCATCACACGATCAGCAGCATCATCATCACACGATCATCAACATCATCATCATGTGATCAGCAGCATCGTCATCTATATACATGATCCTTCCTTTCAGAATTACTGGATCAATCTCATCACAATCATATTTAAGACTATCCTTCCTTTCGGAATTACTGGATTTACTGTCTAAGGATGATTAGTCCAACCACAATCATATTTAAGACTATCCTTCCTTTCGGAATTACTGGATTTACTGTCTAAGGATGATTAATCCAACCACAATCGCATTTAAGACTATCCTTCCTTTCGGAATTACTGGATTTACTGTCTAAGGATGATTAATCCAACCACAATCGCATTTAAGACTATCCCTCCTGGATTTACTGTCTAAGGATGATTAATCCTACCACAATCACATTTAAGACTATCCTTCCTGGATTTACTGTCTAAGGATGATTAATCCAATCACAATCACATTTAAGACTATCCTTCCTGGATTTACTGTCTAAGGATGATTAATCCAATCACAATCACATTTAAGACTATCCTTCCTGGATTTACTGTCTAAGGATGATTAATCCAATCACAATCACATTTAAGACTATCCTTCCTGGATTTACTGTCTAAGGATGATTAATCCAATCACAATCACATTTAAGACTATCCTTCCTGGATTTACTGTCTAAGGATGATTAATCCAATCACGTGCATTTTGAACCAAGGTCGAGGGACGATGCAGTCCTATCCTCTATTCTCGGAGACACCTCTCTACGGCTCACTTTAGAACTTGAGTTCAAGGATGATCCAATCCTCTCAAGTCCACCAAGGACTTCATTCTTGGAGACCTCACGTCTACGGCTCTCTTTAGGACTGAAAGTCCAGGGATGATCCAATCCCCTCAAGTCCACCAAGGACTTCATTCTCGGAGACCTCACGTCTATGGCTCTCTTTAGGACTGAAAGTCTAGGGATGATCCAATCCCCTCAAGTCCACCAAGGACTTCATTCTCAGAGACCTCACGTCTACGGCTCTCTTTAGGACTGAAAGTCCATGGATGATCCAATCCCCTCAAGTCCATCAAGGACTTCATTCTCGGAGACCTCACGTCTACAGCTCTCTTTAGGACTGAAAGTCCAGGGATGATCCAATCCCCTCAAGTCCACCAAGGACTTCATTCTCGGAGACCTCACATCTACGGCTCTCTTTAGGACTGAAAGTTCAAGGATGATCCAATCCTCATCTGTATTCTCATCTATACAGGTACAAATATCCAAGAGCATGTATCACATCAAAACATGTATACATCACTAATCAAAACATGTATACATCACACCAAAACATGTATACATCTAGCATGTATTCTCACTAATACATCTAACATCAAAACATGTATACATCTAAAAATAAAAGATATATAGGAGTTCTAAATCTAAATAATTCTAAGTAACTAAGTGCAACAAAACAAAATTTAAGGGACATACTTGTTATCAAGTACTATACTACTCCCCCTTTCGAGGAGGGTCCTTCTGGACTATACCAAGCTTGTCTCGGAAGTATTCAAACTTTACTCGAGACAAAGGTTTAGTCAGGATATCGGCAATCTCATCCTCAGTGCTTATATACTCGATCTTGATAGCTCCTCTCTGCACCATGTCTCGTATATAGAAGTATCGGATCTCAATGTGTTTTGACTTATCGTGGAACACAGGATATTCAGACATCTTAATGCAGCTTTGATTATCACACATAATCACAGTGGGATCCATTTCTAAGTCAAACACTCCATATAAAAGCTTCTGAAGCCATACTGCTTCACAGCTGGCAGAGCAGACAGCCATATATTCTACTTCAGCAGTACTGAGAGCCACACTAGAATGTTTCTTGCTGAACCATGAGATCATGGCAGATTCAAGACTATAACATCCACCTGATGTACTCTTTCTGTCTGAGACACTTCCTGCCCAATCAAAATCTGAGTAACCATGTAAACGGAGTTCATGAACTCCAAGATAATATAGACCAAAAATCTAATGTACCTTTTAGGTACCTCACTACATGCTTTGTAGCTATTAAGTGAACCTTTCTAGGTTCTACTAGATACTGACTTAGGGTATTTATAGCAAAGCATATATCTAGCCTAGTATTTGTTAAATACATCAATGACTATATAGGGTTAGGTCCACTAAATATGATGAGTCATTAACTAACAACTTCAAGTTGGAGTCCATGGGAGTGGCCATGGCTTTATACTCCAACATATCAAATCTTTTTAGAAACTTCACAGCATACTTACCTTGATTTAAAATATTCCTTTTGGATCTTGCCATACTTCTAGACCTAAGAAGTAGTGCATTAATCCGAGATCTTTCATTTTCGTTTCCGCAGCCATTTTCATGACCTGTTTCTCATTCCTTGTCAGAAAGAGATCATCGTCATACAATAATGGTATGATAGGTTCATCATCCACAACCTTAAGGTAAAGGTTAGGAACAGTTTTACTTCTGGTAAAGCCCAAGCTTTGTCATGAAGCTGTCAATTTGTCCATTATTCACACTTAGCATTGAGTGATATTCTGCATATCTATCTGTGCCATCTCTCGTCAGATGGGTCTACTAATATGAACCTCAAAATCATTCGAACTCTGTGGTGAGTTCCTTCTTGCATCCATGTCATATGTGTATAGAACCCATATTCAACCTTGTAGAAAAGGTTGAGATCCACATCACCCATGATGATCATTAAGCTCATCAACTGACTACTGATCCTGGGAACCCATACAGAACCTGATGACATTATAAAGAGAATGGTCTTATCTAGTCCCTTGGAGCAAAATGATTCTCTTCCTCTTTCTAAGAGAATCTCTTAACCACAAGATTTCTATAGTGTGTTTGATTTGTAAATCTTTTGTTGAACATCCATCGCTTGTTTAGAGTTCATCATTCATCATGATATTTCCTACAAATCAAAATTAAGTACATGATTAGTAATACTTCATAATCATCAAATCATATTGACATGATAACCTACTATGCATATAGATATCATTTACATAGTTATGCAACTATTTTGACCAATACTTTGTCACAACACTTTCCCATATCCTGTATGCATACAGTGGCTATCTAGATGCCTTCCATCTCTACCAGAACATACTATCGAGAGTGTGCACAGCTCTCAGTATGTCAGCAAAGAGGTTTCATTCTAGACAAGCAACAATGGAATGTTTGCCCAATTTACCAATCATATGCATATTAGTAGTATACTGTTCATTGCTTTATGAATGTTTACACTCAGCATGATATATCCTAGGAATACAAATATGCATACAAGCAATATCATTTACTATTTCTAATAACAACTCAAATACTTATGTTTTATGTTTGTGTGGTTGTCTCCCGCTTGATCTTTTGTATGTCTTCTGAACTTCTATTCATTCTGTACCACTGTGCATGCTCAAGTGTACACTAGTGTCATCCTCATGATCTCATACACAAACATACTTTCATTAGTATATTCTCAATATTATCAAAACATTCTAATTCTAAATAATCTTGAATATGTACAGTCATGATTATTAGTATTCAGGGTTTCAAGGAAGTCTTCTTTCACTCATGCATATTCTTGTTTGATCTAGTATGCATAAACCCTTGATTACTAACCAATCATACCAAGTATAGTTACACAAGGTAAGATTCTAACATGACATAGGAAAACATACCTGGATTAGTATACCTGCTTAGTTATGTACAACATACCTAAACAATCTCTTCAATGATTTAGAGATCCTAAGCTAGAACCTGCATGTCTCGTAGGTTAAACATAATATAACAAAGTCATACATACCTCGTGAGTCTTTGTCTTCATGTTGTCATGGTCATGGAACTTGATTTGTCTTTTGTGATGTACCTGTGTCTTGTTAGCAGACAACATCAACCTTACACAACACCATAATGCATAAGTACAATCATATAGCCCTAATCAATGAATGTCTTCGATTATTCACATGCATTCATATTGTTACTAGGGTGATAAGACAATTAATAACATTAATCAAGATTGTACTAATAAATAACATGAAGACAAACACATTATGAACTTAATCAAGAATCAGATTTCAAGGCATACCTGAACCTCCTTAAGTCATACCTGTCGAGACCTTTTGTAGTCTTCTTATGTAAAGCCTTAGCCTCAACTCCCCCTGAAACTTGATCTGGAGCTTGATTAAGGTTTGCTAGAGAAAACCTAAAAATTCAATCTTTGACTTTCACACTTCTGAATGGATGGAAGAATGTGTCTTGCTGAGCCGATCAACCTAGCATTCTTCAATTTTGAAATCTCCAAAATTTGACCCCTCAAAATTGCCTTCGAAACTTCTGGATCTTCTGGACAGGAACCCGAACTAGGGTTTGATGAAGCCCGGTATTCTACCCAACCAAAAATTCGATCTTGGTCTCTAAATTTCAATTTTCTTGAGTAGCATTCAGCCTTGGACTCCGATTCCAAAAATTCTAACTTTCTCCGAAACCCTAAATTCCAGAAGCCATGAATAAAGGTGCTCCAAAAATAATTCTGTTTTGACAGAAATATGCACCTTATTGTTTCTGCTATAACTATGAAATTTCTTCTCCACAGGGTCTGAAAACTTTTTCTGCAGTATCCTGACCTGTCATCTTTCCATCCTGACAGGTCTGACCTCAATTGAATTTTCTGAGAGAGAGTTATGCCAAGTGTCGCAATGTGACCTATTTATGGGATAAAACAGGAGAGTGAACTTGTACGGCATGCCACGTGTCACTGTTTGAACTTCGGCCTCTGAATTTTTTTTTTGAGATATATCGCCCTGTTATCTTTCCATCTTGACAGGTCTGACCTCAATTGGACTCTCTGAGAGAGAGTTATTCCAAGTGTCGCAACGTGACCTGTTTATGGGATAAAACAGGAGAGCTAACTTGTACAGAGTTCCACGTGTCACTGGTTCACCTTCGGCCTCTGAAAAAGTTTTCTGAGATAGTACAGTCTGTGTACTACTTGTCACTTTTTACGAAATTTCATTTGGAGCTTCCTAGCCCAAGTTATGACCTTTTTTCCAAGGTGACCTGATTTTGACTGAGATCTGGAAGAGGCAGAAACCCTAACTTGTACTGATCATAACTCATAAAGTACAACGAATATGAGGGTTCCCTTTGGACACAAGGTACCTGGGGATGTTATCTTCGACCTGTAAACTTTTCAGACCCTGACCCTTCGCAGAAATGGATTTATAGCGAAAGTTCCACGATGACTGGTTTTTGCTATGTAAAACCCTAACCTTCAAATTGTCGTAAGTAAAGCAAGTGTCATAAGTGCCATACCTTGTCTTCCTTCAGGTTAGCTCTGATACCATGTTAAATTTAATATGCTAAGACAGAAAATAGCAGCATTACATTCCATTTCACAATAATAGAATATACAGGATCACTGAAGAAACAACAAGCACAGCATAAACATAAGAGACAGAGATTTATCTTGGGAAACCCTCATGGGGTAGAAAACCCAGCAAAGCTTCCTCAATATAGATGACCAGCAATATACAAAGATGCAAACCAAAGACATGATCTCCTCCTCCACCATAGCAGATCTCTCCTCCACAAGTGTGCCTCTCTCAAGTGTGTGTGTGTATCAAATGAGGAACATACCTCCTCTATTTATACACTACACTGACATGTATTTTACACAAGTACATGTAGGCTCGTATTTAACCATTAGGTTAAATACTCTATTATAACTGACTGGGCCGACCCCCACATGGTGGGTCTAATAACCCTAGTTACCACAACCAATTCGGAGGAATAAACATCTCCGTATTCATAGTATAATCACATCGGAGGTATGGAACATCTCCGTAATAAATAATATACAAATATAATATTCTTAGAAGTTACAATATTCAACATGTATCTCTTCTTCTAAAATTTCTGTGTCCTGGGAGCATTCTGGGGTTTCGTCATATTCCTTTATAAGCTCCAGCGCATCCTTCATTCCAAGTTCTTCTCCCATCTGATCTATAATCTCTGTATCGTGGAAACATTCTGGGGTTACCATACATTCCTTATTAATCTTCAGAGCGTCCTCCATCCCATGTTCTTCTTCTACCTGTTCCATAATTTTTGCATCATGGGAAGTGGCAGCTGCAGCAAGGATGTTTAAAAGTGCTGGTTCTTGTGTGGCAGCACCTTCTTTTTCCACTGCTTTCCCTACTGTGGCCACAGGCTATTGTGCTGAATAAGTGCTAAGTAGAATTTTATGGCCTGCTTCCTCAAAGATTTCTCCATAGGTGGGGCAGAGTATTCGCTCATCCTTTTCTCCAGCTCCAGCAGAAACTGATTCCTCCACTTGGTCTGCAGTCTCTATTAGTGTGTACATTTTTCTTTCACCCTGCTTTCTGCAGGTTTCCTTCCAAGTTTCTAGCTCCCTTCTAAGTGCTTGGAGGTCCTCTTTCAGCATTGCATTCTCATACAAAAGTCCTTCAATTCCAGGTTCTTCCTCCACTGGCCTTTGTGGAGCATCCATCGGTCTTGGTGTAAGGATTGGGGGCTCAACCTGTGTCTCTGAGGTTCCCCATCTTTTCCTAGCTGCCTCTACTGCTGTGATTGATCGAGTTCATTTCCTTCTGATTGGTGCTATTAGATCAAATTCATTGATGGCTCTCTTCCTTTTCTGTGGCATTTTCTTTTGTGATTTTTCTTTTTGTGGTGTTTCCTCCTGTGGAGCTGGAATATAGGGGGGCAAAACTGAGGTCAAAGGAATATTTCCCTGCCCCTCATGCTATTCTTCTTCAATCACAGCTCCTCCTCCTACCCACTCAGGTGAAGACTCAATTGTTACCAATTCAATGTCCTCTTCCATTGCCCTAGCTCCGTCATCTTCAGGTTCCATTGTCGCATCATTTGATGCTGCTCCAATTTCACCTTCTGCTGTCGGAGCTATCCTGTTTTCTACGTTTTCCACGAAGGTTTCATCTACATTGTCACCTAATGGCTCTGTTTATGCTTCCCCTTGCTCTCCTTCAAATGCAGTGTCATCCCCCACTGGTTCTGCTTGTGCTGGGGATTCATCTACCCCGAATGGCTCTGACTATGCCCCTGGTTGTTCTTCCTCTGTGGTTTTACCCACCCCGGATGGTCCTGCCTGTGCCCCCGATTGCTGTTCTTCTCCCATTTCATCCCTCCCCCCAACTTCACTGGAGGAACTCCGGTCCTCCTGTTGTGGTGGAACTTGTAATTGTTGTAATGGGATGACTCTCAAGGGAACAGGTTGCTGTGGTCGGGTTATAAATTGTTCCCAAGTTATATTATGTTGGGCAAGGGTTCTTACAATAATTAACTTGATAAGGCCATGGTGGGTGAGAGAGGACAGTGGGTGCTTCGCAGACTGAACAAATGTTGCCATATGACGCAAGTCGTGCAATAAATAAAATGGAATGTTCAACAAAATGCCATGGAGGAGATGAGAAAGCAAAGGAAGTTCAGAGTTATACATAGTTTGGTATCTACCTTCGCAGGTAATGTATTTCTTGAGGAAGACAGCAACCTGGTCCCATGGCCGCGGCAGTGAGTTCAGTGCAATCCCTCTCCTGGATGCTTCAACTTGCTCCCCTGGAAGTAAAAATTATTCTCGTGCAACCGTTGCAGGGACTCGACGGTTAAACCAAGGTTTTCCCACCATCGGGATGGCTGTAACCTTGGATATAATGACCTCGGAGACGTCTATACACATCCCCCACACCGTGGAGTGATTTTTGGTAAGATTCAAGGAAAATTGCAGGGCTGCATCCCGATCGAATCCGTCCAATCGCTCAAAGAATTCGACCCAGCCAGCAGCTTGAAAGATGGCAAGAACTTGAGGATTCCATCTGAGTTCCCGGGTATTGAAAGGTTCATGGCGAACTGGAATCCCCATGGTCCTGGCTGCAAACTGAAACTGTTATTCCACAGATTATAGGATCCCAGAATGGAAGTTGCAGCACAGAGGATGCACAAATTGCTGAGCGGAGACGTTGAGAGAATGACCAAATTTGGAAAGTTGAGCACAGAACAATGTTTGAAATTTTCATGCCGAATTGGGGAAGGTGGCAGTTATTAGCATTTACGTCGTACGAGGGAAAGGTTTAATCAGGTATAATGGTGGTACGAGTGAAGGTACGACCAATATCGTTTAAATGATATCAATGCTTAATCACGTGATAAATGAAAGCCATACCTCATAAAACTGTGCGTCGGAAGGCTGCGGAAAATGGTGGAGCATGCAGTTGATGACATCACGGAGCCGAATTCGTGCACAGTCGGATGTGTGATCATGATGACTCGGATAAGGCAATAAGTTCTTCCGCCAGTGAAACACAAACCGTCGCTTCCTCGAGGTTGGAATGATGAATTCGCCGGCACGACTGAGGTGAATCAGCACCATGATTAGCATGTTTGAAACAATTCTTCTATTAACACGGGAGTTACCACTGCAAGTTGCCAAAAAAAATGATAGCACGGCCGACGAAAAAGATGTTGCAGTCGTAAAAAAAAAATATGTTGCAGCCACCGGGAAAGAAGTTGCGGCCACCGAAAAAGAATTCATGGCAGCCGGAAAAAGAATTTAAAAGTTTTACGGTGGCGGGAAAGATTACAGCTGGTGGGAAAAGTTGTTGCAGTGCTGTGACGTGATGTTGCAGCCGCTGGATTGAAGTCGCGGCTGCTGGGGATGATTTATAGCTGACGGGAGAAAGGATTTTAAGGTCGACGGAAAACAATAACGGTGAAATGTTGCAGCCACCGATGTTGCAGCTGCTGGATTGACGACCGATGGAAAAAGGGATACTACGACTGCTGAAAATGAGGTGGCAGTTGCTGGGAAATGAGATGGCAGTTGCTGGAAAATGAGATGGCAGCCGCGGGGAAATGAGGTGGCAGCTGCGGAAAAAAATGTTGCAGCTGCGGAAAACGGTTACGCCTGCGGGGAAATGATGTGGCAGTGGCTGGTAAATGAGGTGGCAACCGTTGGAAGATGAGGTGGCAGCCGCGGGGACTGGGGTTGCAGGTGTCGATGTTGCAGCCGCCGATGTTGCAGTCGCCGATGTTGCAGCTGCCGGAAAAGATTGACGGCAAGCGGGAAAAAGGATTTTGCAGCTGTTGGGGAAAAGGATAATGTGGTTGCCGGAAAAAGATATACAGCTGCCGGAAAAAATATACAGCTGCCGGAAAAAATATACAGCCGCCGGAAAATATGTTGCAGTTGCCGGAAAATATGTTGCAGCTGCCGAAAAATATGTCGCAGCTGCCGGATTTTTTTTTATTTTTAGTTTTTTTTAGCAAGGACGACACAGGGAGATTTTCGTCTAACGGGCCCAAACTGGTCGTTCTCCTGGCGCTTCCCTGAAAATTTTTGAAAAACGACAGCAAACAAAGAGATCAAATGCAAAGAGAAAGAAAAAAACAACAGCTATACGCTACAGCAGGGAATTATTTATGTACAGCAAATACGATTTTCAGTTTAAGGTTTGGCAAAGGTAGAGAAAAGTTCCTGCTCTGGTGCCAATTGATAGTCTGGATCGGCAACAATTTGTTAAATGACTGCATCTTTCGAAATGGGCTTACGATACAGTTGCAGTTTGTGGCCGTTAGCAAGTAATGGTATACGGTTTTCATCAATGGTCACCAGGCAAACAGTGCCGTTGTCAAATACCCTGTCGACCAAATATGGACCCAGCCATCTTGTGCGTAATTTTCCTTTAAAATCTTTCTTGAATCTGGAGTCGTATAATAGTGCCCAGTCTCCTTCACGGAAGATTTTCTTTTTGATGAATCGGTCATGCCAGTTAGATCTCTGTTGCTGAAGCAGCACAGTCTGGTCTACTGTAGCTAACCGTTTCTCATCCAGTTCATTTAATTGATTCAATCTTCTCTTCTGGGCTTCTGTTACATCCAGATTCATTTCGGTGGTTGTTTTCAGGGTCTTGATCTCAAATTCAAGTGGAAAGATGGCACTCTTTCCATACACCAGATCATAGGGAGAAAACCCCGTGGTGTTGCGCCAAGTTGTGCGATATGCCCACAGTGCTTCTGGAAGCCTGTCAGCCCAATCCCTTCGATGGCTTTTAACTGTTTTAGTAAGGATTGCTTCAATAACTTTATTAGTACTTTCCACCTGACCATTGGCCTGGGGATGCTAAGGTGAAGCTATCCTATGCTGCACATGATACTTCCGGAGCAAGGATTCAAATTGGTGTGATATGAATTGTGGTCCCCCATCGGTAACTACTTCCTTTGGTACCCCAAAGCGGGTAAAAATTTCACTGTACAGAAAATCAATCACCGCCTGGTCATTAGCGTTAGCCAAAGCTACAGCTTCTACCCACTTGGTCATGTAATCTGTACACACCAGAATGTAAACTTTCTGTCTGGAAGGAGGGTTGATAGGGCCAACAAAGTCCAATGCCCATCTATCAAACGGTTCTAGTACCACTTGGGGTTGTAAAGGCATCTGATCTGTCTTATTAGGTTGGCCCATCCTTTAGCAGCTGTCACAGGACTGAACATATCTTTTAGCATCCCTGAATAGTGTCGGCCACTAATAGCCCATCCGCAGCGCCTTATGCCCTGTTCTTTTGTCTGCAAAGTGTCCTCCGCAAGGTTCATCATGACAGGCCTTCAGTATATGAAAGATCTCATCTTCTCTTACACATCTTCTAATCTCAAGATCGGGTCCTGTGTAAAAGAGATGGCCCTTGAGCCAACAATACCTGGCACTTTGCTGAATAATTTTTCTTTTCTCTCGTTTAGACATATGTGGCGGAAGCTTTCCTGCAACCAAATAATTAGCAACGTCTGCATACCAGGGTGAATGAGCTGAGAGTGCGAATAAATGTTTATCCGGGAAAGCATCCTCAACAGGCGAACTGTCATCACTGTTAGTAAATCGTGATAAAAAATCAGCAACAACATTTTCTTTTCCAGGTTTATCTATAATAGTAATATCAAATTCCTGTAATAATAAAAGCCACCTGGTTACTCTGGCATTAGTGACAGGTTTGTTCATCAAATACTTAATGGCAGAGTGGTCAGTGTGCACAAATGTAGGATACCCAGTAATGTAATGCCGAAACTTATTAATAGAATAAACAATAGCAAGGAATTCTTTTTCAGTAACAGTATAATTTAGTTCAGCAGGGGCTAAGTTTTTACTAACATAATAGATAGCATAAGGTACTTGACCATCCTGCTGTCCTAGTACTGCTCCAATGGCAATATCAGAAGCATCTGAATAAATGTGGAAAGGTATGGTCCAATTAGGTCCCCTTAGAATAGGGGCTGTGGACAGCTTCTCTTTAAGCTTATCAAATGCTGTCTGGCATGCTGTACTCACACAAACTGTGCGTCCTTCATTAACAATGAAAACAAAGGAGAAGCAAGTTTGGAGAAGTTTTCTATAAATCTCCTGTAATATCCAGCATGTCCCAGAAAACTTCGCACCTCTTTCTGAGTTGAAGGAGTTGGTATATTTTTTATCACCTTAATTTTTGAAGGATCCACTTGAATACCATCGGTAGAGATGAAATGTCCTAATACCACCCCCTCACTCATCATCATATGGCATTTTTCAGTGCTTAATGAGAGGCGAGCCTGTTCACAGCGAATTAAAACTTTCTTTAAATTTTCCAATGCTTCCTCAAAATCCTTGCCATAGGGAGTAAAATCATCCATAAAGACTTCCATACTATCATTAACCAATTCAGAAAATATGCCAATTACAGCTCTTTGGAACGTTGCAGGTGCATTGCACAAGCCAAAGGGAAGCACCCTGTAGGCAAACGTTCCCAAGGGGCAAGTGAAGGTGGTCTTATCCTGATCCTTCGGAGCAATCTGAATTTGATTGTACCCACTGAACCCATCCAAGAAGGAGAAGAACTTCTTCCCTGATAGGGTATCAATTACCTGGTCAATAAAGGGCAGAGGAAAATGATCCTTTTGTGTAGCTTTGTTCAGCTCCCTATAATCAACACAGACTCTCCATTTAACATTTTTCTTGGGCACAATTACAAGTGGGGAAACCCACTCACTATCTGAAATAGGATAGATAAATCCTGCTTCCAAAAGTTTCTGGATTTTCTCCTTCACTATATCCCTCAGATTGGGGTTCATGCGTCGTTGGGGTTGACATACAGGCCGGGAGTCGTTTTTAATATAAATATGATGAGTGCATAGATTGGAAGGGATACCCTTCATGTCTGTATACTCCCAAGCGAATGCCCCCTTACGTTCCTTCAAGAGATTGGTTAGGCGCATCTGTTCTTCTGAGGAGAGACCAGGGTTGATGTTCAAAGTTCTTCCAGGATCTACCTCAATAGGAATGCTTCTCGAGTTTTTCAAAACTGGGATTATGTTTGTGTCATTGACTAGTGCTTCCTCCGTAAGCTGTTCTTGTTCTTCTTTATCAAGGGTACTGTTCAGGAGTTGATAAACTTCTTTATCTACTGAAGCAGGTTCGCTAATGAAATTACTAATGGCATTGTCTTCTGTTTCATTTTTGAAGGTTAGTGCCTTCCCTATTGTTAATAATGGCTGAACATCCGCCTCCTCTTCCTGTTCTATCCAAAGGGAAGTTTCAGTTTCTAGACTCGGCCGTGCTGGAGGATACAGGGTGAGGTTTTTGGTTTCCATACCATCAGATATAGTCATAGACCCCGATCGATAGCTGATGCAAGCATCAACTGTAGCCAACCAAGGCCTCCCCAAGATCAATGGGTGTCCCCCCAGCTGTGATTTTGGTTGTAATACCAGAAAGTCGGCAGGGTATTCCCATGAGTCTACTGAGATGACAAGGTCATCCAAAATCCCTTCGGGTCTGATGGTGGATCTGTCTGCCAATTCTAAAATGGTAGGGGTCGGTCTAATATTGGTGAATCCGAGCTTCTTTACAGTCTCAATTGTCATAACATTGATCGCTGCTCCTAAATCTACTAGTACGTTGGGTATCTGCGTTTGTCCTATGTGTACAGTGACAGTAGGATTGCCAGGGTCGTCATACTTGGTCATAGGGGTTTTTCCGGTCATTAAAGCAGATAAATTCCCTATGACATGAACAGTGGGAGGATCTCTGGGCTTCCTTCTCGGTCTTTTAGTGCACAGGTCCTGAACAGTTCTAGCATAAATAGGTACGTCTTGAAGAGCTTGCAAAAGGGGGATCTTAACATAAAGGTTCTTCAACTCTCCTAGGAGATTGAACTGAGGTTGCCCCCCTATTTTTGGCAGCATCAGTCTCTCAGGGTATGGTGGTTTCCTTACCAGCTGGGTAGGCTGCGTATTATCTGATTTATCGTTTAATGTTTCAGCCGTCCCATCTGAGGGATGCTCAGCACCTTCAGTGATAGGAACCGGATCAAATGGATGCTGGGAACTCTCTTCTTTGTCATGCACAGGCGGTGGAATATTTTCTGAAATTACACGTTCTATTATCTTCCCAGACCGTAGGCGAATATCATTACAAGGTACAGGGGAGAGAGAGTAGGCCGGCATATTGAGAGCTTCCAATTGATGGACTGTTTTATTATTTGGGTTAGGGTTAGGTTGGGTAGGCAGCTGAGGCCGTATTGGTATATTAGGAATAGGATTATTCTGCAGCTGCAGCTGCGACTGCTGAGGTGGGTATTGAGGATATTGATGAAATTGAGGATATGGAGGATAGTATGGTAACTGTTGAGGTGGAGGTGGTTGAGGAAACTGGTTCCCAGGATGGAAGTTCCTCCATCCAGGAGACCATGACGTAGGTTGATGTGGTGGCTGTGTCCAAGGACTCCATGAGTTATAACTTTGCATCGCAGGTTGAGGAGAATTCCACTGAGCATAATTTGAAGGGAATTGTGTATTCACATTTTGCATATTATTATTCCAATTATTCAAATTATTCAAAAATGGAAATGAATCGGGAGACATACCTTGATTTCGAGGCTGCCAGGGTTTCTTCTGTGCAATGAAATAGGCTGATTCCACTTCTGGAGTTGATGCCTGCAGAACAGCCTTCACTTGGGGAAGTGTGGGACATTCTTTCATATCATGGTTCAGCTCGCACAGCTGACATACTTGTATTTTGTCAAGAGGGCATTCTTTCAGTGGATGAGTCTTTCTACATCGGGGACAGAACACACCTAGTGTGAGATCCTCCACTGCCTGTCTTTGCTTGGCCTTCAAGACATCAATATCCGAAGAGATAGAGCTCATCATTTCTGTTTTAAAATTTTCAAGAAGATTTCCTATCTCTGCACGTGTAGCTCCCCCATTGGATGACTTCTGAGTTCTGTGGAAGACATCACGTTCCAGCTTATCTCGTTTGTCCCGCTTGTTATGCCTAGAAGATCCCCTGGAGTATCTCTTACATAATTCCACAATTGTCTCAAAAGGTTCTTTAGAGATATCTCCCTTTCCTAGCAAATTTAACATGTCTAAACAGTCATCCCTGATCCCTCGAAGCAGGATTATCTTGAGCACATCTAGCCCCATGTTCGTCTGCCCAGCTCTCTGCACATTGTACAGCAGCCTCTCTACAAAATCCTCCAAACTTTCATCCTCCTTCTGGGCCATCTTGAATAATTCCTCTCTTTTGTCCCTGGTGTTGCAGTATTCTTGATATTTTTCCAGGAACACTTGCTTTATCTTATTCCAATTAGCAACAGTTCCTCCCCCAAGGCTCATGAACCATCGTAATGCATTGTCCTTCAGGGTGGCAGGAAAAAGCTTCAGCTTTTGGGCATCTGTGACATAATCATAGCTGCGACAGAGGATATCGAATTCAAAAAGGAATTCGTCTGGATCTTCTGCCGCCCTGCCATGGAAGCGAGGCAACACCGATGGTGAGATGTTTTTCATAGGAGCTGCCCCTTCTAGCTGCCGTATTGGGAATTGTAATGTAGCCATAGTTTCTTCTGGCAGGGAATCATTTTCATGATGGTATTGTACCACTGCTTCTTCCTCTTCGTTCTCATGTCTGTTATTCATCTTTTCTTCTGTATCCTCTTCTTCATTCGTTCCTGTGTTCCTTACTTCAGTTGTAATAGCTGCGTATTCTTCAGTTGTAATAGTTGCGTATTCTTCAGGTGTAGCAGCTGCGTATTCTTCAATTGTAACATCTGAATCAGTTGTTCCTTCTTTAGCAGGGGTATATGCAGGAATCACGGCTGCTCCTGTATCTTCCACCGTGGATCCTGATGCTGGCGCTCCAGGATCAGCAAGGCCTCTTCTGATAGGAGTCTCCTGTTGACGAGCTCTGACAGCTGAATCAGTTCTGCCAACAAGGTCGTCGATGAATGTTCTTCTACCCAACGGTGGACCTCGACCACGACCCGAACCACCTGCACTGTTAGTAATTTGTGGGGTTTTGGGGGTTGGGAGGTGATCGCGTTTTACCCTCCTCATATTCATGCGAAGCAGATCATTTCAAAAACAAACAAAAGACTGTCTAAAAGCAATTATCAGATGCAACTAATGACTAGTGTTTAATTTTTATCCTTCCCCGGCAACGGCGCCAAAATGTCAAGCACTCTATATGCAGATAAATTGTTACCAAACACACAGAGCGTATGAAATTTATTGTCAACCCGAGAAAGTCTTTTTATTTCAAAGGATAAGTGCACAATATATGCTTAAACACCAAACCATTAGAAGTAAATACTTTTATCTTCTATCATCCATGTTCATCCCAAGAATCTATGCAATCCCAATTGCCTTCTAACTGCTATACTACAATTCTTCTCTATTATGCATCAATAAGAAATGGTATCAGATCTAATCAACAATTGCAGAAAAGAAATATCATTCGTATTCTAGAGCAATCACTTGTCTGATCTAATCAATCTAGGAATCATAAAGCATAAACTGAACATTAATCTAGAATTTCAATTGCAAAAGATTGAAGCAACTGTTCTAAGAAACTGAATTGCAGAATGGAAGTCAATCAACACATAACAGGAAAGCTAAATTGTAAGAGCTCCTGGGATCACGTCTCAGCTGTAAGATGAACACGGCAGTGTGAACAGAAATTGAAATGCATAAAGCAACCCTTACTCAGTCGACTGTTATTCTACACCATTCACCAATCTCACAGAAATGTAATCTTTTACTGAAAAATCCACACAATAAATACTGCTACGTACAAAGGAAAGAACAAAGCATCACACAACAAGAAAGATAAAATCCTATTTTAACTCAGCAATCTCTGTGGAAGACGGGCCCAGTCTTCACACAGAGACGCTGGTTGAACAACACACTCTTTAGCTCAGAAGTAACCCCTTATATTAACAGAAGAATGAGTACACAGTTTTGCTCGGCTGCTAATACAAAATGAATTAATTGTTTGCTGTTCAACCCCTGAGTCAAGGAAACTCCCCCTATTTATACATACAAATCGTAACATCTAATCCCATAATTGGGCAGCCATGAAGATCTCTGATCTTCAGGCACCCTAAATAATCTAGTTGTTACAATGCGTGGCAGAACATAAACATCCAAATATGAGAGAGTTATTAACTGACCCAAGAGTGGCGGTCCTTCCAGCTCACAGCTAGACTCGAGCAGCAACATACTTAAGATAGCAAATTCTGTTACAGCTGCCCTGTCACGACTGTGCCTTGATTGATGATTCGAGCCCCAAGGAACCTTCTACAAGGAACGAACATCCCTTTCTTTATGACTTGTTCAGCCCCGATCTTCCTGCAATCCATTTGTCTCAACTACCTTCATAAATCGCAACATGTTAGCACAATTTGAGAGATGCACAGCTTTAATTATCACAATCATAAGCATTAATAAAATAAAACAATGATCAGCCATACCTTGGTAATTTGGGGGATAAGGTAAGGACAATAGGTTTGATTGCCATGATAAATGGTGTAGGACAGGGGCAGGAAAGATGAATAATGATGACTAAAAAGGGCCAATTCTGGGCTCAACACCACTCACCTATCTGACCACATTCAGGAGTGGCGAAGATGGAAGAGGCTCATTAAGGCCAACATACCTCCGGAGTTCCTGCTTGAGTGGTACTTGAAATCACTCCTTCCTTATATTTCTAAGGAAGTAGTGACATCTGGAGTATCCAATGAAGAAGAAGCCATCTTAAGGACTCAACAGTTAGACATTGTATATGCACAATCTGGTTTACTATACGAGATTATACCTGACGCACCGAGATCAAACACTGATCTGAGTAGACCCAAACCTGGACCACATGCTGACGGCATAGTGGGTTCAGTTGACTCTGCAGCCTTCGAAGCACTGACCAAATAGGTCCATGCCTTAGCTATCAAACATTCGACTGCAGATATTTCTTCCATCACAACCTCTCCTTCTACTTCTGAGCCTGTCAACTAGGTCCAGAACAATCAAAAGGGCCCTCGGCAGCCCAACAACAAAAAGAAGGGCAAGAAAGGAGAGGGGAACCAACAAAATCCCAAAAAAGACAATGCCGAAGAGGGTAACAAAGAGGAAAAGAAGGTTAAGTTCCCTTGTAAACTTTGCAAGCAGAACCACCTTGCTCATCAATGCCCTCTACTTGAAGAAGCCCAAAATATTTTAAGAGAAAAAAAGCATGCCGTCCTGAAAGATCCATTTCCTAAAGGGAAAGGCTTAACTTCTGGCACCTCCAAAACTGGGGGCACTTCGCACGCCACGGTTGATCAAACATTTATAAACATGGTTAATTCAGATGCACTTTTGCAAACTAGAGCCAAGAACTATACCCCGGAAGTGTAGAAGAAGGATAAGGAGATTCCCGAATTCTCCACTCCACTCCACATACCTGTGGACCCAATGCCCAAGATTCTGAAAGGTGTCTTGAAGAGGGCATCGCACAATCCCAACACACGGGCTGCTTTTAACTACAATGTGGTTGAAGATTTAGCCCAGACCCCTTGTGCCATGTCTACTCTAGAAGTCTTGCAGAGTTGTCCTTTACAATGAAATGCACTTCTGGCAGCTATTGGGAGCATGGAATCCTCCAACATGTCTACACGATTTGATATGACTGATGTCAAATACCGGCTTCCCTATCATGTTGCCCTTCAGATTGAGGTCATTCATGGTCCAATGACCATCAGACGAGCTGTAGTAGATGAGGGAGCGTCGATTTGCGTAATGTCAATTTCCTGTTGGAAAGCTTTAGGTTCTCCTAAGTTAGTCCCTTCCAACACACTACTTACTGCATTTGATGGCAGAAATTTCTATCCACATGGATTTTTGCCATCATTTAATGTCACTTTGGCCGGTAAGACAGTTGCTGTTGAGGTAGAAGTTCTGGATGCTCCGCTCGATTACAATATGTTATTGGGCAGGAGTTGGACTTATGCCATGCAAGCTATAGCATCGGCAGTTTTTCGAGTGGTCATGTTCCCATTTGAAGGTAAGATCGTTACAGTCGATCAACTTTCTTTCACTCAAGGAAAACACCAGACTTCTTTGGAAACCACAGTTCCTTTGATTGATCAAACCACCCCAGTTGGCGAGAGTTTAGGAGCAGGACTTTTTGGATCACTAATTGGCACTTTTGACCTCCCCGCTCCTACTTTATTTGTTGGTACTGAGGGATGTTCATCGTCTGAAACTTCCATGGTTAGTTTGACAACTGATTCTGAGTTTCTCCCAACTAATACAAACCCCTCTGTGCCCGCTCCTGTTGTAGAAGTTACCCACTTGGATTCTCATCAAACTACAACAGAACATATGTCGACTCAATTGGTGTCTGTCGAGTCAAACATAGATTGTGCCACTACTCAGACACCTGACCCGATCCATTCTCTCGACAGTTCAGGAATTACTTTACCTTCTGATGAGGAAATGTTAGAAGCCTTGAACGACCCGGACCATCCTCGTGAACATATAGATCACGCGTCTTTCTTGTTTCCTTTTCTTAACTTGTTAGAGAGAGGTGAATTTTGTTCACCACCCGATGAAAATACTGGTCTCACTCCTTCACAAGTTGCTATTGTTGAAGCAAATAGATTACATACCTCGCTGGTGAACATTTTCACTGGGGTCAACGGAAACATTTTCTTTGAAACGGGATGTTATCTCGATGAGATCATTCCGTATAGTAATCTTTTCCGTGATTTCCATAACACCTTTGCCCGACCTCATGAGGAGGATCCAGGCATTGACTCTACCTGAAGAAGTACTACGCCTAGGCTGAAATACTTTTTCTTGTAACATAGCTGTATATTTTTGTAAAGGTAGTTTTGTTATGCTCGTTAGGTGATCTTATGTGTGTTTCGTTTCGTGTACCAGATGTCAACCGAACATTTCTTAGGATTTGCTGATGGTGCCAGTCGCCACACCTGTCAGTTGGTTGCAGCAGCTTGGGTCATTTATTCACCCGCTGACCAACTTGTTTCTTCGGGGGGGGGTTTGTTTGGGACCTACCACGAATAATGTGGCTGAATACAGTGCAGTTATAGAACTTCTCCGAGATGCTCTCAGTCATGGCATTTCATACCTGGAGGTAAGGCTTGACTCACAATTAATTGTATTTCAGTTAACAGGTGTCTATCAGATCAGGGATCCAGGATTGCTACGTCAGTTTCTACGAGTTAGACTATTGGAAAGACAATTTCATTCTATCAGATATGAACATATTCCAAGAAGTTTAAACACTTTAGCTTATGCATTAGCAAACTATTTGTTAGACTGGCATTTGCATCATACATTGTCATAAACGACATTACACACATAAAATTAAAATGCATACACATGTAAATAACTGATACTGTATATAACCGGTACCGTATCAAAAAATATGAGTTTTGAGTCATGAGTCTGTCAAGTCAAGTCATAAAAGTACAAAAGCTGGGCATAGTAGCCTCAAAAATATATACATATAATGTTTTTTTCTCCTATGGAGAAGGAGGGACCTCGTCATCATCTACCGCATTGCGATAGCATATGACTAGTCTAACAACCCACCGCAGCACCCTAAGCCATGCTAGGGGCACCCCAACAACATCTTCCTGCATGTCAACAGGTATCTGGTCCATGCGGCATGCAGGAATCTCATGAGTCAACCGACTCATTTTCCTCTCCAGGGTTCCCAACATAGCATCTGCTGCGGTAATATCAGCTGGCCTCACATAGATGGTAGGATGGCCCTCAGGATGAACAGGCCCAACATCTGCATTTGACACTTGATTAGAACTCCAAAAACTCATTCATAAAAATCAAATACTTGAAAAAGTTTGAAAAAATTAAATAAATTCTCAAAAGTTAAACATACCAATATCTCCCCAGGCTCCACCTGGTGGAAGCACCAGCTCTGGATCGTGACGAAAATCCAATCCAGCATAGGGAAACTGCTCAAAAGTGGGTACTTGCCTCTCCCACCACCCCTAGAAATCATCAGTATGGTAACAATAGTGACTTTCCCCACCACCCTGGCGGAGGAAAATGTCACCCCAACGGCCTAGTTTGGGCTCACGGGGGTTAACCTGTGGTAGAGGCATCCCCAAACTAATAGCAGGCATCCTCTCGAAGAAGAAAGTACACAAAATACTTCCGTACCCAAAATTCTTCATTGTGCCGGATTTGCAACCCGTCAATTGAGACTTCATGTTGGCCAGTAAACTAGTACTCCAATCATAAACATGACCGTGCAAGCACTGTACACCAATATGCATCGAATGCCTGGAAGCTAAGTGTTGTGATGCACTACCGGCTACTCGGTTAATCATGCTCACTATCACTTTCAGAGGGAGACCATCAATAGTTGAAATCAAGACTTGGCTTCCCGATTTTTCTGCTCTGGCAACACAGTATGTATTTACATATTCTTGCACTGATCGTGCACCCAAACGAGAAGACCCTTTCAGGTTGATTACATCTCCTCTCCTTGAAAGACCCGTAATAAAGTATATTTCTTCAACAGTAAGTTCCAATGTTTGCCCGCGAATGACAAAGGTGTTGGTATCGACATCCCAATACTGAATCAGTCTTCGAAACAGTTTGTTTAATGCCCGCATGTTTACGGTTCGATAAAATTTCAACAAACCACATCTTCGGAGCGCATGGAGGGTAGCCGGGTCTTGCATGGCTAACCTATCCATGTCTTCATGCTCCCTTTCCCTCCATTGTAAGACCATCCTGCACAAAAAACCAAATTTTTTTGAGTCTCGGCGCTTGTAGGTAGCTTTGCAAGTATGTACGCTACTGTATATACTACACAGTAGCGTGTAGGCATTACTCTGTTTGAGCAAAGTAGCACCCATTGCGTTTGTACGCTACTCTTGTGTACACACAGTAGCGCCCACGCATAAATGCTTGTGAGCATCACGTTGCAAAGCTATTTTTGCTCAAAAATTGAAAAATAAACCATTGAAATGCAAGATAGGTGGATTTCAACTCACTTGGTGGAGGAAGTATGACGATTGGATGCTCGGTTCGATCGCAAAGGAGATTTGAAACTTGCAAAATGTTGCCCCAAATTTTTTCCCTACAAACAAATTGAAAATTGATTTTTAAACAATGAAAATATATATAAATTGGATTTTGATTTTTACCCATATTTGTTAATTTTCCATAGTTTCAAAACTTTCAAAAACCCTAATTAATTAATTGAAACACACAATACGGTATAACACTGATCCAAACTCAATTTTCACCTAATTGTTGTTGGATTCATCTCCTAAGCTCAAATTTCTTGATGATAGACCTTGTCAATTAGCTAAACATTCCAAATTCATATATCATTTAAGATTTTTGCTACATCGACTAATATTTTGTTGAAGACCTAGTTTTGGCAGGGCATGAAGCTATGATCCCAGAAGCTGACCTTTAAGTCATTTTAAGCTCTTGTTTGGACTATCTAAACCTAAACAAGATTACCGAGCAAACTTGTCCTCTTCGAGCTCGTTAAAGTATCCGAAGGCTCATCCACTCAGGTATAGAATTACCCCTTTTCCGGGCCTTAGTGGATTACGGAAAAGGTATACTCTAGGTATACTCCTGTATGCGCTAGAAGAGTTCTCCTTTCATTGTTTTATACTTTTTCGGGGGAGGAGACTAATTGTACGAAAAAGGACCTTTTGGAGTCTCTCTTTAGGGTTTTCAGACTCTCTAAACATGAAAATACCAAGCGAGCATTCACCTACTCGGGCTCGATATAAAATCCACGGATAGGTGAAAAGAGGATTGTTTAAGTTTTTCAGACTCTATAAATAGGAAAACACCGGCGAGCATTAATCTGCTTGGGCTCGATACTAAAATCCACGAGCAGATATATGGAGTTATTGTTTAAGTTTTTCAGACTCCTTAAAATTGAAAACACCGGTGAGCAAGAACAGATCTCGGCTCGATATTAAAATCCAGAGATCAGTACATATAGAGTACTCTTCTATCTCTTCTTCGAACTCTATAAATTATGAAGAAGGTACTGAGTCTTCCTCCCATGGGCTCGTTAAATTTTTTACATGGTTGGATCTATTGAGTTTTCATTCTTTCTTGGACTCATTAAAACAACAAGAAGGGTATTCTTTTATCTAAAAAGAATAAGGAATGGGAAATACATGACATATCTTCATTGTCAAAGGCAGTTTCAGTCAAGTTCTATCCTTGAACACAGCACCTACTTGAGTCTATCTTGTCGGTTGGGTTTAGTTTTTGGCCTCAGGGTGAACTTTTCCTCCGAGTTATTTACTCCCCCAGTTGGTTATTCTCCAAACCATATGTAGGGTCTGCTAATGTCTCTTACATTTCAGACTTATTTACCCCATTATGTCAGAAACTGCCTGAGTCACTTTGTGTTGTGCTCAATGTTCAAGGATATACCCTGTGTCAGCCATTCTGCAGTTTACCTTGACCTCATGTGTTGGCCTTCCTAGTGTCAGTCTTGTTGCATATTATTCCATATCAACTCTTACCAGTTGAGTGTTCCTCGAGTTGGATGATGGAGGATTCCTTAAGGCCTCCCTTCCAACGGACTTCTTCCCATCGACACCAAATCATTATTCTGGGATTGAAGTTTAGAGTTTCGATTAGTACCTTGGAGATTGCAGTCACCAGTGGCAATTTTCCTCGCTGTTGAATGATGAGAATACATCAATGTCTCTTCTTTGACAGGATTCCCAAGTGTTTGAATCCAAGTCCATCTATTCACATTTGGCGAATCGTACTTGGTACCTTGGACCCCATCATCATTATCGGTGGAAGTCCTCGCATTTGTTAACGGTATACATCAATGACCGGTAATCAAACGATACCCCCCATGTTCGACTATCAGCTCATCTATTCACATGGTTAGGGTTTGTACCTAGGGTTGTTGTGGGATGAAAACCTTGGGATTTTGGATGACATTACCTCCTTTTGTTATCCCCCAAGTTGCGCAAGACTGAGCGTCACTATATATTCGGCTCTCCATGAGACATAGATCCAGTTTGTTGTTATGGCTATGATCTCTCAGTTTGACATGGATCCACGCTTGTATTTCAAGTGGCCATGCTTTATATACATCTCCTTGTTATGTATCGGAGATCATGTTGTATCACACTACACATCTATAGGATGTCAAAATTGTAATTCCTCGCTGACCTTGATCTTTGTTGCAGGTTTCTTGTGACTGGTTTTCTGCGGTTCTGTGCTCTTCCTCTGGCTTTGGATTATAATGTATTTTGGCCATCGTTTCCCTCTGACCTCACACATTAGGGGGAATTTGTTATAGGTCAAACTTGCACCTCTCCTTCCGTGATCACCCTGAGCTGCTGATCACACAAAAGGACAACTTGGATGGAGGAGCATGTTGACCTTGGATGATATGACAACTCATTCCATTTTCCTGACATTATTGGAAAACACAAAAAATATCATTTTGAGATATGAGCGCTACTCTACTCAAAGAGACTAGCGCCCATATGCTACTCCACTGTATAATAGTAGCGCCCATATCCAAGTATACACTACTCCTTCTCAGCAAAGTAGCGTCTGCCATTTAAAATTGATATGAGCGCTAGTTGTTAAGCTATAGGGTAGCGCCCTATACGCTACTCTACTGAACAAGATTCGTGTACATCTTAAAAGATGATTAAAAAATAAATTAATTCATCGAGGAGGATTAGTTGATGGCAGTTTCCTAACTCCCCCAACTTCCTCCATAACTACATATCGACCTGAACTGCTTCTTTAATCCTATAAATACCAAGAAGGTTAAAGGAGAAGGGTTAGAAATTGGAGTTAGTGAGATTGATTAATGGAAAAACTTTGAAGAAGCTTGCATTGGAGGAGTTGGTGCTGAAGACATCCAAGCCAGAGAAGAGCTAGAGCCCAGAATCTAGTTACAGGAGCCTGCTTCATTATCAGGTATACTTGTACATCATTCTACTTTTGACAAATAAAGGTTGAAGTGTTTTTCTTGTTCCAATTTGAATGTGTTATGAAATGGCATCTTAATTGGATCTATTTTGGTCAATGCTGAATGTTAAACATTGTTTTTGTTTCTTTCAAGCTTTATATATTGCCCAAAATGTTTTGAGAAAGGTATTGTTATTGCAGGTTTGCTGAAGGAAAGGCAAATTTGAAAGTTGAACACGAGATCAAGTCAAGGCCAGGATCAGACTTCGATTAAAAGGTGTGTTCCCAAGATCTACAACTTCTTTCTTTTTGTAAATGTTTCTGTAATAACATCAATACACTTACCTGTCACCCCAACCAAGTTGATAGCACTAGTTTCCTTGCTATAGGGTAGAAATACCCGCCAACAGGAAGGATGATCGATGATGAAGGTCTTCACATGGGGTTTCATCCATGCTCATAATATCCTTGATTGAGTCATCAGAATGAAATTTATGGAGTAGAGGATCAGGTAAGGATGAAGTCCGATGTAATGGTAGAGAACCTGGGGTAGATGCCACTGAAGAGTGGGCATCGGGTAGATAAGTTGCTGATTGGATGGCCTCATAAGTAGCTTCAACGGGCTTGAGAGGAATCAAATCTCCAATCAAATTGAGATGATCTAGATCAGGCACAACCCATTGGTCGATTGAGTTGGAAGACTATGGGATCATAGATGAGATCATGTTCACCGTGGAAACATGGTTTGGGGTATTTGGTGTTGGAAAGACTCCCATGAGGGATGCATATTTAAGGAGTCCTATCCCCACACTCTCATATATCTATGAAGAGTGTCCCAAGAGAGGGACATTATCCACAGGATGAGTGGTGGTGTCTGGTGTACAAAAATCTAACTAGTTGATAGTGATGATTTTCCCATGGTGAGCAAACCGCATTATGCGAAAGACAGATGATGCGACCGCATTCATGGCATAAAACCAGTTTCAACCAAGTAATAAGTTATAATCCAATGGGGAAGGATACGAATTCCACACTAATGTAAACACTCTTTCCTCCTAACTCTATGACTAAGGATTGTAGCAGCTCGTGGGGTTGAAATCCACGTCCGTCGAATGCTTTTAATGTGGTGGAGAAAATTTAAAATCGGGAGAGCCAATGGCTCGCCAGCAGGATAAGGACATAACCAAGATAGAGTGTCCTTCATCTAATATAGTACGATGGATACTTTTCCCAAAAACATTGGTAACAATCTGAAACGCTGGTTTGTCCGAAAGACTCAGCTTAAAGTTCTCTAACTTGAACATGATGGTATTGGAAGAATCAGGGTTTATAGATCCTATAGAATATAGAAAGTGCTTACGTTGGTTGGGGAATTTTTGTAATATTTCTAGAATAATGTCCCTTTTTGAAATTTATTAAAATGGTGAAATTTTCAACTTTTTCCACTAGTTCGACGTTTGACTAGTATTGGTCTCTTGGTCTCCAAATGACTCCAAATGGTCCCAAATTGTTACAGAAGGTGTATGGATTATATTATGAAATAATTATTAGGTTTAGTTATTGTTTAGAGTCTTCAAAAGGCTTCTGCAACTCTCCTTTGAATTCTTTCCAAAGTAGGGAGTTTGACTAGCAATTTCTCTTTGACTAGTATTGGTCTCTTGGTCTCCAAATGAATCCAAATGATCCCAAATTGTTACAGAAGGTGTATGCATGATATTATGACATAATTATGAGTTTAATGGATTATTTAGAGTCTTCAAAATTCTTCTTTAACTCTCCTTTGAATTCTTTCCAAAGTAGGGAGTTTGACTAGCAATTTGGGGTTCAAATCCCCATGGGGAAGATGTTGGAAATGGCTCTCCAAATGATATTGGACCCTATCGAATTTCAGAAAGTATGAAGGGGATATATAGGGGACATCAATATAGTCTCATATGACTCACCTTTCAGTTTATTAAGTCTTCTACACCCCTCTTAAAATAGATACAAAAAGACTAGTTTCGACATAGGGGGAAATGATAGTAAATCTTCCCAAAGGGTTATGAAAATTAAGAATATTGCTCCAAATGCTTGTATAATGAATATGAAACTTCTTCAGAATATTAATGGCGCTCCATACAACATTAATACATTAGGACTGAACCATTCAAATTTGATACCACTTCAAGTGCAAATAACAAGGTATTGGGGAAATGACACCATTTGTTCATAGCTTAGCATTTTTACATCAAATATCTTTGAGTTTTTACCTGAAAGTATTCTGAGAAGTAAAAAAAGAGTATATATATCAGATTACAAATATATGGGGCCTCAATAGATATCCCAAAGAGTTCATCACCTCAATAAGTGCGCATCTCCTCAAGGAGCAAGAAAATGCCAAGAAATAGAAGAATGGTTGTAGAAGCAAGCTGAAAGAGATGTGACCATGAGCTGCCATGTACCTTAACATGTAAAAAAATAATCCATTAAATCTCCAAATGAAAGGCATGAATGACCTTTCCAATTACCAATGAGGATGGGAATCTTTCACCCTTGAAATTGGTGCTAAGGCAAGTAGAGTAGCACTCCATTGGCTCTCCTTTCAAATGCAAATGCAAAATTTGAAAATGATAAAAAAGCCACTATCCTTCTTTTTTATTGTATTTAATAAACTTCTAAGGTCCTCCATGGGTCGAATTCCTTCCTAGAGATTCATGCCAACTCAAGTTGGGAAGATATTCCAATGTGTTCCACTTGTCCCTCCAATTCTAGCCCCCTCCTCCATGAAATTCGAATAGGTGTCTCTTTGGCTTCCCTAACTCCCTTGAGTGCCCTCTTGGAGGATATTTTTAGTCCTGACATGTCATATATGTAAGATATCATCATTTAGGTCTGATTTGTGTCATAGGTGTCATATCATCTTCATCATTATTGTCATAGAGCTAGGGAATCTAGTCCAAGTGTCCCACTAGCTCCAAAATGCCTCTTCCTCTTCCATGGGAGTTACTCTTCCACTCCAATTCGACCTTAATTTATTCATTCCAAGTATATTGACCTTCCAACTCATCCCAAGAATGTTGGGATTCTTATGGATTTGAAATGACAAGATGAGGATGCCGTGTGGCATAGAAAATCTAGCTTGTGTGGGTCCCACATCCTCCATGTGTCTTCATGATCAATTGCCACTTTGATTTTCCTTTTATTTATTTATTTATCTCCTTTATTAAATATTTATGCCATTCTAATGTCCAAACATCATTTATTGGCCCCCTTATTTCAAATCCCAAATCTTCCACCCTCAACCCAGGGAACTAGTAATTTTCCTCCATGACAGTTCATTTGGATGGGCATATTACAAACTTTGAATTAGGAATTTCTCTTAATGTGACCCACCTTGTCCATTTGGATATAATTTCACATTATTACTAACTTGGACTTCATTCTTGGCAATTATTTGACCCTTAGCATCAATTTGACAAACTATTATGAGTATGGTCAAGGGGTGTTCGGATTGAAAACTGCTTGTCGAATTGTACTCTTGGGTGGATGCAATACTGAATCTGATAAAGGTTTCTCTATGATGAGAGGACCTTGAGGTGAAGTTATGTTGGATGTAGATGCATAGTATTTTTCAGTATTACCTCCTTAGATTCCTTCTCAGGAATAGAGTCGTATGTATGTGACCTGGTGGACAAGTTAACTATTTCGCTGCACATCATGAGAACATGAGCGGTTTTGGACGGTTCTCCTTGAGAAGGAAGTGGTTGCTGTGCAATCATTTGTTGTTTTTGTGTGGAGAAGGGATTAGTTAGCACTGACGGTGTGGGGTTTCCCTTGAGAAACTTTTTCACTTCTTCACGATGTGGACACTCTTTCGTGAACTAATCATCACCACAGAGTAAACATGGATATTTAACCTTCCATTTTTGTTTGGTGTCATCAAGATTATTTTTGGGCTCCTGCTGGTTAGAATACTTTTTGGATTTTCCTTTGTTCTTATTTTTCCCACTGGATTTTTGAGGTGAAGTAGATTGAACTGAATTCACTTAATTAGTGGAAGCAAGGATGGGTGGTCGATTGGTTTTGTTTCCATCTTGTTTCGCGGATGGAGTCAAAATATGGTGGTTATGTGATCCACCTAATTATGTAGCAGGATGGGAGTGAACGAAACCAATAATTCCATCGGTGTGTGATCCCGTAGGGGGTTTCGTTGGATCATGTGTAGGGAGTGGGGAATTAGGAATGATATCGTATAATGTGCCAGATTGAGAATAGACACGATCTAAATACTGTGCACATGAGATAGCTTGTTCTTCCATAATGACCCCTCCCATAGCCACATCTTTATCTATGATGGGGAGTAATGACTGTGAAGAAATCAGCAAGTAGTTGATCCAGAATGGGAGCTTTAATGAGACGTCGTCTCCTTCTCCACTCATGAATATGATCGAAAATGTGGGCGGAATTATATTTACGGAGAGAAATCAAAAGATCTGTGTCAGTTTCATAGAGGATCGACAATTGAAAGTGAGTCAAAAAGGCCATAGCTAGAGATCGAAAATCAACAAAATATTGTGGTGGAAATTCTATGTACCACTTTGCGGCAGTGTCGGTAAGGGTGTGTTGAAACAACCTCAAAAGGATGGAATCGTCCATTAAGGAATTGGAGGAGCACCACAAATGATAAGTCATTACATGGTTCTTAGGGTCCTTACCAAGTTTGTCATCAAATTTTGGGATGTCTGATGGTAACTTAACATGAATAGTTGGCCAATTTATACCATGTTGGATGGGATCGTTGGTCAAACAGGACATATCCGATAGATCTAAAGTATCCAGAAATGGTAACTGTCGGTTTGGATGTGGCTACTAGTAATATTGATAAGTAATCTGTGTACTAGTAGGAACATGAATCAACTGATTATATGGTCCTCCCATAGGGTGTTTTCCATATAGAGGTGGGCCCCCCAGGTTGGGAGGTGGACCTAAAGGGGGTCCTCCTTCTAAATAAGGTGGGCCACCGCTAGAATATGGGGGTCCTATAGGTGGAGGTGGTACATGTGGTGGGGGAGGAGGTGGGACATGTGGTGGGGGTTGTGGGGGTGGTCTTCCTGCTGGAGGTCCAGTTGGTGGAACATTATGATGGCCCCATGGGGTGTTCATGTTTCTGAGATAGGTTAATCTAGGAAAAATATGTGATGGATAGTTTTTACCTATAGAAATGCTTTGATTTACAGGATATGTATGCCCCCATGGCATTTGGGTCCAAGTGGATGGTCCCCTTGTTAAATGTGTCCACATAGGATGTCCCATGGATAAGAGTGAACTTCCAACCATGCTATAGTTAAATTGTGAAGAATGTACTCTGCTCATGTTGTGTCCCCTAACTGGAGGGTTCCCCCTAGTTAGATTTGGTCCACTGACTAGGGGTTGCCCCCTAGTTGAAAATTGTCCACTTATTGGAGTATGACTAGTAAGCATACATTGACCACTAATTGTAGGTTGACCCACACTCATCTCTTGACTACTAACTACATGATAAATTCCACTCAAATTTTGAGGTGGAGGTTGCATTCCAGTTATGAAGTTAATAGTAGTTGAAGGTTTCCCTCCAGTGGTTAGGGTAAAGCAAGGTGTAGAACCAGCCGAATTCCTTTGAGGTGTACTAGATGGGAAAGAGGGTTGACCTAGTTCATAAGTGGTTATGTTAGGTGTGGATATTCCTGGTGAAGAAAAATATAAAGAATGTATAGGGGAATGTCGTTCATGTGCTGGTACTTCCGGAGTGGACCTAGAAGAAAAAATTTGATACCTAATCTGATCACTGAATGTTTGTAAATGTTTGATGGTCTCGTAAACGGGTGCAAGGAATACATCGTTAGGAATCCAAGGAGGAAACCGAAATGGTGGAGTTTCTACCATCAGAAGTGAACCAAAATCAGAAACATGTTTCCCTAAAGAGGTGTCCCAGATTGAAGCTATTAGACACAAAGGAGTTGCTATTAGGTCCTCCTAGGGTTGACTGAAAATCCAATTAGTGGCTCCGGGATGACCTTCAAGAGAATGATGAAAGTTTGTGTCATGTTGAGGAGGTTTTGTTACCAACAAAGGTCCCATAGGATCAGTGATGGGGGGGTTTGCAGGAGAAGAGTAGTTCACTCTTGATTCTAAGGTAGAAGTATCTTCTTCATGTGACATAGATGTTGTTGGTTGATCCATGGTAGCTCCTGATATCTCCTCCTAGTTAGGGGAATATTCAGGTGGAAATTTTAATATTCTATGGGACCTTCAAAAGGTTGCTCAATAATAGTGGATAATATAGAATTTATCCTAAAAATATCCCTAAAAAGAAAAAGCACAACTCAAGATCTACTCAAGCTAAAGCTGCAAGAAAACTTATGTGGTAGGTGGGATTCAAAAGTCTGGAACCTCACGTGATTATCAAGGCGTTGCAACTCACGATATAGTACACGGTCCAACAGTTATACTCAACCCAATATTTCATAGCACTAACTAGGGAGGATTAGGACCGTACCCCTGATCGTATAACTCGACTACCTGATAGTACGTGTGTAGTAGCTCCCTGAGTGCTGTTCTAGGTGTATTTCCATCCCAAGATGACCAATAGTTAACTCACATGGTTTCAAGAATCCTAATAGGGTATCTTGATATACTCAAGGTACGTGGGAGAGCCAATCCATAGTGGTTCTGTCTAATGCATACCTGTACAACAGGAGCCTTTTGATATACTATCGAGTATGTGAAGTACCTTTCTATATACCCGAAGGTACGTGAAAGGAAGTTTGATATACCGATTGGTACATGGAAGAACTACAAGCCCCCAGGATGCAGTGCAGGAAAATAACGACAGTTGCCACGCTTTAATACGTCGGAACATGTCTCTAACCTAAACACACAAGTTTCTATACAATTTTAACCTAAGCTACCGCTTAATTTTATCTTGATGGTTAAGTGGATGCACGAGGTGTAGACTTGGAATTTAAACAGATGCAAGATTAATCTATATGCAAATGCAATTCTTCATTTTCCTTTTGAAGAAAACTAATTAAGGTAAGAATACTTTTTTTTTTCCGATGAAAAAAGTGAACAAAGTACCCCTACTTTCTTTTAACCAAAAGACTAAAAAAAGTACTCTTTTAACAATCCAACAAAAGTAAAAAGTAACACACCATATCAAAAATATTTTTGTCTTTTTCCTTTTCAATTCAAGCAAATCTACGAGCAAAGAATGAAAAGGTGAATTTCCTTTTGAAAGCAGTAATTCTAATACTGAAATGAAAACTAAAAGAGATGGAAAGAAAATAAAAAATACTCGAGTTTTCACTAACTTTTGGAATACTTTGAGAAGGCTCAAATAAACTCAAAAATTTCAAGGAAATAAAAAGAACTTTTTACAACCAAGAAGTCATAAGCATTACTATTTTTTTTTCCTTTTCAAAGGTTATTCAAATTATATTCCAAAACATAAAAACTCTTTGAACCGATTCCAAGTAATATGCTCGAAAGGGAAATAATAAGAAATTTCTGATTTCCACACCAAAGAACTCAAATAAATCTAAGAATTATGATATTCTTTTACTCCAAATTTAGATAACTAGAAATATTTTCTTCTGCAAACCTTAATGAATTGGAAATTCACAAAAATATAAATCACCCAAGATATTCAAACATGCAAAACCACACACAAAAATTATTGTAAAAATTACAACACGTAACTATTGAGGGATGAGAAGTTAGATTGAACAGATTAGATGGATTGATAGGGATTCATAAGACAGAATGCGCTCATGAGGGATTGAAATCACCCACTATCAGAGGTTCACTCTCTTGACTAACCAAGACCCAAATCAAGCTTGAACTTCAAAAACAAGCCAATGGACAAAGCATGTTGTGTCTAGGAGGTTCTATATCTATCAAAGACAACACAGAGAGCTCAAGAAATCAAGCCAAAAATCAAAATGAGAGATTTTTTAACTAATGTACCCAGTTATTAGGGGTGACATGCCCTGCAAAGGTGCACCAGAGCATTGGATTCTTCAGCAACACTTTTTGCACATACAGGAAGTGCGTCAGCGACACAGGTTTTAAGCAGTCAGAAAGTGTCAGCAACGCAGGTTTCTTTAAGGCAGGTGTGTCACTGTAAATATGACATAGGAAATGAACTACCTAGGTGCATTGGGAGGGATCCGAGCAACAAAAATAAAAAATCCTCAAATAAAAAAAAGATAAATGGCTCAATCTAAATCCTAATCAGAGTCTTGATGACCCATAAACTATTTGATGATCAGATCCGGTGGAAGGAGAGGAAATTAGAGGCTAAGTCAAGAAAAATCATGAACCAGAAACAAACCAGAACTATGGGATATAGCTCCCAAAGGAAGTCGCCATTTTGTTTATAGACAATCTGTTAATGCGGGAAAAAATTGATCTCTCTAGTTTGAATGATTGAGATCTAAAACAAAAAAAATACATAACACAACTAGCTTTCCTAGATAGATTAAATTGCAAAGTAAATTGGGAAAACAACGTACCTTATGAATGCAAATCCTTTCTTCTCGTTTGATCTAATTCCCAATTCCTCGATCTCCGGTTGAAAAAAAATAGAGCAAGTGGAAATAAACGAATAATGAAATCATATGATTATGAATCTAACTAGTTCAATAGTCAAAGAGGTCAATACTAAACATTATCAAGACAATAAGTTCATGGAAATAAATTGTATTGAATGTAATTTGAAGAAAATACAAAGTAGAGAGTTACAACCGATGCTTTGACGCTATAACATCAACTTAAGTGATATTTCCTCAAAAGATCAAATCCTTCTAGCCTTTTGTGGATGAATAGGATCTCCTAGCCAAATTCCACCAGCATGTAGGTACTTTATCCTTCCTCCTTTAACAATGGAGAGTGGGTTCATATTTATAGGCCAAAAGGGATAGGAGAGGTTGAGGATTTAGGGGAGAAGCTTAAGGGACCATCCCACTAGGTAATGGGATTGAGTGCCACCTTTCGAGGTATCTAGGTATAAGCCTCCACGACACCCAAGGTTCGAGAAGTCGCTCGAAGCTTATCTTTATCCACTTTAACCAACAACGACGCACCTTGCACATGTACAAATCGTGCCACTGGAAGGGTGACTCACCTTGTGCAAGGGCAGGAAGCGTCACCGATGCACTCTGCTAATGTGCAGAGCACATCACCTTAAGTTTGACACACCTTACCAGTGAGAAAACTGCGTCAGGGTGACAGCACATGTAAAACGGATAAACATCAAGTCTCCTTTTGGTCTTTTAGCCTAGGTTCTTTAGAAAACAAGGCATATAGAGGACACAAAACTCATGATGACGATTTTTTGGTGTAACAAGTAGTATCTTCTATTTATGCATCTTAAGATGGTTCATGTTCTTTTGGTTCTTTCTCTTCACAATCTATGTAGAATAATTTCTTCTCACTACACTTATGTACCTTACTTTACTTTCTATCACAATTAAAGGATAGGCCTTTTTCTCTTCTTTCCTCTAGTTGTTGAGGTGTCAACCTTTGAGGTGAGTTAGAAGAAGGAACATTATTCTCTCGGTATGTGTTGGAGGTGGTATTTCTAGTATCCATTGTCATATTTTTACTTTCAAACTTCCTTGCCATCATGAAATCCTTCTCCAAGGATGGTGGTTCAAAGAGATGCACCTAATGTTGAATGTTATCCTTCAAGGTTCCAATAAAGAGATCCAACATATTATCTTCTGAAATGTTCTTCACTCTAAGACTTACCTTCTGAAACTGCTTTATGTGATCTATAACTAGACCTTTTTGCTTGATATTTATTAATTGGCTAAAGAAGGTGTTGTTAGTAATATCTCCATAACGTGCAATCAATTCTTTGGTAAATATATACCAAGATATAATACAGTCCTTTTTACGATCACAAATCCATTGGTACCATACAAATTGATCAGGCTCTAAATAAAATGAAGCAATAGTTACCTTTTGCAAAGTTGGAACCTGGTTTAGATCAAAGAATTACTCCATCTGGAATATCCATGTTATTGGATCATTGCCATCAATCTTTGTCATGTCAATCTTGGGAAGTTGGGTACCCTTTGGTGACCATCCTTGATGAATTCCATTACTAGAATTATTTCCTCTTGGAATATTCTTATTCATGGAATGTTTCTCAACATGGAAATCATCTTTATCCTCTTGAGTATCTTGGAACACATTATCACCTGTAGGGGGAGCATCCCTTGAATTTTGTATGAGATTAGCAATATTTTTCATATTTCCCATCAATGTTTCCTCTAAATTGAGTAAATAATTTTTTCTCACCGAATCTTTCATATTTTCCTCCTTTTTATTCAAATTATCCTCTAAATTAACTAAATCAACTTTTTTCACAGACCCTTTAATCATATCTTCCAACCGGGAACTCGAAAAGATAGGTCTTCCCTTTCATCGTACGTTAGGGATGGATCCTTTGGTAGTTTGAGTGGAGTTTGAGTTTTTATGCTTCATTTTGGTGGAATTTTGAACAATATAAATTTATATCACACCCTAGGTTTCACCACAATTAGATCCTTCTACTCAAAGTTATTCAAATTTCTAATGGCCTACCTTTTTCAAATCCTGTTTGAAAGATTGTTTTATGGCCGAATTGAAATTGAGATAGATTTGTAATTTTTTCTCCTTTGGATCTGAAACTTCATCCTGGAATATTCCTGACATGTCCTTTTTCCAATGATTCATGTATGACCTAATTCTGATGTACCAATAAGAATTTATTGTGAATATACCACCACTTCTTATTTTTGGTCTTTTCAGAAGAGCGAACTTGTACGATCTACCATGTGTATAATATTTCATATCTGAGGTTGAAAAAATACCACAGATAATGTGGTCCATATTATTTCTGATTTAAAAAGTATCACTCAATTTGGATCTTGCATGCACCAAATATGACCTGTTTCCCCAAAACACCTATTTTAGATTAGTTTTTGTACTAATAAGAAAAACCTAGATTCCAAGGAGAATATCTACAAACCTGTAATGTCTCCAAATATGAAACTTGGACCATAGATGGCTCAGAATTGTTTTGATATGGGTTCTGAGTCTTGTGGTATGAAACCTTTTAGAAAAAAAATATAGCAAAAATTCCAATATGACTTGTTTTGAAGAAATCAGTCCCAAGGAAAGAGCTCTGATACCAGATGTTATGCAACAAATTTTCAAAAAGAGCATGAAAGAGAAGAAATAGATCAGAAATATTACTCCATAAATTTAATGAAGAAAATAGATTAATAGAAAGCCTCTTCGAGGGGCAACCTCCTTATATAGTGCACCAAGTATACACGACAAGACAAGACAAGATACTCAAATGAAAATATCTCCTTCCTATATATAGGATATTAAGAGGTACAATTACAATTCACTGACCCAAGCCAAAATAACTAATATATAACCATACTAATGACAATTACCACTAATGGACCAAAGCTGACATTGAAACTAATGTAATGCACCACAATATAGGGGGAAATGTGCCCCCATTTAGGGCTTAATAGTGAGAGTCTCGAGTGATACCTTACCCTCTTGGATACTGAATATGTCAATTCTCATAGGGGTATTGTTGGTTATGTATTGAGAACTATAGGGTTTGAATTTTATGCGAAAAATTGGTTCTGTTGTTGGGACCTGAAAAGGTTAGGTTTTGAATGACTATGAGTTGGAAACCCATAAGGGAGGAGTTGCAAAATTGCATGATTGATAAGGAGGAGGAGTTTGCACATAAGGAGACTCGAAATATAAACATTTATCCTCAACTATGGCTAGAAAGGTACATATACTCAGAGCATATGAAATTTTAATTATCGAATTTCCTTATTTATTGTATGAATGGGTAAAAACACAAGTAGAACTTAATGTGGTTTGGATAAGTCAAGAAGTGATTGCATAGGATCAAGAAACCAAATATTATTTGAGGAGTTTAGATAACAAGTGGGTGAGTTTTATAGATTTATGGTTCAACAAAATTAAATAAGGGTACATAATAGAGTTTTCTATTGAGCATAATGAAGCCTTTGATTTCACAAAGGAGAAATTTGAGACGAAACCTAGGAAGAGACTGTTAGCAAAAATCCCTACCCGGATAAAATTGTTTTTTTTAGAGGGGGATTATGTGCATGGATCCAGACATGATGGAAGAGTAAACCCCCTTGTGTTGGGGGGAGGTGAGGAAAAGAAGAGAGGAAAATTTATGAATTAGGGAAGAAGAAAGAAAGTAGAGATGGACCCTGATGAACATAAAAGAAGAAGATAAGAAATATAGGAGAGAAGGAACACACTAAAGGAATCCATAAATGGAAGGTTAAGATGGATAATATAGGGAGGGACGGAGAGGATGTTGAAGAATGGGTTTTAGCACCAAATAGGAAGAGGGGCATGCCAGAGGGGCATGATGAAAAGTGTGGAGGGCTAGAGGAGGGCATAGAAGTAATGCAGGAAGAAGGATACAGGTCAGCAAAGAGGCACAACATAAAAGAGGAAACATCAACATAATATGTGCAAGAAGAGAAAAGGAGTGATATTGTAACCCAATGGAGAGGATAGGAGGTAGAGGAATCAAATGAAAGTGATAGAATATCTCATTGCAGTGAGGTTTTGGAGAGTAATTCTATAGTAGAATCAATATACGATGAGGATATTTTGGGAATGATAGAAGTATTTAATGAGTTAAGAATTGAGGATTCATTTGGATCCAATAGAGAAGAGTATGGTCCAGTGGAGTTGTATAAACCCACTCTTGAACCACCCCCCTCCCCCAATTTTTTTTCAAAGAGAAGTAAAAAGTTCAGTCGGAGCAGAAGATAGGAATATTTTATAGCATAGATTACAAGGAGTAATGAATTATAACAGAAGTCAAAAAGTGGTAAGAAGGTTGAACATGGAAGGAGTTACAACCAATTTAATTTTAAGAATTCTGGTCTTTCATGGGCTTGGAAGAGATGATGTAGAACAACACTAGTTCCCATGTGATGTAGTGTGGGCTATGAAGTAGGTAACCGATGAGAAAGAAAATATAGTGTCAATGGAAATGACATTGAGAGATCACACACTAACTTGGTATATGAAGTATACGAGTATAATGGCATCTGGATTGATTAATAATTGGATGAGATTAATCAAGCAATGTCAAAAGAGTTTCAGGAATGTAAATCAGAGTCTCATTATATAACAAAAGTAAAAGAGATAAAGTAACATCCTAGATATATAGTGGAGTAGTATGACCAAAGATTTCAATTTAAAATCCTGTTGGATAGGTTGTCATTTGAGATTCAGGATGTACAACATTGGGAGTGGATTTCAACATGATTATTGTCACATATATGGGTTTCATTAACACACCAAAAGGTTATCACGTAGTATGCTACACTGGATATTATGATGTAGTTAGGGTTTACACTAGGGGGAGAATCTTCAGTAGGTATGGTGTAGGTACAATCTCAACTTGCTACATTTATTGCACAGTTGTAAGGATTAGAAAAGGGGAAATCAATACATGATAATGTTTAGTGTACACTCTGTCACACATAAGGACACCACCGGAATGGGTGTCCTTTGATGGGAAATTATGTAGCTACTCGTGCCCTGAATCCATTCCCCACAAGACCTTAGGTGGAATGGTGTGAAATATATAAGAAATGGGGTCATTCACCTCCTTAATGCCCAATGTTGTACAAGTATCAAAATACAACTAATACTCCTTTCTGTGATTTTGTAAATTGGTTTGGCATGATGTCAATGGATGTCGTGCATTATAGTTGATGAAAGAGAATTCAACCAATGCTTATATAATTTGGGGGAATGAATAGATCACCAGAGAAGGTAGAGGTGGTTGATTTTGATGAAATTTAAGAGGTAGAGGATGAGCATTTGGAGTATGTGTTAGACAACCTGTTTGCTTCAATTGCGGAGAACTAGGGTATGTAGTGTGGTTATGTACAAATTCAATAGATTTATGTGGATTTGTTGTAGTATAGAACATAATACAAAAATACTGTCTTGATTTGATAGCCAAATGGGAAGAGAAAAGACAACGTTGTAACATGGTAATAACAAAACAACACGATGATCAAAAGATGAAGGAACCTATAAATGTACATATTGTGAATCGAGGGGGCACAAAAACAGGAGAAAATCAAGGTAATCAAGGTTATGTTGACTAGATGTTAGAAGATAAGATCAAGAAAGCAACAAAACCATTGCCTAAGTTTGATGTTGCAAAACATAGATAGTTCCTGTGCAAGGGACAAGAGGCAGTGGAAGAAGTTCAAAAGTGTGCAGAAGATGTATGATATGATGTTAACATAGAGACCGAGTCTGAAAGTAGAATTAGTGAGTTCCTTCATTCTCGTGTTAAGGTATTAAATGTTTTTTCTATAACTAAGAAACTAAAACATACGCATAAAAATATTATTTCTATGAAACAAGTAGAGATTCCCATTGTTGCGCCACTTCTTGTAAAAAAATAAAATAATATATAAACATATCAATAAACAAATAATAAAATAATAAAATAAAAGTAGGTAAACAAATATTAAATAAAATTGATATGTAATTAATACAATAGATAGAGACGTACCTTTCCATTGAAAAGGCACATAAGACCATATTTAAATGGTCCATCAAATTGTAATGTAATAATCTCTCATCGATATATATTCAATATTATTTCTTCTTTCCAAATGGAGTTATTTTCTATTGGTTGACTATTCACTTGAATAGTCTTATTGTGATTCGGACACGATCACAACATGAGAATATCCAGATACGAATATTAAATTGGTATAGATCCCCTTCTTGGGCTTGATTCCATCCTTTGGCCACAAACCATTCTCAGAGTTTCTCTGATTAAGGATATTTGATCCACATTAGCTTTTGATCATAATTTTTGGGTTTCCTAAAAATCTAGGACCTTGTCCAAAAGTAGGCTTTTGTCCCAAAGAATATTTAGTCACAACGTTGAAGCAAATCAAGTTACTAAAAAAAATTTATTTTGTTGCAAAATTCAAATACAACCGTAAATCAAGGAATCCAAGAATACGAGAAGGGAAATAAAAAAGGAGAAAATAAGAATATGAGAAGGGAAATAAAAAAGGAGAAAATAAGAATACGAGAAGGGACATAAAAAAGGAGAAAATAAGAATATGAGAAGGGAAATAAAAAGGAGAAAATAAGTAATATTTCCATTGCAAATAAGAAGAATAGAACAAGAAGTAAGAAAAAAATATTACAAAGAAGAAGTGAAAAAAAGAATTATCTGCAAGATAAAGAAAAAAAAAAAGATAAAGAATAGCATTCATAAAATCACACATGGTTTTGCTTAGTATATTAAAATTATAAACAAATTTTATAAGGTATATACAAAGAAAGATGCGACCTTCACCACTAATGCTTTGAGGACAAAGCATTCTGAAGAGGAAGGCCATGTAACAAATAAAATAATATATAAACATATCAATAAACAAATAATAAAATAATAAAATAAAAGTCTTAAATAAATATTAAATAAAATTGATATGTAATTAATCGAATAGACAGAGACATACCTTTCCATTGAAAAAGCACATAAGACCATATTTAAATGGTCCACGAAATTGTAATGTAATAATCTCTCATCAATATATATTCAATATTATTTATTCTTTCCAAATGGAGTTATTTTCTATTGGTTGACTAATCACTTGAATAGTCTTATTGTGATTTAGACACAATCACAACATGAGAATATCTGGATACATATATTACGCTTCGAAAAAGGAAGGTGTAGCGGGTTAGTAAAAGACGAAGAATATGAAGGGATTTTAAGATGAAATTGGAATTTGGGGGATATGAAATGTAGGATGCCATCTTAGATGTAGGATCTGATGTGAACATCTTTCCAAAAAAATCATGGGAAGTGATGGGGAAACCTAAATTGGTATGGTCCCCTATTCAATTGAAGTTGCTTAATCAATATAGAGCGTATCCAGTTGGTAGACTAGAGAATGTTGAGGTTGATATTGATGTAATTAAAACTAGAGAATAATTTGAAGTGATTGAAATTCTAGATGGGCTGGATACTTATCCAACATTATTGGTTATTGATTGGGAATTTGTGAATAATGCAATTTTGAATTTGAAGTAGAGGATTATTTCCTTTGTTTTAGAAAAAAACAAGAGTGATTGCTTCCTTAGACCCAAAGGAGGGAGAAAGATATTCAGAACTGGTAAGGGATGTTATGAAGGATGGAAAAATAGGAAATATCCACAATATAACTGGATGGAAAGAGGATTATGTAAATCCTACAACCAATGGAGAGATCAAATGGAATAATATATGTTTGGTTGACACAAATCCAAAAGAATCAATGCAGAAATGGAATAATAGAGTGTATGAAGTTTCAAGTCAAAGATGTGCAAGGGTTGTTAAATCTATAGGTTAAATAGGAGCAAAACTATGTGATCCTCCATATTTTGATGGGACAAGAGTGGTAGAAGGTTTTGTGAAACAAATGGAAGAGAAAATACCAAAACATATGAGGTTTCAAATGATGGATGTAGTATTAAAAAGAATGCCTACACAATGGGGGATTTCTCATAAGAGGAAGTTGGATAGTTAGATAGTTGGGAGAAAATAGCACAAAACATTAGCTTTAGATTTTATCCAATATTAGAGAAAGAATTGCAAAATTAGTATAAAGGAACTCATGATTTGAGAGAACACTTGTGGTTATGTGAGAAGAGGTGGAAGAGCAGAAATGTTCCTATAGAATAGTAGGTTTTTCAATTCATTCATACATTGGATACATTACCAAAGAGTTGGTACATGCTGGGAGAATTAAGGAGACATACGATTGATTGGAAAGAGATGGGAAATCAATTTTGTGATGTTTCTAGTTTTTCATCAAGTAACACGAGATTTAATGATATATTGCATAAGATAAAAAAAATTGATACTTTTTGAAAAATATCCTAACATTTCATATAAGGTAGTTTGACCGACACATAGGAACATGGTACAATTGAACCAACTAGTTTAGTGCTGGAATATTGTTGAAGAAGGATCTAGAGAAGAATAAGACCCTAAGAAGATAAATATTTAGGAAACTGAAGGGGAACATGTAGTACAAGATACTAGTACAAGTCAGACTATGCCATAATATTTGCAAGCACTCTAAACTAAGAAGTATAATATTGGTACACAAGAACATCATACAAAGGTTGTAATTGGAGACTATTGGGATCAAGATACAGTAATGTGGGTTGTTGATTTATTGAAGGAATATGAAGATTTATTTCCTAAAATATTTTTTGACATGAAGGGAATTTCAGGTTCATCAGGGGAGATGAAAATTTAGCTAAAACCCGATGCAAAGTCTGTGGAAAAGAGGCCTTATAGATTAAATCCAAGGTATAAATAAAAAGTGTTCCAGGAGTTGGACATAATGTTGGAAGCAAGAATCATTGTATTAGTAGAAGAATATAATTGGGTTAGTCCCATGGTAGTTTAGGATAATAATATAGGTTGAACAATGATTTGTGTAGATTTGATATATTTGAATGCAACATGCATACATGACCCATTCCCCACCCCATTCACAGATGAAGTGTTAGAAAATGTGGGAGGAAGAGAAGCATATTCCTTCACAGATGGACTCTTGGGTTATAATAAGGTAAATATAGTAGAAGAAAATAGAACAAAAAATATCTTTGCAACAAAACAGGGGTCTTTTGCATACACAAGGATTCCACTTGGCATTAAGAATTCTCCTGTGGTGTTTTCCAGATTTGTAGTTACAACATTTAGGGAGTTCATGCATAAGTTATTGGAAGTATATATTGATGACTAGACAATGTCCAGTCTACTCAAAGATCATGTCCAAGTGTTGAGGCCGATGTTATATCAATCTAAACAATTACAAATTTTGTTAAATTTGAAGAAGTGTATTTTTTGTACACCTATGGGAATCTTGTTAGGCCATGTAGTATTCAAGGAGGGAATATTGGTTGATCCAACAAAGATTTATATTGTATTAAATTTACCTGCTCCCACATCAATGAATACATTGCATGGAACATTGGGTCATACATGACATTATAGAAAATTCATAAGGGATTATGCAAATATTGCTATGCCACTAGAGAAGAAATTGAAGAAAGAAATTAAGTATGAACAAACTTCTGAATGTCAAGATGCATTCGATATGTTGAAGGAAAAATTGGTTACTGTGCCAATTCTTATTTTCCTAGATTGCAGGTTGAATATTTTTCATCTACATGTGGATTCTTCTTCTATAGAACTGGGAATTGCAGTTGCACAACATGATGAGGGAAGTATTTATCACCCCATATCATTTGCAAGAAAACGTTGTCATATACAAAGAGAAATTATACTACTGTAGAATGAGAAGGCCTAGAGATGGTGTATCTAGAAAACTTTAGGCAATACTTATTCAAAGGTTTTTTCAAATTCTTTACTAACCATTTTTCTTTAAAATATTTATTCAATAAGCCAATTTTGGGGGAAGGATTTATCAATGGTTATTATTATTTCAGGAGTTTGATTTTGAAGTGGTGGTTAAGCCAGGAAAGCACAACACGGGACTAGATCACTTATCAAGGGAATAATCTGGTGAAGTTAAAGGTAGTATTGATGATCAATTTCCTGATGCATAGTTGTTTTGAGTGGATGTAGTACCAAACCAATTTATGAATATCATGACATTTCTAATGACATGTAAAGCACCAAAGGGCTATACAGTGGCCCAACAAAGACAACTAGTAACAATGAGTGTAAATTATCAGTTGATTGTTGGTAAATTGTATAAATTAGGAGCTGATGGGATATTGTGTAGGTGTGTGATGGAGTATGAGTGTGACGCAGTGTTGTACGAAGTACATGAGGGCATACTAGGCAAACACAACACTAGAAAGGCTACTGCAACAAAAGTACTACATGCAAGATTATGATGGCCATCTCTATTTCAATAAGCAAAGGAATATTGCAAGAATTATGGTGTATGTTAGCACGTAGGAAAACCATCAGCCATGGATGACTTACCATTATTTCTAGTTACTACGCTTGAACCATTTGAAAAATGGGAGACTGATTTTGTGGGACTCGACCCATTAGAGAGAATTTGGGGTCTAAAATGGGCCTCATGAGAAAAAGAGCCAACCACAATTTCTTGATGAGTTGAAATACAAGAAACAATACACTTTCAAGAAAAAGTGTCAACCATAATGGTTGACTTGGCATATTTGTCATTAAAAAAATACTTTTTTCTTCATATTTTCAACATATCTCTCTATGGTTTTACTCAAATTTTGAGCTAGAGAATTCATTGGATGCAGAATTACATTACACATCCAACAAGTACTCCCATTTCATACCTTTGATGGACCCCGCCCCACAAAAAATAAGAAATAGTTAAAAATGTGCTACTTAATTCCACATCCAACGAGTGCTCCCACTCAAAATTTGAGTAACAATAACACATTTTTTAAGTATTTCTTGTTTTTTGCAAGATGGGGTGCATCAAAAGTATGCAATGCATGTACTCATTGGATGTAGAATTTAATTCCACATCCAATGAGTACTCCCTCTCAAAATTTGAGTAAAACCACATGGAGATATATTGAAAATAGGAAGAGAAAAATAATTTTTTCTCTTTTCCTCCAGAATTTATAATGTTATTTTATTATTTTCCTTAGGAGGCCCATTTTAGACCCCAAATTTTCTCTAATGATTAATCCTACAGCAAAGAGAACATGAGCCATGTATATAATCACACCATTGAATATTTAACATGATGGGAAGAAGAAACACTAGTGAAGGATTGTACATAGTAGAGACTGTTGTGCGATTTATGTTTGAGAAAATTGTTACAAGGTTTGGTTGTCCCAAGGTACTAATGAGTGATGAGGGATCTCATTTTCTGACTGTAACTATTAAGGCATTGAAGAAGGAATTCATGATATATCATGACAAAAGTACATCATATCACCATCAAGCAAATGGAACAATGGAGACATTTAACAAAGTGTTGGAGCATGCATTGACAAAGGTCTACAATGTAGAGCGTGATGAATGGGATCAAAGAATACTAGCAGTACTATGGTCTTATTGTACCACATGTAAAAGGTTGAACAAGTTCACACCTTTTCAATTGGTTTATCATAGGGAAGCAGTTCAATGTATGTTGAGTTTGTTGTGCCTAGCTTGCACATTCCACTCGCTATGAATATGATTGATGATGAGTCAGCTCATAACATGTTAAATGAATCAATGGAATTAGAAGAAGATCGAATAATTGCATGCTTCAACTAACAAATGGAGAAGCGTAGGCAAAAGGTTTGGTATGATTGAAATATCAGAAAGAGAGAATTGGAACCTGGATCATTGGTATTATTGTACATTGACACTAGGTACATTAAACATCCTGGTAAGTTGGGCATGAGATGGATGGGAACATTCCGAATCACATATATTACTAAAGCAGGTGCAGTTAAGTTACAAATGTTAGGGGGAGATCCCTTAAAGGTCATCGTAAATGGAAAGATACTGAAAGAATATTATAGCCGGCAGGGCCCAAAGAGTGACAACTAAGTATGGTTGGTAAGGATGTACATCATAGGTTGAGTAGATAGGTAGTGGAAAGTACATGTGTTATTTCTATTTATGGTTGATGGTGTTAGTTAGTTAAAAAGCTTGTGCAAGTAGTTGAATTTGAAATTTGAATAAAGTAGTTGTAATGGGTTGTCGCATTTATGGAAAGAATCACAATCATGTTAGAAGATGGGGATGCATACAGTTTAGGTAGTGATTATTAGATTGAAAGGAAAAATTGCATATTGAAGAGGAATATTCAAAATATTGCATGGGTCGTGTCGAGTGTTATAACAATAGAAAGGCGTATTGATGAAATTAGGATGTAATAATTTAATCAACGATGTTGTTTAAAATGAGCGAAGCGTAGGGGAAAATTATTTAGTTTTGTTAAAGGGTAGTATAGTAGTGAGTAAGGTGAGCTAGTACAGATCGGAGTTGGAGTTATAGACAGTTGCAAGGTTGTAGAGTGTCCGGTGACAATGTCAACATCTACAATACCCAAAGTGTGGCCCAAAGAAAAAGCAGTTAAGGAAGCCAAGATGTCGGTCATGGAAATGGATACTAGGGTGGACATGAAAGATCCATTTCTTGGTAAAGTACCTTCGATGAAGTTCTTGGATTTTAATTTACACGATGTCGATAATTTTCCAAGCTTGTAGTTTTCGAATTATGATAAAATTATTGATGAACCATATGGCACTGAGAAATTTATTCCTATACAATTGGAAAAGAAACTATTTAAATCATGTATAATGACTTTGTTCTAGAGGTTCCCCATTTTTGGCATGGTCCGAGTATCATGCACTATATACGATTTTTGTTGAGTAGAATGCATGGAGGTTTCTTATGGTTGGATAGACCATATCCGATGGATGTAACAATTCATAATTTTTTTGGTATTCCATGTAAGGGTGAATATCTTGTAGAGGTTATAGCAAAACACAACCTAAATGTTGAATAAATTTATCAGAAATACAATACACATTGAGGAATGAGAGGAGAAGTGGTTTCTGTAATCACTAATCTAGAAGTGTGGTTTGCAACACAATTTTTGGTAGGTAAGATGGTTCAAAAGTGAAGGAAAGATTAATTCCATGTGGGTGTGTTGTTTGCAATTGAACGGTGCACTCAAGATATTAAAATGTGTTAACAATAGAAATATATGTTAAGGTAAGGTATAAGTTTTTAATATTAGTTAAAAGACATTTGAGAGTTTGATAACTATCTCATATTTTGTATAAAGGATAAAAGGATGGGACTATTGTTGGTTCGTTAATGGATGTGACTGATGTTTTAGAATACAATGTGAATGAGGGATAAAGAGTTTTACCAGATGTACTGTTTCATTATTGATGAATGGATAGTTGTCTGTTATGGTGTAATCATGTTTGTGATAGACTGTGCATGACTCCAATATTGTTGATGTTACTATATTGAATATTTGTAAATTATGGAGAATGTATTGTCATGGAATGCTTGTTCAACCTTAGCCTTATGTTAATTCTCATAGGGGTATTGTTTGTTATGGATTTAGAACCTCGGGGTTTGAATTTTATGCCCCAAAAAACATTATGATAATGATGATGGTTGTTAATGTCCACTGAGACCAAATTTGGTCTATTGGACCTTCAGAGAAATGACAATATAGATATTATTTGATTTGTTTTAAAATATTTTTCCTATGCTCAAAAATCTTAAAGAGGAGCATCCCTAGTTCACCATATTTTTGAGGAGTTAGAAGGTTAGAGAGGTTAGGGTTGGAGAAAATATTATGGAACTGAGATCTAATGTGGGTGTAGGCAAGAAATTATAAGAGAAAGTGATTTTCATCTTCAATGCTCATAGACTTGCAAAGATAGCAAATCGTTTAGGCCCACGATGTTTTAGGGGTTGTCCAGTGCCCAGTTTCACTATGAAGCTCATGAGAATTCATTCAAGTATTGGTAATATTTTTTTTTTCTTTGAGTTTATTAAGATAGAAATATAATTTTGGTCCTTAAGATTAAGGTTAATGATATCTTTATAATATCAGGATTTTATTTTAACCTCTAAATCTCCATTGTACCACATTTTAACTTTCAAGGTATAAGTAATGATATTTTTAATGCTATCAATATTTTGCAAAGTGTCATTTTCGTCAATCCCCTAATAATTTAACCAAGTCGTGGCTTCTTTAAACACCCTCGCTGGAGGCATAGGTGCTTTTGGATGGAATTAAGAGCAATTTTAGGAAGCGAGTAATCTCCTATATTGTTTAATTTGTGCTTGTACATTAGATATCTAATCATAGCCATACTTTCAATGGGGGGAGCCCCACTTCTAAGAGGACAGGAGATTACGATAGGACATATTGTTCTTAATTTTGAGATTATAAGTAATAAATTGCTTATGGATTTGCTCAATTCTTCTCCATGATTCATCCCCAAGCTTCATAGCCATATACGATACCTAGAGTGATGAGCATTTTAAAGAGGAGTTTCTTTTTGTCCCATATCGCAAGGGATTTACAGTTGTTTTCAAGACCAAAGTAGACTTTCCACCCTGGATTAATCGTCTTCTTGATAACTTTATTAGATTTAATAATCATGACTTTTGTTTTGTCAACAGTCATACTCATATTAAAGCATAAATCCTTAAGAAAAATCTTAATATATTATAATTATATATATCATATTTTTTTTTATTTTTTACAATAATACAACATATATCTATTTATTTATATTTATTCATAATCAAAATAATTATAAAATAAAAAACTTAATCTTTCACATGATATTAGAAGATTAAAAATATGAAAAGATGTAATTTTTTAACAAAATTACTTTTTAAATTGAATTATTAAAAATAATAATTTTATAAGTATTTTAAAAAATCATTTAAAAAATATTTTATAATTATATTTTACTTAATTTTTTTATTAAATAAAACTAATAATTGATTTTGCAATTTTTAATTTATTCCTCATATTTATCACTTTATGATACCATAAAGATAAGATATCTACGAAAAATTCATACCATAAGAATGCACCTGGATATCCTGAATTTCTGACAGTTATACAATCCTTTGACTGAGCTGTGAAAATATGTGCATATCCTGAATTTCTGACAGTTCTACAATCCTTTGACTGAGCTGTGAAAATATGAAGTAGTACAATTAAAAAGAACAGAAAAAAAGAACAATGAGAAACATTAACTAACACATTGATTTCAATTATATTAGTGAATGCAATAGATTTATCGAACCAACAAAGTAACATATTTTTTTAAGGCAGTACCAACGTTTTGCAATTATTTTATAAAATAAGCTTTTCCAAGTTATTTTTCAAAATTTCTATATAGAAATTAAGAATTTCATTATAAAATGATACAACTGTTATCACAGTAGTTTTGGAAAAGATGGACGTATAGAGTTTTTTTGTTTTCATTTGGTTGAAAATGATATAACTATAAAAATAAGAATTTCATTATACAATGATACAACTGTGATAACCTACCAATATAGATCCATCTTAAATTTGTATGAATCCAATTTCTTGAGGTGTATTTCCTTTTTGAAATTTAAACTCAAGAAATTTGATATCTCTTGATTGATAAATCTGGGTTTAAGTTTTAAGTTTTTATGAACATCGATTTTTTAATTAATTTTCATAATATTTTATTTTATGAGTAACATGGATTTTTTTAAAATACGTTCTATAATTTTTTTATTTTATGAGCTACATGAATTTATTAATGGCCTACATAATATAATTTACTACTTTTTACTCTTTTTCACTGGTGTAACGTTAATGGACAAAAGTTACAACATCTCCCTCATACTCGTGTGTAAGGTTACATGGACAAATGTTACAACATCTCCCCCCTACTGGGCTGTATAGCACCTCATTTCCGTGCAATCACAGTAGCTTTAGAAAAGATGGACCTATAGAGTTTTTTTTGTTTCCATTTGATTGAAAATGATATAACTATGATTCACAATCTAAACTTTATAAAAGATGGAAGTATAGATATTTTTTGTTTTCATTTGGTTGAATAACATTTATATTATATTTTTTATTTTATTTGAATAACAAGTACTATATTTTTTATTCTACTAATAGTTATATATAGATGGATAACAATGTGTTGTCCATTAATTGTAGCGTGGAAGGAATGATTGTTGTCCTCTTTATCTAGATGCAATTCTTGTAAGTGACATGATGATCATGTTAAACCCTTATTATAATGATTATCACTAACATAATATTTAAACTCTACTCTATTAGTATTTCAATAGTAACTTCATCTCTATTAATATTTCAACCGTAACTTCATCTTCAGATTCAAATATGCATGTTATACACATTCAAAAAAAGTGACTGAAACTGCACTGTAATTTGTAACAGGAAGCTGTCAATGGTTCGTTCTGTTATATACATTAGAAAAAAGTGACTGAAACGGCACTGTAAATTGTAACAGGAAGCTGTCAAGATAGATTACTGGGTCGTTCTGTTATATACATTCAAAAAAGTGACTGAAACTGCGCTGCGCAACAGGAAGCTGTCAAGATAGATTCCGGATCACTATCAAGAAAAAACATATATCAGATTCATGATATGCAATATAAGTACGCGGCTGCACGATTGTACAATGTTGTCTGAGTGAAAAAAGGTTGACAGATGATAGATTCGATCTATTCTTCGAGATATTCTTTGCAGTCGACCGAGACCAACCGTATTCGAAGATTTGGCCGACAGAGTAGGGCATTGAAGTTTAATGCAAATAACAGTGTGTGTCTGCCTAGTATGACATAAGAATCCCAAGCAATATATTGCCATCCTATACCTGTAGGCGTTTTTTTTTCTTGGGCTAAAATTAGGGTTCTTTCCATCTTTGAGGAATTGTCTACGTCTCATGGGCGGTGTGAATTCCAAAGCGGCTTGTGGGCTTCGTGGGGACTGATAAGGCATGGCAGGATGGCCATCAACCATGGCATTGTATCAGCTTTTTTAAAGTTTTGATGTGATTTGGAGATTAAGGCAAGGGCCCGGAGTCCCGACCAACCTTGTCATGTTAAAGGTGGTGGGATTCGAATAAAGAGTAAAATGCTCAAACAGAGGTGAGAGGCACAAAATAAGGGAAAGCTTTGCTGTGATGCTTTCATAATGGGACCTGTCGATCTTATTCCTGACAAATCTCTAAAGATCAAGATTGCATGCATGGTACCTTCGAAAATATATATGATCGAGATTGCATGCTATTCTGTCGTCATTATGTGTATTATTTATAATGAAAACATTACCTATATACATTATTATTTAATGATAAAATAAATATCACTCGTTAACCAATATGGTTTTTTAATAATTATTAGGAAATAATTAATATGAAAAAAAGTTTGTATTTAAATAAAACAAATGTTTTGATTAAGAAATAATTTTTTAATTCCATCTATTAAAGTATATAATTATATAGTCAATGTATACTTATAAGATAATTAACATGAAAGATAAGAGGTTTCTTAATATCATTTTATTTGGAGTACTCAAATAGCTTATGATTTAGGAGAGGATGACATTAAAATGTTGATTCTTAGTTAAACCATTAGAGATTAGAGGATGAAACAATTTGCATAATATTGATACAAAAGTTATATTCAAATCTAGATCTAGTGAGAAATTGTGACCCAATGATTTAGAATATTAAAAATATAATTATGTTGTTATTAACTTAAAGAAAAAATATCAACACTTCTAAAATAGGTTTAGTAGTGAAAGTGTGCATAAGATAAATGATTTATAAAGGAGTTATAGGCATTCCACTATAATAGTTTGTCACAACAAATCTTACAAGTTTTTGCAAACTCATACTTATGGAGTGTTTTAATGAGGGTTAAGATTTAATATTACTAGCTTAGCACACAAAAATACTTAAAGAAGATGAGGATGAAATAAAATAAACTAAAACAAAATACCAGGCCATGCACACATTAAGCATAATAAGTATCATGGAAATACCCAACAAGAAGGTGAGGACTATCCTTGCATTTTTCTTCTTATATATAAAATGCAAATACAAATAAATATGAACTCACTATGGGGTTATCATGGCTATTACATGGTCTTATATTTTCTTTGTTTTGCTCAAATATCCCACTCCCTTACTTTGCTCAACTATGGAACAATGAACAATACAACATGATTGAATGCCCTTCCTTTCCTAGTTGCCCAATATTTAATAAGTCATGGAATCCATCTAGGGTTACGGTTAGGGGATTTCCATGCCTCAACTCCCAATTATGATTAGGGTTTTGGACCCTCTATAATCTTATTGAAATTCCACACACGCCTAGCTCAAAATGTGTGAGTAATGTAGTTGAATTGGAATCCACCCAATATCATGGTGGTCAACAACATTGGTCAATTTACATGAGGCATCAATTGCACACATGAACTTTGATTGAGGTGATGTTTTCACCATTGGAAGCTCTCGATATGCACAACAGTGAGAGGCTAAGGACTATTTCCACAAAGTTTTGACCCCCAAAATTCCATTTAACCCCAAATAGGCTCTATAAGTTTCAAGACCCCAAATAACCAATTAAGACCTAACCCTTAAATGAGCCCTAGAAATCAATAGTTTCTATTTTTTCAACTCAGAAAGTACTAAAATAGATGTATATATATATATGTATGTATGTATGTATGTATGTATGTATGTATGTATGTATGCATGCATTCAAGCATGTATGTATGTATGTATGCATGCTAGCATGTATGTATGTATGCTAGCATGTATGTATGTATGTATATATGTGTTGATGTATATGTAACTTCAGAATGTATTTCACCTATGTATATTGTACTCCTATAGAGATGTTATTATTCCTCTATACCGAAGTGTCGTCATTTGTATTGACAAGTGTCGCAAGTGTTGTAACTTGCCAAAGGGTTATTAGACCACCATGTGTGGGGTCGGCCCTAATTAAATTAACCATGGGTTATTAGGCTAAGCTAGACAAGTCGGCCCCACTGGTTTATTGGGTAGGACAGGACAAGTATAAATAGAGATCGGGAGATCTCTATTTGATCACTCATTACTCACTTCTATCTCTCTCAGAAAGTGGTGCACTTGTGTAGAGGAGGATCATTTGCTAGGAGAAGACTATCTCTTGTACTTTGGTTGTACTTTAGTTGTATCATTGCTCTCTCTATCTCTGAGGAAGTTGTGGGGTTTTTCACCTTTATGGTTTTCCCTAGTGAAACTCTATGTGTCTATTGTCTCAAGTGATTGCTTGGTGTGATTGGTATGCATTGTTATACTTGATATGCTGTACATGTTATTCTCTCAGTAAAGATCCTAGAGTATATTGAATTAATGCTCAAAAATTAACATGGTATCAGAGCTAGCCTGAAAGAAGGCATGGTATGGCATTTATGACACTTGTTGCACTTGCGAAGCTAGGGCTTGATATAGAAAAAACCAGTCATCGTAGCACTTTCGCTATAAATCCATTTAGGTGAGGTTTCAGGATCTGAAACTCTTACAGGTTGAAGATAAGATCCCCATGTACCATGTGTCCAAAGAACAATTTCTAATTCGTTGTAATTTGTGTTTTATGATTTGTACAATCTAGGGTTTCTGCCTCTTCCAAATCTGAGTCATAAAAAGGTGACCTAGGAAAAAAGGTCATAACTTGGGCTAGGAATTTCCAAATGAAATTTCGTAAAAAGTGACAGGGAGGGAACGAACTGTACTTTCATAGGACAAAGGTTTAGAGTCCAAAAGTGAATTGGTGACATGTGGCACTTCGTACAAGTTCGCTCTCCTGTTTTATCCCATAAACAGGTCACGTTGCGACACTTGGCATAACTCTCTATCAGAGAATCCAATTGAGTTCATACCTATGGGGTTGGAAAGATGATAGGTCGGGATACCATAGGTAGAAGTTTCAGACCCTGTGGATTCATAATTTAGGATTTACACCAGAAACAATCAGGTGCATATTTTTGTCAAAACGGAATTGGATTTTGAGCACCTTCATTCATGGCTCCGGGAATTAGGGTTTCTGAGAAAGTTGAAATTTTTGTAATCAGAGACCACGGCTGAATGGTACTCATCAAAATCGAAATTTAGAGACCAAGATCAATTTTTTTGGTTGGGCAGAAGGCTGGTCTTGATCAAACCCTAGTTCAGAACTTTGATGGGAAAAGTGAAAAATTAGGGCTTCTGCAAAAGTTGGAATTTTTGAAGTCTGTGACCACAGCTAGAAGCTCCTCAGAAAAATCAAAGTTTAGAGCTTTGGATTGAACCTTTTGGTTGGGAAGAAGGGTGGGATTTACCAAACTTTAGTTTGGGATCCTATCGAGAAGATCCGAAAGTTTCAAAGGCAATTTTGAGGGGTGAAAACTTTGTAGTTTTCAAATTCTGAGTATACCAGCTTGATGAGATCATCAAGCCGCATCTTTCTATCCTTTCAAAAGTTTGAAATTCAAAGTTTGAATTTTTAGGGTTTCTTTGACAAACCCTAGTCCAACTCTAGATCCAATTTCTGCAAATCAAGTGGATTGGGTTAATCCTAGAAGAGAATGGATTGGTCACCCGCATAAGTGAAGAAGTTTCAGTTTTAGAGGGAGATAAGGCTAAGGCCTTACATAAGAAGATTACAAGCAATATCGACGGGTATGACTTATCTAGGTATGTTTTGAGATCTATTCATGATTAAGTTTATGGTATGTTTGTCTTCATTAAGGTTAGTATAATCTTGATTAACTTTATACTTGTCGTATCACCTTAATAAAATTATGAATGCACGATAGAAGATATTCATTGATTAGGGTTTTGACACTTATGATTGTACTAATGCATTGTGGTGTTGATTGTACTAATGAATTGTGGTGTTGTATGAGGTTGATGTTGTCCGCTAACATGAAAGGTACATCAAGAAAGACAAATCATGTTCTAGTTCAAGAACATATGACCATGGTGACATGAAGACAAAGGTTCATCCATTGCCATGGATCATATAGAAGATCTACTTACGAGGTATGTATAAATTGGTTCTATAATGGTTAACTTATGAGATATGTAGGTTACTAGCACAAGTCATTGAAGAGAACAAGAAGACATTATGCGGGTATGTTAGACATAACTAGCTAGCATACTAATCTAGGTATGCTTTTCCTATATCAAGTTAGAATCCTACCTTGTGTTAGGATCTCTTATATAAGTATACATGGCATGATTGATAATGATTATTCATTGAAGTTAGTAATCATGGGTTTAAGCATATTATATTTCTTACTTTGATTGATGATATGACTAACCAGAAAAGTCCTTTGGTCAAATAAGAATATGCATGAGTAAAAGAAGTATTCCCTAAAACCTTGAATACTAATGTTTATAATCTGTGTTTGAAATGATCATGACTATACATGTTTGAGACTATTGTGTTTTTGATAGTATTGATATTATACTAATAAATGTATGATTATGTATGAGATCTCGAGGATATCACAATAATGATACTTGTAAGCATACATAGTGATCGAGGATGGATATAAGTTCAAGGACAGGTAATCCAGGAAGCAAAGATCAAGAGGGAGCACACTCCAGTAGTTTCTGCAAGGATGCAGATATTCAGAGGGAGTTGACCACTTCTCATAATCCACATCAGAATGGAGTTGCAGAAAGGAAGCAAAGGCTGAGAGGGAGTCAACCCAACAAACAAACAAAGATAAGTATTTGAATTATCATTTCTTGCATATTTGATTGTTTAAATAATACTGTTCAATGATGTATATACTGATGTTCCTAGAATTAGGATGTGTATTTTGGCATATTAGAATAATTGCATTAATGAACAGCATACTACTAATATGCATGTAATGGGTAAGTGGCCTATGGCACTGTACAACATTCCATTGCTACTTATCTAGAATGAAACCTCTTTGCTGACATGTTGGGAGTAGTGCAAACTCTTAACAATGTTCTGGTAGAGATTGGAAGGCATCTACAAAGTTACGGGATATGGATAAATGTTGTATTGAAGCATTGGCTAAGATAATTGCATGACTATATGACATATTTATTTATGTGTAAGAATTTGTTCTGAAAACTATGAGATGTTTCTAATCATGCAATTTAATTTGTTTTGTAGGAAAGATCGTGTACCATCACCTACAAAAGAAGGACTACAACATTTGTTCCAGCAACAAAGATATGTATTGAAGATATCGAAGTTCCCAGGATCTAGGATGAAGTAATGGAAGAATTCCATGATCCGTCGATCATGAAGAATGATGTTTGGGATGTGGTCCCAGACAAGAAGGGAAGTCTATCGTATAAGATCAAGCATGCTGCAAGTGGCAGCATAGATACTTTTGCTCCTATAGCCAGATCCACTTCCATCCGATTAGTACTTCCTCTAGCTGCAGTGATGAAGTGGAAGATACACCAGATGGAAGTCAAGACAACTTTCTTGAATGGTGTAGTCGAGGAGGAAGTGTATGTGGAGCAGCCACTTGGTTTTGAGACACATGACAGGGAGTCATATGTGTGCAGACTGAAGAAATCCTTGTATGGATTGAAGCAAGCTCCTAGGACTTGGTATGGCAGGATAGACATCTTTCTATCCAGTTTGGGCTTTACTAAGAGTAAAGCAGATTCCAACCCTTACTACAAGGTTGAGGAAGGAACTCCTGTGATACTACTCTTGTATGTGGATGACTTGTTTGTAACATGAGAGGATGGATTGATTGCCGATACCAAGAGGAATCTTACTGCCGAGTTTGAGATGAAGGACTTGGGTATGATGCACTACTTTCTAGGCATGGAGGTGTGGCAGAGTGCAGATGGAATCTTCCTTGGACAAGGGAAGTATGCAGTAGAGATCCTGAAGAGGTTAGGGATGATGGACTGTAAGGCCATGGCCACACCTATGGCATTGAACCTTAAGCTTCTGTGTGATGCTTCATCTGATCCGGTTGATGTCACGATGTATTGTTAGATGATTGGGTCCTTGATGTACTTGATGAATACGAGACTAGATATTTGCTTTGTAGTGAACACATTGAGCCAGTTCCTGACGGATCCCAGAGGTGTTCACTTGGTTGCTGTAAAGCATATTCTGAGGTACCTGAAGGGTACAATTGATTATGGGCTCAAGTATGATGTGAATCAAAAGTTAAACCTATAGGGTTATGTTGATTCAGAATGGGAAGGCAGTGCTGCAGATAGGAAGAGCACATCTGGGTGCTGCTTCAGTATGGGATCAGGTGTGATCTCTTGGTTTAGCAGGAAGCAGTTCTGCGTAGCACTGAGTATAGCTGAGGTTGAGTATGTTGCAGCTTGTTTGGCTAGTTGTGAGGCAGTATGGCTCCGAAAGCTACTGTCTGAGTTATTTGATCTCCCACTGGAGGCTACTGGTATCTTTTGTGACAACCAGAGTTGTGTAAAGCTGTATGAGAACTCGGTGTTCCACAACAGGTCGAAGCACATAGAGATCAAATATCACTATATCAGGGATATGGTGAAGAGAGGAGCAGTGAAGCTCCTGTATGTTGCGATGAATGAGCAGGTTGTAGATGTGCTGACGAAGCCACTAGCCAGAGTGAAGTTCGAGTACTTCAGAGAGAGGCTTGGTGTTCTTTAGATTGATGACACTTCAAGGAAGAAGTGATGGACACATTTGCAGGAGCCAGTCCCAGCATGGTGAGAGGAGGATCCTTCTATGGCTGCGGATGTAAGCGCTGGATGATGAGCATCAGGACGATGCTCCGGTTACTGCTCTGTATATGCATAATGTTGGATGCTTGTTATGATCAATTGGATCATGTATATCTATATGCATCATGTTCGATGCTTGGACCATGTATCTGTATATGTATCAGGTGGATACATTGTATGATAAGGTAGATCATGTATGTTGATATATATCAAGTGGATACATTATAGGATCAGATGGATCATGTATCTGTGTATGTATCAGGTGGATCATGTATGATGATATGTATCAGGTAGATACTTGGTATGCATCAGGTGGATGCATTATATGATTAGGTTGATCATAGATGATGAGCTTTAGGATGTTGCTCTAGATGACATGCATCAGGACGATGTAGTGATGATGATCAGGTTGATCATGTGATGATGTACATCAGGATGATGTATGGTGAGTATCAGGTTGATAGTCTATGGCCGTGGTCAGGTTGTGCCGATGAGCATATAAGTAGACCTGGGAGATCCAACAGGTAGAGTTGTGTGCTCGTAACATCCTAGGATGTTCTTTCAAGGCATTGCTCTGGGAGGACATATAAGTAGACCTGGGAGATCCAATAGGTAGAGATGTGTGCTCGTAATAGCCTGGGATGCTCTTTCAAGGCATTGTCATATGGCATGTAAGTAGACCTGGGAGATCCGATAGGTTGGGCTATGTTCCCGTAATAAGTCCTGGGACTCTCTTTCGAGGCATTGCCATGACCACATGTAAGGAGACCTGGGAGATCTAATAGGTTAGGCTGTGTGCTCGTAATAAGTCTTGGGATTCTCTTTCGAGGCATTGTGGTGAGGGGTCACATGTAATACGTCCTGGAGATTTGGACAAGTTGTGCTAGTCATGTAAAAGGCCTCGGATCCTCTTTAGGGTTCTTGCTAGTCAAGACACTCTTTTAAGGTTTTGCGATAGTCACACGTAAGTGGACCCAGGAGATCTTTCCAGTCATGCTTCGGCACATAAATGGTCCTAGGATACTCTTTTGAGGCATTGTGACACACATAATAAGTCCTGAGGATTCCACAGTATGGCCAGTGATGATGAAGACCTGCAGGTGGTGGGCCTACATCCAATATGAAAAAGGACTGGCTCTGTAGAACTTCCTATGACGAGTAGATCGGAGATTGATTGAGATAGCAGCAGTAGTGACAATGACGATGATTAGTTGATGATGATCCAGAGAAGAAGACTTGTACTAGGAGATCTGTGTCAAGAAATACCTTCCTAGTTAAGAGGGAGTGTTGATGTATATGTAACTTCGGAATGTATTTCACCTATGTATTCCATCTATGTATATTGTACTCCTATAGATATGTTATTATTCCTCTATACGGAAGTGTCGTCATTTGTATTGACAAGTGTCACAAGTGTTGTAACTTGCCGATGGGTTATTAGACCACCATGTGTGGGGTCAGCCTCGATTAAGTTAACCATGGGCTATTAGGCTAATCTAGACAAGTCAGCCCCACTGGTTTATTGGGCAGGACAAGACAAGTATAAATAGAGATCGAGAGATCTCTATTTGATCACTCATTACTCACTTCTATCTCTCTCAGAAAGTGGTGCACTTGTGTGGAGGAGGATCGTCTGCTAGGACAAGACTATCTCTTGTACTTTGGTTGTATCATTGCTCTCTCTATCTCTGAGGAAGTTGTGGGGTTTTTCACCTTTATGGTTTTCCCCAATGAAACTCTGTGTGTCTATTGTCTCAAGTGATTGCTTGGTGTGATTGATATGCATTGTTATACTTGATATGATATACATGTTATTCTCTCAGTAAAGATCCCAGAGTATATTGAATTAATGCTAAAAAATTAACAATATGTATGTATAGAATGATCCATTTAGATCACACCTTGATATTTCAGGATGATTTGGTTCCCAAAATTTTTTACTAAAGATCACGAGGAATTTTTATCTCTCTCTTCTCCCTAGAGTAGCATTTGGCCTTTCCTAGAAGTTGTTCTTTCAACCCAGCCTATCCAAGTTCATGCTTCTCCCATCTAGTTTTTTTTTTACTTTTGAAAAACTATATCCTCTACTAACTCTAACTATCCTTTCGGTGAAATTATTTTCTGGTCGGTAATATATCCCCATCATTTTCCTAATGTAGCATGAAAGGCTTATATAGTTTCATCACTACTAAGTAAATGCACATATTATGGATACATACTATGTTTGTAGGAATTATCACTGTTGGATCCTTCATTTTTTGAGAGGACTAGAAAAGGTGGAAGAGGAAAGGACCAAAGAAGGAAGTGCATGGTAAAGGAGAGAGATTTGTTTAAAAGAGGCTAACATATGCAACCGTTTTGCAATCACCCCCGCAAGTATAAAATGAAGTAGAAGGTAAGTTGAAGAGAGACATACTAGAAGAGAGACGAAGAAGAAGCGAGAGTAATGAATGATCGTAGAGAAGCAAAGCAACATAAGACAAATATAAACAGAGTTGCAACATAAGATGATATATTTGGGTTTTTGGTTTTGATTCTTTCTTATCTATTTTGCATATGTTGTGGAGGGTAAATCTGCATTGATTTAAGGCCATAGAGACATGATGTAATAAGTTTACCTGTTATAATGAAAATGGATTTTTGGGTCCCTTACTCTTTTGTGTTGAATCTGTATGTCTATCATGAGTTTATTCTTTGTTTTTTATGGGTAATGTGCATGTTAATGTTGTCATGTTCAAAGAAAGCTAATGCTACGATAAGTAATGATGTAATATCTTAAGATGGATGTTGTTGTGATATGATTGATAAGAACTTTCACAACCATGTCCTTATAGTTAACCAATCCTTATCACATATAGGCCTTGGTTGTGCTTTGGGTGAGACCTTCCCCTTTAGGGGATTGAAAATGCCACCACACTAAACTACAACGGTACTATTTTTGTCCCATGCACATGAACCTGGTCTCAATTTTGTGTCGACAAATGGTTTCATTGTCGGGACCTGGTTTTTAACAAGACATTGTTAATTGTATGGATACCTACGTGATGATAAATTATATTCATCTATTGTGGGATAAGAAGCTTCACAATTTCGCGATATAGGAAGACGAATTACGAGGGTGGGAATTATCCAAGTTTGGACAATATCTATTCTATAGAGGACTGCCACTAGTTCAATACAAAATGCTATGGATCAAACTTCCTTAACCATAACATAATGGTTACACAGACTTTCAGAAGCACCTAAATATCGCAATCCAAAAAGAAGGACTATCCAATGGATGCGAAAATATATGATTAGATTGAATCACTTAGATTTTCCTCTTACTAGAGCTATTGATTTTTGGGTATAAAACACACTAACTAGTTATATTCTTGAATTTGGAGCTGAAAATAACCAATCAACATCTAAATCCGAGGATGAACTTAGAAGAGGAGCTAGGGGAAGATTGTTGAAAGAAGTTATGTTGTGGATTAAGACTTGGATGGTTGAATTTTACTTTTTTCCTTTAGACTGGGTTAGAATGGAGGAGTGAACCCATCGCACCTATGGAGAAAGTCAGGGTGATGCTACTACGTCGTTGTAGAATATAGAACTACTATCAATGGATGGGGTTGAAAGTAAAGAAGCCAGTTCTAAAAGAGTAGAAAGAAGGGAGGAAGTTTGTGAACAATGGTGGAAAGAGAAAATGAGAAATGCACAAACATAATTGTGTAATTAGAAAAAGAAATAATGAACCGGGAAAATAGTGAAGAGAGTCAAGAAGAGCTATGTTAGATGAAGCAAAGAGAGAAACTAACTAGTGCAAGGCTAATGGAAAGTAGGATAGAAGTGTCAGATAACCTAGTAAGAGCAAGTTGGGGAGAAGGCCTAAGTGGATAGAAGGACTATGGAACTCATTCACCAAGTAGTGGAATAATAGATCAGTCACAAGAATAAACCCTGGAAACAACTGCAGAACATTAATAACTATTAGGTCTTGTGGAAAATGGAAGTACTATTCCATATTTTGAACCCCCAATTGTTGCGGAAGTAGACACCGAAAACAATGAAAATAGTAATCCTTCAATTGACCCCCAGGCGAACTTGCAAAATTTGGTAAGAAAATATCAAAATTTTGTTTTACAAGTACCTTGGCATAGTCACATGAATAGTAGTACCAATACCTTGAAAAGTAGTTCATTATCAAGAGGAAGTAGTAATAGTTCTCACTAGATTAGTAGCAAAATTGTAGCACAACTAGGACAGCAAGGGTTTGTATTGATAGGAACACTATCCATGACAATGGAAAGAGTACTAGCAGGACCTCCCATGAAAATTTCATAATTTTGGTGGAAAGGAGGAGAAGATGATGCATCACTATACTGCTTCCTATGTGAAGTGATATGGAATGCTAGTGCAACCCAACAACGACCAAATTGGTTGATTTTTATACTACCTTAATAGGAAGGGCCTTACAATGGTACATTAAGCTACTTGAAATGAAAAGACTTCCATCTCCCATGTTAACACAGATAGAATCTATTCCTGGATGAATTTTCACAACTCAAGTGTGAGCAGCAATGTGTTGCAGAATTAAAAGAAATATGGCAAGTGCATGAAGAATTTTCCTAGGAATATGCATGCCACTTTAGGGATGTGGTAACGAAACTAACATTTATGGTCCATGAATCCCACCATAAGGAGTGTCTTATTCAAGGTTTACTACCATTAGCAAAGATACCTTTATCATAACAGGTGATAGATTCTCCCATCACTGCATTAGAACATGCGATGAAGATTGAGGCCATCGCTAACTATATAAACACCACTAGGGTATGAGGTTCACCATCTTCAGGAGAACTAGCACAAGTGAATAATAAAAATGAGTAAATAATTGAAAGACTTAAGGACCTAAACATACCAAAATCAACATGACTAAAGGTATGGTGTACTGGATGCATGCCGGAAGGACACCGTGCTTCAAAATGTCCCAATACGAGAGGTGGAAAAATATCGTTGGTGGACCATTTAACAGAGGACCGTTTAATTTAGGTCCAAGCACGATAGTTGCATAGGTTTCCATGGAAAACCCATTCCACTATGCAATATGAACAACATATCTAGAACCATCAAGTGCTTTTCCTAACGAATATTGTGAAATTTACAAAGAATTTGGTCATCTGCGGTGGCTCTACCCAATTTTATAAAAATACTCTTCAATTCCAAACACAATATACTCTAAATTCTATGGCTTGATTATACTTAGCATTCAGAAGTGTTGAGCCCTAGATTATTTAATAGAGAGGCAAGATCGTTCTATATATCGGGTAGCAGATCAACCCCTAGGAATAGAGGGAGGATGAGGAAGAGGATTTGGATCCAAATGAGGAGGTGATTGCACATGACCCATCCACTTTTACAACTGAATTGGAATTGGACATCTTTCCCACAAATTTCCTTTGCTCAAGAGACCCTGGTGTACATACTACCACACAAACACCCACACTATGGAGGAATGTCTTGATTTTATCACAAAATGGGAAGATTGCGCAAGGAGACCAGTCAAATTTATAAATTGTGAAACATGAGAAGACCAAAGTGCAACTGTATTTGTTGTCACTCAAGTGGGTGCAAGAGATGGGTCAGATCAATGACAACCAAATTCCCTAGTGATCAAGAAGGAAACACCAAGGAAGACTAGGTATATTCCAGTCCAGCAGAAAGAAATCTACCGAGAGGCCACTGGCATGTTTGGTTGAATACCAACCCCACCAACCCGAGATGAAGCAAGGCCTTCTCACCAATACCAAAATAATACACAAGAATTGATGAAGGAGAATTAGGTAATAAAAATGCAAAGGACTCTATTGCATTATAGTTTGACTTACTAAAAGATATTTTGGAGGATAAAAACACCAGTCAAAAGTTTCACATAGCACTTGTTAGTTTTTCATCATTTAATTCAATAGATCTAGGATCTTAATTGAAATAACAACATGTACAGCATATCAAACATAAGAGACAAGAGACAATAGACACAAAACATTTCACCGGGGAAAACCAAGAAGGTGAAAAACCCCGCAACTTCCTCAAAGATAAAATAAGCATCAATACAGGGATCACCATAATCAAACCCAAGAGATAGACATCTTCAACAGCATGTTCCTCCTCCACTTGTGCACACTCTTCTCTTCTCTCACTAATGCGAAGTGAGTGAATGAGACAATGTGTAAAATGAGAGAGACACACTCTCTATTTATACACTAACTTTCACTTGACCTTTACTCAACTAGGTCATCCCCAAGTTAACAACTTAACATAAACTAACTATGGGACAACCCCACTAGGGTGGTCTAGTAACCCTTTGACCCACACAACTCATATAGGGCCGACCCCAGCAAGGTGGTCTAATAACCCATCAAATATAAGTTGCGACACTTACAATAATACTTACGACACTTGTAAATACAAATGACGACACTTAGAATCGGAGCAATAAGACATCTCCATTGGGGATACAATAAAGTACAAATACAATATACAAGTGAATATCTTCCGAAGTTACAAGTACATCAACACTCCTTCTTAACTAGGAAGGTATTTTCTTGACACAAGTCATCAATACATATACGCACTAGTCTTCAATTCTGGAGCTGGATCATAATCATTGGATCATGGAGCATCATCATCATCACCGTTGTTGTACTCATCATCTTGATCACTGGTGTTATCCATCAATTCTTATCATCATAGGAATTTCTACAGAGCTAGCCCTTTTTCATGTTGGATGTATTCCTAGCCTCCATGTAGGCCTTCATCATCTCTACAAGCAAGGCATCAAGTAGGTACACCTCAAGACTGATTACACTGCCTCTGCAAAACCTGCAAGATCTCCTAGGACTGATCATATGACACCGCAAAACTTGCAAGAGCATCTCAAGACTGATTACATGCCTCTGCAAAACCTGTGTACCCTACTGTCACATCATCATCTTCAGTTCACCTCATAGTCCACGGAGCACAACCCAGATGCACATTACACAACACTTACACTCACCGACATGGGAAGACACACTTCAACCATCCGTGAAAGGCTTAGCACTTATATCTACGCCATGGGAAGACACACTTCAACCATGTGAGAATGGCATCACACTTATATCCATAGCCATGGGAAGACACACTTCAACCATGGTAGGAATGGACCAACACTTATATTGCAGCCATGGGAAGACACAATTCAACCATGCTCGAATGGCACAATAGTTATATCACAGCCATGGGAAGACACACTTCAACCATGCTCGAATGGAATAGCACTTATATCGCAACCATGGGAAGACACACTTCAACCATGCTCGAATGGCACATCTCTTACATCAATGACCATGGGAAGACACACTTCAACCATGTCGGAATGGCCCTAGCCCTTATATCTATACCATGGGAGGACACACCTACCACCATGTGAGAATGGCTCATGTGCATCTGTGTCTCCGGACTCATCACTTCCCCTTGGAAGGAATCTCGATTTGAAGTACACCAAGCTTCTCTCTGAAGTACTCAAACTTCACTTTGGCCAGTGTCTTGGTCAAGACATCAGCTATCTGCTTGTCCATCGCAACATACAGGAGCTTCACTGCTCCTCTCTGTACCATATCCATGATACAATGATACTTGATCTCGATGTGCTTAGACCTATCATGGAACACCAAGTTCTATGAAAACTTCACACAACTCTGGTTGTCACAATAGATATAGATAGCATCCAATGGGAGATCAAATAACTCAGATAGTAGCTTCCTAAGTCATACTGCCTCACAACTAGCCGAACAAGCTGCGCATACTCTACTTCGGCTATACTCAGTGCTACACAGGACTGCTTCCTGCTAAACCAAGAGATCATACCTGATCCCATACTGAAGCAGCACCCATAAGTGCTCTTCCTATTTGCAGCACTGCTTGCACAATCTAAATCAACATAACCCTCCAGGTTAAACTTTTGATTCACATCATACTTGAGCCCATAATCAACTGTACCCTTCAGGTACCTCAGAATATGCTTTAAAACAACTAGGTGAACACCTTTGGGATCCATCAAGAACTGGCTCAATGTGTTCACCACAAAGCAAATATATGGTCTCGTGTTTGTCAGGTACATCAAGGACCCAATCATATGATGATACACCATTACATCAACCATCTCAGATGAAGCATCACAGAGAAGCTTCAAGTTCGATGCCATAGGTGTGGCCATGGCCTTGCAGTCCATCATCTCGAACCACTTCAGGATATCTACTACATACTTCCCTTGTCCAAGGAAGATTCCATCTGCACTCTGCCACACCTCAATGGCTAGAAAGTAATTCAACATACCCAAGTCCTTCATCTCAAACTCGGAAGCAAGCCTCCTCTTCGTATCGGCAATCAACCTATCTTCACCTATAACAGACAGGTCATCCACATACAGTAGTAGTATAACTAGATTTCCTTCCTCAACCTTGTAGTAAAGGTTGGAATCTACTTTACTCTTAGTAAAGCCCAAACTAGATAGAAAACTGTCTATCCTAGCATACAAAGTCCTAGGGGCTTGCTTCAAGCCATACAAGGCTTTCTTCAACCTGCACACATATGACTCCCTAGCATGTGTCTCAAAACCAAGTGGCTGCTCCACATACACTTCCTCTTCAACTACACCATTCAAGAAAGTTGTCTTGACATCCATCTGGTGTATCTTCCACTTCATCACTCGCCTTGTATTTCTCTATGCTACCATTTGCAGCATGCTTGATCTTATAGATCTACTTGGAAGGCACAACAGACTTCCCTTCTGGTTTCAGGACTACATCCCAGACATCATTCTTCATGATCGACTGGTACTCCTCGATCATGGCATCCTTTCATTACTTCATCCTGGATCATGGGAAATTCAGATTCTTCAATATATTTAATAGATAGTTTTCTTAAACTTCGTTGTTGGAACAAATGTTGTAGTCCTTCTTATATAGGTGATGGTACACGGTCTTTCCTAAAAGACAAGTTCAATTGCATGGTTAGAAACTTCTCATAGTTTTCAGAACAAAATCTTACACATAAAAATATGTCATACATTCATGCAATTATCTTAGCCAATGCTTCAATAAAACATTTATCCATATCCCGTAACTTTCTAGATGCCTTCCATCTCTACCAGAACATTGTTAAGAGTGTGCACAACTCCCAACATGTCAGCAAAGAGGCTTCATTCTAGATAAGTAGCAATGGAGTGTTGTACAGTACCATAGGCCACTTACCCATTACTATATTAGTAGTATCTTGTTCATTAATGCATCTTTTCTAAAATGCATAATATACATCCTAAATATAGGAACATAAGTACAATATCATTTAAGTAATAATAAATGACAATTCAAATACTTATCTTTGTTTGCTTGTTGGGTGGACTCCCTCTCAATCTTTGCTTCCTTGCATGAGCTACTGTAGTGTGCTCCCTCTTGATCTGGATTACCTATCCTTGAACTTATATCCATCCTGAACCACTATGCTTGCTTAAGTGTGCATTAGTGTCATCATTGTGTTATCCTCAAGATCTCATACATAACCATACATATGTTAGTATAATCTCAATACTATAAAAACATTATGATCCTAAATAATCTTATGTATGGTCATGATCATTTCACACACAGGTAATACGCATTAGTATTCAAGGTTCTAGGGAAGACTTCTTTTACTCATGCATATTCTTATTTGACCATAGGACTCTTCTGGTTAGTCATATCATCAATCAAAGTAAGAAACATAATATGCATAAACCATTGATTACTTCTAACTTCATGAATAATCATTATCATTCATACAAAAGTATAAGATCCTAACATAAGGTAGGATTCTAACTTGATATAGGAAAAACATACCTAGATTATCATGTTAGCTAGTTATGTCTAACATACACGCATAAAGTCTTCTTGTTCTCTTCAATGACTTATGCTTAATAACTTGCATAACTCATAGGTTAAGCATTGTAGAACCAAATTATACATACCTCGTAAGTAGAGCTTCTATGTGATCCATGAGTCTTTGTCTTCATGTCACCATGGTTATATGCTCTTGATCTAGAACTTGATTTGTACCTTTCATGTTAGCGGACAACATCAACCTCATACAACACCAGAGTGCATTAGTACAATCATAAGTGTCATAACCCTAATCAATGAATGTCTTCTCACATGTGTTCATAATTTTACTAGGGTGATGAGACAATTCTAAAAATTAATCAAGATTGTACTAACCTTAATAATATGAAGACAAAACATATCATAAACTCAATCATGCACAAATTTCAAAACATAAATGTATCTCTTCAAGTCATACCTGTCAGGATTGCTTGTAGCCTTCTCATGTAAAGCCTTAGCCTCATCTCCCTCTGGAACTAGAATTTCTTCACTTATGTAGGTGTCCAATTCATTCTTTTCTAGGATTAATCCAATCCACTTTGATTTGCTAAAACTGGATCTGGAGCTAGATTAGGGTTTGTTAGAGAAACCCTAAAAATTCAAACTTATGAATGGATGGAAAGATGTGGCTTGCTGAGCTGATCAAGCTGGTATACTTCAATTTTGAAAACTGTAAAATTTGACCCCTCAAAATTGCCTTTGAAACTTCCATATTCACTCGAGAGGACCCTGAACTAGGGTTTGATAAAGCCCACCCTTCTACCCAGCCAAAAGGTTCGATCCAAAGCTCTAAACTTCGATTTTCCTAAGGAACTTCCAGCTGTGGTCACAGACTTAAAAAATTCCAACTTTTGCAGAAGCCCTAATTTTCCACCTTCCCAATCAAAATCCAGAGCTAGGGTTTGATCAAGCCCGACCTTCTTCCCAACCAAAATATTCGATCTTGGTCTCTAAATTTTGATTTTGATGAGGAGCATTCAGCCGTGGACTTTGATTCCAAAAATTCCAACTTTCTCTGAAGCCCTACATTCCAGCAGTAGTGAGAAGACAAGAATGAAGGTGCTCATAATCCAATTATGTTTTGACAGAAATATGCACCTTATTGTTTCTAGTGCATCTCTGAAATTACGAATCCACAGGGTCTAAAACTTCGGCCTATGGTAACCTGACCTGTCTTCTTTCCAACCCCACAGGTCTGACCTCAATTGGATTCTCTGAGAGAGAGTTATTGTAAAATCTATGTCACAGTAGGATCTAGCTACCATGGATTCCTCACAGTTGAAAGATTAAATTCATTAAGAAAGAGACAAGTGCAAAACTATTTTAGAATGAACAAATGATCAAAACTCAGCACACATGATCAAAATTCCAGAAATGCACAAATGATCAAATATGATATATTATTAACTGTCCAATATTACAATGAGCTTGGATCATCCTTATATAGAAATAGTAAGGAAAAATATCCACATGGAGTGTCCACACTTAGCTAGCTTAGATTTAGCCCAATCCCCCCTAGGTTAACCAAAATGGTTTCCAAAATAACCCAAATAGGTTCAAAATATGCATGTGAACACTGAGTAAGCATGGGAAGTCATAATGAGGTTCACACATGTGAGGATAAGGTCGGGTGGAAGTTGGTTAGGCTTAAGCATGCCAAAAATGGCCTAGGGAGTGGGAATTGTCCACATACAGTGCATGAGCGCCCTTGGTCAATGCATTTCCTTAAAACAGGGAAATAGGGCACATTAGGCATGTTGAGGCAATAAATGCTTGGATAAGCATGCCTAACAGCTAGTTTAACCACCTCTTGGCCCATACTTTGGCTCATACTCTGTGAACTTGTTCACACTTATCCAGATAAGTCCAAACCACTTCATAATAACTAGTTTCACACCTAGGGATGTATTATTAACCAGTTTAGCACCTAATAACCATTAATTAATTAATGATTAAGGTACTAAGGTATAATATTGCTCTAACACCCCCCCATAAGCTAGACTTAGTGGAATATAAAAAATAAGGCCTTGGCAACTAAGGCTCAAGTCACCTTTTACAACAGAAATTTATTTGTCCATGTAAAACGAGGAAAGAGGCAAAACCACATAGGGAAAATCCTCCCTCAAGAATGGAGATGAAGCACACCAAAATTAAACTTCTCCAAAACTCAAGTAGGTGTGAACTTGATCATATGTCTGGAGGAACCTTCTTCTTTGGAAGAAGAGATTGTTGCTCAACTAGATCGGAAACATGAACAACTACATGATGGAGAATGTAGCCATGTAGAGCAACTTCAATAAACTGATGTGAGAGCATATGTGGCTTCTCATTAGACTTGAACTTTATAATGAAATCAGATCCAAATGAGTCTTGATATTCTTGTGCCAAAAACTTTGAACCAAAAGTGGAGAAATCATCATCAAGCAAAACTGAAATTTCTTGAAACTTTGAACCAAACACTCTTATGGTAGCTCCAAGAATAATGAAAAATAGTTCCAAATGATCTTTGGACTTGAAATCTGAAATAAAATCAGATCCAAAACAAGTATGATCAGGTCCAAGTGAGAGGAACAAAGGTTCAATGCATGCCAAGACAATGTCAATGTCTCATTCTTCAATAAAATTGCGAGAAAATGTGCTAGTCACCATAGAGGAATAGGTAGAAGGCTTTAGATCAGAATTGGTCAGTGAATTTGCAGACATATCACACTTTGATGTAGCCTTCAAATAATCCAAAATATCAGAAAATTTTGCACCATCATCTAGTGAAGGATTCAAAGGATCTTCAACAACTAGCTTATCATCCTCAAAATCAGCATTTCAAGAATTATTGGAGAACAATGACTGTAGATATATCTCTTCTTCAACAATGGTTTCTCCATTTGTTGTATATTCATCATTTGTAGCAACATCTTGTGCAATAGATAATGTCTCTTCACATTCTACTTCATAACCTGCAGAGGAATAATTTGAATCAAAGAGATCTGTAACAATAGGAACATGGGTTGAAGATTTTTCCATTCGATCTTCATGCACAGCTTCATCAAAGAGAGGAGCTGCCGAATCAGTAGGAGGAAGAACACATGTAGAGGTGTTCATAGGATCACTCAATGCACCATTCTTCTGCTTATCAAGATCCTTGTCCAAGTTGGACCATCGCTCAAATGGATAGTCTGCATAACCGATCAAGTAGTGCATGCATGGAGACATGGCTACACATAGCTATGAATGCTCTGTCACAATCATTTGGCCAATCATTTTTCTCTTCATAAGACTCTGGTTCATTCTCAGCACCAATGGACAAATCATAGAGACCTTGTCTCTTGAGACATGCACACATTTCAGGCTTCCATTCTGCATAACCGAATGGAGTAAGAAGAGGAACTTTCGAATCCATGTAGAAGCTTTTGTACCTGCAATAACAAGCTCTCAATCACTCAGGAGGGATCTACACTAACAATAGCTCCAAGAGCTCTGATACCATGTAAAATCTATGTCACAATAGGATCTAGCTACCATGGATTCCTCACAGCAGAAAGATTAAATTCATTAAGCAAGAGGCAAGTGCAAAACTATTTCGGAATGAACAAATGATCAAAACTCAGCACACATGATCAAAATTCCAGAAATGCACAAATGATCAAATATGAGATATTATTAACTGTCCAATATTACAATGAGCTTGGATCATCCTTATATAGAAATAGTAAGGAAAAATATTCACTTGGAGTGTCCACACTTATCTAGCTTATATTTATCCCAATCCCCCCTAGGTTAACCAAAATAGTTTCCAAAATAACCCAAATAGGTTCAAAATATGCATGTGAACACTGAGTAAGCACGGGAAGTCATAATGAGGTTCACACATGTGAGAATAAGGTTGGGTGGAAGTTGGTTAGGCTTAAGCATGCCAAAAATGGCCTAGGGAGTGGGAATTGTCCACATACAGTGCATGAGTGCCCTTGGTCAATGAATTTCCTTAAAACAGGGAAAGAGGGTGCGTTAGGCATGCTGAGGCAATAAATGCTTGGATAAGCATGCCTAACAGCTAGGTTGACCACCTCTTGGCCCATACTTTGGCTCATACATTGTGAACTTGTTCACACTTATCCAGATAAGTCCAAACCACTTCATAATAACCAGTTTCACACCTAGGGATGTATTATTAACTAGTTTAGCACCTAATAACCATTAATTAATTAATGATTATGGTACTAAGGTATAATATTTCTCTAATAGTTATGCCAAGTGTCACAACGTGACCTGTTTATGGGATAAAACAAGAGAGCGAACTTGTACGGAATTCCACGTGTCACTGGTTCAATTTCGGCCTTTGAAAAACTTACCTGAGAAACTGCAGTCCATGATCTTACTGTCACTTCTTACAGAATTTCATTTGGAGCTTCCTAGCCCAATTTGTGACATTTTTTTCCTAGGTCACCTATTTATGACCGAGATCTGGAAGAGTTAGAAACCCTAGATTGTACTGATCATAAAACACAAAGTACAATGAATTAGATGCTTTTCTTCGGATACAAGGTACATGGGGATGTTACCTTAGAATTGTAAAAGTTTCAGATCCTGAACCTTCTCCAAAATGGATTTATAGCGAAAGTGCTACGATGACTGGCTTTTTCTATATCAAGCCCTAGCTTCTAATTTGTCACAAGTGCAACAAGTCTCATAAATGCCATAGCATGCCTTCCTTCAGGCTAGCTATGATACCATGTTATTTTTTCATCATGTAATTCAATAGATCTAGGATCTTAACTGAAAGAACAACATGTACATCATATCAAGCATAAGAGATAAGAGACAAGAGACACAAAACATTTCACCAGGGAAAACCAAGAAGATGAAAAACCCCGCAACTTCCTCAGAGATAGAATAAGCATCAATACAAGGATCACCATGATCAAACCTAAGAGATAAACATCTTAAAAAACATGCTCCTCCTCCACTTGTGCACACCATTCTCTTCTCTCACTAATGTGAAGTGAGTGAATGAGACAATGTGTAAAATGAGAGAGACACACTCTCTATTTATACACTAACTTTCACTTGACCTTTACTCAACTAGGTCGGCCCCAACTTAACAACTTAACATAAAATAACTCTGGGCCGACCCCACTAGGGTAGTCTAATAATCCTTTGACCCACACAACTCATACAGGGCCAACCCCAGCAAGGTGGTCTAATAACCCATCAAATATAAGTTGCGACACTTACAATAATACTTACGACACTTCCAATCGGAGGAATAATACATCTCCGTTGGGGATACAATTAAGCACAAATACAATATACAAGTGAATATCTTCCGAAGTTACAAGTACATCAACAACACTTTGCAATCTAGATAATGTTGTAGAAATTGATGGTGAAATTTGTGTCCCACTACTAAAAAAACTTTCAATTGGTTTGTTAGGGATGAAGGGAAATTATTAGTATAGAGTTATTCCTCAAAGCAGAAGTAAATGGCTATGATATTAAGAATGCGATTCTCAAATTAGGTTATAATTTAAACATCCTTCCAATGATTTAATAGGAAGAAGTGTGCTCTCCAACTCTTTTCTAATCTCCCATTCAGTTGCAAGTGGAAAATTATTACCGCAATTTCGCCATTGTCTAGCTAGAGAATATTGAAGTTGAACCGGGAGGCATCAAACTTCAATACATATTTTGAAGTCATAGAGATCATGGGAAGAACAAATCCATGCGCCCAACATTCTTAGGAATCGAATGGGCCTATGAAAAATATGGGATAATTGATTTGAAAAATAGAATGATGACCTTTCAGGATAATGGCATGAAAGAAACACAACCTCTAGATCTACACCAAGGCCCATGCTACACATATCTAATCCAAGAAAATATGGAATGAGATGCCTTGCACAACATATACTCCCTAACAACAGGAAAAAAGGAAGATTATGTAAACCTACTAGGACAGGGCTCTGTAAGATCGAGGAGGATTCAATCCTTTGATAGCGACTATGAGGAGACTTGGGATAACTAGAAGAATGGGAAATAATATTTCTCATCCAGACACTATGCAATGGTGAAATTACTCTGTTGGATTGGAGTAGAAGCATAATATTCACCAAGATATGATGGAATCAATGAACAAGACCAATTCCTTAGGAAAATGGACTCAGCCATGGAGGAATACCATATGGATGTCGTATATATAGTGCTAAGAGGGACTCCTGCAAGATGGTGGGTGACACACAAAGATTATATACCTAATTGGGACACAACTCAATTAGCATTGATGATTAGGTTCAAGACATTCATGCATGTTAATATGGTTGAAAAAGTATACATGGGAGAGACCAATCCCTATGAGCACATTGACTCGTGTGAGCACTATTGGGAATCAGATGGGCTATAGCTAGAGTTTTAGGTTCATCAATATTTTCATGAGATTGGCCATATCCTGAAATCTCGATACATGCATGAAGAAACAAGGAAGAAAACTGAATGTCGTAAGACGATGCATGCAAAATTTTGTTAGAACTTTTCTTTTTTTGCAACTAGCGATAACTGACAAAAACATTGACAACATTAAGGAAGCATTATTCACTGATAGGTTACAGAATGTGCACTATAACATTTTGGATCAAAATTCGGCGAAAAAATCTGACAGTACGGAAAGACCATCGAAAATTCTTGATAAAAATATAATATTTTTGTGTTTTTTTTAAGTTTACCCCATGTTCATCGGTTGACTGATGGAAATTATTAAACCCTCAGTCTTCCCTCATTCTCACACTAGTGTACCGTCATTTGTTCAGGAGCCTATGCACATCTGACATTTAATAAGTCATTGTTGGCATTTCGATAGCATACCATCACACCACCGCCACCAAATGGATAATCATTAAACTTTTGCAACTATCACTTTTGACTGTTGGATGTTGAAAAATTCAACGTTGACTATGTTAATAGGCATCGAAATACTGACGATTGCTATATTTATAAATATAAGAAATTTAATAATTTTTTTGAATTTTTTTCTATAATTGCAATAGTTCAGAAAGGTTATAAGGACCTTTTTTCGAACATAAAGAAGATTTATTTTATCTTTTAAGTCGTACTCCACTAGTTCATTCTATAAGATAGTCATCACTCTATTTTGGTAGGGAATAATGTCGGATAACATTGGTGCTGAAGAAAATGAAAGGATTCTTGATAGGTTGTGGGCGCATTTTAGGAAAAGGGGTGACGACAAATGTTATTTCCCTTATACTGAATGTAGGGGCTTTGATCTAAAAATAATTTCGATAGAAAGAGCTAAAATACATTGTAACAAAAATGAACCATCAAAGTGTAAAATCTAAGCACAACAGACCTATGAAACAAAGACATCAGTTACTAGAGATGCATGCGAAAAATAATATGTCAAAACACTGATGCAAAAGGTTTGCAACAGTTCATGAATTATCATAAACTCAGAAGATGATTACAATATGTAACAATGGCTACAATAAGCCAAGAAATTCAAATTCCAGAGAGGTCATTTGAATTGAATGCATGAGAGTGGATTACTTGGCATTTAACACCACTCGACACATCAGTTAACCACTTAACTACCATGTAACTGACTCTAACAAATTGCGAAACTGTCTAACTGAATCCAGAACACAACTAAATGCCCAAAATTAGGGGAGGGTTCCTTTCTTTCTATAGCTAACCGAATATTAGTTGAAAATAACACCAGTGTTAATGTATATGTAACTTCGGAATGTATTTCATCTATGTATTTCATATATATTTATTGTACCCTTATTAGAGATGTGTTCTTCTTCTATAAGGAAGTGTCATCATGTGGATTGACAAGTGTCACAAGTGTGTGTACTTGCCGATGGGTTATTAGACCACCATGTGTGGGGTCGGCCCTGAAATATATATATTATAATGTGGATGTACCTAGCTAGACAAGTCGGCCCCATAAGGTCACTGGGAAAACATGTTAGTATAAATAGAGATTAGGTGATCTCTATTTAGATCATTCGGAAAGTCATATCTCTCTCACTCAGAAAGTGGTGCACTAGTGAGGAGGAGGATCATCTGCTACTAGGAGACTATCTCAGTGTATTTTGGTTGTACTTTGGTTGAGCCATTGCTCTCTCTATCTCTGAGGAAGTTGTGGGGTTTTTCACCTTAGGGTTTTCCCCACGGAAACTCTGTGTCTCTTGTCTCTCATGCTTTTGATTCTTGTGATGCTTGTCATGCTTATTGTGATTGTTATGCATTGATATACTATACATGTTATTCTCTCAGTGAATATCCTAGAGTATTTTGAATTAATGCTCAAAATTTAACATGGAATCAGAGCTAACCTGAGAAGAAGACATTTTGCAGTGACGTAAACTTGAGTTTCTTGTTTATTGGGTTTCTCTCCACAGTTTTTGGAAAATCACTATAGTAGATTGACTCTACTCATCAAGGAGAATCTATCTGTCCAATCAGAATTCAATTCTGAGCATTTTTAGATTTGGCCCTAAAACTTAGGGTTTCCACAAAAATAGGAATTTCTGGAATCTAAAGACATAGTTGGAAGCGCCTTGCAAAAATCAAAGTTTAGAGCTTTGGATCGAGATTTTTGGCTGGGTAGATCTCCGGGAAACTCAAACCCTAATTCAGGGCTCTCCCTAGTGAACCTGGGAGGACAAAAAGACAAATTTGAAGGGTAAAACTTTGCTGATCTCAAATTCTGAATGCACCAGGCTGATCAGCTCATCAAGGCACATATTTCTATCCTTTCAGAAATTTGAAATTCACATTTTGAATTTTTAGGGTTTTTTCAACAAACCCTAATCTGGGACCAGATCCAGTTTTCAGCATTTCAAGTGGTAAGACCTAAATCTTTTCTATTTCCATTTGAAGTACTCTTTAAGATGTCTCACCACACCAAGCTTGAGGATAAGATTGAAGGGGATGATAACTTCCGAGCTTGGAAGTATAGGATTGGGTTAATCCTGGAAGAGAATGAGTTGGACTCATATATAAAAGAAGACATCCCTATCCTAGAGGATGAAGAGGCCAAGGTATTGCATAAGAAGAACTTGGTCAAGTCAAAGAGAATCATTGTTGATTCTATCAAAGACCATCTCATACCCCATGTGTCTTCTCTAAAGACACCCAAGGAGATGTTTGACTCTTTGACCAAGCTATTTGAAGGGAAGAACATAAATCCGAAGATGTCTCTGCGGAATCAATTGAAAGGGGTCAAGATGTTGAATGGAGAAACCATTCAATCTTACTTCTCCAAGGTCTCTCAGATCAAGGAGCAACTTGAAGCTGTGGATGAAGTAGTGGACAATGGTGAAGTTGTTATGACCACTCTGAATGGCCTACCTAGGTCATGGGACTCCTTTATTTAAGGAATCTGTGCAAGAAAGAAATTGATCTCTTTTAGTAAACTATGGGAGGAATGCTCTCAAGAAGAAGCTAGACTTGTAGCTCGTGAGGAAAAGATGGGAGGTGAATATCAAGCTCTCGCAACTCACACCAAAAGAAGCAAGCCCAAGAAGGAGCACTCTCCCTACAAAAGATCCTATCAAAAGAATAAGAAGGATCTAAGATGCTTCACATGCAATGAGAAGGGTCACTTTGCTACAGATTGTCCCAAGAACAAAAGGGATAATAACAACAACTTTAGCAAGAAGAAGAAGGGCAGCAAAAGAAAGTTCCATGCTCATCCTGTCGAGGATGATGAACCTCCAAAGAAGAAGGTTAGGGAAGAAAGTGATGATGACTCATCAAGTGAAGAAGAGTATGTTCTAATCTCTGCTCTCACATGTACTATCTCCCATGGTTGTAATAATTGGTTGATTGATAGTGGGGCTTCCAAACACATGACTAGGTTTAAGGAATCTTTTGTGAATCTATCTGAACATGAATTACCCCATAAGGTAAAACTTGGGGATGATTATCAATACCCAATCAAAGGAAGTGGTGAAGCCTCCTACAACCTAGATTCTGAAAAATCTTTGAAGATGAAAGAAATCCTTTATGTACCTGGGCTCAAGAAGAACTTACTCTCCATCTTTGCATTGGATGTAAAAGGTATAAGGGTTGCATTTGTGGATGGCCAAGTCCTAATGTGGCCAAAGGGAAAGACCATAGATGATGCAGTAGTGATTGGAGAGAAAGAGGGAGGATTGTATAAATTGAAGGGACAACCTGAACATGCCATGGTGCATGATTCCATGTAGCCAAGTGAATTTTGGCATAGAAGACTTGCTCGTATGCACTATAGGGCACTTCCAATTGCAAGCAAGGCTATAGAAGTTCTTCTTGAAATCAAGACCAAACATGAAGGTATTTGAAAAGGATGTGCAAAAGGTAAGAACATTAAGAAGGCTTTCCCAAGCAGTGAAAGCAAGGCCAAAGATATCCTGGAAATCATCCACTCAGATGTATGTGGTCGTATGTCATCCAGTTCTCTTAGTGGGTATGTTTACTATGTCTCATTTATTGATGACTTCTCCAGGAAGACTTGGGTATACTTCTTGAAGAACAAAGATGAGGTGTTTGATAAGTTCAAGGAATTCAAAACCTTGATGGAGAATCAAACTGACAAGAAGATAAAAAATTTAGATCCGACAATGGTGGAGAATTCACCTTAGGTGACTTCAAGAAGCTTTGTAGTGATTCAAGGATTAAGAGGGAGTTGACTGCTCCTTTTAATCCTCAACAAAATGGAGTTGTAGAAAAGAAGAATAGAACTATCATGGAAGTAGCAAGGGCAATACTGCATGACCAGGACCTACCTATGCATCTATGGGCAGAAGCAGCTAGAACAGCTGTATATGTGCAGAGCAGAACACCCCACAAGATATTGGACAACAAGACACCAGAAGAGGTCTTTTCTGGTAAGAAACCTGAAGTCAGCCATCTCAAAATATTTGGTTGTCCAGTATTCACTCATGTCCCAAAGGAAAAGAGGACCAAACTAGATCCTTCAGGAAAGAAGGGTATCTTTGTGGGTTACAGTGAAAGCTCGAAGGATTACAGAATATACTTTCCATGGTTCAAGAAGATTGATGGCAGCAAGGATGAATATAAGTTCAAGGATAGGTAATCTAGGAAGCAAAGATCAAGAGGGAGCACACTCTAGCAGCTCCTGCAAGGATGTAGATTTTTAGAATTGACCATCTTCCTACATTCCACAACAGAAAGTTGTAGAAGAAGCTACTTCAGCAGCTCCTACCAGGAAGCAAAGACTCAAAGGGAGTCCACCCAACAAACAAACAAAGATAAGTATTTCAATTATCATTTCTTGCCTATTTTTGTTTAAATAATATTATGCTTAGGAGATGTATTGTGCATATTAGAATGATTGCATTAATGAACAGGTTACTACTAATATGCATGTGATGGGTAAGTGGCCTATGGCACTATACAACATTCTAGTGCTACTTATCTAGAATGAAACCTCTTTGCTGACATGTTGGGAGTAGTGCAAACTCTTAACAATGTTCTGGTTGAGACTGGAAGGCATCTAGAAAGTTGTGGAACATGGATAAATGTTGTATTGAAACATTGGCTAAGATAACTGCATGACTGCATGACATATTTCTTTATGTGTAAAGAATTTGTTATGAAAATTATGAGATGTTTCTATTCATGCAATTTAACTTGTTTTGTAGGAAAGACCGTATATCTTCACCTACAAAAAGGACTACAACATTTGTTCTAGCAACAAAGATATCTATTGAAGAAATTGAAGTTCCCAGGATCTGGGATGAAGAAATGGAATGCCATGATCTGTCGATCATGAAGAAGATGTTTGGGATGCAGTCCCAAGACCTGACAGGGAGTCACATATGTGCATATTGAAGAAAGCCTTGTATGGCTTGTAGCAAGCTCCCAGAACTTGGTGTGATACAAATAGGAAGTTTGTTGTTGAATTCGATATGGAAGATTTGGGAATGATGAATTATTTCCTAGGTATGGAGGTGTGGCAGAGTGCAGGTGGGATCTTCCTTGGTCAAGGAAAGTACACAGTAGATATCCTAAAGAGATTCGGGATGATGGATTGCAAGGCCATGGCCACACCTATGGAATCAAATCTGAAGCTTCTATGTGATGCTTCATCTGAGCTGATTGATGTCTCTATGTATCATCAGATGATTGGGTCCTTGATGTACCTGACGAACACGAGACCAGATATTTGCTTTGCGGTGAACACATTGAGTTAGTTCCTGATAGAGCCGAGGAGTGTTCATCTGGTTGCTGTAAATCATGTTTTGAGGTACCTGAAGGGTACATTGGATTATGGGCTCAAGTATCAAGCGAATCAAAAGTTTAACCTGCAGGGTTATGTTGATTCAGATTGGGCTGGCAGTGCTGCAAATAGGAAGAGCACATCTGGGTGCTGCTTCAGTATGGGATCAGGTGTGATCTCTTGGTTTAGCAGGAAGTAGTCCTGCGTAGCACTGAGTACAACTGAGGCAGAATATGTTGCAGCCTGTTCAGCTAGTTGTGAGGCAGTATGGCTACGGAAGCTATTGTCTGAGTTATTTGATCTCCCGTTGGATGCTACTGGTATCTTCTGTGATAAGCAGAGTTGTGTGAAGCTGTCCGAGAACCCAGTGTTTCATGACATGTCAAAATACATAGAGATCAAATATCACTATATCAGGGATATGGTGTAGAGAGGAGCTGTGAAGCTCCTGTATGTTGCGACGGACAAGCAGATTGCAGATGTGCTGACGAAACCACTAGCTAGAGTGAAGTTTGAGTACTTCAGAGAGAGGCTTGGTGTTCTTCAGATTGATGACACTTCGAGGAAGAAGGGATGGACACATTTGCTGAAGCCATTCCAAGCATGTTGGAAGGAGGATCCTTCACATGGCTGTGGATGTAAGCACTGGATGATGAGCATCAGGATGATGTTCTGGTTTCTGCTTTGTATGATCAGTTGGATCATTTATATATGTATGTATGCATCATGTTGGATGCTGGATATGATCATTTGGATCATTTATATGCATATGTATGTACGCATCATGTTGGATGATGGATATGATTAGTTGGATCATTTATATGTATATGTATGTACGCATCATGTTGGATGCTGGATATGATCAGTTGGATCATTTATATGTATATGTATGTACGCATCATGTTGGATGCTGGATATGATCAGTTGGATCATTTATATGTATGTACGCATCATGTTGGATGCTGGATATGATCAATAGGATCATTCGTATGTATTTTGTATATGCATCATGTTGGATGCTTGGACCATGTATCTGTATATGTATCAGGTGGATACATTGTATGATCAAGTGGATCATGTATGGTGATATGTATCATGTACTTGTATCAAGTGGATACACTGTATGATCAGGTGGATCATGTATGATGATATGTATTAGGTAGATACTTGGTATGCATCAGGTAGATGCATTGTATGATCAGGATGATCGTGGATGACGAGCTTCAGGATGTTGCTCCAGATGACATGCAGCAGGATGTTGCAGTGATGATGATCAGGATGATCATGTGTACATCAGGATGATGTATGGTGAGTACCAAGTTGATACTCTATGGCCGTGGATCAGGTTGTGCAGATGAGCATATAATTTGGCCCTGGGAGATTTGCAGATAGTCTTTCGAGGTTTTTCCTATGGCATATAATTTGGCCCTGGGATATCTAGCAAATGCTCTTTCAAGGTTTTACTCTGGGAGGACATATAATTTGGCCCTGGGAGATCTGCAGATAGTCTTTTGAGGTTTTTCCTATGGCATATAATCTGGCCCTAGGATATCTGGCAGATGCTCTTTCGAGGTTTTGTCCTATGGCATATAATTTGTCCCTAGGAGATCCTATAGGTAGAGCTGTGTGCTTGTAACAGCCTGGGATGCTCTTGCGAGGTTTTTCCATGACCACATATAAACTGTCCCTGGGAGATCCTATAGGTAGAGCTGTGTGCTCGTAACAGCCTGGGATGCTCTTGCGAGGTTTTGTGGTGACCACATATAATCTGTCCCTGGGAAATCCTATAGGTAGAGTTGTGTGCTCGTAACATCCTGGGATGCTCTTGCGAGGTTTTGTGGTGAGGTCACATATAATATGACCCTGAGAGATCCTATAGGTAGAGCCGTGTGCTCATAACAGCCTGGGATGCTCTTTTGAGGTTTTGTGACGCACGTAATAAGTCCTAAGGATTCCACAGTATGGCTAGTGATGACGAAGACCTGCAGGTGGTGGGTCTACATCCAGTATGAAAAAGGACTGGATCTGTAGAACTTCCTATGATGAGTAAAGTCAGAGATTGGTTGAGATAGCAATAGCAGTGATGATGATGATGACGATGCATCGATGATGATGATCCTGAGAAGAAGACTTGTCTAGCAGATCTGTGTCGAGAAATACCTTCCTAGTTAAGAGGGAGTGTTGATGTATATGTAACTTCGGAATGTATTTCATCTATGTATTTCATATATATTTATTGTACCCTTATTAGAGATGTGTTATTCCTCTATAAGGACATGTCGTCATGTGGATTGACAAGTGCCACAAGTGTGTGTACTTGCCAATGGGTTATTAGACCACCATGTGTGGGGTCGGCCCTGAAATATATATATTATAATGTGGATGTACCTAGCTAGACAAGTCGGCCCCATAAGGTCACTGGGAAAACAGGTTAGTATAAATAGAGATCAGGTGATCTCTATTTAGATCATTCGGAAAGTCATATCTCTTGTTGGCTGCTTTACTGGGCAGACCCGGGTTTTAATGAAGCGCAGCAACAAAACCCCTTGGCGCACTGGCCCTCTCGGCAACGAGCTGCGCGGCAGCTCGAGGTCTCACCCGAAGTGGCTATGGGGGGTTAAGGAATCAGGTTTCCTTAACCTGGGTGACGCGGAGATAGCTCTTCCTTTAATGGTTCCTGCGAAATCGGCGGTCGGACCTTCCCGCAGGCCGCTCGGCGCAGCTGCGTGGATTCCTTCCTTGGCAGGCCTACTGCGCAGTTTCTCCTCTCTAACGCAGCAGGCAACTATCCCTTGCGTCGACGCGCTAAATACTTCCTCGCCCTTCACATCCAGCGCAGTAACGCAGTCTGCTCTCGCAGCAGCGACCGCGCGTTACTACTTCTTTAGTACTTAAAACACTTATAGCTATCAAGGGATCTTTCCAACTCGCTCAAACAGTCACAAAGATAAGACAGGAGTCTTGCATACACAAATAATGAACTCTAAATAGTTATCATTCACGCAAACATTATAACAAGAAGATATAATTGAAGCTCATCTCCTCGAGGAAAACCACGTCCACGGGAGTGTTATATTAACCAGAAAATGATAGAGTTATACAATATGCTGCGCACACAGCTGCAGCCTTAGATCTTTCCAGGAAACTCCACGCACACAGCTGGGAGCCCTTCTCTCAATCTAGTCTCCTCTCTATGGAGATTACAAAGGCGCAGACGTCACACAGACTGTCTGGCAACTCAGGGATTAGCTCCTCGGCTATCCGATTTCCTCTCTAGTTCTACACACTGGGTAGAAAATACAGAAGGATAATCAACACATGATCTATCCTTTAGACTGGCTATCTAACAGTCTAACATCTAGCTCTCTCTAACTCTCTAACCCAACATCTATCCATTACAATTATTCATATATATAGGTGGCCATGACGGTCACACCTTTACAAAACTGTGGGCCTTTCCCAACAGTGATTCCCAAAAACCCTAACCACGCACATGGCTAGGTGTACTGTAGGCGCCGCTTGCAGTCACGTCGCCGCTTCCTGCAGGCTCCATGAATTCCGGCGCAGATTGTGGGTATGGGCGATCGTCCTTCACCTTCAATGCTCTGGTCCGTTGCTCCTCCTTGATCCGAGCAACCATAACTTCTGTACTTGAGCCTTTAAATGAGGGTAGCTGAGCCCTCTACTCCATCGCCTTATTTATTATGGTAGCTGAGCCACCTTCATTCTTCGATGACGTGCGTGCGAGCTCCGCAATTTCCGGTCCGTGATCTGCGCTGAGATCATCCATATGGCACCGTACTGCGCACCGTCTCCTTCTTACCCAAAACTTAGTGCTTGTCCCAAAATTAGCACTTTCCTTCCATACTCGTGCTTTTTCCCAAAATTCGCAGCTTTTACTATAGCTGCGACCTTGGCCCCAACAGGCCCCCAACACTCACTTGTGGCTCGCCCTCGAGCCACTCGCACTAGCGCGTGGTAGTTTGATTTGCGCATCTGCTTTTGCTTGAATCTCCGCGAATGTTTTCTGCCACTTTGCAATAGCGGAGTCCAATTCCTCAATACACTGATCAGCTGTTTGCACTGTTTCTGCGGTCGCTTCGCCTTTAGTGAGTGTATCAATGATCTCCTGAGACTCGGAAATCTCTTTGATTTTTGTCTCAACCTGGCCAACGATTTCAGCATACTCATCCATGAATGGCTGAATGCTGTTGGTGAGCTTCTCATCTTCAGTTCTGAGCTTGTGCAGTTGCTGCTGCATTTTGCGCACTTCGCCCATTTTCTTCATTTTTGGTAGGCCTGTTAGGGCCTTAGCTTCTTCATTGAGAACAGTGAGAGACTGTTCTGCAGCGTGCACCTGTTCTGACAGTCCCACTTTAAAAGGGAGGTTCACAAGCTCTGACCATGCTTCCATAGCCTGGTCCATCAGGTTCTTGGCTACCTGTACTCGATCTTTCATCCGTGTGGAAGCTCTGCTCAATGCTTCAAATTGTACCTGCGCATCATCCGTAAGATGCGCAGCAACGCGAGCTTCTAGCTCAGCAATCTGGGTTCTATGGCCTTCTGCCATAGCATCTATTTCTTGCTCCAGGGTTTTCGCCCTTTCGCCAATAATTTGAACTTTTGCAACCAGAGGGAGGTCTGGTTGAATCTCGCAAGCCGGCAGTTCCTGGGCAATCTCTTCTATTTCGTTTCTGATGCCGGTGTCTTGCGCCTCATAGAGTGCAAGCTTCGCAGAGATATTCTTATTACTTTCTTTCAGCTCTATCTCCTGCGATTGCAGTCGTTGGTTTGCCTGGAAAGTAGAGAGCTCTCTAGCTCTCAACTCAAGAGAAACTTTCTCCTGTACAAGCTGTAAAGTCTCTATAGGAATTATAGACAAATTAATTTCTACAGGTCCAACTGTGCTTACCTGTAGTTCAGCTAGAGGATCTGGAAGTGTCATGCTGGTAGGCGGAATATGCACAACAGTGTGCCTTTCTGTGAGTTCTTCAACTCGCTTATCACTTGGAATTTCTTGTGGCGCCTGCGAAGTAGATGCTGGCGCATGGGTCTGCGCAATCCTTCCTGCGAGACCTTTCAATTCTACAAACTGTAAGTCTAGAGCACTTCGGATGTGAGCATGCGTGTTCCTCATCTCACGAAATTGCTCTTTCAAGTATTTGTCGATCTCCGAGGGAATGGCCTCAGTGGGATGCGACACTTTCTGCTTCTTGGTGGCTAGCTCTGTTGAGCCTTCATCGCTTCTTTGCTCAGGGGCTTCCTTGCCCTTATCCTTCTCTTTCGCAGCGGCGGGTGGCATCGCAGATGCGATGTCGGCTGCTGCTCTCCATTCGTCCGACCACGACTTAATGGTTTCTTCGACATCTTCTGTGGTCATCCTGTAAAGACCTAGCTCCCAGTCACCTGGAATGTCGCAAGGCCGAAGGTAAAGTTGATGGATGTCGGCAGTAAAAGCCAACTTCCCTTCATACAATGTGGCTGTCTCCTCGCTCAGCCTTGGCATATCTTGTATGGTATCTCGGAGGAGATAGTAGTACTCACAAAAGACAGCGCGATTCATCTTGCGCTTCGCGGGATTAGGGGAATCCCAGAGGTTGATGTAGCGCATGCCGGCAACCTCTCCTGCGCGGCGCGGAAGGAACTGAGTATTCGGGGGCTCCTTCCACCCGACGAGAGCGCATAAAATTAAAAGCCATGAAAAATGGAATGATTGGGCTGCATTGTCCTGCACATTCAGGCAATCAGCCAAAAAAGAATTCAGCAGGAAGAGAGACCAGTTGTATTGTTCTCCCTCCGCAGCTGCGATAGCGAGCTCCACGACAGCTCCAGTAACTTCTTTTGGTCGGCACTTTGTGAGAAGTCTGCCTGCAAGCAGACTCCCTGTGAAGCGAAGTGCCTCATCTTCTACTGTCGTGAGGTCATAAGCCCGACCTCCTCTTGTCAAGTTATATTTCTGGACCAGCTTTGCAGCCAATTTTCGGTCCTTTTCCTTTCCCACAAAATGGATATTGGGATCCTTACCAACCTTAGATAGACCGGTGATACGGTGTATCAAATCAACATTTAGATCAATTGGCCTCCCGAGCCAAAGGTAACCTCCATGAACGCAGGATAGCAGCGTTTTAACGACTGCGTTCACTTCATTGCTACGCCCAAAGTGCGGTAGCTTCAACAAATTCAAGAGTCCAGGGCGCTCAAGATTTGCTGCAAATCCCTTCGGGATAAACTCGTCAACTTTTCTGGTGGGATTATGGACGATATCCAGATATCGGTCCAACTGGAACTGAGGATATGTCTTATAGTCTCCAAGGTTAAAATCAGAGAATTTAACCAATGGAATGTTTCCCAATAGTTGGCCTTCTACCCGCACACTAGCCGGTAGTGGCGGTAGCGGAATTGGATACTTTGCATTCTTTGGAATCTGTACATCCGGCGCATCATCTGGACGCGGCGGAATATAGTTCACCATAGATGCGAGCGGCTCTGGAACAGGTTCGTCCGGCTGCTGCTGAGATGCTCTTGTGCCTGGAGATGTTCTGGGATCAGTAGCACCAGGGTGTACGTAGGTCGAAGGCGTCACCGGAGTGGCCATGCCGAAATCCAAGCCTCGGCGTAGAAATTGACGAACAACTTCTTCAGTCGATAAATTCTCCGTCGTGGACCAATGTAAATAACAAAACTCTGGATAGCAAATGGCGGACCTGCATAGGGTATGGATGCTGAAAACAAGGGGAAATACTCTGCACACTCGGCTCTGAAAACAATAATTTAGATCTTGAAACACAACTATGCAACTCGAGACAGTAACCCGAAAATGATACAAGTGTGAGGTATTTATAGCCAGCGGGGATAGTAAATGCGACCAAGTGGGGTAACGTAGCTATAGGCGGCTACAGATGAGTTGACAACACGCTATCCTCCTTGCCGTAGCGGTGCATTTAGTGTGATTGACGGGTTCTGACAGACTTCCGGGAGAAGCTAATGCTTTCGGCGCCTGAATTAAATGCAAATCCTTCGGAGATTAAGCCGAATCCGTCAGAACGGCTAGACTTAAATAGCGGCCTTATCCTTCATTTATTCAAACGCGGCTACATAACTGTTTGAATTCAAAATTTCCGGCGGGTCATTTCAACTTAGGAAACTGTGCCTCTATGGGTCCACAACAAAACTTTTTCAAGCGGCAAATTATCAAAGGGAACTCCGCAAGAGCGATAGTTCGACGGTCCAAAAACAAAACTTCGTCAGAGCGCACCGATAAGCGCTCTTTTAGCAATTTTTATTCAAGATGCGCGGATATTTCAAGGAACTGCGCAGGAAGCTAGAAACTGAGGGTGTGTCGCAGCTTCCGTGTAGACTGGATGCGATGTCTCTTTCAACTACACCGGACATCTGCACTCTTGAGAAATATATTATGTCGACAGGGCGGAGTGGCCGTCGCAATAAAGCTTAAGCCGACTCCCGTTTATCATTGTAGGTAGGAATTCTCCATCCAGCTTCGCAAGCTGAACTGCGCCTCCGTCTGTTATTTTTATTACCTGAAAAGGTCCTAACCAATGCACGCGAAACTTGCCTGGAAACTTGATGAATTTACTATCATAAAGGAGTACCAAGTCTCCTTCTTCAAAGTGCTTATGCTTAATGTGCCTGTCGTGCCAAGCTTTCTGTCTTGCCTTCTGTACCTGTTGATGAAATCCGGCCAAAAGTCTGTCTTCTTCTAAGGCAAGCAGTTGCGAAAGTCTTTCATTCATAGTATCAGGATCTGCCATTTCTGTAATTTGCGCAATTCGGAGACTGGGAACAATGTATTCCATGGGAATAACTGCTTCTTGTCCATACACCAAGCTGAAAGGTGTGTGACCTGTTAGTTTCTTGCAAGTGGTTCTGTAAGCCCATAATACAGCTGTGACTCTAAGGTCCCAATCATCTCTTTGTTGATTACAGATTTTCGTCAGGGCATTCTCAAGAATCTTATTGAATGCTTCCACCGTACCATTAGCTTGAGGATGGTAGGGTGTACTCTTATGGTGATTAATTTGAAATTCTTCAGTAAGGGCCTCTATAGTCTCATTGAGGAAATGTGTACCTTGATCACTCATGAGGATCACTGGGCATCCAAACCTAGTGATAATGTTCTCGAAAATGAACTACGCGGCAGTAGCAGCGTCGCAGTTCTTAACTGGCTTCGCCTCAGCCCATCTGGTGAGGTATTCAGTAGCTGTAATGATATATCTTGCGCCAGTTCTTTTTCCTGGTGGGTTAATAGGTCCTACAAAGTCAATGGCCCATTTATCAAAAGCACGCAGTGTGATCTGGGGTCTTAGCGGCATTTCATCTCTCCGTGAGGGTTTTCCTGTGCGCTGGCACACATCGCAACATTTACAGAATTCCTTAGTGTCCTTGTGCAATGTCGGCCACCAAAGACCTGCGGCTAATATCTTTTGCGCAGTCGGCTTTCCTACGAAATGGCCTCCTGCGGTACCTGAATGCGCTTCTGCGATGATAGAGCTCTTTTCATGTGGTAAGATACATCTGCGCAAAATTTCGTCAGGGCCCAACTTATAAAGCTGGCCTGCTATCAAAGTGAAGTCTGCGGCTCTAACAACAAGTTGCTTTTTCTGCTGGATTGTAAGCTCAGCCGGCGCTTGTCCGGTAGTGAGAAACTCAAGAATATCAGAATAATATTCGTCTGCTGCTTGGATAGAAAACAACTGTGCGTCAGGCAGATTGTCCTCCAGACTCGTAGGTTCCTCTCCTGACTCTATTCTGGATAGATGGTCAGGCCCTGCATTCAGTCTGCCTGGCTTTACAATAACCTCAAAATCATACTCTTGAAAGAGCAGTAGCCATCTGCAAATTCTTCCTCCTAAAACTGGTTTATTGACCAAATATTTTAAGGCAGAATGGTCAGTATACATTTTAAAGTGAGCTCCTAACAGGTAGTGTCTGAATTTCTGTAGGGCATACACCATAGCTAATCCTTCCCTTTCTGTAGTGGTGTAATTCTTCTCAGCTGTAGATAGCTTTCTGCTGGAGTAAGCAATTGGGTGGTCAATACTTCCTTCTCCAGACTGTGTAAGCACGATTCCTAATGCTATGGAAGAAGCATCAACATGAACATGAAAAGGGTTTCTCCAGTCCGGGAAAACTAGAATAGGCGCTGTGATCATCTTTTCTTTAAGTGTGTCCAAGCTCTGTTGGCATTCTTCTGTCCAGTGGAACTTCGAATCCTTCTTCAGCAATCTTTCCATAGGTGCTGTGATCCTTGCATATCCTTTGATGAATTTTCTGTAGTATCCTGTATGTCCCAATGTAGTGCGCAATTGCTTAACTGAGTTGGGCACAGGTAAATTAGCAATGATGGCAACCTTCGCAGGATCCATCAGAAGTCCTTGTCTGCATACAATATGTCCCAACAAAATACCAAAGGGCGCACAAAATATACATTTTTTCAAGTTAAGGGAAATCTGATGCTGTCTACATTTTTCTAGCATCATGCGCAGATTCGCAATATGGTTCTTTAGTAAACCAAATACAGTCCAGTCATCAAAATAGACTTCTAAAAACTTGTGGATAAATTCTTTAAAAACAGCAACAACAACTCTAGAGAAGATAGCAGGTGCGTTTTTAAGACCAAAGGGCATTACCGTATACTGGAATGAGCCCCATTCAGTTGCAAAAGTAGTCTTATGGCGGTCGTCCGGATGGATTCTGATCTGATGATATCCCGAGAAACCATCAGTGAAGGAGTAAGCCTCTTGTCCTCCAACATTATCAAGTACTTCATCTGTGAAAGGAGTGGGAAATGGATCGTGCGCTGATGCATCATTGAGTTTGCGCAAGTCGACGCAAATTCTTATTTCACCTTTCGTTTTCTTTTCTTGGACCACCATAGGACTAATCCAATCGCTTTCCTCTACTGGCTCAATAATTCCTGCTGCAAGCATCTTATCAATTTCTTCTTTGACTTTTTCTTTGTAGCGCGGGTTCAACCTGTATGGGCGCTGCTTTACTGGCTTGGCATCTGGTTTCAGAGGTATGCGCATCACTCCTAAGTCTCCTAGGATGCCTTTCATTTTTGTGAACTTGGTAGGAAAGATATCCTGGTAGTCACGTAATAAATCTGAAACATGCGCAACAGTTTCATCATCCCAATAATCTCCTATAGAAGCAAACTTTGGGTCAGCTTCTGTGCCAATGTTAACTTTCTTGAGCTTGACGTGTTCTGTGATGGCAGGGATATCAAGCTCAGGACCTTCAATATTGCGCGTCCCTTCTGATTCTGGGATATTGATGTTGCGAGGATCGTCCTCCTCATCTTCAGCGGTGAAGTTATAACATTCCAGGGCATGTTCTATCTGGACAGCCCAATCTGGTTGGGAATACTCTGTTACTGGATAGTGTTCAAATACCTTCTTTCTAATACACTTCAAAGCCTGATCAATGCTTGGATGTTCTGACTCAAAGCTGAAGGTAAGTTGAAAGCTTTCTATCATAAGAGCCCAAGTAAGAGTACCTTTCCGCAATTCTGTTTCAGTATACCAATTCCTTGGAATTGTATCCAATGTGTGAATGAATTGGTGAACCCATTCATCTTCCGGAATATCTGACCATTGCTGAATACATGCTTCAATGTGTGACCTGGGGTCACTCTGTCCTTCATATTTGCGTAGCGCTTCGGCTGTGGTGTCCTGAAATCTGCGCAGTATCAATCTGCGACAGTCTTTCCATGTATGAATATTCTGCTTGTGCGCAATCCACCATCTTGCGGGTGTAGCGCGCAATGCTACATCCAGTGCCTGTATGCGCTGCGGTTCTGGAAGCTTTTGTTCATATTCCTCTATGAATTTAGTTACTTCGGTTAGACCATCAAAAGTTGGAGTGTCATTTAATTCTGTGCCAATCCATCGAATGGATTTAGTTATCATGGCGCAACGTCTTGCAGAAACCTCATGTAGACAATTCTGCCAGTTTTCCAATCCTGCATCTGAATCTGATGTGCACGAGCTATCACATCGCCAGCTGATATGGCCGTCTGCTGTGGGGTTGACATAGTCACTGTGGTTAGTGGTCATCTGGTACAAACTTTCCATGTGGCGCGCTTCCTCTTCTGCGCGAATGGGTTCTATATATCTTGGTCCTTGAATAGGATCAAGAGGTGCGATGACCCTGATCTGGTCATCCTCAAAGGTCATCTGTCTTTTCTTCAGGTTAATGATAGCCAAATTATCAAATGCCCAGTCTATTCCTAACAGCGCTGGGTATGGTCTACTATCATCCATAATTTTGATTACTTCAAAATCTGCAGAGCTTCTTACTCCTTCAATATCAATAGGTACATTGGGTAATCTGCCCAATGGAGAGACTCGTTGCTGATTTGCGAGTCTTAGCTGGATAGGGGATCTTGTAAGCTGAGGGCTTCCCATCTGTTCCCATGTCTGCATAGTGAGAACATTGGCTTCGGAGCCCAAATCTAACATGACTTCATCCATTTCAAATGCTCCAATCTGCGCTGTGAGCCTCATCTCTTTTCCAGTTCTAATGTGACTCCTGATCTGGTGAACAGCACACTGCGGTGTGTTCGTCGAAGCAGAGTGTTGGCACTGATCCAACAGGTGTTGGAGTTCTAGAGTTGCCTTTTCATTGCGCAACAGTTTTAAACATTGTCGCAGGAACGCATGAACACTGCCTAGTGCATGCTCCTCATCGTCATCAGGCCTTCCAGCTGTAGTGGCTTGTTCTTGTACCAGGTTGTCTTGTCTTAGCACTTGCGATCTACTAATGTTCTGCGGAATTGCGGCAGAACTTGAAGTTCTCGGATCTGAGAAATACTCTTGAGCTTGCTTGAATGCTTCTTTTTGCTTCTGCAGGTTAAGTGGGGCTGGTTTAATGTTAGCGCGGCGCACCCATTGCGTCGCTTGCTTTCCCGTTCCCATCTCTTGCGCACCAGTGGTTGCTCCACTGCGTGTCACTATATTAACTGTAGGGTCTGGTTCTCTTTTTTCTGCTCCAATCAACTGGATATTCTGATTGACCTGTGGTGTCTTTGCTTGCATCTTAGCCTGTAACTGAGGGCATTCTTCAATGATATGGTCAGAAGATTTACAATACCTGCAGAGGGTTGTAGGATTTTGGCAATCCCTAGCAAAATGACCTTGTGTTCCGCAATTATAACAAGTGATCTGTCCTCTTCCGCGACCAAAATTTGTTGTGCGTCCGCGTCCTCTGTAATTTGCTGCTCGGGCGTCCCGAGTTTGGTCATAAGGTGGACCTGCTGTGGGTCCTTGTGTCTCTACTTGTACCCTATAAACATCATGCTTTCTTTCTATCATAAGATCATATGCTCTACAATTGTTCTCATCATGACCTACTGATTTACAGAAATTACAATATAGATTCTTTGGGGTTTGCACATATTTCTGGAGTAAGTGACATTCTTGTGGTCTATGACCTCTAGTTCTACAGATTTCACACCAAGGCCCTTGTGCCTGTGGTAAAGGATTAGGTGCTCCAGTTGCAATATAGTCTATGAAAACGGGACAATGGTCCTTTGAATGACCTTGGGCTTTACATTTTGTACACCAAATTTCTTCCTTAATCTCCTTGCCTTTCTTAATATCATGCACTTGCAAGGTTAAGTTTGCTAATTGGTTCTGTAAATGCGCAACATCGTTGCTTGTTCCCGCAATAGGCGAAGCTTCTAGTTTCATAGCCATTTCTAGAGCTTGTTCCTGAGTATTGAGATTCTGTTGCATAAGAGGAAGTCTAATGTGTGGGAGTAGCGCAGCAATGAACCATTCTTTATGTTGCTGTGGTGCAAACTCGAAGCTTACTTGATCTATCAAGGCTTTGAACTTCTGGTCAAAGTCCCATACTGATTCTGTAGGTAACTGTTTGATGTCTTTGAGCTCTGTTATACACTGTGATTCTGATTTAGGTTTCTTAAATTCCTGAATCATAGCATTTCTTACCTCAGCAAGCGTCCTATTCTGTGCTGCTGAGTATTTCATGAACCAAGTCAAGGATCTTTCTCTTAGTGTGGTTGCTAACTGAACCAGTTTAACAGCATCGTCATTAATTTGCTTAATTGTCCAAATGGCTTCACATAAGAACCAGTGCTGCTCAGGGTCTTCTATCCCTGTTCCTCTAAAAGTTGGTAGCTTCATGTCATCACCCATCCTTCTTGCGCGGGTTTGAGGTGGAGGTACGGCAGCAGTGCCTCCGGGATGGTTAAACAAAGGTGGTACAGAGGTGCTAGAAGTACCGTGTGGGCTACTAGAAGGTGTTACTGTAGGATTATACTGAGCTCCGTCTGGTTTTTGTGGTGTAAAGGGGTAATAAGGGATATGAGCACTCCCTTGTCTTTCTATATGGCTTGCTCTAGGGACTTGGCTATCGTCTGGGCTAGACTCAAAAGAATATTGGTCAAGGCCTACTTTATATCGTTTTCCACTACGAGTGCAACCAATAACTTCAGGATCACTATCAGAATCTACGGACATTACTTGTCTATGCTATTCATCAGAAGCAATACATAGCTTTCCTTTTTCATACAGAAGCATTTTAATCCATAAGTTCAGAGAATTTAAGAACTTACCTCTGTGTACTTGGAAGAAACTCCTCTCAGCTTCACTGAAACTCTTTCTTGTATCGACTGCAAATTCGGTAATGAAACCTTCCAGTAGACTATTCAACCAAAAGTCTACTGCGCGGGAAACAGGATTGTCGATCCGCTTCACAATACTGACTAGCTCGGGCGTCCACATGACGGGTCGATCAACATGCAGCGTAGGTGTAGAATCTGCTAACTTGGCTATCCAAGCGTGTAACTCCAATGCAAACGTAACAAAGAAAATTTCGTAAAGGTCAGCATAAATATACTTCTGTAACCAGTCTTCTGTTTGAAACGTAAGGCTTCTATTTTCTTGTTCAGCAAACTCTTTAGCCTTTAAATCAAACCATTCTCCAATTTCTTTAGCTGTAGGATTCCAGTAGCACATTTGTTAACTGAGCAAGTCTCAGTGTAACAGAACCTTATGTCGTCTTCAGCAACAATCTCAGATGTCGCGTCAGTCTTACAGCAACAAGTCACAAGGCAAAGGAATCATTTGTTGGCTTCTCAATCTCGCGCATCGCCAAAATAACAAGTCTCACAACAACAAGTCGCAAGGCAACGGAACCATTTGTTGGCTTTCTCTATCTCGCGCGTCGCCAAAATAACAAGTCTCACAACAACAAGTCGCAAGGCAACGGAACCATTTTTTGGCTTGCTCTATCTCGCGCGTCGCCAAAATAACAAGTCTCACAACAACAAGTCGCAAGGCAACGGAACCATTTGTTGGCTGCTTTACTGGGCAGACCCAGGTTTTAATGAAGCGCAGCAACAAAACCCCTTGGCGCACTGGCCCTCTCGGCAACGAGCTGCGCGGCAGCTCGAGGTCTCACCCGAAGTGGCTATGGGGGGTTAAGGAATCAGGTTTCCTTAACCTGGGTGACGCGGAGATAGCTCTTCCTTTAATGGTTCCTGCGAAATCGGCGGTCGGACCTTCCCGCAGGCCGCTCGGCGCAGCTGCGTGGATTCCTTCCTTGGCAGGCCTACTGCGCAGTTTCTCCTCTCTAACGCAGCAGGCAACTATCCCTTGCGTCGACGCGCTAAATACTTCCTAGCCCTTCACATCCAGCGCAGTAACGCAGTCTGCTCTCGCAGCAGCGACCGCGCGTTACTACTTCTTTAGTACTTAAAACACTTATAGCTATCAAGGGATCTTTCCAACTCGCTCAAACAGTCACAAAGATAAGACAGGAGTCTTGCATACACAAATAATGAACTCTAAATAGTTATCATTCACGCAAACATTATAACAAGAAGATATAAGTGAAGCTCATCTCCTCGAGGAAAACCACGTCCACGGGAGTGTTATATTAACCAGAAAATGATAGAGTTATACAATATGTTGCGCACACAGCTGCAGCCTTAGATCTTTCCAGGAAACTCCACGCACACAGCTGGGAGCCCTTCTCTCAATCTAGTCTCCTCTCTATGGAGATTACAAAGGCGCAGACGTCACACAGACTGTCTGGCAACTCAGGGATTAGCTCCTCGGCTATCCGATTTCCTCTCTAGTTCTACACACTGGGTAGAAAATACAGAAGGATAATCAACACATGATCTATCCTTTAGACTGGCTATCTAACAGTCTAACATCTAGCTCTCTCTAACTCTCTAACCCAACATCTATCCATTACAATTATTCATATATATAGGTGGCCATGACGGTCACACCTTTACAAAACTGTGGGCCTTTCCCAACAGTGATTCCCAAAAACCCTAACCACGCACATGGCTAGGTGTACTGTAGGCGCCGCTTGCAGTCACGTCGCCGTTTCCTGCAGGCTCCATGAATTCCGGCGCAGATTGTGGGTATGGGCGATCGTCCTTCGCCTTCAATGCTCTGGTCCGTTGCTCCTCCTTGATCCGAGCAACCATAACTTCTGTACTTGAGCCTTTAAATGAGGGTAGCTGAGCCCTCTACTCCATCGCCTTATTTATTATGGTAGCTGAGCCACCTTCATTCTTCGATGACGTGCGTGCGAGCTCCGCAATTTCCGGTCCGTGATCTGCGCTGAGATCATCCATCTGGCACCGTACTGCGCACCGTCTCCTTCTTACCCAAAACTTAGTGCTTGTCCCAAAATTAGCACTTTCCTTCCATACTCGTGCTTTTTCCCAAAATTCGCAGCTTTTACTATAGCTGCGACCTTGGCCCCAACATCTCTCTCACTCAGAAAGTCATGCACTAGTGAGGAGGAGGATGATCTGCTACTAGGAGACCATATCAATGTATTTTGGTTGCACTTTGGTTGAGCCATTGCTCTCTCTATCTCTGAGGAAGTTGTGGGGTTTTTCACCTTAGGGTTTTCCCCACGGAAACTCTGTGTGTCTTGTCTCTCATGCTTTTGATTCTTGTGATGCTTGTCATGCTTATTGTGATTGTTATGCATTGATATACTGTACATGTTATTCTCTCAGTGAAGATCCTAGAGTATTGTGAATTAATGCTCAAAATTTAACAACCAGATGAAGTCAACCAGTGTAGTAGGGCACATTTATGTCTCTGGTTAGATGAATATAATAATAAAAGTTGTCAATTAGACTGACTAGGAAACTTTAGTTGTGCAAATAACCTCATTTGTCCCCATAAATGATGTAGGATGCCTAATTAACTGATATCAATGGACCATTTGACTCCTTGAATGAAGGAGGAGGCCCAATTCACTAAAACTGATGCTCTACTAATGATGTAAGCACATAATTGAGTCAAAATACTTAGGAGAAGTGGCAAATTAAGCTGTGAGGCTCAACTAAATGATGTGTGGTTGGAAAAGCTCCAACACCCCCCCTCAAGCTAAGCTCATGTGGAGGCTTAAATAAAAAACAATAAAAGGGCCCTGGCAATAAAGGCCATAGGTCACCCAGTACATAAATAATCTCAAAAATGGTCAAAAAATCTAAGTGAGGAAAGAGGGAAAAACCTAGTGGGAAAGAAGACCCCCCCTCAAACTGAACACTGAACGATCTAATTTGTCCTCACCATAGTAGAAATAACCCCCAACAGTGAACAAAGGTAAGAGAACTTCTTCTTAGTGAAGCTCTTGGTGAAGATGTCTGCAATTTTCTCTTCTGTAGGACAATATTGCAGTACAATGGTTATGTCATGCACAAGCTCTTGGATGTAGTGCATGTGGATCTCTATATGCTTGGTCCTCTATTTCTGAAACAGATCTATCGAGGTCTTGATAGCACTGTTGTTGTCACAAAAAATGATAATAGAAGTGGTGCTACCAATATCAAACTCTACTAGAATACCCTGCAACCAAACTGCCTGAATGCAAGCATTGACTGCTCCTCGATATTCTGCCTCTGCTGAAGATAAGTCAACGGAGGCCTTCTTTTTTCTTGACCAGCAAAGAGGCCCTATTCCAATCATGAAAACATATCTGGAAGTGGACTTCCAATCAATGCTATCATCCGCCCAATCTAAATCAATGAATCCAACCAAGTCAAGATCAAAATCCGTAGCATAGTGAATGCCAAAATGTCTCATACCCTACACATACTCCAAGATCCTTTTGGATAAATTCCAATGAAGCTCATGGGGCTGCTTCATGTACTTTGACACAACACTCATGGCATAAGAAATATCAAGACTAGAGTGTGTCAAATACAAAAGACCACCAAACAACTGGCTATATAGTGTAGAATCACCATCCTCAAGACTGATTCCTGAGAGGAATGTGAATGGTGTCGATTTACATTCTTCCATATTGAAATTATTTATCAGTTCCAAAGCATATTTTGACTGAGAAATCACAATCCCATCAAAATTCTGAGTGATCTCGAGACCAAGAAACTACCTCAGCAAGCCTAAATCACTCATATCAAATGCTTGGTTTAGAGCGGTTTTTATAGTGCTGATCGAAGCAAGAATGCTTCTTGTAATCAATAGGTCATCAAAATAAAGGAAAATGATCAGAAAATTACCTTCATGCTTCTGTAGATACACATTCAGATCTGATTTTCATCTCACAAAATTTTGCGGTAGAAGAAAGGAATCCATCTTTGCATACCAAGCTCTTGGGGCTTGTTTTAAACCATACAAGGATTTCCTTAATATGAAAACAAGTGTCGGATCTGATATATAACCTTCAAGATGCTTCATGTAAATCTCTTCCTAAATATCCCCATGAAGAAATGCACTCTTGACATCCATGTGGTGCACCTCCCAGTGCCTGGATGCGGAAATTGCCAAACTAGGCAGATTGAATCCATTTTTGCAAACGGTGCAAAACGTTTTGTGTAGTCCACACAATGAACTTGTGAGAAACCTTTTTCCACAAAACTAGATTTGTATTTTCAGGTTTAACCATCAGCAGAAACCTTGTTTTGGTAGACCCATTTGCATTGAACCAATTTCTTCCCAGGTGGAAGAGAAACTAGCTCCCATGTTGCATTCTTCTGAGTTGAATTGTACTCTTCATCCATGGCGGTTTTCCATCTCGGATATCGGTGGGCATGGAAGTATGATTTATGATATGAAACAATAATAAATAAAAAATTTGGACAGAAATGGATCAGAATATTAAAGATCCATACTTGATCATTGAAAGTCTACTTGGGTTCTTCTTGGATTGATAGGATTTCCAATGTTAGAACCAACAGATGTGAGATTCTTTTCTGCGCACTTTGGAAACTGAGGGGGATCATCTAGATTTGAATTTGAACCTGGTATTTCATGTTCATTAATATGAGACATAATATCATAAATATAAGAACACAAACTTTCATTATATTCATCTGAACCTTCTTCTAGAAGATGAAGCAATTTGGCAGTTTCTTCCTCTACTAGTTGTAGATCACGAAGCGGTTCTTCAAATTGGACACTTCGCTCGATGAATATATTTTTGGATATGATATCAATGAGTTTGTATCCTTTAAATTATTCAGAATATCTAAGGAGGATGCACTCAGTACTTTTTGGTTTCAAAGATCTTCTCTTCTCAATCAGAATTCTAGCCCATGCAGTGGAGCCAAAAACCATGAGATGTGACACATCAAGCTTGTGACCAGTTTAGACTTTGAAAGGATTTGTACCTTTGAAGGACAAGTTTGGAACTCTAATATGAATTTATTCATCAAAATTCATGGCCTCATCCCAAATATTTGAATCCAAACCTTTTGACTCAAGCATACAAGTAGCCATCTCTTTTAATGCTCAGTTTTTCCTCTCCGCTACACCATTCTGTTGAGGCGTGTAGGGGACTATGTGCTGGATTTGGATTCCATTTTATGCAAAAATTTGAAGAAGCTATTATTTGATATATTATCCACCGTTATCAGATCTAATAGCTTTGATATTTCTCCAAGTGACAGTCTCAATAGAAGCCTTGAAATTCTTGAACCTTTCAAGCACTTCTGATTTGTTCTTGAGAAAGTAGACCCGTGTGAATCTAGAGAAGTCATCAATGAATGTCAGAACATACCTTTATCCATTCATGGAGGGATTTGGTAAAGGACCACTGATATCACTGTGAATCATCCCCAAAATATAAGAAGATCTGCTAGCTTTGCCTCGATCGAACTTGTGCTCAGGATGCTTGCCAATGATGCAACCCTTGCATATCCCTTTTGAGGATTTGATGTTCGGAAGGCCTTAAACCATGGAATTATTTTGTAGCAACTGAAAATATTTATAATTTAGGTGTCCAAACCTCTCATGTCATATCCATATAACCTCATTTCCATGATCTAGAAGGGAACTTGGCTTTGAATGTGGAAAAAAGTGGCAAAACTCATATGTTTTTGCAGCATAATTTGCCTTGCCTACTGCAATGAGATTTCCGGTGGAAATATCAAAAATTTCAACATCATTAGGTATGAATACAACATTCTTGGGAAAACCAGTGTGTGTCATTTGATACATAGAAAGCATGTTTGAATCTAGAGAAGGAACATAGAGAACATTTTGAAAACTGCCATGTTCTAAATGAATAATACCTTTTCCTTTAGAATAAATTTGTAAACAATATCCCATGTGGATGGAGATGCAACTATCGTAGCCTAATGATGAGAAGGATTCTTTTCTTGAAACCATGTGATTTGAAGCTCCTGAATCTATGAGAATAGATGTAGAATTCTAAACACTTGCCATGCGTGCATGACCTCTTTCTGCATGATTATTATTGTCCTTCTTCCTTGCGCCATCTGGAAGAGTTATGTTCTTTTTCTCCAATAGAAGGGCCATCTGATCAATAGTTTTCTTCATACATGAGATTTCAGGATGAAATCCCTTGCCACAGTAAGAACAGTTTGTCTTCTCCTTTCCCTTTTGCTTGTCTTTTATTGAACCCGAGGGCTCATCTAACTGCTTGGTCTTCTCCTTTTTCTTGGAATGATCAAAATTGGTCTTCTCTTTCTTTTTCTTTCCTTTACCATTCTTAGCTTTGGTTCCTCCAGCAAATAAGGCTTGATCTTTGGAGTTTTTTATGGACCCCATCTGAACAAGCTTGTCATGCTATTTTGTTAAGGACTCAATGAATGCATTCAAGGTAGGTATCTTCCAATTCAGAATGGTGAGTTTTCTCAAATGGAAAGTAGAGATAAACACTGAATAATATGCTCCTAGCTTCGTAAGGATTGAAAGAATCAACTACTCATCTTTCTTCTCAACACCTCATTGCTTCAAATGAAGCACCAAATTCTTGAACTTGGTGAAGAACTCATTGATGGTATCGAAATTATTAGTATTTAGGGAAATCGGATCATTCTCCAACTGATAAACCCTCATATCATCCTGCTTGCCGAAGAGTTTGGCAAGTTGTTCCCATAATTCTTTTGGAGTCTTCAATCCACTGATATGGAAAAGGCATCTCAAGAAAGTGTGATGAGTGGGGTTGAATGGACTTTACTCTGAGGATTTACCCCATAGGCGACGAGAGTGTCATGGTGAATCAATGGTGATAGGTGTAAAAGTGATAAAGAGTTGTGTGATATAAAATGCTCAAAAATCCTAGTAGAACCATGCATGCAAAAGGAGAGCTCGCAAAAAGATGACACTCATGCCAACAACAAGCTCAAAAAAACTTATTGCAACAACGTGCTGCAGCAGGTGGAGCAATGAAAAAATGGTCAGAATACCAACAAGAATAAATCCTAGAAAGAAAAAATACTCACTAACCTAGGGGGTATAGGAGCATGCAAATGCCTATCTAAAAGATATCAAAGCTCATACAAATCATATCCTTTGCAGGGTGATGAAATCCGCAGTCAAGAAATACAAAATGTAGAACCAAATGGATAAATGATATTCCCATACCGAGAGGGCTTCCGGGTAAAGGAGTCCTAGAAGAATGGAAACTAATCTACCTCGTTCATGGCACGTCCAGAAAGGTGTCCCGCAACTTTAGTTCTTTTGTCATCACACACCCAGTATGGAGGCCAACACGCATGACAAGAACAATGACTTGGTGTCCTTCAGTATAGAGTGGAGAGCGGTATTCCACTCAAACTACTGGAGCCAGTATTTCCACTTACACTCCTAAGGGAGAGGCCCTCCGAAAAATTGGTGTCAACCGTACCAATAAATAATAGGGGATTTTCGCTCCCTAAATGACAACAACTATGTCTCAAATGTGTATGACAAATGGGGTGTTATTTGGATTCCTAACCCCAATGTCCTACCTAGATACAAAATTGTTTTTGGGTCCCCAAGTGGGGTTAGTGTGTGTTTAATTAAGACAATTTTAGTCTCACTTGAAATATAGGGAGTGTGTGGGTGCACAAGTTGTGTAAACCCAATGTCACCGAAAGTAAATGCTGAAAATAAATAACTGAAATTGAAATAAAAGTACTTAACTACTATGACCTGTATGTAATAAATGAACTCCTTCAATTATAATGCAAGGGATAGAAATGCACTGAGGATAAACACAAAATGAAATGTCTCAAATGCTACAGCAAAAAAAACCGCATGTACCAATGGAAAATGTGTGCAAGCCAATAGGGGATTGTTGGTGTAGCCAAGGTGAAAAAAGAGAGGGAAAAACAGGTGTAGGACACGTCTGTTAAGGGAAAGTCATGCTCTAGGCGTTGTAGACTGCAAAATAATCACGCCGGAACAGGAAAATCAAACTCAGGAAAAAGCGCATGAGTTTGGGCCAGAAAGGCGTGGCAGGGGCGCGCGTGGCGGGAAAAATGTCGTGCTAGCGGCGCGGGTTACTGGCTCAGAAGAGCACTTGGTGTGCGGGTTTCAGGATCAGAAGCGCGCATGGGGCGTAGTTTTGAGCCTGAAAGGTGTTCTCATGGCGTGAGTTATGAGCCGAAATTCGAGCTCAGGAGCGTGAGTTTCGGGCCAGAAATCATGTTCGTGGCACAATTTACTAGTCGAAAGTCCCGCTCTGCAACACGGAAAAGGTACCTGCAGTAGCGGGTCGAGCTGTAAAAACAGAAATAATGAAAGGTACTATGATGGAAAGGGCCATATCTGCAAGTACAGGGTGCAAGGCTAGGCAAAAAAATTAAAATGCAAGCAAAACAAAAAGAACAAAAATAAAAAAACTATTGTTCTGCGAAACCATATATTTTAGGTTCGATCCCCAGTGGAGTCGCCAAAACTTGTAGCTAGTGTTTTCACACCAGCTAGTGCAAAAGGGAACCTTCTAAGGGTTATGGTACCCTTAATAGAAGCTCGTGAATGGATAGTGTGCGAGTGCAAATAAAAGTAAAAAAATAATCTAAATAATGACTTGTAGTAACATAAAAAACAAAGAGGAACCCATGAATCAAATACTGATTTTGTATTACTCTGTAAAAAATGGTTTACAATGGATATTTACATCAAAAGGTGAGTAGGTGGGAGCCCTCACAAATATACAAAGAGTAGTGCTCTTGGTATCCAAGGTTCCTTGCTCTTTTATGAATGCTCAAATGGTGGCCAAAACTCAACTAAATGAGAACAAAAGCTCAAAGAGGTAGGCTAGAGTTCAATAGCAATTTCGAAAGAGTTTCGGTAGGGAAGAGTGAATATGTATGTGAAAAGGGGGCGTCCATCACCTTTTTATAGTGATTTTGGGTGGTGGAGTATTGACCCATGGTATTGGGAAACCACTAGAATTGGTTTGTGGTATTTTGAGTTTTCGCTCATTTTTTCTTTATTTTGAATAATTTCCCCTTTTTCTTTAATTTAGTTTATTTTATTTTTGGGGGATTTTGACTTTTTTGGAGGAATTTAATCATATTTTAGGGAAATATTGATTTTTTGCCCATTTGGTTACCAAATTAGGGATTTTGGGGTTTTTGTAGGAAACAAATGTAGGAAAAAGGGATAAATGGGTGTTGGGCCACAAAATAGCCCCTTTTTGCCTATATTTATCAACACCTTTTCCCCTATTTTTCCTCTCTTTTCCATCACCCAAGCAGGTACCTTTCCAAGTCAAGCATGAATTGCAACAGGTATAATCTATTATTGTTTTATCTTATTAATTTCTAATATTGTTTATGGTTATGAACTTTATCTTTTAATTTGTGCTAACATGTATTGATCCGATAAAATAGTTCAGAGCCTTGAAAGAACCACAGGTGTAGAAGCTCGTTGAACCTGTGGAGGAAACAAATATGTGGCGCTAGCTGTCCCTTCCTAAATTTGGTCCCATATATTTCTGCAACAACTCAAGCATTCTTCCATGAGGCCAGCTGCAACTGGGTCACGATACAACTCCAGCTCATCTTCTCCTCCAATCAGTTGGAATCTATTCGGTTTGTTAATAGCACTTAGTAACAGCAAAAGACGGAATGCAACAACTTCATTCAATTTCATTTATGGTTGTAATTCTTTCTGTTTCAATTTGACATCCTGAAGATCGTAGATCTTCATGGCTTCCCAACATTTGTGAAATGAAATTATGTCATTTGGGTATAAATGTAAGAAGGCGTTCTAAGCCTGGGGTTGGTTAATTGTCATTTGATTAGACGAGCTATAACAGAGTGGTGTAACTGTGGATTACCATTTGTAATACAAGGAGCAGAGTTCTTCATATTGTTGTGCTTTAATTTGTGTTGGTTTCACGGCATCTCTGTTAGAAGGCTAGGGCCCGCCTTCTCACAAAGATCACCAAGTTAGATAGATGCTTTAGTTTTGCTTTTGTTAATTTGGTGTGGAATTACAGTAGGAATATTTCCAGTGTGTTGCAACAGTAGTGTTTATGATTTCATTTTCCTTTGGTGTGCTGCAACTGAGTGTTGCAACAGTGTGGTGTGATAGTCAACTGTGTAGGATAGTTTTCCTTTGATGCAAGTGTGTTAATTCGTTGTTGCAGTCAAGCTCAGATCTAATTCATTTATGTTATTTATCTCTTCTAGAATTTACTAGTTTAGTCATATTATGTTTCAAGCTTAGTTCTGGTTCAATTATTGTTATTTACATTCTTAGAATTTGTTGAATTAGACAGGTCATGATTGATTTACTTTTAGTCTAATATCTTTAGGATTTAACTTCTCGCAAAAGAAAGTCTAGTTTATTTATTCTTAGATTAGTAACTATTGCATTGATGTTGTAGGAAAGTAGAAGTCCTTTGAAGTTCTTAGATGGATAATTTAGATTAGCTTTAGCAATGAGGTTAGTTGACTGAGCAGTTAGGTAGGATAATTGATCTTCATTTTATTTTATCGGCTGCTTGAGTGTGTATGCATAGATTTTGCTAATTGCCTTTGAAATAACAAGACTTACCTGGGTTGAGAATTTATATTGAGCATTATGTCTATTAATTAGAATTGATTAGCATATAGAGTGACCAAGATTTTGGTGCCGTTGCCAAGGATGGTAGTTGATAGACATAGATAGTTGTTGATTTATTGATTTCGTTAAGCTATGAGTATTTGAAGTATGCATGAATACGAGAAGAAAAAATCGAGAACCCCCCCAAAATACTAACCTTGTAGGTGGAAGAGGTCGTGGCAGTAACCAAGGTTTGGGAAGACATATATTCATTGATGAAATAATTGATAGAGCTAATTCCTCTACCAGACTACTGTGGGCATTTTCAGGAAGAGGAAACTCTATTCCCCCTAATCTTGAAACATATACATAAACCGTGGAGAACGCAACGGGACCCTCAAATCCCATTCCTAAGAAAAAACCTCCTGAAGACAAAGGAAGTGCTGCAGGTGCAGTGGCTCTAGAGGATATCTATCAAATCAATGGGTGCAGAGTAACTAAAGAAGAGTGGTTGGAACATCGCTAAGAAGCAGAAGAAGAAATAAGGAAAGAGGAAGAAAGGAGGAGATAAGAAGAAGAAAGGGAAGAGGAAGAAAGAAGGAGAGAAGAACTAAGGATGTTTTTGGAAAACATGGATAACAGAGAACGTGAAGGAAATCATCAACATCCTAATGGCCATGAAGAGGAAACAAGGGACAACCATCCTGGAGACACGGTTGTCATGCTCGAATTTTCGATTCGACAAGTACCTGGGGCTGCTCATATGAAGAATATCTCACCCTTAGTTTTGCCGAATTTCCATGGCAAGTCCATTGAAGACCCAGACGAATTCTTTTTTGAGTTTAATATCCTCTATCCCAGCTATGACTATACCTCCAGTGCGCAAAAATTGAAATTATTTCTAGCCACCTTAAAAGGAAACTCCTTGCGATGGTTCATAAGTTTGGGTCGTGAAACCATTACTACCTGGGAACATATGAAATAAACCTTCCTTTCCAAATACCAAGAATACTGCATAACCAAAGATAGGAGGTAAGAACTGCTTAAAATGGTCCAAAAAGAAGAGGAGATCTTGGAAGATTTTGTTGAGAGATTGTTATATAATTTACAGAGGTCTAGTCATGCCAATATCATGAAAGATGTACTCAAGATTATCTTACTACGTGGGATTAGAGAAGATTGCCTAGACATGCTGAATTTGTTGGGGAATGGGGATATCTCAAAAGAACCCTTTGAAAAGATCATTAACTTATGTCGAATATATTTGAGGGGATCCTCCAGAACCAACAATCGGGATAGAGAACGAGATCGAGATGTCCTCACTGGGACACATAAGTAAGCCAGTGGAGGGGACACTCGAGCAGAAATTATTGAGAATTTTAAAACAGATATAATGAGCTCCATCTCCTCCGAGTTGGATGTCTTGATAGAAAAACAGAGGCAAGCAGTAGAAGACCTGGTAGTTGTTGTATTCTGTGCTAAATGGAAGAAGAAGCACCCACTAAAGGAATGTTCACTTGACAAGGTGGAGGTATGTCAGATATGTGAGTCAGATCACGACACCAAATAATTTCCTTCACTACCAAAGGTCAAAGCAGTCCTGTAGGCATCTACTTCAGATGTGGAGAAAGCTTATTTTATTTCTCAAAAGAATCCTTGGCAGCCTCAGAATCAAGGTATGAACCCAGATCCATCACCTTTTTGGAATAATTTAGATAATATGAATACACAATTCCCTTTACATTATTCCTATTCTAATAACCAATGGCATCCATCCCAAATTTCAATGCAAAATCCTAATCCTTGGATGCCATGGGCACAACAATCAAACCAACAAGCTCTTTGGTCTCCTGGTTGGAGAAATTCCTACCCAGGAAATCAGTTCCCTCACAACCAAACTCCTCACCAACAGTATCCTCATCAACAATACCCTCACCAACAGTATCAGCAGCTGCAGCTGCAACTCCAAAAAAATGCCGCCCCAATGAACATACCACTACAACCACAGTTGCCTGCTCAGCCTAACCCCGACCCAAATAATAAGGCAATACATCAATTTGAAAATGCCAACATGCTATCTTATTCCAGTTCCCCAATTCCTTGCAATGACATACACTTACGATCAGAGAGGGTAGTGGAACCCATCGTCATCGAGGATGTTCCATCCTCTGTGACTGAAGAGAGAATGAATCAAAAACTCGAGAATTCAATTAACATAACAATCCCCATCATTGATGATGCTGGAACTCCTACTGAAACACTAGCTGAAACATAGGAAGAAACATACATTGAAACACAGCCTATACAACTGACAAGAGAACCACCATATCCTGAACGTTTGGCCTTACAGAAGACAGTGGAACAACCTCGGTTCAATATCTTAGGGAAAGTGAAGAACCTGTATGTCAAGATTCCACTGTTACAAGCCTTTCATGATGTACCTATCTACGCCAAGACCGTTAGGGACTTGTGTGTTAAAAATATAGAAAGGAAGCCTAGGGACCCTTCTACAGTCCATGTAATGGGGAAACTTCCTAAATTAATAATGGGATGGGCTCCATTGGCTAAGTCTGATGACCCAGGTTATTTGACTATCAAAGTATACATTGGGGGTACTCAGATACCCAACATCTTGGAAGATTTAGGTGCATCCATAAATGTCATGACCATCAAGACTTTAAGAAAGATTGGACTCACTAATCTCAGACCTACCCCTACCATACTAGAACTAGATGATAGGTCCACTATCAAACCTTAAGTAATCTTAGATGACCTGGTGGTCACCGTCGATTTGTGGGAATACCCTGCAGACTTCTTGGTTTTACAACCTAAGTCGCAGCTTGGGGGACACCTGTTAATCCTAGGAAGACCATGGTTAGCTACAACAGACGCATGTATTAGCTATAGATCAGGATATATGACGATTTCTTATAGGACTGACATACAAAACCTGACCCTGTATCCTCTATCCAGACCAAGTTCTGACGATGAAACTCCAGTATGGATGGATTTGGATGAAGATGAGGGCATTCATCCATTGTTAACAACCGGGAAGGACCTGACCTTTAAAGTTGAAACTGAAGACGATGCCATCAACAGTTTCATTAGTGATCCCGCATTTGTCACTAGGCATGCATATCAAATTCTAAATAGTACCTTAAGTGAAAAAGAAGAAAATATGACTAAAGAGACTCTAGTTAGTGATGCTGAAATAATCCCAGTTATTAAAAACTCGAAAAGTATTCTAGTAGAAATTGAGCCTGGAAAAACTCTGAACATTAATCTAAATCTTGCGCCCAATGAACTGGAACGTCTGATCACATTTCTAAAAAAACATAAGGGATCCTTCTCATGGGAATATACAGATATGAGGGGTATCCACTCTAATTTGTGTATTCACCATATTTATATCAAAAGTGACTCCCACCAGTGTGCCAACCTGAGCGCCGAATGAACCTGAATTTAAGAGATATCGTGAAAGAAGAAATCCAAAAACTCTTGGAGGTAGGATTTATTTATCCAATTTCAGACAGTGATTGGGTTTCCCCATGTCAAATTCAGTTCACACATCTGATCAATAAATTACACTCACTCACAGAAAATCTCACACAACTAGTCAAAGACACAAAAACTACTCACAAAGATACAATTTTGTATTAACTTCTCATGAATAAAATACATCATCCAACCTTTGGAAAATAATAGGATGTTGTCATATAACATTACAATAGAGATTCGAATGGCTAGAGATTCCATTTGGATCATCTCATCATCAGAATTACTAAAAATATGCTCATCCCCCCTAAGTGGCAAGTGTGTCTCCCAAGTCACTCCAAAGTCTCACGAATTTCTAAATTAGTGACCTCAAGGTGATGTATGATGAAAAACAATGCAAAATCCCAAACTTGGAAAGAAGAAACGTCATAGAGGATGTGGGGTGCAAAAACCAAGTTTCCTAGTTGACTAGCTTTTGCCCCTAGGGAAAAAAGCAATAAAAAAGAAACAAAAGCTCAGAAATGTGCCTTTCCTACCAAATATTATCCATAATATTTTGGAAATGTGCCCAAGTGGTCTAGTTATCTTGTGGTCCACACTTTGGAAGTATTGTGGTCCTCCCATGTTGCCTTGTGGTCCAGCCAACGCAATTTTCTAGTCTATTACATAGGAATTAACCATAAAATATTAATTAATGCAACCAATGTAATTAAATGACATAGGTAGGAAGATTTAATATTCCAACACCCCCACATAAGTATGACTTTATGGTCTAAATATCAAAAAATAGAATACTAAGTTCCCAGTAACAAGACTTGGTCACTTTGTACAATACTGTTGGTCGACAAAAACAAGGATAGAAGGAAAACCTAATGGGAAAAAACTCCCCTCAAAACATGGAAATATCAAAATTGAAGGATTTTTTATCAACCCTTCACTCCACCACATGTTCAACCATCCCAAGCAGTGATCAAAGATAGTTGAATGTCTTCTCTATGAAAGCCTTGGTGAAGATATCTGCAGTTTGCTCACTTGTGGGGCAATACTGCAAATCAATGATCTGGTCATGCACTAAGCCTCTGATGTAGTGCATATGAATCTCAATGTGCTTGGTACTCTTCCTCTCTATTGGATCACTTTAAACTCTTATATCACTATGATTGTCACATAGGATGAAAGTAGGAGTACTAAAAACAATCTCAAACTATGAAAGAATACCCTGCAACCATACACACTGTGTAGCAACATTCACTGCTCCTCTGTACTCTTCCTCTGCTGAAGATAATGCTATGGCATTATGTTTCTTGCCTCAACAGAAAACAGGGCCACCTCCAAGCATGAATACAAATCCAGATGTGGATTTTCTGTCAAGGCTATCACCAGCCAATTCTGAATCAGTGAAACCCAAGAGATCTAGGCTAGAATCTACAACACACTGAATCCCATCAGTCTTTGTGCCCTGCACATAATGTAAGATTATTTTTGCATCCCTCCAATGAAGCTCATGTGGTTGATCAATGTATCTTGATGCCACACTCACAACATAAGCAAGATCAAGTCGAGTGTGTGTCAAGTATAGCAAGCTTCCAATCAACTGTTTATATAAAGTGTTTTCAAACAATGGTGTAGATTCTACATCTTCTAGTCTAAATCCTGAAAGGAACGGAGTCTTAGAAGGCTTGAAATAAGCCATCTTAAACTTATTTAACATATTAGATGCATATTTTTACTGAGATACCTTTGTTCCATTCTTTGTTTGAGAAATCTCAAGCCCCCAAAACTGCTTAAGAATTCCCAAGTCACTCATGGAGAATGCTTGATGCAAAGCGGTCTTCAATGAAGCTATTTGATCAGTAGAGCTAACTGTGATCAGAAAATCATCAACATACAACACTATAATCATTATTGAACCATGAATCAGCTTCATATAAACATTTGGGTCAGATTTGCATCAAACATAAGATTGTGACAGAAGGAAATTGTCCATTTTTGCATACCAAGCCCTAGGGGCTTGTTTGAGTCCATACAAAGACTTTCTCAACCTACAAAAAAGATTATGATATGATGTATACCCTTTTGTCTTCTACATATATATATATCCTCCTCAATATCCCCATGGAGGAATGCACTTTTCACATCCATGTGGTGCATTTCCCAGAGCTTGGATGCTGCAATTCCCAGAACTAGTCTAATTGAGTCTTTTTGAGCGACAGGTGCAAAAGTTTCATTGTAGTCAAGGCCTTGGACTTATGAAAATCCCTTTTCTACCAGACTAGCTTTATATTTTACTTTTGTACCATCAGCTTCACATTTGGTTTTGTAGATCCACTTGCACCTTACCAATTTTCTGCCTGCAGGGAGCTTGACTAGCTCCCATGTTTCATTCTTCTGCAATGACTGAGACTCCTCACCCATAGAAACCTGTCATATTGGGTCATGTGAGGCTTCCTCATATGTCTAAGGATCAAAATCTGTCATCATATAACATCTCTCAGAAAGGTAGGGGTCATTCACATTGAGAGCAATATCAAATTGTGATCTAGTCCTCCTTTGGTCCTAAGGATTGCCAGCAAGTTCACCTGCTGCTTGCAAATTTTTTGCAGCCCATTTAGGCCTTGTAGGTGAGTTAGCATCTGCAATAAAATGATCCTCATCATCATAAATATCGGAATAAAAAATTTCAAGAACATCACTTACTTCTTCTTCTAGTTGTGGTGAAGATGGCTCTCCAATTTCAGCACTCTGAGAGGGCTCTTCCTCAAACTGCACACTTCTTTCTATGAAGGCTTTATGAGTGGTCAATTTCATCAAATTATAACCTTTGGAGTCCTATTAATATCCAACAAATAAGAATGGTTGGATTTGGGGCTGCATAGCCCTCCTCTTCTCAAGTGGAATCCTAGACCAAGCCTTTGAGCTAAAAATCCTGAAATGAGAGATATCAGGTTTGTGCCCTATCCAAGCTTCAAAAGGAGTGATAGCTTTGAGATATTTATGTGGAAATCTATTCTGAATTTATGTGGCACAATTTATTGCCTCATACCATATCTTGGGAGACAATGACTTTGCCTCAAGCATACATGTGGCCATCTCTTTTAGAGACTTGTTTTTCCTCTCACCAACCCCATTTTGCTGAGGTGTATACCGTGTGTTGCATCTGAATCCCTAAAGAGGCACAAAATTTCTGAAAATATGATTTCACATATTTACCACCATTATCAGATCTGATAATTTTTATATGCCTACTAGAATGGTTCTCAATTGAGGCTTTGAATAGCTTGAACATACCAAAAACTTCATATTTTAGCTTGATGAAATAAATCCAACAGTACTTACTAAAGTCATCTATGAATGTGAGGATGTATTTGGAATGGTTCAAAGACTCATGAGGAAATTGACCTGATATATCAGTATGAATAAGGTCTAATGGTGCAGCGGTTCTCTCAGAATTGGATCTCCCATACTTATGCTCAGGGTGTTTTCCTAGAATGAAAGATTGACAGACACCTTTGGAAAATTTGATATTGGGCAGCCCTATGACCATTTATTTCTCATGGAGTTGGGAAAGATATTTATAGTTCAAATGGCCAAACCATTCATGCCATAATTTAGTTGACTCATTGGCATGTGTTAAAAGAGAAGAGGGTGAGATATTTGGCACAAAGTGAGAAAACTTGTAGATTCTAGAACAGTGATTAGTAGTGCCTAATGCAACAATTTTTCCTGTTGAAATTTGAGCTATCTCAACATCATTAGGGGTAAAGGTTACTCTCTTGGGAAGCCCTATGTGGGTCATCTTATAGACTGACAATAGGTTTGCAGCAAGTACAGGTACATATAATACATTATTAAATGAACCAAACTCGAGATATATGCTACCTTTGCATTTGCTAGAAGTTTCAGAATTGTCTCCCAATACAATATTTAGACCACTGCAAGAGTCAAGTGAAGTGAAAAACTTACTTGTAGACATCATGTGTCTTGAAGCTCTGGAATCAATAATGAATGAAGTAGGTTTGGATGTGCTGGCCATTAGTGCATGAACTCTCTCTTTGTCATCATAATTGTGTCCTCCATCTTTCCTCCTTGTGCTCTCTGGAAGAGGAATGTTGGATTTATCATAGAGTTGAGCCATTTGGTCAATGGTTCCTTCATGCAAGAGATTTCAGGATGAAAGCCCTTGTTGCAATAATTGCACTTTGTCCTCTCATTTTTTTATATGGATTCCTTTTGAAATTTGAGGAGTCTTCATTAATTTTCTGCTTGTCTTTCCTCTCACTGGTGGGCTTCTTGAAATTGCCCTTCTTCTCCCCTTTCGAACCCTTTGAATCTCCAGCATTCAGACAGTGGTCTTTGGATGGATTTTTAATGGCTCCCATCAAGACCAATTTGTCTTGTTCTTGTGTCAAATACTCCATGAATTCTGAAAGTGTTGGGCTCTTCCAAATTTTAATTGCTTTCCAGGTGGAATGGAAAGTCGAGAGAAAGATTGAGTAGTCGGGGCCAAGCTTGGAGAGAATGGAAAAAACTAGTTGCTCATCCTTTTTGTAAATACCACATTGCTTTAGCTGCAACAAAAGTGAGTTGAATTTGGAGAAGAAATATTGTAGATTATCGAAATTTTGTGGACTCAAAGAGACTAGCTCATTATCCAATTGGTGGCCTCTTAATTCATCGGTTTTCCCGAACAAATCTTGAAGTTTCAGCCATACTTCATCAGGAGAAGTGAGACCATCAAGATGAAATAGAAGTTCCATGGATGTAGTGAGACATAGCATCCCATAGGATTCATCTCTTCGATTGTGCCATTTAGATATCTCTACTACCGAGGTTGGCTCAGCTTTAGTTGCCATTGTCACCCTGTAGAGCCCTTTGCTCCTCAATAAGATCTCCATATACGCCTTCCAGTCATAGTAATTGAATGGAGTGAGGATGATCTGCTGTGAATGATCCATGGCTGCTCTGAAATAACTTATGGATTGATTTTGGTATACTTATGGATGCTCAAATGCACCCTGTAGAGAATAGAATGCACTCGGTGGATTGATCAATGCGCCTTCCTTGAGACTGGTTGGATCCTACAAGACAATAGAAGGAGAAAGGAAATTCTTGTTAGATCTGATACCATTTGAAATTCAATTCACACCAAGATCTGATCAAGAAATTACACTCACTCACAGAAAATCTCACACAACTAGTCAAAGACACAAAAACTACTCACAAAGATACAATTTTGTATTAACTTCTCATGAATAAAATACATCAGCCAACCTTTGGAAAATAATAGGATGCTATCATATAACATTACAACAGAGATTCGAATGGCTAAAGATTCCATTTGGATCATCTCATCATCAGAATTACTAAAAATATGCTCATCCCCCCTAGGTGGCAAGTGTGTCTCCCAAGTCACTCCAAAGTCTCACGAATTTCTAAACTAGTGACCTCATGGTGATGAATGATGAAAAACAATGAAAAATCCCAAACTTGGAAAGAAGAAACATCATAGAGGATGTGGGTTGCAAAAACCAAGTTTCCTAGTTGACTAGCTTTTGCCCCTAGGGCAAAAAGCAGTAAAAAAGAAACAAAAACTCAGAAATGTGCCTTTCGTACCAAATATTATCCAGAATATTTTGGAAATGCACCCAAGTGGTCTAGCTATCTTGTGGTCCACACTTTGGAAGTATTGTGGTCCTCCCATGTTGCCTTGTGGTCCAACCAATGCAATTTTCTAGTCTATTACATAGGAATTAACCATAAAAGATTAATTAATGCAACCTATGTAATTAAATGACATAGGTAGGAATATTTTATCTTCCAACAACCCACTCGTGATAGTACCCAAAAATAATGGGAAGTGGAGAGTCTGTGTAGATTATATAGAACTAAATAAAGCAACACAGAAAGACCATTTTCCCTTACCATTCATTGATCAAGTTCTGGACACCTTGTCTAGAAAGAAATTCTTTTCCTTTTTGGATGGATTCAATGGTTATAATCAAATCCATATTTCCCTCGAAGACCAAGATAAAAACACCTTTACTTGTCCTTGGGGCACCTTTTCTTATAGGGTGCTTCCTTTCGGGTTATGTAATACACCGGCCACATTTCAGAAAGTTGTGATTGGGATCTTTTTTGAGATGGTTAATGATAGCATGGAAATATTTATGGACGGTTTCACTCCATAGGGTAGTAGTTTTGATGAAGCATTGAAGAATCTGGAAATACTTTTAGAATGTCGTGAACAAACCCACAAGTCCCTGAGCACTGAAAAGTGCCACATGATGATGGACAAGGGTGTAGTTCTGGGACACTTTATCTCTTCTGTAGGTATCCAGGTAGATCCAACGAAAATTAAGGTAATTGCAAATATTCCCACTCCTAGAACACAGAAATAGGTATGTAACCTCCTTGGGCATGTTGGTTATTACAGAATATTTATAGAAAAATTTTCAAAGCTAGCTTCTCCTTTATTTACTTTATTAATGAAGGATGCACAATTTGTTTGGACATATGCATGTCAAACAACGTTTGCAGAGCTCAAGAAAAGGTTGTCCACGATGCCTATTCTAAGAGGAACTAACTGGGCTCTGCCTTTTCATATTTCCTCAGATGCTTCAGACACTACCATTGGAGCAGTTTTGGGATAGGAGGAAGTTCACAGTTCATATGTTGTTTATTACATCAGTAAGAATTTGGCCCCTGCTGAACTAAACTACATGGTTACAGAAAAAGAATTCCTTGCTATTGTCTATGCCATTAATAAATTTAGACATTACATCACTAAATATCCTACTTTCATGAAAACTTTTCATATCCCAAATTTTGCATTGGGTCATAATGGCCTAAGCCCATTGGCCATACTCACGAGGGTTTGTCAAATTGATGTTAAGGGTCAAATAATTGCCATGGAGGAAAAACTACTAGTTCCCTAGGTTGGGGGGTGGAAGCATTGGGATTTGAAACAAGAGGGATAATAAATTATGTGTAGACATTAGAATAGCATAAATATTTAATAAAGGAGATAAAGAAATATATACAAGTGAAAATCAAATTGGCATTTGATCATGAAGACACATGGAGGAAGTGGGACCCACACAAGCTAGATTTTCTATGCCACATGACATCCTCCTCTTTTCAATTCGAATACATGATAAGTCCAATGTTAGTGGGATGATTTGTAATGGAATAATACTTGTCATGATTCAATGAGGTCTAAATGTACAGGAATAGTAACTCCCATGGAAGAGGAAGAGGCAATTTGGAGGTAGTCGGACACTTGGCTAGATTCCCTAGCTCTATGACAACAATGATGAAGATGCTATGACACCTATGACACAAATCAGACATGAAAGATGAAATATGACATATATGACATGTCAGGGATAAAAATAGCCTCCAAGAGGGTGCTCAAGTGAGTTAGGGCAGCAAAACAGACACCAATTCGAATTTGGGGAAGGAGAGGGCTAGAATTGGAAGGACAAGTGGCATGCTTGGGAATCTCTTCCCAACTTGAGTTGGAATAAATCTCTTAGAAGGAATTAAACCCATGGATGAACTTAGAATTTTATAAAATTCATTAACAAATAAGAATAGCATCTTTTGATCATTTTTAGAATTTGCAATTGCATTTGGAGAGAAGAGCTAGTGGAGTGCTACTCTACTTGCCTTAGCACCAATTTCGAGGGTGAAAGATTCCCATCCTAGTTGGTAATTTGAAAGGCCATTCAGACATTTCATTTGGATCTTCAATGGAGTAATTTTTTGCAGGTGTAATCTACATCTCAGATCATGGTCACTTCTAGTTCAGCTTGCTTCTTCAACCATTTCAAGTTTTCTATGCATATTCTTGATCCTTGAGGAATTGCGAATTTGATGAGATACTATTCTCTTTCAGGGAGCTTATGATGCCCCATTATTTTGTAATATGATTTATATACTCTGTATTTCATGCTCAGAAGAGCCACAAGTCAAGATTCGAAGAAATACTATGCAAAATTGCTCATTAATGAACAAACAGTGCCATTTTCCCCACTACCTTGTTGCAAGTTAATGATATGTTGATAAATTCGAATGGTTAGGTGAATGAATGATGTATTACTAATAAATGGAATGTAATTTATGTTTTAAAAGAGTTTCAGGTTCATTAGAAAGGAATTTGGAGGCATTTGGTTGAGTTTCATAACATTTAGTGAAGATTTCCTACTATTTCCCCTTATGCTGAAACTAGCAATTCTATATCTGATTTGAGAGAGTTATAGCATATATTATAAGATGAATGATGATGCATATGAGAGCCTGTCTATGTACTTTATATGTCACCATCCTCTGTTCATAATTTATAGACGGTTCTATTGCATTTGGAGAGCCAACTTGTCATTTACCTTGAGGGGATTTGAACCACAATTTGCTAGTAAAACTCCCTACATTGACCAGATTACCAAAGTGAGTTGTAGAAGTCATTTGAAGGTTTGAAGGAAACTATAAAAAACATTATTATATTTTAACATCATCCATACACCTTATGGTACAATTTGATATCATTTGGAGCTATTTGGAGCCATCTACCCTTGGGGGTTTGAGCCTCAAAATTACTAGTAAATTCCTTGAGTTCTCTTGGATACCTATTAGACAAAAAAGCCACATATAATGCTGAAAATATACTTTAATTAATGTCTAATAACATATACAATTCTCATACCCATCATTAGTGAATTTTGTACAGTGTTTGGAAGAGATTTGTTCCAATACCTAGAGGGGATTTCCACTTTTCAAGTTGACTAGTCTTGTCCTGAAACTTCTTCCCTTGCAAATTGAATACCATGGTTGGGTATATAAGGTTATTATATGTATTATAGATGTTTTAATGTGTCCCATGACCCCTAATGAACTTCCTCACCAAGTTTTAAATTATTTGGAGGAGTTCGGAATCAGTTGTATACATATACCTAGAGTTGAAATTTGTTGAATTTGAGCACATTGGGAAATTTTATTAAGAAGGGAAATTACAGTGATATCAGAGCATGGTCCTTGCACCTTTGGATTAATACATACATTTAAGAATAATTTGAAGCCATGTTGTACTATTATGATGAATCCTATGAGTACAATTCTTATGAGGAATATGTAGATGATTGTGAACAACATGAAGGAGGATGTGAATGGTATGAGGAAGAGGTGTCATCATGCAACACTTCTTACAATTTCAGGAGGAATGAAGATTATTATTATGACCATAGGTATGATAAATATGAGTATGTCACAACCCCAAAGGATAATTCTATGAATGAGTTACAAAGATGGAGACCAACATATAAAACCTTGCCCCAACAATACTAGTCATATCTTGATTTGTATAAGAGAAGTACATATATGGCCCCTTCTTTTGAATACTTTTCTGATTGGGTGTTTGCAAATAGGACCAAAAATTAAGATGTGGAGTTAGTGAAGAAAGATTTATGCCCTTCTTGTAAAAGACCTTGAAGAGAAAATCATATGTGTGTGAGTGAAAAGAGCAATGAAAAATCTGAATCTTCAGGGAATGTAGGTATTTCCCTCTTGAAGAGACTTCTTGGGTACTCTTCAAAAAGAGATTCCAAATATATTGATATTAAGGAAACTAAGGGGAAAAGTACATCAGACTGCTTGAAGGAGAAATATGAAGATACGTCCCATGAACTTGAAGAAGATCCTATTGAAATTATTGAAGATCATTTCGAAACACATTCTACCTTGGACATGAATCAAGGAGAATATACTGATCGATGCTTGAACTATGAAGGAGTAACTACTGATGGTGCTGACACCTCTATGTTGGTGACATAGAGATCACTTTTGATAGTATTGTTGAAGACAAAATTCCCCTATGTTATAGGTCAAATCTACACTTCTCTGTCCTGTGATCACCTTGCCTTGTAGATCACACAAAACGACTCAAAGGATGGAAGAGCTAGATTGCCTCAGATGAGTTGCTTCCAGAAGTATACTCCTCACCTAAAAAGATTGTAGTTTCTTCTGCTTTTGCCACATGTATGCCCCTCTCTACATACAAGGCCAATGTACTGTACCCTACTCTCCTCAAGGGAAACCAATGTACACCTCCCAAAAAGTTGTAAACACATGTTGTAAAGCATAAAAGTTGCTTCCTGTACACTACTTTTGTTATATGAAACCCACGCACATCTTAAGATGAAATAAAAATATATTAATTTGACGAATTGGGATTATTTGAAGTTGATTCTGCAACTTCCCCAACCTCCCAATCCAACCACCTCTCGATCTTAACTGCCTACCTTGTCCCATAAATATAAGGAGGATCCATGAGAGGGGTTAGACTCATAATGCTTAGAAGACTCACAATAGCTATAAAATATTGAGAGAAGGCTTGAAATATTGTTATGTTGGAGGAAAGTTCCAAGTCAGAGTGAAGAGCAGGAGCCTAGGATCCGGTTGCAGAAACATCTCTACACGTCAGGTATATTGTACTGATTTCATGTTTCTTTGACAATAAAAAGGTTGAAACACCCTTCCTGTCCCAAATAAGATATCTATTGGATTGTATCTCTATTTGGCTTAATTCTTTATTATAGTTGATGTTAGATTGCTTTGTAATTTCATCATACATTATATGGTCAAGATACGTTGAGGAAGGTATCTTTTGTATTGCAGGTTTGTCAAGCAAGAGATCAAGCAGGAGATCAAGTGAAAGACCAAGCGAAAGCTAGGATCAAAATTTGAAAAGAGGTATGTCTTTCAATCCCAATCTATTTATTTTGCACTATAATCAATTTGTTTAGCTGTCAACCCCACCCAGTTGGTAGTGTCTATCTCCTCCCTATAGGGTATAAATCTCAAACAACAGACTGGCAACTCTGCTGGGGAGTAACCACTTAGTTGTTTTTCTATAGGAGACTTAATTTTGGTTTTCTTCCATCACATTTTTTCAGTTTTGATTGTCTGAGAGGCTCTGTAGGTTTGAGTCATCTTTCCTATCTGCTTGATTCAACCCAATTTCTGGTTTGCAAAGCCTGTTTGTGCCCTTTTGAGGCCTGTACGCTGGTCTCCTCTACTTACAGCTGCATTTTTCACCTGATGAATGCCCCTCCTTACACTGCATAGTAGCGTACCTGTCCTGGTGTATGCTGGTTGCAACACTACATAGTGGTGTATGTTCCTGTAGTGTCCTATTTCGCTGTTAGGGTTTGTTTTCCAAGTTTTGGTTGTTGTTCCAACCTGTTGCTTTGCTGTCTTTACTAACCCCTGAGACCTCATATGTATCGGTTGAGTCTTGTAAGCCTATCCAGTCTCTTTTAGCCTGTTTTGCTTGCTTGAACCTTTGTTTAAGTGTCTTTTCTGCTTATGAGCCCTTTTTTGAAGTTTGTGCGCTATTCTTTTTCGACATAGCTGCATCTCTTCACCCTAGTTGTTGTTGCAGTCATACAGACCTGCACTTTGATTGTTTGTTTTCTGTTGCAACGTTTAGCATGCTTTCACTTGGTCTCATCCTTTCCATTAGGGTTTGACTGCCAAGTTTGAGTCCTTAGGGTTGCTTCCCAAAATTTGCTTGGTCCAGATACTTGCTGATTGTTTTATCAGTTCATTTCAAGTGAGTCAAAACCTCCTAATCTTGTTGCTATTGATTATGTGTGTTGTTTAAGTCATTCTTGGTTCGCTTGCTTACTTTTTGCTTGGATTAGTGTTTTCTTAGGGTTTTGATGCTTACGAGCAACCTGTTTAGGTCTTCCTTTCCAGCATAAGTGTCTCTTTTCCCTGTTTCTTTTTCACTTCATTTCCAAGCCTCAAGTTTTTATTTTGCAAAAACTTGGTAAGTCAAGTCTTCATCAAGACTCTTGATTCATTTGCTTTGAGCCATTTTTATGTTTTCCTTACACATGCTTTATAGTTAGATCTTGCTTGCTTTTGTACAAAGTTCTCTTTATTTTATTTTATCAGAACAAGCAAAAAATGTTCAAATAGATCAGTAGTAAGCTCTTGCTTTATTTCGAATTAGTTTAGTTTGCTTAGAAATATTAAAAGAAAAATACAAAAAGATTTTGATTTTGGGATTGCCTAGTTTTCAATTTCTGAAAGAATACAAATGGAAAAGAGAAAAAGTTTTTGTGAATTTGAAAGATTTTATTTACATGCACTTTACTTTCATAAAAACCATTCCACACACTACACTACAAACCTTGAGTAACAAGTATCCCTTAAAAAGAAACATTAATAAAATTTATTAGCAACATTTTTATTTTTAGGTATACACAACATCAACAAGATTAGGCTAGAGTTTCGAGCTTAAATCACCTTAAACTACTCAGAACTGGCTTCATTACTCAACAATAGTAGTATGCATTTCATTTAGGTAAATCCATCTATATCAAATAGTCCTGGGAAACTCTACTTAAACCAGAGCTAAGCACGAGGCTGTGGGAGACTGGAATTGTTGAGGATATCCCCTCACTTTCCTTTTGACCATAAACCAGAGTTGATTCGTGTACGGGGGTCCTTTTGGACTTTGGGATTTGCTACCCTACCCATGCATTTCGACTAGGCTAACAACTGCCCCCCCAGGTTATTTCGTATTGATGGTAGCCTTAGTATTAGACCTTTAGGATTCTACACAGGTAGAGTGGGTGGTTATTCCCACTTCACCTCAAACAGACGTGGAAGGTAGCCCTCTGGCAGTAATCCTGGGAAGGTGGTTTGGTGATTCAAGTGCCTGCACCCATTGGACCTCTGGAGTATGCCATGTAACTGACCGTCAATACTCTGTTAGTCTATTATGGGCCCTAATCATCCCAGACTTGCTTCCAAGAGTATTTTCCATTGTTTGCATGGTTTGATTACCTAGGATCTTTTTAGTGGTGTGCTCTTTGTGTTGTTTGTTTCTAGTTGGCCTTACATGTTTCTGGTTTGTTGAGTTGGAAACTATGGAAAGAATCCTGGTGAGCACCAATCAAGGGACCCCTGTTGAAGGGGCTCCTTTTGCTTTTCCATTCATTGGGAACATTGGTACTCCCGTAGTGGCTACTTTGAATCTTCCGAGATTCACTATAGGGATACCACTTTGGTTGTTTTCCACTCAGAATGCCTTGCATGCTCCTGATGCTTCTCAAGTAAGCACTTCACATCAAGAGCATCAGAACCGTATGCTTGCTTCACCAATAACATCTTCTCCTCCTCCTTCTACCTCATGTGGTGAAAGTAGTAATACTAGTAACCAGCAGTATAAAAGGAATAAATGGAGGATGAATAGGAAGAAGATGCCAAAGCAAGGGGGAAACCACCCAACCTCTGTAAGTCATGCAGGGGGAACCCACCCATCCTTTGAAGGTCATGCTAGGGGCATCCACCCATCCTCTGGAATTAATGCTGGGGGCACCTACCCAACCTCTGGAGGTCATGCTAGGAGGAAACTTTCAGTCACTGCAAATCATACTGGAAGTATGTCTTCAACCACTGTTTCTCATGTTGAGGACACATCATTGATCACTGCTAGTCATATTAATGACAAGTCACCAGTTCCTGTGAGTCATACTGGGGACATTGAATCAACCATTGCAATTCATGCTGAGAAATTTGACATTGTAGACAAACCTAATAAACAAAAGCTTAAGTTCCCTTGTAAGTTTTGCGAGGGAGACCATCTTACTCACCGGTGCCCTGCTATTCCAGAGGTGCAAAGAGTGTGGTCCATAGTTCAAAAGTCTTCTGCTTCTGAGCAACCAACCAATGCAAGTCATGCTGGGGGCAAGCTGTTAGCCAATGCTAGTCATGCTGAGAGTACTATTGTTTTTATGGAGTCTAACCGTATAGGACGCAAGCCAAAGTTCCCTTGTCAACTTTGTAAGGGAGATCACCTTACTCACCGGTTCCTTGCTATTCCAAAGGTGCAGAGAGTGTGGTCCATGTCTGAAGGATCCTCTGCTCCTGAATTGTCTATAGATTCCCAACAGCCAGATCAACCTTTGGTTGATGAAGTGGATGAACCAATGCAATCTTTGGTCAACCCCACTCTTTCTTTGAAGAGTGAAGTGATCGAATTGATGCAATATTCGACCGATCCCATCAGTCCTTCAGAGACTGATGCACCTGTCCCTAAAGTATTCTGCATTACTAGTTCAGATGTCTCTGAAAATGGGGGCACTGCATCTGTGCCGAGTGAACCCCTACCAAGCTCTAGGATCATTTCCTTTGATTGGAATAGTGTAATTGGGCCTCACCTTCATTCAGCTACACCTTTCTAGATAAAGGTTGATATTGACAACCATGTGGTTCACCGATGTGTTGTAGATGAAGGATCCTCTGTTAGTATCTTATCCCCTTATGCTTGGAGAGATTTAGGTTTCCCTAACCTTGTTATAGTTGTTAATTGGCCATTGACCTTCGACAGAAGACCTAGTAAACTGTTGGGATTCCTCCCTCTAGTACCTGTTACTTTGGGTGGAAAAACAGTCTTAGTTGATTTTATGGTTTTAAAGGACCCTATGGATTTTGATATGATCCTTGGGCGTGTTGATGCCTTGGGTGTGCAGGGTAAGTGCAAGGTGCTAGAATGGTTTCTGAGGCACACAACAGGGGATGAAAACCTAGCTAAAGGCTTCGCAAGACCCTACGCAAGGGAAATTCTATCCTCGAGCTGTTTGGTGTGGTAATCACCTATGGATATTTAGCCTCCGCTGGCACTCTATGAGTAAGTGGTTTGATCAATAGGATCAGTTTCCCAATTTAGAGAAACAAAGTTATGTAAAACAATGAGCAATTCTAACTTAACCTTTTTAGAAAAGAACCTAATCTTAGTCAAATCTATTCGAAAATGAAAAGCTTGGTGTTTATGCAGAGCAACCTTGAGGTGTAAGAGAACAACAGTCTATCACCTTTAATAGAAATGCCTTTAGATGAGATATTTGCTAAGTTAAATTATGATTTGTTTAATGACAATTAAACAATGATAATCCAAGCTTGAAGACCATCAAGATATAACTTGTTAACCTTTTGTTGATTGAAAAATCAACAATGATTGAATATATATATATATATGTGTGTGTGTGTGTGTGTGTGATCAATTGTAGAAATCGATAAAGAAAGTATTTAATTAAAGAAATTTAATCAAATATTTTCATACACACATCAGTTATATAGAGAAACCAATACAACAGATCTATGTATTCATTATATGTCTAACAAGAGATCATGTGTATAGTGGATGACAATCTGGAACATAAAATCAGAAATCCTTAAAGAAATTTAAGCGATAATCAGAAGATGGATCCAAAGATAACATTATTGTATTAAGATGTCTTGTACCAAAATTACAATGACTCTGGCCACAGAGTATCCTCAGTCTTATCTCCTGCTGAATTACAATTCCAAAAATTCCAACCCCCTCCTCCGTGAGGTATTCTTCCTTAAATATTACAACAAAATACAAAAATGAATCCTACAAAGTAGGGATTCCGAAATCAGAAATGAGTCTATTAGGCCAGAAAATCCTACCACTTATCGTATATTTCTAACAGTTCATCTATGTTTGGATAATTGACAGACTCTATGCCTATTTGAGCATTGCATATGTTGTTCTCCATGTCATGCTTGGCAATCTTATGCCAAGTGCGAAGGTAAGAATGGATCTTTCCCTCGAGGGAGAGCGGTTTCCTGATCGATTCATCCACGTGACCAATGTTGACTGCTTCAATAGCCCGGATCTTCTGCGCACTTTCCTCACGTTCACGCTCCACTTCTTCCAGCTTACATTTAGGTGGAAGGGCCTGCAAAATAGGATCCATGTATGGGAGATGTAGAGCTTCCATGATGCTATCAGCTGCGTACTAGCCTCGAGTGCAAAGGTCTTTATATTTTCTGACGATCTCTTCAGCAGAGTCATTGAAATCCATCCTGGTATTCAAGGAAGCTTTGTTCTTCTTCATCTGAAGACTGCTGATAATTGCAAAGTCTACAGGGATGTTTTTAATGTACCTTTTCCATTCACTAACCTCCTCTTGAGCTTTGGAATCCTAAATTCTCTTGATTTCCTATACCTCAAGCTCAGAAGACAGTTTATCAAATATAATAAACATCTCCCTAATTTCATCCTGCACAATGTACAACTTTTCAAGCAATTTATAATGATTATGATTAACCTCCAAGGCCAAGTCTTTGAACTCCTGTGGTGTAAAGTTAGAGAAACCAGCTGAAGCTGCATTTGCAGTTAAAGTCCCAACTCGTATTTCTAAGGTTGCTATCTTTTCTGCATGGATGGAGTTTTGATTTTTTTCAGTATTAAGCTGGTTCTGAAGGGAGATACTCTCCTGTTTTGATGCATGCAAGCGTTCCATCCATTCCTTCTTGATATTAGCCACATGGAGGCTATGTTCATCTTTAATCCTGGCCAACTCATCCTCAAGTTCCTTGATCCTTTCCTTTTTAAGATCAACCTCTCTGTTCAACAAGTGGACTGAATCTAGATTGGCACCAGCAAAGGCCCCCAAAATTGTTGCTGCTTCAATAGCCCTAGACTGAGGGTCACCAGTTTGTTGAGTCCCAAAGACTTGAATGGGAGCAGGTGATTCCAACTCTTGCTCATCTTTACTTCTCTTCCTTGTCCTTTTGAATACTGTCTTCTCTTCCTTGTCATAAAAATAGTTTCCAATAGGAACCACATCCTCATCCACATATTCATCAGTCAACTGGTTAGTGATGGGAATGACATTAGCAGTGGAAATTATTGAATGTGTCATAATACCACTAGGGTGAGGGATGGACATGGTGACTTGAGGAAGGACCACAGGGATAGAAACATCTTGGACAAATGACTGGATCTGTGTGATTGAGGGGACTGAAGTGGAAGTTTCAGAAAGAGGAGTCTGCTCTTCGGCATTAGGAGCTAATGATGGAGAGGGAACTATAGGTGGATCCTCAATGCTAGGTGAAACAGAGATGGCTAGTGGCGTAGACTGGGAGATTGCAGGAAGCTTATCCTGAATTGTGATAGAATATGAAATGGGAAAAGGAATGGAGGTGAACTGATCGATGGAAGGTCTTAGTAGAATAGGTTTAGGTGACTGTGTAGGAATGATGGTGGTTTGAGCTTCTGGCATCATGGACTTAGGGATAGAGAAGGACTCTTGACTACATGAAAGTGTGGTAGAAGAAGAAGTTATACTATTGAACAGTTGAGACAATGAAAAGGGAGGCAAATGCTCTGAAAGCGAAGCAAAAAATTGATGAACTGAGTTTAAATGAGATGTTGAAGCCGAAAAATCCTGAACATAGGTGTCTTCAAATGACTGGTCCTGAACAGAGCATTCCATTTCAATAACATTTAACAAGTCTGTGACTAACTTGGATTGTTCTGTAATCACCTCAGTTACTGAAACTGGGGGTTCAGGTTCTTCAACATCACAGTCAATAATCTAAATGTTGGGGAATGGATCAGCATGGATCCTTTGCCTTTTTGCTGAACTGGCATGTGTAACCACCAAATCATCATCTTCTTGCACAACTGCACTAATAATTTCAAGGGGATTTGAAGGTGCCATTATTTGAGAATCCACAGTAACCTTCTGGGGCTCTGCAGGGTGAGCCTCCAAACACTGATGTCAATTGTGCCAGATCTTTCTGAAATTGCTGATCGGTGTATAACAAGGATTTGGCATGTTTTGATGTTTTCTTAGGAGGATAATCTTCGATGGGGTTTTTTTCTTTTGCCTTGTTTTGAATGAACCACCACTTGAAGAGGATTAGCTTCCTGAGCTTCCTTTCCTTCCCTTTCTTTTCTCACTTTGTCCAGCAAGTCCAGCTCCAATTTCCTATAACTCAGCACCCTGAGCTTTAATTCCTTCTGATAGTGCAGAATGTTATGCTGATCTTCTAGGTCTTTTTCTCTGACAAGAACTTCAGAAAATGTATTAACTCCATGATAGATAGAGTCATCTAGGATGTTCTCATGCACATAGTGTATTTTTACATGGGTTTGCTTTAGATGTGCATCCAATACCTTCTTGGGGTCGTGCTTTCTTTTAGGAGCACATCCCAATTTTAAATCAACCAGCTGGTCACCAAGGGTGGCTTCCAAATTGGATGTTGGGATGACCAATGTCCCAAGGTTCAAACGGAATTTAGGCCACCCTTTCTTTCTAGGTCCTGTGAGTTTTTTATACATACCATCAGTCACAATTTGAAATGAAATTTCTTACAAAGCCAATCTGTTAGGGACAATTCTAGGCAACAAATGAACAATATTACTGCCCCAAAATCTAATATATGAGAAATACTCACACACATACCAATCACCGATAGTATTGGTGAGTGTCTTGGCATCATCTGAAAATGTTGGTGCTTTTTGCTTGAAAATCTTGAAGTAAACAATGCCCAGGAGCTTATCACATATATCATATAGTAAAGGGATAAAGTTTTCTTCCCATAAGATTGAATGATAGATATGGACAGGTGGGTCTACTGGATTCCAATTCCAGTTCAAGTTCAGGTATTGAAATTCTGAGCAGAAAACATCAATTACATAGGCAGATAAAAAGAAATGTGGCTTTCTGAAAGCTGGATACTTCTGATAATCTTCGATAGCGTTTTTTAGTTTTGAGGACAAGATGGAAGCCCATGGGAAGGATTCACCAGTAGTCAAGACATGATGAGCTATAGGTGCCCACTCAGCTTTGAACAACGAACAATTAGGGAGTCTGAAGCAACGCCATTCACAAGCCTGATCAGATGAAACAATGCCATTCACAAGCCTGATCTGGAAGCTGGTCAAGCTAGCTCGATGGCGAGACTCCTTGTCTTCTGGCTGTAAGACCAAAAGAAATTATCATGGCTTGGTAACCATATCATGATAACTCCAGTCTAAGATCAAAACCATGATCATAGCAGGGATGGCTTGTAATAAGACCCCCCTGTTCTTGTATACAACAAAATATTATAATAAAAGACAAAACAATTCATTTTAGCATAGGCTACAAGGCATTACCATGGCTTGGTGACCATATAGCGGTAATGTTACTCACCAGTGCTTTGTGGACCATGAATGGACCATCCTGTAAAAGGATCTTCCATCTTCCAGTAGAACTGAAATTCATCTTCCAAGTGTGGTGGCTTGATGTGAAGATGGCATTCCACTTAAACACCTATGAACCTAATGGGCTAGCTTGATAACAAGACCACCCACCTTATAACTTATAATTTTAAACAAAATTCATATTCAAAGTGATTGTAAAAGGATCCATGAGCAATCGGAGCTGGTCAGGTTATTATGATATGCCGTTCAACCATGAAACACCAGATAGAGAAATGATGACCATCCTCCATACCTCGATTACACAAATAAAGCATTGTGAGAGATAATGATCAAAGTGAAAAGTATCCAAGGGAACTGCATTTATTTGACTGCTTATTCTTCAGAGTAAATTCTAATCAAAAGCCAAAAAGTAAGATTGATAACAATGCTAAAACTTCAGAAGCAATTGTTGCTAAGAAAAGTGATCATAAGCCAATACCACACATGTGAAGCCTTATTAATGAAAACCAAAACAAAACAAGAAGACAAATCAAAATGTCAATGGAAGAAAACAAATGATTGAAAAACAAACCACACCTATGTACAAGTGCACCAGATTGTTCAAACAAAATACTTTTTTAGAAGAGACACGTTCACTAGGAAGGTGTCTACAACTCCCTCTAGTGTCTGTAATCGAACAGTGCTGGGACCAATATTTTCTGTAATAATGAAAGGTCCTAGCCAAAGGAACTAAAACTTGGTGTACTGGTTCTTATCTTTATGTTGCTTATCCCACCTTAGAACCAGGTCACCAATAGAAAATTCCCTGTTAGATGAAGATTTTTCATCAAACCATCTTTTCACCATCTACTGATGATGATACAATTTGTTCTTAGCTATTTCCCTGTCCTCCTCTAGCTTCAAGAGAGTATCTATTCTATGTTGGAGAGGGGAAGAATCATCTTCTTAGACAGACTGGGCCAATTGTAGTGAAGGGATGGTGAGATTAGCAGGAAGAATGGCTTCTTTTCCATAAACAAGGCAGTAGGGGGAATTTGCAATTGTTGCCTTTGGGGTTATTCGATCTTCCCATAAAGCATTCTATAACTGTGTGTGCCAATCTCTGTGATGAGAAGCTACAGTCTTCTTGAGAATATTTATCAGATTCTTGTTTGACGACTTAGCCAAACCATTGCCTTGCGGGTAATAATTGGCAGATAACTTAAGCTTAATCCCCTTTTCAAAGGCATATTCAGTTATATCGATTGAAGAGAAGTAGGATGCATTATCAAAAACTAAGTACTCAGGAGTGCTGAACCGTGTGATGATCTAACTGTCAAGGAAGGAAATTACTTGACTGGCATTAAATTGCTTAAGAGGGGCTGCCTCCACCCATCCGGTGAAGTAGTCAGTTACTGTAAGAATATAATTATGTTGGAGGGACGAAGTGGGGTTTATGGGCCCGAAAAAATCCAGTCCCCATTGTTGGAATAGAAACTGAATTGTGACTGGTTGAAGAGGAAATGCGGGTTTCTTAAAATTTCCTGTGCATTTCTGACATGGTTCACACTTACTTACATAAGCGTAAGCATCTTTAAACAACGTGGGCCAATAATATCCATCCCTGAGAATCTTATGTGCTTAGTCTCACTTGAAAAGTGGTCTCTAGCATGTCCTGCATGAAATTGGAATAAGATGTCATCAGTTTCATGTTTTTCCAAGCACCTAAGAAATACTCCATCATAATTTTTCCTAAAAAGAACTTGATCAATAAAATACTAAGGAGCAGATTTTAGTCTCAAAGCCCTTCTTTTCTTAAAATCAAGAGTTTCGGGGGCAAACCCATGGTTCAAGAAAAATCTGATATCATCATACCATTCAGATGTCGGGGCATGAATAACATTAACAACACTTGAGGGAAGTTCTTCCTCTTGATCCCATTCATATTGCTGTTGCGTAGGGTCATTAGATTGAGCGGTAAGAAGACAAAGACCTTGTCCTTTGATAGTTTTAGCTGGTCTAATCTCAAGATCATATTCTTGTAGGGCCGTCATCCAATGGGCCCTCTTTTCCCCTAACTCTTTCTGGATGAGGACGTTTCTAATGGCAGAGTATGGAACAATGACTTTAGTTTGAGAATTCAGCAAGTAGGGCCTGTAATGTTTGACAGACTTATAGAACGCATAGGCTTGCTTATCAATCTATGAGTAATTAAGCTCTGCACCCTTAAATGTTGAACTCATGAAAGAGATCGGGATTTCTGCATCATCGTCATGCTTTTACGTCAGGACAGCTGCATAAGAAAAGTCAGTGGAAAAAGTATAAAGAATGAAATCCTTATCAAAGTTTGGAGACATAAGAGCAGGAGCTTCAGCAATAGCCTTTCGAATTTGGATAAATGCATCTCTCTGTTCCTGAGACCAAGTAAACTGCACATATGTCTTGACCAAAAGTTGTAATGGTTTAACAATCTGGGAAAAATTTGGTACAAATCTACGTACAAAATTAATCTTACCTAAAAAGGATTGCATTGCTTTGCGCAACCCTGGTAACCCAATATTTGAAATAGCCTCTGTGTGTTCGGGATCAATAATCATGCCCTCTTTGGAAACAATGAAGCCTAGAAGCTTTCTTTCTGTTACTGCGAAAATAGATTTCTTTGGGTTGAGAGAAATGCTGAATTTCCTGCAACGGTCGAAAACCTGTTTCGGAGCAAACACATGTTCATGTCTCCTTTTGGAGTAAATAGTGATATCATCAAGATAAACTACGACAAAATTATGCATTAAACCTCAGAAAGCTATGTCCATAGCTCTCTATAAAGTAGCTCCTGCATTGATTAACGCAAAAGGCATCTGCCTATAGGCGAAAGTGCCCCAAGGGGTACTGAAAGCTGTCTTTAATTGGTCGTCCGGAGCAACCATAACCTGGTTATATCCCAAAAAACTGTCTAGGAGGGAAAACATCTCTGACCCAGCTACCTTCTGAAGAATCAGTTCCATAGTTGGAACATGATAATTGTCTTTCTCAGAAGCCCGATTGAGGTTCCTGAAATCGACACACAGTCGAATTTCACCACTTTTTTTATGGACAGGCACTAAGTTAGTTACCCATTGAGTGTGTCTGACTGGAAAGATAATTCGAGTAGTGAGCATCTTTTGCAACTCCTTTTTTAATGAGGGTTCTAAGATAGGGTGCATTTTCCTTAGCTTTTGTTGAAATGTCTTAACCTATGGTTTCATGGGTATATTATGAAACATGATGCTAGTGTCAAACGTTTTCAATTCGTCATAAGTCCAGGCAAAAACATCTTTATACTACTTACATAATGCAATGATGGCCCTCCATTCTTCAGGGGTACAATCAACTCCCAAATTGATAAAACGTGGTTCCTGCTCGGTGCCTAAATTGACTCGCTCATAGTTCAAGGATGAGATTTGAGTTTTACAATTAGTTTGAGATTTGAACTTGTCTTTCAAATCATAAAACTTTTCCAGATTGATCACTAACTTTGGGATAACGTTTGAGAGATCAGCAAGTGACTTTTCATGTTCTGCTTCATCAATGGCCATATCTTGGAATGTATCCTGAGCCGTGAGGAAGTCAAGTATCTGTCGGTCATCATCAAATACTTTCCAATTAGTCACATTATTTGGAATAGAGGGTCTGTACATCAATTCAATGGAAAAATTTTGAGGAGACAGACCTTCTAGCGGGATCAGTCTAGACGCTGTATTTGCTAACAAGTTTGCATCAAAATTTTCTGATCTGGGAACTAATTTAATATTGAATGCTAAAAATGTGTTGGCTAAATCCCTTACCATCTTCTGATAGTTATCCAAGTGTGGAGATAAGTAGTGTATTTTATTTCTGACTTGCTTGACTATAATTTCATAATCTCCATAGCATTCAGTCGCCTGCACACCTAAGTCAACAGCCTTCTTGAGTCCCTGAACTAGAGCCTCATTTTCAGCCACATTATTAGTGCAATCAAATTCTAACCTGCAAGCAATCATAATTTTCATTTCCTTAGGATCAATTAGGACACAACCTGCTCCAACTCCCTCCTTGGACTTGGAACCATCAAAAAATAAAGTCCATGAGACAGGGTATAATCTAAAATTTGTATTTGCATTATATACATTATGCACAATTTCACTAGAGAAAGGTATAGAAGTAACATGAGTAATATGTGATTCATTTTGAATGCTTTCTTCTGGTGAGGCATCAACTGGGAATTCACCAAAAAAGGTATCAAATGTAAATTGCTCTACCCGAGAAGTGAGATAACCAGCAGGTTGACTTGAATCATTAAGATCAGTTACTGTATGTTTCATAAAAGGTTCTCTGCTGATCTTAATTTTATTCGGTTAACCATTGTAGGGAAACCATAAGTGGGACCAGTCTGTTGCAAAGTAACCCTTAAGTTTCTCTGACCAGTCCCTGCTTAACCACATCCCATAGGCCTCTGGATGTCAGCTATCACGATGTCAACTATTTGATGGATCCTGGGATCACCTGACAATGTAAGCAAAACATTTCTCAACTTACCTACCACTCTGACTTTGGATCTATCAAGTTGCACAATATGAGTTGGGCAGGGCTCCCACGTTGCATTCAATTTCCTACAAACAGAGAGGGGCATCACATTTGATGACGCTCCTGGATCTATCATGCAGTTGTGCACATTCCGGTTGAAAATATCAAAAGTGAGCAAGAAAGGTGGAGTCCTCTTGCTTGCTAGTTTCTGATCATCATATTTAGTAACAGAGTCTAGATTGTTACTTTGTAACTCTCTTGGCTGTTTGACTATCATGCTTTTCGGTAAGGAATCCCTCATAGAAGGGATCTTACGTAGCTCAAACAGAGAGATGTTTGCTTTGACTCTTTTCAAGTCTTCAACCAGATTGTACTCCATTTCAGGGAGGACTGTATCCTTTTGTGGGACAGCCTTTCTTTTTGTCGGAACCAGAGGAGAAGATCAAGGTTCTTGAGGTGGTTGCGGTCTTGACATTGTGTTATAAGGATTCTGTGTGTTAAACACCACCTCGGGTTCTTCTTCTTCTTCACACATAGGAAGTTCTGAAAAGCACCCACAGTATCGACCTATGGATCACCTTCTTCTTCTTCTTCAGGTAGTGGTGGATCTGGGATGGTCTGATCATTGTAAGTGTCAGGGGTGACTTGAGATTCTGCTGCCAATGCTCTAAAAATAGAAAAGAGTTCATCGTTTGTGAGTGCATTTGCCAGATTTGGTGGTGGTGGATTTTGTGGAGGCTAGTAAGGTATTCTAAATGGTGGCCTTACAAAACCTCTGTTTTGATTCTGATTATAATTAGTGTTATTCTTTAAATCCACCATCTCATTTGACATCCTTTATAGGAATTTCTTCATGTCAGTCATATCAAATGGATCCTTGTTCTGAACAATGGGTTTAGGGTCGTTCTCAATTATTTTTCTGGAAGTGGAAGGTTGTTCTTCTGAAGCTTCAGGGCTGTCTTTCAGACAAAACATGTCCTTCTCAACTTGGATTGCTTCATCAAATGCTTCCAGTAAAGTACCCTTCTGTGCCCTTTTGACCCACATTGCAATAGGAACATGCAGACCTTTTTCATAATAAGCTACCAACAATTCTTCAGCAGGAAGAAGATTGGTAGGAATTCTGTTTTTGAGATATGAAAACCTTTGGTTAAATTCTTTTACCCTTTCTTTTCCTTTGATTTTCATGGAGGACAACTCTAAGACAAGATCTTGCGGTGTTTTTTCATCCCCGAATTTCTGGGTAAAATGTTTCTTGAATTCATCCGAGGAAGTTATAGATTGGGCCGGTAAGGAAAAATACCAAGTGGCTGCTTTACCCTCAAAAGTATAGGGAAAGAGTCTACATACTACATCCTCGTGTACCACGCTTCTAAGCCTGATTTCCTGCATGAAAGTTTTTATGTGATCCAACGCAGGTATCTTATCATCAGGGTTAAATTTAGGAAGCCATTTCTCAGGATTCTTTGGTAATCTATGCTGATCTCCTAATATGAAAACTGCACCTTGGTCGAGCCAAGGTCTATTTTTCCCTTCTCCTGCCATCGGAGGTTCTTGCTCTTCTTCTTCCGAGGATGAGCTAGAAGAATTCTCACCATCTGAGGAAGATGATGAAGATGAAGGAGGAGATGGTGGTGGACCACCAGTTCCAGAATTTGGCTGACCTTGTGTTCCTATGAGAGTGGTCTCACGGTTATATTTAGGGGAATCTGGTTGATGAATCAACTCTTGGTTTTCAGGTTGTCGATCAACTGTGTGTTGATCCTGTCTGTTTAGATTAGTGGCATATTGGATCTACAAGTCACTAGTCTGTGCAGTGGGAATTTGCTGATCTTCCTGACCACCAGTCTGTAGAATATTTTCTAAATTTAAGGCTGCCAGACCACGTCATCTTTGATCGGCAAGTTGTTGTTCTGCTCTTAAGACCCTATCGGTAGATGTTTTCAATATCTGCTCTAACGAGATGGGTCCCCTTGTAGGTCATGTGAAAATGATTTCCCCTTTGTTCTCCTGTTGTATCACAGGTGTGACAGGTATAACTGTAGGTTGCGTAGAGGTAACAGGAGAACTATAGGTCATGAATCAGTTGGTTGTTCAGATGTTGAATCCCTAGTCCGGCTTCGGGTTTGAACCGTTGAAGTATTTGCTAGAGGAGGTTTATTAGGATTTTTCTTAGGCATGTTATACTAGTGGCCCTCCTTCTAGTGCCATTTGTTGATTCCTCGGGTGTGCAAGGTAAGTGCAAGGTGTTGGAATGGGTTACAAGGCACACAACAGGGGATGAAAACCCAACCAAAGGCTTCGAAAGACCCTACGCAAGGGAAATTGTATCCTCGAGCTGTTTGGTGTGGTAATCACCTATGGATATTCATCCTCCGCTAGCACTCTATGAGTAAGTGGTTTGATCAATAAGATCAGTTTCCCAATTTAGAGAAACAAAGGTATATAAAACAGTGAGCAATTCTAACTTAACCTTCTTAGAAAAGAACCTAATATTAAGTCAAATCTATCCTAAATTGAAAAGCTTGGTGTTTATGTAGATCAACCTTGAGGTGTAAGAGAACAAACAGTCTATCACCTTTAACAGAAATGCCTTTAGATGAGATATTTGTTGAGTTAAATTATGATTTGTTTAATGAAAATTAAACAATGCTAATCTAAGCTTGAAGACCATCAAGATATAACCAGTTAACCTTTTTTTGATTGAAAAATCAACAATGATTGAATATATATATATGTGATCAATTGCAGAAATCGATAAAGAAAGTATTTAATTAAAGAAATTTAATCAAATATTTTCATACACACATCAGTTATACAGAGAAACCAATACAACATATCTGTGTATTCATTATATGTCTAACAAGAGATCATGTGTATAGCGGATGACAATCTGGAACATAAAATCAGAAATCCTTAAAGAAATTTAAGTGATAATCAGAAGATGGATCCAAAGATAACATTATTGTATTAAGATGTCTTGTACCAAAATTACAATGACTCTGGCCACAGAGTATCCTCGGTCTTATCTCCTGCTGAAATACAATTCCAAAAATTCCAACCCCCTCCTCCGTGAGGTATTCTTCCTTAAATATTACAACAAAATACAAAAATGAATCCTACAAAGTAGGGATTCCAAAATTAGAAATGAGTCTATTGGGCTAGAAAATCCTACCACTTATCATATATTTCTAACAGTTCATCTATGTTTGGATAATTGACCGACTCTATGCCTATTTGAGCATTGCATATGTTGTTCTCCATGTCATGCTTAGCAAGCTTATGCCAAGTGCGAAGGTAAGAATGGATCTTCCCCTCGAGGGAGAGTGGTTTCATGATCGATTCATCCACATGACCAATGTTGACTGCTTCAATAGCCCGGATCTTCTGTGCACTTTCCTCACGTTCACGCTCCACTTCTTCTAGCTTACATTTAGGTGGAAGGGCCTGCAAAATAGGATCCATGTATGGGAGATCTAGAGCTTCCATGATGCTATTAGCTGCATACCAGCATTGAGTGCAAAGGTCTTTAGATTTTCTAATGATCTCTTCACAGAGTCATTGTAATCGAGCCAGGTATTCAGGGAAGCTTTGTTCTTCTTCATCTGAAGACTATTGAGAATCAGAATGTCTGCAAGGATGTTTTTAATGTACTTTGCCATTCACTAACCTCCTCTAAGGTTGCTATCTTTTCTGCATGGATGGAGTTTTGAGTTTTTTCAGTATTAAGCTCGTTCTGAAGGGAGATACTCTCCTATTCTGATGCATGCAAGCATTCCATCCATTCCTGCCTGACATTAGCCACATGGAGGCTATGTTCATCTTTAATCCTAGCCAACTCATCTTCAAGTTCCTTGATCCTTTCCCTTTTAAGATCAACCTCTCTGTTCAGCAAGTGGACTAAATCTATATTGGCACCAGCAAAAGCCCCCAAAACCGTTGTTTCTTCAATAGCCCCAGACTGAGGGTCACCAGTTTGTTGAGTCCACAAGACATGAATGGGAGCAGGTGATTCCAAAGCTTTCTCATCTTTACTTCTCTTCCTTGTCCTTTTGAATATTTTATTCTCTTCCTTGTCATAAAAATAGTTTCCAATAGGAACCGCATCCTCATCCACATATTCATCAACCAACTGGGTAGTGATGGGAATGACATTAGCAGTGGAAATTATTGAAGGTGTCATAATACCACTAGGGTGAGGGATGGACATGGTGACTTGAGGAAGGACCAAAGGGACAGAAACATCTTGGACAAATGAATGGACTTGTGTGATTGAGGGGACTAAAGGGGAACTATAGGTGGCTCCTCAATGCTAGGTGAAACATAGATGGCTAGTGGCATAGACTGGGAGATTGCAGGAAGCTTATCCTGAATTGTGATAGAGGATGAAATGGGAAAAGGAATGGAGGTGAACTGATCGATGGAAGGTATTAGTAGAATAGGTTTAGGTGACTGTGTAGGAATGATGGTGGTTTAAGCATCTGGCATCATGGACTTAGGGATAGAGAAGGACACTTGACTACATGAAAGTGTGGTAGAAGAAGAATTTATACTATTGAATAGTTGAGACAATGAAAAGGGAGGCAAATGCTCTGAAAGCGAAGTAGAAAATTGTTGAACTGAGTTTAACTAAGATGTTGAATCCTGAAAATCCTGAACAGACGTGTCTTCAAATGACTGGTCATGAACAGAGAATTTCATTTCAATAACATTTAACAAGTCTATGACTAACTTGGATTGTTCTGTAATCTCCTCAGTTACTGAAACTGGGGGTTCAGGTTCTTCAGCAACATCACAGTCAATAATCTGAATGTTGGGGAATGGATCAGCATGGATCCTTTGCCTTTTTCCTAAACTGGCATGTGTAACCACCAAATAATCATCTTCTTGCACAGTTGCACTAATTATTTCAAGGGGATTCGAAGGTGCCATTATCTGAGAATCCACAATAACATTTTGGGGCTCTACAGGGTGAGCCTTCAACACTGATGTCAATTGTGCCAGATCTTTCTGAAATTGCTGAGAGATGTATAACAAGGATTTGGCCTGTTCTAATGTTTTCTTAGGAGGAGAATTTTCGATGGGGTTTTTGCCTTTTCCTTGTTCTGAATGAACCACCACTTGAAGATGATTAGCTTCCTGAGCTTCCTTTCCTTCCCTTTCTTTTCTCACTTTGTCCAGCAAGTCTAGCTGCAATTTCCTATAACTCAGCACCATGAGCTTTAATTCCTTATGATAGTGCAGAATGTTATGCTGATCTTATAGGTCTTTTGCTCTGACAAGATCTTCAGAAAATGTATTGACTCCATGATAGATAGAGTCATCTAGGATTTTCTCATGCACATAGTGTATTTTTACATGGGTTTGCTTTAGATGTGCATCCAATAACTTCTTGGGGTCGTGCTTTCTTTTAGGAGCACATACCAATTTGAAATCAACCAACTGGTAACCAAGGGTGGCTGCCCAATTGGAGGTTGGGATGACCAATGACCCAAGGTTCAAAGGGAATTTTGGCCACCCTTTCTTTCTAGGTCTTGTGAGTTTTTTATACATACCATCAGTCACAGTTTGAAATGAAATTTCCTGCAAAGCCAATCTGTCAAAGACAATTCTGGGCAACAAATGAACAGTATTACTGCCCTAGGCTCTAATATATGAGAAATACTCACACACATACCAATCACCGATAGTATTTATGAGTGTCTTGGCATCATCTGAAAATGCTGGTGCTTCTTGCTTGAAAATCTTGAAGTAAACAGTGCCCAGGAACTGATCACATATATCATATAGTAAAGGGATAAATTTTTCTTCCCATAAGGTTGAATGATAGATATGGACAGGTGGGTCTGCTAGAGTCCAATTCGAGTTCAAGTTGGGGTATTGAAATTATGAGCAGAAAACATCAATTACATAGGCAGATAAAAAGAAATGTGGCTTTCTGAAAGCTGGAGACCTATGATAATATTCGATAGCGTTTTTTAGTTCCAAGGACAAGATGCAATCCCATGGGAAGGATTCACCGGTAGTGAAGACATGAGGAGTTATAGGTGCCCACTCAGCTTTGAACAACGAACAATTAGGGAGTCCGAACAGTCAACACAACATAACCGCTAGCAAAGAGTAGGGTTCCTTGAACCAGACAATTGGGTATAAATTATCAGGCTTAAGCACGAAAGCATTAGGTTTTATCATCCAAGACTTCATCATTTCGGCAAAATTGTAACGGGACTTGGAGGATTGGATGAAGTTATGAGATAGGGTCTGCTTATGCGGCCTGAGAGAAAACGCTCAGGTAATAACCTTAGGGTGGAAATGAGTTAATTGATTCCCCAAAGCATCATTGAAACACTGGTCTTTGACACTAGCATTCTCTATTATCCACTTCACTACATCTGTATAGGGTAATATAGCGGGCCGTGCAGTGATAGCATGAATATGAGAAGCCCTAATCTTCTCATAAGAGGGCCTATCAAATTCTATCTACAAGAGGTCATCATTGTCGAAAATAGCATAAATTCGAGACCAATCCATTTGATAAGTCTCGATGACCTTTCCATTGGTATCAGAGAAGATACCAAAGTTGGGGTCTTTGGTTAAGGTACCCCCGAGAGCATCCCTGGACCGGGTGCTTCGTGACATAGTGGAAAACTTCATAATTTCTGACGAAATAAAGAAAACAACAATCAGATATAGCCAAAAGACCAACCAAAAAAAATGGGATGATGGCAATCCTACCTGTGATAACTGAAAAATCGGAAGTCGACTGAAGGCGAGAAATCCACGATAAAAATCAGCTCAGTGGAGTAATTCGACAAGTAAAAATGATAAGGAAAAAGTAAATAAAACCTATATTTATCAAATTACCTGAGATTAAATCATGACCGTAGGATTAAGAGAAATGAATGGCTGAGATTGACCGATGCGAAGCATGGGATTGGGTTCAAAACATAACAAAAAGTCTTATTTACTACTCCTGAAAGCTGAAAGCCGAAACTGGCGGGTTTCGGGTTTCAAAATATGACCAAGTTAAAACCAAATTTCTGAAAGCCGCAACCCGAAAGTTGCGGGTTTCGGGTTTTGGAACCACAATTAAACGCAATGTTGAAAATGAATTCCCGAATCCCGAAACACGACAGTGTTGGGTTTCGGGTTTATTAAAACTCGCAAACAAAAAATACTGGATCCCGAAACGCAACATCATCGGGTTTTGGGTTTCGGTTTCATTAAAAACAAACTTCAAAAGCAACGAAATTCTGCACCCCAAACCTTCGAGTTTCGGGATGACAAAAATCCTAAAAAAAAAACAACAATTTCCCGCACCCGAAATCTTTGGGTTTCGGGTTTCGGGTTCTCCAAATTTCAGGTTTTGGGTTCTGCAAATTTTGGGTTTCGGGTTTGTCAAGAGGAATGACAAAATAGTCAAAATTTAAAGATTTTGCAAGCCAAACACTTAAAGAAACCTAGATCAAAAAACGAAAATGAAGTACAGATACATGGGCAGTTATGTTTAAAGACATCTAAACCAAAAATCATATTTTCAAAGAGAAACTTACCCATATACCTTAAAATTGATTAAAATGGGGTTCCCGTGCTTTAGCTAAGCATGGGATCTATTGTGGCCACAACAGGGCATGATTACGTCTATGCTATGCAGGCTGTGGTGTCTACGCTCTTTCGTGTGATGCATTTTCCTCACAACGAAAGCATTGTCACTATCGATTAGCTTACATTTGTTGATCCCTCTTATTACCCAACTATAGACCAAGTATGTCCCTCATCAATAGGCACTACTATGTCACAATCAAATTATGTGGCATATTGTTCCTTGAGTCCAATTGCTACTGAGAAGAAGCCTCTGAACTCATGCTTGCCTTCTCGGGACTGGGTCTTGACAATTGACCAGGTGATGACTCCATCTGAATGTTTAGACATGCGTTCTATTTGGGATGATATACTTCCATCTGATGAATTTTTCCTAGAGTCTATAATGTAGTCTGCTATTCATTTGGATCCACCTACGATCAGTCTTCCACCTTTCCTTCGAGCTCGTTAAAAACGGTAAGGAAGTTATGAGCATTCTTCCACCTTTTCTTCGAGCTCGTTAAAAACAGTAAGGAGGCCACGAGCATTCTTACACCTTCACTAAGAGCTCGTTAAAAATAGTGAGGAGGCTACGAGCATTTCTTCCATATGCACTTCGAGCTCGTTAAAAACAGTAAGGAGGTTACGAGCATTTCTTCCATCTTCACTTCGAGCTTGTTAAAAACAGCAAGGAAGTTATGAGAATTTTTCTGTATCTCCTTTGAGCTCGTTAAAAACAGTAAGGAGGTCATGAGTTTACTTTTTCAGGCTCATTAAAACTTTATGAAAAAGATCTTTATAGATTTCTTTCATGCTCTTTTTTGACTCTTTAAATATGACAAGATTGCTGAGTATAGTTGTCTTTTCAGAATCATTAAAGGATTTGAAGTGACATCCGCTAAGGTATAAGTTTAACCCTTTTCCGAACCTTTACGGATTACTTACGAAAAATGAATACTCTAGTCATCCGTGGCTAGAAGAGTTCTCTTCTCATTGTTTTATACTTTTTTGGGGGAGGGGAATAACTATACGAAAAAGGCTTTTTGGAGCCTCTCTTTAGGGTTTTCAAGCTCTCTAAACATGAAAACACCAAGCGAGCATTCACTTACGCGGGCTCGATGTGAAATCCACGAGAAGGTAAATAGAGGATTGTTTAATATTTTTAGATTCTATAAACAGGAAAAAACCGACGAGCATTAACCTACTTGGGCTCGATATTAAAATCCACGAGTAGGTGTATGGAGTTATTGTTTAAGTTTTTCAGACTCCTTAAAATTGAAAACACTGGCAAGCAAGAACAGATCTCAGCTTGATATTAAAATTTAGAGATTAGTACTATAGAGTATTCTTCTATCTCTTTTTCAAACTTTGTAAACAATGAAGAAGGTCTCGAGTCTTCCTCCCATGGGCTCGTTAAACTTATTACATGGTTGGACCTACTGAGTTTTCTATTTTTCTTGGAATCATTAAATAAACAAGAAGAACATTCTTTTATAAAAAAGAATAAGGGATAAGAAGGGTGTATTGCATCTCTTTCAGTTTCAAAGGCAGTTAAGTCAATCATATCCTTGAATACAGCACCTACTTGAGTCTTTCATGTCAGTTGGGTTCTAGTTTTGGACCTTAGGGTGAACCTGATCTCTGAGTTTCTACTCCCCCGGTTGGTTATTCTTCCAACCATATGGAGGGTCTGTTATGTATCCTACATCGTAGAATTATATCATTTTCCCCTCATGTTGAAAATATCCTAAGTAACTTTGTGTCATGCTCACTGTTCAAGGATATAACCTATGTCGGCCATTCTGCAGTTTACCTTGACTTCATGTGTCGGCCATCCTGGTGTCAGTTTGTTTCATCTTGTTACTCGTCCTACTCCACATTAGCTCATACCTGTGAGTGTTCCTCATGTTGAATGATGGAGGATGCATTAATGCCTCCCTTCTAGCAGACTTCTTCCCATCGACCTCAGCTCATTATGCTATGGGAATGAAGTTTAGAGTTTCGGTTAGTACCTTGGGGATTGCAATCATCAGTGGCAGTTTCCCTCACTGCTGAATAAATGGGAATACATCAATGTCTCTTATTCGACAGGGTCCTCAAGTGTTCAACTTCAAGTCCTCTTATTCACACTTGTTGGATCGTACTAGGTACCTTGGACCCCATTATCATTATTGATGGAAGTCCTCGCATTTGTTAATGGTATACGTCAATGACCGGTAATCAAACGATACCCCCCATGTTCGACTTCAGTTCATTTATTCACATGGTTAGGGTTTGTACTTTGGGTTGTTTTGGATGAAGACCTTGGGACTATGATAGCATCCCCATATTTATGTTATCTCCCAAGCTGCGCAAGACTGAGCCTCACTCATTTTGGCTCTTTATGAGACATAGATCCAGCTTGTTGTTATGACTATGATCTCTCTATTGACATGGATTCAGGCTTGTATTTCAGTGGCCATGATATATATATATATATATATCCCATAGTTATGTATTGGAGATCATGTTACACATCTATATGATGTCAAGATTGTAATTGTTCGCCGACCTTTATCGTTGTTTCAGGTGTTTTTTGTGACTTGGTTCTACGGTTTCTTGCTCCTCCTTTGACTTGGACTTATAATGTATTTCAGCCATCGTTTCCCTCTGACCTCACACATTAGGGGGCATCTATTATAGGTCAAATCTGCACTTCTTCATCCCGTGATCACCTTGCCTTGTAGATCACACAAAAGGACACAAAGGATGGAAGAGCTAGATTGCCTCAGATGAGTTGCTGAAAAAATTGCAGTTTCTCCTGCTTTTGCCACATGTACACCCCTCTCTGCATACAAGAACAGCATACTGTACCCTACTTTCCTCAAGGGAAACCAATGTACACCTCCCAAAAAGTTGTAAACGCATGTTGTGAAGCATAAAAGTTGCTTCATGTACGTTGCTCTTGTTATATGAAACCCACATACATCTTAAGATGAAATCAAAAATATATTAATTTGACGAATTAGGATTAGTTGAAGTTGGTTCTGCAACTTCCCCAACCTCCCAATCCAACCGCCTCTCGATCTTAACTGTCTACGTTGTCCCATAAATACAAGGAGGATCCATGAGAGGGGTTAGACTCATAATGCTCAGAAGACTCACAATAGCTATAAAATATTGAGAGAAGGCTTGAAATATTGTTACGCTGGAGGAAAGTTCAAAGTTAGAGTGAAGAGCAGGAGCCGAGGATCCAGTTGCAGAAACATCTTTACACGTCAGGTATATTGTACTAATTTAATGTTTCTTTGACAATAAAAAGGCCGAAACACCCTTCCTGTCCCAAATAAGATATATATTGGATTGTATTTCTATTTGGCTTAATTCTTGATTATAGTTGATGTTAGATTGATTTGTAATTTCATCATACCTTATATGGTCAAGATACGCTGAGGTAGGTATCTTTTGTATTGCAGGTTCTTCAAGTTCGAGATCAAGCGGGAGATCAAGTGAAAGACAAAGTGAAATCTAGGATCAAACTTCAAAAAGAGGTATGTCTTTCAATCCCAATCTATTTCTTTTGCAGTAACTAAATGTAGTATAATCAATGTGTTTACCTGTCAACCCCGCCCAGTTGGTAGTGTCCATCTCCTCACTATAGGGTAGAAATCCCGAACAACGCCCTAAGCATGAAAATGAATACCTTGTAGTAGTTGAAAAATAAACAAGATCAACTTCCCAATCACCACTTGAGCTTTATGAAGTTGGTCCAAGTAAGAAGGAAGAAGATGAGGAAGTGTTAACACCCAAAAAGTGCTCACTAGCTCATTTCCTTATTCACATGACCCATTTGTCCACTTTTCCACCATTTGAGCCTCTAAAGCCATCAAAAGGTCACCAAAAGACCACAATACACCCCTTTTTCCCCTCAAAATGAATATTTTTCCTCAAAAAGCATAAAAAACCCTCAAAAAGGGTCCAGAATTCCCCAAAATATTAAAAAGGGAATAAAAATATTCAAAATATTCAAAAAAGGAAAAAGGAGGGAAAAGGTACCTAAACCATGTTGGTCAATACCATTGGTTTCCTCAAAACCATAATGGTATTCCCCACCACCAAAAACTATAAAAAGGTGGTAGGGGCTCCTCACTTTCCATCCATCCATCATCCTATCCTGACACTGTCAAAATCTCTCATGAGACTTTTGGCCATTTTCAGCATCTTGGAGAAGAGACCTTTGGAGCTTGGAGCTACTCACCTTGGGAGTTGCTCAACACAAATCCTCACCATTTGAGGTATCTTAATACAAAATACTTATTCTTTTATTTCTTGTTCTTGAATTGTTTTAAAAAAAAAAATTTGTTATATGCACATGCTAGTTTAGATTTAGATTTAATTTATAATTGTTTTTGCTTTCAATATTGAAACTGCTATCACATTGTTGATAGGTTCCCATTGCACAAAGCTTGGTTGCAAAACCAAGCCAACAGTTTTTGGGGACTCCGTTTGCTTCGAATTCTTAGATCTAAGTTTTTTTCTTTAGATCTTAGTTTTTGTTAGTTTTAATCCTTTTAATTCATAGATCTACCATCCTAGATAATAGATCCATTTCTATTTTAGATCTTGGCCCTTTCTATTGCCATTAATAGCCTGAAATTTCCATTTTCGGGTTCATTTTTCGGCATCTATTTTTCAGATTTCGCCTCGCGATTTTTCGCCCGACAGTCGCACGGCTCATCGCGATCTCGTGGCTTTTTTCCTTGCGGCGCGCTGCGGCTTCGCAGCCATTTTACGCGCTGCACATTGCGGCCATTTGCCACGCTGCACATCGCGGCCTCGCAACCGAAACCTGCGCTGCACATTATGGCTTTGCGGCCGAAACCCGCGCTGCACATCACGACTGCGCAGCCGAAACCCATGCTGCACATCGTGGCTGTTTTCCGAAAACCTGTGATGCAATTTTTTTGAATTCGACCAATTTTTTGAAAATATTTTTCGCTATATTTTCTGCCCATTTAGCATATTTTACAGCATTAATTTTTCTGCATTTTTACAGCCATATTAAATCTTTTACTATTTATATATGCTCCATTAAAAGTCTTTTTAAAAATTTTCAGTAATTGAAAGAAATATTTTCTACATTTTATTTAGATCAAGGTTTTACTGTTTATTTGCTCAATACTTTACCCAAGCAACTTTTAAGAGATCCATTTATTTCTTGAAATATTTATGTTATTTGCTTCCCTTTAAATTATTTCAAAGATCCATTATTTTTTAATAGTTTTTTCAAGCATTTGCATTTCAAAAACACCTTTATTTTTTGCAGAACTGGAAGCATCTTTTCTTTCATTTGTAATCAATCGCCCAAGCGAGGCAAATCAATTTCAATTTAAATACCACACTTGCACCCACTCTGCCACATAATTTAAACTGAGCCTTAAAATTTACCTCAAACTCAACAAACTTTTAACCCCACTTGGGGAGCACTTAAAAGAATTTTGTAGTTAGGTAGAATTGAGGGGATAGGTGTTCCAATAACACCCCTCAATTATTACATTTGAGACATAGTGGTTGTCCTCTACGATACCAAAATCCCTTATAATTTTGACAAGGTTATCAACCAATTTATCGGGAAGGCCTCTCCCTTAGGAGGGTTGAAGTAGCCAAACTGGTTCCGGAAGTTTGAGTGGAATACCGCAATCCATTCAGTAACTAAAGGATACCTTTCGAAGTTCTCGGTGTACACCCAAGAGGGTGTACAACGGCGATAGAACCAAACTGCAGATTCACCCAACCGAACGTGTCATGAACGGGGTATCCTAGTTGCCACTCTTTAGGATTGTCTACCCGGTATCCCTCCTGGTAGGGGGATATCTAGCTGTTGATTCAATACTCTATATTGTCTGACTTGGATTTCAACACCTTGCAGAGGATATCGTTTGTTGACTCACAATACTTCTAGTTAGGTGTTTGCATGATACATTACCCACCTTTAGTCTAGTAACACCCCTTTTTTCTAGGAACTGTTTGACTTTTGGTATTCTGACCAATTTTGTTGCATCCCTCCACTTATTATAGCACAGCTGCTATAATAAGTGCTTTTTGAGGTTGGTTGTTGGCCTGAGAGCCTTTATTTTTTCACTCCCCTCTTGCACTCATTGTTGCATTAGGGTTTCGAGTTTTTTACATCACCACCTTACACTGAAATTTTTTAAAATATTTCTCACCATTGAGAATTTAAGACGATCTCGTCGTCTTCAGGGTGAACCCCCTCAATTCGGTATACTTGGCTCTACACGTCATCAACGTAGAGCCTTATCCCTTGACTCGACACATCATCGACCAAACACACAGTCATCTAATTCTGACATGCCTCACTTCACATCTGATTCTGAGGATGAATCCGAAAACCCTACTGAAATATCACCAACCAAGCTCATGGCTGGATCACAATACGACCCACTTTTCACCAGTACTATTGGAGATACATCCACAAACCCTTTTACTGTTGTTCCATCCATGGTAACAACAACCCCTTTAGGCATTCCTAATATAGGGGCCACTCCACCTTTAGGTATGCCCAACACAGGATTACCTCCTATTATGTGTATGCCCAACATAGGAATCACACCACCTCTCATTAGCACAACCCAGATCCCAGGAATTCCTGGCACTATTCCTAACCCCTCTGCAACCCATGTTGCACTTGGGAGCGCTGGCCCATCCCAAACCACAACAGTTGGAGGACACATACCTTCAATACCTAGCATACCCTTAGGGGCTACTGGACCACTACATAATGCCACCATTAATAGTTATGTCCTAGTCACTACGCCACACCCATCTGCTAGTTTACCTTATATGGCTAGTCTGAACTTACCAGACCTAGCCAGGCTAACCAACGATCCTATCAGGCACAACCCTACATGGCCACCCATGCCTACAAAGCTCCCCTCAGACATACCCAAGTTTGAAGGAAAACCTGAGGAAGATCCCCAAAACCACATAATGTCATTTCACCTATGGTGTTCATCTAACTCCATAGTGGATGACTTTGTTGCAACGAACGTTCACTAGCTCTGCAGCCAAGTGGTACATCAAACAACCACATGGGACCCACCATACATTTATGTCTCTCACCTCCACTTTCCTTCAGTTTTTTCAGCTACATGTACACTATGATGCAAGAGTTGAAATACTGTTGTCTTGCAGACAAAACACAACTACCCACATCACCGACCATATCCATGAGTGGCGCAAGCATCGTAGCCTCTGTAAGATAAAACTAGATGACCATATATTTTTGGACTAGTTTCTTAAATCACTCCTACCCCTCATAGCCAAAGACGTAGCTTCCGAACGACCCCAGTCAGAGGAAGAAGCTATCTTAAAAGCTCAGCAATTCGACCTGATTTATGCCTAGTCAGGCTATCTCTACAACATCATACTAGACGCCCCACGAGGTGATTCTTCATGTGGTGACATTCCGGGGGCATCACATGTCGCTGATGGTATTATCAGCCAAGTCATAGCACAAAATAAACCTTTTAGCATGGTGAGCACCATGAATGCTCCAAACCTCTCTAGGGCTACATCTAATTTTGGAGCGACAACTTCGTATGCTCCAACGAATCAGACTCATCACACCCATGGACCCTCTTGTCCACAACATTGCTATGGGAAAGCGCCATTGACATATGTACCTCTCACATACTATAACCAACTGGCCACCCAGAACCCAATTCATTTACCGGCACAACCAATGTATTACCCATAGAAAGCTACACCAGCTAACCCAACACTTCCAATAGCTTAGGGTTACCAACAACCCCAGCAGGAAACTGGACCACCTCCATCCCCACCAGCTTATTATCCACCGTAACCTGCTACCACACCTGCGACACCCCAAAATCCTTCCACTACTCAAGGGCAAGTGTATACACAACACAACAACCAAAACAACCAACCCCAACACCAAAACAACCAACGCAACCAGGGTGGACAACAAAACCGTGGAAGAGGACGTAACCGCGGCAACAACCAACAACATAATCAAAGTCCACCACCTCCCAATCCTCCAAATAATAACAATGCTACTCCTCCCAACCAGAATCTTGATCGTCATCCCAAGTAGCCAAAAAACAATAACCTGAGAAGAAACCATCCATGTTCTATATGTGGAGTCTATGGACACTACACTCACAACTGCCCCTATTTAGAGAAAGCACATAAACTTTGGGCTGATGATGCCCAACGCTAGGGCCACGTTGGACAGCCAGCTCCACTTAATTAACCGTAACCCATGATATTCCAAATCCCATTGCCAAACCAGGGAGTAGTAAATAATCACCCTATGGATCCCCCACAAGGATCTGCTGCACCCCAGCAGCAAATCACCTATGCCGCAAATGATTATCAGTGTACAGATCCAGGCACACACCATTTATTAATGATGTCATCCAATGACATTAACCTCCAAACTCGTAGGAATCAGTACAGACCACCCCCATAAAATCCTCCCACTGACGCATCCACCTCCCTTCCACCAGATCAACCACTGCGCATACCAAATATGCCATTGGATGGAGGACCTAAAATCCCTCGCATCCCTTTGCGAAGGATTAACAACAATCCTAATGCTTGCGCAGCATCCAATTATAACGTCGTGGAAGACCTAGCACAATCCCCCGCTGCTATGTCTGCTTTAGAGGTACTAAAAAAATGCCCTGCACAATGAAAACTACTACTATCCACCATCGGAGGAGTAGACCTTGACGACACACACATGATGGCTTTCGACTTCGACCAAGCCGAACCTTGATTGCCATCAAATTTGGCTTTCCAAGTATCAGTAAACATTCGAAACCTTGTTGTGCATCGATGCATCATCGATGAAGGAGCTTCAACCTACGTTATGTCCACCCTTGTGTGGCAGAAACTTGGCTCCCTCACTTTACAACCATCCACCATGGCATTACGAGCTTACGACGGATGCTCAGCTCAACCACAAGGCCTCTTAGTGAACGTACCCGTAGAACTAGGCGGCAAATTAGTTCTTATCAACATCGAAGTGATCAATGCCTAGCTCGACTACAACCTTCTTCTTGGGCATAGCTATATGTACAAAATGAAAGCAGTAGCTTCATCTGTTTTTCGCCTCATGATGTTCCCACATGAAGGACATGTTATCAAGATTGATAAACTCACATATTATGATCCTAACGCCCCCGCAGCCCCTCAAAATGTGCCACCAATGATTGAACAAACCATTCAAACCGCACCAACATCATTTGTGTCGTCAATTGGTCCTGGAATCTACATTGAGTCACCTATGACTTCCACATTTCCATCGATCTCACCACCTTTACCAATAACAAAAACATCAGATTTGTGCACCCTGTCGCACACCACATAGCAGCCTTCGTCACTACCACAAACACCCACAGTACCTACTCATATTGGCACAACGCCAATTCATACTATCCCATTCTTATTTCCCCCTTTAGGCGCCATCAGCACACCAGTCATGGCTACACTTAACCTTCCTGGTTTAACATTAGGGATACCTGTAGGGTACTTACTTGCTTCCAGCCCCCCGCTGACTCCGACTGTTATTTTACAACCGGTGCAACCTATCCCTACAACCAACCACCCACCCCCTCCAGTCGCTCATCTGCAAAACATACCACCCCCAATAGTGACTACAACATCAACGTCCAGAAACGCCCCACCTCTGTTACGGAACACAGGGGGCAGAGGCCCACCAACTTATAACACTAGACCCACAACTCGCACCCCCCCAACAACCCCCAAGGTAGCTAAGAACCCCTCAACTATTTGCATTCCCCCTAAGTGCTCGTTGTGTGATGACGTAGGCCATGCCACTCATCAATGTCCACAATTACCTGCACTCCAAGAACACATGAATATGTTGGATGATGACATTGGAATTCCAGTGGTAAGACTTGAGCCACCTCCTCAACCTCACGACAAAACGCTCCGCACTAACCACCCTCGTGCGATATGCCACATTTATGACCATTATTCACATCACTGCCCCGATCTCCCAGATTACAAAGCAGCATTGTACGAGTTGAATAACGTCGACCTAGAGATATCCCCTCTTCTCATTGAGGAAATTCATCCCCCAAAATCTTCCTCCTTGGAAGAAATTAACACCATTTACACGATTTCCACTGGATACCCCTCTGTTCGGTCGGCCCCTTTCATTGATCCCTTTGACACACATGTTCAACCCTTTCAAATCGACAAGAAAACCACATGTCCACAACATGGGGGTAGGCCCAAAACCTTGCCTACTCATCATCATCGTGATTCTTGTCAGAGATTCTGGGGGGCATCCACCCCACAAGGGGAATCCCCCATCATCATATCATCACTTCAGTATTCCACCACGGCCCACAGCCTCATGGTACACCCCCCCTCTAGTAGTTGGTCAATGCCCTCTTGATCCCTCTCTAAGACAGCGTCTGCACCGCATTCACACCTCTGAGTTCGGGGACATAATAGATTACCTCGAACCTGGGATATGGGGCATGATCAATCATTTTGACCCTACCCCATCACCGCTATCTCAACACCTCAATGAGCCCATCGTTCAAACCAACACATATTTGATCCACAATCACAAACCCCATGCACATCATATGGGGGCAGGTCATTAACCCTGCTTACTTTTTCACAGTTGTGATCTCAACCATTTTTTAGGTTATGTGTCACTTGTATATTTGAGTTGATTTGATACACATAGTATTTCACCCCAGCGGGTCATCATTTCTCCCCACCACTACATCCTTGGCTTGGTGGGGTCACCTTCATTTGTAGCCATTTTTTAACCTAGTTATTTCCTTTGACCATTCTGGAGTCCTTATGACCTCTATTTTTCACACCATTTGCACCGTAGGATTCATATTTCCATGCCTGTGATGATGCTTGAGACCATTTCTCGCTCTCACACCCATAATTTTTGGGCATTTTTTCCAAATGCCACTTATTGCCTCGGTTTGCATGCCACATCGGTCGTCCTCCATTTTTTACGAGTCTCATATCGCTGGATTCAGTTTTCAGTGCTCGTGATGATGCTTGAGATCATTTCTCGCTCTCACCTCCAGATTTTTTGGGCATTTTTCCCATGCCCCCTCAATGCCTCGATTTGCATGCTACATCGGCCGTCGTCCATTTTTGACAAGTTTGATATCGTCGGATTCAGTTTTCCACGCTCGTGATGATGCTTGAGATAATTTCTCACTCTCACCCCATAATTTTGGGCATTTTTTCAAAATGCCACTCATCACCTCGGTTTGCATGCCACATTGGCTGTTGCCCATTTTTGACAATCTTTATGTCACCGAATTCACTCTCATCAATCCCTTTTTGTTCGGTATAGTTTTAGCCCTTTTTCAGGCCGAGCAATCCCTTTTACGAAAAAGGCACTTAGGGAGTTTCTGTTAAGCTCTTTTCTGACTCCTAAAACAATGAAAAGATCGTCGAGCAACCTTGCTTCCTTTCATGGTCGCTAAACGTATCTAAAAGGGCATCTACATGGAATAAGTTTACCCCTTTTTTGGACCTTGTAGACTAATTACGAAAAAGGAATACTCTAGTCACATCAGCTAGAAGAGTTCTCCATTTGCATCATTTTATGCTTTTTTGGGCCTTGGAGACTAACTTACGAGAAAGAACACCAATGGAGTCCACTTACCGCTTTCAGACTCTCTAAACATGAAAGCGACCACGAGCAATCACCATCCTGGGCTCGTAAAAACCCACAGGACGATACTCACAACCACTGCATAGTCTTCTTATCGTTTTGAGACTCCTTAAAAATGAAAGCACCCATGAGCACGAACATTCCCGGGCTCACAAAATCCACATGACAGTACCATTTCAAAGCACACTTTTATCCCTTCTTGGAGCTCATTAAAACTACGAAGAAGGACCCAATGGTGCTTCTCGGCGCCACAACAGATCACGTCTACTCATATGGCAGCTTTCCCATTTTGGTCACCTTTGTTTAGAGTATTCTGCAGTATATCACCCTGAGAATCCCTTGACAGCACGCATCAGCTTGACCCCCCAGAGTCAATACATACCCTTCAGTCCCTAAAAGCTATGATCCCCACACCTACAAATCAGTTCCCTACGTTGCCAGGTCAACCTTGTCATCATGCTCTGAACAAAGGAAGTTTGAGTCTACCCACTCTATGACCCCAGTTACTTCCCATCCCCACAAGTATGTTAGTCCTACCATCAGTACTACCACACTTCAGTTCTACACCTTGTGCTCCTATCAAGGAAACATCATTGCCTTGTCAATTGCTGGTCTCCCTCTGTCGACGACAACCAAATTTATTCCAGAGGATAGACCTAGAGGTCCCTGTGTCTTGGACTCATCACCATTTATGATGAGTGCCTACGAATCATTTCAAGAAGAGTCCTCAGTACCTCTCCAAATGGTTGTTTCTCACATGCTCGACTTCAACACCTTGATTGCATCGTTGAGACTCACACAGGGTATTGGTCCTTTCAGTTATTGGTTGAAGACCCCGGATACCACCTGACTCTTCCACATTTGAGAGTCTACCTATGGAAACAACCAGTTACATTTTTTCCATAGATATCCAGGTTGCGCATGGTGACAGTATTCAGATGTACCCCAGTTTTATACTCCTTGAGTATACAGTTACATAGACTCCTCAGAGTTGACTCAGAGTCATTGAGTCCCTACAGATGTTGGACACCTTTAGATTCAACAGTTCATCAACCCTTCTGAGACCTTGTTTAGAACGGTTGTCACTTTATTCCAGTGTATCAGTTATTGAGATCAATCATGTTATGATCATGAGTACATCCAAAAATAGTGTCCCCTTTGGACCATTATGATGTACCAGCAGATTTTTTATTTAGGTCCCCCTTCTTAGGACTAATGGTTATGTATATGTCTTGATACGAGCATGGGTATGCTCACCTCGTCCATTATCAGAGATTATTCCTCATTCATGTTGAGGCCATGTAATATTGTTTGTTTTGCAGCTTCCAAGGGCGGTGGATCTAGTCTCCAACCGGTCTCTTCTATTCCCCAAACCCCAGGAAAAAGACAAAAAGAACTATGATGTCTATCGGCCATACGATGAGCTCCTACCCTCACACATCATGGGGTAATCTGTTAACACCCAAAAAGTGCTTACTAGCTCATTTCCTTATTCACATGACCCATTTGTCCACTTTTCCACCATTTGAGCCTCTAAAGCCATCAAAAGGTCACCAAAAGACCATAATACACCCCTTTTTCCCCTCAAAATGAATATTTTTCCTCAAAAAACATAAAAAACCCTCAAAAAGGGTCCAGCATTCCCAAAAATATTAAAAAGGGAATAGAAATATTCAAAAAGGAAAAAGGAGGGAAAAGGTACCTAAACCATGTTGGTCAATACCTTTAGTTTCTTGAAAAGCATAATGGTATTCCCCACCACCAAAAACTATAAAAAGGTGGTAGGGGCTCCTCACTTTCCATCCATCCATCATCCTATCCTCACGCTGTCAAAATTTCTCATGAGACTTTTGTCCATTTTTAGCATCTTGGAGAAGAGACCTTTGGAGCTTGGAGCTACTCACCTTGGGAGTTGCTCAACACAAATCCTCACCATTTGAGGTATCTTAATACAAAATACTTATTCTTTTATTTCTTGTTCTTGAATCGTTTTAAAAAAAATTATTTGTTATATGCACATGCTAGTTTAGATTTAGATTTAATTTATAATTGTTTTTGCTTTCAATATTGAAACTGCTATCACATTGTTGATAGGTGCCCATTGCACAAAGCTTGGTTGCAAAACCAAGCCAACAGGAGGTTCATTGGCAAGAGCCTCATTTTCTTGGAGGATCCTTAAATATGAATGAAAAGAAGATCCAAAAGTCCCTTAGAATTCTCCATGACACTCAAGCATTGGTGTCAAATTCTTGTTGGAGAGCTACTTCATTGGAGGAAACATCCTTCCTTGAAGACATGAAGAAGATTCAAAGAGAAATGTGCCACATCAAAGATAATTTCATGTCTTTTATTTTTGATAGAAACCATTTGTTTGAGATTAATGAATTGTTACATGATGCATAGTTGAAGAATAATGAGGATAATCATAAGCTTACAATTCAAAATGAGCAACTTCTTGAAAAGTTGCAAGATACTTGTTTTTCCTTCTATGTTTCAGATTGTCAAATGGTAGATTGTTTGGAGGATTCTCATGACATGGTGGATCATGAGAAATATGAAAATTTGAATGTGCTTGATGTGTTTGAAGATAAACTTGAAGAGATCCAAACACTTGATGTGGTGGAAGAGGAACTTGAATTGTATCTTGATGAAGGTTATGCAATTTTTAAAGAAGAGCATGATTCCTCTACATTGGAACTAATCTACAACAAAGGTTTCACACTTTTGAAGGAACTGCATGATACTACCCATATGGATCCTTCCCATGATGAAACTATTACACTTTTTGATCATTTGGGCGAGTTAGTTCATTCTCCTACATCCTACAATTACATGTTTTGCAGCATTAGTCTCAATGAAGTATGGGTGAAAGGGTTCTTTTTTATGGTGCCACATGAGGAGTATGGAACTGCTAGATTTAATTTTTATGATGACATGGTTGGAGCACATTCTTATTCACATTTGCAGCAGCATCCTTTGTTACTTTGTGATGATGCACATCTACCTGGATGCACCTATGATATGCATTTGAGTCACTTGAAGACTCATGGTTTTTCTTGCTCAACACTTGGTTCATTTGATGTTGGAGGAACTTCATCCAACACTTGGGTGAATAGATTTATGATTGGAGAACATTTTTGTTGGAAGCCACCTACTTTTTTATATCTTTATGATTCTCACATTCATGGATATATGGGTGAGACTTCTTTGAGTCATTTGAAGTCTCCTTGTTTTTCTTGCTCATTATTTGGTTCAGATTTTAGTGGAGATTCTTCATTCACTTCTTGGATGAAAGAATACATGGATGAATATTTTGATGCATATCACATCCTTTTGGAGCAGCATTATAGGACATGGGATCCTCACCTATGTCATTGGAGCAAATTTAATTGGTTACTTTATGCTTGTATGCACTTGGAAAATGGTGGTCTACTTGCTTGGAGGTATAAGCACTTTCATGATTCTTTGATGAAGCATCTTCTTGATGTACATTTTCATTATGTTGTTATGTACTTTGATGATATATATTTTGTACTCATGATATTTGGAAGAATGCATAAAAGAAAATGGGATCCAAGAACTCTCTTACCTAATGGTATGAGTTGGAGAGCACTCCTAATTGTTGGAGTGCAATACAAGCAATGGGACCCTGGGATAATTCTTAGTCTCATTGGTTTCAATTTTTGGGGGGAAACAAGTAGTATGGGGGATGGATTACCCACTTAATAAAGTGATTTTGATTAGAGTAGTGTAGCAGCAAGCATGGTGGTTCCTCTCTAAAATATTCATGGAATCTCGAAGACTCAATGTTGGGCAACTCAGTGGCAACTTCCAAGAATTATACATAAAGCGAGTTCTTCAACCCCCATGTTTGAAATTGCTTGAGGACAAGAAATATTGGGAAGGGAGGATTTTTCATGTCCCAAATTTTTCATTGGTCCACAATAACATAAGCCTATTGGCCATATTCATGAGAGTTTGTCAAATTGATGTTAAGGGTCAAATAATTACCATGGAGGAAAAACTACTAGTTCCCTAGGTTGGGGGGTGGAAGCATTGGGATTTGAAACAAGAGGGATAATAAATGATGTGTGGACATTAGAATAGCACAAATATTTAATAAAGGAGATAAATAAATATATACAAGTGAAAATCAAAGTAGCATTTGATCATGAAGACACATGGAGGAAGTGGGACCCACACAAGCTAGATTTTCTATGCCACACAGCATTCTCCTCTTGTCAATTCGAATCCATGAGAAGTCCAATGTTATTGGAATGATTTGGAAGGGAATAACACTTGGTATGAGTCAATGAGTTCTAAATGTAGAGGAAGAGTAACTCCCATGGAAGAGGAAGAGGCAATTTGGAGCTAGTGGGACACTTGGGCTAGATTCCCTAGCTCTATGACAACAATGATGAAGATGCTATGACACCTATGACACAAAGCTGACATGAAGGCTGACATATGAAATATATGAAATGTTAGGGCTAAACATATCCTCCAAGAGGGTGCTGAAGTGTGTTAGGGAAGCTAAAGAGACACCAATTCGAATTTGGGGAAGGAGAGGGCTAGAACTGGAAGGACAAGTGGCATACTTGGGAATCTCTCCCCAACTTGAGTTGGCATGAAGATCTTGGAAGGAATTCGAACCATGGAGGACATTAGAATTTTATAAAAGTCATTAACAAATAAGAATAGCATATTTTGATCATTTTTAGAATTTGCAATTGCATTTGGAGAGAAGAGCTAGTGGAGTGCTACTCTACTTGCCTTAGCACCAATTTTGAGGGTGAAAGATTCCCATCCTAGTTGGTAATTGAAAAGGAAATTTAGAACTTTCATTTGGAGCTTCAATGGAGTCATTTGTTGTAGGTTTAATCTATAGGGAATATCATGGTAACTTCAGTTCAACTTGCTTCTTCAACCATTTCAAGTTTTCTATGCATATTCTTGATCCTTGAGGAATTGCACCTTTGGTGAGATACTATTATATTTGGGGAGATTATGATGCCACATTATTTTGTATAATGATTTATATGCTATGTATTTCATGCTCAGAAGAGCCACAAGTTTATATTCCAATAAATACCATGCAAAATTGATCATTAATGAACAAATAGTGCCATTTTCCCCACTACCTTGTTGCAAGTTAATGATATGTTGATAAATTCGAATGGTTAAGTGAATGAAAGATGGATTAATGATAAATCGAATGTAATTTATGTGTTCAAATAGTTTCAGGTTCATTATACAAGAATTTGGAGGCATTTGGTTGAGTTTCATAACATTTAGTGAAGATTGCCTACCATTTCCCTTTATGTTGAAACTAGCAATTCTATATCTGATTTGAGAGAGTTGTAGAAGATATTATAAGATGAATGATGATGCATATGAGAGAAAATTTATTTCCTTTATATGTAACCATCCTCTGTTCATAATTTATATATGGTTCTATTGCATTTGGAGATCCAACTTGTCATTTACCCTAAGGGTATTTGAACCACAATTTGCTAGTAAAACTACCTACATTGACCAGATTACCAAAGTCAGTTGAAGAAGTCATTTTAAGGTTGGAAGGAACCTATACACACCCTTATTATGTTTGAAAATCATCCATACACCTTCTGGTACAATTTGAGATCATTTGGAGCTATTTGGATCCATCTACCCTTGGGGGTTTGAGCCTCAAAATTACTAGTAAATTCCCTGAGTTCTATTGGATACCTATTCGACCCCAAAGCCACATATAATGATGAAAATATAATTTAATTAATGTATAATAACAGATCCAATTATCATACCCATCATTAGTGAAGGTTGTATAGTGTTTGGAAGAGGTTTGTTCCAAGACCTAAGGGGATTTCCACTTCCGAAGTTGACTAGTCTTGTACTGAAACTTCTTCCCTTGAAAATTGAAGACCATGGTTGGGTATAGAAGGTTATTATATGTCTTATAGATGTTTTAATGTGTCCTATGACCCCTCATGACCTTCCTCACCAAGTTTGAAAGTATTTGGAGGAGTTTGGAATGAGTTGTATACATATACTTAGAGTTGAAATTTGGTGAATTTGAGCACATTGGGAAATTTTGTTAAGAAGGGACATTACAACACTGATCACTCAGCCATTAATTACTTAATGAATAAACCTATCACTAATTCTAGAGTAACTAGATGGTTGTTACTACTACAAGAATTTGACATTACTATTGTAGACAGACCAGAAAAAGAAAATGTCGTTGCTGATTTTGTTTCTCGACTTACTAACAATGTTGATGATGCAACAGTCAAAGATATTTTTCCTGATGAACAATTGTTTGTAGTCTCAGCTCATTCCCCATGGTATGCAGATGTTGCTAACTATTTGGCTGCAGGCAAGCTTCCAGCACACCTATCAAAAAGAGAAAAAAGGAAAATCATACAGTAGAGTGCTAGATACTGCTGGATAGCTGGACATATCTTCTACACAGGTCCCGATTTGGAAATCAGAAGGTGTGTAAGGGAGGATGAAATTTACAATATCTTGAAAGCTTTCATGATGAGCCCTGTGGGGGGCATTTTGCTGATAAAAGAACTAGTCATAAGGCATTAAGGATGGGATATTTTTGGCCAATAGTAGTCAAGGATGCGAAAAAATATATTGAGGCTTGTGACAGCTGCCAAAGAATGGGCCAGCCAAATAGACTATATGAAATGCCACTCAGCCACAGCTGGTGGTTGAACCTTTTGATAGATGGGCTCTGGATTTTGTAGGGCCTATCAACCCTCCTTCGAAGCAGAAAGTTTATATCCTAGTTTGCGTAGTTTATATTGTTAGATTTTGAGCATTAATTCAACATACTCTAGGATCTTTACTGAGAGAATAACATGTGCAGCATATCAATCATATCAAGCATGTATCAAGAATATCAAGCAATCACATAAGACAATGGACACACAGATTTTCACTGTGGAAAACCATAAAGGTGAAAATCCCCACAACTTCCTCAGAGATAGAAAGAGCAATGATACAACCAAACTACAACCAAAGTACAAGAGATAGTCTTCTACTAGTAGGTGCCCCTCCTCCTCAACTAGTGTGCCACTTTCCAAGTAGTGTAGATGTCAATAATGAGATGATCAAATAGAGATATCCCGCTCTCTATTTATACTTGTCCTGAGCTACCTAATAAACCAGTGGGATCGACTTGTCTAACTCAGTCTAATAATTCATGGTTACATTAATCCGGGCCGACCCCTTACTAGGTGGTCTAATAACCCATTAGCAAGTTACAACACTTGCAACACTTGTCAATACAAATGACGACACTTCCGTATAGAGGAATAATACATCTCTATAGGAGTACAATAAATACATAGATGAAATACATTCCAAAGTTACATATACATCAACACTCCCTCTTAACTAGGAAGGTATTTCTTGACACAGATCTGCTAGCACAAGTCTTCTTCTCTGGATCATCATCATTGGATCATCGTCATCGAACCATCATCATCAAATCATCATCACTGCTGCTATCTCAATCAATCTCCAATCTACTCGTCATAGGAAGTTGTATAGAGCCAGTCCTTTTTCATACTGGATTTAGGCCCGCCACCTGCAGGTCTTCATCATCTACAGAGCCAACCCTTTTTCATGCTAGATGAACATCATCAACATATCTACGAGCAAGCCATCAAGTATGTACACCTCAGGACTGATTACACTGCTTCTGCAAAACTTGCAAGATCTCCCAGGATTGATTACATTGCCTCTGCAAAACCTGCAAGAGCATCTCAGGACTGATCATATGCCTCTACAAAACCTGTGTACCATACCATCACATCATCATATTTACATCATCATCAACATCCATGGAGCACGACCCAGATGCACACACACAGTACTTACACTCACCAGCATGGGAGGACCAACCTACTACCATCTGTGAAAGGCTCACATCACTTACATCAATGACCATGGGAGTACCAACCTACCACCATGTCGGAATGGCTCAGCAATTACATCAATGAACATGGGAGGACTAACCTACCACCATGTCGAAAAATATCGGCAATTACATTAACAACCATGGGAGGACTAACCTACCACCATGTCGAAAAACCCCAGCAATTACATCAACGACCATGGGAGGACCAACCTACCACCATGTCAAAAAATCCCGTTCAACCCTTACAACTCACCATGGGAGGACTAACCTACCACCATGTGAGAATGGCCCAGCCCTTACATCTGCACCATAGGAGGACTAACCTACCACTATGTGAGAATGGCCCAGCCCTTACATCTGCACCATAGGAGGACTAACCTACCACTATGTGAGAATGTCCCAACACTTACATCAACGACCATGGGAGGACCAGCCTATCACGATGTCGGAACGACTTGTGTGCATCTATGTCTCTGGACTCATCACTTCCCCTTGGAAGGTATCTCGATCTGAAGTACACCAAGTCTCCCTCTGAAGTATTCAAACTTCACTCTGGAAAGCGGCTTGGTCAACACATCAGCTATCTGCTCGTCCGTCGAAACATACATGAGCTTCACTACTTCTTTCTGCACCATATCCCTGATATAGTGATACTTGATCTCAATGTGCTTCAACTTGTCATGGAACACTGGGTTCTCCGACAACTTCACACAACTCTGGTTGTCGCAATGTATACAAGTAGCACTCAGTTAGAGATCAAACAAATCAGACAATAGCTTCCTAAGCCATATTGCCTCACAACTGGTCGAATAAGATACAACATACTCTGCTTCGGCTGTACTCAGTGCCACACAAGACTGCTTCCTGCTAAAGCAAGAGATCATACCGGATACCATACTAAAGCAGCACCCCGAAGTGCTCTTCTGATTAATGGCACTGCTTTCCCAATCTGAATCAACATAACCCTCCAGGTTAAACTTTTGATTCACCTCATACTTGAGCCCATAGTCAATTGTACCCTTCAGATACCTCAGAATATGCTTCGCAGCTATCAGGTGAACATGTCACAGATCTATCAAGTATTGGCTCAAGGTGTTCACCGCAAAGCAGATATCTGGTCTCGTATTCGTCAAGTACATCAAGGACCCAATCATCTGACGATACATCGTAGCATCAACCGGCTCAGATGAAGCATCAAACATAAGCTTCAGGTTCGATTCCATAGGTGTGGCCATGGCCTTGCAGTCCATCATTCCTAACCTCTTCAGGATCTCTACTGCATACTTCCTTTGTCCAAGGAAGAGTCCATATTCACTCTGCCACACCTCCATACCAAGAAAGTAGTGCATCATACCCAAGTCCTTCATCTCGAACTTGGCAGCAAGCTTCTTCTTCATATTAGCAATCAATCTATCCTCACCTATTACAAACAGGTCATCCACATACAATAGTAGAATCACAGGATTGCCTTCCTTAACCTTATAGTAAAGGTTGGAATCTGGTTTACTCTTGGTAAAGCCAAAACTGGATAGGAAGCCATCTATCCTGCCATACCAGGTTCTGGGTGCCTGTTTCAAACCATACAGGGCTTTCTTCAGTTTGCACACATGTGTCTCTCAGTCATGTGTCTCAAACCTGAGTGGCTATTCCACATACGCTTCCTCTTCAACTACACCATTCAAGAAAGATGTCTTGACATCCATATGGTGTACCTTCCATTTCATCACTATAGCTAGAGAAAGTACCGATCTAATGGAAGTGTATCTAGCCACAGGAGCAAAGGTCTCTTCATAATCAATCCTTTCTTTATGGGAGAAGCCATGAGCTACAAACCTTGATTTATATTTCTCTATGCTGCCATCTGCAGCATGCTTTATCTTATAGATCCACTTGGAAGTCACCACAGACTTCCCATCTGGTCTTGGGAGCACATCCCAAACATCATTCTTCATGGCATTCTTCTATTACACTGCATTCTGAATTCTGGGAACGTCAGATTCTTCAAATATCTTCAATAGATAGTTTTCTTTGAACAAATGTTGTATTCCTTCTTTTGTAGGTGATGGAATACGATCTTTCCTACAAGACAAGTTAAATTGCATGATTAGAGACATCTCATAGTTTTCAGAACAAATTCTTACACATAAAGAAATATGTCATACAGTCATGCAATTATTTTAGCCAATGCTTCAATACAACATTTATCCATATCCCATAACTTTCTAGATGCCTTCCAATCTCTACCAGAACATTGTTAAGAGTGTGCACAACTCCCAACATGTCAGCAAAGAGGTTTCATTCTAGATAAGTAGCAATGGAATGTTGTACAGTGCCATATGCCACTTACCCATCACATGCATATTAGTAGTATACTTTTCATTAATGCAATTATTCTAATATGCATAATACACAACCTAAGTCTAGGAACATAAGTATATACATCATTGAACAACATTATTTAAACAAATAGAATATACAAGAAATGACAATTCAAATACTTATCTTTGTTTGTTTGTTGGGTGGAATCCCTCTGAATCTTTGCTTCCTTGCAGGAGCTGCTGGAATCCTATTCTGAAGTAACTTCTTCTACTTCTTTTTTTTGTGAATTGTAAGGAGTGGTTAACTCCCTCTAAATCCCTGCATAAATTCTTGAAGTCCCTTGAAGTGAATTCTCCACCATTGTCGGATCTAAAGATCTTGATCTTCATGTCAGTTTGGTTTTCTATCAAGGCTTTGAATTCCTTGAACTTGTCAAATACTTCATCTTTGTTCTTCAAGAAGTAAACCCAAGTCTTCCGAGAGAAATCCTCAATGAAGAAAACATAGTATACATACTCACTCGGAGAATTGGATGACATCGGACCGCATACATCAGAGTGAATGATTTTCGAGATTCTTTTTGCCTTGCTTTCACTGCTTGGAAATGTCTTATTGGTGTTCTTTCCCTTTGCACAACCTTTACAAATTCCTTCATGCTTTGTGTGGATTTCAGGAAGACCTTCTACAGCTTTGCTTGCAATTGGTAATGCCCTATAGTGCATGTGTGAAGGCCTTCTATGCCAAAGTTCACTTGGCTCTACCGAGTCATGGACCATGGCTTGTTCTGGTTGGCCCTTCAATTTGTATAATCCTCCCTCTTGCTCTCCAATGCAACCCTCATTCCTTTGCATCCAATGCAGATATGGAGAGTAGATTCTTCTTGAGACCTGGAACATAAAGTACATCTTTCATCTTTATAGACTTTCCAGAGTCTAGTTTATAGGAGGCTTCACCACTCCCTTTTATTGGATACTGGTAGTTATCCCCAAGTTTCACCTTGTGGGGTGATCCATGTTCAGATAGGTTCCTAACGGATTCCTTGAATCCTGTCATGTGTTTAGAAGCCCCACTGTCTATAAGCCAATCATTACTTCCATGAGTAATGGTTCCAGTGAGAGCAGAAATCAAAACATATTCTTCATCACTAGAAGAATCTTCACTATCTTCTCTATCCCTCTTCCTTGGAGGTTCATCATCCTCTGCAGTATGAGCATGATGTCTTCTTTTGGTGTTCTTCCTTTTGTGAGAACCATCTTTCTTATTTTTGGGACAGTCTCTTGAATAGTGTCCCTTTTCATCACATGTATAGCAATGGGCATGGGACATGTTTCTTCTACCCTTCTAATTTTGATGGTGATGTCTTTCTTTCTTGCCATGATGGTGAGTCTTTTTGTCACCATGACTTTTGGAGTGTGTTGTGAGAGCTTGATCTTCATTCCCCATCTTTTCTTCTCGAGCTATAATTCAAGCTTCTTCCTGTGAGCATTCTTCCCACAACCTACTGAAAGTGATAAGTTTCTTCCTAGCACAAATCCCTTCGATGAATGGATCCCATGACCTAGGAAGGCCATTAAGAGTGGTCATTACCACTTCTCCATTTTCTACGTATTCTCCCATAACTTCAAGTTGTTCTTTTATCTGGGAGACTCTTCAGAAATAAGATTGCATAGTTTCCGCATTCTAGATATTGACATTCTTCAATTGATTCCTCAGGGTCATCTTCTGATTTATGTTCTTCCCTTCAAATAGCTTGGTCAGGGAATCAAACATCTCCATTGGTGTCTTTAGGGAAGACACATGGGGTATGAGATGATCTTCAATAGAATCAACAATGATCCTCTTTGCCTTGACCAAGTTCTTCTTGTGAATAGCCTTAGCCTCTTCTTCTTCTAGGACAAATACCACTTCCTTTATATAAATGTCCAACTCATTTTCTTCCAGGATTAACCCAATCCTATACTTCCATGCTCGGAAGTTATCAGCCCCTTCAAGCTTATCCTCAAGCTTGGTGTGGTGACACATCTTTAAAGAGTACTTCAAATGGAAATAGAAAATATTTAGGTCTTACCACTTGATTTGCTGAAAACTGGATCTGGTCCCGGATTAGGGTTTATCAGAGAAACCCTAAAAATTCAAAAGATGAATTTCAAATTTATAAAAGGATAGAAATATGCGACTTGATGAGCTGATCAACATGGTATACTCATAATTTCAGAACTACAAAGTTTCACCCTTTAGAAATGCTTTTCAATCTCCCAGATTCACTAGGGAGGACCCTGAATTAAGGTTTGAGTTTCCCGGATATTTACCCAACCAAAAATATCAATCCAAAGCTCTAAACTTCGATTTTTTCAATGAGCTTCCATCTATGTCTTCAGATTTCAGAAATTCCTACTTTTGTGGAAACCCTAATTTTTAGGGCCAAAACTGAAAGTGCTCAGAATTGAATTCTGATTGGACAAAAAGATTCTCCTTGATGAGTAGAGTCAATCTACCTTACCGCTTTTCCAAAATCCGTGGAGAGAAACCCAATAAACAAGAAACCCTAGTTTCCGCCACTACACAATGTCTTCTTCTCAAGTTAGCTCTGATACCATGTTAGATTTTGAGCAGTAATTCAACATACTCTAGGATCTTTACTAAGAGAATAACATGTACATCATATCAATCATATCAAGCATGTATCAATCATATCAAGCAATCACATAAGACAATGGACACACAGAGTTTCACTGGGGAAAACCATAAAGGTGAATAATCCCACAACTTCCTCAGAGATAGAAAGAACAATGATACAACCAAAGTACAAGAGATAGTCTTCTACTAGTAGGTTCTCCTCCTCCTCAACTAGTGCGCCACTTTCGGAGTAGTGTAGATGTCAATAATGAGATGATCAAATAGAGAGATCCGGTTCTCTATTTATACTTGTCCTGAGCTGCCTAATAAACCAGTGGGGCCGACTTGTCTAACTCGGTCTAATAACCCATGGTTACATTAATATGGGACAACCCCTTACTAGGTGGTCTAATAACCCATTAGCAAGTTACAACACTTTTGACACTTGTCAATACAAATGACGACACTTCCGTATGGAGGAATAATACATCTCTATAGGAGTACAATAAATACATAGATGAAATACATTCCGAAGTTACATATACATAAACATATATGACCAAGTGGGTAGAGTATGTAGCTTTGGGAAAGGCCAATGATCAAGCTGTGATGGATTTCTTATATGAAGAGATCTTAACCCACTTTGAAGTACCCAAATAAATAGTTATAGATGGAGGACCACAATTTGCGTCTCATAAATTGGAAGCCCTGTTGCAGAAATATCACATTCAACATAAGATAACCTAACCATATCATCCACACAATAATGGTCAAGTGGAAAGCACGAATAAGGTAATTGAGGCTATTCTAACAAAAACGGTGAAGAGTCACCACAAGGATTGGGATGAAATAATACTAGAGGCATTATGGGAATACCGTACCACATGGAGAAACACTACAGGTTTCTCCCCATATGAATTGGTGTACGGTAAGAACGCTATCTTTCCCATTAAATTTGAAATTAAAGCTCTAAAGAAAACCATAGAAGCAAACCTGGACTTGACAAAGGCTCAGAGGAACTGATTGAATCAATTAAATGAACTTGATGAGAAGTGCACAATTGTTGTGCATCAGACAACGTTAATTCAACAACAATGCTCCAAATGGCATGAGAGGTTCATAAAGAAGAAAGTATTATGCGAAGGAGACTGGGAAGTTACTGTATGATTCACCGTTCAAGAGGGATTTTAAAGGCAAGTTGAGTACAAAATGGCCAGGACCCTACCAAATAGACAGGGTGTTTGATAGTGGAACAGTCCGCTTGACCACAATTGATGAAAACCAGACACCATTATTCGCCAATGGTCATCGGCTCCGATTGTATCATAAACTGATTTCAAAGAATGCATTCATTTTGCATGTTCCAACTGATCCAGATTATCAAATGATACAGGAGCAGGGATTTTTCCCTCTCACTGAGAGTTCTTAAAAAGAATTTCTGCAATTCCACACAAAAAAATTTGTACATAAATGAATCGTTGTTTTCTTTTATTTTTATTTTTAAGCTTTGATTGGTTTGTTTTTTTTTAAATCTTGTACAGGTGTATGCATGAAGGTTCACTCGAATAGAAGCAGTCACGGTTCGAGCCAAGAGATTGTGGGATTCTGGTTGATCTTCCTATCTTTGGACGACTCCTTGAAAAAAAAATGAATAATGTTGCAGTGCCAGTTACCCAGCTAAAGCTTTGCAACCCTTTTCACAGCTGCAACACTGCTAAAATCTTGTCAAATTTCCTATGTTCGCAGCTGCAACTCTGCTAAATCTGACCTATTTTCCCTATTTCTGAAGCTGCAACTCTACTAAATCCGGCCTATTTTCCCTATTTCCGCAGCTACAACTCTGCTAAATCCGGCCTATTTTCCCTATTTCCGCAGCTGCAACTCTGCTAAATCCTTCTTATTTTCCCTATTTTTGCAGCTGCAACTCTGCTAAATCCAGCCTATTTTCCCTATTTTTGCAGCTGCAACTTTGCTAATTTCCGTCGATTTTCCTATTTTCACAGCTCCAACACTGCCAAATCTTTCCAAATTTTCCTAGTTTGCAGTTGTGACTTCGCCAGATCTTTCCAATTTTTTGCTGCGACTCCGCTAATTATATAGTTAAAAGATCGTTCTATCTCCACTAGTCTTTACTAGATTGCTCCAATATCCACGAGTAACATTAAAAGATCAATAGCTCACTGTGTACTCTTATGATTTACGCCAACATGGATGTACTTTATCTGCCCAGTCAACGATGGCCAACTCATGAAAGCATGTGCGCATTTATGTTCCCACCAGCGATGCGACCGTGAGATGGCGCCACCTTGGAAAAGTGACGGCTCAAGCATTATATTGAAAGGTACAAGTTTTAACCATAAACATGATTAGGAATGAATTGACACAGTAAGCAATAATGATTATACTTTTTCATTAGTCCCTGTCAGCAATTCGTAGCCAATAAACTGAAACATAAAACACGTTTAAATTGTCACTCGTACTTATTTTATGACCATCATTTTACCTGATTTGTGTGATATTCTTCCACTGATTTCATTCCAAAAATAGCCGTCCCAATTCCCCAAAAGAACCGTGCCAACTTTCCAATAATATCCAAATCAACTTCATCTATAAATCGACTGTTTCTGCATTCAGTAACTCCGACGTCTGAAACTGATGACTCTTGCATTTGCTAGCAGAGCTTGCAGAAGATAAGCAATATGGGTATCCCAGTGAGATACGAACTTGTAAACATAGAATCTTTGCGCGAAAATAGGGAGGTCTTCGCAATCTTTGCGGAAGTCGGATGGACAGATTATTTCCAAAGATTAAATGGTTTCCATGTGGAGACGACACTCCAATTTGCTCAAAATTTGACCAGCACTCACTCAAAAGTTAGAGGACTAAGGATAGATGTTACAGAAGCAATTGTGGTGGAAGTTACATGATTTCCCATGAGTGGGAGGAGATGGTTTGGTGAGAAGCGACACGTTTTGACTGCAGTCGGGGATTTTCTAGCAACAGGAGAAAGCATTCAGCTGAGAGGCAGAGGAACAACATTGGAAACACTGCCATGGACTTGGGATCAATTTGAAGTCTTTTTAAAGAAGTATATCACTTGTGAGGGCAGGTACCAAGTAGTTTACATTTATGAATTTTTCCTACTGTCTCATTTGCGCCATGGTAGATTACTCAATATGACATTCTATCTTTTAAGAACCCTACAAAGCATGGCTCATTATGTCATAGCATCTCAACATCCCTTATATTCCCTAAAAAATCATGGGTTAATTAAATTGCTAGTCTTAAGGGCCCTTGCACATCAGAGTTTAACATGGGAACAATTTTTTGTTGGGCCAAGGGTACCCCAAGAACCTTCCTTGGAAGTAGGGGGCATTGAGGTAGAGGGTGATGACCAGAGCTCCTCATATTCAGTTGGGGGGAGGGATAGAGTGTCATCCTATCAATTGGAAGATGTTCATGAGGAAAATTTGGGGAAAACTGAAACAACCTCAAACCCTATTGAAGAAGAAGTTACAATGGAGACTGCGGCAGATGAAATTGTCAATTTAGAAGTTGCAACAACAAAAGATGAAACTGGAGAAGCATTAGATGCTGTGACAGTAGAAGTTGTAGCTACGGAAGCTACAATGGAAGAAGAAGGACATTATGCAGAGACAATGGCAGAAGGATATATGGAATTCCTAAATGTTGAGTCTTCCCCTAAAATTAGGGGAACTATGATCCAGGAGGAGGAATTATTCGTCGAGACAGGAAAAGTTGGTGAACTAAGACCCAAACTTTCCATCCCTGCTTTTGGAAATGTGGGGACTTCTATGTCACATAGAAGGAGGAAAATACCAATAGATAAGGGGAAGCCATCGAGGCCTGTGAAGAGGAGGATAACTAAAGCAGTTACTGCGGTAGAAGCGGTACGTGAAAAAGGGGAAGAAATTGAAATTCCTATTTTGAAACCCCAATCATCCGCTGTTACACAAAAACATGTTGTAGTTGAAGCCCAAATTGAAAATCTACTTTTTTAGAATGATATGTTAAAGGAGGAAGTACAAACGCTTCGGGATGAATTGTAGAGGTGGAAAGAAGCATGCAAAAAGCAGGCAGAGAAGAGTTTGAGTGCTTTGGTTAAGGCTGTAGATCAGTTGGAGAATTCACCTCCTGTTTTGGAGGATGGAGAGAATATGGAACCTATATGTTCATCATGTGGATATGTACTCAAACTTGCAGGGTGTAAATTCACAATGGTGGAAGCATCAAGATGGAAATTCACAAAAGCAAGGCAAGGAAGAGAAGAAATACCCACAACAGAGCTAATGGAAGAGAATGAGCCAGAAGTGGACATAATTCCTGATCTGGAACTACCAGAGGAGGAAGATGTGCAATCTCAGCCATTAGAGGATACTGAATTACTCACAGGTCAACCTCATCATCCAGAAGACATTGAAGTGACTCAAGAGCAACCTCAACGGTCTAAAGACATTGAAATTTCAAAACAGGAGGTTGTTACACAAGAACCAACACTCCAGGAATCTGTCACTGAAGCAGTAGCTCAAGCAGTATGCACTTTGAATGAATCATAGAATTTGGACGTTGTTAAACAAGAACCAACATCCTCAAATCTTCTTTTTGAAGCTACAACTCAAATAGAAGACGTTGATATTGGGATACAAGAGAAGAATGTTGTTACACAAGAACAAACATTCTTGAAATTGTTTGTTGAAGCTGCAACACAAACTGAAGTTGCCAAGTTTGAAACACAAAAGGGATGTTGCTACACAAGAACCAACATTCCCAATATTATTTGTTGAGACAACAACACAAACTGAAGTTTCCAAGTTTGAAACAAAGAAGAGGGATGTTGCAACACAAGAAACAACATTCCCAAATTTGGTTGTTGAGGCATCCACACAAATAGAGGCCACTGCAACACTACTGGAAGAAGAAGCTTCTACATTGTTAATGCATGATGAGAAGGCCGAGACATCTGGTGATAAGGTAAGAATGCAAATCTCTCAGGAAATTATTAATTTAGACTCTGATGACGAGAAAGATGCAGATGATAGAAGAGTTCAAGGCTTGGTGAAGGAGTTTTTATTGCTGAAACTCAAAGTTAAGAAATGGAAAGATCATGCTGACCGGTGTAAGGAAGGGATGGTTCCCTTTTATGAGTACATAAATACTATCAGAATACTAAGGGAACAATGGGAAGAAGAATTGATTTTTCATAAATTCCAATGGGAATCATGCAAAAAGAATTAGAAAAGATGAGAAAATTAAAATCCATGCAAAAGGAGAAAGATCAAATGTACACTCTGTCTGAGGAATTGTTGAGCTTTAGACCCCCATCTCCCTCCTATCCGGCGTTCCTTTATGAACAAATGGCTCTGTTCAAATTCAAAGCCCTGAAGGAAGGAAGACCTCATCAGTTGACAACCTCTCTTCAGTTTATTCAGACCTTTTTCCAGAGCAATTTTATGGAGCAGAATCTATTGTGCGAGTTGTATTTACATGAGATAGCATGCTTCATGGATTCTCACTCTAACACTATCCCTCATTTGGGTGATGTTCAGTTGATGGAATTCACCTCTTTTTTCACAAATCATATGCAGTGGGAGAATGCATTTCAAACCATTTCTAAGAATGAGGCTAGCTCCACTCTATGGATCAAAAGTGATCCTCAATCTGCTCGGGTTCTTATTGCAAAACATGAAAGGAGCCTTTCATCCCCTATGAAGACTCAACATCTGATAAATTTGCAGGAGAAGGTTATCTCCACTTGTGTTAATTTGATTTATAAGCAAAAGATCCATGCCATGGAAGGAAACAAGCACAGATGGTAGACCTCTTCCCCATATTTGAAGGGAAGAGACCCATACTGTTTCAAGAAATTTAAGCAGGCTCTTTCTAGGGTGGAAGGATATGTCAACTGTATGAAGATATGTGGACCCCGTTGTTTGGGACTGAAATTTAAATTTCCACTCATATGGATGCCCACAAGGAAATACATATACAATTACACATTGACCAATGTAGAGGAGGAACAATGCTGGGAACATTGGGTTGCCTGTAATGGATTTTTGGACTTGGGTGAGAAACCTGTGATTTCTTTCAATTTTTCTTCCCTCCATAGTCAAGGCCCATAATCAAATTCAGACTAGTTGGCTGCATTGCATGAGGACATGCAAATGGATAGCTAGGGGGAGATGTTGGGCCCCAAAATAGCCCCCTTTTTCCTATATTTATCAACACCTTTTCCCCTATTTTGCCTCTCTTTTCCATCACCCAAGCAGGTACCTTTCCAATTCAAGCATGAATCGCAACATGTATAATCTATTATTGCTTTATCTTATTAATGCCTAATATTGTTTATGGTTATGAAATTTATCTTTTAATTTGTGATAACATGTATTAATATGATAAAGATAGTTCAGATCCTTGAAAGAACCACAGGTGTAGCAGCTCGTTGAACCTATGGAGGAAAAGAATATGTGGCGCCAGCTGTCCATTCCTGAATTCGGTCCCATATATCATTGCAACAACTCAAGAATCCTTCCACAAGGCCAACTATGACTGGTTCAAGATACAAATTCATCTCATATTCTCCTCCAATCAGTTGGAATCTATCTAGTCTATTAATAGCACTTAATAACAGCGCAAGCCGGAACGCAACAACTTAATTCAATTTCATTTATGGCTATAACTCTTTGTGTTTCAATTCAACAGCCTCAAGATCATAGATCTTCATGGCTGTCTGACATTTGTGAAACGAAATTATGTCATCTGGGTATAAATGTAAGAAGGCGTTCTAAGCCTAGGGTTGGTTAATTGTCATTTGATTACACTAGCTGTAACAGAGTGTTGTAACTATGGATTACCTTTTTTAATACAAGGAGCATAGTTCTTCATATTCTTGTGTTTTAATTTGTGTTAGTTTCACAACATCTCTATTAGAAGTCTAGGCCCTCCTTCTCACAGAGATCGTCGAGTTAGATAGATGTTTTAATTTTTCTTTTTTTAATTTGGTGTGGAATTACAGTAGGCATATTTCCAGTGTGTTGCAACAATAGTGTTTATGATTGCATTTTCCTTTGGTGTGCTACAACTGAGTGTTGCAACAATGTGGTGTGACAGTCGACTGTGTAGGATAGTTTTCCTTTGATGCAAGTGTGTTAATTCACTATTACAGTCAAGCTCAGCTCTAATTCATTTCGGTTATTTATCTTTTCTAGAATTTACCAGTTTAGTCAGATTATGGTTGAAGCTTAGTTATGGTTCAATTACTGTTATTTACATTCTTATAATTTGTTGAATTAGACAGTTCATGATTGATTTACTTGTAGTCTGATATCTTTAGGATTTAACTTCTTGCAAAAGTAAGCCTAGTTTATTTATTCTTAGATCAGTAATTGCTAGATTGATGTTGTAGGAAAGTAGAAGTCCTTTGAATTTCTTAGATGGATAATTTAGATAAGCTTTAGCAATGAGTTGAGTTTACTGAGTAGTTAGGTAGGATAATTGATCTTCATTTTATTCAATCAGCTACTTGAGTGTTTATGCATAGATTTTTCTAATTGAATTTGAAATAACAAGACCTACCTGGGTTGACAATTTATATTGAGCATTATATTTGTTAATTAGATTTGATTAGCATAGAGACTAGCCAACAATCTTTATGTGACTATGGGGATGAGCCAGGTGAACAATTTTTGGGTGTTAACAACTATCATGTTATAATCAAGAATATTTTACCTATTGTGGTCAATATATCAAGTTTGGAAAAGGGGACAAGATTGGCAATTATAAGGTTGCGACTAATATTAAATTTAATGAGTTTACATGTATTAGAGCATTTGAACTTTGATAGTTCAAGGGAAGAAGTTGTTGAAGTCCTTTGTCTATTGGAACGTGCATTTCCACCAACAATCTTTAACATTTCTATGCATCTTTTGATACATCTAGAATATGAACTAGAGCATTATGGCCTAGTAAGAATGAGACATGGATGTATCCTATTGAACGTATATGAATTTTTTGAAAAACTTTGTTTGTACTAGGAAAAAAAATGGAAGGAAACATGTCAGAGGGATATTCAATGCAAGAGGCCATGGGATTTTGCACATAATATATGAAGTATTTGAAAATGTCAATCGACGTGTATGGGATGATGATGAGGATGATATATTTGCAAGTGAAGTATTAGAATAAAATAGATGTCACTTCAAGCTATCACAAGATTAAATAAGAACGATACATGCCTATTTTATTCAAAATACATCTTTGTTCAATAAGTGGTACATGTGAAAATATTTTTTTCATGATAATATATTTATTCAATTGCATTTACACATGTATATTATTAATTATCTTACTATATTGTACATTCTTATTCCATGTAGAAAATATGAATAGGAAAATAAAACATGGATGAGACTTTCGACCTCAAAAGTGCAGACGTATTGATTTGATTGGAGGTGATTCTTTTCCAAAATTTGAAGAATGTATTGTTGATGCAATCCATGATGCATAAAAACAAGGTTAAGATATAACAATGGAGTAAATTGAGCTTTCATAGTTTCCACATTTATGGGCTTTTCATTTTAGTGGAATGTGTCCTATGGTAGTCATTTACAAGTGGAAGAAAATGATAAGGAAAAGGAAAATTGTGATTGTGTTGTTAGTGTTGAATTTCATCACGAAATTGAGAAGATATTTTATGTTGGATTCATCTAAGAAATTATTCAAGTTTATTACGGTGAACATATTCCTATATTATTGAAATGTAAATAGATCAAACCATCTGCATTACAACTTGACGAGTATGGATTTGTATGTGCAAATACATAACAATTTTTGTCAGATACTGATGAGTTGTATGCTTTCCCTATTCAAATTAGCCAATCATTTCTAATTGATGATGTAAGAAATCAAGGATGGTCATATGTCATTCAAATAGATTCTTGTTAGAAATGAAAATTCATGGAACTTGTCGATATAAGGCTTGATGGGAAATATGATCATTTAGAAGAAACATTGGAAGAAGTGGCTGAAGATGATGATAGAGTTCGAAGAAGATACTTTTATTCCAAGCGAAGATATTACGAGAGAGAATTCAAAATTGCACATCATAGATGAGAGTTAGCATAAAAATAAAGTAGATGCATACACGAGTGATGGGGATTCTGATATTGGTGGAAATGAAAATGCTTATGGTGATGTTTTGTCACCTTAACTAGCTTGTCATCTTATTTATATGAGATGAGGTTGTCATTTTACTGATGATCAATCATAAATATTCTATTTAAGCTTATTTCCTGTGGGATTGATTGGATACTATACTATACTATACTATATTAAATGATCATTTATGAATTGATTACTACTTTTATTGTGGATACAATACATTAGAACATCATTGCTTTGACAAATTATGACCATGCCATGATCATAAGACTATGAAGATAAGTGATATAATTATCTACAATATATAACCATTGTTTTTAGGAGTTCTAGGAAGAATTAAGATGGTTGGATTATTAAAAGAAAACTAATAATAACATGTGACTCCCCATGATGCTTGACAATCATAGGACATCCTCTACAATTAGGTAGGGAATAAACATCCATACGTAGGGACATCCTATGTGATAGGAAAAATGCACTCTAAGAAATATCCCAATCTATAGACAGTCTCGTTCCTTAAAATACCAACAAATATTCATATTTACCACCTCATATCAATTGGATTACAATATAACAAGTGAATGACCAATCTAGTGTAAATCTCAAGCAATATAGAAGCTCCTACCAAATACCAATACAATATGCATAGCAATAAACTAGATTGTTAAGACAATATGAGAACATACAAAAATTGTTTTCAAACAAGATTAATATGATGCCCATAGAAGTATGCCACTACAAGATTACATCATAGAACAATGTGGTTTACTAGTTATAGATTGGAAACATCATTGTCATTCATGCTTGAGCATAACGTCTAAATGCATGCTATTTGGGTGAATGAAAATATTCTTTGAATGCTATTTATCATTATGTTTTCCTTTCATTCACACTTATCCATACTACTTTTTCCATTGGTCACCAAAATTATGAGTTATATATCAAGTGGTTGGGCCTATTTATTGACACAATGACATTGATTTTATAGCTATTGTGAAATGACATTGTTTTGACATTAATTTTCTAGATGTAAAATGACACTATTTATGTTAATTGCGGGACTTCAGGACATGAAGAAAAATTCTTTGGGGTGCAAATCAAATGACAGCCATGGTGATGAAACTATAACATAATATGAGCGCTTTCGTAAAGAAAAAGTGACAAAGAATGATGAATATTTATCGTCTCTTGGTCTTGCAAATAAAATGTAATTTGTTAATCCACTTAGGTAGTATATTATTTGTTTTAATGTTTAATGTTTAATGTTTTATAGGAAAGAAATATATGTATATAGTTACTAATATGATATTTTTTATTTTATAGGAAAGAAAAATATTCCATGGAAAAACTGGAGAAAACATCCAGGGCGAGTAAAGATATAGTGTTTCCTACTTGTAAAAGTGCCTGACATAGTTGTGATTCAACAAATGTAGTTCATGAAAAGGACCGTTGTGCGGTAAAAACTACCTATGATTGGGAAATAAAGAGATCATCAATGTACATCTAAACTAGTTACAAAGATAGGAAAGCATAAAGATACAGCAACCAAGCATTCTTTGAAGTGTAAAGAACTCAGATATGAAATTGGAATTAGATACACGAATGACTGGCATTTGATCCAAGATTCCAAAATTTAGACTCCTACTTAACTGCTCTAGAAAGATCACCTACAATAACACATACCTTTCTCAAAGCTTATGAACCAAATAAGAATGAAATACTTTATATGAAACTCATATATAATAAACATGAAATATTCAAAGGAACACATTCATTAACATGGACAAATATATATTGGAAAGGAAGTTTCTGTATTATAACATTAAAGGAAATCAACCAAACCTGCACTGAAACTGGCACCGTTGAAACCTGGCCTTGGGTTCCTACTCCTCTTCCTTCATTAGAATTTTCTCCAACATTTGTCTAGCATAAAATTGGTTCTTCCTTCTCAAGGCCCTCCCCTTGTATTGATAGAAAGGCTGGGAGGATAAAATCAAAAAGGAAATTGGTTGGGGAGGTTAGGGTAGTTATAATAACTTCCCTTAACTACTCCCTAATCATATTTAAATATTTTTTATCATGATTCAGAGATACCCGTGACTGTCTCTCTTAAAAACCAATGAATGACTCGCGAGTATTATGTCAAGCAACTCGCGAAAAGAACTCCTAGGCTAACACCTGTGGGTTGTATATATGGATGTTGGGATATTTCTTTCCTTTGGCTGACCCGGGTTCTACGAAGTTCTCTCATAGAACCAACAAACCCCTTTTCACCGGCCCTTTCGGAAACAACCTGCGAATAGGCCGAGGTCTCACCCGAGGCAAATTTATTGGGGAATTACAGAAGCAGGTTTCTGTAATTGTGGTGATGTGTGGATATGGAGGTGGTCTCAATTATAATAGCGCAAATATTTGATTGCACACTTCGTAGTTCCAATAGTATAGACTCCTCTAAATCACTGTTATTCCTTAATGTTTAACTAGGAAACTATGCATTTATCACATTCATTACCACTTAGCATATTCAGACATATGTGTCCACAACTTAGCATACTATTCTCATCAACATACAAAATAAAATACATATAAAAGCATAAGCATTCATGAACACAAAATAACTCATAAATCCAATCACACAACACAGATATTTACATGGTTCACCCCCCAGATGGGAGCTACGTCCATGGGAATTGTTCTTATATTTCTTGGAAGGGGTTAACAGTTTGTTGTTGCAGCAACACCCCTCCCCAGAATTTTTGTACATGTTGGGGCCCCTCCTGTATTTTTGTAGAAAGTTTGCCTGAGAAGCCATCCCAGCCGTCAACTCTGTTTTCAACATAAAATCTTATTTCCCTACTGAACATCTTGCCATCAATCCTTCCATGTTTTCCCCAAAGAGCCAAAGAGGAACTTAGAACTTTTCCCAACATTTTGGAATCCCTCAGGCTATCTCCCCAAGACTCCGAAAAGCCAAACGTCCAACCTTTCCGGAAGAAGGACTTAGATTTCCTTTGTCAAAAGCGTAAACCGTGAGAAAAGTTACAGTAACCTTCGGAGTTTTCCTCCCGAAACGGCGGGAGAACGTGGGACAATACTTCCCGAAACGGCGGAGTGCTCAGCTCAAGCCTTCCGCAACCACGAGAAGATTCGAGCTGTTCTCCCGAAATGGCGGGAATCATTCGCATTTATCTTCCGAAAGGGACTTAGAGAAATTTTAGTTTCGTTTTTTACCCTCCCGAAATGGCGGGGGAATTCAGCGAAATCGCCCGAAACGGCGGAAGCCGCCGTGATATCTCTCCGAAAAGAAACTCAGATTTTGGCCATAAGTTGCGGAAACCGTTGGTGAAACCTTGCCGAAACGGCGGAGCGATTCAAGTCTGTCTCCCGAAACGGCGGAAGCCATTCGCATAAGCTTGCCGAAATAACACGAAGAAATTCATGAACTTCTTCCGGAATTGTGAAAGGACTTGGAATATCTTAAAAGAACTTTCCAGAACAAGCCGAGGAAGCTTCGCGGAAGCTTTCAACATTCCGTTTCGAAATTGGGGAGGCTCTCGGGCTACCTTTCTAAACAAAGAATTGAAAATTTCGTTCCGAAACAGCGGAAGCCGCTGAGGAATTGCTTCCGAAACAGCGGAATCGTTCATCATTTGCTCCCGAAATAGCGGAAGTGTTCGTCGTGTCATCCCGCAATGGCGGAAGTCGCTGGGTTAAAACCCATGAAAATAACTCGAAGACTTTTCCAAAAATCGCAGGAGGCATTCGCCAAAGCCTTCTGCAACCGCGGAAGCCTTGTGCGGAAGCCTTCAGATTTTCCTTCCGAAACAGCGGAGGCCATTCACGAAAGCTTTCCGAAGATACCGGGCGCATTCGCCATATCCTCCCAAAACCGCGAAAAGTTCGCCTCGACTTGCCGAAACGCGGAAAACTTCATGTTTCCCTTCCGAAACTAGCGGGAGCCTTCGCCATATCTTCCCGAAAAGCAACGAGACTTAGAAAGTTTTGGTTTGCAGAAACCTTTCGCGAATAGCTCCCGAAACGGCGGAAGCCTTGACGTTATGCATCCGCAACGCGGGGCTCTTTTGCGGAAGGTTTCAAGTTTCCCTTCCGCGACGCGTCCCGAAACAGCGAGAACTTCCCCTCTATCCTTCCGCAACGGCGGGTGTGACTCGCAAGACGGTCCCGCGAATGGCGGTCGCACACAGATCGAGACCTTTTGACGTGACCGCTACGGGCGACGAATTTAAGCTGCGTTTTAATTGCGCCACCCACCCAATTGAACGCTCGCACGTGTCAGTTCGATTTAAATAGGCGGTGGGGGTACGAGCCAACACATTGTTAATTTTTCAATCTGGACGATTGGTTGGACGCCGCGCAAACCGCTCCAGCTCGGATTGCTCAAACACGTTTCACGGCCACCTCAGTTAGCGTTTTCATCGTTGCCAGGTAGGATCTTAACTGTAAATCCATCTCCCTACACGTCATATTGTGCTATTGGGTTAGCTGTCTTTTGAAATTGATGGGCATAGGTGGGGTTTTGACGAGCAAAACGCCCGTCACGGGCGATTTTGCCCGTCAAATACGGTTGAATCAAGTTCTTCTCGTTTTTTAGCAGAAACAGGATATACATTGGTGGGTTGACGGTTAGCATGTTCCTTTTTCCGGGCCGCATGCCTCGTCGTCTATTGAAAATACTGAAGCCCATCGACGTTGCATATCCCCGGCCGAAAGATTAAGCCATAGAACCCACAAGCACTCAAGCTACGCCAGCCAGACCCAAAACCAACGCCGCTCGAACCTTTTCCGTCCATGTGTCTCCGGCGCCATCACCCTCGCTCGAACTACTCCCCATGGAACACCTCGGCAAGTGCCACAAATGATATTAGCATTCGAATGCCCTCGCCTAATCGTAAATGCGAAAGGGGTTTCCTTTTCGGCACAAAGTCTGCCTACCCGAGCTTACCCACCATTGGCCTTCCAAACCACAGCAGTGACGAAAGCTATCCTATCCTTTCCCCATAGCTAAACCGAAAGCACGTTGCTTCCGCAACGCGCTTGTCTCTACGGGAGCATCCCAAACTTGCCCCTTTAAAGAATGGGGGGGTTATTTTTTATAATCATGTCCCTGCTAAGACGAAAATCATCTTTTCCCAGGGCGGAGCCGAAAACCAACGGCTTCCGCAATTCGCCTATTGAGCCGAAAACCAATGGCTTCCGCAACATAGCCTATCTCCTCAGGAGCATTCCAGATTCATCTTTTAAGAGATTCAAATGTTTCAATTTGTGTCTTATGTTGAAATAGTATTTTGCTTCCTAAATATACAGCTTCATTGACTTATCTCATTGATATTAAAAAGATGTTTCTCTCTATTAAAACCTCACAGTCTGTTGCTCAAATGATGACTTTGATATGGATTTTGTCAGGGATAAGTCAAGATGCCGAAAACCGGTAAGAAGAAGGCGAAGATGACAGAAAAGAAACCTGCCCCTCCTAAAACTGAAACTTCACTCCAAGACACCAGGTGCACCACTGGTATCCCTCCAGAAATCAGATGGGGAGACATCTACAGAATGATCCAGGACCAAGAAATCCCAGATATGTTGCTAGAGGAAGCACCAATCTATCTCAATATCAGAGCCTCAGGCATAACCAGAGCTGCCACCCGCCCTGAGCTGTTCCCCTGTGCCGAGGTGATCGGATGGATACTCCAGCATGCCGATGCTTAAGGCAGAGTGATAAATGATAGCGGGAAAGTGGCTATTGCCTCGTTTCAACCCGCGTATATTGCGGTGGCCTACAGATTTCCCCGTGTCCAACAAGCTCTGACTGATGAATGGTTAAGCCAGATGAACAACATCAGATGGCCAAGAAGCTACTGGTGGCAGGCAAACATTTGAGAAAAAAGGGGAATGATGAGTATGACGTACAGAATCTAAGAGCTCCTTATAGATTGATTGCCCTGATGCTGTGCAGAATCTTCGGCATGCCCGATGGCACAGTATACAAGATTCAGTGGGTCCCTATCATTCACTATGTGGCATTTCAGGGAACTGTATTTGACTGGGCCACTATCCTGTCAGATAGTCTGGCCTCAATGATAGTAGCTGCAAGGGAAGGACTAGCTTTGAAGAAGGCTGAATTCTTCATGTCTTCATATCTGATAGATTGTATCTTAGCCAAGATAGACTTCCCCAAATTGGGCTGTACATGGGATAGGGCTACCGCCCCGGTCTATATTGCATTCAAGATGTTGTGGGCTCAGAACTACAAGCCCAGCTACAAAATCATCTGTGAGGGGTTCATCATGCCCCTATACGAGAAAATGTTCAAGGAAGAACCAAACTGCCTGTCAGAAAATGCTTTAGAAGTCCTTGAGGATTATGGGGACTTTTACTTTTCGGAGCAAGGTACCTACCTAAGAATGTTTGGAGGGACTAAGCCCCCATACATCTTGCCGCAGTATGCCACAGACTATGTGGTTCTCAAAGAAGCAGTAAGACAACTCTTCTTGGATGGGATTGGAGCAATGCTCCACAAACAGCATAAGGCTTCCTTTCCCCCCCTACCTTTCTGCATAGGTGCTTACAAGTTTTCAGGGGTGGCCTCTTCCGACGAATTTGTTCAGGAGTTGAAGACCTTCCACTTCGATGAGGTTGTCTTCCATAGGAACGACAGAAAGGGTAAAGTGGTCGAGCATTGCAAGGATATCTATGCCCACTTCGAGTACTCCCACTACCCTGCTGCCGAGGAAGAAGCATTCAGAGGCATCAGCAACATGACTGAGCTACGGATCTGTCGCCAAGGTACTGGAGCAAGCTCTAGCTCAACCAAGGCCCAGAAGACCATCCAGCAAAAGGAGAAAGAAGCTGAGGATGCCCGAGCTCAGGAAGAGCTCAGATTAAGAGAAGAGGCGAGGTTACAGCGGGGAGCCGAGGAAGCAAGAACGCAGCAAGAAGCTGAAAATGAAAGACTGCGGAAAGAGGCTGAAGAAGCCCAAAAGCAGAAAGAAGCAGAGGCTGAGCAAGCTGAGGCAGAAAAGAAGGCGGAAGAAGAATTGAAGACAAGGGAAGATGCCGAGGCAGGTGGATCCGGTATGCAGGACATGGAAATAGACACCTCTCAACTAGGTGGCTCTGGTGCCCAAAATGAAGGAGGAAACCCTGCTCAGGAAGTTCGGACCCCACCTATGGAAGAGGACATAGACATCATAAACCGACCAATTGTCCCGTACACTCCATCAGGAAAGCGTACGGTGTCCAAATGGAATGAGTTTGTATATGATAAGAAAAGAAAAGCAATGGTCCTCCAATCAGAAGAGAGGATTAAAAGTCCCTTCCATGAAGACATTGTTACTCACCGGGAGGTCACTGTCATGCAGAACACGGATCAAGATCCCATTGCTATGGCGTCCGCAGTTATAGAGATAGCAAAGGCATCATTTGCCAATGTAGACGTTATAGTTAAAGAAAATATATTGACAAAGAAGAGAGCACGCACGCTGCAACAAAATGTGGCTAATGAGCAAGCCCAAAGAGATCTGGTAATAAACAAGTATAATTGCTTGTACGCTGAGCATAAGGAGCTGTCAAACAAGTACGGCCAGCTGGAGGAGGAAAAGGACTAGCTAACACTTCAAATGATGATTGTGGAAGCAGAAAAGAATGGTGCAGAAGAAAAGGCATCTCTGCTAGAAGCAGACAAGCAATCATTAGCTGAGCATTTAGAGCAAGCGGAGAGCAGAACCATGGACCTATCCCCCTTCCACGAGTTGTCCTGCAGCATTCTGAAGCAAATAAACGACACGCAGGAGCATCAGTAGATCCGGCAGCCTCTCTCCCAGCAGCCTCTTCCCCAGCAATGGCAGAAAGTCTGGCCAATTCAATTCCCCCTTCCCAATTAGGATCAGCATCAGCAAGGGATTCGAGGGCCTCTTCCCAGGCAGCATCAGTGACAATTAACTTGGGCGACCCTTTGCCAGCAGCAGCTCATGCACCGGAATGAAGAGGCTGAATTCATTGAGCCACTCTCTTCAGCCAAACACGTGCCCAACAGGGAAAGCTTTGATGTTAGCCAATTTTCTGTTATGTATATTTTGAATATGTAAGGCGTAAGCCATGGGAAAGCTGTCCCTAATTTTTGTCAAAATATTTTTTGTAAAGGAAGTGGCCATTTTTGGGGGTCGATTATAGTAGAAATTCCTTTAAATGGCAGGTGGAGAATGCTAGGTGTCAGCCCAAAGGGCAGATTTGTAGCTATAAATAGCATCTAGGAAAGATTAGAAAGGACTTTTGGCAGGGAAGGAAATTTTGAAACCCATACGAGCTATCTTGTATCGGGCCTGTAAAATTGAATTTTCTAATAGAAGCCACGGTAGATGGACGTTTTGCATGGGATGCTGGATTGCTCTATATTGGACTATTCTAATGACTGCGGTTCTGTAATGTGAGATCATTCTTGACATCTGAACTATTTCTTTGCATTAATGATTTTGCTCCCCCCTGTGCATGCGTTTTTTCTCTATTTTGTGAACAATGAAATGTATTGCTGTAGATTTCTTTGTCTAGATCGAATGGCTAACTGTTCTTTCTTCAGGATAATTCATGTGGCTCATTGTTCATGCCTTTAAATTGCTCCTTGCAGGGATCTTTAAGTTTAATTCCAATTTTGTTACATCTAGATCTGTTTTTTTTTTACTCTTGTTACGTAGATTAAATAATTTTTGCTTTCTTCTGTTTATGAGCAATAGATGCGTTCTTTAAGTTTCATTTCAGATCTGTTTCTTTATTCTTTTGCTTTCTTCTATTTTATGAGCAATAGATGCGTTCTATATTGAATTAGAAGCTATCTTCTAAAGATCTTTATCTTGCTGTAGCTTCGATTGTGAGAAATAATAGCTATCTGTTCTTTGTTTACGATATTTGCTACAGCTGATTGCTCCTCCCTTAAGCATGTTCCCTGCAGGGATAGATAGATTTATTCCAGTTTCTAGGCTTAGATCTGTTTTAATTGCATTTAGATTATGTATAATTTAGGCACTTGCATCTCATATAAAAAAGACATAAAAAACCAAAAGAAAGGTGGATCGGTCCATAACCGATAGAATCGGATTTAAACTCCAAATCCACGGTTGCCGGAACCGCTATCCGGAGGATTCCCTACACCAAACGGGAGATAGTCTAATTGGGACCACCTCTCGGGGAGAATCCCTTTCTGATTGATGCCACGATATCCGAGGCATCAACAGTTTTTTGCGCTAGAAGGAGGGCCGAAAGTGCATGGCTGATAGAGGAAAATCTTCCGCGGTCATAGATAACACTGAAAACCCGCTTAAAGAAAGAATTTCAAACAGCCCAGATCTTGGATTAACAGACCAAGAACGCCTCATTTCTGACCCTGAGCCTCAAGAAGCTTTGTACGCTGTTCCTTTTACAGAAATAGAGGATTTGAGAAGACATACCAGGTCCTACGTTAGACAGCTAGGTGGTTTAAACGCTGTCAACTTCCTCCCTAAGAAAATTACACCTAGAAAGGAGCCACAGTACACCCGTGATTCAATTCTCGTTCAGAGTTTTGAAGAACTGGTAAATCTGACTTTGGAAGAAATTTCCGATACTCTTAACAAGACAAACCAAGAAAATCTTGAAGAAATTACCACTCCCAAAAGTACTCCACAGGTTTCACCCTACCATTCTCCACCAGGGTCTCCACATCCAAACCCAAACATGGCTGTACCTGCTTGGAGAACAAGGGGAGCGCTGAACCTAACTGGACCATTCCACAATCTGCCTAAAAACCCAGAAAAGGTCTTGCCTAAGTACGATCCAGGGAAAGCCATTTCGGCAGAAGATCACCTCAAGAGTTTTTACTTAGCTCTGAACCTTTTGAACGTACAACATGAAGACGTGGTCTGCAGGTTGTTTCCATATACATTCGAGCCAAAAGTATCATCATGGTACTTCAGCCTACAACCCAGCTCAATCTCTAGTTGGGATGAATTCAAAAAATGTTTTCTAAAGAAATACGGAAACCAAAAGACTGTGGCCACACTTATGAAAGAACTCTTATCCATGAGGATGGAAAAGAAAGAAAAGGTTCAAGATTTCAATCAAAGATTCACTACGCTGTTGAATAACTTCAGTCAAGCTAATAAACCAGCCGAGGAATCTCTAATTGAATACTATACAACCGCTCTTGATGGACCCATAGCAATGTTTGTAAAGAGGTCCAAGAAAGCTACCCTGATAGAGAACTTTGAGGAAGCTAGAAAGGTGGAAGAAGAGGCTGATAGCATTGCTAAACATGCCTTAGATGTGGAACCAAAACCAGTAGCTGGCAAAAAACCTCTGCTGCTCGCTAGAGGTAAAGACGAGCCATCTACCGACATGGAAAATGTAGTCAAGATGATGCAGAAATTATCTAACAAAATCGTAGATCTCGAGAAAGACAAGGCTGCTAGCACATCTAGGAAACCTTTCAAGCCATTTTATAAAAGAAGGGAAGACAGGGAACAGACTCATCCACAAATAAACGCTGCCCCTGTTTTAAACTTGAATGAGATAGGGATGGAGAATTTCTGCACTTTTCACCAAGAACCACATTCGGAAAAGAGCTGCCCGCAATGGATCAATTCCATGAGCTTGGTCATGAACCAAATGTTAGATTCTCAGATCCCAGATCAGGATGATCCTCCAGAAGAGTCAAGCCCTGAGTTAGAGGAACCAACCCCGGACACTACTATGGTGTTGTGGGATTGGGTACCTATGTGTAGCTAGGGTTTTACCCCTAGCTTGTGCCAATGAGCACCTACTAAGGAGAATGGACTCCTTAGTAGCAGTTCAGTATATTAAACTAATTATGCAAAAAAAACAAAAATTAAATTATTTCTAAGACAAGCATGAAGCATTAAACACCAAAATGAAAGAATGACTTTGTATTGATGTTACCTTGAGTGTCAAGGTTGGTGAAGCCCTTTGCAGTGTCCAAGAGGATGCTCCAAGCTTCTGAATGCTCCTTATCCTTCTCCAATGTTGGGGGATGGGCCAAAGGTGGCTCTCAAGGTGAAAATAGTTCAAACGTGAACTAGGGTTTCGAGAGAGATTTTGGCAGAGTAAGGGTGCTTGTGATTGTGGATATGAAATAAGGGATCTCCATCACCTATTTATAGTTTTTTGGTGGAGTGCTGACCCATGGTTTTAGGAAACACATGGTTTTAGGCAGCTGTATAGGGTTTTTTCCTCCTTTTCCTCATTATTTTATATTTTTATTCCCTTTTTAGGGGATTTTTGCTATTTTTGGAGGAAAAGGGGGTTTTTTAGCCTTTTTAAGGCTATTTTGATGGTTTTTTGGCCTTTTGGAGGCATTTTAGGCCTTTTGGAGGCTTTTTAATGGGTTTTTTGGGATTTTTAATGGAAATATGGTAGGAAAATGGACAAATGAGTCGTATAATGTGGTAAATGAGCTAGTGAGCACTTTTTGGGTGTTAACAGATTGCCCCCTGATGTGCGAGGTCAGGAGCTCATCGTATGGCCGATGGACATCATAAGTCATAAATGGTTTTCCTGGGATGTGGAGAGAAGAGAAGAAACAAACTGGAGCCCGGAACAACGATCCCGCACAACTGCAAGAACTAAAAGTACATAACCTCAATAAAGGATGAGGAATCATCTGATCATATGGACGAGGCGGGCATTCCCATGCTCGTATCAGGATATAACATAATAACAACAATGGGGTCCAAAAAATGGGGACCTGAAATATACATGACCTCAAATACTGACTGAGGAATAATCTCAATATATAGACGAGGCGGGCATACCCATGCTCGTATCAAGATATATAACTGTAAGGCCCGAAAAAAGGGGGACCTGTAAGATACATGACCACTGTGTACATCATAAGAGTCCAGAGGGGACACAAATCTGGGACATACTACTGAGCGGATCATGTGTGAACTGCAGAACTGGTGCACCGGAACAATCAACAGTGCTACTGAGTGTGGTACCAAAGGAATTGATGAGCTGCTGGATCATAGTGACTGGGGTCATACGCTCCATGGTACACTGAACTGGAACTGAAACTGGGTACTCAAGGAAGCATGAAACTGGATGGCTTCCGAATACAAACGCCAACGCAGCCCGGACATCCACGGGAACATACAACTGGGCGTTCCGAAGTGACTCACCAATGTGCTAGAGTCGGGGGAAATCCGGGGTCTTCGACAAAAAACTGATGGAATATAATCCTACGCGATCCTCAACGATGCGATCAAGGTGCTGAAGTCGAGCATGTGAGGAAAAACCACTCAGAGAGGCAATGATGTCTCCTCTCAGAATGATCCGTAGGCACTTACCACAGATGGTGATAAGTCCAAGGCGTAGGGACCTCTGGGCCTATCCTCTGGAATAGAGGAGCTGTCGTCGACAGAGGGAGACCTGCAACGATCAAGGCAATGATGTTTCCTTGACAGGAGCGCGAGGTACAAGACCGAAATGTGATAGTACTGATGGCAGGACTGATAAACTGTGGGGGGACAACTGGGCAAGTAGAGCGGGTGGACTCAAACTTCCTTTGTTCAGAGTATGATAATGGGAATGATCTGGCAGCATATGAAACTGACTGAGGGAAAAGGGATCATAGCTGTAATGGATTTGGGAGGATAACTGGCTGAGGGAGACTCAAGCTGGTGTAAAATGGCAGAAGACTGCTGAGTACTCTGAACAAAGGCGACCTGATTGGGGGTGCTGCCGAGATGATAGATCAAAGTGCCAAGAGGCACGGGGGAAAAACTTCTTCATGGGTTAAGGAACTAGAAGAAGTGTGTGTAAAATGGTACTGTCGTGTGGATTTTACGAGCCCAGGACAGTTCATGCTCGTGGTTGCTTTCAATTTTAAGGAGTCTGAAAGCGATAAGAAGACTCTGAGGTAGTGGAATGGTACTGTCGTGTGGATTTTACGAGCCCAGGACAGTGCATGCTCGTGGTTGCTTTCAATTTTAGAGAGTCTGAAAGCAAGTAAGAAGACTCCAGGGGGTTGCTTTTTCGTAGATTTAGTCTCCAAGGCCCAAAGAAGCATAAAAGGATGCAATGAAGAACTCTTCTAGCCGGTGGGACTAGAGTATTCCTTTTTCGTAATTAGTCTACCAGGTCCGGAAAAGGGTCAAACTTATACCAGATAGACGCCCTTTCAGGTACTTTAACGAGCATGAAAGGAAGCAAGATTGCTCGGCGATCTTTTCATTCTTTTAGGAGTCAGAAAAGAGCTTAACGGAAACTCCCTAAGTGCCTTTTTCGTAAAGGACTTGTCCGGCCCGAAAAAGGGATAAAATTATACCGAACAAAAGGAATGGCCAGGCAAGGAGGAAGTGTTCAATCAAGGTTTAGTAATGATGACCAAGAACGAGGGTAGGTGGGAACACTGATGGACCTCCTTGCGGGGTAGATGAAATGGTGGCAAAATAACGAAACATTTGCAGTATGACAGGAGTGAATGGCTCATGTAAAAATGTGGAACAATCCGATGGCGGCCGACGTGGCGCGCAAACCGAGGCAGCAAGGTGTTGGGACACAATGTTGAAATTGTACCAAGTGAGAGCGAGAAATGATCTCAAGCATCATCACGAGCTCGGAAAAATGAATCCGGCGATATAAAGGATGTCAAAAACGGGTGACGGCCGATGTGGCACGCAAACCGAGGTGACGGGGGCATTTTGAAAAATGCCCAGAAAATCTGGAGGTGAGAGCGAGAAATGATCTCTAGAATCATCACCGGCTCGGAAAAATGAATCCGATGATATAAAACATGTGAAAAAATGGAGAACGGCCGATGTGGCACGCAAACCGAGACGACTAGTGGCGTCTGGACACAATGTTGATATTGGTCCTAGTGAGAGCGAGAAATGATCTCAAGCATCATCATAGGCACAGAAATATGAATCTGGCAGTGCAAATGGTGCGAAAAACGGAGGTCATAAGGACTCCGGAATGGTCAAAGGAAAGAACTATGCGTATCAAATCCAATGTACAAGTGACACGTGACCTCAAAAATGGTTGAGATCACAAATGTGAAAAAGTGAGCAGGGTTAATGACTTGCCCCCATGCTATGTGCATGGGGTTTGTGATTTTGGATCACATATGTGTGGGTTTGAACAATGGGTTCATTGACGTGCTGAGATAGATGTGATAGGGAATGTTCAAAGTGATTGATCGTGCCCCCTATCCCAGGGTCGAGGTGATCTATTATGCCCCTTGACTTAGAGGTGTCAAGGTGGTGCTCTATACTGGTGGGGTCAAGCCCGGGCATTTCGGTATAAGACCAGGCAAAGACATCACGGAATTCTTTGAAAAGGTGTGTGTAGTCCTCAATCTCTTGTTTACTGCAGAATGCTCCTAAAGTAATGAGTTCAGGGGCACGACCTGGAGCAGCAATATCAACTTGGATGACAGGTGAGATGTTGGCCATGTTACCCTCCTCGAAGGCATCAGGAGCAGGAATAGGGTCCTTGAACCAGTCAACCTTGGTGGGAAGGAAGTCTTTGGATTCGACCGCGTATTGGGTAGCGGTGCTAGAGGAAGACGCTTCTGGGATGAAATAGGAATGGTGGTGCATATCATCCCAAGGATAATCCGGGGCAGTTAGGGCCTCAAGAATCTCCTCATCAGTACGGAAAGTCTGCGTCGTCAAATCGGTTGACGAGGGGGTAGTAGAAGTGTTGGTTGAAGAGATCATGTAGATGATATTAACCTCTTCAGAAGGGGGAGAGATCGGGGGGTAGATCTCCTCAATGGTAGGTGGTGCCGTCTCAAGGTCCAGATTGTTCATCTCGTAAAGAGCTGCTCTGTAATCCGGGAGATCGGGACAATGATGTGAATAGTGCCCGTAAATACCGCATATGGCACAGGAGTGGTTGGTACGTAGGGACTTATCTTTAGGCTTAGGAGTGGGGTTTAGTTCGACAGTTGGGATGTTGGGGTCATCATCGAGCATTTGCATGTGCTTCTGCAATGCGGGTAACTGTGGGCATTGGTGGGTCGCATGGCCCAACTCGTCACACAGCGAGCATTTGGGAGGAGCACGAAACACTGGAGGGTTCTTGACTGTCTTGGGAGGTGGGACAGCAGTGTAAGGTTGTGGACCTCTGCCCCCAGTGGGTTGAGGAGGAGGAAGAGGTGTCATGGAGGACGAAGGGGTAGAGACACCGGGAGGTGGCTGAGTGGTAGTAGCCATGGGTTGCACCGGCTGGAGGACGACATCAGGTGTCGGCGGGCGAACGGGAGGCGAAAGGTACCATACAGGTAATCCCAAGGTTAACCCAGGGAGGCTAAGGGTAGCCATGACCGGGGCGCTTACTACTCCTGTTGGAGGAACTAGGAAGGGGATCGTATGGATCGGTGTAACACCAATGTGACTAGGTACCAATGGTGGTTTAGGCAACAAGGATGGTTGATTGTTAGGTGGTAGGATGTCATGGGACAAGGTACATAAGTCAGACATTTCGGGCGTAGATGACGGCGGAGGAATGGATTGAAAGGTGGAGGTCATCGGCGCGTCTGAGTAGACTCCAGGCCCCGTAGAGGAAACAAACGAGGTGGTGGCACTAGAAACAGGTTGTTCAACCATGGGGAGAACATTTTCCGGTGCCGCCGGAGCACTGGGATCATAGTAGGTGAGCTGGTCAATCTTAACCACGCGTCCTTCATGGGGGAACATCATGGTGCGAAAGACAGAAGAGGCAACCGCTCGCATGGCATACATGTAGCTGCGGCCAAGTAGAAGGTTGTAATCCAATTGGGCATTGATTACCTCTATGTCAATAAGAACTGTTTTACCACCTAACTGGACTGGAACGTTGGGTAGAAGGCCTTGGGGCTGGGCCGAACGACCGTCGTAGGCACGTAACGCAGTGGTGGACTGCTGGAGAGGAGGGGATCCGAGCTTCTGCCATACAAATGTAGACATAACGCATGTGGAAGCACCCTCATCAATGATGCACCGATGGATAACAAGATTCCTAACGGAGACTGTAACTTGGAAGGCTAAGCTGGAAGGTAGGCGTGGTTCAGACTGGTCTAAATCAAACGCCATCAAATGTGAATCAGTTGGGTCAATCCCCCCGATGGCGGAAAGTAAAGTCTTGCGCTGGGAAGGGCAGTTCTTCAAGACTTCCAACGCAGACATGGCTGCGGGAGATTGGGCTAGGTCGTCTACGATGTTGTAGTTTGACGCAGCACGCGCGTTAGGGTTATTGTTGATTCGGCGAAGTGGGAAACGAGGTGCTTTCGCAGCGCCGTCTATGGGAGGCGGAGGTATACGTAACGCCTGATCGGTGGGATGGGCGTTAGCGGGTTTATCCATGGGAGTGGCTTCAGAGGTGGAGCCATATTGGTTCCGACGGGTCTGGAGGTTGACGTCAGCGGATGACATCATCAGTAAGTGGTGGGTACCTGAGTCGAACATGGGTTGATCAGGAGCAGCGTAGGTGATCTGTTGTTGTTGGGGTTGCACGTTAGCTTGAGGGGCCAACGGCTGAGTATTCACCACGCCTTGGGTCGGTAAGGGGTTCTGCAGCACCAAAGGGGGTTGCTGAGGCTGGGGGGGGTTGGGCGGTGCTTGGGGAGCCGCATGCCCTTGGCGATGGGCCTCGTCAACCCAAAGCTGCCGAGCTCGCTCCAAGTGCGGGAAAGCATGGGTGTAATGTCCATAGACCCCGCAAATAGAACAAGGGTGGTTCGTTCGCAAATTGGGGTTTTTAGCCTGCTTGGGCGGGCGATCAGGGTTTTGATTAGTGGGGGCCGCATTGTTGTTGTCAGGGGGATTAGCCGGTTGACCGGCTTGGTCTGCAGGTTGGTTGTTTCCCCGATTACGGCCCTTGCCGCGGTTCTGTTGGCCCTGGTTACGTTGGTTATTCTGGTTTTGCTGCGGGTTATGTTGGGCGTAAACTTGCCCTTGGGCAGCAGGTGGATTTTGAGGTTGCGCAGGTGCAGGAGCAGGCTGCGGAGGATGATATGTAGGTTGAGGCTGAGCAGGTGCAGCAACTTGAGGGGGTTGCTGATAGGACTGCGGAGCAGGTTGTGGATGTGCCGCAGGGGCTGCCTGTGGCGGATAATAAGCTGGTGGGGCTTGGGAAGGCGCAGGAGCCGGGGCAGTCTGCTGATGGTAGTAAGGCTGAGGGGCGACTGGAGGAGCATAAGCAGGAGTCGCATACCCGAAGCACTGGGGTGGACATGAGGGTCCATGGGCATGGTGATGTGTCATGGGAGCATATGAGTTGGTTGCTCCAGACTGGGAGGTAGCCCTCGACAGGTCGGGGCCAGGGGTAGGTCGTGCTATAGAAAATGGTTGGGGATGCGAAGAAACACGGCCAATGATACCATCTGCAGCATGGGATGCCCCCGGCGCATCATGATGGGAGGACTCGCCGCGAGGGGCGTCAGGTATAATGGTATAAAGGTAACCCGACTGGGCGTAAATGAGGTCGAACTGCTGTGCCTTAAGGATGGCCTCTTCTTCAGACTGGGGTCTTTCTGAAGCTACATCCTTAGCGATGACAGGGAGCAGGGACTTGAGGAACCAATCGAGGAAGATACGGTCATCTAGTTTAATCTTGCATAAGCTACGGCGTCTACGCCACTCATGGATGTGGTCCGTGATATGGGTAGCCGTGTTTTGTCTACAAGATAGAAGGATCTCAACGCCCGCGTCATAGCGGACTGGCAACTGGAAGAACTGCAGGAAGGTCGAGGCCAGGGAAGAAAAGGTGGCGTGGGTCCCATGAGGCTGCTCAATATACCACTTGGCTGCAGAGCCAGTAAAGGTGCGCTGTAAGAGACGGAGGCGAACAGAGTCGTCCACTATGGAGTTAGAGGAACACCATAGGTGGAAAGACATGATGTGGTTCTGTGGGTCCTCACCGGCCTTACCCTCGAATTTAGGGATGTCAGAGGGTAGTTTGGTAGGCATATGAGGCCACATAGGGTCGTGTCGAATAGGATCATTGGTCAATCTGGCCAGGTCAGGTAGGTTGAGGCTAGCCATAAACGGCAAACTGGAAGAAGGCTGTGACACAGTAGTGCTGTGGACCAAGTTGGGGCCAGTGCCCCCAAGTGGAGGGACAAGATTTAGTGTGGTGCCCCCAAGTGGGGGAACTGAGGTAGTGGAGGATGGTCCAGCACCACCATGGGTATTGTGAGCCACTGATGTAGTGGGGATAGGTATTCCCGCTGTGGGAATAGGTACCGTGAGGGGAACGGTAGATGGTTGCCCCATGGAGGGCATACCAAAAACAGGTGTAGTAACTGGTGTAGTGGTGGATGTGCCACCAATGGTCCCTATGACAAATGGAGTGGAAGTCGTACCAGCCATGGGGCTAGTAGGGGCAGTATAAATAGGGTTCTCAGACTCTTCGTCAGAATCAGAGGTAAAGTAAGGTGCGTCACTATCTGGTGACGGAGACCTACGTCGCTGACGGATGGAGTCAAGTGACAAGGCTCTAGATCTGTGATGAGTGGTATCAACGGACAATGATCGGAATCTATGACGAGTGGTGTCAAGAGAACCGTGTTGTGGGGGCTCGCCCCTGAGGCGCCGAGAATGTCTCGGGGACTCAATGGTGACAGATGGTGTCTAAATCTCTGTGGGTTGAGGTGAGTATAAAAACAGCTCAAAAATCCTAATGCAACCGAGTGTGCAGAAGGAGAGCTAAAAAGCAAGGCACTCAGGCCAACAACCAACTCAAAACACCCACTGCAACAGCTGTGCTACAATAGGTGGAGTAACAACAAAGATGGTCAGAATACCAACAAGCAGCAGGTTTCCTAAAAAAGAAAAATGGTGGACTCACTAGACCAAAGGGAGGTAAAGGAGCATGCAAACACCTAACTAAAAGTATTCTGACTTAACTAAACATATCCTCTGCAAGGTGATGAAATCCAAGTCAGACAATATGAGTAGGAAAGCCAAGTGGCTATGATATCCCCCTACCGGGAGGGACACCGGGTAGTCAATCCTAGAAGAATGGCAACTAAGATACCCCGTTCATGACACGTCCAGAAAGGTGAATCTGCCGTTTAGTTCGTTGAACGCAATACCCCTATACAGGGATATCCCGCGAACCGCGAAAGGTAGCCCTTCGGTTACTGAATGGAGTGCGGTATTCCACTCAGGCCTCCGGAACCAGTCTCCCGACTTCAACCCTCCTAAGGGAGAGGCCCTCTGATAAACTGGTCGTGACCGTGCCAAAAAGTACTAGGGGATTTTGGTTCCCTAGTTGGACAACAACTATGTCTCAAGTGAAATAACCAAGGGGTGTTATTGGAAGCCTATCCCCCTGATCCTACCTAACTACAATGATTCTTTTGTGTTCCCCAAGTGGGGTTAGAATGTTGGTTTAGTTAGGTACTTTTTAAGGCTCACTTGATTTAATGTGACAGAGTGTGTGCTCGTGAGGTGTTGAACCCAAAAACAGAAGTGCCACAAGGGAGGGCAACTTCCAATCTATCAATAATGCTGAAATTGATTCTTTTAATTTGCAAAATTTTCTGAAATAAAAATACTGAAATTTTAAAAAGATTCTGTAAAAGGAACAGAAATTATGTTGCAGAAAGGCTGTAAGGAAGTAGGCTGCAGGTGGGACAGAGGGCTGTTCAAATGCAGAAAATATTGCAGCAAGAGGGGCTGGGCTCAAAAACAGAAAAAGAGCAGAAATCAGACCGCGGGTCTGTGGCGGGTCAGAACAGGCCGACCGCGGGTTTGAATGAAACAGCGGCGGTCAGGTCGCGGCTATCGGGCCAATAGTTGCAGTCGGGACGCAGGAAACAGGGGAAAAGGCACAGTCGGGTCGCGGCTATCGGGCCAACAGTGGCAGTCGGGACGCAGGAAAACTGGAAAAAGACACAGTCGGGTCGCGGCAAAATGGCTAACAGGCGCAGTCGGGACGCGCGAAAGAGGCAGGAAGCCGCAGTCGCGACGCAGGAAAAAGGCCGACAGGCGCAGTCAGATCGCGGTAAACAGGCTGATTATCCACGGTCGGATCGCAGGTAACAGACTTGAATCCGCCGGCAGAGCGTCGGAAGCAGTCTGAGAGCCACGGTCGGATCGCGGGTAAAGGCCTGAAAGGCGCGGTCGGGACGCGACTGCAGAGGAAAAAGATGCGGTATGCAGCGGCCGAAAGGGACAGCCGAAAGAAAAAATTTAAAAATGAAAACCAGAAATTCAAAAACTAGTGGAGTCGCCAAAACTGTAGCTAGGGTTTTACCCCTAGCTTGTGCCAATGAGCACCTACTAAGGAGAATGGACTCCTTAGTAGCAGTTCAGTATATTAAACTAATTATGCAAAAAAAACAAAAATTAAATTATTTCTAAGACAAGCATGAAGCATTAAACACCAAAATGAAAGAATGACTTTGTATTGATGTTACCTTGAGTGTCAAGGTTGGTGAAGCCCTTTGCAGTGTCCAAGAGGATGCTCCAAGCTTCTGAATGCTCCTTCTCCTTCTCCAATGTTGGGGGATGGGCCAAAGGTGGCTCTCAAGGTGAAAATAGTTCAAAGGTGAACTAGGGTTTCGAGAGAGATTTTGGCAGAGTAAGGGTGCTTGTGATTGTGGATATGAAATAAGGGATCTCCATCACCTATTTATAGTTTTTTGGTGATGGAGTGCTGACCCATGGTTTTAGGAAACACATGGTTTTAGGCAGCTGTATAGGGTTTTTTCCTCCTTTTCCTCATTATTTTATATTTTTATTCCCTTTTTAGGGGATTTTTGCTATTTTTGGAGGAAAAGGGGGTTTTTTAGCCTTTTTTAGGCTATTTTGATGGTTTTTTGGCCTTTTGGAGGCATTTTAGGCCTTTTGGAGGCTTTTTAATGGGTTTTTTGGGATTTTTAATGGAAATATGGTAGGAAAATGGACAAATGAGTCGTATAATGTGGTAAATGAGCTAGTGAGCACTTTTTGGGTGTTAACACTATGACTGAATTAGTAGAAGAAGATCACATAGATAGCTCTCCCTCTACCATAAATGTTGCCACTCGCAGCAAGGGCCCAATTGCGGATCCTGTACCAGTCACCATTCCCCATAAGCCTAAAATTTTGAAAGATCCACCTAGGAGGCATATACCAATCATCCCACCACAGCCCAAAGTAAACCAAACAGCGGCCAAACAGCCAAGTGCTGACAACACAGTCCAGCTAAAGGTCACCATGAACAAAACAGATCAGCCAACTCGAATTGGGAACGAGCCCGACATAGGGTACGATATTATCGAAGATATCAAGAAAGTCAAAGCGAACGTATCAATATTTGACATGTGTAGCTTGCCCCATCAACGAGACAAACTACTGCATGTTTTACAACCAAAACCCAGCACTACATTAACGGATTCTCAAGACAATCCCGAAATTAATGAGGCTAGCATTGGTGGGAAATCCAAATCTCAAACATTGCCTTTCCTATTGACTTTTGAAATCTTTAATCACAATGTTCATAACTGTTTGGTGGACTCTGGAGCTTCTTCAAACGTTATGCCACTATCAATTTGTAGGAAAATCAATGGGCAGCCCGTGCCATCTCCAGCTCAAATTATCCAATTAGATAGGACTGCTGTTAAGGTGATTGGAGAGATGAAAGACGTTTTAATTAGATTGTCAGCTGATCCTAGAGTCTGTCAATTTATTGACATAATGGTGGTCGATATTCCTGAAGCTTATGGGCTGATTTTGAGTAGGGATTGGTCCACCAAGCTGAGTGGCTACTTTGCCACCGATTGGTCTCATCTATGGCTGCCATATCAGAACAGACAGAATCAGATTAAAGTTCTTAGGGAACCTCATATGAAACAAAACGTAACCCAGTTAGAAGAAAAAAATGAAGCCGTAACTTTCTCATCTTCGGTTCTGGGGAATTATTTCTTGGAAATGGATCTAGGTAATTATCAATCTGAAACCATTAGCCATGAATCAGATAAACAGTCCGATCTCCTTCATTTCTCTCGGACTGATGATGTTGATTGTAACATAGTCAATTTAGTTGCTAACATAGACCACAAAGAAACTAACCCAGCTGAATCTAAAGATATCTTTTGGACATTATACTTTGATGGCTCTAAAACTCTGGAAGGATCCGGAGCCGGGTGTGTTCTAATGGATCCAAAAGGGAACAAGTATTTTTTGTCTTGTAGATTAGAATTCGATTGTACTAATAACACCGCTGAATATGAAACTCTGGTACATGGTTTAAAGAAGGCCATTGGCTTAAATGTTAAGTACCTGAAGGTTTTCGGTGACTCCGAGATAGTTGTAAGACAGGTAAGGGACACCATTCATTGTCTCTCACCGCACTTGAAGGGTTATCAGGCTGAGGTATGGGATTTAATCATGCAGTTTGACGCTTTCAATATAAAATCAATTCCTAGATTGCAAAATTCTGCTGCTGATTTATTAGCAACGTCGGCTTCTAGATTGGTTCCGTCGAGTAATAAATGCTCAATTGAATTGATTTTCAGGCCTTCCATTCCCGATAACATCACGAACTTCAGAGTCTTTGATGATGATGAGCAAATTATCAGCTTCCTGACAAACGAAGATAGCTTTCAAGGAGCTACAATAGATGAGGAAGAACACGATGCTAATTTGATGAAGAAAGATGACGAGAAAGGAAATTTCATACCAAAGGGGGTAAGATCCCTCGAAATGCTTTTCGATCTTCAAAATAAGTTCAAAAGACCAGCTAATACCAAAACTAACAGCTCATCAATGCAACATGAGTTGGTTAATTTGGGTACCGAGGCAGAACCAAAATTTGTCAACCTTGGCAAATGTTGTTCACCAGGAGAAAGAGACAGGTTCATTAAATTGTTTAAACAGTACAAGGATGTTTTTGCATGGACCTATGAAGATCTGAAAACATATGACGTCCGCATTATTTAGCATGTTATACCAATGAAAGCGGGTGTCAAGCCATTTCAGCAGCAGTTAAGAAGGATGCATCCCACTCTTGAACCGCTGATCCAAAAGGAATTAAAGAAGCTCCTGGACGCTAAGATAATCTTCAAGGTTCGGCATTCCGAATGGGTTGCAAACTTGGTTCCCGTAAGGAAGAAGTCAGGAGAGATTAGGCTATGTGTAGACTTTAGAAATTTAAACAGAGCCTCGGATAAAGACAACTACCCCGTGCCTTCAATGGAGCAAATCCTCCAAATGGTGTCAGGATCCGAATTGTTTTCTCTCCTCGATGGTTTCTCGGGCTACAATCAAGTGTTAGTAGCCGAGGAAGATCGTCTCAAGACCACCTTCAGAACTAAGTGGGGAACTTTTGCTTACAGAAGAATGCCATTTGGTCTGATAAATGCAGGAGCTACATTCCAAAGGGCGATGGATATTGCCTTCCGAGGATTGGGTGGGCAATGTGTTGTTGTTTACTTAGATGATGTGACAGTCTTTTCGAAGAAAAGGGAAGATCATGTTGTTCATCTGAGGCACATCTTTGATCGTTGCCGGAAGTATGGTATTTCCTTAAATCCCAAGAAGAGCGTGTTTGCTGTGCCCGAAGGTAAGCTCTTGGGTCATATCATCTCCAAAAGGGGAGTGTCAATCGACCAGGAAAGGGTCCAAGCTATTAATAAGATTCCAATGCCTCACAACAAAAAATCTATGCAGTCTTTCATGGGCACCATCAATTTTGTCCGCAGATTTGTTCCGGATTTTGCACAAATTGTTAAGCCATTGCAACAGATGGTTAAACAAAGCATACAATTCAAGTGGATAGATTTGGAGAAGGACGCATTTAGAGATATCAAGGCAGCTGTAGCTAAAGCTCCTTCCTTAAGAAGCCCAGATTTCGATAAGGATTTCATCTTGTATACCTTCGCCTTGGATGACTCTCTCGCAGCTGTACTCACACAAAAGGTGGAGTTGGGGGACGAGTACCCAATTTCGTTTATGAGCACTGGTCTGCAAGGGGCCGAGCTGAACTATCCTGTGGTGGACAAGCATGCCTATGCAGTCTTCAAAGCAGTCAAGCAGTTTAGGCCCTACATTTTGAAGAACCGAACTAAAGTCATAGTTCCCCATCCAGCTGTTAGATCCCTTTTCGTTCAAAAGGAATTGGGAGAGAGAAGAGGGAACTGGGTCACAGCTCTGCAGGAGTATGATTTGGAATTTAAACCAGCCACGATTATTAAAGGACAAGGTCTGTGTAAGTTACTGGCGGGAAACTCGATTGAGGAAGAGCACCATTGGAGAAATGAAGCTGAGTTAAATTCGGTTGAAGTATGTCATATCTTCACAACTCCCCAGTCATGGTATAGGGATCTGGTGCACTATTTACAGCAGGGATATCTACCCGAGCACTGGAACTCTAAACAAAGAAGGGCGCTCCGTCTGAAATCCGCACCCTATCAAATCATTGATGGGATTCTTTTCAGAAAAAATTATGATGGAGTCCTTCTTAGGTGTTTGGAAAAGGAAGATGCAAACAAAGTTGTCAAAGAATTGCATGATGGCCCCGCAGGTGGTCATTATTCAGGAGAGACGACAGCACACAAGATACTGAGAGCTGGTTATTATTGGCCCACTTTGTTCCGAGATGCCCACACATACGCACGAAACTGTGACGTATGTCAAAGAAGCGCTGGGAAGTTACCGAAGGCCGTAGGCCCATTGCAGCCGGTCATCATCTCTGAGCCTTTCGAGCAATGGGGCATAGATGTTATCGGAGAAATAAATCCAAATTATTCATTGCAACATCGATACATCCTAACGGCTACCGATTACTTCACCAGGTGGACGGAGGCCATCCCGTTGCGTAAGATCAATGAAGACGCAGTCATCAGCTTCTTGAAAGAAAACATCATAACCAGGTTTGGGGTTCCAATTTCCCTTTTTTTTGATAATGCTACTTATTTTTCATCTTGCAAGATAAATGAATTTGTTTATGAATGGGGAATTAAGTTGCATTATTCAGCCAATTACTACCCTCAGGGAAACGGATTAGCTGAATCCTCAAACAAGAATCTGATTCGAATCCTTAAGAAAACTGTGATAGAAAACCAGAGAAGTTGGCATGTGGCTCTCCCAAACGCCTTATGGGCAGATAGGGTAACCCCGAAGAATGCTTTAGGTGTCTCCCCTTTCACTCTTGTCTATGGCAAGGAAGCCATACTTCCCCCAAACATCTTACTGCCATCCTTGCAATTGTCTCAAGCCTCTCGGGGTTCTGGCAGCCAAACCTTACAATCCAGGATCAACACCCTACTTCAACTGGAAGAAGCCCGACACAAAGCTAAAGATCGATTCCATCAACACCAGGACATAGTTAAGAGATGGTTCGATAAGAGGAAATCCGGCAAGAGGGATTTTGAAGTCGGGGATTTAGTCCTGAAATGGGACCATAATCATGAAGGCAAAGGAATGCACACGAAATTTCAACATCTATGGGTAGGCCCGTACCAAATTTCTGCAAAATTAGGCTCATCCACTTATAAATTGACAAATCTCGAGGGAGAAGAAGTAGCCCTTCCTCTCAATGGCCTCACTCTGAAACAATACTTCGCATAGTCTCCTCGAGACTTCCTGTACATAAATAAAGTTTTCATTTTCCTTTCGCTTTTAGCTGTTCTACTTTTCGGCCATGTTGTTTCTCTCTTTGTTATTTGAACTTTTACGACAAGTTTTGTTTTCTGAATGCCCTTTTGGTTGAGTTTCCCGTTGAAGATAGCTCTCTCAAAGAAAACTTGTAACCCATGAATCTGGAACCCTGCTTAGTAAACCCGGTCTGTTGTGCTCTCACTGAAATGTTCAGAAGAGGGGAAGCCTACCCTGCTAGTCACACTAATCCTGTTTAATAGCAGAGACCTATGACCATCTTCACTACTATCGTTGGGCTCCACCCACTCTCACACTTTAAAGGCATCTCAAGGAGGTTACCTAAGTTGGACCCATGGAAAGTGGCACCTCTCGAGGACATAGGGTATTGAGATGACTCCATGCTGCAGATTTAATAGCCAAAATGGCCTACATTCAAGAGTCTGTTTTCCAGGGATTCTCGCCTCAATTAAAGCATGGCTGAGACAAAAGCAAAAAGACATGTAAAATCAAGAAGGCTGTCCAAAAGGCCCAGCTCAAAATGGGCTCCTCTCCGTCCGTGAAGTTCGATCAAATCAATAAAATCTCTAACTCACACAAAAGGACATTATGGATTGAGGAGCCCAAATCAAAGATCATGTCCAAAAGAAAATATCCCTGGAAGGCTCAAACAGCTAAGCTGTCCAAAGTACAAGCATCCCAAAGGGTGCCAGCAGCATGGGAATGAGGAACAAGAGGAATAATGTCCATGAGAAAGTGTTGCAAATCCTGTGGAGTCTGGCAGTAGTGGCCATTTGAGAGATGACCCTCCTAAAATGAATCTCATATGCTGGCCCTCTGAGAGTGGTGAAGATGTCTCGGTCAAAGCTCCCCTTTTCCCCAATGGCTAGCATGGAAAGTGCCTCCTTCCCCCCGCATGAGTCTAAAATGCTTAGCTGAGTAGTACACCCGAGGTGGATGTTGTTAATGAGGTTTCGGGCCATGAAGAGGAATTTTTCAGAGATCTGTGTTCGCCAGCGACTCGCCATTGTTGTTGCAGCAACACCCCTCCCCAGAATTTTTGTACATGTTGGGGCCCCTCCTGTATTTTTGTAGAAAGTTTGCCTGAGAAGCCATCCCAGCCGTCAACTCTGTTTTCAACATAAAATCTTATTTCCCTACTGAACATCTTGCCATCAATCCTTCCATATTTTCCCCAAAGAGCCAAAGAGGAACTTAGAACTTTTCCCAACATTTTGGAATCCCTCAGGCTATCTCCCCAAGACTCCGAAAAGCCAAACGTCCAACCTTTCCGGAAGAAGGACTTAGATTTCCTTTGTCAAAAGCGTAAACCGTGAGAAAAGTTACAGTAACCTTCGGAGTTTTCCTCCCGAAACGGCGGGAGAACGTGGGACAATACTTCCCGAAACGGCGGAGTGCTCAGCTCAAGCCTTCCGCAACCGCGAGAAGATTCGAGCTGTTCTCCCGAAATGGCGGGAATCATTCACATTTATCTTCCGAAAGGGACTTAGAGAACTTTTAGTTTCGTTTTTTACCCTCCCGAAACGGCGGGGGAATTCAGCGAAACCGCCCGAAACGGCGGAAGCCGCCGTGATATCTCTCCGAAAAGAAACTCAGATTTTGGCCATAAGTTGTGGAAACCGTTGGTGAAACCTTGCCGAAATGGTGGAGCGATTCAAGTCTGTCTCCCGAAACGGCGGAAGCCATTCGCATAAGCTTGCCGAAATAACACGAAGAAATTCATGAACTTCTTCCGGAATTGTGAAAGGACTTGGAATATCTTAAAAGAACTTTCCAGAACAAGCCGAGGAAGCTTCGCGGAAGCTTTCAACATTCCGTTCCGAAATTGTGGAGGCTCTCGGGCTACCTTTCTAAACAAAGAATTGAAAATTCCGTTCCGAAACAGCGGAAGCCACTGAGGAATTGCTTCCGAAACAGCGGAATCGTTCATCATTTGCTCCCGAAATAGCGGAAGTGTTCACCGTGTCATCCCGCAATGGCGGAAGTCGCTGGGTTAAGACCCGTGAAAATAACTCGAAGGCTTTTCCAAAAATCGCGGGAGGCATTCGCCAAAGCCTTCCGCAACCACGGAAGCCTTGTGCGGAAGCCTTCATATTTTCCATCCGAAATGGCGGAGGCGATTCATGAAAGCTTTCCGAAGATACCGGTCGCATTCGCCATATCCTCCCAAAACCGTGAAAAGTTCGCCTCGACTTGCCGAAACGCGGAAACCTTCATGTTTCCCTTCCGAAACTAGCGGGAGCCTTCGCCATATCTTCCCGAAACGGCGGAATCCTTGACGTTATGCATCCGCAACGCGGGGCTCTTTTGCGGAAGGTTTCAAGTTTCCCTTCTGCGACGCGTCCCGAAACAGCGAGAACTTCCCCTCTATCCTTCCGCAACAGCGGGTGTGACTCGCAAGACGGTCCCGCGAATGGCGGTCGCACACAGATCGAGAGCTTTTGACGTGACCGCTACGGGCGACGAATTTAAGCCACGTTTTAATTGCACCACCCACCCAATTGAACGCTCGCACGTGCCAGTTCGATTTAAATAGGCGGTGGGGGTACGAGCCAACACATTGTTAATTTTTCAATCTGGACGATTGGTTGGACGCCGCGCGAACCGCTCCAGCTCGGATTGCTCAAACATGTTTCACGGCCACCTCAGTTAGCGTTTTCATCGGTGCCAGGTAGGATCTTAACTGTAAATCCATCTCCCTACACGTCATATTGTGCTATTGGGTTAGCTGTCTTTTGAAATTGATGGGCATAGGTGGGGTTTTGACGAGCAAAACGCCCGTCACGGGCGATTTTGCCCGTCAAATACGGTTGAATCAAGTTCTTCTCATTTTTTAGCAGAAACAGGATATACATTGGTGGGTTGACGGTTAGCATGTTCCTTTTTCCGGGCCGCATGCCTCGTCGTCTATTGAAAATACCGAAGCCCATCGACGTTGCATAACCCCGGCCGAAAGATTAAGCCATAGAACCCGCTAGCACTCAAGCTACGCCAGCCAGACCCAAAACCAATGCCGCTCGAACCTTTTCCGTCCATGTGTCTCCGGCGCCATCACCCTCGCTCGAACTACTCCCCATGGAACACCTCGGCAAGTGCCGCAAATGACATTAGCATTCGAATGCCCTCACCTAATCGTAAATGCGAAAGGGGTTTCCTTTTCGGCACAAAGTCTGCCTACCCGAGCTTACCCGCCATTGGCCTTCCAAACCACAGCAGTGACGAAAGCTATCCTATCCTTTCCCCATAGCTAAACCGAAAGCACGTTGCTTCCGCAACGCGCTTGTCTCTACGGGAGCATCCCAAAATTGCCCCTTTAAAGAATGGGGGGGTTATTTTTTATAATCATGTCCCTGCTAAGACGAAAATCATCTTTTCCCAGGGCGGAGCCGAAAACCAACGGCTTCCGCAATTCGCCTATCGAGCCGAAAACCAATGGCTTCCGCAACATAGCCTATCTCCTCAGGAGCATTCCAGATTCATCTTTTAAGAGATTCAAATGTTTCAATTTGTGTCTTATGTTGAAATAGTATTTTGCTTCCTAAATATACAGCTTCATTGACTTATCTCATTGATATTAAAATGATGTTGCTCTCTACTAAAACCTCACAGTCTGTTGCTCAAATGATGACTTTGATATGGATGTTGTCAGGGATAAGTCAAGATGCCAAAAACCGGTAAGAAGAAGGAGAAGATGACAGAAAAGAAACCTGCCCCTCCTAAAACTGAAACTTCACTCCAAGACACCAGGTGCACCACTGGTATCCCTCCAGAAATCAGATGGGGAGACATCTACAGAATGATCCGGGACCAAGAAATCCCAGATATGTTGCTAGAGGAAGCACCAATCTATCTCAATATCAGAGCCTCGGGCATAACCAGAGCTGCCACCCTCCCTGAGTTGTTCCCCTGTGCCGAAGTGATCGGATGGATACTCCAGCATGCCGATGTTTAAGGCAGAGTGATAAATGATAGCGGGAAAGTGGCTATTGCCTCGTTTCAACCCGCGTATATTGCGGCGGCCTACATATTTCCCCGTGTCCAACAAGCTCTGACTGATGAATGGTTAAGCCAGATGAACAACATCGAGATGGCCAAGAAGCTACTGGTGGCAGGCAAACATTTGAGAAAAAAGGGGAATGATGAGTATGACGTACAGAATCTAAGAGCTCCTTATAGATTGATTGCCCTGATGCTGTGCAGAATCTTCGGCATGCCCGATGGCACAGTATACAAGATTCAGTGGGTCCCTATCATTCACTATGTGGCATTTCAGGGAACTGTATTTGACTGGGCCACTATCCTGTCAGATAGTCTGGCCTCAATGATAGTAGCTGCAAGGGAAGGACTAGCTTTGAAGAAGGCTGAATTCTTCATGTCTTCATATCTGATAGATTGTATCTTAGCCAAGATAGACTTCCCCAAATTGGGCTGTACATGGGATAGGGCTACCGCCCCGGTCTATATTGCATTCAAGATGTTGTGGGCTCAGAACTACAAGCCCAGCTACAAACTCATCTGTGAGGGGTTCATCATGCCCCTATACGAGAAAATGTTCAAGGAAGAACCAAACTGCCTGTCAGAAAATGCTTTAGAAGTCCTTGAGGATTATGGGGACTTTTACTTTTCGGAGCAAGGTACCTACCTAAGAATGTTTGGAGGGACTAAGCCCCCATACATCTTGCCGCAGTATGCCACAGACTATGTGGTTCTCAAAGAAGTAGTAAGACAACTCTTCTTGGATGGGATTGGAGCAATGCTCCACAAACAGCATAAGGCTTCCTTTCCCCCCCTACCTTTCTGCATAGGTGCTTACAAGTTTTCAGGGGTGGCCTCTGCCGACGAATTTGTTCAGGAGTTGAATACCTTCCACTTCGGTGAGGTTGTCTTCCATAGGAACGACAAAAAGGGTAAAGTGGCCGAGCATTGCAAGGATATCTATGCCCACTTCGAGTACTCCCACTACCCTGATGCCGAGGAAAAAGCATTCAGAGGCATCAACAACATGACTGAGCTACGGATCTGCCGCCAAGGTGCTGGAGCAAGCTCTAGCTCAACCAAGGCCCAGAAGACCATCCAGCAAACGGAGAAAGAAGCTGAGGATGCCCGAGCTCAGGAAGAGCTCAGATTAAGAGAAGAGGCGAGGTTACAGCGGGGAGCCGAGGAAGCAAGAACGCAGCAAGAAGCTGAAAATGAAAGACTGTGGAAAGAGGCTGAAGAAGCCCAAAAGCAGAAAGAAGCAGAGGCTGAGCAAGCTGAGGCAGAAAAGAATGCGGAAGAAGAATTGAAGACAAGGGAAGATGCCGAGGCAGGTGGATCTGGTATGCAGGACATGGAAATAGACACCTCTCAAGTAGGTGGCTCTGGTGCCCAAAATGAAGGAGGAAACCCTGCTCAGGAAGTCCGGACCCCACCTATGGAAGAGGACATAGACATCATAAACCGACCAATTGTCCTGTACACTCCATCAGGAAAGCGTACGGTGTCCAAATGGAATGAGTTTGTATATGATAAGAAAAGAAAAGCAATGGTCCTCCAATCAGAAGAGAGGATTAAAAGTCCCTTCCATGAAGACATTGTTACTCACCGGGAGGTCACTGTCATGCAGAACACGGATCAAGATCCCATTGCTATGGCGTTCGCAGTTATAGCGACAGCAAAGGCATCATTTGCCAATGTAGATGTTATAGTTAAAGAAAATATATTGACAAAGAAGAGAGCACGCACGCTGCAACAAAATGTGGCTAATGAGCAAGCCCAAAGAGATCTGGTAATAAACAAGTATAATTGCTTGTACGTTGAGCATAAGGAGCTGTCAAACAAGTACGGCCAGCTGGAGGAGGAAAAGTAACAGCTAACACTTCAAATGATGATTGTGGAAGCAGAAAAGAATGGTGCAGAAGAAAAGGCATCTCTGCTAGAAGCAGACAAGCAAGCATTAGCTGAGCGTTTAGAGCAAGCGGAGAGCAGAACCATGGACCTATCCCCCTTCAACGAGTTGTCCTGCAGCATTCTGAAGCAAATAAATGACACGCAGGAGCATCAGTAGATCCGGAAGCCTCTCTCCCAGCAGCCTCTTCCCCAGCAATGGCAGAAAGTCTGGCCAGTTCAATTCCCCCTTCCCAATTAGGAGCAGCCTCAGCAAGGGATTCGAGGGCCTCTTCCCAGGCAGCATCAGTGACAATTAACTTGGGCGACCCTTTGCCAGCAGCAGCTCACGCACAGGAATGAAGAGGCTGAATTCAGTGAGCCACTCTCTTCAGCCAAACACGTGCCCAGCAGGGAAAGCTTTGATGTTAGCCAATTTTCTATTATGTATATTTTGAATATGTAAGGCGTAAGCCATGGGACAGCTGTCCCTAATTTTTGTCAAAATATTTTTTTTAAAGGAAGTGGCCATTTTTGGGGGTCGATTATAGTAGAAATTCCTGTAAATGACAGGTGGAGAATGCTAGGTGTCAGCCCAAAGGGCAGATTTGTAGCTATAAATAGCATCTAGGAAAGATTAGAAAGGACTTTTGGCAGGGAAGGAAATTTTGAAACCCATACGAGCTATCTTGTATCGGGCCTGTAAAATTGAATTTTCTAATAGAAGCCACGGTAGATGGACGTTTTGCATGGGATGCTGGATTGCTCTATATTGGACTATTCTAATGACTGCGGTTCTGTAATGTGAGATCATTCTTGACATCTGAACTATTTCTTTGCATTAATGATTTTGCTCCCCCCTGTGCATGCGTTTTTTCTCTATTTTGTGAACAATGAAATGTATTGCTGTAGATTTCTTTGTCTAGATCGAATGGCTAACTGTTCTTTCTTTAGGATAATTCATGTGGCTCATTGTTCATGCCTTTAAATTGCTCCTTGCAGGGATATTTAAGTTTAATTCTAGGTTTCTTACATCTAGATCTGTTTTTTTTTTACTCTTGTTACGTAGATTAAATAATTTTTGCTTTCTTCTGTTTATGAGCAATAGATGCATTCTTTAAGTTTCATTTCAGATCTGTTTCTTTATTCTTTTGCTTTCTTCTGTTTTATGAGCAATAGATGCATTCTATATTGAATTAGAAGCTATCTTCTAAAGATCTTTATCTTGCTGTAGCTTCGATTGTGAGAAATAATAGCTATCTGTTCTTTGTTTACGATATTTGCTACAGGTGATTGCTCCTCCCTTAAGCGTGTTCCCTGCAGGGATAGATAGATTTATTCCAGTTTCTAGGCTTAGATCTGTTTTAATTGCATTTAGATTAAGTATAATTTAGGCACTTGCATCTCATATAAAAAAGACATAAAAAACCAAAAGAAAGGTGGATCGGGCCATAACCGATAGAATCGGATTTAAACTCCAAATCCACGGTTGCCGGAACCGCTAACCGGACGGATTCCCTACACCAAACGGGAGATAGTCTAATTGGGACCACCTCTCGGGGAGAATCCCTTTCTGATTGATGCCACGATATCCGAGGCATCAACACAGTTCCAGTCTATGCACTTAGCTACAGACTCTTCTCTACAATAGATCTATGCGCACTCAGCTGCAGAATTTTTATCTCTTAGATCTTTGTCAACATAGATCTACAATAATTATTACAAAACTCTAATATAAAAAAATATAACCATTCCTTATACAAAATTGCCCCTTTTATAGATTGTGCCCGAAGGTCACATCTTTACAATAACTATGGGCAGAAACCCCATAGTACCCTTAAACCCAAAATGGAAGAGTTATCCTATTGACCATGCTTTGTCTTTACTTCGCTTAAGCTCTTTTTCCCTTTTGCACTGCTTCTCTAGCTCTGATGCTTCTTCTGACAGTCGCAATTCTGACCGTGTGACTCTGATGCTGACATGGTGCGTCCTTTACACCATTTTGCCTCTTTACTCTTCGCTACTGTAGTTGATAGTCCGCCGCTCCATACATAACTTCTCCAACTACCTTGACCATCCTTAGTACTTTTCTTTTACTAAGGGGACAGGTCCTCTTCTATTGACTTCGCCTCGCTCCACGCCGTGCTCCCGAAAATTGCAGAGTTGTTTCTCCCAAAACTGGCTGATGTTAGGCCTCACCTAACTTGTGCTTCTTTCATCAAAAATACGTATTTGGGCCTCTCCCAATAGGCCCCTAACACTCACATGTGACTCACCCCTGAGCCACTTCCACTTGGATGCTTCGACTATGCATCCCTTAGCGTAATCAACTTCGCAGTGAAGTGCTGAAGAGTTGCCGTCAACTTTGCAACTGCTTCCTTAGTTTCTTGTTGGAACTCCTTAATTTTTTCAAGCATCTTCTCTGATATGGATTCCTGAATTTCTCCCTTAACAGTATTTTATGTAGTTCGGATTTCTTGTAGCTTCTCCTCAATCTCCTCTGAAATAGAGAGTGTTTCTTCCTGCATGGGATCTAACTTCGTCAAAGTGTCAGCCTCCTTCATTCTCAATGATTTAAACTCTTTCTGTATCTCCTTTGCTTCTGCAAACTTCTGGATTCTTTGCCTTAGTCGAAAATCCTTCATAGCCATGTTGATAGAGTCAAGTTATTTTTGTCGTTGTTGTAGTTCATCCTGTATCTTCTATAGCCCAGCGTCTTCCTGCTGCATAGCCCATACTTTGGAAATTTCTTCAAGTAGGTCTTCACATCTCGCCACTTCCGTGGAGATGTTTTCGATTGATGCCTTCAACTCTTCTGTTCTTTCTTCCTTCAGGTCTTGCAGAGTGCCAGGTTCCTGCTGAGAGTCTGAGTTAGCAATCTTTTCTTTGTAGGCGATCTCCATGTAAATCATTTCCTCCTTAATATTTTCCACATCGGCACCAATCTTAAGTATGGTTGCTTCTACTTCCGACTCTTCTTCACATTCGGGTCTCTTCGCACAGACTGTTGAAACTGTTTCTTTTAGCTTTTGCTGCTTCTCTTGAACACTGATGAGCTCTCTGGTTGTCTAGACAGATTCATCCTTCAATTCCTTATAGCTTTCCTCCAGTTGCAGATGCTGGTTATAAGAAACAATGTCTCTATCCCAAATTTCTTGCACAACCTGCGGATGCATAATATGTAATTCTTCAAGGGGTAACATCCTGACATTAATATCTAAGTGCGCGATCTTCTTTGCACCTTCAACAAGTTTTTCATTCGGGAATATGATATTAATGGGTTCCATTCGGAATAACCGGGGGTTCATTGTCAAGGGACGTGCTCTTCTCTTTTGCTATCTTGACTCACCTGATTTACCTTCAGAGTCTGATTCACTTATCAAGTCCTACTGAACTTGTTCCATCCTTACTACCATGCTTTTGATTTCTGTGAGGTTTCTTTTAGGCTCTCTTAGACTTCTTTGCTTTTTATATCCTTTAGGGTGAGCGTCTCTTCCAAGTGCTCACTAACTCATGCTACGATGCATTCATAATCATCAGCATGTAATTGTGCATTGAGCGGGGCTCTAGTTTCCTTATGCTTCTTCTTTTTCCCTTTTTTCAGCATGGCGGTGTTGGGATCCTTTCGCTTTTCTCCTGCTGATCCTTCAGTAGTGTCTTGCTAAACCTCTTCTAGGTATGGATCTTTGGCTTTCACACTTGTCATTTCTTCATCTTGCTTCCACGTATTCCCAACTTCACTTTCATCTGAGGTAGTGATGAGCACTTCTACCGTATCAGCCTTCCATTCCTACGGCTAGTCTTCCATAATCAGCTAAATTTTCTATGCATCCAACTAGTACAAACCTTCAAACCATTCAGGGCTCCCTACTTGTCCTCTTGGATAAAGAAACATGGAATGGAGATCGGTTCTGAATGTCATCTTGTGGATTTACGCAGTTGTTACCTCCTTGGTAATACGTGGAGTGTTCTTGATCACTTTGCATAACTGGTGGTATTATGTAAACAACTGTTCATTATTAACCCGTTGTCTCTTTGGCGTTGTGTTTTCCCACATGTTTGTAAACCTGGTTCCTCGACAATCTCCCATGATGACCGGTGCATTCTGTTGGTACAAAGGCTCTTTCCATCCTACAAATTCTATCAACACCAGCAACTAGCTATAGTGGATTTGATTTCCACTCTCTTGACTTTCACGAACATCATCCAAGAACTCATTCAGCAAATAACTTGCCTAGTTATAGGAAATTTCATCCTTAGCCTTCGCAGCTAAATAAAATTCAATAGCTGACACCTCAATTGGTTTTCTTTTTCTTAAAAATTTCCCTGCGAGCAACTAGACTGTAAAGCACGTAGCTTTATCCTGGATTACAGTTGTGTTATATCCACGGATTCCATTGAGCAAGCCGAATTCTTCCCTCATTCTTTTCTCAAGCTCCTTATCGTTGGTTTTACCTACAAACTTCGTCATGGGATCAACACCTCACTTACTTAGATGCGTAATCCATTATATTAGATCAATATTTATGTCAATCTTGCGGTCTAGCCACAAGTATCCTTGATGTGTGCAGGAGATTAGGTGCGCATGACCACGGTGAGCTTAACACTTCGATCAAAATGCGGGATGCACAGAAGGTTCATCAATATGGATAGTGCTAGCAACGTAATCCAATCTTTTGCATGAAGCGTGGATTGCTTCGTTGCTTCATTATACCTTGGGCACATGTACTAGTCAAGCTGAAACTTAGGGTACTTGTCGTGCTGCAACAAGTTGTGATTTGCGAACTTGCAATCTGGAATACAGCCAAGAAAGTTCTTTTGCAATTTCACATGGATTGACATGGGTGGCAAGGGAATGTCATACTTTGGGTTCTTCATAAGCTTCACCGGGGGTGCATCGACTCTTCGCAGAGGGATATACTTAGGTATAAGGAATATGGGCCTCTAGCGAGGTGGTTTTTGCGGTCCTGGCCTTGGAATTCCACTGGCTCGCGGCTTCTCTTATTCAATTCTCTACTATTTACCCTTTTGGTTCGGCTCTTCTATGTTGCATGGTGAGATTCTAGAATGGGTGCCTTTCTCTAGAACACATTTCTTTACAGGCATTTTCATGACTCACTCTAGACCTGACTTATGGAAATCCTTCAAGAGGTCATCTATTGTTGACTACTCAGACATTCACCTCAGATCACTCTTTTCCTCTCGCTGGTAAAAACTTGGAACTTACATGCAATAAAATTTAAAATTTGCGGTAAAACTTGTGAGCATGCGATCCCACCTTTTTATAGGTGCAGCAGCACGAAGACGCACCCAAAAATGGCTAACTAGGAATTAAATTCCATGTCTGTTGGCCAAATCTCGGTGAGATCTTGGTCCTTTCCTTCATTGAATGTGCCTGAATGGAAAAATATGCCTTAAATTCTGAACCAATCAGTTCCTGAAATTTTTTTATAACCGCTACTTTTTCGATCAAAGACTGTAACAAATAGATTTTTCGTAACTTTGCTCATAGTCATGTCAAGTGCGAGGCTCACAATGCATTTCCCTTTCTGAATTTTAACTTCACAGCATGAGCCTTCTCTTACTTCGCAACTCAGCTTAATATGTGTGCTTCGCAACACAACTTCTATTTTTGTGAAAACTTCACAATTTACCAAAATTGTGTGCAGACGCTTTATTCTTTTATTCTTAGTGTCCAATTTCAACTGCACATGACACTTACAATTTTTCTTTTTGTTTCTCAACTGGTGTATGGAGGAGTAGGACTATCCCTGTAAGACTTTAGTCTACTCCCATTAACAATTCCTTTCAAATTTTCTCCAAGTAGTGTGGGTAACTGAACTGCGCCACCACTACTAACATGTTTGGTAATGTATGGTCCTAACCAATGCATATGAAAGTTTCCAGGAAATTTCATAAATTTACTATCATAGAGGAGTACAAGATCTCCTACCTAGAATAATTTATACTTGATGTGCCTATCATGCCATTCTTTTTCTCTGTCTTTCTGCACTTGTTGGTGAAAGCCTGCGATGAAGTGATCTTCCTCCAGTACAACTAAGTGTAGTATTCTTTCATCCATTGTCTCTCCAGTAGCCATATCTATGAATGCTGCAATTCTCAGGCTTGGGACTTATATGTATTCCATTGGCATGACAAGTTCCTTTTTGTATGCTAATTTGAAAGGTGTATAACCTGCCAACTTGTTACAAGTTGTTCTATATGCCCATAAAACTGTTGATATTCTGAGATCCCGATCATCCATGTTTGTATTGCATACCTTGTTCAATGCATTTTCCAGTACTTTGTTAAAAGCTTCTACAGTGCCATTATCTTCTGGATGATATGGTGTGCTCTTCTAATGGTATATCTTAAATTCTTTGGTCAGGGCTGCAATAGTATGTTCAAGAAATGAGTTCCTTGATCGCTCATTAAAATCTTTGGACATCCAAATATTTTTAGGATGTTCTAAAAAATGAACTGTGTAGCAGTGACTGCGCTACAGTCCTTTACTAGTTTTGCCTCTTCCTATATCGTTGGATAATATGTAGCTGTGATGATATATCTCAAACCAGTTTACTTCCCTGGTGGGTTAATAGGTCCCACAAAGTCAATATCCCATTTATCAAAGGCTTGAAGTGTTAGTTGTTGCCTCAATGGAATTTCATCTCTACGAGATGGCTTTCATGTTCTTTGGCATACATTGCAACTTCGACAATGTTCTTTTGAATCCGTGTGTATTGTAGGCGACCATAGTTCTAATCTTAAAATTTTCTGCACAGTAGCCCTTCCTGCGTAGTGTCCTCCCGATAATCATGAGTGTGCGTCAGAAAGTATCACGTGTTTTTCATGTTCCAATACACATCTTCGCAATACTTCATCTACTCCTAGCTTGTATAATTGCCATACAATTAGAGTAAAATCAGCTTGTTTTACCACTAACTGTTTCTTCTGTTGCATAGTAAACTCTTTAGGTGCGAGACCTGTAGTCAGGAATTCTGCAATGTCCTTATAGTAGTCATCTGCTATGTTAATATAAAACAATTGTGCATCAGGTAGACTATCCTCCAAATTACTAGGTTCCTCACTTGACTCAATTCTAGAGAGATGTTCAAGTCCTGAATTCAATCTTCCTGGCTTGACAACTAGTTCAAAATCATACTCTTGAAAGAGTAAGATGCATCTACATATTCTTCCCCCTAACACTGGTTTATTGACAAAGTATTTCAAACCTAAGTGGTCAGTAAACATATAGAAATGCGAACCTAGCAGATAGTGTCTATGTTGATGTATTTGTAACTTCGGAAGATATTCTTCTATGTGTTACATTTGTACTTTATTGTATATCCATTAGAGATGTTACATTCCTCTATTTGGAAGTGTCGTCATTTGTATTTGTAAGTGTCGTCATTTGTATTGACAAGTGTCATCATTTGTATTGATGGGTTATTAGACCACCAGTGAGGGGTCGGCCCTGATTAGGTCATGTGGTTGGGTTATTAGACTTGAGTAGCAAGTCATCCCCAGTGAATTAATTGGTAGGTCAATTCAAGTATAAATAATAGGGGTGTGTCCCTCATTCTATTCATTTAACTCACTTCTCAAGATTGCATTAGCTAAGTGAGAAAGTGGCGCACATGTGGAGGAGGAGGAGCATCTGCTAGAGACATCTTATTGGGTTTGATCCATGTGATTTTTTATTAGGTTTATTCTATCTCTGAGGAAGTTGCGGGGTTTTTCACCTTCTTGGTTTTCCCCTGTGAAACTCTATGTCTCTTGTGTGATTTCTATTGTGTCTATGATTGATATGCTGTAAAGATATGCTATACATGTTATTCTCTTAGAGATCCTTATGATAATGGAATGAAATTATCGAAAAATTAACATGGAATCAGAGCTTACCTAAGAAGAAGACACTGTGTAGCTGTGGAATCTAGGGCTTCTTATTATTTGGGTTTCTCTCCACAGTTCATCAAAGGCAGAAGGCTAGATTGACTCTACTAGCAAGGGTGCATCTTTATGTCGAAACGGAATTCAATTATGAGCTGTTTCAGTTTTTGACCTGAAAATTAGGGTTTCCACAAAAATAGGAATTTCTGAAATTTGAGGACATAGCTGGAAGCTCCTTGGAAAAATTTAAGTTTACAGCTTTGGATCGAACTTTTTGGTTGGGTGAAGCTCCGTGAATCTCAAACCCTAATTCAAAGTCCTCCTAGTGAATCCCAGAGATTGAAAAGCATTTCTGAAGGATGAAACTTTGCAGTTCTCAATTTTTGAGTATACCAGGATGATGAGCTCATCAAGGCACATCTTTCTATCCTTTCAGAATTCATAAATTCATATTTTGAATTTTTAGGGTTTCTCTGACAAACCCTAATCTAGCTCCAGATCCAGTTTTAAGCAAATCAAGTGGTAAGACCTAAATCTTTTCTATTTGCATTTGAAGTACTCTTTAAAGATGTCTCACCACACCAAGCTTGAGGATAATCTTGATGGAGATGATGACTTCCGAGCATGGAAGTATAGGATTGGGTTAATCCTAGAAGAAAATTATTTGGACACTTACATAAGTGAAGAGGTCCCTGTCCCAGAGGGAGATGAGGCTAAGGCCTTACACAAGAATAACTTGGTCAAGTCTAAGGGAATCATTGTTGATTCTATCAAAGACCATCTCATACCTCATGTGTCTTCCCTAAAGACACCTAAGCAGATGTTTGACTCCTTAACCAAGTTGTTTGAAGGAAAGAACATAAATCGGAAGATGAATCTTGCAGAACCAATTGAAAGGGGTAAAGCTTCATAATGGAGAGACCATTTAATCCTACTTTTCAAAGGTCTCTCAAATCAAGGAACAACTTGAAGCTGTGGATCAAGTAGTGGACAATGGTGAAATTATAATGACCACATTAAATGGCCTACCTAGGTCATGGGACTCCTTCATCCAAGGAATCTATGCAAGAAAGAAATTGATCTCTTTCAGTAGACTGTGGGAAGAATGTTCACAAGAAGAAGCAAGGCTTGTGGCTTGAGAATAAAAGATGGGAAATGAAGAAAAATCTCTCATAGCACACACCAAGAAAGGTAAGTCCAAAAGAGAGCAATCTTATCACAAGAAAGCTCCTCACCACCATCAAAGAGATAAGAAAGACTTGAGGTGCTTTACTTGTAATGAGAAGGGACACTTTGCTTCAGAATGTACAAAGAACAAAAGGAACAACAACAACAACAACTTCAACAAGAAGAGGAAGAACAACAAGAAGAGATATCATGCTCATGCTGCTGAGGATGATGAACCTCCAAAGAAGAAGGATAGAGCAGAAAGTGATGACTCATCAAGTAAAGATGAATATGTTCTAATATCTGCTCTCACAGGTACTATTTCTCATGGTTGTAATGATTGGCTTATTGATAGTGGGGCTTCTAAACACATGACTGGTTTTAAAGAATCATTCATGGACCTATCTGAACATGAGTCACCCCATAAGATAAAACTTGGGGATGACTATCAATATCCCATAAAAGGAAGTGGTGAAGTCGCCTACAAACTAGACTCTGGGAAGTCTATAAAGATGCAAGATGTTTTAAATGTACCTGGACTCAAGAAGAATCTCCTCTCCATATCATCTTTGGATGCAAAGGGAATGAGAGTTGCATTTATAGATGGCCATGTACTTATGTGGCCAAAGGGTAAGACATTAAATGATGCAGTGGTGATTGGAGAGCAAGAAGGAGGATTATACAAGTTAAAGGGGAAACCTGAACATGCCATGGTGCATGAATCCATGGAGCCAAATGAGCTTTGTCATAGAAGGATTGCTCATGTGCACTATAGAGCACTTCCAATAGCAAGCAAAGAAGTAGAGGGTCTTCCTGAAATCCAGTCAAAGCATGAAGGTGTTTGCAAAGGATGTGCAAAAAGAAAGAACACAGAGAAGGCATTTCCAAGCAGTGAAAGCAAAGAAAAAGGAATCTTGGAGATTATCCACTCTGATTTATGCGGTCCAATGTCATCACGTTCTATGAGTGGGTATGTATACTATGTTTCTTTTATTGATGATTTCTCTAGGAAGACTTGGGTTAATTTCTTGAAAAATAAAGATGAAGTGTTTGATAAGTTCAAGGAATTCAAAGCCTTGATAGAAAATCAAATAGATAAGAAGATCAAAACCTTCAGATCCGATAATGGCTGAGAATTCACTTCAGGTCATTTCAAGAAGCTATGTAGTGATTCAAGGATTGACAGGGAGTTGACTGCTCCCTACAATCCACAAAAAAATGGAGTTGCAGAAAGGAAAAATAGAACTATCATGGAAGCAACACAGGCAATGCTTCATGACCAAGATATACCTATGCATTTATGGGCAGAAGCGGCTAGGATAGATGTTTATGTGCAGAACGTAACACCTCACAAGATACTTGACAACAAGACACCAAAAGAAGTCTTCTCTGGTAAGAAACCAGAAGTTAGCCATCTCAGAATATTTGGCTATCCAGTATATACACACATTCCAAAGGAAAAGAATACAAGGCTAAATCCTTCAGGAAAGAAGGGCATCTTTGTGGGTTATAGTGAAAGATCGAAGGCTTACAGAATATACTTTCCAAGGTTCAAGAAGATTGACATCAATAGGGATGTAACATTTGATGAAAATTCAGCATACATCAAATCGAGGAAGACACCTATTGATGACCATGAAGAACCAAAGGTAACCAAATTTCTAGACACTACCATGAATGAAGCAATTCTAGAAGCAGTTCATGAAATTGAAGATCCACAAGAAACTATAGATCCACCCCATGAGAAGAAATCTCACAAGAGGAAACCTGCATGGGCTAGAGAGCTCATTCAAGATGCAGAAAGGTATGGCATCCCAGAAGAAGAACATAGAGAAAGGAAGAGGACTAGATCACACACTAGTTATGTTGCCTTACTCTGTGACATTATGAACAAAAAACCTTCCAATTATGAAGAAACCGCGAAAAAGAAAGAATGGAAGGATGCCATCGTAGAGGAGTACCAATCGATCATGAAGAATGATGTTTGGAATGTTGTCCCAAGACCTGAGGGGAAGTCTGTTGTGACTTTCAAGTGGATCTATAAGATCAAGCATGCTGCAGATGGTAGCATAGAGAAATACAAGGAAAGGTTTGTAGCTCGTGGCTTCTCTCAGAAAGAGGGAATAGGCTATGAAGAGACTTTTGCTCCTGTAGCCAGATACACTTCCATCAAAATAGTACTTGCTCAGGCTGTAGTGATGAAATGCAAGATACACTAGATGGATGTCAAGACAACTTTTTTGAATGGTGTAGTCAAAGAGGATGTGTATGTGGACCAGCCACTTGGTTTTGAAACACATGACAGGGAGTCATATGTGTGCAGGTTGAAGAAATCCTTGTATGGCTTGAAGCAATCTCCTAGGACTTGGTATGGTAGGATGGACAACTTTCTATCTAGTTTGGGCTTTACCAAGAGTAAAGCAGATTCCAACCTTTACTACAAGGTTGAGGAAGGAAATCCAGTGATACTACTTCTATATGTGGATGACCTGTTTGTTACAGGTGAGGATAGTTTGATTATTGATACCAAGAGGAAGCTTGCTGAGGAGTTCAAGATGAAGGACTTGGGGATGATGCACTATTTTCTAGGCATGGAGGTGTGGCAGAGTGCAGATGGGATCTTCCTTGGACAAGGGAAGTATGCAGTAGAGATTTTGAAGAGGTTCGGGATGATGGACTACAAGGCCATGGCCACACCTATGGAATCGAACCTGAAGCTTCTTTTTGATGCTTCATCTGAGCCGGTTGATGTCACTATGTATCGTCAGATGATTGGGTCCTTGATGTACTTGACGAACACGAGACTAGATATTTGCTTTGCAGTGAACACATTGAGCCAGTTCCTGACGGATCCGAGAGGTGTTCACCTGGTTGCTGTAAAGAATATTATGAGGTACCTGAAGGATATGGTTGATTATGGGCTCAAGTATGATGCGGAGTAAAATTTTGACCTGCAGGGTTATGTTGATTCAGATTGGGCAGGTAGTGTTGCAGATACGAAGAGAAGTTCTGGGTGCTGCTTCAGTATGGGATCAGGTGTGATCTATTGGTTTAGAAGGAAGTAGTCCTCTGTAGCACTGAGTATAGCTGAAGTAGAGTATGTTGCAGCTTGTTCGGTTAGTTGTGAGGTAGTATGGCTTAGGAAGCTACTGTCTGAGTTATTTAATCTCCTGTTGGATGCTACTAGTATCTTTTGTGACAACCAGAGTTGTGTGAAGTTGTCTGAGAACCCAATGTTCCATGACAGGTCAAATCACATTGAGATCAAATATCACTATATCATGGATATGGTGTAGAGAGGAGTAGTGAAGCTCTTGTATGTTGCGAGGGATGAGCAGGTTGTAGATGTATTAACGAAACCACTAGCCAGAGTAAAGTTTGAGTACTTCAGAGAGAGGCTTGGTGTTCTTCAGATTGATGACACTTCGAGGAAGAAGTGATGGACACATTTGTAGGAGCCATTCCAAGCATTGTGAGAGGAGGATCCTTCCCATGGCTGTGGATGTAAGTGTTGGATGATGAGAATCAGGACGATGCTCCAATTACTGCTCTGTATATGCATCATGTTGGATGTTGGATATGATCAGTTGGATCATGTATATGTATATGCATCATGTTGGATGCTGGATATGACCAGTTGGATCATGCATATGTATATGAATCATGTTGGATGCTTGATATGATCAGGTGGATCATGTATTTTTGTATGTATCAGGTGGATACATTGTATGATCAAGTAGATCATGTATGATGATATGTAGATACTATGTATGCATCAGGTGGATGCATTGTATGATCAAGATGATCATGGATGATGAGGTTCAGGATGTTTCTCCAGTTGACATGCATATGGATGATGCAGTGATGATGATCAGGATGATGCACGATGAGTATCAGGTTGATACTCTGTGGCTGTGGATAGGTTGTGCAGATGAGCATGTAATCTTGCCCTGGGATATCTTTTCGGTCATGCTGCGGCATATAAAGGATCCTGGGATACTCTTTCGAGGTTTTTCTCTAAGAATACATGTAATGTTTCCCTAGGAGATCTTGTCGGTCGTGCTGCGGGACATAAAGGATACTGGGATACTCTTTCGAGGTTTTTTCCTATGGCATATAATATTGCCTTGGAAAATCTGATAGGTTGAGCTATGTGCTCATAATCAGTCCTGGGATGCTCTTTCGAGGTTTTGCCATGACCACATGTAATATTGCCCTGGGAGATCTTGTCGGTCGTGCCTCAGCACATAAAGGATCCTAGGATACTCTTTCAAGGTTTTGTGGTGACCAAATGTAATATTGCCCTGGGAGATCTTATCAGTCATTCTTCGGCACATAAAGGATCTTGGGATACTGTTTTGAGGTTTTGTGGTGTGGTCAACATATAATATTGCCCTGGGAGATCTTGCTGGTCGTGGTTAGGCACATAAAGGATCCTAGGATACTCTTTCGAGGTTTTGTTGACGCATGTAATAAGTCCCGAGGATTCCACAGTATGGACAGTGATGATGAAGACCTACAAGTGGTGGGCCTACATCTAGCATGAAAAAGGGATAGCTCTGTAGAACTTCGTATGACGAGAAGAATTCAGAGATAGCCCAGAGATCGAGATGTTGAGTACAGCAGCAATGATGATGATTATGTTATGTGATCCAGTGATGATGATCTAGCTCCAGAATTGAAAGAGTTGCACCAATATGTATTGATGACCTATGTCCAAAATACCTTCCTAGTTAAGAGGGAGTGTTGATGTATTTGTAACTTCGGAAGATATTCTTCTATGTATTACATTTGTACTTTATTGTATATCCATTAGAGATGTTACATTCCTCTATTTGGAACTGTCGTCATTTGTATTTGTAAGTGTCGTCATTTGTATTGACAAGTGTCATCATTTGTATTGATGGGTTATTAGACCACCAGTGAGGGGTTGTCCCTAATTAGGTCATGTGGTTGGGTTATTAGACTTGAGTAGCAAGTCATCCCAGTGAATTAATTGGCAGGTCAAGTCAAGTATAAATAAAAGGGGTGTGTCCCTCATTCTATTCATTTCACTCACTTCTCAAGATCGCATTAGCTAAGTGAGAAAGTGGTGCACATGTGGAGGAGGAGGAGCATATGCTAGAGACATCTTATTGGGTTTGATCCTTGTGATCTTGTTATCCGGTTTATTCTATCTCTAAGGAAGTTGTGGGGTTTTTCACCTTCTTAGTTTTCCTCGGTGAAACTCTATGTCTCTTGTGTGATTTCTATTGTGTCTATGATTTATATGTTGTAGAGATATGTTGCACATGTTATTCTCTTAGAGATCCTTATGATAACGGAATGAAATTATAAAAAAATTAACATGGTATCAGAGCTTACCTAAGAAGAAGACACTGTGCAGCCATGGAAGCTAGGGATTCTTATTATTTGGGTTTCTCTCCACAGTTCATTAAAGACAGAAGGCTAGATTGACTCTGCTAGCAAGGGCACATCTTTCTATCCAAACAAAATTCAATTCTGAGCTATTTAAGTTTTTGACCTAAAAGTTAGGGTTTCCACAAAAATAGGAATTTCTGAAATCTAAGGACATAGCTGGAAGATCCTTGGAAAAATCAAAGTTTAGAGCTCTGGATCGAACTTTTTGGTTGGGTGAAGCTCCGAGAATCTCAAACCCTAATTCAGGGTCCTCCGAGTGAATCCAGGAGATTGAAAAGCATTTCTGAAGGGTGAAACTTTGTAGTTCTCAATTTCTGAGTATACCAGGCTGATCAACTCATCAAGGCACATCTTTCTATCCTTTCAGAATTCATAAATTCATATTTTGAATTTTTAGGGTTTCTCTGACAAACCCTAATCCAGCTCCAGATCTAGTTTTCAACAAATCAAGTGGTAAGACCTAAATCTTTTCTATTTCCATTTGAAGTACTCTTTAAAGATATCTCACCACACCAAGCTTGAGGATAAGCTTGATGGAGTTGATAAATTCCGAGCATGGAAGTATAGGATTGGGTTAATCCTAGAAGAAAATGATTTGGACACTTACATAAGTGAAGAGGTCCCTGTCCTAGAGGGAGATGAGGCTAAGGCCTTACACAAGAAGATCCTGGTCAAGGCTAATAGAATCATTGCTGATTCTATCAAATACCATCTCATACCTCACGTGTCTTCCCTAAAGACACCTATGCAGATGTTTGACTCCTTAACCAAGTTGTTTGAAGGAAAGAACATAAATCGGAAGATGAATTTGCGGAACCAATTGAAAGGGGTAAAGCTTCAGAATGGAGAGACCATTCAATCCTACTTTTCAAAGGTCTCTCAAATCAAGGAACAACTTGAAGCTGTGGATGAAGTAGTGGAGAATGGTGAAATTGTAATGACCACATTAAATGGCCTACCTAGGTCATGGGACTCCTTCATCCAAGAAATATGTGCAAGAAAGAAATTGATCTCTTTTAGTAGACTGTGGGAAGAATGTTCACAAGAAGAAGCTAGGCTTGTGGCTCAAGAAGAAAAGATGGGAAATGAAGACCAAGCTCTCACAGCACACACCAAGAAAGGTAAGTCCAAAAGAGAGAAATCTTATCACAAGAAAGATCCTCACCACCATCAAAGAGATAAGAAAGACTTGAGGGGCTGTACTTGTAATGAGAAGGGACACTTTGCTTCAGAATGTCCCAAGAACAAAAGGAACAACAACAACAACAACTTCAACAAGAAGAGGAAGAACAACAAGAAGAGATATTATGCTCATGTTGCCAAGGATGATGAACTTCCCAAGAAGAAGGCTAGAGCAGAAAGTGATGACTCATCAAGTGAAGATGAATATGTTCTAATCTCCACTCTCACAGGTACTATTTCTCATGGTTTTAATTATTGGCTTATTGTTAGTGGGGCTTCTAAACACATGACTGGTTTTAAAGAATCATTCATGGACCTATCTGAACATGAGTCACCCCATAAGGTAAAACTTGAGGATGAATATCAATATCCCATAAAAGGAAGTGGTGAAGCCTCCTACAAACTAGACTCTGGTAAGTCTATAAAGATGCAATATTTTTTATATGTACCTGGACTTAAGAAGAATATCCTCTCCATATCATATTTGGATGCAAAGGGAATGAGAGTTGCATTTATAGATGGCCAAGTACTCATGTGGCCAAAGGGTAAGACATTAAATGATGCAGTGGTGATTGGAGAGCAAGAGGGAGGATTATGCAAGTTAAAGGGGCAACCTGAACATGCCATGGTGCATGAATTCATCGAGCCAAATGAACTTTGGCATAGAAGGCTTGCTCGTGTGCACTATAGAGCACTTCCAATAGCAAGCAAAGAAGTAGAGGGTCTTCCTGAAATCCATTCAAAGCATGAAAGTTTTTGCAAAGGATGTGCAAAAGGAAAGAACACAAAGAAGGCATTTCCAAGCAGTGAAAGGAAAGCAAAAGGAATCTTGGAGATTATCCACTCCGATGTATGTGTTCCAATGTCATCTAGTTCTTTGAGTGGGTATGTATACTATGTTTCTTTCATTAATGATTTCTCTAGGAAGAATTGGGTTTATTTCTTGAAAAATAAAGATGAAGTGTTTGATAAGTTCAAGGAATTCAAAGCCTCGATAGAAAATCAAACGGATAAGAAGATCAAGACCTTTAGATCCGATAATGGTGGAGAATTCACTTCCGGTGATTTCAAGAAACTATGCAATGATTTAGGGATTAAGAGGGAGGTTACTGCTCCCTACAATCCACAACAAAATGGAGTTGCAGAAAGGAAAAATAGAATTATCATGGAAGCAGCACAGGCAATGCTTCATGACCAAGATCTACCTATGCTTGACTTAATTCTAGAGAGATGTTCAGGTCCTGAATTCAATCTTCCTGGCTTGACAATTATTTCAAAATCATACTCATGAAAGAGTAAGAGCCATCTACATATTCCCTCCCCTAACACTGGTTTATTGACCAAGTATTTCAAACCTGAGTGGTTAGTAAACATACAGAAATGCGAACCTAGTAGATAGTGTCTAAACTTCTGCAATGTGTATACCATTGCTAAGCCTTCCCTTTCTATCATGGTGTAGTTCTTTTCTACTGAAGATGGATTCCTGCTTGATAATGCGATGGGGTGATCAATAGCTCCCTCACCTGATTAAGCTAAGACAATACCAAGTGCTATAGTTGAAGCATCTACATGTACATGAAATGGTTTATTCCAGTAAGGAAAGACTAGAATCATTGTTATAACCATTTTCTCTTTTAATGTATCCAATCGTTTTTTACAATCCTCAGTCCAACTCTACTTCGCTTCTTTCTTTAATAATTTCTCCATAGTAGCATTGATATGCACGTATCCTTTGACGAACTTCCTATAGTATCCTATGTGTCCCAATGTAGTGCGCAACTATTTCACTGAGTCAAGCACTGGTAGGTCACTATAACTGCGATCTTCGTTGGATCAACCATCAGTCTTTGCTAACATAAAATGTGTCTCAATAGAATTCCATAAGGAACACAGAAGATGCTTTTCTTTAGATTCAAGGAAATATGATGCTGTCTACACTTCGCTAACATCATTCTTAAGTTCGCATAATGATTCTTTAGTAGACCAAATACTGTCCAGTCATCAAAATAGACTTCTAAGAACTTATGAATATACTCCTTAAATGAAACAACAACAACTCTTGAATAGCAGGTGCATTTTTTAAACCAAAGGGAATGACTGTATACTAAAATGATCCCCATTCAGTGGCAAAGGTTGTCTTGTGTCTGTCTTCTGTAGCAATTATGATCCGATGATATCCAGAAAATTCATCAGTGAATATGAGTATGCTTCATTTCCTCCAACATTATCTAGCACTTCATCTGTAAATGTAGTAGCAAATGGATCATGCAGCAAGGCATCATTTAACTTTCCGATGTCCACACAGATTCTGATTTCACTTTTAGCTTTCTTATCCTATATTACCATAGGACTTATCCATTCGCATTCCTCTATTGGTTCAATAATTCCTGCTTCGAGCATTTTATCAATTTCTTCCTTTACTCTTTCTTTATATTTGGGATTCAGTCTGTAAGGTCTTTTCTTAATAGGCTTCGCATCTATCTTGAGAGGTATTTTCAGAACTCCCAAGTCTCCTATAATGCCTTTCATCTTGAAAAACTTGGTAGAAAATAAATCTTGATATTCTCACAGTAGGTCTGCAATCTGTCCTACTATTTCTGCATCCCACTAATCCCCAATAGAAGCAAACTTTGGTTCATTCTCAGTACCAATGTTGATCTTTCTAGTCTTCACAGGACTACTCATTTCTGGAATTTCTAAATTAGGCCCCTCAACATCGTGTTCTCCTTCTGACTCAGGTATATGCACTTCGCGGGGATCTTCATCTTCATCTTCATCTAATGAGAGGTTATAACATTCAAGGGCATGCTCAAACTATATTTCCCACTCTGGTTGTTTATATATTTGTAGCGGGGTATCATTGGATATCTTCTTCTTAATGACCTGCAGAGCCTCATTGATAGTCGGAAAGTCATCTTCAAAACTTAATGTTGCTTGGAAGTTCTTTGTCATGCTGGACCATTCCGTCGTTCCTTTACGAGGTTCTATGTATGTGATCTGGGTCATGTCTAGGAAGCACGAGGGGGACAACAATTCGACTGAATGAGTCAGCTCTATTATGGCAGAATCTTAATAAATAGAATGAGCAAAAGTAGGATTACACAATACACATAAACACAAATACGCATAGACAATATGCAAGAATGCGAACTGTTCTTCTATTACTTGTAAGCAGATCAAAACTGATTGATTCTGATGAAGGTTACAATATTATAGATTCTTATATAGAATTTTGAGATGCTTGGGTGCCTTCCCATTACATTCAGGTACAAAGAAGAAGTTAGAACGGTTCCAATAGTTCAACCGTTACAGTTGACTAGAAGACAGAGAGACAGTTTGTTGAAGTTTGACAGTCGTTGGTCGCATGTCGATGCTTCTTGTCAATGTCACGAACTGCAATATTATAGAACATGTCGAAGGTGTGGAACATGTCGCAGTATGTCAAAGTCGAGACTCTTCGGAGTTGTGTCGAAATCGAAAACCTGTCGAAGTGTTGAAGTTGTCAAAGTCATGTCGCGTCGAAACTTATCGAAGTTGTATCAACAACGATGACTGGTCGAAGATGTGTCAAAGTTAACATCTGGAAACAAATTCTAACTACAATGTGGATCTGACCTCCTTGCTTGAGAAATAATGGACCCCATTGTTTGCTCGTGAAGGTGAGGAAACTTGTCGATCACTTCAGTAGCAGAGTACCACTTTCCTTGGGAGGGGATCTAGCCACCTTTGGCAACTTAAAATAGGGAATTGTGTTTGTCCTTGTAAGGCGTACTCGTCGTCCCATAATGGTGTTGCAAGGAAGAGGTTCCTGAAAATCTGGATGGATGTCTTCGGGTGCTACTATGGAGAAGTCGTTATGTTCCAACAAAGGTGCATGGTATGGTCAAAGCAGATCCACATTGAAAACTGGATGCAGACCCAGGAAAGCAGGAATGTTGAGCTAGAAAGTGTTTTCACCAATCTGTCGAAGAATACTGTACAAACCATATTGCAAAGGCTTGAGATTCTTGAAAGGACCAGTGAAGCGCTCCTTCTTAAGATGTAGCTAGACCTTATCCCCGATTCAGAATGTATGAGGAATATGATTCTTGTTATGTCGGGACTTAGCTTTCTCGTTTGCTCTGTGCAAGATATCCTATGCTTGTCGCTGAATGTCGCAAATCTATTCTCGAAACTTGACTGCTTTGTCAACTTCTCGTTGGCTGTGATCTGAGTTGGAATTCGGCTGTGTCGAGGAGATGATCAATTCGATAGGAACTGAGGGTTGAAAGATGTAACAGAATTCAAATGGACTCTTTCCTGTAGATTTGTGCTGAGCATGATTGTAGCTGTCTTGTATGTATGGAAGACATTCATCCCATGCGCGTTGATGCTGGTGATTGTACATGCGAAGTAGTTGTACTACCAAGTGATTCACAACTTCCGTCTATCCGTTGGTCTGAGGATGGAAAGTTGTCAACAATGAGAGTCATGTGTCCAGCTGTTTCCATAGGGTCTTCCAAAATATGTTGACAAATCTGGCATCTCGGTTGGAAATGATGGTTGTGGGTAAACCAAAGTGTTTCCAAACATGTGTAAAGAAGAGCTGAGCGGTCTGCTCCGCTATTGTAGTATTCTTACATGGTATGAGAATGGCCATCTTGGAAAATCGATCAAATACTACTAATATCGTTTCATGTTGATGTTTGGTAGTAGGATAACCAATCAAGTGGTCCATAGAAATAGATTCCCATGGTCAACTAGGAACTGGTAGAGGTGTTTACAATACCTGTCGTCGATTAGGTGGATTAGCAATGGTGCAAACCATGCATGATCGAATGTACTTGTTGACGTCATATTTAAGTGTAGGACAGAAGAAATACTTTTGTAGAATAGAAAGGGTCTTTTCTACTCCAAAGTGTCCTACAGTCTTGCTGTAGTGTGCATCCCAAATGAGTTGTTTTCGTTGCTCACCAGTCGGTACACAAAGCTATCCAAGATTGTATAGCAAGGTGTCTTTCAGGAAGTAGTCAGAGTCGAAGGTCGATGACTTGCTAGTCTGTAAATGCTAGTAGACTGCTGAGAAGTCGTTGTCGTCCTCGTACAATTATTTCCAAGTGGTCATGTTGTATCCTTGCATACTCATTACTGTCAAAAGGAGATTAATGGGTGGTCAACTGAGGCAATTTGTGATGACATTAGCCTTTCCTTTTCGATACTTAATCACCAACTGGAATTATTGTAGGTAATTAATCCACTTGAGTTTTGGGTTTGTCTGCAACTTTGATTATGTCGGAGTGAACTGTAGAGGCTTGTGATCAGTGAGAATGACTGTTTCCTTGCCAACGATGTAATGCCTCCATTGCTTGAGAGCTTGCACAATGGCATATAGTTCTTTTTCGTACATCGAGTATATTCTAATTGTGCCATTAAAATTCTCAGAATGAAAAGAGACTGGGTGACTAGACTGAGTGATCACTACGCCCAAGGCATAGTCCAATGCCTCTGTTTCAATCTCAAAGGGCTGATGAAAATTAGGTAACACAAGTACTAGTGTAGTGCAGAGCTTGTGTTTGAGCTATTCAAAAGCTGCTTGATGTGTTTCTGTCCATTGAAAAATAGTTTTCCCATTTCCCTTCATCGAATGATTCAAGGGAAAGGCTATGTGACTGAAGCCGAGTATGAATCGTCGATAGAAATGATCCAAACCAAGAAAACTTCTTAGTTCTTGAATGCTTCTAGGAATGGGCCAATATTTGAGGATCTGTACTTTGTATGGATCAACGTGAATGCGTATAGAGTCAATTACATACCCCAAATATTTGATGTTGTCATCGACAAAGCTAGGGATTGATATAGTAAAGACTAGTCATCATCTGATCCACATCATAGTTGGCATTTGTTATTAGATGCTAACTTTGACACATCTTCGACTAGTCATCATTGTTGATACAACTTCGACAAGTTTTGACGTGACATGACTTCGACAACTGCAATACTTCGACAGGTTTTTGATTTCGACACAACTCCGACGAGTCTCAACTTAGACATACTATGACATGTTCTGCACCTTCGACATGCTCTATAATCTTGCAGTTTGCAACATCAACAAGCAGCTTCAACATGCGACCAACGACTATCAAACTTCGGTAGACAATCTCTCTGTCTTCTAGTTTACTGTAACGGGTGAACTGTTGGAACCATTCTAACTTCTTCTTTGTAACTGAACATAATGGGAAGGCACCCAAGCGTCTTAGAATTCTATGTAAGCATGTATAACATTGTATCATACATCAGAATCAATCAGTTTTGATATGTTTACAAATAAAAGAAGAACAGTTCGCATTCCTACATATTGTCTGTACGTATTTGTGTTTATTTGTATTGTGTAATCCTGCTTTTTCTCATTTTGTTTATTAAGCTTCCACCATAACAAAGCCGACTCATTCAGTCGAACTGTTGTCCCCCTCATGCTTCTTGGACATGACCCAGATAAGCATGTGTACTAGTTCTTTGGTATTTGATCCAATGTGTGCACAAACATATGAACCCATTCTTCTTGTGGTATGTTGTTAGTTTTTCATCATTTAATTCAATATGATCTAGAATCTTAACTAAGAGAACAACATGTACAACATATCAAACATAGGAGACAAGAGACACAATGCATTTCACTGGGGAAAACCAAGAAGGTGAAAACCCCGCAACTTCCTCAAAGATAAAATGAGCACCAATACAAAGATCACGAAGATCAAACCCAAAATATAGATGTCTCCAATAGCTACTCCTCCTCCACTTGTGCGCACTCCTCTCTCTCAACTATGCGAGTTGGATGAGTGAGTGAATGAATAGAATGAGAGAGTCACACTCTCTGTTTAAATAATGACTTGACTTGCCTTTAACTCTAACTGGGCCGACCTCCCTTAGGAGAGTCTAATAACCCATTACCACTTGTCACTGGGCCGACCCCACTAGGGTGGTCTAATAACCCTTTAACCCATTGTTATACCTCTATATTCCACAGTGTTGCATCTCCACCACAAACAGAGTTGACGACACTTCCCCTGCAGTTGACGACACTTCCCCTGTTGTTTGAACCACCCAGAAGAAGAATGAACCTTGAAAGTAAATCAACCCTGACAAGTTCTGACCCAACTGAGACTTTATTTACCTACACTACCGTGCCTTGCTCATTTATATGCACGTGGTACTCCACACTACCGCGCTATGTTTTTTTCCCCAGAACGCGGTAGTACTGCGTTGTGCTAAGACCATAGGGCGCGGTACTCTTTTATTAGCCTTTTTTCCATGGCTTGTGGGATTTTGGATTATCGAAGATAATGGAAGATTGGGGTCCCTGATTCGATCTCAACTCATTCTCTGTGTTTAGAAACCCTGATCCACTTATCTCTCCCTAGATCCACCCATCTCTCTTGTTGGTTAACCCTACCATACACTATAAAAGAGAGGCATTCCATGGGGAAGAGAGAGGACTCTTGAAGTACCAAACTTATGGTCTTGCAGCATTGTGGAGATAGATAGAGGAGAAGGCACTTGGAGCTGGAGGATTGGCTTGGACATCAAGCAACCTATGTAAGCATTCTTCAAGTTGTAATAATATAACTTGTCTTGTCTTTCCCATTTCATGTGTATTGTGCAAGTCTTTAACATGAAATGTATCTAATATGGATTTGAATCTAACCTTTACATTCAAGGTATTTGGAAGTTTGTATGTTTGTTCTTTGGTTGATCTTAACAGGTTCTACATTGGAGCTTTGGATCAAGAGCTAGAAGCGGGACAAACGTCAGTTTGAAAGGTGTGTCTTATCTCTCATCATTTCTGAATACATTTAATCTTGCTGTAAAAGTTAGTTCAGGGATTTCAAGGTAGCATTTGTTTTGACTTGTTTCTTGCTTTAGAGTTAGTTTAAAGTCTGCTTTAAAGTTAAGAGAATTTTGACTTATCCGTAGGGAAAAAATTTGCATAACAAGAATGGCGACTCCGCTGGGTTTGATTTCTGTTTGATTGATTCAGTTCACTGTCATCTATTTGCTGATTGTGATTGGTTTTATTGCACTTCAAACCAGTTTGAATCTTGGTCTTTTTTGACCTTTATTCACCCCTCCTCGCTGTATCTTTCTCCCTGTCTGATCACTGAGTCCCCTGGGTTAGAAACAACCCTGAAAACTTCATTCTCTTCTCTCAAGTTGCGCTTTTTCCTTACCTTGCCACAATACCGCGCCCTCAGAACTGCTTCCAGCGCGGTAGTACCGCGTTCTCTGCATTGGTACCAGAGCGGTACTCTCACTGTGCCGCGCTTCAGTCAGACCCTGACCCGCGGTAGTGTCTGCAAATTTTTAAATTTTTTTACTTGCTTGGTTTTCTGAGTCTCTCTCTGCCTTAGGTAGTCTTTGCTATTTCCTGTTAGCATCCTGGTAATTTTACAGTCTGTGTGATCTGATTATTTCCCTATCATGAGCTTGATTTATTTGAATTAGTGGCATTTTTGACACATTGGGTCATTTTTCCAGTTTGATTGCATTGGCTTGATTTTTTCCACCACAACCAACTCAACATCACTGTTCCCTATTACTGAATCCTGTAGCATTTACAGTCACATTATTTTTATCATTTTCAGTAATTAAAATATTATCATTTGAGAGCAATTTTGTTGTTTGAATTGGAAAAGTCTAGTAGCATTATTTTGCATTAGGAAACGAACCATTGATTTTGCCACAAAAATTCTCATAGTTGAAGCATTGTAGATTGTAGGATCAGTGCATTAAAAGGAGTGTTTATTCCAGTTTGGTTTTATTTACAAAAAGAAAAGAAAAATATTTTACTTTGGTTTTGGATTGCTTGTGAAAAATTTCATGCATATTTGATCGAAGAAACTCTATCTTTCCCTTAGCTAGATTTCATCGAAGACAAAGGCTTATTTTTTGATTCATTCTCATTTGCATGGTTTGAGTCGTCATAACACCATCAAGTTTCATGTCCACTACTTGATTGAGTAAGACAGCCACTAAAATTAATCTCCCTAATTAAACCAACTTTAACCTCACTTGAGGAAATCAAAATAATTTGGTAGTTAGGTAGGACATCGGGGATAGGCATCAAAATAATTCCCCCTTGTCATTTTCATCTGAGACATAGTCGTTGTCTTTAGGGAACTAAAATCCTCTAGTATTTATTGACACGGTCATAGCTAGTTTGTGGAGGGGCCTCCTGACTGTTTCTAACTTTCAGGGGTTAAACGGCCGCGAGATTGAGAACCGGACGGACTCTGTGGAATACTGCACTCCACTTAGCCCTAAGGCAACATCGATCGCTGTCTATGAACGAGGTAGCTTAGTATCTATTCTAATAGGGCTCTTTTACCCAGGATCCCTTTCGGTAGAGGGATATCCTTCTTATATCGGTCTCTCATGTTGTATTATTCGACTTGGATTTCATCACCTTGCGAAGGATACAGCTTGTTGAGGTCTCCAGCTCTTAGTTAGGAGTTTGCTTGGTATCTCATCTTCATAGAGGGTCATTTTTCTTTGTAGGGACTGCTTGTTGGCATTCCGGCCATTTTTGTTGATCAGCTCGCTTATTGAGACACCGGTCTCAGTATGGATTTTAGAGCTTGCTTTTTTGGCCTGTGAGCCTTGCTTTTTCTAGCTCCTCTTCTGCACACTCAGCTGCATTAGATTTTTTGAGTTCTTTTGTTTATGACACTGCCCCCGATTTTCATTTTCCTATCATCATGTCAGAACAACCACAAAGATCACGAAGAATACAGGGCCAAATCCCTCCACCACCACCACCGCCATGGACTTCTGGTCCACCTGCATCATGCATTCCTGCTCCTCCTGGCCGCGGTGTTGGTCGAGGCAACATCCCACCACCGATACGTACAACATCTTCAGTTCCGCTCGTAACTGCCACACATAGCACAGTCTCACGATCTATTGCAGCTTCTGCAACCACTTGCATATCTGAGACTTCCACTGTCACTTCACCCACTGTCATTCCAGATTTATCTGTCACAGTGGACACAGTTACAGTAGCTGAACCTAGAACAACCCAGAGTACTAGACCAGAGGTCATCCTTCTACCGGATGTCAACACTTCTCATCCATTAGACACTTTTCACGATGACACAGAAGGATCTGTTGGTACCACCGAAGGATCCGACCAGGACATACCCGGCTTGATTTCAGTCCCAGGCGGATACGTTGAAATTGTTGAAGATACTCGACTCCCTGACACACCTTTTGAACCTGATTATGGCTTCATTACTTCCTAGGCGGAACTTCCGCCTGTTATTACTACGTCACCCAGTGTTCATCCTCAGGAGACAAGTTCTTCCAGCAACGTACCTCGTCCTATAAATCTACCCAACCTCCCACCGGGACATGAAATCATGGCTTCCATCCAGTCCAGTATGGTTAGTCTAGCGAACTCTCCGTTAGCATCGACACAGTTTAGACGCAGCACAGAGCAAATGCTTTCGACAGCGTCTAGATATCCCCCCGTTTCTCGTCCTTCTGACTATAGGGTTCCCAATGTCCCGTCTAGCACAGAGTTTTGTCACTCCTTTGCAGACGGCTCGGGACCTTCGGACTTTACTATAACTAGGTTCCCGCCGGATCCCCAAAATCTTTTTCAGGATATGAACTCGGACCCAGTTCTCGATGGTCCTCCTATCATCGAACACGTTATGGACGACGCCAATACCCCTAGGCTAAATTCCCCACATTTGCTGCCATCACCCATTTTTGGCGCACATTCTATGAGGGATAACCCAGTTTTTTCTCCGTCCTCGCCTATCAGATACGGATGACCTCCTCCGCAAATCAGTACTTTTGGCACCGTTGGCCAATCCACACTATCATATTTGGCTAGCGGCGGAAGAACACCTAGTCATACTGCTGGATCTTCCGTTTCGACCGGAGGATCACCTTCAGCCACCATTTACACTATTTCAGGAGGTGGACAACTGACTGCAATGGCCCCTAACTCCAACAAACAAACCCTCCCTGGTGGGCCATCAACCCAACCAGTTGGAGGACAACCTTTTGTTGGGAACCCCATTGTTGGTCAACAACCTCCTCCCATAGGGTCATCAACCCAACCAGTTGGAGGAAAACCTTTTGTTGGGAACCCCGTTCCTACTCAACAGCCTCCTCTCATAGGGCCATCCAACCCATCCGTTGGCGGACAACCTATTGGTTCTATCCAACAACTATCCCAACCAGCAGCATCTGCTCAGTACGGTATGTACAGCACACCTGGCAGCGGGCAACCTTATCTCGGTATTCCAACCGGACCTCATTCTCAACCTCCCCCATTAGGCATGCTTCCTTCTTGGGATCCTCAAATCCCACAGAGTGGGGGGTACTCACTTTTTGGAAACTGGAACCAAGCTGGGGGGCAATCTCAGATTTCCCCCAACTTGAATTTTGGCTTCCCTTACCCTTCAGTTGCTACAACTCCATGGAACCCATCACTTCAATTCCCACTTGCTCCTCAAGAAGGTACGAGCCTTCCATGGACACCACCGTCGCAGCCACCCCCCAACCCTGCTATGGGAAACCCTACACTTACACAGTATAGTGGTAACATCCCTGGAGCACAACAATTCCAAGGAACTTTTCCCCAACAAGGAACAACAACCATTCTTGGGTATCAACAACCCCAGGGTACCATACCCACTCAGCAGAACACTTACCAACCGGTTGCCCAAAATCAACTGGTTAACCAGATGGCTTACTATCCATAGAACTTCCAGCAGTATCCCACGGGAAACACATATGAGTATAACACGTAGCAGTATGCTATGTAGGGCCCTCCAGGGTTCTCTGCACCACATGGTTATTACTCATACCCGCAGACCAACCGTCAACTTCCCTTTTTGGCCACACTTGACTTACCTGATTTGTCGAGGCTTATCAACGATCCTATATGGCATGAACCTCATTGGCCACCTATTCCAGCCAAACTACCATCGGACATTCCCAAGTTCGATGCTAAGCCCGGGGAAGACCCCAAGAACCACGTGATGACCTTCCATCTTTGGTGTTCATCCAACTTCTTGATGGATGATTCCATCTGATTTTGGGTCTTCCAACGTACGCTCACTGGAATGGCATAAAAATGGTACATCGAGTTGCCACAACACTCTTTTCATGATTTCAACACTTTGGCTATGCAGTTTCTGACTCATTTCCAGCTCCCCATCCGGTATGAGACTGGAACAGAACTGTTAACTTCACTGCGTCAAACCACTTCTACACACATTTCGGATCACATCCATGAGTGGCGACGACGCCGTAGGCTAATAAAGGCACCTATTCTGGATCAGCTACTTGCTAATTGGTTTACAAAATCTTTTTTGCCTCCCATAGCCAGAGATATTGCTATGCGCGGACTGGTTACAGAAGAACAAGCCATCTCGGCAGCACAGTACATGGATTTGGTATATACTCAATCCGGTACTTTACATGAACTTCTTCCACATGCCTCCCGTGTTCACACTGATCCAACAAAGCCTACCACTGAACCCCCCATTGATGGTATTGTCGGTTCAGTCAAGACCCAGCCTGCTACCAACTCGACGGGACAACAAGCTTCTGCTTCCCCCGCTTTTACCCAGGCTGTTTCAAAAACAACTACTTCTCCTGCTGTTTCCTCCGAGGTGAACACAGTTCAATCGACGTCACAACCATCCGGGGGAAAGAAGAAAAACAATCGTGGTAAACCCAAGAAAAACCAACAAGAGAACCCCAAGCCACAACCCACCCAGAATGACCAGAAACCACGTCAGAAAGCTAAGTTTCCCTGCTTAATTTGTCAAGATGATCATTATACGCGTGACTATCCCTACAAGGACGAGGTTAACAAGTTCGTTAAAGGATCCTCTCACCCGACAGTGTTAACTGACCCTTTCCCCCAACAGCAACAGCAAATGGTTGCCCAAGAATCCCCACAAGGGGGCAACCCGACCAATCCCACCCACGGAGAGACGTCCACAAACCGTGAAATCCTGATGACTAGTAATGAAGAGGTTCATATCACCACCCGTTCAAAGACGTATGACAACCCTCCAAGTTCAAACAAACAATCGGAGATAGCCAAAGGCAAATCTCCTGTTGAAGATCCGATTCCTATTCCCCCCCCTAACGATCATCTCCATATCAAGAGACCGCTGATGGACACAGTGCTACACCCACCTAAGGGCACCATATGAAAGGCGACATTTAATCCGAATGCGCGAGCTGCCCAAAACTACAACATTGTCGAGGATTTGGCTCAAGCACCTTGTGCCATGTCGACTCTCGAGGTTCTCCAACACTGCCCCACGCAGCATAGAACCCTACTTTCAGCACTGGGGGCAATGGACCCAGATACTTCAAACTCCATCATGTTTAACTTGGAGCACGCCAAACCTAGGCTTTCTCATCAGTTAGCTTTCCAGGTACATACAAAAATCCGTGGAAATACCATCCATCGCACTGTATTAGACGAAGGTGTTAAAATTCAATATGCTAAGACAGAAAATAGCAGCATTACATTCCATTTCACAATAATAGCATATACAGGATCACTGAAGAAACAACAAGCACAGCATAAACACAAGAGACAGAGATTTATCCTGGGAAACCCTCATGGGGTAGAAAACCCAGTAAAGCTTCCTCAATATAGATGACCAGCAATATACAAAGATGCAAACCCTGAGCATAAGCTCCTTCTCCTCCATAGCAGACCTCTCCTCCACAAATGCGCCTTTCACAAGTGAGTGAGTGTGTATAATGAGGAACACACCTCCTCTATTTATACACTACTCTGATATGTATTTTACACAAGTACACGTAGGCTCGTATTTAACCAATAGGTTAAATACCCCACTACAACTAACTGGGCCGACCCCTCTAGGGTGGTCTAATAACCCTTTGACCCACATAACACATTTAGGGCCGACCCCCACTAGGGAAGTCTAATAACCCGAGTTACCACATTCCGACGGAGGAATAAACATCTCCGGATATACAATAAGATCTTCACGGAGGAATGAATCATCTCTGGAATAATAAAGTACAAATATAATATTCTTTGAAGTTACAATATTTAACACTCCCCCTTAACGAGAAGGATATTATAACAGCATCTGCAGGAGCATGGAGTCACTACACATGATACATCTATAAATCACTGGAAGCTTTCTCAACATCATCAGTAACTCAAGCAGTTACTGGAACATCATTGTCAACATCAATCATCAACATCACGATCTTTAGCATCGTCTTCATACGATCAGCAGCATCGTCATCAGCAGCATCGTCATCAAACGATCAGCATCGTCATTATACGATCAGCAGCATTGTCATCACACGATCAGCAACATCGTCATCACACGATCAGCAGCATCGTCATCACACGATCAGCAGCATTGTCATCACACGATCAGCAGCATCGTCATCACATGATCAACAGCATCGTCATCACACGATCAGCAGCATCGTCATCACACGATCAGCAGCATCGTCATCACACGATCAGCAGCATCATCATCACACGATCAGCAGCATCGTCATCACACGATCAGCAGCATTGTCATCACACGATCAGCAGCATCGTCATCACACGATCAGCAACATCATCATCATACGATCAGCAGCATCGTCATCACACGATCAGCAGCATCGTCATCACACGATCAGCAGCATCGTCATCATACGATCAGCAGCATCGTCATCATATGATCAGCAGCATCGTCATCACACGATCAGCAGCATCGTCATCACACGATCAGCAGCATATGATCAGTAGCATCGTCATCACACAATCATATTTAAGACTATCCCTCCTGGATTTGCTGTCTAAGGATGATTATTCCAACCACAATCATATTTAAGACTATCCCTCCTGGATTTGTTGTCTAAGGATGATTAGTCCAATCACAATCATATTTAAGACTATCCCTCCTGGATTTGCTGTCTAAGGATGATTAGTCCAACAATTCATTTAGGACGATCCTTCCTTTCGGAATTACTGGATTTACTGTCCAAGGATGATTTAATCCCACAATTCATTTAGGACGATCCTTCCTTTCGGAATTACTGGATTTACTGTCCAAGGATGATTTAATCCCACAATTCATTTAGGACGATCCTTCCTTTCGGAATTACTGGATTTACTGTCCAAGGATGATTTAATCCCACAATTCATTTAGGACGATCCTTCCTTTCGGAATTAATGGATTTACTGTCCAAGGATGATTTAATCCCACAATTCATTTAGGACGATCCTTCCTTTCAGAATTACTGGATTTACTGTCCAAGGATGATTTAATCCCACCACAATTCATTTAGGACTATCCTTCCTTTCGGAATTACTGGATTTACTGTCCAAGGATGATTTAATCCAACCACAATTCATTTAGGACTATCCTTCCTTTTGGAATTACTGGATTTACTGTCCAAGGATGATTTAATCCACTCAATTCATTCTCGAAGACCTTACGTCTACGGCTCTCTTTAGGACTGACAGTCCAGGGATGATCCAATCCCCTCAAGTCCATCAAGGACTTCATTCTCGGAGACCTTGCGTCTACGGCTCTCTTTAGGACTGGCAGTCCAGGGATGATCCAATCCCCTCAAGTCCATCAAGGACTTCATTCTCGGAGACCTTGCGTCTACGGCTCTCTTTAGGACTGACAGTCCAGGGATGATCCAATCCCCTCAAGTCCATCAAGGACTTCATTCTCGTAGACCTTACGTCTACGGCTCTTTTTAGGACTGGAAGTCCAGGGATGATCCAATCCCCTCAAGTCCATCAAGGACTTCATTCTCGGAGACCTTACGTCTACGGTTCTCTTTAGGACTGAAAGTCCAGGGATGATCCAATCCCTTCAACTGTCCACTAAGGACTTCATTCTCGGAGACCTTACGTCTACGGTTCTCTTTAGGACTGAAAGTCCAGGGATGATCCAATCCCCTCAACTGTCCACTAAGGACTTCATTCTCGGAGACCTTACGTCTACGGTTCTCTTTAGGACTGAAAGTCCAGGGATGATCCAATCCCCTCAACTGTCCACTAAGGACTTCATTCTCGGAGACCTTACGTCTACGGTTCTCTTTAGGACTAAAAGTACAGGGATGATCCAATCCCCTCAACTGTCCACTAAGGACTTCATTCTCGGAGACCTTACGTCTACGGTTCTCTTTAGGACTGAAAGTCCAGGGATGATCCAATCCCCTCAACTGTATCCTTATCCATACAGGTACAAACATGTATCACATCAAACCATGTATACATCTCATCAAAACATGTACATATCACATCGAAACATATGTACATCAAAACATGTATAGATCACTAATCAAAACATGTATACATCACATCAAAACATATGTGCATCAAAACATGTATACATCACTAATCAAAACATGTATACATCACATCAAAACATATGTGCATCAAAACATGTATACATCACCAATCAAAACATGTACACATCACATCAAAACATGTGTACATCACCAATCAAAACATGTACACATCACATCAAAACATGTGTACATCAAAACATGTATACATCACTGATCAAAATATGTATACATCACATCAAAGCATATATTCTTACTAATACATCTAACATCAAAACATTTATAAGTAAAACTAAGTATTCTAAGTAAGAGAGTCCTAAATCTAAATATTTCTAAGTAACTGGGTGTAGAGAACAGGTTACCTCATCATCGACCTTGTTGTTCGATGAGACAATCTCATCAGCAGTGACTATACTACTCCCCCTTTCGAGGAGGGTCCTTTTGAACTACACCAAGCTTGTCTCGGAAGTATTCAAACTTCACTCGAGACAGAGGTTTGGTTGGTAACTTCTTCACTTGACGTAGAGGCTTGGTTAGTACAACGGTAACCTGTTACAAATTCAAACTTTTAGAGTTCCTTTCTGTGTCATAACTTGTTAGTTCTCTATGTTCTTTGACTTATCATGGAACACTAGATTCTATGTCATCTTGATACAACTCTAAATATCACATAGGATCTCAGTTGGTTCTATCTCTAAGTCAAACAATCCTAAATCCAAACTTCTTCACAACTAGCAGAGCAAGCAGCCATATATTCCGCTTGTGCTGAGAGCCATACTAGACTGCTTCCAGCTAAACCACGAGATCATGGCTAATCCCAGACGATAACATCCTCTCGATGTGTTCTTCTTGTCTGATACACTTCCTGCCCAACCAGAATCTGAATAGCCATCTGAAGTCATGATCTTCAAGATAGCATAGATCAAATTCTATCGTGTTCTTTATGTGTCTCATCACATACTTTGCAACTATCAGGTAAACACATCTAGTTTCCACTAGATACTAACTCAAGGTGTTCATAACAAAGCATATATCTAACCTAGTATATGTTAGATATATCAAAGACCCAATAAATTGACTGTACAGAGTTATATCTACTAACTCTGATGAGTTATCCCCTAACAGCTTCAAGTTGGAATCCATAAGAGTGGCCATTCCAACACCTCAAGTCATATTTCTCATCATACTTTCCCTGGTTGAGAAATATTCCTTCTGAGCCTTGCCATACTTCCAGACCTAGGAAGTAAAGCATCAATTTGAGATCTTTCATTTTTCATTTCTGCATTGAATGATCTTCTGCATATCTATCTGAGCCATCTCTCGTTAGATGGGTCTACTGATATGAGCCTCAATATCATTCGAACTCTGTGGTGAGTTCCTTCTTGCATCCATGTCATATGTGTATCATATTCAACCTTGTAGCAAAGGTTGAGATCCACATCACCCATGGTGATCATTAAGCTTATCAAATTATTATCGATCCTAGGTACTTATACAGAACCTGAATCATACTTCTTCTTTAATTACACCATACTTGGAGCAAACATCTTGTCGTGATTCTCTTCCCCTTTCTAAGAGAATCTTCTAGCCATGAGCCTTCTATATTTTGTTTGATTTGTAAATCTTCTTGTTTGAACATCCACCACTTGTACGGTGTCCATCATTCTTCATGACCTTTCCTACAAATCAAAATTAAGTACATGATTAGTAATACTTCATAATCATCAAAAGATAATCCATTATGCATACAGATATCATTTACATAGTGATGCAACTATTTTGACCAATACTTTGGCACAACACTTTCCCATATCCTGTATGCATACAGTGGCTATCTAGATGCCTTCCATCTCTACCAGAACATACTATCGAGAGTGCGCACAACTCTCAGCATGTCAGCAAAGAGGTTTCATTCTAGACAAGCAACAATGGAATGTTTGTCCAAACATATGCACATTAGTTGTATACTGTTCAATGCTCTATGAATGTTTACACTCAGCATTATATATTCTAGGAATACAAATATGCATGCAGGCAATATCATTACTATTTCAAATAGCAACTCAAATACTTATCTTTTATGTTTGTGTGGCTGCCTCCCGCTTGATCTTCTGTATGTCTTTTGAACTTCTATTCATTCTGTACCACTGTGCATGCTCAAGAGTCATCCTCATGATCTCATACACAAACATATACTCATTAGTATATTCTAAATGATATCAAAACATTATAGTACTAAATAATCTTGAAAACGTATAGTCATGATTATAGTTAATAAACATTAGTATTCAAGACTTCAGGGAAGTCTTCTTTTACTCATGCATATCATTGATAAAAGATATAATATGCATAATCCCTTGATTACTAACTTTATGAATAAGCATAACCAATCATTCCAAGTATACTTATATAAGGGATCCTAACACAAGGTAAGATTCATGGGAAACATACCTGGATTAGTATACCTACTTGGTTATGTACAACATACCTAAACAACCTCTTCAATGATTTAGAGATCCTGAACTAGAACCTGCATGTCTCATAGGTTAAGCATAATATAACAAAGTCATACATACCTCGTAAGTAGAACAAAGATTATGGATGAGTCTTTGTCTTCATGTTTTCATGGTCATGGAGCCTAATTTGTCTTTTGTGATGTACCTGTATCTTGTTAGCAGACAACCTCAACCTCACACAACACCATAATGCATTAGTACAATCATAAGTGTCAACACCCTAACCAATGAATATCTTCTATCATGCATTCATAATTTTGTTAAGGTGATACAAAAAATCTAAAATCAAGATTGTACCAATTGTAATAACATGAAGACAAACATATCATAAACTTAATCATGAACAAATCTCAAAACATACCTCGATGAGTCATACCTGTCGAGATCGCTTGTAATCTCCTTATGTAAAGCCTTAGCCTCATCTCCCTCTGAAACATTAACTCCTTCACTTATGTAGATGACCAATCCATCTTCTTCTAGGATTAACCCTATCCACTTGATTTGCAAGAACTGGACCTGGAGCTGGATATGGGTTTGTCAGAGAAACCCCAAAAATTCAAACTTTGAATTTCAAACTTCCGAAAGGATAGAGATATGCGCCTTGATGAGCTGATCAAACTGATATATTCAGAATTTGAAAACTGCAAAGTTTTACTCCTTAATTTTGCCTTTGAAACTTTCGGATTCACTCGACGTGACCCTGAACAGGGGTTTGATGAAGCCCACTCTTTTGCCCCATCAAAAATTTTGATCCAAAGCTCTAAGCTCCTATTTTTCTGAGGAGCTTCCAGCCGTGGTCACAGATTTCAAAAATTCCCATTTTTACAGAAGCCCTAATTTTCCGCTTTTCTGATCAAAGTCCCGAACTAGGGTCTAATCAAGCCCGGCCTTCTGCCCAACCAAAAATTCTGATCTTGGTCTCTAAATTTCTATTTTGATGAGTAGCATCCAGCCGTGGTCTCCGATTACAAAAATTCCAACTTTCTCCAAAGCCCTAAATTCCGGAAGTCATGAATGAAGGTACCAAAAAATAATTCTGTTTTGACAGAAATATGTACCTGATTGTTTCTGGTGTAACTCTGAAATTTTTTGATCCACAGGGTTTGAAAAAGTTTCTTGAGATAGCCTGACCTGTTATCTTTCCATCCTGACAGGTCTGACCTCAATTGGATTCTCTGAGAGAGAGTTATGCCAAATGTCGCAACGTGACCTGTTTTGGGAAAATACAGGAGAGCGAACTTGTACGGCGTGCCACGTGTCACTGTTTGACCTTCGGCCTCTGAAAACGTTTTCTAAGATATCTCGGCCTGTTATCTTTCCATCCTGACAGGTCTGACCTCAATTGGATTTTCTGAGAGAGAGTTATGCCAAGTGTCGCAACGTGACCTGTTTATGGGATAATACAGGAGAGCGCACTTGTACGGAGTTCCACGTGTCACTGGTTCAACTTCGGCCTCTGAAAACGTTTTCTGAGATAGTGCAGACTGTGTACTACCTGTCACTTTTTACGAAATTTCATTTGGAGCTTCCTAGCCCAAGATATGACCTTTTTCCCAAGGTCACCTGATTTTGACTCAGATCTGGAAGAGGCAGAAACCCTATATTGTACAGATCATAAATCACAAAGTACAACGAATTAGAGGTTGTCCTTTGGACACAAGGTACCTGGAGATTTTAGCTTCGTCCTGTAACAATTTCAGATCTGAAAACTTCGCCAAAACGGATTTATAGCGAAAGTGCTACGATGACTGGTTTTTGCTATGTAAAACCCTAACCTTCAAAATGTCGTAAGTAAAGCAAGTGTCTTTAGTGCCATACCTTGTCTTCCTTCAGGTTAGCTCTGATACCATGTTAAAATTCAATATGCTAAGACAGAAAATAGCAGCATTACATTCCATTTCACAATAATAGCATATACAGGATCACTGAAGAAACAACAAGCACAGCATAAACACAAGAGACAGAGATTTATCCTGGGAAACCCTCATGGGGTAGAAAACCCAGTAAAGCTTCCTCAATATAGATGACCAGCAATATACAAAGATGCAAACCCTGAGCATAAGCTCCTTCTCCTCCATAGCAGACCTCTCCTCCACAAATGCGCCTTTCACAAGTGAGTGAGTGTGTATAATGAGGAACACACCTCCTCTATTTATACACTACTCTGATATGTATTTTACACAAGTACACGTAGGCTCGTATTTAACCAATAGGTTAAATACCCCACTACAACTAACTGGGCCGACCCCTCTAGGGTGGTCTAATAACCCTTTGACCCACATAACACATTTAGGGCCGACCCCCACTAGGGAAGTCTAATAACCCGAGTTACCACATTCCGACGGAGGAATAAACATCTCCGGATATACAATAAGATCTTCACGGAGGAATGAATCATCTCTGGAATAATAAAGTACAAATATAATATTCTTTGAAGTTACAATATTTAACAGAAGGTGCTTCCACATCGATCATGTCTTTGAACTGTTGGAGAGCCTTGGGCTCACCCGATGTCACCACTTCTCCTACTACTATCAGGGCATTTGATGGACACGATTTTCAACCTTATGGACTCATTCCCTCAATTGGTGTTGAACTGGGGGGCAAAACAGTATCCGTACACATTGAAGTCGTAGATGCACCATTGGATTAAAATCTCCTCCTTGGACGGAACTGGTTTTATGCCATGACCACCATAGCATCTACAGTCTTCCGGATTATGCAATTTCCTCATGAAGGGAAAATTGTCACTATTGATCAATTGGATTACTGTATCCCAGACCCCCATCCAAACTCCACCAACACCGTCCCGTTATTAGATCAACCTCGGTACCGGTTCCAAGACGTTGGTGTTGGTCTCATGAAGGATTCATCCCTTATTGGAGTTTTTCCAGAGCCAGGAACCCATGTTCAACCAATTAGCATGATTTCATTGAGTATCACCCCATCCAACGATTCATGGGTGATTCCGAGTCCCTCTCAGATTGAAGACTATGGCAACTCTATGCCTCTGAACAGAAACCTCGCAGCATATAACGCGATCCAATCAGCCACCGATTGGGTCGACTGTTCTACTGATCACACCGTGGCACAGCTCTTGGCTGAGACTCATCCATACCCACCACTTTTTGATCCTCTTAATTTGATTTTTCCCACTGACAAATCAATCATGGAGGTTATGTGCGGTGATGAGCCACCATGGGGAGATTTTCATCATCGATCTTCATTCCCCACTATTCAGCCACTTGAGCCTGATACAAAATCCAGCGCTTCACTTGGGATGGTTCAAACCAAGTTCCCCACTTCCCTCGACGAGGTATTTTCAGAAGGAAACTTGGCCAATCTTATGGCAACCACTCCCATCGATATTTCAGTGAAGCCTGGTATCGTGGAAAACATACACATCGGCTAAACATGTACTCCCCTCAAAACGGAGTTCTATAGTGCCTACTTCAAAACTTTTCGCGATGTTTTTGCTTGGATTTATGAAGAAATGCCAGGAATTGACCCCTCAATCATGGTCCACGAAATCCCAACTTTCCCTGGCGCCCGACCTGTTCGGCAAAAGCTTCGACCCGTCCATCCTCGTAAGGCATCCTCCATTAAAGCAGAAGTTGAAAAAATTTTGCGTGCTGGTTTTATCTATCCTGTCCCATTGACAGAATGGGTATCCAACATCGTTGCCGTAGCCAAGAAATAGGGAACGATTAGGGTCTGTGTTGATTACCGTGATTTGAACAAGGCTTGTCCAAAGGACAACTACCCAACTCCGTTTATCGACCAGATCATCGATAACTGTGCCGGGAGTGTCATCTTTTCATTTATGGATGGCTTCTCTGGCTATAATCAGATCTATATCCTCCCAGCCGACCAGCACAAAATGGCCTTCATCTTCCCTTGGGGTATTTTTGCATATCGAAAGTTACCTTTTGGCCTGAAAAATGCCAGGGCAACTTTCCAACGGGTGATGTCCTATGCATTTCATGACATCAAACATATTGTAGAGCCATATCTTGATGACCTTCCCGCTCACTCTCGAACCCGGGAAGACCATCCAGACCACTTAAGTGCCATTTTCGAAAGGTGTCGTCGCTACAATATATGTTTGAACCCGCATAAGTGCATCTTCTGTGTAGAATCCGGAAAACTGTTGGGCTTCATAGTCTCCAAAGACGGGATACGTCTAGATCCCGCAAAGGTAGCAGCTATCGTAGCCCTACCTTCACCCACCAATATTCCAGAACTTCAATGTTTGCAAGGGCATGCAAACTTTCTACGCCGTTTCATCTGCAATCTGTCCGAGATAACAAAAGGCTACATGCGGCTTCTCAAGAAGAATGTTCCCTTCATTTGGGGTGAAGAAGCCCAACGCTCCTTTGACAATCTAAAGGCAGCCTTAACCAAAGATCCTGTGATTCAACCCCCCAATTACACACGGGATTACATCCTTTATCTCGCAGCCTCGATTTCCACCATCGGTATGGTGCTAGTCCAGGAAGACCAAAACGGCATAGAACATGTGGTATACTATCTCAGTAAGAGTCTTCTTGACTCCGAAACCCGCTATTCACATGTTGAAAAACTGGCTCTGGCAATAGTATTTGCTGTCCAGAGATTCCACCACTACATCTTACTCCGCCGGACCACTGTTATAGCCGACTTCAACCCAATGTATTACATCCTCACACGTCATGTGCTTGGGGGCAAATACTCTCGTTGGATTGTCATCCTTCAGGAGTTTGACTTGGAGTTTGTCAAGGCTAAGTCCAAGAAGTCTTTGGTCTTCGCGGAATTAATTTGTAACTTGCCCCGTGCTACTGAGCAACCCGAGCCCATTGATTCTCTTCCTGATGAATCATTGTTCCTCATTAGCACGTCTGATCCGTGGTACGGGGATATTCTTTTATATCTCCAAACCCAACGCTTCCATCCCGACCTCACTCGCGATGAACGGCAACACATCCGACATCACGCAAAATACTACCTCATAGTCAACGATACTCTTTATCGGTGTGGTGTCAACACCGTCCTTCGACGCTGTTTGACCTTAGATGAGGCGGAACACGTTCTCAATGACTACCACGCTGGAGCATGTGGTGGTCATCTCTCTAGGATGGCTACGGCCCAGAAAATACTGCGAGCAGGATACTTCTGGCCCTCAATTTTCAAAGACTGCATTGAAACAGTCAAGAAGTGTCTGCCATGTCAATTCTTTCATAGCAAAACACGCTCGCATCCTGCTCCACTCCATCCTGTTATTGCCATCGGCCCCTTTTCCAAATGGGGCATCGATTTCATGCACTGTAAGCCCACTTCAGCTGGGGGGCATAGCTATGTCATAGTAGCTGTCAACTATTTTACAAAATGGGCTGAAGCGATGCCTACGTATGCTGAGGATGGCAAAACAGCAGCATAGTTCATATTCAATCATATTATAACTAGATTCGGTGTCCCACAGTCTATTGTGACCGATCATGGTTCCCATTTCAGGAACCATATGATCGAAGAACTAAGTGCCAAACTGGGTTTTCGCCATGAAAACTCAACCCCATATTACCCACAAGCTAATGGCCAAGTTGAAGCCATTAACAAAGTCCTGAAACGAATGATTCAGCGTATTGTGGGTACCCAGAAATCCAATTGGCGCTCAGCTCTATTCTCAGCACTGTGGGCATACCGAACCTCAGTGAAAAGTGCTACTGGGTTTACACCATTCCAACTGGTGTATGGCCTAGAAGCCATTCTGCCGATTGAATGTGAAATTCCATCACTCAAGATATCCATAGAGCTACTTCCACACACTACTTCCGAAGAGGAACGGTTTCTATACCTATCTAAGCTAGATGAAACCCGCCGCGACGCTGCTTTGGCTAATGAAACTCACAAAAAACGTGTCAAAGCTCAATACGACAAATCCGTTCAACCTCGGATCTTCAATGAGGGTGACCTCGTACTTACATATGATCAAATGCATGATAAGCTTGGAAAAGGTAAACTTGAATCTATGTGGTACGACTCCTTTATTGTAAAACGTGTCTTAGAAAAAGGAGCCTATGAACTAATCGATTGTGATGGTACGCCATTGGCACGGCCCCGCAACGGGCTATACCTCAAACGTTTCTACGCATTAGGTTACCCTACGCGGGTTACTTGTTGTACATAATGTACTTAGTTTGCTTTTGTTTTCTTTTTGGTGTGCACGTGGACCTCATGTATCCACTCTTACTTTGACTCGTGACTTTATGCGCAGATGTCTGCCTACTTTGGATTCGCCGATGGTGCAAGCCGACATACCCGGAATCTCGCTTCCGCAGCATGGGTAATCTATTCCCCCACTGGCGAGTTGATTTCTTCGGGAGCCAATTGTTTAGGTCTTGCAACCAACAATATCGCAGAGTACCATGTAGTCATTGGTCTCTTGACGGAGGTTGCTACACTCGGAATTGACTCCCTATCAGTCTTTTTAGACTCCCAACTCGTGGTTTCTCATCTAAACCGTGTTTACACAGTTCGCGATCCTATACTACTTCGCTTATTTCGGAGAGTACGCCTCTTGGAACGATCATTTAATTTCATTACATATCAACACATACCGAGATAATTCAATTGTATAGCTGATTCATTGGCTAATTACATTTTGGATTGGCATCTTGCCCACATATAAACACATCATTAAAAATAAAATACACAAGTCATTTGTAAATATTTAGATCATAAATAGGTCCATATCACTGTATATAAGAGTGTTTTTTCCAAAATACATAAAGTTTGTGCCAAAGACAAAATTTGGGACCAAATCCCATATACAAAATTTGGCTCTCAAAGCCTACATATCGTGTACATGCCGCAAAAAGATCAAGAGACCATCTATGGAGATCTAGGAGACCTATCATGTCCCTCATCGGACTCCTCCCACTGCTGGTGGTAACATACTACAGCTCGAACCACCTTACGAAGAAGTCAACTGATACGACCAGGCACACCTACAGTATGCCGTTGGAGGTGGTAAGGGACGTCATCCATCCTCATAGCAGGGATACCATGAGTCAATCCCTGCAAGTTCCTCTCAATGCCCCGAACGCCTCTTGCCTCGTCTTCATCCTCCTCCTCGTCAGGAATAGCTTGACGATCGACACCACCACGACGTAGTGGAGAGTACCCAGCTGGTCTCTTTGGTCCACGGTCTGCAACATGCATGCGAACATACATTAGACGTCTTTTACACATTCTAAAAAAGTAATAAAAATTAAATATTCAAAAAGGAAAAAATACATATCCATGAAGGTCATACCAGAGTTGTCCCAATCATCATCCTCTGGCAGTGCCAAGTCGATGTCCTCGCGGAAATCTACCCCGGATTAGGGATAGTCATCAATCATAACTATCTGCTCCTCGAGCCAGGAAAAGAAATCTTCACCAAAGGCTAAGCGATGAGGTCCCCTGAGATGTCCAGCATAATCACTCCATCGAGCCATCCATGGCTCAGTAGGTGGACGGGGGGGCATAGATATCTGCGGGCGCAATAGTGGTACCCTCACCAAAAAGAAAGTGACCAGGATGCTCCCATAGCCAAATTGGGAATTCTTTCCAACCCTACACTTGTGCACTTGTTCTTTCAGATTGGACAACACCGCCTCACACCAGTTAAATACTGTTCCTCCCATACACTCTACTGCGAGATTCACTTGTGTGCAAGATGCCTGATGCGGACTCACACTTCCTGCTGCATGCGTGATAGTGAACAGTACGGTTTTTACAGGAAGTTCTATAACCTCCTTTGTGGCCACCTTTCCGCTTTTCTTACTCGAACCCTGACGACAATACCGAGCAATCAAGTCATCTGTGCTCGTTTCCGAGGCAGTGTATCCAGTAAAGTTCACCTGAGCCCCTCTTTTCGAGAGGCCCGTGAGGAAATAAATGTCCTCAAGTTGAATTTCGAGAACATGCTCTCCCACTCGGAAAGCTTGAATTTCAGGATCCCACAATTGGATGAGATGAGTGAGAAGCTTGGGTTGTTGACGAATCCCCTTGGTCTTAAAGAACTTCAGCAAACCACATTCTCTCAATGCGGTCACAGTCGGTAAGTGATTTTCAGCTGCAAAATCATCCGCTTCGTGCTCTCTTTCTTTCCAGCTTACCATTTTGCTCCAAGTAAGTTGCAAACTCCTGGAAAAGGTCAAAGAAAATATTTAGTAACTATTTAGCAACTTAGTTCCAGCAAAAAATTTGAGAAAATTTGATTTCTTCAACTAAAAAATCGCCTTCACCGCGCCTGGGGGAAACACTGCCGCGTGGTACTGTACAGTGCCGCACCTTGCTTTGTAGCTACAGCGCGGTACTGTTAGACAGTACCGCGTTTCTCGATAGAACCCCCACGCGGTACTGTGAAGGGCGATTTTTGCCCAATAGGGCTTGCCCAAAAATCGAATTTTTCTTGGTAAAAGCAAATAATTCCTACATGAAATGAAAGAGGAGCTCAAGAGCTCTTACCCGACGTAGACGGTTGTCGAAATGGTGTCCTAGAACTCCCGATATGGATCCTTGAAGTTTTGCTCCTCAAATGGGTAAAAATCTCCTCTTTGGGTAAAAACACAAATGAAATGGTAATTTCTATTTTTAACCATTCTTTATATAGCATTTTCACATATTTTTTTTAATTATTATTTTAAATGGTTAAAATAAAGCCTTTTTCACATTACTAATGTCCAGTTTTTTGAGCATTTATTGACAGGATCCCCGGTAAAAAGCGATATATTCACACTGGTGTTTATTCATGATTTGACCTTCATTTTGAGCCCACTTTATCTTTTTCGTGCTCTAGATTTAAAACTTGAAAAAGATTCCAAGCGCTTTTACACCCGTGTCGCGCTTGTCAAACTCAAGTAAATGGTGTCGAGTACGGTCAACTTTACTCATGCTCGTTAAACGATGAGGAAATTATTATCCTAGTTGTATTTTATTCTTTTTTTCGGACCAGGATAATTAAGAATTACGAAAAGACCATAGGAGTCCATAGTTAAGCTCTTTTCAGACTCCCTAAAATTGAAAAGATTGCCAAGTGATCTTGACTCTTTCACACTTGTAAAAGTATTTGAAAGGTCATCTATTCGGTGATAGGTTACCCCTTTTTCAGTGCGTCTAGACTATTTACGAGAAAGGTATACCTTAGTCAATCTCGGCTGGGAGAGTTCTCTCAGGAATTGTTTTACACTTTTTCGGGATCGAGGGACTAAATTTACGAAAAAGTACATTATGGAGCTTCCTTTAAGTTTTTCAGGCTCTCTAAATGCGAAAAACTACCGAGTTTTCCTTCCTTGGACTCGTTAAAATTTTAACATCGAAGGACCCACTTTGGGACGAACCCCTCCTTTCTCAGGTTCGTAAAACATGTGAGATTGGACTCATCCATGAGATGAGCTACACCGAGCATTTGTTATCCTCTTCAAGCTCGCAAAACAACAAAGAGGTACTCATCTATCATGTCGGGGGAATATGGGGGGATGAGCCAAGTTTATTTATGGCAGCTTGTCAGTCGTTACCTTTGAACATGGCATGTGTCCGTCTCTTGTCTATATTAGGTATCCATTTTTCGCTGAGTTATGGTCATCATCATGAGTCGTCTCCCTGGCCACGAGCCTACTCATCCGATCTCTATCCTCTGTTGTCAATAATCCCTGCTACCAAGTCCTGTTACATGCCGTTATATGTTCAAAGGGTTGCATTGTTCAGAGTCGTTCATTGTGTCAGGCCTCCGTTGTGTCAGTACATACTCCATTGTTTCATCATCTTATCATTCGTGCTGATTTCGTGTCGATGATGTGGGAATCATTATGGCCCTCCTTCGACGAGTCTATTCCCGTCGACACCAAATCACTATCCGGGAATTGGACTTAGAGATCAACCATTAGTACCTTGGTACCTGCATGCCTCAATGGCAGGTTTCCTCGTGTTCGACAGTAGGTTCACATCATTGACCTCTGATCGAACGATCTCTCGAATGCTCGACATCAAATCATCTATTCGCATTTCGTTGAGATGTACTTCAGATACCATGGGGATCATCCTCATCATTGGTGATTCCCCTCGCATTTGTTAATGGTTCACATCATTGACCGGTAATCAAATGGTTTCTACCATGTTTGACTTCAACACCTTGTAATCACATGGCTAGATTCATATCTTTTGCGATCAGGTAGAAGACCCTGGGCGTGCCTCAGCATCTTGATTGCATCCAGGTTGCGATGGAGATATCCTTTGTATTGTCACACAGATCCACTTATTGTATTGGTCGTGGCTGTGTCATTATTGTCTCATGGATCTACGCTTGTTCATAGTAGCCATGGTCTGTCCACAGTCTATGTCATCTCAGTACTCATGGATCTGCAATGTATTGGTCGGAAACCATGCTTTGAGTCATTTGTTTCCGAGCATGGGGATGCCCGCCTCGGTGGTATATCTAACATTTTGCTTCTGTTTCAGCTCAGTGTCGCTCTCCTCGATGCTATCTCTACACATTATATTCGTAAAGTCTTTCAGCCATCAGTCCCTTCTGACCTCACACTTTAGGGGGCATCTGTTATACCTCTATATTCCACAGTGTCGCATCTCCACCACAAACAGAGTTGACGACACTTCCCCTGCTGTTTGAACCACCCAGAAGACGAATGAACCTTGAAAGTAGATCAACCCTGACAAGTTCTGACCCAACTGAGACTTTATTTACCTACACTACCGCGCCTTGCTCATTTATATGCACGCGGTACTCCACACTACCGCGCTATGTTTTTTCCCCAGAACACGGTAGTACCGTGTTGTGCTAAGACCACAAGGCGCGGTACTCTTTTATTAGCCTTTTTTCCATGGCTTGTGGGATTTTGGATTTTCGAAGATAATGGAAGATTGGGGTCCCTGATTCGATCTCAAATCATTCTCTATGTTTAGAAACCCTGATCCACTTATCTCTCCCTAGATCCACCCATCTCTCTTGTTGGTTAACCCTACCATACACTATAAAAGAGAGGCATTCCATGGGGAAGAGAGAGGACTCTTGAAGTACCAAACTTATGGTCTTGCAGCATTGTGGAGATAGCTAGAGGAGAAGGCACTTGGAGCTGGAGGATTGGCTTGGACATCAAGCAACCTATGTAAGCATTCTTCAAGTTGTAATAAGATAACTTGTCTTGTCTTTCCCATTTCATGTGTATTGTGCAAGTCTTTAACATGAAATGTATCTAATCTGGATTTGAATCTAACCTTTACATTCAAGGTATTTGGAAGTTTGTATGTTTGTTCTTTGGTTGATCTTAACAGGTTCTACATTAGAGCTTTGGATCAAGAGCTAGAAGCAGGACAAACGTCAGTTTGAAAGGTGTGTCTTATCTCTCATCATTTCTGAATACATTTAATCTTGTTGTAAAAGTTAGTTCAGGGATTTCAAGGTAGCATTTGTTTTGACTTGTTTCTTGCTTTAGAGTTAGTTTAAAGTCTGCTTTAAAGTTAAGAGAATTTTGACTTATCCCTAGGGCAAAATTCTGCATAACACCCATACTGGGCCAACCCCTATAAGGTGGTCTAATAACCCATGAAATATAAGTTATGACACTTACAATAATACTTGCGACACTTGCAAATACAAATGATGACACTTCCAACCGGAGGAATAATACATATTCATTGGGGATACAATAAAGTACAAATGTAATACATACAATATACAAGTGAATATCTTCCAAAGTTTCAAATACATCAACACTCCCTCTTAAATAGGAATGTATTCTCTTGACACGGGTCATCAATAAATACCGGCACAAGTATTCAATTCTGGAGTTGGATTATCTTCAATGGATCACAGAGTATCATCGTCATCGCTGCTGTACTTGTCATCTCGATCACTAGTGCTATCTCAAAATTCTTCTCATCATAGGAAGTTCTATAGAGCCAACCCTTTTTCATGTTGGATGTAGGCCTAGTCTCTTGTAGGTCTTCATCATCTCTATGAGTGGCCTGATAGAGGTGGAATCTCAGGACTGATTATGTGCCTCTGCAAAACCTGACAAGAGCATCCCAGGATCCTTTATGTGCCTTAGCATGACCGGAAAGATATCCCAGGACTAATTATATGCAGTCTTTGCAAAACCTGACAAGAGCATCCCAGGATCCTTTATGTGCCTTAGCACTACTGGAAAGATATTCCAGGACTAATTACATGCATCCTTCACAAAACCTTTAAAGAGCATCCCAGGAACGTTTTTGTGCCTAGTACGACTGTCAAGATCTCTAAAGAGCATCCCCGGACTTTTATGTGCCTAGAACAACCTATCGGATCTCCAGGACTGATTACATGTGAACACGCAAAAACTTAAAAGAGCATCCCAGGAACATTTATGTGCCTAGTACGACCGACAAGATCTCTAAAGAGCATCCCGGGACTTTTACGTGCCTAGCACAACCTATCGTATCTCCAGGACTGATTACATGCCTCCCTCTGAAAACCTCCAAAGAGCATCCCAGGACTGATTACAAGCTTACTGCTCAACCTATCAGATCTCCCAGGGAGCTATTACATGCTACTGCACAACCTGCCACATATCCACGGCCTCAACGTATCATCCTGATACTCATGATTAACCTGATCATCCTTGCACGCAGCATCATCCTGATGCTCATGATCATACTAATCATCACAATACATCATCCTGATGCACATCATCTGGAGCATCGACGTAATGCTCATCACACATGATCACCCTAATCATCATACAGTACATAATCCTGTTTCATATCATCATCACATGATCATCCTGATGCACATCATCTGGAGCATCGACGTAATGCTCATCACACATGATCACCCTAATCATCATACAGTACATAATCCTGTTTCATATCATCATCACATGATCATCCTGATCATCATCATAGCATCGCCTTGAAGCATATCATCTAGAGCACCGTCCTGATGCTCACTACACATCACTTACATCCACAACCATGGGAAGGATCCTCCTACCACCATGCTTGGAATGTCTCTTCCAAAATGTGTCCCATCACTTCCTCCTCAAAGTATCCTCTAAATTAAGAACACCAAGCCTCTCTCTGAAGTACTTCAAACTTCACTCTGGCTAGTGGTTTGGTCAACACATCTGCAATCTGCTCATCCGTGGCAACATACTAGAGCTTCATTGCTCCTCTCTGTACCATATCCCTTATATAGTGATACTTGATCTCGATGTGCTTCGACCTATAATGGAACACCGAGTTCGTAGACAACTTCACACAACTCTAGTTGTCACAGAATATACAAGTAGAATCCAACTAGAGATCAAATAAATATGACATTAGCTTCCTTAGCCATACTTCCTCATAGCTAGCTGAACAAGCTATGACATACTCTGCTTCGGCTGTACTCATTGATACGTAGGATTGCTTCCTGCTAAACCAACAGATCACACCTGATCCCATACTGAAGAGGCACCCCAAAGTGCTCTTCCTATCTGCAGCACTGCCTTCCCAATCTGAATCAACATAACCCTCTAGGTTAAACTTTTTATACGCATCATACTTGAGCCCATAATCAACCGTACCCTTCAGGTACCTCAGAATATTCTTTACAACAATCAGGTGAACATGTCTAGGATTCGTCAGGAATTGGATCAAGGTGTTCACCGCAAAGAAAATATCCGGTCTCGTGTTCGTCAGGTACATCAAGGACCCAATCATCTGACCAGACATCGTGGAATCAATCGACTCTGATGAAGCATCACTCAATAGCTTCGGGTTCGATGCCATAGGTGTGGCCATGGCCTTGCATTCCATCATCCCGAACCGCTTCAGGATCTCTACTGCATACTTCCCTTGTCCAAGGAAGATTCCATCTGCACTCTACCACACCTTCATGCCTAAAAATAATGCATCATACCCAAGTCCTTCATTTCAGGGAAGACTTCTTTTACTCATGCATATTCTTATTTGACCATAGGACTCTTCTAGTTTTTCATATCATTAATCAAACTAAGAAGCATAATATGCATAAACCCATGATTACTCAAACCTATAACTTCATGAATAAGCATTATCAATCATACAAAAGTATACTTATATGAGATCCTAACACAAGGTAGAATTCTAACTCAATATAGGAAAACATGTTAGGATATCTCATCATTCAATATGTACTTTGCATGCACTTTGCATGCATCTGCATGCTTCCTAGTCACCAGTTTGATTCCTCTAGCACCTAGTCCCTGGTCTTCTAGCACCCGAGAGCATCTTTCCACTCAGATTTAGCCCTCCTATTTCTTAGCGCGCCCAGCATGCACCTACCACCTGAGAGGGGCACCTTTTCTCACCTACCATTCCAGTTCACTTCAGTTAGCTAGTTGTCTTTCCTTGATTTGAGGCTAGACTGACTCCTAACTGCTATTATCACTATGATTGACCTCCGATGAGACTTGACTACCTATTATGAGTCCAGTTAACTCCCCATGCGCTCTCCACTGAGCCTCCTTCCCTAAATTAGTGCCATTACCATCAGTTACACTTATTACACTCAATTAGACTTAGTTAGACTCAGTTTGACACCTGGCTGATAGTGACTTGTGCATTGATGACCACCACTAATTGATGATGAGGACTCCTAGTTGGAGCCAAGATACACCATGAAGTATATTCGAATGACCTCCTTGTCTAATTCGAATTGCTCACTCATTGTGATAGTATTGTATTGTAATTCTACCATTCTGTATTATAGAGCACTGATGCATCTCTCTTGCACAATTTTTACTCCAATTTGTTTTACATCATTGTGATTGATATTCTTGTTCAATAGATCTGTTGTGACTAATTTTACATGGTATCAGAGCCATGGCAGGGACAATATATCTCTTCTAGAGGTGTTCTACAGGAAGAATTGAGTGAATTTGCTCAAAATTACTGAAGTTTTGGCATGCAAAATCTCATGTGAATGCAAAGCTGAAAAATACTCTCCAATCCACTCCAAAATCTTGAGTTTTCCACAGAATTCCTAAATTTGATACATTAGATCATTCAAGCTTGCTTGATATGCAATATAAGGTGTGATGCAACTCTAAAACGGTGGATTGTTCGACCTTACTATTCTTGTTTTGATTGTGATTTGCAGTTTAATCATCTCCATCAAGTGCATTTGCTATCATTGAGATGGATTCTTCTTCTTCAGAGCTACTCACTCCTTTCAATTATTTTGAATGGAAGAATGACATGGAGATTATGTTGCGCTCAAGAGGGTACTACAGAGTCACCATGGACCTTGAAGTTGAGCCCAATACACTCATTGAAAAATAAAAGCACTTCAACAAGTTGGATGAAGCATATGGTCTTCTTTGCCTCAATATTTCCATGGATCTTCACTTCCACCTCAGTGGATTGACTACTCCAAAGGTAGTATGGGAGCAACTCGAAAATATTTTTGGGAAGCAAGATGATATGCAGTCTTTTCAATTGGAAAATGAATTGATTGCCTTGAATCCTGAGAATTTCGAGGCCATCAATGACTTTTTCACAAGATTCAAGAATTTGTCTTTGCAATTGAAGAACAGTGGAGTTATCAAAGAGGATAAGCAATTGATCCTCTCCATTCTTTCAAAACTTGGAAAATATTTCTCGGTATTTGTCTCTACTTTCAATTCTGGTTGGCTAAATACCCCAAATTGGAAGATGCCTACCTTGAATGCCTTCATTGAGTCCGTTACCAAAGAGAATGATAAGCTAATTCAAATGGGGTCCATAAGCTCCAAATATTCAGCCCTCTTTGTTCAAGGATCCAAGAATTCGAATTGCAAAGGGAAGCAAAAGAAAGAGAAGCCCAAATTCGAACCTACCAAGCAAAGAGAGAAAAGCAAACCATCGAATGCACCATCAAGTTCAAAGAACAAGCAAAAGGGTAAAGAGGGTAAGGAAAAATATAAATGTTCATATTGAAACCATGGCTTTCATTCTGAAAGTTCATGCATGAAGAAAACAATAGATCAAATGGCCCTCCATTTGGAAAAGAATAACATAACTTTTCCTGATGGTGCACGGAAGAAGGATAGAAATGATGATCATGAAAGAGGTCAAGCACTCATGGCAACTGTTCGAAACCCATCACTCTACTGATAGATTCCGGTGCCACAAATCATATGGCTGAAAATATTGACTTCTTTTCTTCATTTGATCCAAACAGCTCCATCCCCATCCATTTGAGAGATGACTCAAAAATTTCATCAAAGGGTAAAGGTACCATCCATTTAGAGCATGGAAGTTTTCATAATGTTCTTTATGTGCCTTCCTTGGCTTCGAATCTACTTTTTGTGTATAAAATGACACACACTGGTGCACTGAAGAAAGTTACATACATCCCTAAAAAAGTTGAAATTTTTGATATTGAAAGTGGAAGACTTATTGCAGTCGGAAAGGCAAATCCTACTGCAAAATACTATGAGTTTTCACACTTTGTGTTGCTTGAAAAGCCCACTGCTCTTCTCACTCATGGCAATGAGGTTAGTAGGATTTGGCATGAAAGATTTGGACACCTTAATTACAAGTATTTTCTTTTGTTACAAAACAAATCCATGGTTGATGGTCTTCTGCACCTCCATTCCTCGAAGGGAATTTGCCCAGGTTGCATCATTGGGAAGCACCCCGAGCACAAGTTCGACCATGGAAAAGCTAGTAGAGCTTATACTATTTTGGGTCTCATACATTCTGATATCAGTGGTCCACTACCAAATATATACATGAATGGTTAAAGGTATGTTTTGACATTCATCGATGACTTCTCCCGCTTTACTTGGGTATTTTTTCTCAAAACAAAGTCAGAAGTGCTTGGAAAATTCAAGGATTTTAAGGCTTCTGTTGAGTCCACCACTGAGAGCAAGATCAAAGCTCTTAGATATGATAATGGAAGAGAATATATCAAGACTGAGTTGTTGCAACTTTGTGCTGAAATCGGAATTTAAATCCAACATACAGTTCCCTACACACCCTAGGAGAACGGTGTAGCGGAAAGGAAGAACCAGTCACAGAAAGAGATGGCTACTTGTATGCTTGAGTCAAAAGGTTTGGCTGCAAATATTTGAGCTAAAGACATGAATTTTGCTGCATACATTCAGAACATAGTTCCACATTCATCCTTGAAAGGTAAAACTCCTTCCAAAGCATTGACTGGTCACAAACCGGATGTGTCCAATTTGAGGGTTTTTGGCTCCACTGCATGAGCTAGAATTCCTTCTGATAAGATAAAAGCTTTGGATCCACAAAGTATTGAAGGAATCCTAATACGATCTGGAGAAGAATCAAAATCATATAAACCCATGAATATCAGATCCAAATATATATTCATAGAGCGAAGTGTGAAGTTTAAAGAACCGCTTCCAGATCTGAAACTAGTCGAGGAAAACACTGTCGATCCGCAGTCTCTACAAGAAGAAGTTTCAAGAGAAGAAGAAGAAAGCATTGGATCTGATATTTTATTAGACTTTGATCGCCATGAAATATCAAGTTCAGAATATGACCATAATGATCCTCCTTAGTTACCAAAGTGGGCCTAAAACACTCTACAATATGCTACTCCAAACATTGGAAATCCTGCTGATCCAAGGAGAACAAGAGCATAATTTCAAAGAGCAGGTATGGCCTTTCATTTTCTGATCCATTATTATCTAAGAAATGTTATTTGAAGATTGGTTCAGATCCCAAATAATACTATCATTCCCACTGATATCCACGATGGCAAACCGCCATGGATGAAGAGTACAGTTCTCTTCAAAAGAACAATACATGGGCACTAGTTTCTCTTCCACCTGGAAGAAAATTGGTCCAATGTAAGTGGGTCTACCGCACGAAGGTTGATGCTGATGGTTCTATCTGAAAATACAAAGCTAGGCTGGTGGCAAAAGATTTCTCCCAAGTCCAAGGAGTGGACTACACTAAGACCTTTGCACTAGTTGCAAAGATGGATTCCATCCGCCTAGTTTTGGCTATTTCTGCATCCAAGCACTTGGAAGTGCACCATATGGATGTGAAGAGTTATTTTCTACATGGAGAGCTTGATGAAGAAGTATATATGAAGCAGCCAGAAGGATACATATCAGATCCATCATTAGTTTGCAGATTGAAGAAATCTTTGTATGGATTGAAACAGGCCCCAAGAGCTTGGTACGCAAAGATGGACTCCTTCCTTCTTTCTCATAATTTCAAAAGATGCAAATCTGATCTGAATGTGTACCTACATCAAGTTAAAGGTAATTTTCTGATTTTTGTTCTTTATGTTGATGATCTTCTCATTACTGGTAGCACTCTCCTTACAATCAACAAGCTAAAAACCGCTTTAAATCTTGCTTTTGACATGAGCGATTTGGGCTTGCTTAAGCAATTTTTGGGCTTGGAGATAGCTCAAAATTTTGATGGTATCACATTATCTCAGCAAAAGTATGCTTCAGACCTGATATTAAATTTTAATATGGCAGAATGTAAGGCTGCTCCGTTTCCATTTCTGTCAGGAATCAGTCTTGAGAAGGAAAATTCTACACCGCTTGCAGATTGCACTATGTATCGACAGTTGATTGGTTCACTACTCTAATTGACACACTCAAGGCCTGATATTTCATACGTCATGAGTGCTGTATCAAGGTATATTCAGCAGCCCCATGAGCTTCATTGAAATGCAGCCAAGCGGATCTTGCAATATGTGTAAGGTACGAGACATTTTGACATACATTATGCTGCAGATTCTGAGTTAGATTTCATTGGTTTTACTGATTCAGATTGGGAGGGTGATAGCATAGATTGGAAGTCCACTTACGGATATGTTTCATGATTGGCCATGGCCGTATTTTCTGGTCAAGAAAAAAGCAGGCAGCCATTGCACTTTCTTCAGCAGAGGCAGAGTATCGAGCTAGCATTCAGGCAGTTTGGTTGTAGGGTATTCTTTCCGAGTTTGATTTTGGTAGCAATACTTCGACTGTCATATTTTGTGACAATCAAAGTGCTATTAAGATCTCCATAGATACAGTTCAGCAACAGAGGACCAAGCAAATTGAGATTCATATGCACTACATCCGAGAGTTGGTGCATGATTGTACCATCATTCTGCATTATTTCCCTACTGATGAGCAAATTGCAAACATCTTCACCAAGAGCTTCACTGAGAAGAATTTCTCTTACCTCCATTCACTATTGGGGGTGAGTTCCATCATGGTGGAGACAGATTAGATCCATTTCTATTTTTAGCTTGAGGGGGGGCTTTCTTCCCACTGGGTTTTCCCTCTTTCCTCACTTAGCTTATTTTCAGCATTTTTGGATTATTGTATTCGGGTGACCTTTGGTCTCAGTAACCAGGGCCCTACCTTTTGTTTTTTACATCATAGTATAACTTGAGCGGGGGTGTTAGGATATCTCATCATTCAGTATGTACTTTGCATGCACTTTGCATGCATCCGCATGTTGCCCAGTCACCAGTTTGATGCCTCCAGCACCTAGTCCCTAGTCTTCCAGCACCCGAGAGCTTCTTTCCACTCATATTTAGCCCTCCTATTGTTTAGTGCACCCAACATGCACCTACCACCTGAGAGGGGTGCCTTTTCTCACCTACCAGTCCATTTCACTTCAGTTAGCTAGTTGTCTTTCCTTGATTTGAGGCTAGACTGACTCCTAACTATTGTTATCACTCTGATTGACCTTCGATGAGACTTGACTACCTATTATGAGTCCATTTAACTCCCCATGTGCCCTCCAGTGAACCTCCTTCCCTACATTAGTTCCATTACCATCAGTTACACTTATTACACTCAGTTAGACTCAGTTTGACACCTAGCTGACAGTGACTTGTGCATTGATGAGGACTCCTAGTTGGATCCAAGCTACACCATGCAGTATATTGGAATGACCTCCTTGGCTAATTCGAATTGCTCACTCATTGTGATAGTATTGTATTGTAATTCTACCATTTTGGATTATAGAGCACTGATGCATCTCTCTTGCACAATTTTTACTCCAATTTGTTTTACATCATTGTGATTGATATTCTTGTTCAATAGATCTGCTGTGACTAATTTTACAAAACATACCTGGATTATTATGTTTTGTAGTTATGTTTAACATACCCGAACAATGTCTTCTTTTGTTCTCTTCAATGATTTAGAGACCTTGTGCTAGTAACCTGCATATCTCATAATTTAAGCATTGTAGAACCAAATTATACATACCTCGTAAGTAGAGCTTCTATGTGATCAATGGATATGGATGAGTCTTTGTCTTCATGTCACCTTGGTCATATGTTCTTGATCTAGTACTTGATTTGTCTTTCTTGATGCAACTTCCATGTCAGTGGACAACATCATCCTCATACAATACCACAAGTGCATTAGTACAATCATAAGTGTCATAACCCTAATCAATGAATGTCTTCTATCATTCACATGCATTCAGACTTTTACCTTATTCGCGCATTATTCAGCCAACTAGTGAACCTAGGGCACCTTACTACACTGTTTGACCTTTTTTGGTGTGATTCTTACCTGACTCTCAGTTAAACTATAGACATATGGCACCGTCCCTTATTTTTGAGCATTCAATTGAGTTATGCATTGATTTAGACTCAATTAGTCAGTTTGAGAGTCTGTTAGAGTCAATTATTGATTAGTTAAGTGTTAAGTGATGTGTCGAGTGGTCTTAACTACCTAGTAAGCCACTCTCATGCACCAATTCAAATGACCACCTTTGTAATTCGAATTTCTTGGCTTATTGCAGCCATTGTTACACATTGTAATCTATCTTCTGAGTTTATGATATTATTTTACCGCTGCAAACCTTTTGCATAGTGTTTCCATACATTTTGTTGCATGCATCTCTAGTAACTATTGTGCTTGTTCCATAGATATGATGTGCTTGATATTTCATATGGTATCATAGCTCATGGCAGGAACAAGCCAAATTTTCTGCACTGCATGAATATTCTACACTGCATGAATATTCTACACTGCATGCACTTTCTGCACTGGTGATTATGCTCTAGTGATTCCGCACTAGTGATTTTGCACTCGTGATTCTACACTACATGCATATTATACACTTGCAACTATTTCCAACTCTGCACCAAAAGCCGAGAGTTTCCACATAATTCTTGGATATTGATTCTTGACTTTCCAAGCTTGTTTGATAGTCTATGCCGGGTGTGATGCAACTTGAAAAGTGCAGGTTGTCAACCTAATGGTTCGTGTTTGTTTGTGACTGCAAGTTTCTCTCAAAGATTACAACTTCTTCAATGGATATGAAATCAATTACTCTTCTCTCTCCATTCAACTATGATGAGTGGAAACCAAATATGATAGCATATTTGAAGAGATTGTAATATCCTTGGGAACATTTGACCAAGATATTAACTCAACTCCAATTTTTTTATAAATTTTTACTAGTAAAATTTCTGTCAATTCCTTCGAACCGTGCGGGAGGTAAGTGAACGGTACTGAGGTAAGGAATGAGGAGGGTGGGATGAATATTTAATTTTGGAAAATGTATGAGTTTAGTTGCAGCAGCAAGTCAAAAGGTGCATATCGGTGATGTCCTATGCACCATGTACCAGTACCTTTCACTTTTCAACAATAGAGCTAGTCTATTTCCTACTTCGGGCTTCTTGAGTAGCTGACATATGCATACTAGACAGGTGGTGGTTCTGGGATTTAATGAAAGAGTTTATATCATTAAAATGAGTGTTGGTTATGTTCAGGAAGGTATTTTTTCATACTTGTGAGAGTTTGGGAAGAATTGGGGTTTTCGGGTTCTCCCGAGATTGCTGAGCTAGTACTTTTCTTATCTTTACAAATAAGGTCGAAATGATTCCAAAGTATGAATTTAAGGACTGATATGGATTATATATTGAATTATTAGACTCCTACAATTGACAGGGAGTCAATATGATACTCTGAATTGATTTAGCAACAAAAGTGGAAAAACTAGTCTAGGAAAGACACTCAACGAGCTATTCTTGCAATTGTTTTCATTAAACTGCTTCCATAAGTCATGTACTCTGTTCTGAAGTATTTAAATTCTCTAATATGATATAATGAATAGATACAAGTTGAAAATAATATATCAAAACTCTTCTTTTATTGATTTAACTACCTTTTAAAACAATAGTGCCTCACAGGCTAAATATGCATTACATTTGACGGAGAATGAAGAGAAGAATTAGAAGCTTATTGTGGCTTTGCTATGGAGTTATGATCAGGTCACCTACAGGTCATATGACTATAATTTTCTGCATACTAAGCTTCTGAACTTGACTGGGGCGCATTCATTGAGTCATCCCTCTCCTCCAGGGAAAACTCCTCTAGATTTAGCTGTGAATGTGAGAATGAGTGAGAAGAGAGGTATGGATCTGATATGAAGTTGGTTACTGATATTGAACACCTATGATGTCTGCAAAAATGGCTGTACCAACTTTCCTTCATCCCCTGGGCGCACTCCCAATATCTATCTTCTTCAATGGATAAATCTTCATCAAAACTAGTTGTAGAATCATTGTTGGAGGAACCTGTTCTCCCAAATGACTGTAGATATTCAATGGAGGCTGGAAGTATATGTTAATGGTTGAAATAGATTGATATAGACCTGCACAACACTCACTAGAAACTATGGGCCTTGGGGCACATCACCCAAGAAGCACAATTGAGGCACATCACTCAACTAGAGAAGCTTCTGAGCTCTCATGAGAAAAACACAAATGATCAAAAGTTGTCAAATGGAGTTGGTTGGCTTCTTTTATAAACTTCATGATGACCTGCTGAGCAAGTTCTTGGCTTGGTGATCTATGAGAGTAGGTTAGTGTTGTAGTCCCAAGGTTCATGCGGTTATCATGGATACATTACATAATATAAGCAAACATACACAATGATATAGATACAAGAGACGAGACAGATAGAGAGAGACAAGTCTTTATATTAGCCAGCAAGAGCATAATATAGTCATAGAACCAATCTAAACTAGTACATCATCTCACCAGCCTATATATATATATGTACAAATACAGTTACATAACCGTCTGTCAGTTTATCCAACCGAACCAACCTATACTAGTCGACGCGACTTGTCGACATGTGCTGCAGAGTGGTTGGGAGGAGGGCCTAGTCGACAAGCCGACCTAGGCTCCTCCAACATCTCCCCCACCTCAAAATATTTCTTCATCCCAAAGAAATGGAGAGATCAAAATTTCAAAAAGAGTTATACAGACGGTTATGATGAAGGTCCACTATAATCAATAGTAGCAGGTATCTGGAGATAGGCTTCAAGAATAACTTTAGTAGAAATAGAGAGGTGGTGTTGGAACTCTTCCCAAGTTCGTAGCAAATTCTGGATGTCTACAGTCAGAGTTGTGAGTTTCGACAAGTTTTCCATCTTGTTGTGAGTGGATGTATCTTGCAAGTGGATCATGTCAGGACCAAATGTGTTAATTGTTTTGTCGGCAGCAGCAAGTAACTGATGGAATCGAGGCTGAATTTCCCCAAGTTTGTTGAGGCCTCCTCAAGCTTGTGACATCCACTAAACTTCTTGTTTTTCTAGTTTATCCGATTTCTTGTTTTCCATGATGATCTGGCTATCCAATTGTTCAACAAGAACTTCATCTGCAGTCAAGCGCTGGTGCTAAAGCTTACTTAGCAATGTTCTTGTTTTCTGAAGATTTTTGTAAACGTCGCCATAATATACATACCAATTGTTCAAGACTTCTGTGAGTTTTTCTGCTTGACTATCATACTGCTTGAGTACCTTGAGAGATTCAAAAAAGGATGTAAACTAATTTGTCATGAGGGAAGCTACCTCGACAGCTTGGTCCTGTTGTTTCTTGAGAAGCTCAGATTGTAGCATTGACACGACAGATTCAAGTAACTCGTATGCTCTGTCAAGAGGTGATGTCATGTCGGAACTAGCTGGGAGCGGGACAACTTGCTGAGCTAAGTCTTCACATTTGGCGAGAAATGTAATCATTTCTTCCTGGAGCTGCATTATCTATTCCTATGATTCCTCTCGACGACATATTTGGACTCTAAAGACTGCATCTTCAAGTAAATCAAGCTCATCTTGGGATGCCAAGTGTGGCTGATAGCTTGTAGTAGCTCCCAATTGGTCTAAGTATACATATGGAGTATTTTCTTGCATTTGCTGCATTTCCAATTGCTGCTTCAATTCTCTTGCTTTTCATTTCTTTTCTTTGTGCTTCCTGCAGCTACTCTTTTCTTTTTCTTTTTCTTTGCTTAAAATTTGTTGTTCTGGTCTCTTAACATTTTCGGCTGCTGTTGGGTGATTGTTGATGACTGCTTGAGTGTTGGAAACATCTTGTTCTGCTTGAGTTGGTATACTTGGTACTACTACTGTGGTGACTGGAATTTCATTTTCCTCTACTTCGGCACTTGGTGGAATGTTTGCTGCTATGGCGGATGTATCCATCTTGCTTGTAGTGATATTTTGATCATTAGTATGCTCTAGTGGTTCTGATGTCTCAGCTACAGGATCCTGTATGTCGGCTGATTCCTTGTCTTGTATGGAAACAACTTCGACTGTGTCGTGCAGCTGTGTAACTGGACTGGACTTGGATCCGTCGACAGAGAGATTCGACTGGTTTACTAGGATTGATGGTAGGTCGAATGATGTCGAAATTGGACTAATTGACATTGTACTGTTGAGCAGATCTGACCTCACTAAACTAGACTCAATTGTAGACTCGACACGGAAAATGACGACTTGGGGATTTTCAGTTTGAATGACTTGTGGTTAAAGGGGTTTCATTTGTTGTGGTAATGTAGTAACTGGAAAAGCGGTGTAAACAGTTGTTTGTTGTGCATACACTAAACCTGATGGGTCGGGATTTCTGATATGGTGGGTCTTCATGTGACCGATAATTTCTGGGGTTGTCTATGGTAAAGGTAAACTTGGGTTTTGAATGGTGTCAGGTGGAGCTATATTACATGGGACAGTGGACGGATATGCAAAAACTGGTTGTTGGATGACCATCTCGCACCAGTTGGGACAAAGTAACGGAAGGTTTGCAATGAATGTACTCAAAGCAGCATTTGTTGTGCTAGGAGGAGCAAGTAAAGCTAATAGAATTCTTTCTTCTTCTATTGCAGTTGGGGAAGAAGGAGGGGACTGAATGGTTAGGTCGACATTAGGTTCGACCGAAATTTTAGGTTTTTTAACAATGATTTTAGAAGGGGGATACTTATCTGTTTCTAGAAATTTTTTGAACTGGTCTTTGATAGGTAGTTTGTTCTTGGCTGCATCCTCGAGAAGATGAGTAGCAGTTTCATATAACTCAGTCTCATCTTCTTCTGTCGGTTCTTGAAATGTTACTTGTCTTTTTCCTTTCCCCTTGATCGATGTTACTTGATTCTATTAGGCTGTGACAATTTCAGCTACTATCTTCTGTATATTATCGTCTGTCAGAAGATGTTCTAGATTGTCAGACTTTGTGTTGCTGTTCAACTGCTCTCCAGCCTCTGCTAATTCTATATGCGGAGTCTGGGTAAGTGCCAGTACCTTGGGGTTAGGTGTCGACTCGGGTTGATTTATGAAAGTGTTCATGTACAACCGGCTTTCGTATGCTTCTTCTTGTTCCATATCAGTAAAGGGTTCTTCGTACTTGAAATTTGTTTTCCTGGATTGAGCCGGAATGGCTAGCACTTCATTAGATTGTTGGCTTAGCTCTGTGGAAATTTCGCTTACCAAAGGGTAGTAGTCGAGTTGCCTTGCCGGACCTGCTGCTCCTTCCTTGTACCATACTACTGTATCATCCAAAGATAGTCGGATGTGAGCTGTCGGGGCTTCGACGAATGTTCTGTGGTACCCTACATCTTGTCGCCATTGTTTTAAGGTCTATAAAACATGCTTCCATCCAAAGCTTGACTGTTGTAGGCCCATATCAACTTGCTCTAGGTGCAAAGCAATGGAAGTTCTCCATAAGTACAAGTCGATCTTCCACAAAGTCCTTATTTCCTTTTGGTTGGAGGTGGGTCATAGCAATCCATATTAGTACAGATGGGTAGCGGATGCTAGCTCCCTCCTCTTGGCACTTATGGCATGTATATTTGAGAATGTCGACTAGGTAGTCCACACATTTGTATACTTTTCCGTTCATAGCCATATTCTTGACAGCTTCCAGCATTTAGGTCTTCAAGTCTGACCCCCTTCCTATCCGTGAAAGTGCATGTGATACAATTTTGGTGTAAGTTTTGTAATTTATGAATATAATCTGGTTCACGACTATGCCTCATGAGTTCTTTCTGGCAGGAGTATCAATAAATTCATTGATCAAGTCTGCACCTGAGCTTGTTGGTATGACATCTCCTTTGTGTGAAAGGCCAGTTATTTTGTGGATTATTTCACCATTGATGTCGACCGGGACATTGAAATAAAGCTTTCCATTGTGGTACCTGCCAATGATGAATTGTGCAATGACTTCTTTCAGTCCTACAAAATTATCCAACAAAGGTGCCTTCAGGTAATGCAGAATTGTGGTTGTTTATAAATGCCATGCTTCCTCCCTCCAATGGCCATCTGACTCCTTCCCCCAATCTTGAGTGCTATTCCATGCTTTCTTCTAGGAAGATTCTATCGCCTTTGCATTTTGAATCACCTGGAGTCTTGTTTCCAGTGGTGTTTGTTCTTTCTCCAGTTCTCTAACCGTCGTCGCAGCGGCTCTGCTAGCTGTTAAATTTTTTCGAGGAACCATGGTGGATTTGGGGTTCAAGAATGCAAATTTGGCTTCAGTGGTATCAGGGAGCTCTATATCTTGGAGTTCAAGTTCTCGAAAAAAGAGTGCCCAAGAATCCTCGAGCTCGGGATTTATGGTGGAGTTACTCGGAATGGGTGAACGGGAAGTGGAGGCCTGTATTGATGGTTGATTGGATGGGGTTAATAAATTAGACTGACAGGCTATCGACGCTTCATCAAGTGCATTACTTATGCCATTGCGGGTACCTTTAGCTTTTATTTCTTTATCATCATGATGCTGGGACACCTCGTTCAATGCGTTATGTCGACGGCCTTCTCTATTTGAGTTTGATCGGACCGGGCTCCAATGCTTCTGTCATGCCTGATTTTATTTTGCAAACCGTCGACATTCTTGTCGATGTGTATAATATCGATGGTTGTGCGTCAAGATTTTTTCTTTGCTTTTTCCATCCTTTTTCTGCCAATCTCTTGTCATTTCTTCTATTGTCATGCTCTGCTATTTTTCTTGATTGCTTATAATACTCTCATTCGGTTACTTCTTAACCATTTTTTTTTTTAATATTCATGATTTGTACTGCTTTAGTTGGGTGCCATTTATTGCTTTCTTGAAAATATTTCCTTGTAGTGTTTTCAATCGGACTGCTCCATTAGGCTTCACTGCTTCGACAATATAGGGCCCCATCCATTCTATATGCAACTTCTTTGGCTTCCCTTTTACTCGTATATTATAGAGGAGTGCCAAATCTCCAACTAACAAATTCTTTTGTTTGATATTTCTATCATGCCATGCTTTCTGTTGTCGCTTTTTCACTCTCTGATGTTCTATTTCCATCTATCGAATTTCATCCAGCATCAACAACTGTAGTAGCCGTTCATGTCGAGTATCTTCGACCTCAATATGTAAAGCTGCTGCAATGGTCGGTGCTTGTCATCAAAAAATGTAATGGGACGACAGCTTCTTTCCCATAAACAAGTGAAAATGGTGTCTGTCCTATCGTTCTCTTATATGTTGTTCTATATTCCCAGAGGACAGCAGGTACTTTGTCGTCCCAGTCATCTTTCTCTATGTTGCATATTTTCGTTAGTCCTTTTGTAAGTGTTTTATTGAACGATTCTACGGCGCTGTTTGATTGAGGATGGTACGCTGTGCTTATTCTATGATCAACTGCAAATTCCTTAGTCAATGCTTCAATATTTTTACATGCAAAGTGTGTACCTTGGTCACTTATCAATGTTATGGGGCATCCAAAATGTGTTATGATGTTTTCATAAATAAATTTAGCGGCAACTTCACTTGAACATGTTTTTACCGGTTTTACTTCTTCCCACTTGGTAACATATTCGATAGCAGTGATAATATACCGAGCGCTTGTTTGTCTCCCCACTACTGGAAATGGTCCAACAAAATCAATAGCCCAAATTTCAAATGTTCGGCTAGGGTTAATTGGGATTAATGGCATTTCTATTCTTGGTAGTGGTCGGCCCATGCGCTGACATATGTCACACTTAGATATAAATTCTTGACAATCTTTATGAACTGTCAGCCACCAAGGTCTGGCTTGCAGTATTTTTCTAGCCGTTATATCTACATGATAATGTCCTCCCGCTGATCCAGCATGGGCTTCTGTAAGTATATCCTGTCATTCATGTTCAAGTGCACATCGACGTAATATATCATCCAATCCAAGTTTATAGAGGAATCCATTGATCAAAGTGTAAGGGGCTTCTTTCATTGCTAATATCTTCCTCTTTTTCTTGGTCATTCCCTTAGGAGCTTGCCCATTTTCAAGAAATTGTGCAATTTCCGCAAGTTCTGAAGGTATTGCTTCAATGCAAAACAAGTGTGCATCCGGTAAGTCATCTTCAATTCCTGTCAGTTCTTCTCCTGTGTCGACTCTCGACAGATGGTCTGGTCCGACATTAGCTTTTCCAGATCAAATGATTACTTCGAATTCAAATTCTTGAAATAGTAATAACCAGCGACATAATCTCCTGTGATGCAATGGTTTATTGACTAAGTATTTTAAATCTTGGTGATCTATATAAAATACAAAGGCATTAGCCAATAAATAATGATGGTATTTTTGAAGTGCAAATACCATACCTAATGCTTCTCTTTTGGTCGTAGAATAATTTCTTTCATCTTTATTCAATTTCTGACTGCTGAATGCATTAAGGTAACCCATGTCATCTTCTCGGGGTTGTGTTAGAATGGCTCCCACTGCTATTCCAGATGCATCAATATGTACATGAAATTTCTTTGACCAATCCAGAAATCAGAGGATCGGTGCTTCGACCATTTTTATTTTCAACATATTGAATGATATGTCGCATTCCTCCGTCCACCTATAATCTCAATCATCTTTTAGCAGTTCTTCAAGAGGATTAGTCATATCGGAATAGTGTCTGATAAACTTCCTGTAATATCCGGTATGACCCAATAGGATTCGTACTTATTTTGGATTAACTGGGGGTTTCAGGTCGAGAATGATTTTGATCTTCACGTAGTCGACCTTGATCCCTTCTTTGCAAACTACATGGCCTAGTAATATGTTGATGGGTGTCGCGAAGATGCACTTTTTAATGTTCAGGGACAATTGTATCTATCAACATCTTTCCAACATTAGTCGGAGCCACTAGCAGTGATCTTTCAGCATTGTATAGATTGTCCAATCATCAAAGTATACAGCCATGGTTTTGTAAATATATTCTTGAAATGCTTTGACGACAATTCTTGAGAAGACCGCAGGTGCGTTCTTCAAACCGAAAGGCATAACTTTGTACACAAATGACCCAAATTCGCACACGAATGTTGTCTTTTTCTGATCTTCCTTTGTTATAGGTACTTGGTTGTACCCTAAGAATCCATCCGTGAAAGAGTAACACTCATGTCCTGCAACTTCATTAATAATTTCATCTGCAAAAGGGGTAGGGAAGTGATCTGTTAGTGTTACCTTGTTCAACTCTCGAAAGTCAACACAGATTCTTAGTCATGTTGGATCTTGTTTCTTTGGCTGAATGACCATTGGGCTTGCCCACTCCGATTGGTCGATAGGATATATGATTCCTACGGAAAGCATGCTATTGATCTCCTTTTTAACAATATCCTTATATTTGTGAGCGATCTTGTAGGGTCTTTTCTTTACAGGTCTGGCATCATGTTTGTTAGTGTTTCAGAAGTTACTTCAATCTGATCTAGGATCTTAACTAAGAGAACAACATGTATAGCATATCTACATCATATCAATCATGGACATGATAATGCAAGCACACAAGAGACACAGAGTTTACTTGGGGAAAACCATAAAGGTGAAAAACCCCAATAACTTCCTCAGAGATAGATAGAGCAATGATACAACCCAAGCATAAGAGATAGACATCTCCTAGCAGTAGCTTCTCCTCCTCCACAAGTGCGCCACTCTCCCGAGAGTGTGAGAGAGAATAGAATGATGAAATAGAGTGCCTCCTGCACTCTATTTATACTTGACTTGACTTGCCTAATAACCTTTACTAGGTCATCCTTAACTTAACCACATAACATAATGCTGACTGGGCCGACACCCAATACGGTGGTCTAATAACCCTTTGACCCACATGGACGACCCCTAATAGGGTGGTCTAATATCCCTTCGACCCACATGACTTATACAGGGCCGACCCCAATAAGGTGGTCTAATAACCCATCAAGTATAAGTTACGACACTTACAATATAAATGACAACACTTCCGTATAGAGGAATAATAACATCTCTATAGGAATACAAACACTTCCGTATAGAGGAATAATACCATCTCTATAGGAGTACAATATACATATATGAAATACATTCCGAAGTTACATATACATCAACACTCCCTCTTAACTAGGAAGGTGTTTCTCGACACAAGTCTTCTAGCACAAGTCTTCTTCTCTAGATCATCGTCACTGGATAATCATCATCAAGTCATCGTCACCGTCACTATTGCTGCTATCTCACCCAATCTCTGAATCTACTAGTCATAGGAAGTTCTACAGAGCTAGTCCTTTTTCACACTGGATGTAGGCCCACCACCTACAGGTCTTCATCATCACTGGTCATACTGTGGAATTCTCAAGACTAATTACGTGCGTCACAAAACTTGGCGGTAGCATCCCACGTTGTTACGAGCACACGGCTCTACGTTTCGGATCTCCCAGGAGAACATTACATGTGACCTATCACAAAACCTAGCTGAAGCATCCCAGGTTGTTACGATCACTCAGCTCTACCTGTCAGATCTCCTAGGAGCACATTACATGTGATCTCACCACAAAACTTAGCTAAAGCATCTGAGGCCTTTTTCATCCTGTCCAGATCTCTCAGGAGAAAATTACATGTGGTCCACCACAAAACCTGGCTGAAGCATCTGAGGCCTTTTTCAGCCTATCCAGATCTCCTAGGAGTAGATTACATGTGGTCATGTCAAAACCTGGCTAAAGCATCTGAGGCCTTTTTCATCCTGTCCAGATCTCCCAGGAGCAAATTACACGCCATAGGAAAAAACCTCGAAAGAGCATCCCAAGATGTTACAGGTACACAACTCTGACCTGAAGGATCTCCCAGGGTGCTATTATATTTCCTCTCAGAGCAATGTCTCGAAAGAGCATCCCAGACTGTTACGGGTACACAACTTCGACCTATAGGATATCCCAGACATGCTCATCTGCATAACCTGTCCACGGCCATAGAGTATCGACATGATACTCTCCATACATCATCCTGATGTACACATGATCATCCTGATCATCATCACTGCATCATCCTGATGCATGTCATCTAGAGAAGCTCGTCATCCATGATCATCCTGATCATACAATGCATCTACCTGATGCATACCAAGTATTTACCTGATACATATCACCATACACAGTGTATCCACCTGATACATACATAGATACATGATCCACACAATGTATCTACCTGATACATATCAACATACATGATCTACCTGATCATGCAATGTATCCACCTGATACATATACAGATACATGGTCCAAGCATCCAACGAGATGCATACATACATAAATGATCCAACTGATCATATCCAGCATCCAACATGATGCCTACATACATAAATGATCCAACTGATCATATCTAGCATCCAACATGATTCATACATACATAAATGATCCAACTGATCATATCCATCATCCAACATGATGCGTACATACATAAATGATCCAACTGATCATATAGAGTAGAAACTAGAACATCATCCTGATGCTCATCATCTAGTGCTTACATCCACAGCCATGTGAAGGATCCCCCTTCCACCATGCTAGGAATGGCTACAACAAATGTCTCCATCAATTCTTCCTCGAAGTGTCATCGATCCGAACTTCACTCTGGCTAGTGGCTTCATCAACACATCTACAATTTTCTCATATGTTGCAACATACAGGAGCTTCACTGCTCCCCTCTGCACCATATCCCTGATATAGTGATATTTGATCTCTATGTGTTTCGACCTGTCATGGAACACCGGGTTCTCAGACAGCTTCACACAACTCTGGTTGTCACAGAAGATACCAGTAGCCTCCAATGGTAGATCAAATAGCTCAAACAGTAGCTTCCTCAACCATACTGCCTCACAACTAGCTGAATAAGTTGCAGCATACTCTGCTTCGGCTGTACTCAGTGCTACACAGGACTGCTTCCTGCTAAACCAAGAGATCACACCTAATCCCATACTGAAGCAGCACCCAGAAGTGCTCTTCCTATCTGTAGCACTGCCTGCCCAATCTGAATCAACATAACCCTGCAGGTTAAACTTTTGATTCGCATCATACTTGAGCCCATAATCAACTGTACCCTTCAGGTACCTCAGAACATTCTTTATAGCAACCAGGTGAACACTCCTCAGATCCATTAGAAACTGGCTCGTTGTGTTCACCGCAAAGCAAATATTCGGTCTCGTGTTTGTCAAGTACATCAAGGACCCAATCATTTGACGATACATAGTGACATCAACCATCTCAGATGAAGTAGCACACAGAAGCTTCATATTCGATGCCATAGGTGTGTCCATGGCCTTGTAGTCCATCATCTTGAACCTCTTCAGGATCTCTATTGTATACTTCCCTTGTCCAAGGAAGATCCCATCTGCACTCTACCACACCTCCATGCCTATAAAATAGTGCATCATCCCCAAGTCCTTCATCTCGAACTCAGCAGTAAGATTCTGGTGCATGTCGGCAATCAATCTATCTCCACCTGTAATAAATAAGTCATCCATATACAAAAGTAGTATCACTGGATTGCCTTCCTCAACCTTGTAGTAAAGGTTGGAATCTGCTTTACTCTTGGTAAAGACAAAACTGGATAGAAAGCTGTCTATCCTACCATACCAAGTTCTGCACATATATGATTCCTTGTCATGTGTCTCAGAACCAAGTGGTTGCTCCACATACACTTCTTCTTCAACTACACCATTCAAGAAAGCTGTCTTGAAATCCATCTGGTGTATCTTCTACTTCATCACTCGCTTTGTATTTTTCTATGCTGCCATCTGTAGCATGCTTGATCTTGTAGATCCACTTGGAATTCATTACAGACTTCCCTTCAGGTCTTGGGACTGCATCCCAAACATATTCATGATCGACTAGTACTCCTCGATCATGGCATTCTTCCCAGATCCTGGGAACTTCAATATCTTCAATATTTTCAATAGATAACATTGTTGTTGAACAAATGTTGTAGTCCTTCTTTTGTAGGTGCTGGTATACGATCTTTCCTACAAAACAAGTTAAATTGCATGATTAGAAACATCTCATAGTTTTTAGAACAAATTCTTACACATAAAAAATATGTCATATAGTCATGCAATTATATTAGCTAATACTTCAATACAACATTTATCCATATCCCGTAACTTTCTAGATGCCTTCCAATCTCTACCAGAACATTGTTAAGAGTGTGCACAACTCCCAACATGTCAGTAAAGAGGTTTCATTCTAGATAAGTAGCAATCGAATGTTGTACAGTGCCATAGGCCACTTACCCATGTATATTAGTAGTATACTGTTCATCAATGCAACTATTCTAATATGCATAATACACAACCTAATTCTAGGAACATGAGTATATACATTATTGAACATTATTATTTAAACAATAAAATATGCAAGGAATGATAATTCAAATACTTATCTTTGTTTGTTTGTTGGGTTGACTCCCTCTCAGTCTTTGCTTCTTTTCTGCAACTCCATTCTGATGTGAGAAGTGATCAACTCCCTCTGAATATCTGCATCCTTGCAAAAACTACTGAAGTGTGCTCCTTCTTGATATTTGCTTCCTTGCAGGAACAACTGGAGTGTGCTCCCTCTTGATCTTTGCTTCCTGGATTACCTGTCCTTGAACTTATATCCATCCTTAATCACTATGCATCTTATTAGTATCATCATTGTGTTATCCTCGAGGTCTCGTACATAATCACACATTTATTAGTATAATCTTAATACACAATAATCTTAAACATGTATAGTCATGATCATTTCAAACACAGATAATAAACATTAGTATTCAAGGTTTCAGGGAAGTCTTCTTTTACTCATGCATATTCTTATTTGATCATAGGACTCTTCTAGTTAGTTAAATCATCAATCAAGATAAGAGACATAATATGCATAAACCCTTGATTACTTACATTTATAACTTTATGAATAAACATAACCAATCATACCAAGTATACTTATATAAGGGATCCTAACACAAGGTAGGATTCTAACTTGATATAGGAAAAACATACCTGGATTGGTATGTTAGATAGTTATGTCTAACATACCCACATGATGTCTTCTTGTTCTCTTCAATGACTTGTGCTAGTAACCTGCATATCTCATAGGTTAACCATTATAGAACCAAGTTATACATACCTCGCAAATAGATCTTCTAAGTGATTCATGAAAATGGATGAATCTTTGTTCTCACGTCATCATGATCATATGTTCTTGAACTAGAACATGATTGGTCTTTCTTGGTGTACCTTTCATGTTAGCGGACAACATAAACCTCATACAACACCATAATGCATTAGTACAATCATAAGTGTCAACACCCTAATCAATGAATATCTTCTATCCTGCATTCATAATTTTATTAAGGTGATACGACAAGTCTAAATTTAATCAAGATTGTACTAACCGTAATAACATGAAGACAAACATACCATAAACTTAATCATGAAAAAATCTTGAAACATACCTGGATGAGTCATACCTATCGAGATTGCTTGTAATATTCTTATGTAAGGCCTTAGCCTCATCTCCCTTTGAAACAGGAACTTCTTCACTTATGCAGGTGAACAACCCAATCCACTTGATTTGCAGGAACTGGATCTGGAGCTGGATTAGGGTTTGTCAGAGAAAACCTAAAAATTCAAACTTTTTATTTCAAACTTCCAAAAGGATAGAAATATGCGCCTTGATGACCTGATCAAGCTAGTATACTTATAAGTTGAAAACTGCAAAGTTTCACCCCTCAAATTTGCCTTTGAAACTTCCAGATTCACTAGACATGACCCTGAACTAGGGTTTGATAAAGCCCACCCTTCTGCCCAATCAAAAGGGTCGATCCAAATCTCTAAGATTCTATTTTTCTGAGGAGCTTCCAGTCGTGGTCACAGATTTCAAAAATTTCCATTTTTGCAGAAGCCCTAATTTTCCACTTTTCTGATCAAAGTCTGGAACTAGGGTCTGATCAAGCCCGGCCTTATGCCCAACCAAAAATTCTGATCTTGGTCTCTAAATTTCAATTTTGATGAGTAGCATTCAGCCAGTCTCTGATTACAAAAATTCCAACTTTCTTCGAAACCCTAAATTCCGGAAGCCATGAATGAAGGTGCTAAAAAATAATTCTGTTTTGACAGAAATATGTACCTGATTGTTTCTGGTGTAAGTCCATACTTTTCGATCCACAGGGTCTAAAATTTTTTTCTATGATATCCCAACTTGTCATATTTCCAACCCCATAGGTCTGACCTCAAATGGATTCTCTGAGAGAGAGTTATGCCAAGTGTCACAACGTGACCTTTTTATGGGATAAAACAGGAGAGCGAAATTGTACGGCGTACCATGTGTCACTAGTTCAGTTTCGGCCTCTAAAAAAGTGACTTGAGAAATTTCAGTCTGTGCACTACTTGTCACTTTTTATGAAATTTCATTTGGAGCTTCCTAGTCCAATTTATGACCTTTTTTCCATGGTCACCTGTTTTTGACTGAGATCCAGAAGAGGCAGAAACCCTATATTGTACAGATCATAAATCACAAAGTACAACTAATTAGGGGTTTTCCTTTGGACGCAAGGTACATGGGGATCTTAGCTTCGCCCTGTATGATTTTCAGACCCTAAAACCTTGCCAAAATTTATTTATAGCGAAAGTGATATGATTACTGGTTTTTTCTATATCAAGCCCTAGCATCGCAAGTGCAACAAGTGTCATACATGCCATACCATGCCTTCTTTCAGGCTATCTCTGATACCATGTTAGTTTTTCAGAATTTAATTCAATATGATCTAGGATCTTAACTGAGAGAACAACATGTACAAAATATCTACAGCATATCAATCATGTACACGATAATGCAAGCACACAAGAGACACAGAGTTTACTTGGGGAAAACCATAAAGGTGAAAAACCCCAATAACTTCCTCAGATATAGATAGAGCAATGATACAACCCAAGCATAAGAGATAGACATCTCCTAGTTGCAGCTTCTCCTCCTCCACAAGTGCGCCACTCTCCCAAGAGTGTGAGAGAGAATAGAATGATGAAATAGAGTGCCTCCTGCACTCTATTTATACTTGACTTGACTTGCCTAATAACCTTTACTAGGTCGGCCTTAACTTAACCACATAACATAATGTTGACTAGGACGACACCCAATAGGGTGGTCTAATAACCCTTTGACCCACATGGCCGACCCGCAATAGGGTGGTATAATAACCCTTCGACCCACATGACTTATACAGGCCGACCCCAACAAGGTGGTCTAATAACCCATCAAGTATAAGTTACGACACTTACAATATAAATGACAACACTTCCGTATAGAGGAATAATAACATCTCTATAGGAATACAAACACTTCCGTATAGAGGAATAATACCATCTCTATAGGAGTACAATATACATATATGAAATTCATTCTAAAGTTACATATACATCAACAAGGTTTAATATCAATTTTCATCTTGCCCATTTCCTTTACAAGTCCTTTCAAGTCTCTATAATCTCGAGCAAAAACGTCTTGAAATTCTTTGAGGATACTGGAGATTTCTACCATTTGTTCCTGATTCCAGTAATCGCCAATCTTTTCCATTTTCTCTCGGTCGTCATTTGAAATATCTACTTCTTTTGTTTTAATCTTTGCATCCATCCACTCTGGTGCACGACAATATCAATTTTCATCTCGCCCATTTCCTTTACAAGTCCTTTCAAGTCTCTATAATATTGAGCAAAAACGTCTTGAAATTCTTTGAGGATACTGGAGATTTCTGTCGTTTGTTCCTGATTCTAGTAATTGCCAATCTTTTCCATTTTTGGTTGGTCATCATTTGAAATATCTAATTCTTTTGTTTTAATCTTTGCGTCCATCCAATATGGTGCACGACTGTTACTTATTTGTCTTTCACCTTCTTTGATTTGTGTGAAAGTTGGTGGAAATTATTTTTTTGATAACCTTTTGGGTTTGTCTTTTTTGACAATCTCTGTGCTAAAGATTGTTCTTACGAGCTTCGACACATTGGGATGATCCTTTCTCCATTGAAATTTTTTTCCGACTGACATCTCCGTTTCTAGACTCAGTCTTCTCGAATGTTGTTTTTCTGTCAACTTTATGTTGTAGAAGGTGTTAGGTAGGTGCATAATCTTCTATTTGTCTGCAAGTGTTAAGTTTTCTGTTGGCTGTAGAAATTCTTTGATGCTTTTACTTGCTTCGACCAACCTCTCATCCTGCGGAGAAAATTGGAAATCCTTAATAAAATTTTCTTTTAAGTCTTTCCAAAAGAAGGTTTCTCCTCTCACTTTTTCCATCTTGTACCATTTGTTAGGTAGATAATCAAGTGTTCTGGGGAAGAGGTGAGGCCATGTTCTTTCGTATTTATAGCCTAGTTTTCTCCATTCTTTTTCGCAATAGTCAATATGAACTTCAGGATTTTGTCCTTGCGTAAATAGGGGAATGTCAACCTAAGTTGTCGACTTTCTTCTTCCAAATATTTCTATGAAAAATGTTGATGCAGTTTTCTAGCTTTGGAGTTTCGACTGGTGGGTGTCCCACCATATCGTAGCTTGACCAGTAAATGTCTCTACCAAACTTTGTAGTCGGCCTTGCTCTCCGACATGTTTTGATACCTGTTCGACATGAATACTAGGTGAGTCACGTTATTTATATCTTACTGTCGAATTGGCATATTGTGCATTCTTGTCTGGAACAAGTGTTGGATATGCTCACATTTTTCATTCAAATATATTTGGTGTGTAAGATACTGAGAGGCACTTCTTGATTTGCTTCTTTGATATGGATTCCACAGTCCAACATTCTTTCGCATGTAAGTCATAGTTCTCTATTTTCCAGACATAGAATTCTGCGTCAGAATTATATCTGAGTGATATAGGATCTCCAAGATGAAGTTCTCCTTGGGTATTTGGCTCAATGCGATCTTCATTATTGTCTATCCGATAAAGCTGTCGAACATCATTATCGAATTCTATGGGTTCTGACCAAGGTTCTCCCTAAGATGGGAAGATTGGTATGATAACCTTCTGACCATTTTCTTTCAACTTGATACGACTTTTATCTAAGGAAATTGAGGCCTTCATCTTTCATCCCCATGGTCGACCGACCAAGGCAGGAAAGGAACTCGCATCGTCCTTTGGAGTAATGATTTCAAAATCTACTTTCGTCGTGATGCCTTTAATGGAAGTTTCAACTCCTTTCCATACTCCAATCGGCTCAATTAATCCTTGATCTGTGAGCTTTAAGTAGATGCCTGATTCCTGTAGTTGAGGTCGACCAAGTTGGTCCCAGGTATCACTAGTAATGATATTCACTTGGGATCCAAAGTCCAGTATGACTTGTCGTACATGATATCCATTTATGTCGAGATCGACTAATGGGTCAGCATCATTTTTCACTTTTTGTTTTAGTCGTCAAATGTTTTTAGTTTGTCTTTGCTCGACATGTTTTAATTTATGCAACAGGTCAATCATTTTTCCTACAGCTTCTTCGTTTGAAATTAATTTGAGCAATTCATTGAGAACATCTTCATGTGCTGCTAAGTCATGAAATATGTCGGATGCATATTTGTACACAGATTTTTGTTTTATAGGATTTGGATAATCCTCCTTATAGACAATTCTAGTTATATGAGGTTTATCTTGACCAATGTGAGTGCCTTGCCTAGTTACAATTTGCAAGATTTTTGTACGAAGCACATCATTTTTTGAAATACAAGATAAAACGTGAACATTCTTTTTATTATTTATTTTCTCAATCATGGTAGGGAAATCCTCTAAATAGTGATTGCCTACTCCACACTTTGTACAAAATTTAAGATCAATTCTTTCCTTATAGGGGCATTCTGCATGTCGATGATTCTCACTTAAACATGTGAAACATGCACCAGGTCGACCAGAACGAATTCCTTGACCTCCACTGCCATGACCGCGACTCTGGTATCCACCACGTCTATTGTAGCCATCATATTGCCGATCATACCATCAGTCATTATACCTTGGGTATCTGTCATTCCTATTTTGATTGTACCGGTTATTTTTTCCATCATTTCCCTCGAATCTATCATTTGCTGGATTTCTATCTTGGTTCTGCTCAACAGAATTTGTCTGGTACACTACATGATAATTTTGCCAATTTTTCAGGTTCAGATGACATTCTTCAATTGTATGTGTATTCACTTCACAAATTTGACACCATCTTGCCTTCTTGTTTTTCAGATTATATGGGAAATCATTTGTGGTATGTGAATCATACTCTTTACACAAATCGCAAAAACATATGGATTGAATAAGTTTCACTTATTGTCATTGATCCTCAATTCGAAAAGAATCTTTGGTATGTCCCGAAGTTCGACAAGTTGTACACCATAGTTCTGGTCCTTTTAGCGTCATATTTCAGATAGCTTGCTCCATACTTTCAAGGCATTCATCAACGTGTCTATCCATGGATACTAAAGGGTATTCATCATCCATTTCGATTTCTAGTGCTACTCTTAGTGCATCCGCATACGTGTTAACATTTTGTCGATGGACATGTATTCTGATTTTATTGATTAGACTAGCAATAAACCATTTAATTAATCATTTTTCTTCAATTTCATAGTCTAATTTGTTTAGCAAGTCTTTAAACCTCTTGTCGTATTCCTTGATAGTTGTTGTCGGCTTTTGGACTGTCATCTTTAGTCATTATGCCGCCAAGTATGTTGCATCTTCAATCATAAAGAAGGCTAAAAAGCTTTGTTTGATTTGTGCTTTTGTTGCATTTGGTGATTTTGCTACGTACCCCATGTACCATGTCAATGCTCTTTTCCTTAACAAACCAACAAATTGAGCAATTTGTCTTTCTTCATTGGTGATTTGATTGGCTTTCCATATTGCTTTGCACACAAACCAATGTCTTATTGGGTCTTCATCTCCTTCGTAGAATGGAAGATGTGCTATTGTGTGTGCCATGTCTACTGGTGTATTATTTTGAGAATTTGATGGTGGTGTTGGTGGGTTATTTCCACAACCAAAACTTGGTGCTTTGTTAATTTGAATTAGCTATCTTTATGGACTTGGTCCTCTGTCTTCAGAATTAGTCACTATAACTTCTTCTGTATCTCTAGATATTCCTTCTTCTATTACTTCTATCGAAATCTAGTTTAATTTCTGCTCGAACGGGATTTCATTAAATCTCGGGCTTTCCGACGTGCTTGTCGAGTTGCTCAAATTTTGTATTGGCAGGGGAGTCGCTTCCTCATGCTATGAGTACACTAGATGAAAACTTCTATTTGAAAATTCAGGTTGAAAAGATACCCAATTTCCTTCCTCCGGCCGATGAATCAATAGTCTATTAATATCATCGCCTTCTATGCTTCGACGACTCCAAATTCCCGATTGACCGGCATGGATGCCAAGATTTTTTTCGATAATTTCTTCCACCCGAACGCTTTGTGTCAAACGAAATGGAGACAAAGGTGCTACCGTTTCAGGTATTTGAACTTGGAGAGCTCTACCACGCTCTACCCACAAGTCTTCATCCATTGGCGACATTTCTTCTTCGACATCCCGATCATCGTGGGCTCTGCTTGATTTTGGAAGATTTCCTTCTGCATCCGTTGCAACGTTTGATCCTCGCGTCCTTCGGAGCGCAATTTCCTGCTCCTATAGCTCTTCACGTCGCTTCCTCCTCTTTTCTCTTTTGATTTTCTAAATATCTGGGGTGCTTTTGTGACTCAAAAGTCTATCTTTGTCATATTTTTTTCCACTGATGGCCATGTCGCCTTGTCATATGTTGAATTTCATCAAACTAGGTACATCAGAGCATGCTTCATCACCCCCCCAATGCCCGCCTGAAGGTTTCTAGATTATCGGGGAAGTGCAGACCATCATTTGTTCAAGAAAAATTCCCATTCATGCTCCTTTACAATTTTTTCCCACTTACGTTCTTTCTCCTCCCAGTTAGAGTTCAGAAGGGGTGGGAGTAGCAATGGTCTTGTTTCGACAATATGCATAGTGCCTTTGTCGATAAAAAATTTAAACAGTAAAGTCGACAGAGAACACAGAAATTGATCAACTAATTCGGTGAAGAACTTTCTTCTTATTTCGTCTATCGAGATTCGATCTTCAATCACCTACTCTTCACAGAAATCATCTACAATCTTTTCACACCACTCCGACAGATTTGTATGTCCTCCGTTGATCAGCTTCGATAATAGCTTCCGCTCTGTTTCATCAACTAGTCTATTCATCTAGAAGATTCTTCAAGGCAGTCAGCACGGATTCTACGAATCGCTCATGGGTCTCGGAGAAGAATCAATCTCTCGCTTGGCTAATCGTTAGCTTGTTACATCGCACATACTTCTGCAGATAATTCACAATTTTCTTCTCCCACCAATCTCTAATCTCATGTTCTGAAACCATAGGTCATACTGCTATTTATTTTTCATGTATCAACCAGCAACGGAACCAGATGTTGTAGTCCCAAGGTTCATGTGGTTATCATGGATACATTACATAATATAAGCAAACATACACAATGATACATATATAAGAGACGAGATAGATAGAGAGAGAGAAGCCTTTATATTAGCTAGCAAGAGCAGAATACAATCATAGAACCAATCTTAACTAGTACATTGGCTCACTAGACTATATATATATATATATATATGTACAAATACAGTTACATAACCATCTATCGGTTTATCCAACCGACCTGACCTATACTAGTCGATGCGACTTGTCAACATGTGCTGCAGAGTGGTCAGGTGGATGGCCTACTCGACATGCCAACCTAGGTCCCTCCAACAGTTACCAACTTTCCCATCCTACTCCAAAGCCATGAGGGCGCATTTCTTGAGGAGAATAGCAACTCTTGGCTTTGAAAACTTTCTTTCCTTTGCCTCCCTTCACTAAATTTGGTAAGTGCGCTTTAGGAATCTTTTTTTGGATGTTGCTACTTTCATTCTGGCTGCTTTTCCTAATATTTCCACTTTCTTTACTGTCCTTCTTTTCTACTTTTTCCATTTTTTCTGTTTGCTTTTTCCAGTTTCTAATTTGTTCTTCTTGCCTTCTTTCCTCCATTGGATTTCTTAGCTTTTCTGAGATTTATCACTTAAGCAATTTTGGCCTACTTGACCAATTCAAATTTCCTATCCAAGTCATCAACCACTTGGCCCATTTATCAGTAATAAACATTTAAATGACAATAATACAACTCATAAATAATTTAGCTAAGCAATTAATTAACTACTATGGTGTAATTGCCTCAAAACTTCCTGAATTAATTAATTTCTCAATTAATTAATAAATCACCTTAGCACTTGAATTGGGGGTTAAAAACTTCATGGGGGGGCCTCCTTATCCATTTAATTCCTCAAATTCACCTTTAGGAATCTTCCTTCATCCATCAATTAATTATTTAATTAATGCCTAGGTGACTTAGGCTAAAATCATCCTCATGGACCATAGGAAAATTTTGGAACATGACAGTCCTCCCTTCCCAAGATTGCTTGTCCTCAAGCAATGTCAGGATTCCACCAAGCTTCTCCTGCACCAACTCTGATTATCATTGTCCCCATCCATTGAACAATCTGTAAATTAAACTTGGGCCTTCAGGAAAAAATGTCTATCTAAAACAAACTTCATTGTAATTTATATCTTCCATTAGCCAAGAAATGAACAGAATTTTAACCCAGTTAGGATAACTGAGTAGAATTCCTGGGTCCCACTATTTCTCCCGCAAGGAGCAGAATTCTTTTGTCATATTTGGAAATCTGTCACTCAAGTATATGCCAGGATCCCAAAGTATCAACTGCATTTTCCCCATCATCAGAATAATTTTAAAGAATATGTCATCAAACATGTGCCTTTTCATCTGGGGAATAACTACTAGGGCATTGCTTCAAACCAAACCAAGTGGGGAGCATAATGTCTCTTCTAGTGAAAACATCCAATGGATCAACTCTCTGCCATTGGAGAGAAATTTCAAGCATCCCTCCCAGCATGTGGATTCCCTCCACATAGGTCAACCTCTGCAAGTAAAATGTTCCATTAATCTAACTTGGCAACTTGCTTGCTTAGCTGCCTTCCCTTGACCATAAGCATAAAAAATTTTGCAAGGAAGTTTCATGCTTGTCAGGTAATATTTCACCCAATCCATATGTGGATGAGTGACATCAAATGGATACAAAATATACCTTTGCTGCTACTCACAATTCAAGACAATGTCAGTTATAATACAAAATGTATTGCAAAACAAGTGAACTTTTTACCTTCCATATTTTCTTTTCTAGTGAGGTCTCTATTGATCCATCTGGTGGGTGAATTAGAGATCCTTCTTGTTGATTTATATGTGCTATAATCAGCCATATATTCTACAATAGGATCCATCTCCCATGGGTATAGATCATGATCCTCCTGCTGAACACATGACACAAACCAGAAAAATGTCTTCACCCACTGCTCATTCCCCATTGGTGTTGTTGAATCTAGGACATGTGGGAAATAACTGTGAACCTTCTTTGCATGTCTGCAACCTTCAGTAATCAGAATTATGGCTGTAAATTCTTCATTACTGGATGTCCTAAATTGGGTGCTCTCATCCCACTCTTTCATGGGGGAGTGTTTGTCTTCAAGGAACAGCTCAAGTTCCTTTGGAAAAAATCCCGTGCTTGGTTCTCATCAAAATGTTCTGCACACTCTTCAAGCACATATAAAAATGAATGAAAATGTGATCCACCATCTCATAAGTTTCCTCCCTATGTTCAAGAATTCTTTCAACCGAATGAAGTTGAATTAATGGTGTGTAGGAGGGTAGGCGGTATCTTTGCAACTTTTCATGAAGCTGCAATATTTCTGTCTTGTATTCTTGGAGGGCACTTTGAACGCTTCTTAAAGAATATTGGGTGGCCATTAATTCATCATTGAGCTTGCTTAGCTCTTCATCATCCCTCAAGGATGTACCATGAAACAATTCTACAAGCTCCAATAAACTATCTCTATCAGAAAGCAGGTTCAAGAATTTACCTTTAATGCTTACCATGGCTTCCTGAAATTCTTCCATGTCTCTCATGGAAGATTGCTCCCCAAAATTCCAACAAAGGTTATCAATTAAGGAATGTGTGTAATTGAGGGTTTGAAGGGCTTCTTGGATCTTTTGTTCATCCATCTTTAAAGATCCTGCAAGAAGATGAGGTCCTTGTAGATGTTTCTCCTCTTCATTTCCCATCGCCGGATCAATTTCATGCGTTGCACTTGAAGTTTTGAAATATGATCTATATGTTTCTACTGCAATATTTTCATCTTTCATGTTCTCAAAAACATAATTTGGGCTGCAACATAAGTGCTCATTCATCCTTGATGCAACAAAAAGATCTTCTCTTAAAGTTTCAGCCTTCATACTGATTTCCTTTTTAACACCTGAATTCTGAACCTCATCACTATGGGGGTCAACCATTCTAAAATTTTCAATGGAAATGGTTGTCATATCAGACTGACATAATAGCACATAAAAATCAGAAATTACTAATTCACCATGTGTCATTTTCTCCTCCTTATGTGGTGGAATTTTGATGGCTTGTTCATCCACCCATTTCTCTGCTTCACACCCTACTGAGATGTGCTTAATTTCTACTTCCTGGCGAGGCTCTAGGGGTGAGTGTAAATCTGAATTATGTTCTTCCTCTGGATCAGATCCAAAATATGTCTCACCTTCATCAATCTGTCCCATTTCTTCTGCACTTGTTTTGAAATCAACCATTAAAAGATCGAGAGTGATTTTACCTCCCTTATCACCAACAATCAAGTGTTTGACTGTTGGATCGTCTACTATGCATTGGCCTTCTTCATCCACTTCTTGAAGTAATGGGGCACCGGCAAGGTCTTCTTGGTCATTTATTTCAAAGAAACTTGATGTCTCTCCACATTGTGTGGTGCTCAGATCACAACCTTTGGACTTCCTTCTTGAAGAAAAACCAAACAGTCTTGCAATGCTTGGCCCTACAAGTGGCCTTGATGAAACTTCCTTCTTGATTCCTTTTCCCTAAGATTGGGATGGATCCATATGCAGGGCTGCAAATTCATCTTTATTTTTTCTGGCTTCTTCTCCACACAAAGAACTAGGTGGCTCTTGGTTTCCTCCCTTCATTTTTCATAGCTATGTGGACACATCTTTATTTCTCCCTTCTATCTTAGCTCCTATGGGTAAAGATCTTGCCTTCACTTCTTTGCACACACCATCAACCATATGTGCAATCCTTCTTTTGATATCACTATTGTAGGGGTCTTTGAACAAACTTTGAATTTCTAAATCACAATAGTCTCTAAAGATCAGGGACTTCTGAACCTCCTTCTTCAAGGCAGAGTACTCCATGAAGTACTCGTAGGATTTCTTAGGGTTACCTCTTTTGAGTATTCCTTCATAATCCCAATTAGTCATAGGTAGGTCATTTCCTATGCTCTCTTCAAACATTTGTTCATCAAGTAAATCATGTTCAACTTTGTGCAAATAATAATTTCCAACAAGGGTTAAAGGCTCCTCTTCATATGGCTCAAAAATAAATTCTTCTTCTTCACTGACTGGTAGGAGCCACATTTTGCCTCTATGAGAAGATCTTCAATCTTCCTTCCATCAGTGAGATTCTTTCTTTCCACAGGGGTGGAGGAAAGTGCTCTGATACCACTATAATATCCTTGGGAAGATTCGACCAAGATATTAACTCAACTCCAAATTTTTTATAAATTTTTACTAGTAAAATTTCTGTTAATTCCTTCGAACCGTGCGGGAGGTAAGTGAAGGGTCCTGAGGTAAGGAATGAGTAGGGTGGGATGAATATTTAATTCTAGAAAATGTATGAGGTTAGGTGTAGTAGTGGGTCAAAAGGTTTAGATCGGTGATGTCCTATGCACCATGTACCAGTACCTTTCACTTTTCAACAATAGAGCTAGTCTATTGCCTACTTCGAGGCTTCCTGGGTAGCTGGCATATGCATACTAGAAAGGTGGTGGTTCTGGGAGTTAATGACAGAGTTTATATCATTCAAATGAGTTCTGGTTATTTTCAGGAAGGTATTTTTGCAGAATTGTGAGATTTTGGGAAGAATTGGGTTTTTTGGGCTCTCCGGGGATTGTTGAGCTAGTACTTTTCTTATATTTCCAAACAGGGTCGAAAGGCTTCCAAAGTATGAATTTAAGGACTGATATGGATTATATATTGAATTATTAGACTCCTACAACTGACAGAGAGTCAATTTGATACTCTGAATTGATTTAGCAGCAAAAGTGGTAAAACAAGTCTAGGAAAAACACTCAACGAGCTAGTCTTGCAATTGTTTTCATTAAACTGCTTCCATAAGTCATGTAATCTGTTCTGAAGTATTTAAATACTCTGATATGATAAAATTAATAGATACAGGTTGAAAATAATATATCAGAACTCTTCTTTTATTTATTTAACTGCCTTTCAAAACAACAGTTCCTCACAGGCTAAATATGCATTACATTTGATGGAGAATGAAGAGAAGAATTAGAATATTACTGTGGATATTCTATGGAGTTATGATCAGGTCACCTACAGGTCATATTACTGTAATTTTCTGCATACTGAGCTTTTGAACTTGACTGGGGCACATTCACTGAGTTATACCTCTCCTCCAGGGAAAACTCCTCTAGATTTAGCTGTGAATGTGAGAATGAGTGAGAAGAGAGGTATGGATCTGATTTGAAGCTGGTTACTGATCTTGAACACCTCTAATGTCTGCAAAACATGGCTATGCCAACTTTCCTTAAGCCCCTGGGCACACTCCCAATATCTATCTTCTTCAATGGATAAATCTTCACCAAAACTAGTTATAGAATCACTACTGGAGGAACTTGTTTTCTCAAATGACTGTAGATATTCAATGGAGGTTGGAAGTATATATTAATGGCTGCAATAGCTTGATGTGGACCTGAAAAAAACTCTCTAGAAACTATGGCCCTTGGGGCACATCACCCAAGAAGCACAGTTGAGGCACATCACTTAACTAGAGAAGGTTCAGAGCTCATGAGAAAAACACAAATGATCAAAAGTTGTCAAATGGAGTTCGTTGGCTTCTTTTATAAACTTCATGATGACCTGCTGAGCAAGCTCTTGGCTTGGTGACCTGTGAGAGTAGGTTACCCACTTTCCCATCCTACTCCAAATCCATGAGGGCACATTTCTTGAGGAGAATAGCAACTCTTGGATTTGAAAACTTTCTTTCCTTTGCCTCCCTTCACTGAATTTGGAAAGTGCGCTTTAGGAAGCTTTTTCTGGATGTTGCTACTTTCATTCTGGCTGCTTTTCCTCTTATTTCCATTTTCTTTACTTTCCTTCTTTTCTGCTTTTGCCAATTTTTCTGTTTGCTTTTGCCAGTTTCTAATTTGTTCTTCTTGCCTTCTTTCCTCCATTGGATTTCTTAGCTTTTCTGAGATTTATCACTTAAGCAAGTTTGGCCTACTTGACCAATTCGAATTTCCTATCCAAGTCATCAACCACTTGGCCCATTTATTAGTAAGAGACATTTAAATGACAATGATAGAACTCAGAAATAATTTAGCTAAACAATTAATTAACTATCCAGTAATTAATTAACTACTATGGTGTAATTGCCTCAAAACTTCCCCAATTAATTAATTTCTCAATTAATTAATAAATCACCTTAGCACTTGAATTGGGGGTTAATAACTTCATGGGGGGCCCTCTTTATCCATTTAATTCCTCAAATTCACCCTTAGGAATCTTCCTTCATCCATCCATTAATTATTTAATTAATGCCTAGGTGACTTAGGCTAAAATTATCCCCGTGGACCGTAGGAAAATTTGGGAACATGACAGAGACAATGTCTTTTTGATATCTGTATTGGTATTACGAGAGAATTTGCTTCCTACGAAGAGGAGAATGATTGATTAAATGATTGTGATAGAGCCTTTGGAGCAATGTGTCTTTTTATGTCTCCTAGTATGCACTACCTCATTAATATTGCTGAACATCCAAGAGATCTCTGGACCAATTTGGATAGAGAATTTGGAAAGCAGAAAGAATAGGATCATGCTAGCCATTTGGAGAACAATCCTAGTGATACCTCCTCAAGTGTTCTCTATAAATATGTCTCGGACTCAACCATATCTCAAGCTAAAGTTGTTCAAAATGAAGAAGAAACTGCAGATTCAACACTCATGTTCTCAATGTCTTCTATTTCGAATTTTGAGCAAGATATGCCATCTCATACTCTACAATCTGAAGAGGTCCTTAAATCCGCGCTTTCACATGAGTTTGTTGGTGTGCGGAATGATGATCTATTGAATGTTTTGGAGGCTAAATCAGTTTTTGGAGGTGATGCATTCTCCCTCCTTGATCACATGCTTCCTATGCACTTCTGTTCAATCATTGACACATGTTCTCAGAGTTTCATTGAAGATGGAGGACACTACCATTCGCTTGGGTTCAAGTCTCAAGAAAATTTTAGTGATTTTGGTTTTGATCTCACCCATATTGGTTCAAAGGATATCACAAGAAACCATCTACCAATTATTGGAGCTGGTTTAGCTTCCACTGATCAAAAGTTCAAATTCAAAAAGCCTCCATGGGCTAGAATGTCGACTGAGAAGAGAATATCTTTAGATCCAAAGAGTACTGAGTGCATCCTCATTGTATATGCTAAAGAATAAAAAGGCTAAAAACTCATGGATATCGGATCCAAAAATATATTCATCGAGCGATGTGTCAAATTTGAAGAACCGCTTCAAGATCTAAAACTAGTTGAGGAAGAAACTGTTGAATTGCCTCCTCCACATGAAGAAGATTCGGAAGAAGATGATGAAAATTTGTGCTCTGAGATTTCTGATATTTTATCAGACATTGATGAACATGAAATGTCAAGTTCAGATTCAGATCTATATGAGCCCCCTCAGTTTCCAAAGTGGGCAGCAAAGACTCGCAATTCTGCTGGTTCTAACATTGGAAATCTTGTCGATCCAAGAAGAACTCTAGCATAATTTCAAAGAGCAGGTATGGCTCTTTCATATTCTGATCCTTTACTGTCTGAAATGTTTTCTTTTATGATAGGTTCAGATCCTAAATCATACTATCATGCCCACCGAGATCCGAGATGGCAAACCATCATGGATGAAGAGTACAATTCTCTTCAAAAAAATGCTACATGGGAGGTAGTTTCTCTTCCACCTGGGAGGAAATTAGTCCAATGCAAATGGGTCTACCACACAAAGGTTGCTGCATATGGCTCAACCTGAAAAATGCAGAGCTAGGTTGGTGGAAAAAGGATTCTCACAAGTTCATGGTGTGGACTACACTGAAACCTTTGCACCGGTTGCAAACATGGATTCTATCCGCCTAGTTTTGGCAATTTCCGCATCTAAGCACTGGGAAGTGCATCATATGGATGTGAAGAGTGAATTCCTTCATGGATGTCTTCAAGAAGAGATTTACATGAAGCATCCTGAAGGTTACATATCAGATTCTACATTAGTTTGCAGACTGAAGAAGTCATTGTATGGTTTAAAATAGGCCCGAAGAGCTTGGTATGCAAAGATGGATTCCTTCCTTCTATCACAAAATTTTGCAAGATGCAAATCAGATCCAAATGTGTACCTATAGAAACATGAAGGTAATTTTCTCATCATTTTCCTTTATGTTGATTACCTTTTGATTACAGGAAGCACTCTTGCTTCGATCGGCACTATAAAAACCGTACTACATCGAGCATTCGGCATGAGTGATTTAGGCTTGCTAAAACAATTTCTTAGCTTAGAAATCACTCTAAATTTTGATGGGATCACCATATATCAGTCAAAATATGATTCATACTTGCTAAAAAAATTTAATATGGAATATTTTAAAGTGGCACCATTCCCATTCCTCTCAGGAATCATCCTTGAGGATGGTGATTCTACACCATTGGTGGATTCTACACTATGCAAACAGTTGATTGGTAGTCTTTTGTATTTGACACACTCTAGGCCTGATATTTCTTATGCCATGAGTGTTATGTCAAGTTACATGCAGTAGAGCCATGAGCTTCATTGGAAGGAAGCCAAAAGAATCTTGCACTATGTGCAGGGTACTAGACATTTTGGCATACACTATGCTGCGGATTCTGATCTAGATTAGGTTGGATTCACTGATTTAGATTGGGCGGGTGATAGCATTGATCGGAATTCCACTTCCAGATATGTTTTCATGATTGTAACATGGACTGTTTTATGGTCAAGCAAAAAGCAGGTAGTCATTGCCTTATCTTCAGCAGAGGTGGAGTATCAAGGAGCAGTCAATGCTTGCATTCAGGCAGTTTGGTTGCAGGGTATTCTAGTAGAGTTTGATATTAGTAGCACCACTTTGAATGTCATATTTTACGACAATCAAAGTTCTATAAATATCTTGACATATCCAGTTCAGAGACTGAAGACCATGCATATTTCTATCCACGTGCACTACATTCGAGAGCTTGTGCATGACAGAACCATTGTATTGCAATATTTCCCTACAGACGAGAAAATTGCAGACATCTTCACCAAGAGCTTCACTGAGAAGAAGTTCTCTTACCTTCTTTCACTGGTGGGGGTGAGTTGTGAGGACAGATTAGATCCTTCAATGTTCAGTTTGAGGGGGGGTTTTCTTTCCCACTGGGGTTTTCCCTCTTTCCTCACTTACAGTTTTTTCTAGCGTTGTTTGGATTATTTCTGTACTGGGTGACCTATGGCCATTGTTTCTAGGGCCCTTTTATTTTTTTTATACCTCCATAATATTAGCTTAAGCGGGGGTTTTGGATCATTTTCCAGCCACACATCATTTAATTGAGACTTCCATCTTAATTATCCACTTATCCTAAGTATTATTGAATCCATCATGTGCCTACATCATCAGCAGATCACAGTTTCAGTGATCGGATCCTCCTCCTACATTCTAGGAGCCAACTGGGCATCAACTGAGCCTCCTCCTACATTATAGGAGCCAACTAGGCCACCTATTGAGCCTCCTCCACCTTTCAGGGGATGATTGCATGCTTCAAGTACATTATTCATCCAACTGGTGAACCTAGGGCGCCTTACTACACTGTTTGACCTTGTTTGGTGTGATTCTCACCTAACACTCAGTTAAACTACAGACATCTGGCGCCCTCCCATATTTTTGGGCATTCAGTTGAGTTCTGCATTGAGTCAGACTCAGTTAGTCAGTTTTAGAGTCTATTCGAGTCAATTATTGATTATTTAAGTGGCTAACTAATGTGCCAAGTGGTGTTAACTCCCTAGTAAGCCACTCTCATGCACCAATTCGAATGACCACCTTTGGAATTCGAATTGCTTGGCTTATTGCAGCCATTGTTACACATTGTAATCTATCTTTTGAGTTTATGAGATTATTTTACTGCTGCAAACCTTCTGCATAGTGTTTCCTTACATTTTGTTGCATGCATCTCTAGTAACTGTTGTGCTTATTCCATAGATTTGTTGTGCTTGAGATTTCACACCCAACCCATAATAAGTAGGAATTTAACTTACCTCTATTCCAATCCAGCGTAGTGAATTTTTTATTTGCGCACATCATCTTGCTGATACTTCGTGCATTCTTTTTTGCTAGTTCTCCAGTCCTGCATCTAATTCTGATATGCAAGAACTTTTGCATATCCAACTCAATGTTCCATCATTTGGAGGATTAGTGTAATATTCTTGATTCACTGTCATCTTGTCGATATTATCGAGATCTTGAGTTCTGCATTCTTCTCATACTGGTTCAACATACCTGGGTCCTTGTGCAGGGTCCAAAGGTGCGATGACCCTAATATCTGGTCCTTCAAATATCATATGTTTCTTCTTTAAATTGATAATTGCGAGGTTATCAATTTCCCAATATATTTCCAGTAATTCAGGATATGGATTGCTATCATCTATTATCTCAATAACCTCGAATTCTGCTTTACTTTGCACTCCATCAATGTCGACAAGGACATTTGATAACCTTGCAAAAGGTAGAACCCTTTGTTGATTTGCTAGTCTCAACTGTATAGGTAACCAGGATAACTTTGTCTTTCCCATATGTTCCCATGTTTTCTTTGTCAAGACATTCACTTCTAAACCTGAGTCGAGAATGATCTGGTCCATTTCAAAATCTCCAATCTACGCACTTAATCTCATTTATGTTTCGATCCTTCTATGGATTTTGATATGATGAACTGCACTATATTCCTTATTTACTATATTACACTGCTCGTAATGTCCTAATAGGTTCTATAATTCTTCAAAGGAATTTTCATGTCTTAGCAGCTTCATACAACTCTGTAGGAACTGCATTACAGGACTAGTCTGTTTTGGTGAATTTCGCGATCCATCATACAAATTTGGCATATCAATCACAGGTGGTGTTTCACTTTGGAATGGGATTCTTGTAGTCAAAGGTTCTAAGTTCTGCAAAAAAATTATTTCTTCCATGAAGACTTGTTTTTCTTTGTTAAGGTTGAAAGCAGGCATTTTTCCAACCACTCTTTTTATCCAAGCCCATTCATTAGGCTTTTGTATTTTTATGTGATCTTCAGAAGTCGAGGCTTCGCTTCTTTGGTCATTTCCTATCATGGCTCCACTTCGTGTCACAACATGAATGTTGCGATCCTTGTTTCTTTTCTCACTTGCGATCATCTGTATATTTTAGTTCTGTACTTCTGGCCTTCTCTCTTACATTTTTCCTTGGAAAATGGGACATGCTTCAATGACATGGTCAAATGACTTACAGTACTTGCAAGTAGTACAAGGATTCTGACAGTCTCTGGCTAAGTGTCCTAGTTGAGTACAGTTATAACATACAATCTGACCTCTTCCTCTTCCTTGGCCAGTGTTTCGTCATCTTCCTCTCAATCCTCCACAACCTTTTTATGTGCCTTGATCATACTGCACATTTTCATTATTATTCTATGTTTCTCCCTGAACTCTGTAAACATCATTTTTTCTTTCTATCATGAGGTCATATGCTGTACAGTTGTTATCATCATGGCCAACTAATTTATAAAATGTGCAGTACAGGTTCTTCAGTGTCTGCACATACTTCTGAAATAGGTAAGATTCCTTTGGGCGATGTACTCTACATCGACAAATATCACACCATGGTCCTTGCTATTGAATCAATGGATTCAATGCTCCACTATCAATGTAATCGTGGAATATAGGGCAGTGTTCCTTGGAATGTCCTTCCCCTTCACATTTATTACACCAAACCTCTTCTTTGGTTTCTTTTCCTTTCTTCATGTCTTGTAACTGTGATGTCAATTTTTCTAGCTGTGTCTTTATTTGTACCATACACGTGCTAGTTTCTCCGATGAACGAAGCTTCTAGTTTCATTGCAATTTCTAATGCCTCAGTTTGCGAAGCAACCTTTTGTTGCATCAACAACAATCTAATATGGTGCAATAGTGTAGCTATAAGCCATTCTTGATGCTATTGCGGTTCTATCTCAAAGATAAATTGATCTAATAATGCTTTGAACTTTTGATCAAACTCCCATACAGTCTCATTAGGTTTCTGTTTGATTTCTTTTAATTATGTGATGCACTAAAATTCTGAATTTGGTTTCTTGAATTCTCTAATAAGCACAGTTATGATCTCTACTAATGGTCTATTCTGTGCCAAAGAATATTTCATGAACCATGTGAAAAATCTATCTCTAAATGTAGTAACTAGTTGAGTTTTTTTTATGGCATCATCCTAGAATTGCTTAACATTCCACATGGCTTCATAGAGGAACCAATGTTTCTCTGGGTCTTCTAGGCCAGTTCCTTTAAATATGGGTAGCTTAATGACATGTGTCATTATTCTTCTAGGAGGTGTAGTGTTCTAGAACGATGGAGTGTTATACCTCAAATTGCCACACCATGTGTAAGTGAGAATATACATGTTTCACCACCATGGAAAACATGATGTCTATGCCTCCTAAGGGTGTTAGGACCCTTCATTCTAATGTTGGTACCTTCCCTAGTAACACTTGGAAGAAAATCCACCAAGCAAGGGGTCGAAACCCACATTAACCACCTCCAAAAATTAGCCTTCTGGAATTATCGCACCTTGCATGCCTACGGGGGAGCAATAATTTCAAATTATCACTCCCTGCATGCCTATGGGGGAGCGACAATTTCCAAATTATCGCGCTTTGCTTAGTTATAGGGGAGCGATAATTTTGGTTTAGGCTCATCCCTTTGATTTTGGATCTTGGATCTCATGGAGATTTTCTTGGGATGAAGTACCCCTTCGAATCCCATCTCACATTCCCTCCTTGGCATGGTTTAGATCCTTGATCCACATATTATTCACTTAGATCCATAATATCCTCTTAGTGGTTGGCCTCCCAAATCCTACTTAAAGAGAGCCATCCATGAGCTATGGGGGGTGATCTTGGAAGCACTAAACTTATGATCCTATGAGTCTTGCAAGGGTGATGTTGGAGAGTTTGGAAGGAGGTTCTGCTACTTTGGACATCAAGGTATAACATTGTAATCAGCTTCTTTTGGCTTTCATATCATTAATATAACTTATCCTATTCCTCTCATTTTCATGTCTTTAATGATGTATGCATGAAATTGTCCCTATTTATATAGTTAGATCTTTGTTTATACATATATTGATTTGGAGAAGGTGTTGTCTTTCCTTTGTGAACAAGTTCATAAGTCCATAATCAAAGGCTGGAGCTGGAGCAACTTAGGAGCAGCAAGGACAACCATCAAAGTAAGGTATGCCATCTACTTGCTTTGTCTTTCCATAGCTTGTTAGTTGATGTGTGAGCTAGATCTCGAGGACTATAGTGTCTATTTGTTTCCTCTCTGTCTTGGGTAGGAAGCTAGGGGCCTTTTCTAATCCCAAGGGGTTTTCATCTTACCCGTAGGAAGAAAATCTCACCACATGGAGCTATTCCACTACTTTGAAAATCCTGAGTATCTTCTCCTGCGGTGTTACTGCTACTAGTGTTTTGTGAACTAGCAATATTTTTCTTGTCAACTAGAGGTTTCTGCAGAGTGATACACTGATAGCCAAGTTGTCTAGGCTCTATTTCACTCTCAGACTCAACCTGATATGAGTTTCTATCACTTCCTAAGTGGGTTTGTAGGAATGTGCGAGGTTCCACTTCACGATACCTCTTTCTAGTGCTAAGTTTATATCTTTTGCCACTTCTTAAAGTACCAATATCTTCGTCTATGTCACTATCCATGGTACTGAACATTACAGATTCAACCCCTAGGAATCCGACTGCATTCTTAAATTAAAACCTTTTTCAGCTAGTAGCATTGTAATGTATAAACTAAGGTCTTTCAGGTACTTACCTCTAAATCCTTTGAAGAAATATCCTTCTGCTGCGCTGTAAGAATTCACAGTGTCCACAGGGAATTCTCTAACATAGATCTCTACCACGCTATCCAACCAAAATTATACTACTCTTGAAATTGGGTTTTCAACTTCTTTAAGCCTCTGAATCAATTATGGATTCTAAACAATTTTTTCATTCTGCGAGTCTTGATATCCACTCATGTAGTTCGTTAGCAAAAAATGCGAAGAAAACTACATGCGAGTCAGAAAATAGATATTTCTGCAACCATTCTTTCATAGACAAACGCAGATGTTTGTTCTTCTTCGCAAACTCCTTTTTTGTCTGAATCACCCAGTTATCTATCTCTTTTCTCTTGGGATTCCAATTATTAGAGCACATCACCAGTTCAAGCACAACAGCAGAACCATTCTTTGGGATCTTTATTTCCTTTGGCTAGCCTAGGTTTTGCGAAGTTCTTTCTCACAGACCCAACAAACCCCTTTTCACTGGCCCTTTCAGAAACAAGGTGCGAACAAGATGAGGTCTCACCCAAGGCGAAGTTATTGGGGAATTATAGAACTAGGTTTCTGTAATCATGGTGATGTGCGGATATGGAGATGGCTTCTAGAGAAGTTCTCCTTACTTCACATATGCCTAAATTATAATAGCTTGAATATGTGACTACGCACTTCATAGTTCCAATAGTACAGACTCTGCTGAATCACTGTTATTCTTTAACGTTTAACTAGGAAACTACGCATTTATCACATTTATTAACACTTAGCATATTCAGAAATGTGTGTCCACAAATTAGCATACTATTCTCATCAACATACACATGAAAATACATATAAAAGCATAAGCATTCATGAACACAAAATAACTCATAGATCCAATCACACAACACAGATATTTACGTGGTTCACCCCCCAGATGGGAGCTATGTCCACAGGAATTATTCTTATATTTCTTGGAAGGCGTTAATAGTTCCAGTCTGCACACTCAGCTACAAACTCTTCTCTACAATAGATCTCTGTGCACTCAGCTATAGAGTCTTTCTCTCTTAGATCTCTCTCAGCATAGATCTACAATAATTCTTACAAAACTCTAATATAACAAAATCTGACCCTTCCTTATACAAAATTGCCCCTTTTATAGATTGTGCTCGAAGGTCACATATTTACAATAACTATGGGCTAAAATCCCATAGTACCCTTAAAACCAAAATGAAATGGTTCTCCTATTGACCATGCTTTGTCTTTACTTCGCTAGAGCTCTACTATCCTTTTGCACCGCTTCTATGGCTTTGATGCTTCTTCTGACAGTCGCAGCTCTGACCGCGCGGATCTGATGCTGACATGGTGAGTCCTTTACACCATTCTACCTCTTTACTCCTCGCTACTATAGCTGAAAGTCTGCCACTTCATACATAACTGCTCCAACTACCTTGACTGCCCTTTGTACTTCACTTTTAATAAGGGTACAGGTCCTTTTCTGCTGACTTCACCTCGCTCCATGGCCTGCTCCCGATAATTGTAGAGTTGTCTCTCCCAAAAATGGCTGATGTTTGGCCTCGCCTAACTTGTACTTCTTTCATCAAAACTGCTACATTTAGGCCTCGCCCAACAATGGACTGTCGCGAGTGACCCATGAGATGGATGATGGTAGAGTCGCGTTTATGTGTCAAAAAGTTTCACAAAAAATAGTTTTGTTTAGGAGAACATTGCAAAGTATAAGGCCAAATCATCTATAATCAAATAGGCTCTTCCATCCATAATGTCCTGTTGTGTGACCGACAAGGAAATGTAGTCACAGACGAAGAAGTGTCATTTTGGTTGATAATAGATTCCCCCTAATGTATGAGGTCAGAGGGAAAGACGATGGCCAAAATACATTACAAAGAAGGAAGTGGAGGAGCATATGAACCACGGGAACAAGGTCGCAAATAGGACCTGAAACATAAACAAGGTCATTGAGCAATTACAATATTGATATTAGGAGTCGATGTTTAGAATGTTAGAACATGGTATCCAATACATAACTGAAATGGTGTATATAGCATGGCCACTGAAATACAAGTGTGGATCCATGCCAAAAAGGAGATCATAGCCATAGCAACAAATTGGATCTATGTCTCATAATGAGCCAACAAGAATAGAGCTTAGTCTTGCGCAACTTGGGTGATAAGAAATGAACTGTATCGTAAAACCAATGTCTTCAAAGCAACCATCGATAGTACAAACCCTAAACCATGCGAATAAAAGGATTTGAATTCGAACATGGAATATTTCGTTTGATTACTGGTCAATGATGAAAACCGTTAACAAATGCGAAGACACCCACTAATAATGAAATTTGGGTCCAACGTACCTAGTACATCCTTACAAGTGTGAATAAGAGGTCTTGAATTCAGACACCTAAAGAATCTATCGAGTAAGGTACATTGATGTATTCCCATAACTCAATAGAGAGAGAATTTTCCACTGATGACTGCAAATCTCAAGGTACTAAACATGAAACTCTAAGTCTACTTCCTAGAGCAAAATGTGTCGATGTCGATAGGAAGAGACCCATGAAAAGGAAGGCATTGATATATCCTTCATCAACTCACACGAGGAACACTGAGAGATTGAGTTGAAAAAAAACTGATATAGGGGATGGCTAACATGATGAGTCAAGATGAATGACAAAAAGGCTGACACAGGGGTAATCTATGAACATTGTGCACCAAAGTAAATTGGGTAGCTGTGGACTGACACAGGAAACATGATATAAATTCTCTATGCAGGAGACATAACAAACTCTCCATATGATCGGAAGATTAACCAATCGGTGGAGGACACTAATCTAGAGTCAAGTTAAATCCTAAAGACAAAACTAAAACCCAGTAACTTATGAAAGCGTTGTGTTCAAGGACGATTAAGATTGACTTCCAAAGAATGAATGAATAGCAAAAAATTCCCTTCCCTTTCTTTTTAAAAATTTCTTTTCTTAGTTTAATGAGCATGAAAAGGTCGAAAAGAAATCTTGATACTATCTCTCTTGTGAAATTTTAATGATTCCAATAAATTATACTCAATAATTCATCTTCATTTTAAAAAAAAATCTTAAAGACGAGGAAGAAGAATGCTTGATATGGGTCCAACCATGTGTAATTTAACGATTCCATGGGAGGGAAACTCATGATTTTCTTCATGTTTTAATGAGTTTGAAGAAAATATAGATTAATAATCGATAAAGTACTGATCCATGGATTTTAATATTGAGCTTGGATCTATTCTTGCTTGCCGGTATTTTCAATTTTAAGGAGTCTTTTCAATTGGAAAATGAATTGATTGCCTTGAATCCTGAGAATTTCGAGGCCATCAATGACTTTTTCACAAGATTCAAGAATTTGTCTTTGCAATTGAAGAATAGTGGAGTTATCAAAGAGGATAAGCAACTGATCCTCTCCATTCTTTCAAAACTTGGAAAATATTTCTCGATATTTGTCTCTACTTTCAATTCTGGTCGGCTAAATACCCCGACCAAGAAGATGCCTACCTTGAATGCCTTCATTGAGTCCGTTACCAAAGAGAATGATAAGCTAATTCAAATGGGGTCCATAAGCTCCAAATATTCAGCCCTCTTTGTTCAAGGATCCAAGAATTCGAATGGCAAAGGGAAGCAAAAGAAAGAGAAGCCCAAATTCGAACCTACCAAGCAAATAGAGAAAAGCGAACCATCGAATGCACCATCCAGTTCAAAGAACAAGCAAAAAAGTAAAGAGGGTAAGGAAAAATATAATGTTCATATTGAAACCGTGGCTTTCATTCTGAAAGTTCATGCATGAAGAAAACAATAGATCAAATGGCCCTCCATTTGGAAAAGAATAACATAACTTTTCCTGATGTTGCACGGAAGAAGGATAGAAATGATGATCATGAAAGAGGTCAAGCACTCATGGAAATTGTTCAAAACCCACCACTCTACTGATAGATTCTAGTGCCTCAAATCATATGGCTGAAAATATTGACTCCTTTTCTTCATTTGATCCAAAAAGCTCCATCCCCATCCATTTGGGAGATGACTCAAAAAATTCATCAAAGGGTAAAGGTACCATCCATTTAGAGTATGGAAGTTTTTAGAATGTTCTTTATGTGCCTTCCTTGGCTTCGAATATAATTTCTGTGTATCAAATGACACACACCGGTGCATCGAAGCAAGTTACATTCATCCCTAACAAAGTTGAAATTTCTGATATTGAAAGTGGAAGACTTATTGCAGTCGGAAAGGCAAATCCTACTGCAAAATACTATGAGTTTTCACACTTTGTGTTGCTTGAAAAGCCCACTGCTCTTGTCACTCATGGCAATGAGGTTAGTAGGCTTTGGAATGAAAGGTTTGGACACCTTAATTACAAATATTTGCTACTATTACAAAAAAAATCCATTGTTGATGGTCTTCCGCACCTCCATTCCTCGAAGGGAATCTTCCCAGGTTGCATCATTGGGAAGCACCCCGAGCACAAGTTCGACCGTGAAAAAGCTAGTAGAGATTCTACTATTTTGGGTCTCATACATTCTGATATCAGTGGTCCATTGCCAAATATGTACATGAATGGTTAAAGGTATGTTTTGACATTCATCAATGACTTCTCCCACTTTACTTGGGTATTTTTTCTCAAAACAAAGTCAAAAGTCCTTGGAAAATTCAAGGATTTTAAGGCTTCTGTTGAGACTGCCACTGAGAGCAAGATCAAAGCTCTTAGATATGATAATGGCAGAGAATATATCAAGACTGATTTGTTGCAACTTTGTGCTGAAAGCGGAATTCAGATCCAACATACAGTTCCCTACACACCCTAGGAGAACGGTGTAGCGGAAAGGAAGAATCGGTCATAGAAAGAGATGGCTACTTGTATGCTTGAGTCAAAAGGTTTGGCTGCAAATATTTGGGATGAAGACATGAATTTTTCTACATACATTCAGAACAGAGTTCCACATTCATCCGTGAAAGGTAAAACTCCTTCCGAAGCATTCACTGGTCACAAACCGGATGTGTCCAATTTGAGGGTTTTTGGCTCCACTGCATAAGCTAGAATTCCTTCTGATAAGATAAAAGCTTTGGATCCAAAAAGTATTGAAGGAATCCTAATAGGATCTGGAGAAGAATCAAAATCATATAAACTCATGAATATTAGATCCAAATATATATTCATAGAGCGAAGTGTGAAGTTTGAAGAACCGCTTCTAGATTTGAAACTAGTCAAGGAAAACACTGTCGATCCGCAATCTCTACAAGAAGAAGTTTCGAGAGAAGAAGAAGAAAGCATTGGATCTGATATTTTATCAGAATTTGATGGTCATGAAATATCAAGTTCAGAATACCACCATAATGATCCTCCTTAGTTACCAAAGTGGGCCCAAAACACTCTACAATATGCTGCTCCAAACATTGGAAATCCTGCTGATCCAAGGAGAACAAGAGCATAATTTCAAAGAGCAGGTATGGATCTTTCATTTTCTGATCCATTATTATCTGAGAAATGTTATTTGATGATTGGTTTAGATCCCAAATAATACTATCATTCCCACTAATATCCATGATGGAAAACCACCATGGATGAAGAGTACAGTTCTCTTCAAAAGAACAATACATGGGAGCTAGTTTCTCTTCCACCTGGAAGAAAATTGGTCCAATGTAAGTGGGTCTACCGCACGAAAGTTGCTGCTGATGGTTCTATCCGAAAATACAAATCTAGGCTGGTGGAAAAAGATTTCTCCCAAGTCCAAGGAGTGGACTACACTGAGACCTTTGCACTGGTTGCAAAGATGGATTCCATCCGCCTAGTTTTGGCTATTTCCGCATCTAAGCACTGGGAAGTGCACCATATGGATGTGAAGAGTTATTTTCTACATGGAGACCTTGATGAAGAAGTATATATGAAGTAGTCAAAAGGATACATATCAGATCCATCATTAGTTTGCAGATTGAAGAAATCTTTGTATGGATTGAAACAGGCCCCAAGAGCTTGGTACGCAAAGATGGACTCCTTCCTTCTTTCTCAGAATTTCAAGAGATGCAAATCTGATCCGAATGTGTACCTACATCAAGTTAAAGGTAATTTTCTGATTGTTGTTCTTTATGTTGATGATCTTCTCATTACTAGTAGCACTCTCCTTACAATCAACAAGCTCAAAACCGCTTTAAATCTAGCTTTTGACATGAGCGATTTGGGCTTGCTTAAGCAATTTTTGGGCTTGGAGATAGCTCAAAATTTTGATGGGATCACATTATCTCAGCAAAAGTATGCTTCAGACCTACTTCAATTTGGAAGGCCATGTGTGTCAGGTCCCCTCCCATCATCCCAAGCAAGGGAGAGAACATGACACTAAATTTGGGCATCCAGCCCCATATCCATTAAGTAAAACTCATTGATAATAAGCAAACATATACATATGCATAATGTAGAAACATAGTGGAATTAAAATCATGTTTAATATCTAACATACATTCCACATTTTCATGACATCCATTAAATAAATACATTGCAGAATTTAACACAAGAGAATACTTATCTTAAAACAGAGTAGTCCCGAGCAACTGGCTATGCAACTGCAACATTCCACCCAACCATAGGCTAATTGTGCTCATCAATCTCTCAACACAATTGCCACCCCCGAGCTGGGCATGATTTCTACAAGGAAAAAGGGAACAACGGGCTCACACATAACCAGGGATACACCAAAATCAGCCAAGCCAATCTACAGTTGGGTTTATCAGGCTACTAAGGCAATGGAAAGGAAGAATTGCTAAGCTAGTGAGCTCAACCACAGAGATATGGATGCGCTCTACAAGATCTATCTAGCTTGGCACCGACAATGCCTACACACCCCACTCAAGGAAGTATTCCCTTCACCAATACACAGTCCCTTAGGCCATACCTTCCATTCTAGTGTTGTCCAAGGTGTGCATAGAAGAGTAGCCATCCCTTTTGATCTTTCTGAGAGGTTACTCCCCTCACTAGGTTTATCAAGCCAATTCTATCCACTACCACTCCAAATTTCTTGCTCACAGGTTCAAACCAAAACAAAGATGCACATAACAACAAAACCACAATTGTTGGGCATGAAGAAAAACGTTTTTTTTAGTGGGATGTCCAAAATGGGGTTTCCATTAGCTGCAAAAAAATGTTGGGCAACCAAAAATGAAATGGCAATTGGGGAATCACCCTGGGATATCAAAATCGTTTCCAGAAAACGTTTATGGGCATTCAAGGGACAAAAACGACCTCCATAAACCCCAAAATCGTGGCTCCCTTCCTCCCATCCATTATGCAATACAAAAATGAGTTCCCAGGCATGGAAAATGCAGGAAAATGGCAAAAAATGTGATGGAGAAAATCCAACTAGCTCAGACTGTGTGAGAGAGCAAAGTCCGTGGGTGAAAGATGGCTTTGGGCACCATTTTGTGGGTGTTTTCTTGCCCAAGAAGCAAAAATACGATTTTCCATATCGATGGCTTGCCGATACACGAAATTGACTGCCAAACCTCTCCATTCCCAAGGAATTAACTGCCTCAACCAACTCTTGGAAGAATTAAATGATTGGGTGCATAACCCAAAATGGGTAGTTGGTGGTTTATGGGTTTTCTCAATGAAATTTGGCTTAACACTATTGGCTCAAGGGTTTGAAGAATTTCCCTCCCTATTCCTTATAAAAATCATGCCCCATCTCTTTGTTGCATTGCATAGCTAGTTGTGGGTATTTCATTAAAATTTGTATTTACATGATGTATTAATTTACATTGTGCATATCCAGCACAAGAACCATAGGCATCTATTTTTAATTGCCGATACATAAAACGATAAATCGATTGTGGGGCCTTGGCCTTGAGCTCCTCACCATGATTAAATAACGATATTTACATCATTTACAATTTTAATGCAAGGGTCAAAATCAGGATATTACAATGTGCTAGGGAAACTGGGGTTTGACATTTGACATATCAAATCTAGCTAGCATACTTGAAGAATCCATACTACCTATTGCCGCCAGAAGTGCATTCCGCTGCAATGGGAAACTTTGTAGAACTTATAGAGCATACATAGCACACAAAGTTTGGGATAGGTCCTCTACAACTGAGTAGTTTGGAGCAGCCCGTGCATTAGGGTTGTGTGTTTCCCGTTTGTAGACACCTTTCGGTGTCTTTGACATAGGATTTGTAGGTCTCTCTATATGAAGAGGAACAAATGACTCAGCGATATATTTGTCTTTTTGTTGCATATCTGGGGTATAATTTTGTTCTCTCATTTGCAGGAAAGCATGGGAGTTAATCATATTAATATAATATTGATCAACCTATATGGCACGAGGCGTGTCCCCAATATTAGAGCTTTCAGAAGATAAACCTTGTCTTTTGGGAAAAGGATCCTTCAGAACGGAGGGTTTCTTCTCACTTAACAGCTTCTTGGCTTCATCTATGAGAGGACATTGATGAGTGAGGTGATCGTCCTTACAAAGTTTGCAAGGAAACTTCACCTTATTCTTTTCTCACTTTCCCTCCTCCACATTTTCAGTAGTTTTGGGATTTTGTTGGTTTCCATCCCCTTTCGTTCCCTTTTTCTTATTGTTGGGTTGTTGAGGACCCTTTTGATTTGACTGCACATTCTGTACAGTTTCAGTTTGTGTAGGGGAGGATGCAATAGTAGTTTCTTCCACAGTAGAATACTTTATAGAGAGTGCATGAACTTGTTTCTACAAAGCTTCTAACGCATATGAGTCAATTGAACCTACAATGCCATGAACATGTGTTACAGGTTTTGGCTTTCCAAGAACAATGTTTGATTTAGGTTCATCGGGAATGATTTCATAAAGGATCCCAGACTGAGCATAAACCAAGTCAAGTTGTTGGGTCCTTAGAATGGATTCTTCCTCAGAAGTAACCCTAGAAGTTGACACATCCTTAGAGATGTAAGGTAACAGTGAATTTAAGAAACACTCCAATAGGAACTCCGGGGGAATCTCAGCCTTAATAAGTCATTTCCATCTTGTCCACTCCTGAATGTGATCAAATAAATGAGTGGCCTTGTTTTTTCTAAAAGTAGAGAGAAGATCCGTATCGGCATCATACCGAACAGGAAGTTGGAAATGGTTCAAAAATACTGTCGCCAAATCACAAAAATTGTTATAAGCTACAGCCGGTAACTCGATATACCATTTGGCTGCAACAATAGTCAAGGTCCTTTGAAAGAGCCTCAAACGAATCGAGTCATCATTTAGTGAATTCGAGGAGCACCAGAGATGAAATGTCGTGACATGGTCCCCTGGGTCTTCATTAGTATTTCCTTCAAACTTTGGAATGTCTACAGGGAGTTTGGTTGGAACCAGAGGCCAAGAAGGATTATGTCGCACTGGGTCATTCATCAATTTTGAAAGATCTAGAAAGTTCAAAGTTGCTAGGAAATGTAAACAAGGCCTATCTGATGGAATTTGGTTTTGTGGAATATAGTGAGGAGAACCTCCAAAGTCATAATTCCCATAAGGTTGGCTGGGGTTTCCCCCAGCCATCGGTTGTGGTGAAAAAGTATTTTGAAAATTGGTCCAGCCATAAGATAATGGATTACTTCCTTGAGTCCCAGTCCATTTCGGCTGAGTTTAAGTACGTCTAAACAGAGTATAAGTGTTTCTACCTCCACCAAAAAGTGAAAAAGGAGCTCTCCCTACAGGCACATTCGAGGTTTGAACATTTGCAAAATGTACGTTAAATCTTGTAAAGGGATTGAAAGTCTGTGTTGGTGCAATGGAATGGGTAGGAATTGATCCCACAAATGGTTCAGAAGGAGCAATATGCCCCCCATGCCAAGGAAAACCTTGATTAAAAGGAGTTGAGTTGGGATTGACCTGAAACTGATGAATAAAAGGAGAGGATGTAAATGGCACCGTAGGTATTCCTGAAAAAGGAATATTAGATAATCCAATGGTGGATCCAAGAGGAGTATAATTAATTGTATGTTGATTATTATATGTTCATGATGGTCCAGTATTGAAGCTAAAAGAAGTACTCGAAGTAGAATACATCTACAATGAGCTTGGTATCGGGGTAGTAATATGTAAAGGAGAGAAAACTCCAATCATAATAGCTGAGGTTGGAGTTTGTGGAACTCCCGACACATCTCCTAAGTTATCCATATTAGGTCCAGGTGTGAATCTATATACACTTAATTCATGTACACCTAAAGAAACAACTTGTTTTAGGAAATGATCATCCAGTCCAGTTAATGGAGGGCTGAAATATCTTGCAAAATCGTCTAATGGAAATTCTTCAACCTCTATAGTTTCTAGGACCAAAGAAGTTTGAAAAATAAGTTGGGGTTCTATAGGAGTTTCAGTTGTACCAACTAGTTCAAAATAACCTCTTGAATGAGTTATGTACCACTGAGGTGGCGGTGGAGGCTCCATAGTGAGTGGGGGAAGGTTCTGTAACCTCCTAGACCTTTGAAGAGATTAGTCCTCCTCACTTGAAAAAAAAATATTCTAAGTGTTAAACCTAGGGGCTGCTAGAACAAAAAATTTCCTAAAGTAATCCAGACCAAGAAAACATATAATCTCTCAAAGGAAAGTCTGGGATGATTAGGGCCCAGAACAAACTGGTAGAGTAATGAAGATAGTTACCCGTGGTCCACAATATAGAGTATTTGGGTGCAAGCGTTTGAATCACCAACCACCCTCCCAAATAACTACAAGGGATTTCCTCCCGAGTCTATCCAAGGTACAATGGAAATATCCTTCTATCGTCACCTGTGTAGAATCCTAGTGGTCAAGATAATAAGGCTACCATCAATGAAAAAAGAGTCTAGGGGGATAGTCGTAGGTCGAACTAACACGCATGGGAAAGGTAACTAAGCCTGAAATCCAAGAGCACACAAGGTACTAATGGATCTCCGTACACATATCAGCTCTGGTAGATGTGCAATTGAGAAGTGGGGGGGTATCCCCAACTAATCAACCTCACCCGATCTCATGCTTAACTTTGGTTTTAGTGGAGCTTCCCGGCACATCTTTTACAAGGGTGGATTTACCCAAAGATAGTCTTACTATGATTTTGAGTTTAAAATATTGATCTTGGATAGTTTATTTGTGTACCCTATCCTAAGCTAGTTTATTTGTGTACCCTAAAAAGAAAAGTTACTAATGATTTTTTATTTAAATGTTCTTTAAGGGATTTACTTACTCAAAAGGAGTGATTTGTGTGCAAAGGTGGTTACAACTTGAAACAAACATAAATAAAGTGTATAAAGTGCAACTTTCTTTTACAATTTCATTTTTATTTATATTTCAAAAATAAATACTTGGAAAGTAAACCTAAAAGCTAACAAGTGTTTTTTGTAGCTTTTTGAAGAAATAGCATATACAACTAAAACTAGAAAAAGAAAATGCATTTGCTTAACTAAATTACTTGCTTGTTAACATTTCCTCTTTAACAAAAATAAATGGAAAATAAATATAACAAGACAAAGACAATAAATGATGCAAGTATAGGACTACACGCAGACCTATCAAACTCATAAAATCAACCCTTTAAAGACTTCTGAAGATAACAAACCCACTAAGTTCTTCTGACAAGCAAGAAGTAACTAGGTTTTGGTAAAGAGACACTAAATCAAATTGAGTTGACTGAGAAAGCATATGATCAAAGAGATATCATAATTTCCATAAATCAGTAATAAAAAATAAATATTAAAGTGTCAACCAACCAAAGATGGATTTGAAAGGACCTAGGTGAGTCAAACAAGCAAACCAAAGAAAATTAAGGATAAATCTCCAAAATAGTCCTAAAATATTAGTAAAAACCCTCAGACAAGTATAAAGAATCAAAATACTAACAAAGAAAGCTTTCAACAACCAAGGACAAACCAAAAACTGAAACCATAACCCTAAAGTGAAAATCCTCATGAGAAAACCATGACTATCTGTAAACACAGATCGCGAGTACCCATGGGTCTAGAAGTAGACAACGCATGGGTGCAAGGAAAAATCCACGACTATAAGTATGGAAAAGTCGTGAGTATGCCTTGAAAAAAACATAAAATTGAAAGAAAAATCTAAAAAGATCAAGTCTGAGTGACCAAGAAAGGTACAGGAAGCCTATAAACTCTATCAGAGACTAACAAAAATAAAAATACTGAAGAAAATCAACCTAAAAGACTCCCATAGAAACAACAGGAACTCTCTAGTGGAGTCCCCAATTCTATTGTGTGGTAAAAACTACCTATGATTGGGAAATAAAGAGATCATCAATGTACACCTAAACTATTTATAGAGATAGGAAAGCATAAACATATAGCAAACAAAAATTATTTTAAGTGTAAAGAACTAAGATATGAAATTGGAATTAGATACCTGAATGACTGGCATTTGATCCAAGATTCCAAACTTCAAAATCCTACTTAACTGCTCCAGAAAGATCACATGCAATAACGCATAACTTTCTCAAAGCTTATGACCTAAATAAGAATGAAATACTTTATATGAAAACCATATATAATAAACATGAAAGCTTAAAAGGAACACATTCATTAACATGGACAAATATATATTGGAAAGGAAGTTTTTGTATTATAACATTAAAGGAAATCAGCCAAACTCGCACTGCAACTGTCCCTAGGTTCCTACTACTCTTCCTTCAATAGAATTTTCTCCAGCATTTCTTTAACATTAAATTAGTTCTTCCTTCTCAAGGCCCTCCCCTTGTATTTATAGCAAGGCTGGGAGGATAGACTCGAAAGAGAAATTGGTTGGGGAGGTTAGGGTATTTAGAATAACTTCCCTTAACTAATCCCTAATCATCTTTAAATATTTTCTATCGTTATTCAAAGGTACTAGCGAATGAATCGTGAGTATTATGTCTAGCAACTCACTAATACAACTTCTAGGGTGAACCCCGTGGGTTGTCTATATGGACTGTCGTGAGTGACCCACGAGATGGCTAATGGTAGAGTCACGGTTATGTCTCATAATTTGTCACAAAAAATATATTTTTTAGGAGAACATTGCAAATTCTAAGGCCAAAGCATCTATGATCAAATAGGCTATTCAATCCATAATGTCTTGTTGTGTGACCGACAAGTAAATGTAGTCACAGACGGAGAAGTTCCATTTTGGATGATAACAAGGAAAATTGCAATGATGTGTAGACTCATACACCATATGGTGATGTGCAAAATGAATATATATAACTTTAACATAAAGTCTACAAGAGATATTTGTTGATAAGCATGATAGTGCAAGAAGATTAGGTTTGCAGATCCTTTATTCAAAATTAAAGAACATGTTTGAAGAAACATCTATCAGTACATTAGATCTACCTACTAACACATCTAATGTGGCCAAGGAACATGCAATTATGGTTAATGAAAATCATGAAGAGCCACCAGTTACATCTAGTGTGCCTCAAAATACGCCTACTACATCTACAACTTTTGATGCAACATTTAGTAGTGGTGTATATGTAACCACTTTTGTTAAAAGGAAAATATTGAGTCAAGATTTGTATAGATCTACAGAAAGGAAGGAAAAAGAAAGAAAATTATAAGGTAAGAATCCTTTCTTGATTATAGTGGTCAAAATATGGTGATCTGATTGGGAAACATGCTACAAGGTGGGTCATCGAGTTGGGTACGATTTGTGGGGCTCATTTGGATGTTTGCAAATACAATTTTGCATACCAAGATCCATGAAGTGTGGAAAATTTTATTCAAAAAATGGAAAATGAAATGGAGATAGTTGGTGGGGAGATATCAAGAAAATATTACAAGCAAAAGATGATACTTCTCGTGAATAATTTTAGACATAATTGCAAAAAAAAATCTTGGAAGGAAAAGAGAAGGAAGACTCCACTCTATCTCACAAATAGTGTGAAGAGTTGAAGCAAGCTATGTGTTCCCAATATTACTTGACAAAGAGGAGCAAGGGGAGGATAGAAAAAACCAATGTGAATCTACATATTCTTCTGGTTGAGGCTGGTTGCAGGCCAAAAAAGACAAATTTGATTTTTGGTTGAATTTATGTTGCACTATTTATTTCGATTTTTTTGATCAAAATGACCTTATGTTGAAACTTGACATTGATTTTTAGGTGTAAAATAATAATAAAGAATTGGGTGCACAAGACATTGTAAATTATATGGCAGCATTAGACTATACTAAAGTTGCCAGTAAGTCAAAATGTAGATCATCGCTAGAGATATTGTTTCCATTGGTTCAAAGAGTCCCAATAAGAAGCACTACAAATGTTGTCAACCAAAATGATATATACGATCATGCAATGACTTCCATATACGATTTTTCAAATTCAGTTTCATATTTGGCCGCATCCATTAAACCATTTGTTTCTACATGGAATGAGAAAGATTCTATTGATTCCAATGAGGTAAGATGCTTAAAGAGGGTTTTATTATAGTCCTTGGGCCTTCGTTTTCCTTTATGATTTGACTTCTTTTATTGTTGAGTTATTTCCCCTTTATTTCTATATATTTCCCTCTTCCTTCCTTTCTACTGTGGGCTTGCCCCCATTTTCATCCTTTTGTTAATTTTTGAACTCAAAGTATTGTAATTTAGTCAAGTTTATCTTTTTTTCTTAGTAAAGAAGGGGTGGTGATATCCTCCCCACCAGGGTACTCTTAATGGGGTTCTCTTCATTTATGACTAATTCATGACATGAGGCTACTGTAGGTCTCAAGTTTCCTAGGGGTGATAGAAGGGGATGGTTAACTAGTGATCAAATAGTCCCTGCAAAAACAATCAACAATCCAATAAAATAGTTTGTAACATTAGCAAAGTAATTTTTTTCTTAGAAATATGGATGAGCTACCTATTATCAAATATGAACAAGAAAATTAAAAAAATAAATCTTTATATAATAGGGCATCATATTTATTTATTTGAAAATAATGACTAATGTGCTAGAGAAGTTGTAGAAACATTTTACAAGCTAGCTATTTTATTTTGAAAGAGCAAATTTTCTTGTGCTCATTACCTAGTTCTACTTTGAATTTTGTGATTAATAGGTATTATGGTGTTAGAATCCAAGTAATTTCCATCAAAACCCTAATTTATGATGTGAGACTACTTGAGGTATCAAGTCTTATGAGGGTGATAGAAGGGGATAGTTAATTGGTGAATAAACAGGCCCTATGAAAACAATCAACAATCCAGTAACATAGATTGTAACATTAACACCGTATTTTCTTTCTAGAAATATGACTAAGCTTCCTATTGTTAGTTATGAACATGAAAATTAAATAAAAAAATCTTTGTATAATAGGCCATCATGTTTATTTATTTGAAAAAAGTGACTAATGTGCTATAGAAGTTGCAAAAATATTATACATTGTGGTTGTTTGGTGTTGAAGGAGTGATGTTTCTTATGCTCATTACCTAATTCTAGTTTTAATTTTGTCATTAATAGGTATTATGGTGTTACAATTCAATTAATTTCTATAGTAACCCAATTATAGATGCACACATAACTTCTTCACTGTATAATCCAAGGATTGAATTTAAATAAGCGACACAAACACATTTATGGTGCAGATGTTTATTAAGACACTACTAAAATTTTAAATTCCATGGTGAGATTAAAGGGCCCTTCATGGGGAGGCTAGCTACAAACAAGTGCTAATTTAATGCATTTATGTTGGCCAGTTTGTTGTACAAGGGATTTTTAAAGACTTGTGTATACCCTAGTGATCATTACTTCATATTCAATTTCAACTTAGCATGAATAAGTGAATCTAATAAATGGGATCTCATCCAATTATGGAGGCTATAGAACAATCAAAGATCATACCTGGAGATGCCCAAGTAAGCTCATTTGGTTTTTATTCCATTACTTACCCAAGACTTCTCCTATGCTCCATAACCATATATCAATTATGGATTCTCATTATGTTGGTTTACGTTTAGAGAACAAATGATGGTAAGAGGGATCTTGATAGTGTCATGTGAGAACACTTAAACCAACAATAGTGATAGGAGAAGTAAAGCTCAAATAAAAAGAGAATATTTATTCATTCGCAATAGTAAAGCTCAAATAAGAAGAGAAGCTACATATAATACTAAATTGTCATTAGAGAAAATTTTGGGTCTAAAATGGTCCTCCTATGGAAAATAATAAAATAATAGTGAAAATAATATGATAATATTTATGAATTTTAGAATAAGAGAGAAAAAACTACTTTTTTTCTTTGTATTTTTAGCAAATCTCCCTGTGGTTTTACTCAAATTTTGAGTGGAAGAAATCCTTGTATGTAGAATTAAATTCCACATCCAATGAGTGCTCACACTACATACTTTAGATGGACCCCACCACACGGAAAATGGGAAATACATTAAAGAACGTTTCACATTCAAAGTAACACGTTTTTAATGTATTTCTCATTTTTCATGGGGTGGGGTCCATCAAACGAATACCGTGTGGGTACTCATTGGATGCATAATTCAATTATGCATCCAATGAGTGCTCTTGTTTGAAATTTTAGTAAAACCAGAGGGAGATATGTTGAAAATACGAAGGAAAAAAAAAGTAGTTTTTTTATGAAAAATATGCCAAGTCAACCATTATAGTTAATTATTTTTCTTGATATTCTAACGGTTGGCTCCTTTTTTTTAATGAGTCCCATTTTAGACCCCAAATTTTCTCTAATGATGCCAACCCTAAAGTAGTTTAAGTTTTCAAAAAATTGAATTTCATACTTCAACATATGGGTTTGTTGATGGAATTTCCCCATAGTTTGCATAAAATTGACATAACTTTGAGGGACAAGAATACACAACCACAATTAGTTTGCAAAGAATTTCCATAACTTTGAGGGGCATGAATACACAACCACTGGTTTGCATAGAATTGACATAACTTTGAGGGACAAGAATGCACAACCACAATTATGGGTTTACACATCCAAATCAATGAACCTATGTGTGTCCGGTAGTACCACTGTATAAATTTTAAACTTTATAATTTCAGGGAACGAGGTTTTATCGCTAATATATTAATGGCTATCCTTCTCTATGTCTAGGAGGGATTTGATGCATCCAATTGCTCTCCACCTTAATTTAAATGACTCATTCAGTGTTACTACCACCAATGGTTGGAATTTCTTTTGGATCCCTAACTTGTATGAATTTTAATATCACCACATGTCCTAGAAGTTCTAAAGTGTTGCATACGTGGCATCAAATGAAAGGATTCAGAGGCATTCACACTATTAGTTAGGCCTGGAAGATAAAATTACAAGAATTGGAATCAGATTTCAAGGTCTTGAATGATGCTTTGAGGGTGTCATCACTGGTTATTCTTCCCACCTCTTCTCTTCCTCCCATTGATTGTCAACAACCTATTGGTAATATCTAGTTGGCCAACTCATGTCTTAGAAGTGTGCATAGAAATTGGGTTGTTCTTGTGTGCAAATGATGCTAGGTATTTTTAAGGTTAATGGAACTATGTATCCTCTTAAATCAATTACAATTGCCTTTTTCTCTTTATGACATATTCAATAAAATATGGATTGTCCTTATTTTGCAAGGATGTTGTAATATTATACCATGTCAACAATGTTTTCGAAGCACAAAATGATGACAATGTTGATGATGACGGTGAACCCGACAAGCATGGTGATGCTGAACTCGAGGTTCCACAATCAGTATTAGGCCTATGCCATGATATTTTGAAAGTTGACATGGTGAGTGCAATATTAATATGCTAAATATTAGGATATAATTCCTACTGTAACATTTTCAAACATCAATATACTATGTACTTTATGATAAATACTAGAATAATATAATTGATGTTGCAACATCATTTTTCAAATCTCAATATAATGTGTATTTTTTTGTTTTTGCAAAAATATTATGATAAATTTGAAGAAGGTGATAAAGTACATGTGTTGGATCCATATGATGGTGTTTCTATGGAAATTGGATGGATTCACTCACTATCTATTATACATGGAGTTAAATTGAGCAGAGGAGATCGAAATATAAATATTTTAAAGGTTACAAGAAACATATTCCGTCCTTATGAAAACAAAATAGATGGATCTGACCATTTGAAAGAGATGGAAGGAATCTTAATTTGCAATCTGACCTTTAAAATGTTTGAAAAAGATAACATAGTTGATGTTCATGTAGTAGATGTTGCAGACTGCTTGGACCACTACTTTATGGCAACATTTTAATATTTGAATGTAGTACACCAGACGATCTATTAGTAATTTGTAGAGTTTGAAACTCCATGGGACTTTATTGAATAGTTGGAAACTCAATGACAATATTGTACTTTAACTTTTCATATATATATAAGATCAATTTGTTCATATAAATTGAATTATATGTTTTCATTTGATTTATAATTGTTTTAATTCAAGATTATTGTATTGTTTTATCATGATGTCAATCAATCAAGAATCTTTTTTCAATACTTGAAGCATGTGTCTTTTATCTTTTATCACGATGTAGCTTAATGTTCATGTATGTATATGTTGTTTTTATTTGATTTTATGTTTTAATTCAATTTTAGTAGATAATATATAATGTTACATTTTGGTATATTTTTATCATGATGTAGCTTGTTCATGTATGTTATAATGTTTTTAACTGATATATTTTTTAATTCAAATTTAAGTACATATATATTGTTAATTTTCGATAAGTATATGTCTGTTTATTTTATTTTGGATGAACATCAAATTTGTATTTTATATTAGATAACATCAATAATATTGTAGATTGAGTGCATTACATAATTTATGGAATTTAATAAATTATTCATATCATAAATAAATATTCACTACTAAATTAGTAGTAAATATAAACAATATATCAATATATTTTTAATTGCTAACTAAAAAAAATTATATATACTACTAATTGACGACAATTAATGAATAAAAATGATTAAATATACTACCAACTGATGGCAACGAATGACTAAATATACTATCAATTCATGACAATTAATTTCTAAAAACAGTTAAATTTACTACGAATTGACAACAATTGGTGACTAAAATGAGTAAATCTAGTCTCAATTGATGGAAGTTAATGACTAAAAATGAATAAATATAATACCTATTGACAACACTTAATGACTAAATATACTAGCACTTTACAACAATTAATGGCTAAAAATGATTAAATATACTACCAATTGACAACAATTAATGACTAAAATGAGTAAATATATACTATCAATTCACGATAATCAATGATTAAATATACTACCAATCAACGAAAATTAATAATTTAAATGTCTAAATATACTACTTGTTGATGACAATCACTACAACTATTAAATAAATGACCAACTAGCAACAATTAATGAATAAGTAAACTACTAAATGTACTACCAAGTTGACAAACTACAACATCAAATAAACGACCAAAATGGTTTAGTCATAAATTTAGTCACATTATAAGTGACTTTCAATAAACTACTATTAATCACGTGACTAAAATTAGTCATTTAAATGCAACTCTTAAGTAGTTTTTTAACTCATATATATTCTCTTTTTCTACTAGTGATTTTTTTTCAGTCTTTGATAGTCAAATGTACAAACAAATCTCATACACTCAATAAATTTCTTGATTGGTTATGGTTTTAAAACCATGTCACCTACTGATCCCACCATGAATGATTAGAGTAGGTAAGTATTTTTTTTCCATTTTGGTAGGGTTTTTTTTGTAAGTACCCACAGGGATTTGAACTTGTGACCTTCCATTTACAACTTCTCAACTCAATTACTCACTACCAATTTCTCCACTCCCCATGGGATCTTCATTTTGGAAGGTTACTTTTACTCATATTGTACATTTATTTATGGTTACCACTCCCAAAAAGTTGCAAGATATTATCTGGAGCAACATATTACAGGAAAATGGTAGATGAAAATGGAATACCACTTTACCCCACAAACTATGACATGCCATTATCCAGTAACCATCCTGGACCAATGGTACTTCATCATGAATTAGATCTCTTTTATGACACCTTAGTAGTATGTGGTTGTTCAAAATGTAAAGGGTTGAAGGTGAACCCTAGGCATATCAAGTGTCCCATTATATTAATGATTGACTACCCATATTTGACGATTTAATACCCCCCACTATGGTCATGATCCAATAGGAGACATAGAAAATACACGTAAAAACACTTCCATATGCTAATTCCTTGAAAAATATGAATCCAAATCAACCATATTTTATCCTAGATTGTCCAACTCATCATATGATATTAACACCATCCAAAATATATCTACAAGGAGATCCAACATTTGTATGAGATAAGAGAAAAAAATGTCCAAGTACGTATAAAGTTTAGCTTAATTGTTGGATGGTAAAGATGACTTCTCTGTCATTTCCCATCTTGTTGGCGCAAATCTACTTCGGCCACAGTTTACTCAGTTAAATACCAACAAACCTCAAGACATAATCCCTTTCGACATAACCTATGAAGTAGGCAAAGTCTCACCTAAGGTATCTATGGGAATTGCAGGAACAAGATTTCTACAGTTGCGAATTAGGGGTGCAACAGGAAACTAGCAACCATGATATTCCAGACTTCGACAAAGCACATTACTTAACAGTTTGCATGATTGCGTGTATATCATTTAACCAACTATGAAATATGTTCACTAACAAATAATTCATAGATCCACATTGATAAACACTTATTCAGCACTATTCAACTTGTAATAAAATACACAACACACAATCATATCATTTATACACATTGAACACCAAATATAACATTGAAACCCAAACAGGAGAAAACTACAGAAACGATTTCTATATTAATGAGTTGCAGGCAAAATAACAGTTTATGTTTTTACAATGACATACAAACTTCTCATTCTTTTACAGTTGATATGCGCACATAGCCTGTATATCATGCGACTCTTTCCTCACAGCATACAATATTTTCTCCATACAAAATAGTTCTAACCAAAGACTATGTATTGACTAGCCAATGAACTAACAACCTCAAAAATCCCAACCCATTACATATTTATAGGGCCCACACAGCCTTTCGTGCTCTCGCTACCCCATTACTAAACAAATCCTCTCATAAATGTATGTGGACAAAAACTCCTAACTAACTTGCTCAAATCTGCCCTTGACATAGTAAAAATTCCCATCTTCTTGGATTCTTGGCCACTACATTGGAGTTGAATCTTCTTCGTCGGACCACTTCACCTTAAGCTTCTTCAAATAACAGTTGCACAAAAATTTACCCAAAACTTTACCTGGCCCAACATGCCCCCAACACTCACATGTGGCATGTCCTGAGCCACTTCAAGGTTTCTCTTGTAGAGTCTTGGACTTCACCAAAAACTTTGCATACCTCAGCTTAAGCTCCTTGAATGTCTGTCGAATCTGGTCTCTATGCTGGAACACCTCTTGTACCAACTCACCCATCAAATGTGTTTGTGCTTGTTGCTCATTCCATTCTACTGCTTTTTGTACTTTGCTGCTCGCACCACTATTAATATGTAGGACCTACTCTGCCTCACCCTGTATCTCTTTGACCATCTCAATTCGTCGTTGTTGCTCGATCCTCACTTGATTAAACTCTTGCTGGAGTTGTTTTCTCTCCATGACTTTAACCATTTTCCCTGTAGGTGACAGAGTCTTCAATTGACTCTTCATATTTTTCATTTTGTTATGTGTTTCCTCCAATATAACATTTATCTATTGCAACTCCACATCATCTACCAATGTTTCCCATGCTTGTGTGGATTCTTCAAATAAGTTTCCACATTCTCTTTCACATACCTTGATAGCTTTGATTACTTTTGTGACATCCTCGCTTTGGTGTGCTATTACTTCTGGTGGAGTACTTGGTACTAACTTCACCTCCATTTTTCCAATCTTGTTGTGGAACCCCAAAAGGAATCTAGTTAATCTCATCATCTTTTATTTAGTATCCATGTATTCAACTAACTCGGCCTCAAGTACTGCATGGAAAGATATCGCAACAACATTTTATAGTTGCTCCTTCTCTTTGTCAATGTATTCATGTTCCTTCTGTAACTTCTCATACTCCTCCTATAGTGTACTATGTTACATCTGATACTTAATCATTTCACCATAAGTCTTCTCTTCTCATACCTTGATATCCTCTATGACATGCTACTAAAGGTTCTGCAGCATAAACATGGGTAATATTGACAATTTTAGATCAATGTAGCTTAGTTTATGAGCTTTCTCCTGTAATATTAGATCACCAAAACTTAATACTCGTGGTAGCAGTTATACTTCCTTTCATGTCGTAGCATTGGATGCCTAGGGAATCACTTCCTCATCTAATATTTCATTTTTCCATTCCATAGCTACCGGATAAAATGGAGTTATATTAAGTCCCTTGATAGCTTGTCGCAAACATTCGATTTGATCCGTCACTCCTCCAAATAAGTGCAGGGTTTTCTCCTCGATCATCTTGGATGTCTCTTCTGCAACCCCCACCATATGATCATACAGGATGTTAATGTCATTCTCATTCAAGGCCATGATATCATTTTGCTTCTCCTCTTTAGACTTATTCCTTTTTCCACATGCTGTAATTGATGCTTTTCTCTTATTTCCAGGAGCTGGATTTGTATCTGTTGCACTCGAAGTGTGACCTTCTTCCTGCGACTTTTCTTCGGTGTGACTATGTCCCCCAGTAATCCCTATAGGATGTGATTCTCTATCATCACCATGGGATCCATTCTGTGTGGAGGTCCCACCCTATTCTTAACCTTACTATGACACATTTGTGGAGATCTACTCAGCTTCGATGGGGACCTACCACTCTACTATCCATTCGTTAGTAATGGCAAGGATATCGTACTTTGATAGTTTATAACTAGTTACTAATCATTATTTATCTGGATTGTGTCTCTCCTAGACATACATGTGGTGAGCTTCGACCTTGAACTTTATAACTCCCTTGAACTTGGAAACCACCAATGCTTCTAGGTGTGGAATCATGGGTACATAATTTCATAGTGCTTCCTTTTGCATGTAAAATTGCACATTTTTGTCAATTTGTCTCTTTGGCTCATCGCTGAACCATAGGCTAGTATATCGCGCGACCAAACACTAACCAGTCTAGCAATCTATTACCTGATATTCTTCCAGTTCCACCCAAGAAACAAATGAAATTAAAATAATGAGCCAATAATAGTGAAATGGGTTACCTTTATCTAGCACGTCCTGGCAGTCACTGAGAAATTCATTCAATGGGAAGGTGGCCTAGTTCATTTTCACCCCTTGTACACACTACTCTACAGCAGCAATCACTATCGTAGGTACCTGGTTCGACCAACACTTCAGAGCACCTTACTTTCTATCACCTTTGTTTTGAAGAACACTCCTTCATCATTGATTGAGGCTATTTTGTAGCCCCTCTTATCTTTTGTTGGATTATATTTTTCCTTCACGTAGTTTGTCAACTCCCTATATTTATCTTTTCCTACAAAAATGTAACAAGGTCAAGAACTACTTTCATAAACCCCATGATCTTCGCAATTAGGTCTAATTCGATGGAAATATTCTTGTTGAGCCACAATAACCCTCCATGTACACACAACATAAACTATTTTACACATGCATTTACTTCTTCTGATCGCCCAAAGTGTGGTATATCAAGCAATGATAGAACACCTGACCAATGCAACCCTAGTTCCCATGGCATAGGCTCCAGGAACGTAGTTTGAGTTACCATGTATAAAATTGGATTCATATACTTTGTACAAGAAAATTATGGAAACTTCCTCAAGTCATGATCTACATAAGATAACTTGGCAATCTTTCCCATCCTATCTCCTTGAGTGATAACCCCCTTTGGTATCTTGGGAAGTATCCTGAAGTACTTAGCATTCCTCCCAATCTTTATAGGTTTTGATTGGTCTCCTTGATGACACAGATGGACGAAGCAACGACATAGATCCAAATCCAAACCCAAACGCTTCTTGATCATGCATTTTCTTTCAATTGGTTTTAGCAGCTACCTGTCGTGCAGATGACCGCTTCTTCTTTTGTGGTTCAACCAGAACATGCGTCAACATAATTTTCAGTTGTTTTTTATCGATTGGAATGGTTTCTCCATGTTAGAACTGTAATCCACACTTAGTACCATAATCCATCAATTTTTATTGCTCATGTGCTTAATTAAACCATAGTTTGGACTAGGTGACTACAGTTGGTCAAAAACCCACTTTTGAGAGTGTTCACACCCACTTCCAAGCAAACCAGTTCACCCGGCCTCCTGTTTTGTCCACAAGTGCACCCTCATTAATTGCTGGTGCACCCTCTCTCCTTGTTTTGGGGAATTTTAGTTGACCAAGGGCGCTAGGGTGGATTTTTGCCCATTTTTGGCTAGATTTGGAGCATTTAATGCTCCCTTGGGCCCCCCAACCTCCTCTACTTGCTCACCCACACCTGCCTTGAGCTCATTATTGACCTAGCATGCTTCAGCCACCTCCACACCAGAATTTGTGGCTGTTTGGGGTGATTGGGATTGAGTTGGACCCACCTAGGGGGGATTGAGGCCAATTTGGCATTGATGACTTGTACACTCAGCTTGAGCCACCTAATGCTCTCGAATTTCTCATGGATGTAATAAAAACCTGTTACTAACATTTTCACATGTTAGACAGTCAGTTAATCAAAGGTTTCAGCATACATTGTGTGTAAAATTATCTCCTTTTTCAAGTTTTTCCACTGTTTTTGCAAACTAATTCGATTTTGTGAGGTTCTCCATAGCTCCTAGATCTTCTGTGATCAAAATACTCACATTGTATCAGAGCCATCGTGGAGTTAGTGAGTTGCAGGTCAATATTGAGCATTGAACTGCATTCTAGAGAGGATTTCCAGACAAAAATTGAGTGTTTTTTGCAGGTGTTTCAGTAGTTTTCTCACCATTAACGCAGCAGTCATGGAAGCAAACCAAATGTTGCTCACACCCTTCAATTTTTTCGATTGGAAGGCTGAGATGGTTATCAAGCTGATATCTAAGGGTCTTTATAGAGTAACCATGGGCACAGAAGTGGAGCCAAATTCTGATGTGGAGAAAGCAAAGTACTACAATCGACTTGATGAAGCTTATGGATTGCTATGCCTGAGCATTTCAAGGGAACTCTTGTTTCATACAGATAGTTTGACAACCCCCAATGAAGTATGGGTGAAGCTAGAATCACTCTTTGGGAAAACTGATGAACTGAGAGGCCACCAGCTTGAAAACGAGCTCATTAGCTTGAGCCCAGCGCATTTTGAAACCATCCAGGAGTTCTTCACGAAATTCAAGTCACTGGTGCTTCAACTGCAACAATGTGGAATTGTTAAGAAGGAGTAACAACTGATTCTGTCCATCCTTTCGAAGCTAGGCCCAGAATTCTCTGTATTTGTCAGCACATTTCACTCAGCCAAAATGACCCTTCGAAATTGGCAAATGCCATCACTAGCTACCTTCATGGAGTGTATCACTCAGGAGCAGGACAAACTAGTTCAGATGGGTACCATAAAATCAAAGGACCAAGCATTGGCAATGGGTGTTTCAAGTGCCAACAAAGGCAAGCAGAAAGCCAAGAATTCGAAGCAGCAAGAGAAGAGGAAGTCTGACAAGACCAAGTCTGCAGATGGGGGTTCGAATCTGTCAAAGGAGAAGGACAAGAAGGGAAAGGAAAAGACCAAATGCACCTATTGTCATAGGGGATGGCATCCAGAGAGCTCATGTATGAAGAAAACCATTGACTCAATGGCGCAGCTGCTGGAGAAGAACAACATCCCAGTCCCTGAGGGCACAAGGAAGAAAGAGAGCACCTCAAATCCTAACAATAAAGAGAAGTGTCATGCTTTGGTAGCAGGTACTTCAAATCCCTCATCCTTTATCATTGATTCAGGATCTTCCAGACATATGGTTTCATCCAGAGAGCTCTTCTCCTCTATGCATTCGAATGGTGGCCCAACAGTTCGAATGGGAGATGATTCAGAAATCCAGACCAAGGGGATTGGTAGGATTGACATGGAGCATGGCTATTTCAGTGATGTTCTCTATGTACCTTCATTGGCTGCAAATTTTCTATCAGTCTATCAAATGACCCATACAGGAGAAGCCAAGAGAGTAACATTTACTCCAGATTTGGTAGAAATCTCAGAAATTTCCTCAAATCAAGTTGTGGCTGTAGGGTATGTTGATCATGATGAGAGAATGTACAAATTCTCAAATTTTATTCCAAATTCTAGTGACCATGGTCTTGTCTCTCATGCCAACGAGACCTCCAAGTTGTGGCATGAAAGATTTGGCCACATGAACTACAAATATCTCCAACAATTGCACAAGGACGAGATGGTGGAAGGGCTTCCAGAAATCAAATCATCGAATGGTGCATGCATTGGGTGTGTAGTTGGGAAGCATCCTGAGCACAGCTATGAGAAGGGAATGGCAAGGAGAGCCACTCAACCACTTGGATTGGTACACTCAGACCTCATTGGTCCTCTTCCCACTCCATCATATGGTGGATCAAGGTATGTACTTACATTCATAGATGACTACTCTCGATTCTGCTGGGTTTACTTCCTTAAATTGAAGTCAGAAGTGTTTGAGAAATTGAAGATTTGGAAAGCCCTAGTGGAGAACCATAGTGGTCATAAGATAAAGATCCTTAGGACTGATAATGGAAAGGAATATGTGAATAACAACATTCAGCACCTTTGTGAGGAATGTGGCATCCAAATGCAACATTCAATCCCCTACACACCTCAGCAAAATGGTGTGGCAGAGAGGAAAAATAGATCTCTCAAGGAGATGGCTACTTGCATGATTGAAGCTAGGGATCTAAGCCCTAAGGTATGGGCTGAAGCCATCAATTGTGCTGCTCATATTCAGAACAGAGCCTTTCACAAATCAGTCAAAGGAAAAACCCCCTATGAGGCATGGTTTGGCCAAAAACCAAATGTGTCAAATTTCAGGATTTTTGGGTCTAGAGCATGGGCTCGAATTCCATCAGAAAAGAGGAAGGCTTTGGAGCCATAGAGCAGGGAATGTATCATGGTTGGATATGGTGAGGACACTGTTAAGATTTAATATGCTAAGACAGAAAATAGCAGAATTACATTCCATTTCACAATAATAGCATATACAGGATCACTGAAGAAACAACAAGCACAGCATAAACACAAGAGACAGAGATTTATCCTGGGAAACCCTCATGGGGTAGAAAACCCAGCAAAGCTTCCTCAATATAGATGACCAGCAATATACAAAGATGAAACCCTGAGACATGATCTCCTCCTCCACAATATCAGACCTCTCCTCCACAAGTGCGCTATCCTCAAGTGTGTGAGTGTATCAAATGAGGAACACACCTCCTCTATTTATACACTACTCTGATATGTATTTTACACAAGTACATGTAGGCTCGTATTTAACCATTAGGTTAAATACCCCATTATAACTGACTGGGCCGACCCCCACATGGTGGGTCTAATAACCCTAGTTACCACACCCAACTCGGAGGAATAAACATCTCCGGATTTATAGTATAATCACATCGGAGGTATGGAACATCTCCGGAATAAATAATATACAAATATAATATTCTTTGAAGTTACAATATTTCAACACTCCCCCTTAACGAGAAGGATATTATAACAGTATCTGCACGAGCAAGGAGTCATCAACATCATACATGATACATCTATAAATCATTGGAAGCTTTCTCAACATCATCAGTAACTCAAGCAGTTACTTGAACATCTTCAATACTGGAACATCAACATCTTCAGTACTGAGTCTTTATCTTCTGCAGCACTCGAACAGCTACAACAACATCAACATCTGGATCCTCACGATCATCAGTATCGTCATCTCACGATCATCAGCATCGTCATCACACGATCATCAACATCGTCATCACACGATCATCAGCATCGTCATCACACGATCATCAGCATCGTCATCACACGATCATCAGCATCGTCATCTCACGATCATCAGCATCGTCATCACACGATCATCAGCATCATCATCTCATGATCATCAGCATCGTCATCACACGATCATTAGCATCGTCATCACACGATCATCAGCATCGTCATCACACGATCATCAGCATCGTCATCACACGATCATCAGCATCGTCATCTCACGATCATCAGCATCGTCATCACACGATCATCAGCATCGTCATCGATACAGGTATCCATAACAATACAAGTATCCACATCATTAGTACACGTATTCATGCCAATACAAGTGTACATATCATCAATACAAGTATCCACACTGATACAAGTAACCATATCATCAATACAAGTATCCTACCGATACAAGTAACCACATCATCAATACAAGTATCCTACCGATACAAGTAACCACATCATCAATACAAGTATCCTACCGATACAAGTAACCACATCATCAATACAAGTATCCTACCGATACAAGTAACCACATCATCAATACAAGTATCCTACCGATACAAGTAACCACATCAAAAAATCACTTTCTCGGAGACCATACGTCTACGGATCAATTCAGGGACCGAAGTCCGGGGATGATACAATCCCCACTTCTCGGAGACCATACGTCTACGGATCAATTCAGGGACCGCAGTCCGGGGATGATACAATCCCCACTTCTCGGAGACCTCACGTCTACGGATCAATTCAGGGACCTAAGTCTGGGGATGATACAATCCCCACTTCTCGGAGACCTCACGTCTACGGATCAATTCAGGGACCGCAGTCCGGGGATGATACAATCCCCACTTCTCAGAGACTTCACGTCTACGGATCAATTCAGGGACCGCAGTCCGGGGATGATACAATCCCCACTTCTCGGAGACCTCACGTCTACGGATCAATTCAGGGACCGCAGTCCGGGGATGATACAATCCCCACTTCTCGGAGACCTCACGTCTACGGATCAATTCAGGGACCTAAGTCCGGGGATGATACAATCCCCACCTCTCGGAGACCATACGTCTACGGATCAATTCAGGGACCTAAGTCCAGGGATGATACAATCCCCACTTCTCGGAGACCATACGTCTACGGATCAATTCAGGGACCTAAGTCCGGGGATGATACAATCCCCACTTCTTGGAGACCTCACGTCTACGGCTCTCTTTAGGACTGAAAGTCCAGGGATGATCCAATCCCCTCAACTGTCCACTAAGGACTTCATTCTCGGAGACCTCACGTCTACGACTCTCTTTAGGACTGAAAGTCCAGGGATGATCCAATCCCCTCAACTGTCCGCTAAGGACTTCATTCTCGGAGACCTCACGTCTACGGCTCTCTTTAGGACTGAAAGTCCAGGGATGATCCAATCCCCTCAACTGTCCACTAAGGACTTCATTCTCGGAGACCTCACATCTACGGCTCTCTTTAGGACTGAAAGTCCAGGGATGATCCAATCCCCTCAACTGTCCACTAAGGACTTCATTCTCGGAGACCTCACGTCTACGGCTCTCTTTAGGACTGAAAGTCCAGGGATGATCCAATCCCCTCAACTGTCCACTAAGGACTTCATTTTCGGAGACCATACGTCTACGGCTCACTTTAGAACATGTGTTCAAGGATGATACAATCCCCACATGTATTCTCATCAATACAAGTACAAGTATCCTCAACCATACACGTACATTAATCAATACATGTGTCATCAAAAGTATGTATTCTTACCAATACATCTTATCATCAAAAGCATGTATAAATAAAACTAAGTATTCTAAGTATACGAGTCCTAAATCTAAATATTTCTAAGTATCTAGGTGTAGAGAACAGGTTACCTCATCATCGACCTTGTTGTTCGATGAGACAATCTCATCATCAGTGACTATACTACTCCCCCTTTCGAGGAGGGTCCTTTTGAGCTACACCAAGCTTGTCTCGAAAGTATTCAAATTTCACTCGAGACAGAGGCTTGGTTAGTATGTTGGTAACTTCTTCACTTGAGGTAGAGGTTTGGTTAGTACATCGGTAACCTGTTACGAATTCAAACTTTATAGTTCCTTTCTGTGTCATATCTTGTTAGATCCCTATGATCTTTGACTTATCATGGAACACTGGATTCTATGTCATCTTGATACAACTCTATTTGTCACATAGGATCACAGTTGGTTCTATCTCTAAGTCAGACAATCCTGAAGCCAAACTTCTTCACAACTAGCAGAGCAAATAGCCATATATTCTGCTTGTGCTGAGAGCCACACTAGACTGCTTCAAGCTAAACCACGAGATCATGGCTAATCCCAGACAATAACATCCTCTTGATGTGTTCTTCTTGTCTGATACACTTTCTGCCCAATCAGCATCTGAGTAGCCATCTGAAGTCATGATCTCCAAGATAGCACAGATCAAAGTCTGTCATATCCTTTAGGTGCCTCATCACATGCTTTGCAACTATCAGGTGAAAACATCTAGTTTCCACTAGATACTGACTCAAGGTATTCACAACAAAGCATATATCTAATCTAGTATATGTTAGATACATCAATGACCCAATAATTTGACTATACAGAGTTATATCCACTAACTCTGATGAGTTATCCCCTAACAGCTTCAAGTTGGAATCCATAAGAGTGGCCATTCCAACACCTCAAGTCATATTTCTCATCATACTTTCCCTGGTTGAGAAATATTCCTTCTGAGCCTTGCCATACTTCCAGACCTAGGAAGTAAAGCGTCAATTTGAGATCTTTCATTTTCATTTCTGCATTGAATGATCTTCTGCATATCTATCTGTGCCATCTCTCGTTAGATGGGTCTACTGATATGAGCCTCAATATCGTTCGAACTCTGTGGTGAGTTCCTTCTTGCATCCATGTCATATGTGTATAGAAATCATATTGACATGATAACCTATTATGCATATAGATATCATTTACATAGTGATGCAACTATTTTGACCAATACTTTGGCACAACACTTTCCCATATCCTGTATGCATACAGTGGCTATCTAGATGCCTTCCATCTCTACCAGAACATACTATCGAGAGTGTGCACAACTCTCAGCATGTCAGCAAAGAGGTTTCATTCTAGACAAGCAACAATGGAATGTTTGTCCAACTTACCAATCATATGCATATTAGTAATATACTGTTCAATGTTCTATGAATATTTACACTTAGCATGATATATTATAGGAATACAAATATGCATACAACCTGTTACAGGCAATATCATTTACTATTTCAAATAACAACTCAAATACTTATCTTTTATGTTTGTGTGGTTGCCTCCCGCTTGATCTTCTGTATGTCTTTTGAACTTCTATTCATTCTGTACCACTGTGCATGTTCAGGTGTCATCCTCATGATCTCATACACAAACATACACCCATTAGTATGTTCTAAATGTTATCAAAACATTATAGTTCTAAATAATCTTGAGAATGTATAGTCATGATTATAGTTAATAAACATTAGTATTCAAGATTTCAGGGAAGTCTTGTTTTACTCATGCATATCATCAATCAAGATAAAAGACATAATATGCATAATCCCTTGATTACTGACTTTATGAATAAGCATAGCCAATCATACCAAGTATACTTATATAAGGGATCCTAACAAAAGGTAAGATTCATGGGAAACATACCTGGATTAGTATACCTATTTAGTTATGTACAACATACCTAAACAATCACTTCAATGATTTAGAGATCCTGAGCTAGAACCTGCATGTCTCATAGGTTAAGCATAATATAACAAAGTCATACATACCTCGTAAGTAGAACAAAGATTATGGATGAGTCTTTGTCTTCATGTTTTCATGGTCATGGAACCTAATTTGTCTTTTGTGATGTACCTGTATCTTGTTAGCAGACAACATCAACCTCACACAACATCATAATGCATTAGTACAATCATAAGTGTCAACACCCTAACCAATGAATATCTTCTATCATGCATTCATAATTTTGTTAAGGTTATACGACAAATCTAAAATCAAAATTGTACTAACTGTAATAACCTGAAGACAAACATACCATAAACTTAATCATGAACAAATCTCAAAACATACCTCGATGAGTCATACCTGTCAGGATCGCTTGTAATCTCCTTATGTAAAGCCTTAGCCTCATCTCCCTCTGAAACAGGAACTCCTTCACTTATGTAGGTGACCAATCCATCTTCTTCTAGGATTAATCCTATCCACTTGATTTGCAAGAACTGGACCTGGAGCTGGATATGGGTTTGTCAGAGAAACCCCAAAAATTCAAACTTTGAATTTCAAACTTCCGAAAGGGTAGAAATATGCGCCTTGATGAGCTGATCAAACTGATATATTCAGAATTTGAAAACTGCAAAGTTTCACTCCTCAATTTTTTCCTTTGAAACTTCCGGATTCACTCGACGTGACCCTGAACTGGGGTTTGATGAATCCCACTCTTCTGCCCAATCAAAATGTTTGATCCAAATCTCTAAGCTTCTATTTTTCTGAGGAGCTTCCAGCCGTGGTCACAGATTTCAAAAATTCCCATTTTTACAAAAGCCCTAATTTTCCACTTTTCTGATCAAAGTCCCGAACTAGGGTCTAATCAAGGCCGGCCTTCTGCCCAACCAAAAATTCTGATCTTGGTCTCTAAATTTCTATTTTGATGAGTAGCATCCAGCCGTGGTCTCCGATTACAAAAATTCCAACTTTCTTCAAAGCCCTAAATTCCGGAAGCCATGAATGAAGGTACCAAAAAATAATTCTGTTTTGACAGAATTATGTACCTGATTGTTTCTGGTGTAACTCCGAAATTTTTGATCCACAGGGTTTGAAAAAGTTTTCTGAGATAGCCTGACCTGTTAGCTTTCCATCCTGACAGGTCTGACCTCAATTGGATGTTCTGAGAGAGAGTTATGCCAAATGTCGCAACGTGACCTGTTTTGGGAAAATACAGGAGAGCGAACTTGTACGGCGTGCCATGTGTCACTGTTTGACCTTCGGCCTCTGAAAACGTTTTCTGAGATAGCTCGGCCTGTCATATTTCCATATTGACAGGTATGACCTCAATTGGATTCTCTGAGAGAGAGTTATGCCAAGTTTCGCAACGTGACCTGTTTATGGGATAATACAAGAGAGCGAACTTGTACGGCGTGCCACGTGTCACTGGTTCAACTTCGGCCTCTGAAAACGTTTTCTGAGATAGTACATTCTGTTTACTACCTGTCACTTTTCACGAAATTTCATTTGGATCTTCCTAGCCCAAGTTATGACCTTTTTCCCAAGGTCACCTGATTTTGACTCAGATCTGGAAGAGGCAGAAACCCTATATTGTACAGATCATAAATCACAAAGTACAACGAATTAGAGGTTGTCCTTTGGACACAAGGTACCTGGGGATTTTAGCTTCGTCCTGTAACAATTTCAGATCCGAAAACTTCACCAAAACGGATTTATAGCGAAAGTGCTACGATGACTGGTTTTTGCTATGTAAAACCCTAACCTTCAAATTGTCGTAAGTAAAGCAAGTGTCTTTAGTGCCATACCTTGTCTTCCTTCAGGTTAGCTCTGATACCATGTTAAGATTTAATATGCTAAGACAGAAAATAGCAGAATTACATTCCATTTCACAATAATAGCATATACAGGATCACTGAAGAAACAACAAGCACAGCATAAACACAAGAGACAGAGATTTATCCTGGGAAACCCTCATGGGGTAGAAAACCCAGCAAAGATTCCTCAATATAGATGACCAACAATATACAAAGATGAAACCCTGAGACATGATCTCCTCCTCCACAATATCAGACCTCTCCTCCACAAGTGCGCTATCCTCAAGTGTGTGAGTGTATCAAATGAGGAACACACCTCCTCTATTTATACACTACTCTGATATGTATTTTACACAAGTACATGTAGGCTCGTATTTAACCATTAGGTTAAATACCCCATTATAACTGACTGGGCTGACCCCCACATGGTGGGTCTAATAACCCTAGTTACCACACCCAACTCGGAGGAATAAACATCTCCGGATTTATAGTATAATCACATCGGAGGTATGGAACATCTCCGGAATAAATAATATACAAATATAATATTCTTTGAAGTTACAATATTTCAACAGACACAAAGGGCTACAAGCTCTTTGACACATCCACACTCAAAACTTTCATTGAGAGAAGTGTGCAATTCGAAGAAGAACCAATTCCAGATTTTGAGCTTGCACCGGGGGAAAGCTCCTCTCCTCCACATCTTAATGAAATTAGTGATGATTCCACCTCTGATTTTTCTGATATTTCTGAAGATTACATGGCTGAAGATGAAATTGCTGTACATGAGTCACCATCAAGGCCCAAGTGGGCTGAGAAAATCATACAAGCTGCAGGTGAATTGGCAGGCAATCCCCAAGAGCCTAGGAAGACTAGATCTCAAACAATCAATGCTTCCTTTGCAAATGAAAGTGAACTTGCTGATCACTGCTATATGATGATTGGATCTGATCCAACATCATATCAGGAAGCTCATAATGATCCAAGGTGGAGAGCAGCAATGCAAGAAGAATTCCAGTCTCTCCAAGAGAACAAAACATGGGATTTGGTGCCTCTTCCTCCCAAGAGGAAACTTGTGCAATGTAAGTGGATTTTTCAAACCAAACCTGTTGCTGATGGTTCTGATCTGAAGTATAAGGCTAGGTTAGTGGCTAAGGGCTACTCAAAAATCCATGGTGTGGATTATACAGAGACCTTTGCACCGGTTGCAAAGATGGACTCAATTAGACTAGCTCTAGCCATGGCAGCTAGTAAAGGTTGGGAAGTTCACCACATGGATGTCAAAAGTGCATTCTTGCATGGTGAGCTACAGGAAGAGATATATATGCAGCAACCTGAAGGATTCCAAGAGGATCCCACACTTGTATGCAGGTTGAAGAAGTCACTCTATGGACTCAAGCAAGCCCCCAGGGCTTGGTATGCCAAAATGGATGCTTTTTTGCTCTCAATTGGTTTCTGTCGATGCAAGTCTGATCCAAATGTTTATTTGCAGCATTGTGATGATAATTTGCAGGTCATTGTACTGTATGTTGATGATCTCTTAATTACAGGGAGCTGCACCAAACAAATTGGCTCAATTAAAGCTTCTTTGCACAGTGAATTTGCCATGAGCGACCTAGGATTGCTAAGGCAATTTTTGGGTTTGGAAATTGAGCAATCTGAGAGAGGTATATTGCTGAGTCAACCTAAGTATGCTTCAAACCTATTATTCAAGTTTAAAATGGCTGAATGTAAGGCATCCAAGTGCCCATTCCTTTCAGGCATAAAACTAGGTGAATTTGAAGACTCTCCATTGGTGGATTGCACACTCTACAGGCAGCTAGTCGGAAGTTTGCTGTACCTTACACATACAAGACCTGATTTGTCTTATGCTGTAAGTGCTGTAGCAAGGTATATGCAGCAGCCACATGAGATCCATTGGAAGGCAGACAAAAGGATCCTTCAATATGTCCAAGGAACAAAGAGCTTCGGGGTACACTATGCAGCTGGTTCTTCACTTCAACTAGCTGGATTTTCTGATTCCGATTGGGCGGGAGATCCCATCGATAGAAAGTCCACTTCAGGTTTTGTGTTTATGTTTGCTGAAGGTCCCATTTTCTGGTCAAGTAAGAAACAGCATGCAATTTCTCTTTCATCAGCAGAGGCCGAGTACAGGGCAGCAGTGAACGCAGCCACACAGTGTGTTTGGTTGCAAGGCATTCTTCGGGAGTTTGGTGTTGCTATTGATTCTCCAACCAATATTTGGGTGGATAATCAAAGTGCCATCAAGATATATACTGATCCAGTACAGAGGCAAAGAACAAAGCACATTGAGATCCACATGCATTACATTCGGGGCTTGGTGCATGACAGGGTGATTTCACTGCAGTATTGCCCATCCACCGAGCAAACTGCAGATATTTTCACCAAGTGCTTTACTGAGAAGACCTTCACTCACTTGAGAGATTTACTTGGAGTGAGTGATGGATGGTGATTGCTGCAATTTAATTGCAGGTTCAGCCCCATGTCCATTTTAGAGGGAAGTTTTTATCCCATGAGGTTTTACTTCTTTTCCTCGGTTCATATGGACAAATAAAATTTCTGTTGTAATGAGGTGACATGAGCCTTTGTTGCCAAGGCCTCCCACTTATCTTTCATGAGATGTACTAAGTTATGGTTAAGGGGGGGTGTTAGAACTGTAATCCACACTTAGTACCATAATCCATAAATTTTTATTGCTCATGTGCTTAATTAAACCATAGTTTGGACTAGGTGACTACAGTTGGTCAAAAACTCACTTTTGAGAGTGTTCACACCCACTTCCAAGCAAACCAGTTCACCCAGCCTCCTGTTTTGTCCACAAGTGTGCCCTCATTAATTGCTGGTGCGCCCTCTCTCCTTGTTTTTGGGAATTTTAGTTGACCAAGGGCGCTAGGGTGGATTTTTGCCCATTTTTGGCTAGATTTGGAGCATTTAATGCTCCCTTGGGCCCCCCAACCTCCTCTACTTGCTCACCCACGCCTGCCTTGAGCTCATTATTGACCCAGCATGCTTCAGCCACCTCCACACCAGAATTCGTGGCTGTTTGGGGTGATTGGGATTGAGTTGGACCCACCTAGGGGGGATTGAGGCCAATTTGGCATTGATGACTTGTACACTCAGCTTGAGCCACCTAATGCTCTCGAATTTCTCATGGATGTAATAAAAACCTGTTACTAACATTTTCACATGTTAGACAATCAGTTAATCAAAGGTTTCAGCATACATTGTGTGTAAAATTATCTCCTTTTTCAAGTTTTTCCACTGTTTTTGCAAACTAATTCGATTTTGTGAGGTTCTCCATAGCTCCTAGATCTTCTGTGATCAAAATACTCACACTCCATTAACAAATGTTTCAACATAAATATGTTCAATACTCACATTGGACATGATGGCCTCGATTGTTACAAAACTGGACTTAGACTTCTTCAAAACTCTAACACTCTAAGCTCTCAGCTCTCATAGTGCACTTAATCACTCATGAAACAATAGACAAAATCATCATTTTGATTAGATTTTAAATGTGGCCTTCAATCTGTCCTATCATTGTTTTTTCCAAAATTTAGTGGATTGGACCAAATCCTTCGCAATGATGATCCTTTTCTGGAGACAATCGTGTTCGTGCACAAGCATATCTTTTCGACATTTATTGCGAGACGCTCCACTAACACTGCCACCTTACGTTCCATATATATAACATTTAATGAACATTTAGGCGATTAAGAAACAAACTTCACTTCGACTTAAATATGAGTTATGTACAATTACCTACTATGACAGAATAAATGGTGACATATACTAGACTGCAACCTCGGATAAATTCGACACCAATTAAGCTTCGACAAAAAAAAAATTGGGGTTTCCAACAATGTTTTTTCTATGTACAATCATACTCAATGCAAGAAGGCATGAATTTCCTTGTAAGGTTTCAATTGGATTCCATTTACCAAACCCTTGATAATTTATCCATTCATATTATGCAACTATACAACATCTCCCTTTATTACATAGTTAATAGCATATGGTCTCAACCAGTGCATTCTTAGCTTACCTGGATGTTTAAAGAACTTACTGTCATATAGGAGTACTAGATCCACTCTCTGAAACTACTTGTAATTTTGCGATCATGCCATGCCTTCTCTTGATCCTTTTGGAATTGTTGCTAAAATCCATCTATGAACCTATACTCCTACAATGGTAGTGGTTGTGACATCCTCTCTTCGACAACACCGGTATCTGACATACCTATGAATGCATCAACCCTTAATCTCAACACAATATACTCCATTGGAATGACAACATCTTGACCATATACCATCTTGAAGGGTGTATGGCATGTTAAATTCTTGCACATTGTTCCATATGCTCATAATAATGTTGGGATCCTCATATCCAAATCATCGTGGTTCACATTACATACCTTTTTCAAAGCATGTTCCAATATTTTGTTAAAGCCTTCGATAGTCCCATAGCTTGTGAATGATATAGAGTTATTTTTCAATGATAAATTTGAAACTCCCAAGTGAGTTCCTCAATAATATTATTGACAAAGTGAGATCCTTGATCACTCAACAAAACTCGCGGGAAACCAAATCTAGTAACTACATTTTGGAACAATAAATTCGCAGTAGTTGTAGAACTACAGTCCTTCACTGACTCAACTTCATCCCACCTGGTAAAGTATTTTGTCACAATAATAATGTAATGTGCTACTGGCCTCTTTGCAGGTGGATTAACTGGTCCCACAAATTCAACAACCCATTTCTCAAAATCCTACAAAGTAACTTGTGACACTAACAACATTTCATCCCTTCTGGATGGTTTCCTAGTTATCTGACAAACATCACAAGACCAACAACACTCCTTATCAGCTTTATGAATTGTAGGCCATCGGAGTCCTACTCACACTATCTTCTGAGTCGTGCTTTTTTCTGTGTAGTGGCCTCCTACTATTCCTTCATGAGATTCATCCAAAATCATTGGTTTCCCATGCTTCATAACACAATGTATTAATACTTCATCTAGTCCCAGCTTATTTAATTAACCTACTATAAATTGATAATTTGTTTCTTTGACAACCAAGTGTTTCTTTTAATTCATAGAGAACCCTATGGGTTTCATTCATTTCCAAAAAGGTTACAATGTATTCAAAATATTAATCAACCATGCTGACTGAAAATAGTTGCACATCTAGAAGGTTACCATCCAAGTTGGCTTCCTCTTCCCCCGTTTCTAACCTCGACAGATGACTAGGTCCAACATTTAACTTTCCAGGTTTGACTATGAATTCAAAATCATACTCTTGAGATAATAGGAGCCATCTGTAGATTATCCCCCCAACACTGTCTTATTAACTAGGTATCTCATAGAAAAATGATATGTAAGCATTTTAAAATTCCACTGTAACAAATAATGCCACAACTTCTATAATGCATAAACCATAGCTAAACCTTCTCTTTCTTTTGTAGTGTAGTTTCTTTCTGCAGTGGATAATTTCCTAATAGCAAATGCAATGGGATGATCAATAGATCCCTCTCCTAGTTGATCCAAAACTGCACCTTATGCAATGGATGAAGCATCTACATGAACATAAAATGTTATCCTCCAATCAAGGAACACTAAAATAGGCATAGTCACAATCTTTTATTTCAATGTGTCAAGGCTCTGTTGGCACTCATTATTCCACTGAAATTTAGTATCCTTGTTCAGTAGCTTCTCCATTAGCATTGTGATTTTTGTGTACCCTTGAATAAACTTCCTATAGTACCTTGTATGGCCCAAATTTGTTCTCAATTGTCGTACTGATGTTGGTGGCGGTAGATATACTATAATGGCGATCTTTGCAGGATCTACTAGTACCCTATTTACAAACCACATGACCCAACAATATACCAAATGGAGCATAAAATATACATTTCTTCAAATTTAAGTATATATGATATTGCCTATAGCAACCCAACATCAGCCTAAGGTTCTCAATATGATTCTTCAGTAGTCCATAGACTATCCAATAGTCAAAGTATACCTCCAAAAATATATATATGAACTCCTTAAAGGATGCGACCCCAACCCTGGGAAAAATAGTTGGACAAAAGAGCATCACTATATACTGATAGAAACCCCATTTGGTCGCAAATGTGGTCTTGTGGTGATCCTCCTTAACAATTTTAATTTAATGATACCCTGAAAATCCATTCGTGAATGGGTAAGCTTCCTGACCACCCACATTCTCTAGCACTTTGTCTATGAAAGGTGTTAGGAATGGATCATCCAGGAAAGCATCATTCATCTTCTTTAGATCTACACAAATTTATATTTCACCAGTCTTTTTATCTTGGACCACGATCAGACTAATCCATCCAGACTCTTAGATAGGTGTAGCTAGTGTTTTCACACCAGCTCGTGCTAAAGAGAACCTACTAAGGACTCAGGAAACCTTAGTAGTAGTTCATGTAAATGGGTAAAAACTATTAAATAAACAAAAGATAACTAATATATGTGAGTGTGACAATGGAAATAAAAACTAAACAAATTAACTACTGCAGTAATAAAATAAATAGGAACCCATGAATGCAAATTTGATTTTCTGTATTAATGTGTAAAAAATGGTTTACAATATGATGTTAACTCAAAAGGTGAGGTTGTAGGATCCCTTGCAGCCGTACGTGAGTAGTGCACCAAGACTCCATGGTTCCTTGCTCTTCTCCAAATGCTCAAAAGGTGGGCAAGACTCAACTGAAATGGGAAACAGAATCTCAAGGTGATAGGCTAAAGTTCAACGGGAATTTTGGCAGCATAAGGGTGTGAAGAGTTGATCATGGATGTCAAATGGGGGGCCTCCATCACCTTTCTATAGTGATTTTGGGTGGTGGAGTATTGGTTTGTAGTATTTGATGTCTTACCTCTTTTTTGAATTTATTTTGACTTTTTTCCCTTTTTACTTTTCTTTTAGAGATTTGGACCCTTTTGAGGGTTTTTTGACCTTTTTTGAAGGAATTTCATTAATTGAGGAGGGAAATAATGATTTTTTTCCTTTTTGGTTACCATATGAGGGTTTTTTAGGGTTTTGGAGGCCAAAAATATAGGAAAAGTGGACAAATGGGTTATGTGACTAGGGAGATGAGCTAGTGAACAATTTTTGGGTGTTAACAGATTGCCCCCTGATGTGTGAGGGCGAGAGATCATAGTATGGCCGATAGACATCATAGTTTTTGTCGTTTTCCATGGGTATGAGAATTATGATGGAGGAGAGTAGAAGCTTGTTGGATATCAGAACACATGCTCCATACAAACTGCAAAGGATAAAACTGAAAATATATGACCTCAAGAATGAATGAGGAATAATCTCAATATATGGACGAGGCGGGAATACCCATGCTCGTATCAAGATAACAAATAATAATGAGTCCTAGAAGGGTACCTGAAAAATACATAGAGAACTATGGTGTACATCATAATGGTCCAGAGGGGACACAAATCCGAGACATACTCATGGTCCAACCATGACTGATTGGAAGCACTGATACATGGGAACAATGGCATCCATACTGAATGTGGTACCATAAAAATTGATGCTCTGTTGGATTTGAAAGTGTCCAACAACTCTATGGACTCAATGACTGAGAATTAGAATCTCAAAGGTATACTGAACTTCATATGAACTGGATACTCTAGGAAGCACAGGGCTGAATGGATTCTGACACTGTCGCCAATGCAGCCCAGATATCCGTGGGAACATACAACTGGGGGGTTCCAAATAGACACACCAATGTGCTAGAGTTAACGGACATCCGGGGTCTTCGATCAATAATTGAAGGGACCAATACCTTGCACGAATCTCAATGGTGCAATGATGGTGTTGAAGTTGAGCACGTGAGAAACAACCATTCTAAGAGGCACTAAGGACTCCTCTCAGATGGTCTATAGGAACTCACCACTGATGGAGATGAGTCCAAGGTACAGGGACCTCTGGGTCTATCCTCTGGAATAGATGGGTTGGCGTCGATAGAGGGATACCTACGATTACCAAGGCAATGATGTTCCCTGTATAGGAGTGTGAGGTGCAAAACCAAGAGGTGATAGTACTGGATGTGATACTGACAGAATTTGGGGGGATACGAGGGTCGCAGAGTTGGGGGGACTCAAACTTCCTTTGTTCAGAGTATGATGGAAAGGTTGACCTAGAAGCATATGAAACTGACTTCAGGGAAGGGGATCATAGGTTAGGGGACCAGGGATTGTGACTACAATGGGGGAGAATCGGGGGGGGGGGGGGGGGGTGGAACTGATGATTGATATCAGGAGACTCTAAGGGTGACACATCATAGAATAATCTGAACAAAGGAGAACATACTGGGGATGCTTCCATAATACTGGGAATATATAGGATATGATGTGGCGCCAAGAGGCACCATTTGAACCTTCTTCATGGTTAAAGGAGCTCAAATAAGGGATAGAAGTGTTCTCAAAATGGTACTATTGTGTGGATTTGTACAAGCCCAGGACAATGCGTGCTCATGGGTGATTTCAATTTTAAGGAGTCTGAAAGCAATAAGAAGACTCTGAAATGGTGGGGAGGTACCGTCATGTGGATTTGTACGAGCCCAGGACAGTGAGTGCTCATGGTTGCTTTCAATTTTAGAGAGTCAGAAAGAAAATAAGAAGACTGCAAGAGGTTCTTTTTCGTGTGTTAGTCTCCAAAGCCCGAAAAAGCATAAAAGTATGTAATGAAGAACTCTTCTAGACGATGTGACTAGAGTGTTCATTTTTCATAATTAGTCTGGAAAAGGGTTAAAATTATACGAGATAGATGCCCTTTCAGGTACTTTAAGAGCATGAAAGTAATCAAGATTGCTCGGCGATCTTTTCATTCTTTTAAGAGTCAGAAAAGAGCTTAACAGAAACTCCCTAAGTGCCTTTTTCGTAAAGGAATTGCTCGGTCCGAAAAAGGGATAAAGGTATACCAAACAAATGTAATGGACAAGCAAGGAGGAAGTGTTCAATGAAGGGACAAATGTGAGAACCAAGGTAGAAGGTGAGGGGGGAACATTGATGGGGCCTCCTTGTGGGTTGATGAATGGTGGAAAAATAACTCAAGAAATTGTTAGTTTTTTACTTGATTAGCATACAATCATAAAGAATCTACTTCTGAAAGAAATACAAGCACAAAAATAACAAAATGAACACAGTGTTTCTCTCAGGGAAACCATAAAGGAGAAAATGTTGGAAAAATCTTCCTCAATATAGAAATGTCAAACTACAAAATATCCCCAAGACAGAAACAGCTACTCCTCCACTTGTGCGAGCTCCTCTCTCTTCTCCTATGCGAACTTGAGTGAGTGAATGAGAGAGAGCACTTCTATTTATATTCTTCTATTTGGGTGACCTTTTCCCCAACTGGGCCGACTTCTCCTAACTGACTGGGATGACTTGTCATTTACATAATAGAATAATCCTTTCAGGATTCTTCTAGCCTTACATAGGGTCTAGGGTTTACATTGACTCTTTCAATGACTCTTACAATATGATTACATCAATTACATCTCCAATTGGAGGAATATAATAGACAATAGACAAGTATCAAAGTAGAATATCTTCCACAGTTACATTATTTTAACACTCCCTCTTAACTAGGAAGGTATTCTGCAGGTAACAATAGACTCTGCACAATTGACTTTTGAAATTTCTATATGTCCTAGGAATATTTTGGATCATCATCTATCTAGGGTATCATCTACTAGAGTACCATCCTTGACGACTGTTGGAATTTTATCATAAGAATCGTCATCATCATCTACTGGAACAGCATCGTCAGCAACATCCTCTATCATCATCAACAACATCCTTTGTTGGTACATCTTCTGATGGATCTACATCATCATCAACTGGAACATCCTCTGCTAGAGTATCCTTGTCAGCAACATCATCAGCCGGAACATCCTCTCAAGTTGGAACATCCTCTACTATAACATCCTCATCAACAACACCATTAGCTGGATCATCCTCATCAATAGCACCATCAGGTGGAACACCATTAGTCAGCTAGTACTAATCCTCTATCCCCAAGACAGGCATCAGTTCCGAAGAAATGGAACACTGTCAGTCAACCAATATTGATCTTCTGCCCCCAGGATAGGCATCAGTTCTGAAGAACTGGAACACTATCAATCAGCCAGTACTAATATTCTTCCCCCAGGACAGGCATCAGTTCTGAAGAACTGGAACACTATCAGTCAGCTAGTACTGATCTTCTACCCCTAGGACAAGCATCGGTTCCAAAGAACTGGAACACTACCAGTTAGCTAGTATTGATCTTTTGTTCCCAGAAAAAGAATCTATCCTTTTGGATAGGAACTCTATCAGTCAATCAGTACTAATCTTTTGTTCCTAGAACAGGCACCTATCCTTTTGGATAGGAACTCTATCAGTCAGCTAGTACTGATATTTTTTTCCGAGAACATGCATCTATCATTTCAGATAGGAACTCTATCAATCAGCCAGTATTGACCTCCAGTCCCCAGGACTCACATATGTCCCTAAGGACATGAAATCCATCATTCTCTCTTTCAAGAGAGGTCCCTCTAGACCACACCAAGCTTGGCTTGGAAGTACTCCAAGTTCACACGAGACAGGGGCTTAGTCAGCACATCAACAACTTGTTCCTCTGTAGGAACATACTTAAGCTTAATATCTCCCTTCTGCACCATATCCTAGATAAAGTGGAACTTAATCTCAATGTGCTTCTATCTATCATGGAACACAGTATTTTATGTCATCTTAATGCAACTCTGTTTATCATAGAGTATCTCCGTAGCATCAATATCTGTATCGAACAATCTTGCCAGCATCTTGCCAAGCCACACTACTTCACTACAAGTTGAACAAGCTACTACATATTCAGATTTCATTGTACTGAGTGCCACGCAAGGATGGTTTCTACTGATCCATGCAATAATTCTTGATCCCAAACTAAAGCAACATCCTAAAGTGCTCTTCCTGTCTTTGGCACTTCCATCCCAATCTGAGTTTGTGTATCCATACAACCTGAACTCACTATCTTGTGTATATCTGAGTCCATAATCCAATGTTCCCTTTAGGTACCTTATCACATGTTTTGCTACAATCAAGTGAACAACTCTGGGCTCCACCATATATTCTCTCAATGTGTTCACGGCAAAACATATATCTGGTAGAGTATTGGTCAAGTACATCAATGACCCAATAATCTGTCTATACATGGTGACATCCACAATCTATGATGAAGCATCATTCAGGAGTTTCAATTTGGTCACCATCGGAGTATTCATGGCCTTACAATTAGACATCCCAAATCTCTTTACGATCTCAACTGTATATTTTCCTTGACTCAGGAAAATCTCATCTGGAAATTGCCATACTTTGAGACCTATAAAGTAGTGCATTGTACCAAGGTCTTTAATCTCAAATTCAGCTGCAAGCTTCTTCTTACACTCGATGATGGGATTTTCCTCACCTATCAGAAACAGATCCTCTACATATAGTAGTAGTATCATAGGCTCATCATCCATAATCTTATAATAAAGATTAGAATCCGCTTTACTCTTGCTATAGCCCAAACTCATCAGGAAGTTATCAATTCTTCCATACCATGCTCTAGGTGCTTGCTTCAACCTGTACAATGCTTTCTTCAAATTACACACATGTGACTTTCTATCTTCTATCTCGAATCCTTCTGGTTTCTCAATATATACTTCCTCTTCTATATTCCCGTTTAGGAATGCCATCTTTACATCCATCTGATGTAACTTCCATTTCATCTTGGCTTCTAAGGCAAGAATGGTTCTAATCGAAGTATATCTGGCCACTAGAGCAAAAGTATCCTCATAATCAATTCCTTCCTCATTGCAAGAATCCTTGAGCTACAAACCTTTCCTTGTACTTTTCAATGCTTCTGTCTGTGGGGTGATTTGTTTTGAAGATCCATTTCGACGATACAACTGATTTATCCTTTGGCCTTGGTACCACATCCCAAACATCGTTCTTGATGATGGATTGATACTCTTCATTCATAGCATCCAACCATTCTTTCTTCTTCATTGCATCTTCAAAAAAAGTTGGTTCTTCTTCAACAAGATTGCGCATCAAGGCTACATAGTTGGAATATGTCCTTAGTCTTTCAGTACCTTCTGGGGCACCATATCTTCCTGCATCTTGGATCAATTCTCGAGTCCAAGCTGGTCTTCTCTTTCGATAAATCTCCTCGTGAGGTATCTCCTCAGGTCTCTGAGGTTCTTCCATGTCATGATCCTCTAGAATAGGATCCTCTTTAGTGTTTCTAATTGGCTCCTGGTTTGATTCTGGAACTCTAGGAGTCTCCTGCTTGTTAGGATATTCCTATACTCCACCCTAGTCCTACCAACATTTTCATTATTTGCATTTTCAGTCTTGCATGCATCCCAGTCATTAGTCCCAACACCTAGCCTCAGTTAGCCAACCCTTGGGAGATTTTCTTAGATCAATTTTAGCCCTCCTAGAGCTTAGTGTGCCCTTTCTCCTTGATTTAAGGAAGCTACTCGTCCTCTCTCATCTACCACTCAGTTGCACTTCAGTTAATTGAGTTATCATCAGTTCTTTCCTTGATTTAAGGCTAGACTGACTCTCAACTGACCGTATCACTCCGATGGACCTCTAGTGAGAATAGAATTCCCATTCTGACTCCAGTTAGCTCCTCATGCGCCCTCCACTGAGCCTCCTTCATTCAGTTAGTTCCAGTTACAGTCAGTTACATCTACCACACTCATTTAGACTTAGTTTGACTGATGGTTGAAAGTTACTTGAGCATTGATGACTCCACTGATGATGAGATAGACTTCTAGTTGTGCTCTGATGACACTCTAGTGATCTTTTGATCACTCCATGAAGGCTAATTCAAATTTCCACCTTGGCATTTGAATCTTCATGCATTGTACTACTTATTTGTCCATATTGTGATTAATTAATTAGTGTGTGTGAAGTTATTTTGCTTCTATTTGAGTTCTACTGTATTATTATTCTGTTGCTCATTTTACTGCATTGACCACTCTTAATCTTATTCCTAAATTCTCTCATTGTGAGGTATACATCAGCTCTTAGATATGCTATGAGGATTCTCACATGGTATCAAAACATGTTGAGAGTATTGTTTATCTCCATTCCTGAGAGTTTTTGGCAAGTTATTATCAAGATTTCGAGTGCAGTAGTTGCAACAGTTTTTGCATTTTTGCAGCAGTAGTAGTTGCAGATATTTTCTATTGTGTTTGCAAGTCTTCAAATAGCTTCCATGTATTCATAAGGAATTAATCCTCTTTCTCCATTCAATTATGATGAATGGAAACCACAAATGATAGCGCATTTGAAGATACATGGTCTCTTTGATTATTGCTTTGAAAGAGAGTTCGAATCCTCTAAAGAAGAGTATGACTAGTTAAATGAAGGTGAAATAGCTTGTGCAGCCATGAGTTATGCTATGTCTCGATGCATGTTATATGACCTCCCTGATGTTTCATCTCCAAAAGAGCTATGGGCTCACCTGGTATAAATATTTGGCAAGCAGAATGAAGGGATTGGTCCAAACCCTTTCAAGAGCAAGCAAAGTGATGCATTCGCCCTCCTTGATGATCTCATTGATCATGAACCAGTATCAAACATATCTCATATTGAAGTTGTCAACAAAGAAGAAGAACTTGCAGATTCTACACTCATGCTCCAAATTTCTTCTATTTCAAATTCTGTGCCAGCTCACACTCTAGAAATTGCAAAAGGTCTTAAATCCTCTCTTGCACTAGAGTCTATTGGTTTTGATCATGATCTATTGAATGTTTCGGAGGTCAAATCAGCCATTGGAGGTAATGCATTCACTCTCCTTGATCACTCACCTCTTATGTACTACAATATGATCATTATTTCATGCTTTCAGAATGTTATTGAAGATGATGGCCATTGCCATTTGCTTGGGATAATTTCTCATGCATTTACTAGTTTTGATCTCACCTCTAATGGTTCAAATGAGATCTCAAGAAACCATGATTCAAGTCTTGGATCTAATTTGGATTCTAAGCAATCACTACTTGGGATAATTTCTCATGCATATGATGGTTTTGATCTCACCCCTGTTGGTTCAAAGGAGATCTCAAGAAACTATTCTTCAAGTCTTAAATATGATTTGGATTTCAAGCAATCATGTGATGGTTCTTTTTGGCATAATCTCACCCATGATGGTTCGAAGACAAAAGACTATCTTCACATTCATAGATTTGATCCTACCTCAACTGATTCGAATCACTGGTTCAAGGATCATCCTCATACTTTTGGATTTGTTCTCATCACATTCGATTTGAAGAGAAAGTACAAGCACATGCTTTCTGAGCATGATCCACTTCTTCCCAAGAAGAAGATACCTCCAGACATATGACCAAGCATCACATCTGCTTGAGTTTGGAGCATTTATTTTTTGTGTGTGCCTTATAGTCTATTTTGAGGGGGGGTATTTTTCCCATGAGGTTTTCCCCATTTCCTCGGTTTATTGACTGTTATTATTCATTGTATTGGGTGACCTTTGGTCTTAGTTACCAGGGCCCAGGATGGATTAAGGGGGGGTGTTAGGATATTCCTATGCTCCATCCTAGTCCTACCATCATTTTCATTATTTGCATTTTCAATCTTGCATGCATTTCTGCATGCAACATGCATTTTACATGCATCCTAGTCATCAGTCCTAGCACCTAGCCTCAGTTAGCCAGTCCCTAAGAGCTTCTCTCAGATTAGTTTTAGCCGTCCTATATCTTAGTACGCCCTTCCTCCTTGATTTAAGGAATCCATTCGTCCTCTCTCACCTACCACTTAGTTGCACTTCAGTTAAATGAGTTATCATCAGTTCTTTCCTTGATTTAAGGCTAGACTGACTCTCAACTGACTGTATCACTCTGATGGACCTCCAGTGAGACTAGACTTCCCATTCTGACTCCAGCTAGCTCCTCATGCACCCTCCACTGAGCCTCCTTCATTCAGTTAGTTCCAATTACACTCAGTTATGCCTACCACACTTAGTTAGACTCAGTTTGACTGATGGTTGACAATTACTTGAGCATTGATGACTCCACTGATGATGAGATAGACTTCTAGTTGTGCTCCGATGACACTCCAGTGATCTTTTGATCAATCCATGAAGGCTAATTCGAATTGCCACCTTGGAATTTGAATCCTCATGCATTGTACTACTTATTTGTCCATATTGTGATTAATGAATTAGTGTGTGTGAAGTTATTTTGCTTCTATCTGAGTTCTATTGTATTATTATTCTGTTGCTCATTTTACTACATTGACCACTCTTAATCTTATTCCTAAATTCTTTCATTGTGAGGTATACATCAGCTCTTAGATCTTCTATGAGGATTCTCACATTGCTCCTCTTCATCCTCACGAGTATTCTTTGACTTGTTGAATGTTGTGTCTTCATAAAATGTAACATCCCGACTAATTTCGATTTGATGGAAACCAGGGATGTATATACGATAAGGTTTAGATTGCTCACTATATCCAACAAATATTCCCTTCTTTCCTGAAGGTTCCAACTTCGATCTCTTCTCCTTGGGAATGTGGATGAACATAGGACACCCAATTATCTTCAGATGGCTAACTTCAAGCTTCTTACCTGTGAGCATCTCTTCTGGAGTCTTGTTCCCAAGAGAGCTGTGAGAGATCCTATTCTATATATATATTGTGGTTTTGGCTTCTTCCGCCCATAGGTGCATAGGTAAGTCTTGGTCATGGATCATAGCCTTCATTACTTCTATGATCGTTCTATTCTTCCTTTCTGCAACACCATTTTCTTGTGGATTATAGGGAAGAATGAGCTCCCTCTTAATCCCTACTTGTTTACAGAAATATTTGAAATATCCTGAAGTATATTCCCCTCCATTATCTGATCTTAAAATCTTTTTCTTCTTTTCAGAGAGGTTCTCTACAAGAGCCTTGAACTCTTTAAACTTTTCAAATACTTCATTCTTGTTCTTCAAAAAATACATCCAAGTCTTCTGGGAGTAATCATCAATGAATGAGGCATAGTATACATACCCACTTAGAGTGGTGGTGGACATAGGTCCACAGATGTCTGAATGGATAATGTCTAGAATACCGTTCGCTTTGTTGTCTCTGCTTGGAAATGGGTTCTTTGTACTCTTTCCTTGAGCACAACCCTTGCATACTTCTTCATGATCCACCTGCATATCTGGTAGTCTAGTTACCACCTGGCTTACTATTGGTAAGGCTTTGCAATGTACATGAGCTAGTATTCTATGCCATAGCTCATATGGGATCATGGTACTAGTCAACAATGTCGAATCTTCATGACCGTTTAGTTTGTAAAGTCCTCCTTCTTCTACTCCAATGACTACTGAATCGTCAATAGTCTCCCCTTTTGGCCACACGAGAAATTTTCCATCTATGAATGCAATACGAACACCTTTCTTATCTAAAGCAGAAATAGATAGAAGGTTCTTCTTCAAACTTGGTACATAAAGTACATATCTCATGTTCATGGAATTTCCAGAGTCCAATTTATAAGAGGCTTCTCCCATACCTTTGACAGCGTATTGATAATCATCTCCAAGTTTTACCTTGTGTGGAGATTCCTTCTGAATAAGATGAGATAGGGATTCTTTATATCTAGTCATGTGTTTTGAATCTCCACTATATACTAGCCAAGTATCACTTCCATAGGATATTGAACCAATGAGGGCTGATATTAGAACATATTCTTCACTGGAGTCTTCATCCTTTCTAGTCTTCTCATCTTCACTATCTTCTATTGCATGGGCATAAAACTTCTTCTTCTGCTTCCTATGATGTCCAAATTTGGATGGAAAATTTCTTGTAGATGTCCTGTCTTGTGACAAGAGTAACATTCAACAGAGGAGAGGTCTCTCTTGTATCTCTTGTTTCTATGGTGTCTTTGAGACCTTCTGGGAAAGTGGGTTTGATTATCACTCTTCCTTTTCCTTCCACCCTTGGCATGGGTTTCCAAGGCTTGATCTTCATCATTTAGCTTCTCCTCTCTTACTGATATCCTTTCTTCCTCTTGTACACATTCTTCCCATAAGTGTATAAACTTGATCAACTTCTTTCTAGCACAGATACCTCTAACAAATGGTTCCCAATCTTTGGGTAGACCATTCAATGTTATCATCACAACTTCTGCATCCTCTACCATGTCTCCAATAGCTTCTAGATTCTTTTTTATCTGGGATACCCTGGAGAAGTATGAGTGCATAGACTCAGAATTTTGGTTCTTCACACCCTTGAGTTGATTCCTCAAGGTCATCTTCCTATTGATGTTCTTACCTTCAAATAGGCTAGTCAAGGAATCAAACATATCTTTTGGGGTCTTCTTGGAAGACACATGGGGGGACAAATTATCATTGATAGAATCAGTAATGATCCTCTTTGCCTTGACAAGGTTCTTCTTATGTATTGCTTTGGCTTCATCTTCTTCTGGTTCTTCAAGATCTTCCTTCACATAAGCTTCTAGGTCATGTTCCTCAAGGATGAGCATGACTCTATATTCCCACGATCTGAAGTTCAAAGCCCCTTCTAACTTCTCATAAAGCCTAGTATTGCTTGTCATCTTGATATAATGAGTACTTCAAATGGAAATAGAATAGTATTGAGACTTACCAGAAAATTTGTCTTCTTGAAGGTTGCTTCTCCCTTAACCTAGGGTTTTCTAGAGAAACCCTAATTTTTCAACTTTAGAGTTTTATAAATCTGATTGGATGAGCAAACTCGCATCTTCAAGTTGAGTTGAGTAGAGTACTCCTTTTCCCAATTCTGTGAGAAGATGATCCAAAAAATTGATTCCCTAGTTCTCCTGGGCTATAGTGGGGGACCACAAAATGAAAATTCTCAAAATGGAATTATGCTTCAACAGAAAGATGTGCCCTGGTGAGGAGAGGTATATCCACCCTATTTTTTTACAAATATATGGAGGAAGTTTCCAGAATAAGAAACCCTAGATTCTGTAGTTTTGGGATTTGCGGGCTGCATAAAGTATTCTTTCAGGCCAGCTTTGATACCATGTTAGTTTTTTACTTAATTAGCATATAATCATAAAGAATATACTTCTAAAATAAATACAAGCACAACAATAACACAATGAACACAATGTTTCTCTCGAGGAAACCATAAAGGAGAAAAACCCGGCAAAATCTTCCTCAATATAGAAATGTTAAAGTACAAAATATCCCCAAGACAGAAACAACTACTCCTCCACTCTGGAGAGCTCCTCTCTCTTCTCCTATGCCGACTTGAGTGAGTGGATGAGTGAATACAAATGAGAGAGAGCACTCCTATTTATATTCTTATGTTGGGGTGACCTTTTCCCCAACTGGGCCGACTTCTCCTATATGACTGGGCCGACTTGTCATTTACATAATAGAATAATCCTTTCAGGATTATTCTAGCCTGACATAGGGTCTAGGGTTTAAATTGACTCTTTCAATGACTCTTACAATATGATTACATCAATCACATCTCCAATAGGAGGAATACAATAGACAATAGAAAAGTATCAAAATAGAATATCTTCCATAGTTACATTATTTTAACAGAAATGTAGTATGGATGGAGCGGAGGGCTCATGGATAGGCCGCGATAGACAAAATGGTCAAATTTGGGAAAAAATAATTGTGGCTTGTGTGGAATGCAAATAGAGGTGGTGAGGGGCATGGAAAAATGCCCAATTTTTTGAGTGAGAGCGAGAAATAATCTCAAGCATCATCACGAGCACAAAATTATGAATTCGATGGTGCAAGCAGCGTGGAAAATGAAGGTCAGATGACCCTGAAATGGTAAAAGCAAAAATTAGGGAAAAATGGCTATAAATAGTAAGGGAGCCCACCTCCACATGTCATTTTCACTGTGAAAATTGGGAGGAGGGTGGAGCGCCTAGAAGAGGAAATTTATATTTCTCTCAATTTGACTCTTGGAATCCAGTTCCGCTACTTGCAGGTATGTCTTGAAGTGATTTTTTACATTTTGGATGCATTTTTATTTGGTTTTGGGCCTCTGGGGAGGCATTCCAAGCATGGCTTGGGAACCACAATGCAGAAGCGCGGCTTTCGAGAGAAAATGCATGCTTCAAGTGCATATCTGGGCCTTTCAGCCGCGCTGTTGGAGCGCGATTGTGGGTCGTATTGTCATGCTCTAAAGCACGACATTTCTTGGGAAATGCATGCTTTGAGCACGGCTGTGGGCCCCATAGATGTGCTCAAAGGGCATGCTTTTCAAGGAGAAAAATGTGCTCCAAGGTGCACCTATGGGGAAAAAATGCGCATTTTGGAACATGCCTTTTTTCCTAAGTGTGGATGAGTAGATTTTGATCGTTTACATGGGCTTGATGTGAGTTGTGTTTTCTTGTTGACAGGATGCCAAGGGTTCATTGGCGAGAGCATGAGCTTGGGCAGCTATGGAATGCTATCTTGGATGATGAGGATTTTCAGGACACACTAGCTCGCGATGGGCTGCTAAAGTTTGCAAAGGTACTGCCAATGTAGACAAAAACGTTACTGCTGAACAATTTGGTGGAGTTTTGGGACGCTGACATAGAGGAATTCATGATACAGGGGGAGCGGTTAGAGATATCGCTCATAGATGTGTATTTCCTGATGGGGATCTTGCGGTTGTGCATTATTTATGACACCCAACCAAGGAATACAAGTAATGTGTCCATGGAGGACTTGCTGGAGTGCCATTGTTATGCAACAACGTATGTGCATGACAATGCTATTTTGATATGTGACATAGAGAGTCTGGACACTTCAGCTATGGAGGCACTAGTCATGCATATACTGGGCTCGAAGTCACCCCACAAGGTATCAGGGGGGCAATTTGTGTTGTTGGAGCAAGTCTTAGCAGGTACCTATTTTGGCTGGGGCCATATGTATTTGACTATTTTTCGGTGGGAGCTAAACAAGGTGAGCTGTACAGGGGGGTTTCGTTTCCCTTCATTCCTCTGCTCATTTTTCTTTGAGTGAGTGTTGATGCTACGACCGCATAGAGCAGTGCATGAGAGAGGACCCAGTGAGCTTCGGATGCGGCACTGGGGTGATATGATGACTCATGGTGGAAGAGGGTTGGTGTGCCAGTTTTTACCCAGGAGGTATTCACTCAGTGGTGACAGCTTCCTGTGGTGATTGAGGACTACCCTTATTCTAGGATGGACTATAGGGGTGATCCAAAGTTATTGCAGCCTTTTAGTCAGGCATGGGGACCAGATGTTATGTATTTTCTTTTTTTACAGTATCATGTTGTATCTACTCGATATCATAAATGATAGCTAGAAGATTTTTATGACACTAAGTCTAATGAGGTGTTTTGTATGTGCAGATGTGGGATTGCAACCGTTGAGAGGATACCGAGCTTAGAGGGGATGAGTGGAGGGGGTATACTCTCCCACACATGGACACCGTCGATAGAGGAGTGCTTTGATGACATTCGAGACACTACGGGTTGGGATTGATTGCCTCATAGATGGGGTGTTGGGATGATGGCTGGAAGTATATGGACCAGGATTTGATTGACATTTGTTACAATGCTCCATGGGAGTGGAGACTAGTGATGTGCAGGATAGCGATGGCGGTTGAGGTGGTTAGAGCCATGGCACAGGATGATACCACATATGATGAGGAGGAGGAGGAGGAAGACGAGGAGGAAGAGGAAGAGGAATAAGAGGAGGAAGAGGAGGAGGAGGAGGAGGATGAGGAGGCGACGATGATGATGAGGATGACTCAGATGAGCAGGAAGTTGATGGAACTTCCCCCAATGCGATGAGCATGGTGAAGTTTTGTACCTGGCTTGTATTTTTATGATGGGGAATTTGTTGGGGCTCCCCAATGGATTGATGTTTATGTTTTTCTATGGGAATTATGACATTTTATGATGATATGCATATATACATGTACGTGGATGCCATTTATGATGATGATGGTCTTCTTTTTGTTGTTTTTTTATGATTATGTATGCCTATCTGATGGATATATGCATGTGGATGGTAGGATGATGAATTTATATGGTTTACTTCCTACATGTTATGATTGATGTTCTAGTCTAGAATATTGTTAGCCATTTGGTTTGCAACACTATTCTAATTTCGTGGGACATGAGTGAATGTAATGGATTCAAATTGTCTGATCATTTGTTTAGTGCGAATGAAATTTCTAAAAAGACAAGGATCCCGTACCTGGTAAAAGTTGTTGAGTTGAGCGTCAAGAAGTTGGGAGTCAAGAAACACATGAAGGTGACTTATTACCATTTGGAGAGCAGTAGTCAAGAGACCATTCATGGCATCGTACTCAACCTGGTTATTGGTAGCAGCACCGATACACACTCTGTCGAGGTGGATCAACTCATGTGATGGGGAATATAATACCCAAGCTGCGGAGGCAAGGTTTGGAGACAATCAACTTGCGTCGTTGGCGAAACCGACATAGAATGGTGGAACAGGATCCATCTTTGGTCATGCATGGAAGCAATTTGTAAGGTTCTAGATGCAAAAAGTAAAAAAAAATAGGAATCAAACTGTACAACACAGACTAGTGGGTCCAGAAAAGTGCTAAGGGTAAAAGCATTTGATATACAACACATTAAGGGGGTTGTTCAAGGGGTGTCCTTTGGAATTGGTGAGTATGTACGCCCCCTTGCCGAAGCATGTTTAGATGATGTATGGGCCTTGATACATGGATTCGAACTTTCCTTTACTGGTCTTGTCATGGGATTGGTCATAAACAAGTACTAAATCTCCTTCTTGATAATTGCAGAGGTGTACATTTTTGTCATAATTGGCTTTGGAATGGTTTTTAGCAGCCTCGGTGATTTGTAGGGTTGTTATGTGATGTTTGTTGGATTGCTCCAATAGGAGTTATTTAGTGTCCCCCTGGCCTCCTTAGGCCACAAAAGACCCTACATTACTCTTTTTTTCTCTTCTACTTCCAAAACTACACACAGCCGCACTGGACTCGAATCCGCAAAGCACCCTTGTGATCCACAATCTTTAACTGCACCTTTCCGTAATCCATAATGGCATCATTCCGCAATCTGGAATCCACATTGCAGATGCAAAATTGTGGGGATATAAATTTTTTGCTAACTAACCTTCTGCAATCTGCAATTGCATTCTTCCGCAATCCGCAATTGCATCCTTCCACAATCCACAATTGCGCACTTCCGCAATCCGCAATTGCATCCTTCCGCAATCTGCAATTGCAGGTGTTTAAATCTAACTTTTCTTTCCACCCAACGACCTTCTGCAATCCGCAATCCACATTGCGGGTGTGGAAATACAAAAATCTAAATTTTCCTGTAAATGACCTTTCCACAATCTGCATTGCAGGTGTGGAAATACGGAAATCTAACTTTTCCGCCAAATGATCTGCAATCCGCATTGTGGGTGCAAATATGGCCATGCTCAAGACCTTTATTCCAGCAAGGTTCCAAGAAATTTCCAAGGATCATAAATTCCTCATCCTTGGTCCAAATGAGGCAAGGTTGGCACTGTTGGAAAGCTCTTGAAGAGCTTTATAATTTGATACGATACCCTTCCCAACTGAGGTGCATAAAATTCTCCTTTCCTCCTATGGATTTTTTTTCTATAAATCCCCCTAATGCATCTTCCAACCTTTGACATACAACTACTTGTCTCCTGCCATAACCTATCTTTCTCTGACTCACAGAGCAGTTTAAGGATACCACGGGCCTTATAACCATTCCATGGTTCAATGAGGTTAGCAGTCTGTCACAAGGTTGTCATCTCGTAAAAAATGCACAAAATACAAGAAGTTAAGTCTATCCATACATTTAACACATGTAGGGTTGACAATTCATTAAACTCATGCAATTGTATGAAGTATTTCAAGCAGTGCTCAGTCTTCCACTCAGGCTTACACATGACCTACTTATTGTTTATATTCATATAAAATTCAGTTAACAACTTAAGCATAACAACATATAATAATAACACAGAAATGATACCATTCATTCCATATAACACTTATCTTTGTATCTTGAAGTTGCCCGAGCAACTGGCTAAGTGAGAGAAACGTTCCACCCAGCCTTAGGTATCTATCCAACCTATACTCTTTCAGATGAGATACCACCCCCTATCTGGGCTATGTATCCACTAAGGAGGGCTAGGTAGGCTCTCTAACAGTCAAGATCCACTCCAACGCTAGACCAACCTCTGGCTAGGTTTATCAAGCAATCCAGGAAACACACTAATGCTAATCCACCCTGCAGTTGGGTTTATCAAGCATACACATGCTAAGCCAACCTACAGATGGGTTTTTCAAGCATACCGGGCAACATGAAGGATATTTCTAAGTCAGTGAGCTCAACCACAGAGCTACATACATCTCAATCACCTAGTAGATCAGGAACCCACATTATCAATCTCACCCAACACAAGGAAGACCCTCTTCTCTGCTACACAGTCCCTCTATGCCCCTTCCCTTCCAGTGCTATTCAAGGTAGGCATAAGAAGTTCCTACTACTAGTTCCAGGAGATCATAGTCTTCACTCGGTTTATCAAGCATTCCCAACCCTTAACTCTATCTCATATATCCACTTAAACAAGTTGGTTCATTACAAGGTTGCGGGATAGACTCTGCCCCACAACTCGGCTCTCTACTCTCATATTCAGGACTGCACATAGCTTCCTCAAGCTATTAATGTCTTGTAGTCCACCTTCAATCTCATCTTCCGGTTTCTATTCCAGGTCTCGCATATGCACGGGATCTCTATGGCACTCGACTTCTCTACTTTGGATCTCTCTCTCTGCGTTTCTTTTCCCGATCGCTCTTCACAACCCCCTGAATTCCAATGTAGGAATCCCACATAACCATCTTTCCACTCCCCAAAATAAATGACGAACCATCAACAAAAAGAAGGAACTGGGTGAGAACCCCCAATCCCGATCTCTGCGTCGTTATTATCCCCCTGCGAATATCCCCACAGGATTACCCTCTCCACATTCTGTACCCGTACAGGGAATCAAAACGATTACTCTTGCCCAAGTGGTAGGATGGGTCACCAGCCTACAGCCCCCTCACCTCTCCCTAGTGGACACCTTCGCCCCCTTCTCATTATCTACCTCACTTATATAGTTCAGGGTATTTTCATTGCAATATTAAACATTTACATCTATTACAAAATTTCATGGCTTAACAGCACATGCATAGTTTTACTATCCAATACTTTCCTATGAAAGCAAACCTTAAACATCCACTAGCGGGGCCTTGGCCTTGAGCTCCACACTAGGATCAACACACATTATTTACATTGAGGCCAATAATTACAAAGGCAGGGTAGGGGTATGACAACTCCCTCCCCCTTAGAGCAACACCGTCCTCGATGTTCTCAAAACTAAACAAAAATGGGAATACCAATCTCATGGAATCCCCCGGCTCCTAGGTCACCTCCTCTGGAATAAGGTGCTTCCATTGCACCTTTACCTGTCTGATGTCTCACCTTCGGAGTAAGGTAACCTTCCTGTCGAGGATGAATATAGGCTCCACTTGGAATTCTACCTCTGGTTCCACTTGTATCACATGTCAATCAATGATGTGATTAGGATCATGTATATATTTATTAAGCTTAGAGACATGGAAAACATTATGAGCTTTCATGTTAGCAGGAAATGCAATCCTAAATGCAACTGGTCCTATTCTATCAAGGACTTCAAATGGTCCACAATATCTGGGTGCCAACTTCACATAACTTCCCAACTTCATAGAGCTCTTCCTTGGTCTCACTCTCAAGTAAACATGATCTCCAATATGGAATTCTTTGTGCACTCTCTTCAAATATTCATAACTCTTATGACTATTCTGTGATGCCTTCAAATTCTACCTGATCTTAAGAAATTCTTGTTCCATCTCTTCAATCATATCTATCCCAAGCACTACCCTATTCACTGGGCTATCCCAATTTACTGGAGTTCTGCATCCTCTGCCATACAAAACTTCAAAAGGACTCATCTTCGATGATGCTCGGTACCCGTTGGTGTAAGCAAATTCTAGCAAGTGTAGGTAATCTTCCCACTTGGATGGCTTATCCATCACATACATTCTTCACATGTATTCAAGAACTTGGTTTACTCTCTCAGTCTGACCATTTGTTTGAGGATGATAGGCTGTACTGAAATTCATCTTAGTCGCCGGCTCTTGAAATAACCCTTTCCAGAAGTTGGAAGTGATTTTTTTGTCTCTGTCAGAAACTATTTCCTTGGGTAATCCATGCAATCTGAATATCTCTCTCATGAAGATATTTGCAATGTCATTGGCCTTGTGAGTAGACTTAACTGGGATAAAATGAGCTACTTTTGATAGCGTGTCCACTACAACCTGTTGTGGCCACAACAGATCCCATGCTTAGCTAAAGCATGGGAACCCCATTTTAATCAATTTTAAGGTATATGGGTAAGTTTCTCTTTGAAAATATTATTTTTGGTTTAGATGTATTTAAACATCACTGCCCATGTATCTGTACTTCATTTTTCGCTGTTTGATCTAGGTTTCTTTAAGTGTTTGGTTTGCAAAATCTTTAAATTTTGACTATTTTGTCATTTCTCTTGACAAACCCGAAACCCAAAAATTGGAGAACCCGAAACCCGAAACTCGAAAGTTTCGGGTGCAGGAAATTGTTATTTTTGTTTTGGTATTTTCGTCATCCCAAAACCCGAAACCTGAAGGTTTAGGGTGCGGGATTTCATTTCTTTTGAAGTTTGTTTTCAATAAACCCGAAACCCGAAACCCGACGATGTCGCATTTCGGGATCCAGGATTTTTGTTTACAAGTTTTAATAAACCCAAAACCCGAAACTCGACACTATCGCGTTTTGGAATTTGGGAATTCATTTTCAACATTGCGTTTAATTGTGGTGCCGAAACCCGCAACCCGCAACTTTCAGGTTGCGGCTTTCAGAAACTTGGTTTTGATTTGGTAGTATTTGTGAAACCCGAAACCCGCCAGTTTCGGCTTTCGGCTTTTGGGAGTAGTAAATAAGACTTTTTGTTATGTTTTGAACCCGATCCCACACTTCGCATCGGTCAATCTCAGCCATTCATTTCTCTTAATACTATGGTCGTGATTTAATCTTGGGTAATTTCATAAATATAGGTTTTATTTACTTTTCTTTATCAATTTTACTCATCGAGTTACTCTGCTAAGCTGATTTTTTACTGCAAATATAGTTGCTAAGGGTCGTTATTGCTGGTTTTCAGTTTTTCCTAGTATTAGTTGTTTCCGTTGTTGCATATTATGCTAAGAATTTTGGTTATTTTGGCTTTTGTAATGGCCCTTTTTGTTATGTAATTTAATCCTCCCAGGCTTTGCAGGTTACACCTTTTTTATCTTCACAGTATGGTTCTAATCTTTATGTTAGATCATCAATCTGCATTTGATCTCGTAGGTGAAATTAGGCCACCATTTTATGTGCTCAAACTCCTGTCTTAGCCTTTCCGCAGTCATCTTTTCCACCTCAACTTTCATTTTTTATTTCAAATCCAAGGCTATGATTATTGATATGAATAGACTTGTAATGATGAGCTTTCACGTGCTTTCTAATTCATGCAAATTTCGATTGATTTTGTACTTCCGCATGGATCCAGATCCGGTTAGCACATGTTATAACTCATTTTGTTACAGTTTGCATGATTGCAGTGTCCCAATCGTAATAATTTGACCATTGTAACTGGCTCTGCTCAATCATTTGCTATTTTATCAACTGGCCTTAAATTGGCAACGAATATGAAAGCCTTCAGTTTGTCCTTTATATTATGTAAGAGGAAAATTTTGCATGTTTATGTTGTAAAGTTTCTTCTTGACATATTTGGTATGAGCAACATGCAGACAGGAAGTGAATCTCTTCATGTGTGTTTCGAGAATGAAGAACTTCGGTCTCTGCTATATCAAGAACCTTTATCACTGCCTTTTGATGCAAGTATTCCTGATTCAAGCAACAATAGTGAACAAGAGGATGTTCAAGTCCCGTCTGTCTGTATGCGATTCCTAGAGAGGAAGGAAAAGAAGTGTTCTGAAAAGCCAATTGATCAAGATGATACTGTTATACGGGACTATATAATCAATGAAGAATCTGATATCCCGCCAATTTCTTCTAACGTGGACCCTTTAACGGATTTCTCTATTTCTGAGGACATAGTCTCTCATCCAGAAGTCCCTGCGGTGAATTCTATGCAAGCCAAATCATCTGTTGCTGATAATGAGCAGGTTGGGGTAGAATTCTTAATTATGATGTGAGGATCTTTTAATTAAGGAATATATCTTTAAGAATCTTTTGAAAGGTGAAGGAAATCATGTATTCCGAGCAAATGGCAAGGTTTCTTGGATCAATAGTTGGAATAGACTCGTTACTATTTTTGAATTCCCTATTCGGTAGGATTCCCTTTTGTACTTTGTTGTATATTTAAGGAAGAATACCTCTCGGAGGAGGGGGTTGGAATTTTTGGAATTGTAATTCAGCAGGAGATAAGACTGAGGATACTCTGTGGCCAGAGTCATTGTAATTTTGGTACAAGACATCTTAATATAGTAATGTTATCTTTGGATCCATCTTTTGATTAACACTTAAATTTCTTTAAGGATTTCTGATTTTATATTCCAGATTGTCATCCGCTATACACATGATCTCTTGTTAGACATATAATGAATACATAGATCTGTTGTATTGGTTTCTCTATATAACTAATGTGTGTATGAAAATATTTGATTAAATTTCTTTAATTAAATACTTTCTTTATCGATTTCTGCAATTGATCACATATATATATATTCAATCATTGTTCTTTTTTCAATCAACAAAAGGTTAACATGTTATATCTTGATGGGCTTCAAGCTTGGATTATCATTGTTTAATTTTCATTAAACAAATCATAATTTAGCTTAGAAAATATATCATCTAAAGGCATTTCTGTTAAAGGTGATAGATTGTTTGTTCTCTTACACCTCAAGGTTGATCTGCATAAACACCAAGCTTTTCATTTTAAGATAGATTTGACTTAAGATTAGGTTCTTTTCTAAGAAGGTTAAGTTAGAATTGCTCACTGTTTTACATACCTTTGTTTCTCTAAATTGGGAAACTGATCTTATTGATCAAACCACTTACTCATAGAGTGCCAGCGGAGGCCGAATATTCATGGGTGATTACCACACCAAACAGCTTGAGGATAGAATTTCCCTTGCGTAGGGTCTTTTGAAGCCTTTGGCTGGGTTTTCATCCCCTGTTGTGTGCCTTGGAACCCATTCTAGCACCTTGCACTTACCTTGCACATCCGAGGCATCAACAAATGGCGCTAGAAGGAGGGCCACTAGTATAACATGCCTAAGCAAACCGCTAATAAACCTCCTCCAGCAAATACTTCAACGGTTCAAACCTGAAGCCAGACCAGGGCTTCAACATTTGAATAACCAACTGATTCACGACCTACAGTTCTCCCTGTTACCTCTGTGCAACCTGCAGTTATACCTGTCACACCTGTGATACAACAGGAGAACAGAGGGGAAATCATTTTCACATCACCTACAAGGGGACCTATCTCATTAGAGTAGATATTGAAAACATCTACCGATAGGGTCTTAAGAGCATAACAACGACTTGCTGATCAAAGACGATGTGGTCTGGCAGCCTTAAATTTAGAAAATATTCTAGAGACTGGTGGTCAAGAAGATCAACAAATTCCCATTGCACAGACTAGTGACTCGCAGATCCAGTACGCCACTAATCTAAACACATAGGATCAACACACAGTTGATCGACAACCCAAAAACCAAGAGTTGATTCATCAACTAGATTCCCCTGAATATAACCGTGAGACCACTCTCATAGGAACACAAGGTCAGCTAATTTCTAGAACTGGTGGTCCACCACCATCTCCTCCATCTTCATCATCTTCCTCAGACAGTGAGAATTATTCTAGCTCGTCCTCGGAAGAAGAAGAGCAAGAGCTTCCGATGATAGTAGAAGGGAAAAATTGACCTTGGCTCGACCAAGGTGCAGTTTTCATATTAGGAGATCAACATAGATTACCAAAGAATCTTGAGAAATGGCTGCCTAAATTTAACCCTGATGATAATATACATGCATTGGATCACATAAAAACTTTCATACATGCAATCAGTCTTAGAAGCGTGGTACACGAGGATGTAGTATGCAGACTCTTTCCCTATAATTTTGAGGGTAAAGCAGCCACTTGGTATTTTGCCTTACCGACCCAAACTATAACTTACTGGGATGAATTCGAGAAACATTTTACCTAGAAATTTGGGGATGACAAAACACCGCAAGATCTTATCTTAGAGTTGTCCTCCATGAAAATCAAAGGAAAAGAAAGGGTAAAAGACTTTAACCAAAGGTTTTCATATCTCAAAATCAGAATTCCTACCAATCTTCTTCCTGCTGAAGAATGGTTGGTAGCTTATTATGAAAAAGGTATGCCTATCCCTATTATAATGTGGGTCAAAAGGGCACAGAAGGGTACTTTACTGGAAGCATTTGATGGAGCAATCCAAGTTGAGAAGGACATGTTTTGTCTGAAAGACAGCCCTGAAGCTTCAAAAGAACAACCTTCCACTTCCAGAAAAAGAATTGAGAACGCCCCTAAACCCGATGTTCAGAACAAGGATCCATTTGATATGACTAACATGAAGAAATTCCTCCAAACGATGTCAAATGAGATGGTGGATTTAAAGAAGAACACTAATGATAATCAGAATCAAAACAGAGGTTTTGTAAGGCCACCATTTAGAAGACCTTACTAGCCTCCACAAAATCCACCACCACCAAATCCGGCAGATGCACTCACAAACGATGAACTCTTTTCTATTTTTAGAGCATTGGCAGTAGAATCTCAAGTTACCCTTGACACTTCCAATGATCAGACCATCCCGAATACACCACTACCTGAAGAAGAAGAAGAAGGTGATCCATAGGTCGATGTTGTGGGGTGCTTTTCAGAACTTCCTATGTGTGAAGAAGAAGAAGAACCTGAGGCGGTGTTTAACACACATCATCCTAATAAAACAAGTTCAATGCCATAGCCACCTCAAGAACCTTCATCTTCTCCTCAGGTTCCCACAAAAAGAAAGACTGTCCCACAAAAGGATATAGTCCTCCCTGAAATGGAGTACAATCTGGCTGAAGACTTGAAAAGAGTCAAAGCAAACATCTCTCTGTTTGAGCTACTTAAGATCCCTACTATGAGGGATTCCTTACCAAAAAGCATGATAGTCAAACAGCCAAGAGAGTCACAAAGTAACAATCTAGACTCTGTTACTAAATATGATGATCATAAACCAGCAAGCAAGAGGACTCCTCCTATCTTGCTCACTTTTGAGATTTTCAACCGAAATGTGCACAACTGCATGATAGATTCAGGAGCGTCATCAAATGTGATGCCCCTCTCTGTTTGCAGGAAATTGAATGCAACGTGGGAGCCCTTCCCAACTCAGATTGTGCAACTTGACAGATCCAAAGTCAGAGTGGTAGGTATGTTGAGAAATGTTTTGCTTACATTGTCAGCTAATCCCAAGATCCATCAAATAGTTGACATCGTGATAGCTGACATCCCGGAGGCCTATGGGATGTGGTTAAGCAGGGACTAGTCAGAGAAACTTAAGGGTTACTTTGCAATAGATTGGTCCCACTTATGGTTTCCCTACAATGGTCAACCGAATAAAATTAAGATCAGCAAAGAACCTTTTATGAAACAAACAGTCACTGAACTTAATGATTCAAGTCAACTTGCTGGTTAACTCACTTCTCGGGTAGAGCAATTGACATTCGATACCTTTTTTGGTGAATTCGCAGCTGATGCCTCACTAGAAGAAAGCATTCAAAACGAATCACATATTACTCATGTTACTTCTATACCTTTCTCTAGTGAAATTGTGCATAATGTATATATTGTAAATACAAATTTTAGATTAGACCCTGTCTCATGGACTTTATTTTTTGATGGTTCCAAGTCCAAGGAGGGAGCTGGAGCATGTTGTGTCCTAACTGATCCTAAGGGAATGAAAATTATGATTGCTTGCAGGTTAGAATTTGATTGCACTAATAATGTGGCTAAGTATGAGGCTCTGGTTCAGGGACTCAAGAAGGCTATTGACTTAGGTGTGCAGGCGATTGAATGCTATGGAGATTCTGAAATTATAGTCAAGCAAGTCAGAAATAAAATACACTACTTATCTCCATGCTTGGATAACTATCAGAAGATGGTAAGGGATTTAACCAACTCATTTTTAGCATTCAATATTAAATCAGTTCCCATATCACAAAATTTTGATGCATACCTGTTAGCAAATACAACATCTAGACTAATCCCGCCAGAAGGTCTGTCTCCTCAAACTTTTTCCATTGAATTGATGTACATACCCTCTACTCCAGATAATGTGACTAACTGGAAAGTATTTGATGATGAACGACAGATACTTGACTTCCTCACGGCTCAGGATACCTTCCAAGATATGGCCATTGATGAAGCAGAACATGAAAAGTCACTCACTAATCTCTCAAACATTATCCCAAAGTCAGTGATCAATCTGGAAAATTTTTATGATTTGCAAGACAAGTTCAAATCTCAAACTAATTGTAAAACTCAAAGCTCATCCTTGAACTATGAGCGAGTCAATTTAGGCACCGAGCAGGAACCACGTTTTATCAATTTGGGAGTTGATTGTACCCCTGAAGAACAGAGGGCCATCATTGCATTATGTAAGCAGTATAAAGATTTTTTCCCTGGACTTATGACAAATTGAAAACGTTTGACACTAGCGTCATGTTTCATAATATACCCATGAAACCAGAGGTTAAGCCATTTCAACAAAAGCTGCAGAAAATGCACCCTAGCTTACAACCCTCGGTAAAAAAGGAGTTGGAAAAGCTGCTCACTACTCGAATTATATTTCCAGTTAGACACACTCAATGGATAGCTAACTTAGTTCCTATCCGTAAGAAAAGTGGTGAAATTCAACTGTGTGTCGATTTCAGGAACCTGAATCGGGCTTCTGAGAAAGACAATTATCCTGTTCCACCTATGGAACAGATTCTTCAGAAGGTAGCCGGGTCGGAGATATTTTCCATCCGAGATGGTTTTTCAGGATATAACCAGGTTATGGTTGCTCCGTATGACCAATTGAAGACAACTTTCATGACCTCTTGGGGCACTTTCGCCTATAGGAAGATGCCTTTTCAGTTTAATCAATGCAAGAGCTAATTTCCATAGAACTATGGACATAGCTTTCCGAGGGTTAACGCATAATTCTGTCGTAGTTTATCTTGATGATATCACTATTTACTCCAAAAGGTGACATGAACATGTGTTTGCTCTGAAACAAGTTTTCGACCGTTGCAGGAAATTCGACATTTCTCTCAACCCCAAGAAATCTATTTTCACAGTAACAGAAGGAAAGCTTCTAGGCTTCATTGTTTCCAAAGAGGGTATGATTATTGATCCCAAATGCATAGAGGATATTTCAAAGATTGGGTTACCAGGGTCGCGCAAAGCAATGCAATCCTTTTTAGGTAAGATTAATTTTGTATGTAGATTTGTACCAAATTTTGCCCAGATTGTTAAACGATTACAACTTTTGGTCAAGAAAGATGTGTAGTTTACTTGGTCTTAGGAACAGAGAGATGCGTTTATCCAAATTCGAAAGGCTATTGTTGAAGCTCCTACTCTCATGTCTCCAGACTTTAATAAGGATTTCATGCTTTATACTTTTGCCACTGACTTTTCTTATGCAGTTGTCCTGACGCAAAAGCATGACGATGACGCAAAAATCCCAATCTCTTTCATGAGTTCAACATTTAAGGGTGCAGAGATTATTTACTCAAATATTGATAAGCAAGCCTATGCGATCTATAAGTCTGTCAAACATTATAGGCCCTACTTGCTGAAGTCTCGAACTAAAGTCATTGTTCCATACTCTGCCATTAGAAACGTCCTCATCTAGAAAGAGTTAGGGGAAAAGAGGGCCCATTGGATGACGGCCCTACAAGAATATGATCTTGAGATCAGACCAGCTAAAATTTTCAAAGGACAAGGTTTTTGTCTTCTTACCGCTCAATCTAATGACCCTATGTAGCAGCAATCCGAATGGGATCAAGAGGAAGAAGTTCCCTCAGGTGTTGTTAACGTTATCGATGCCTTGACATCTGAATGGTATGATGATATCAGATTTTTCCTGAACCATGGGTTTGCCCCCGAAACTCTTGATTTTAAGAAAAGAAGGGCTTTGAGACTAAAAGTTGCTCCTTATCAGTTTATTGATCAAGTTCTTTTTAGGAAAAATTATGATGGAGTATTTCTTAGGTGCTTGGAAAAACATGAAACTGATGACATCTTATTCCAATTTCATGCAGGACTTGCTGGAGGCCATTTTTCAGGTGAGACTACAACACATAAGATTCTCAAGGTTGGATATTATTGGCCCACGTTGTTTAAAGTGTTAAATTTTGAGCATTAATTCACAATACTCTAGGATCTTTACTGAGAGAATAACATATATAGTATATCAATGCATGACAATCACATAAGCATGACAAGCATTAGAAGAATCAAAAGCATGAGAGACAAGAGACACAGAGTTTTCATGGGGAAAACCCTAAGGTGAAAAACCCCACAACTTCCTCAGAGATAGAGAGAGCAATGGCTCAACCAAAGTACAACCAAAATACACTGAGATAGTCTCCTAGTAGCAGATGATCCTCCTCCTCACTAGTGCGCCAATTTCTGAGTGAGAGTGAGATACTTTTCCGAGTGATCTAAATAGAGATCACCTGATCTCTATTTATACTAATCTATTTGCCTAGTGACCTTATGGGGCCGACTTGTCTAGCTAGATACATCCACATTATAATATATATTTCAGGGCCGACTCCACACATGGTGGTCTAATAACCCATCGGAAAGTACACACACTTGCGACACTTGTCAATCCACATGACGACACTTCCTTATAGAGGAATGACACATCTCTTATAAGGGTACAATAAATATATATAAAATACACAGATGAAATACATTCCGAAGTTACATATAAATCAACACTCCCTCTTAACTAGGAAGGTATTTCTCGACACAGATCTGCTAGACAAGTCTTCTTCTCAGGATCATCGTCATCGATGCATCGTCATCATCATCGTCACTGCTGCTGCTATCTCAACCAATCTCTGACTCTACTCGTCATAGGAAGTTCTACAGAGCCAGTCCTTTTTCATACTGGATGTAGGCCCGCCACCTACAGGTCTTCATCATCACTGGCCATACTGTAGAAATTTCAGGACTTATTACATGCGTCACAAAAACTTAAAAGAGTCTCTTGACTAGCAAGAACCCTAAAGAGCATCTGAGGCCTTTTTCATCCTGTCCAGATCTCCAGGACTTATTACATGTGACCCCACCACAAAACCTCGAAAGAGAATCCCAGGACTGATTACAAGCACAAGGCTCAACCTATCGGATCTCCCAGGGCACAAATTACATGTGGTCATGGAAAAACCTCGAAAGAGCATCCCAGGACTGATTACGAGCAGATGGCTCAACCTATCGGATCTCCCAGGGCACAAATTACATGCCATAGGACAAAACCTCGAAAGAGCATCTGCCAGATATCCCAGGGCACAAATTACATGCCATAGGAAAAACCTTGAAAGACTATCTGCGGATCTCCCAGGGCACAAATTATATGTCCTCCCAAGCAAATCCTCGAAAGAGCATTTGCCAGATGTCCTAGGGTATGAATTACATACCATAGGCAAAACCTCGAAAGACCATCTGCAAATCTCCCAGGGCACAAATTACATGCTTATCTGCACAACCTGTTCCACGGCCACAGAGTATCAACCTAATAATCACCATACATCATCCTGATGTACACGTGATCATCCTGATCATCACTGCAACATCCTACTGCATGTCATCTGGAGCAACATCCTGAAGCTTGTCATCCATGATCATCCTGATCATATAATGCATCTACCTGATGCATACCAAGTATCTACCTGATACATATCATCATACATGATCCACCTGATCATATAGTGTATCCACCTGATACAAATACAAATGCATGATGCATATCACCATACATGATCCACTTGATCATACAATGTATCCACCTGATACATATACAGATACATGGTCCAAGCATCCAACATGATACAACCGATCATATCCAGCATCCAACATGATGCATACATACATACATAAAAATGATCCAACTGATCATATCCAGCATTCAACATGATGAGTACATACATACATAAAAATGATTCAACTGATCATATCCAGCATCCAACATGATGCGTACATACATATACAAAAATGATCCAACTGATCATATCCAAGAAGAAACCAGAACATCATCCTAATGCTCGTCATCCAGTGCTTACATCCAAAGCCATGTGAAGGATCCTCCTTCCAACATGCTTGGAATGGCTTCAGCAAATGTGTCCATCACTTCTTCCTCAAAGTGTCCTCGATATGAAGAATGCCAAGCCTCTATCTGAAGTACTCAAACTTCACCCTGGCTAGTGGCTTTGTCAGCACATCTGCAATCTGCTCTTCCGTCGCAACATACAGGAGCTTCACAGCTCCTCTCTGCACCATATCCCTGATATAGTGATATTTGATCTCTATGTGTTCCGACCTATCATGAAGCAATGGGTTCTCGAACAACTTCACACAACTCTGGTTATCACAGAAGATACCAGTAGCATCCAATGGAAGATCAAATAACTCAGACAGTAGCTTCCGTAGCCATACTGCCTCACAACTAGATGAACAGGCTGCAACATACTCTACCTCAGCTGTACTCAGTGCTATGCAGGACTGCTTCCTGCTAAACCAAGAGATCACACCTGATCCCATACTGAAGCAGCACCCAAATGTGCTCTTCCTATCTACAGCACTGCCATCCCAATCTGAATCAACATAACCCTACAGGTTAAACTTTTGATTCGCCTCATGCTTGAGCCCATAATCCACTGTACCCTTCAGGTACTTCAGAATATTCTTTACAGCAACCAGATGAACACTCCTCGGATCTATCAGCAACTGACTCAATGTGTTCACTGCAAAGCAAATATCTGGTCTCGTATTCATTAGGTACATCAAGGACCCAATCATCTGACGATACATAGAGACATCAACCGGCTCAGATGAAGCATCACATAGAAGCTTCAGATTCGATGCCATAGGTGTGGCCATGGCCTTGCAATCCATCATACCGAATCTCTTCAGGATATCTACTGTGTACTTCCCTTGACCAAGGAAAATCCCACCTGCACTCTGCCACACCTCCATACCTAGGAAATAATGCATCATTCCCAAATCTTTCATATCGAACTCAGCAGCAAGCTTCCTCTTCGTATCTGCAATCAATCTATCATCTCCTGTTACAAATAAGTCATCCACATACAAGAGTAGAACCACAGGATTCCCTTCCTCAACCTTGTAATAAAGGTTGGAATCCGCTTTACTCTTGGTAAAGCCCAAACTACATAAGAAACTGTCCATCCTACCATACCAGGTTCTGGGATCTTGTTTCAAACCATACAAGGCTTTCTTCAATCTGCACACATATGACTCCCTGTCATGTATTTCAAAATCGAGTGGCTGCTCTACATATACTTCCTCTTCAACTACACCATTCAAGAAAGCAGTCTTGACATCCATCTGGTGTATCTTCTATTTCATTACTTTTATATTTCTCTATGCTGCCATCTGTAGTATGCTTGATTTTGATAGATCCATATGGAAGTCATAACAAAACTTCCCTTCAGGTCTTGGGACTATATCCCAAACATCATTCTTCATGATCGACGGATCATGGTATTCTTCCCGTATCCTGCGAACTTCAATATCTTCAATAGATAATTTTGTTGCTTGAACAAATGTTGTAGTCCTTCTCTTGTAGGTGAAGGTATACGGTCTTTCCTACAAAACAAGTTAAATTGCATGATTAGAAACATCTCATAATTTTCAGACAAATTCTTACACATAAAGAAATATGTCATACAGTTATGCAATTATCTTAGCCAATGCTTCAATACAATATTTATCCATGTTCCATAAGTTTCTAGATGCCTTCTAGTCTCTACTAGAACATTGTTAAGAGTTTGCACTACTCCCAACATGTCAGCAAAGAGGTTTCATTCTAGATAAGTAGCAATGGAATGTTGTACAGTGCCATAGGCCACTTACCCAACACATGCATATTAGTAGTATACTGTTCATTAATGCAATCATTCTAATATGCACAATACATATCCTAAGTCTAGGAACATGAGCATATACATCATTGAACAAATTTATTTAAGCAAACAAATAAGCAAGAAATGATAATTAAAATACTTATCTTTGTTTGTTTGTTGGGTGGACTCCCTCTGAGTCTTTGCTTCCTTGCAGGAGCTGCTGGAGTCCTTCTACACCTTTCTGTTGTGGAATGTAGAGAGATGGACAACTCCCTCTGAATATCTGTACCCTTGCAGAAACCACTGGAGTGTGCTCCCTCTTGATCTTTGCTTCCTGGATTACCTGTTCTTGAACTTATATTCATCCTTGGTCCCTATGCATGCTTATTAGTATCATGATTGTGTTATCCTTTTGATCTCATACAAAATCATACATTCATTAGTATACTATTAAAACACAATAATCTCAAGCATGTATAGTCATGATCATTTCAAACAGAAATAATAAACATTAGCATTCAAGGTTTATATGGGACATTTATGGTTAGTCATAACATGTATAAACCTGTAATTACTCAAACCTATGACTCTTCTGGTTAGTCATATCATTAATTAAGGTAAGACACATAAAATGCATATACCCATGATTATTCAAACTTATGACTTTATGAACAATCATCATCAATCATGCCACGCATACTTATATGATAGATGCTATGATATAAGAAACACATACCTGGTCACCATATTTGCTAGTTATGTCTAGCAATGTGTTCTTGTTCTCTTCAATGACCTGCATAACTCATTAGTTAACTTTAGCAAAAAAAAATTATACAGACCTCTATGTGATCCATGACTATGGATGAATCTTTGTCTTTATGTCACCATGGCATGTTCAGGTTGTCCCTTCAATTTGTACAAACCTCCCTCTTGCTCTCCAATCACTACTGCATAGTCGATTGTTTTACCCTTTGGCCACATTAGGACTTGGCCATCTACAAATGCAACCCTCATACGTTTTGCATCCAATGCAGAGATGGAGAGTAAGTTCTCTTGAGCCCAGGTACATAAAGGACTTCTTTCATCTTCAAATATTTTCTAGAATCTAGGTTGTAGGAGGCTTCACCACTTCCTTTGATTGGGTATTGATAATCATCCCCAAGTTTCACCTTATGGGGTGATTCATGTTCAAATAGATTCACAAAAGATTCCTTAAACCCATTCATGTGTTTGGAAGCCCCACTATCAATCAACCAATCATTACAACCATGGGAGATAGTACCCGTGAGAGCAGAAATTAGAACATATTCTTCTTCACTTGATGAGTCATCATCACTATTACTTTCTGCCCTAGCCTTCTTCTTTGGGGGTTCATCATCTTTGGCAGCATGAGCATGATATCTTCTTTTGTTATTCTTCTTCTTCTTATTGAATTTGTTGTTGTTGTCTTTCTTCTTCTTGGGACAATCTGAAGCAAAGTGTCCCTTCTCATTGCAATTGAAGCATCTGATATCTTTCTTATCTTTATGATAATGGTGGTGTGAGGATCTTCTATTATGAGATGATTCCTTCTTGGACTTTCCTTTCTTGGCATGTGCTGTGAGAGCTTGATCTTCATTTCCCATCTTTTCTTCTCGGGCTACAAGCCTAGCTTCTTCTTGAGAGCATTCTTCCCACAATCTATTGAAGGAGATCAACTTCTTCCTTGCACAAATTCCTTGAATGAAGGAATCCCATGACCTGGGTAGGCCATTTAGAGTGGTCATCACCACTTCACCATTCTCCACCATTTCATCCACTGCTTCTAGTTGTTCCTTGATCTGGGAGACCCTTGAAAAATAAGATTGAATGGTTTCTCCATTCTGAAACTTCACTCCTTTCAATTGGTTCCGCAGGGTCATCTTCCGATTTATGTTCTTCCCTTCAAATAGCTTGGTCAAAGAGTCAAACATCTCCTTTAGAGAGGACACATGGGGTATGAGATGGTATTTAATGGAATCAGTAATGATTCTCTTTTCCTTGACCAAGTTCTTCTTATGCAATACCTTGGCCTCTTCATCCTCTGGGATAGGGATGTCTTCTTTCACATATGAGTCCAACTCATTCTCTTCCAGGATTAACCCAATCCTATACTTCCAAGCTCGGAAGTTATCAGCTCCTTCAAGCTTATCCTCATGCTTGGTGTGGTGAGACATCTTAAAGAGTACTTCAAATGGAAATAGAAAAGATTTAGATCTTACCACTTGAAATACTGAAAACTAGATCTGGTCCCGGATTAGGGTTTGTCGAAAAAACCCTAAAAATTCAAAATGTGAATTTCAATTTTCTGAAATGATAGAAAGATGCGCCTTGATGAGCTGATCGTCCTGTTGTATTTAGAATTTGAGATCAACAAAGCTTTACCCTTCATGTTTGCCTTTTTGTCCTCCCGGGTTCACTAGGGAGAGCCCTAAATTAGGGTTTGAGTTTCCTGGGGATCTACCCAACCACAAATCTCGATCCAAAGCTCTAAACTTCGATTTTTTGCAAGGAGGTTCTAGCTATGTCTTCATATTTCAGAAATTCATATTTTTGTGGAAACCCTATTTTTTAGGGCCAAATCTTAAAATGATCGGAATTGAATTCTGATTGGACAGATAGATGCACCTTGATGAGTAGAGTCAATCTACTATACTACTTTTCCAAAATCTGTGGAGAGAAACCCAATAAACAAGAAACTCAAGTTTCTGTCACTGCAAAATGTCTTCTTCTCAGGTTAGCTCTGGTACCATGTTAAATTTTGAGCATTAATTCACAATACTCTAGGATCTTTACTGAGAGAATAACATATACAGTATATCAATGCATGACAATCACAATAAGCATGACAAGAATCAGAAGAATTAAAAGCATGAGAGACAAGAGACACAGAGTTTTCGTGGGGAAAACCCTAAGGTGAAAAACCCCACAACTTCCTCAGAGATAGAGAGAGCAATGGCTCAACCAAAGTACAACCAAAATACCCTGAGATAGTCTCCTAGTAGCAGATGATCCTCCTCCTCACTAGTGCGCCACTTTCTGAGTGAGAGTGAGATACTTTTCTGAGTGATCTAAATAGAGATCACCTGATCTCTATTTATACTAATTTGTTTTCCCAGTGACCTTATGGGGCCTACTTGTCTAGCTAGGTACATCCACATTATAATATATAATTCAGGGCCGACCCCACACATGGTGGTCTAATAACCCATCGGCAAGTACACACACTTGCGACACTTGTCAATCCACATGACAACACTTCCTTATAGAGGAATGACACATCTCTTATAAGGGTACAATAAATATATATAAAATACACAGATGAAATACATTCCGAAGTTACATATACATCAACATAAAGATGCTTATGCTTATGTAAGGAAGTGTGAACCATGTCAGAAATGCACAGGCAAGTTTAAGAAACCCGCATTTCCTCTTCAACCAGTCACAATTCAATTTCCATTCCAACAATGGGGACTGGATTTTGTCGGGCCCATAAACCCTGCTTCGTCCCTCCAACATCAGTATATTCTTATAGCAACTGACTACTTCACCAGATGGGTGGAGGCGGCCCCTCTTAGGCAATGTAATGCCAGTCAAGTAATTTCCTTCCTTGACAGTCAAGTCATCAAATGGTTCGGTACTCCTGAGTACTTAGTTTTCGATAATGCATCCTACTTCTCTTCAATCGATATAACTGAATATGCCTTTGAAAAGGGGATTAAGCTTAAGTTCTCTTGCAATTATTACCCACAAGGCAATGGTTTGGCTGAGTCGTCAAACAAGAATCTGATAAATATTCTCAAGAAGACTGTAGCTTCTCATCATAGAGATTGGCACACACAGTTATATAATGCTTTATGGGTAGATCGAATAACCCCAAAGGAAGCCATTGCAAATTCCCCCTACTGCCTTGTTTATGGAAAAGAAGCCATTCTTCCTACTAATCTCACCATCCCTTCACTAAAATTGGCCCAGTCTGTCCAAGAAGATGATTCTTCCCCTCTACAGCATAGAATAGATACTCTCTTGAAGCTAGAGGAGGACAGGGAAATAGCTAAGAACAAATTGTATCATCATCAGCAGATGGTGAAAAGATGGTTTGATGAAAAATCTTCATTTGACAGGGAATTTTCTGTTGGTGACCTGGTTCTAAGGTGGGATAAGCAACATAAAGATAAGAACCAGTACACCAAGTTTCAGTGCCTTTGGCTAGGACCTTTCATTATTACAGAAAAGATTGGTCCCAGCACTATTCAATTACAGACACTAGAGGGAGTTGTAGACACCTTCCCAGTGAACATGTCTCTTCTAAAAACATATTTTGTTTGAACAATCTGGTGCACTTGTACATAGGTGTGGTTTTTTTTTCAATCATTTGTTTTCTTTCATTAACATTTTGATTAGTATTCTTATTTTGCTTTGGTTTTCATTAATAAGGATTCACACGTGTGGTATTGGCTTATGATCACTTTTCTTAGCAACAATTGCTTCTGAAGTTTCAGCATTGTTATCAATCTTACTTTCTGGCTTTTGATTAGAATTTACTCTGAAGAATAAACAGTCAAATAAATGCAGTTACCTTGGATACTTTTCACTTTGATCATTATCTCTCACAATGCTTTATTTGTGTAATTGAGGTATGGAGGATGGTCATCATTTCTCTATCTAGTGTTTCATGGTTGAACGGAATATCATAATAACCTGACTAGCTCCGATTGCTCATGGATCCTTTTACAATCATTTTGAATATGAATTTTGTTTAAAATTATAAGTTACAAGGTGGGTGGTCTTGTTATCAAGCCATCCCATTAGGTTCATAGATGTTTAAGTGGAATGACATCTTCACATCAAGCCACCACACTTGGAAGATGACTTTCAGTTTTACTGGAAGGTGGAAGATCCTATTACAGGTCGGTCCATTCATGGTCCGCCAAGCACTGGTGAGTAACATTACTGCTATATGGTCACCAAGCCATGGTAATGCCTTGTAGCCTATGCCAAAATGAATTGTTTTGTATTTTATTATAAGATTTTGTTGTATACAAGAACAGGGGGGTCTTATTACAAGCCATCCCTACTATGATCATGGGTTTGATCTTGGACTAGAGTTCTCATGATATGGTTACCAAGCCATGATAATTTCTTTTGGTCTTGCAGCCAGAAGACAAGGAGTCTCGCCATCGAGCTAGCTTGACCAGCTTCCAGATCAGGCTTGTGAATGGCGTTGTTTCATCTGATCACCAAGTCAGTACAGTGGTCTTGTATCAACAAGGTTTTATATATATATAAAAAAAAGAGATATATAAAAAAAATAAAAGAAAGAAAAGACAAAAAGAAAAGATAAAGAAGTATTACTGAATATACATGCAACTAATAAACCAAGGTGATCTGTAATTAGGATACCCATGAGCATTTCTAAGACTGTGCCTAGTTTCAACACAAGCTGGTTTTCAATGATTAAATCATGGTAAAGATTTGGTATTGCTCTCTAAATCTCCTTATCAGATGAGTGTTATCTTTAAAATGGTCACTGTTTGAGATCTATCCATTTTCATGTTCACTGTTTGTTGGCTGTTATCTTTTGAGTATTTTCTTTGAATTAAGTTTCAAGAAAGTGGTTGATTAACATGTTGTCTTTAGTCATGATTTGATTGCAGAGATAACTAGTTCTTCCCAACCAGTCACCATTTGTTGTGGCCACAACAGATCCCATGCTTAGCTAAAGCACGGGAACCCCATTTTAATCAATTTTAAGGTATATGGGTAAGTTTCTCTTTGAAAATGTGATTTTTGGTTTAGATGTCTTTAAACATCACTGCCCATGTATCTATACTTCATTTTCGTTGTTTGATTTAGATTTCTTTAAGTGTTTGGTTTGCAAAATCTTTAAATTTTGACTATTTTGTCATTTCTCTTGACAAACCCAAAACCCGAAACTTGAAAGTTTCGGGTGCAGGAAATTGTTGTTTTCGTTTTGGGATTTTCATCATCCCGAAACCCGAAACCCGAAGGTTTCGAATGCGGGATTTCATTTCTTTTGAAGTTTTTTTTCAATAAACCCGAAACCCGACGATGTTGCGTTTTGCGATCCGGGATTTTTGTTTACGAGTTTTAATAAACCCAAAACCCGAAACCCGACAATGTCGCGTTTCAGGATTCGGGAATTCATTTTCAACATTGTGTTTAATTGTGGTTCCGAAACCCGCAACCCGCAACTTTCGGGTTGTGGCTTTCGGAAACTTGGTTTTGATTTGGTAGTATTTGTGAAACTCGAAACCCGAAACCCACCAGTTTCAACTTTCGGCTTTCGAGAATAGTAAATAAGACTTTTTGTTATGTTTTGAACCTGATCCCGCACTTCACATCGGTCAATCTCAACCATTCATTTCTCTTAATCCTACGGTCGTGATTTAATCTTGGGTAATTTGATAAATATAGGTTTTATTTACTTTTCTTTATCATTTTTACTCACCGAGTTACTCTGCTGAGCTGATTTTTTACTACGAATATAGTTGCTAAGGGTCGTTATTGCTGGTTTTCAGTTTTTCCTAGGATTAGTTGTTTCCATTGTTGCGTATTATGCTTAGAAGTTTGATTATTTTGGCTTTTGTAATGGCCCTTTTTGTTATACAATTTGATCCTCCTAGGATTTGTAGGTTACACCTTTTCAATCTTCGCAGTATGGTTCTAATCTTTATGTTAAATCATCAATCTGCATTTGATCTCGCAGGTGAAATCAGGCCACCATTTTATGTGCTCAAATTCCTGTCTTAGCCTTTCCGTAGTCATCTTTTCCACCTCAACTTTCATTTTTTATTTCAAATCCAAGGCTATGATTGTTGATATGAATAGATTTGTAATGATGAGCTTTCACGTGCTTTCTAATTCATGCAAATTTCGATTGATTTTGTACTTCCGCATGGATCCAGATCCGGTTAGGACATGTTATAACTCGTTTTGTTACAGTTTGCATGATTGCAATGTCCCAATCATAATAATTTGACCATTGTAACCAGCTCTGCTCAATCATTTGCTATTTTATCAATTGGCCTTAAATTGGCAATGAATATGAAAGCCTTCAATTTGTCCTTTATATTCTGTAAGAGGAAAATTTTGCATGTTTATGTTGTAAAGTTTATTCTTGACATATTTGGTATGAGAAACATGCACACAGGAAATGAATCTCTTCATGTGTGTTTCGAGAATGAATAACTTCAGTCTCTACTGTATCAAGAACCTTTAGCACCGCCTTTTGATGCAAGTATTCCTGATTCAAGCAGCGATAGCGAACAAGAGGATGTCCAAGTCCTGTCTGTCTGTATGCGATTCCTAGAGAGGAAGGAAAAGAAGTGTTCTGAAAAGCAAATTGATCAAGATGATACTATTATATGGGACTATATAATCAATGAAGAATCTGATATCCCACCAATTTCTTCTGACGTGGACCCTTTAACAGATTTCTCTGTTTCTGAGGACATAGTCTCTCATCCAGAAGTCCCAGCGGCGAATTCTATGCAAGTTGAATCATCTGTTGCTGATAATGAGCAGGTTGGGGCGGAATTATTAATTATGATGTGAAGATCTTTTAATTAAGGAATATATCTTTAAGAATCTTTTGAAAGGTGAAGGAAATCATGTATTCCGAGCAAATGGAAAGGTTTCTTGGATCAATAGTTGGAATAGACTCGTTACTGATTTTGAAATCCCTATTTGGTAGGATTCTCTTTTGTACTTTGTTGTATATTTAAGGAAGAATACCTCTCGGAGGAGGGGGTTGGAATTTTTGGAATTGTAATTCAGCAGGAGATAAGACTGAGGATACTCTGTGGCCAGAGTCATTGTAATTTTGGTACAAGACATCTTAATACAGTAATGTTATCTTCGGATCCGTCTTCTGATTATCACTTAAATTTCTTTAAGGATTTCTGATTTTATGTTCCAGATTGTCATCCGCTATACACATGATCTCTTGTTAGACATATAATGAATACATAGATATGTTGTATTGGTTTCTCTGTATAACTGATGTGTGTATGAAAATATTTGATTAAATTTCTTTAATTAAATACTTTCTTTATCGATTTCTGCAATTGATCATATATATATATATATATATATTCAATCATTGTTGATTTTTCAATCCACAAAAGGGTAACAGGTTATATCTTGATGGTTTTCAAGCTTGGATTATCATTGTTTAATTTTCATTAAACAAATCATAATTTAACTCAGCAAATATCTCATCTAAAGGCATTTCTGTTAAAGGTGATAAACTGTTTGTTCTCTTACACCTCAAGGTTGATCTGCATAAACACCAAGCTTTTCATTTTAAGATAGATTTGACTTAAGATTAGGTTCTTTTCTAAGAAGGTTAAGTTAGAATTGCTCACTGTTTTACATACCTGTGTTTCTCTAAATTGGGAAACCGATCTTATTGATCAAACCACTTACTCATAGAGTGCCAACGGAGGCCGAATATCCATGGGTGATTACCACACCAAATAGCTTGATCAAGAATTGCCCTTGCGTAGGGTCTTTCGAAGCCTTTGGCTGAGTTTTCATCGCCTGTTGTGTGCCTTGGAACCCATTCCAGCACCTTGCACTTACCCTGCACACCCGAGGCATCAACACAACCATAATGGAATCGTGCTTCTTCGTAGTCATGGGTAAACTTGTTATAAAGTCCATAGAAATCACTTCCCATTTCCACTATGGGATGGGCAATAGCTGCAACAATCCTACTGGATGTTGATGCTTTGCCTTGACCTGCTGACACTTTTGACATCTAGCAATATACTCAGCTATGTCCTTCTTCATACCATGCCAAAAGTACTGCTTCCTTGCTGTTGTTATAGTCTTCTGATATCCTGGATGACCAGAATATGGCTTTTGGTTTATTTCTCCCATCACAAGCTCCTTCAATTCTACACAATTTGGAATGTACAGTCTTCCATCCCAGTACATAAGGACATCATCTTCTTCAGTCTGATATCCTGCACACTTGTTATCCATATTGCATTGCTGCAATTTCTCTTTGATTTGTAGGTAAACTTCATCACTAGCTTGAAATTCAATGATCCTTGCTTTCAAATCTGATTTACAAACACTTAATGCTGCAGCATGAAACTTCTTGTTGAGTGCCTTAGCAACCGTATTCTCCTTTCCTTTGACATGCATAATTTCCAAATCAACTCACAGATAAATTCCATCCATCTAGTTTGTATGGAATTTAGATTCGGTTGGTCAAACAAATACTTTAAACTCATGTGTTCTGTCCGGAGTTCAAATCTTCTTCCCAAAAGATAATGCCTCCATTTCTTGAGAGCATGCACTATGGCTTCTAGCTCTAATTCATGTGTGGCATAGTTCCTTTCATGATCCTTCAGTTTCCTCGACTCATGGCCAATTACAAATCCTTCTTGCATTAGTAATCCACCCAATCTTTCCACGAAAGCATCTATGCATACCACGAAGTATTTACTTGGATCCATAATCTTTAAAACAGGAGCACTGGTGTAACATCCCGCTAATTTCATAAAAATTTAAAATTTCTAAATCGTCATTAAATACTAATAATTGTAAAATGCAGAAATAATAAATGTTTAATAAAGCAGTAATTAATAATTACGTCATTTTGTAGGAACAACTTATTGCTGTGTTTTCTGATGGTGTTTCATGTTGGCGAGACATCATGAATCCAATTAATGATTATGAAATTTATTTATATGCTTGAATGATTGAATATTCGACACATTTGGAAAACAAAATTCTCCTCGACAAGTACTGACAGTTTAAATTTACTAGATGATGATGAAAGGGGTCCCACGAGGTGCCCCGAGGCTTACTTAGCAACTCATCTAAAGCATTGTACTCGTCCTTAATAGGCAGATTCGCAGGTAAGAGATAGCGATAATTTTCAGAGTGTTTAATAACCATTTTCAAAAATTATAACTGCTAGTACTTTGACGCCATAGGTATGGTTCTTTTTTTATTTTGCAAGGAGTAACTTGACTAGCTCAAAACTGCAGAAGTCGTCAATTTCAGAGTGTGGTTGTTATCAGTTTTCGTACTAAGAGTTTATGGCTTCTCCTGTTATCATTCCATGAATGACTTGCAACTTTTTAAAACATTCTATTTATAAGTTTCGACTTGTGACAAATATAAGACAAGGAACATGGTCCTATGCAACCCCTAGTTCGAGGCGACAAGGTGAACTAAGTCTTTATTACCTACGCAACTACAATGATAATGTTAATACATTAATATCCTACCATGCAATTTATACGATGGTTCCTTGGGTGGCAACTATACCCTAAGGGTGTATCCATATAAATTATGACATGAGCAAAGCTTGAAGAGATTTATAATGAACTTTATGATGAATTTTATATTAGGTTGGGAGGAATCTATCCATACCTTAGGATTGAATGCGACCTAGGTGGATGTTTTATGCTATGAGTGTGCTTGTGTCGACTTACATGGAACATACAAGATCTTTTATACATGCTACCGAATATATGTTTTAACCTTAGTATGATTCATATAGTTGATGCAATAACGTCGAACTTATGGTTGGCAGGTGGAATGATGGCATTGTAAAAAGTCTCCGTATGAAATCAAGGGTATCGTAAATGATTGGATTTGTAATCAAGTCGCCTAGCCACAACGTTAATGGTAATATTACGTGCACGTTGTAATGGGTGTCCAGCATGTGAGGGGGTTCTCCAGTGCTGAGCTGTAACGGGCTCCTGCCTCAGTGTCGACAAAGTTGGAAATGTCGTGGCTTAGGAGGTGGATGGGTGATTTATTACCGCAACTACCACCCTCCAACGTGGCTTATTGAAAATAGATCTCCGTTGTTGATTGTTGTGTGTTGGGATTGTAGTGAACCCTAAAATAACTTATAGGATATTGTAACATTTTCTTGTTCATTGTTTCGGTGGTAGGGTTTGGGGGTGAGGCCAACCGACCGAGAGGCACTTAGGTTTTTGACATTTTTAGCCTCCCTCAGGCTCGAACCTGAGACCTACAGCAACCTTCAATCTGTGAGTGATTGCTATCCATGGAGGCCGAGTCTGGAGATGAGTAGTGTAGCAATCCACAGGTTGGATGAGTGTGTCCGTTGGGGCGTTGTAATAACTTATAGGTCTGGGGTTTCAAATCGGGTTGCAAGTTTCACAAGTGTCAACACAGTGTGGCCTACGATTTGGGTCCTTCTCCTTCGAAGTGGATGGGTGTCTTCATCATTCCTCTATCAACGACATAGGTATAGTGATGTTGCAAAGGTTTGGAGTTTTTCTTTGTTGCATGCATCCATATTTCATGAATGTTATTTAACTCTGAGCATGATTGCTTAACAGGTAGCTCTCGGCGAACAACAGTGTGTCGGGAAAGTTGACGGGGAAAAAGAATACAGTGAACCCACCGGTAAGCTTCGTTGCTACCCCTACCTCTTGGTTCTCCTGGATTCAGACTTGGTGAGCAAGGTGTTGGAAGTGTGTCTTCTGGGCAATGGCTTTTGCCTCACCTGCAACTTTGGGAAAACATTACTGTTTATGGTTTTTAGTTAGCGTAGATGATGTAAATATTTTCTAAAATGTATGGCCAGTCATCCCTTTGCCTGATGAGCTTGATAGGGTTTGAACCCTCGTTGCAAAGAATTTCACAGCATTAAACATTTGATGTTTATCGTTTTGCACTTCTAAATCAGTAAAAGAAACAAGTGTGGAACTGTAGGGAATAGAAATGTTGCCTATGGTTTTGTTTCGGCATTAGCTGTGTAGTGTAAAAAGTGGGTGTTGAATGAAACCCTCAGTAAACAAATGAGGCAATCTATAGGATGTTGCAATCGTATTTTTAAATGGAAATGTTCATTGCTAGGGTTTAATGTTTACGTAAGGTGTTTTGAACTCTCATTTTCAAATTGGTTTCAAAAGAACGGAAGGCATGTTTTAAGTGTTTAACCAATGGATGGCTGTAAGCCGATAATGGAATACCTAGCTTACAAAATGTCTGTACATACTTGGGTTAAACTATTGATAAAAGGGTATTAGTTTCGGTTTGAATACAACAGTGTTTGATGTTAAACCCTAGCCTGTCGATGATGAGATGTGTTGGGCTGTAATGATGTTTAAATGCAAGAATAACAGTTCTTGATTCCACAGTTAGAATATCTATGATAATGAAAACATTTGATTTTGCAGTTGTTAAACGTTTGTAAATATTAGTATGACAAGAACATATCAACCCTGGTTTGGGTGTTGAGATGATGTATTTTACTCTGTCAGCTAATAATTGCTCTCCTTTTCTTTTTATTTAAGAACATGCTATTCTGTGATTTAAATTTGCCACGTACAGTTGATAATACAGAATCAGGGAAATTTACAAAGTATTAGTCAGTTAGTTTAATTTGCCTATTAGTTTAACATTTTGTCTACTTTAATTCTATCTCCCTGTATTTGTCCAATTTGGACCTCTGGAGAAATGAAAGAACAATATAGTACCTCCTTTTTTTTGCACAAAAATAATACAGTGATGACAATAATTTCTATAAAGATTGATCAGATTCAAATAACAATAAAAATAAAAGAATGGGCATGTGGTTAAACAGAATGCATGACATTGGTTTCTTTTTGAAGAATAACTGATGATCAGTAAACCCTAGATGCTAACACCATGTCTACCTTCAGAAGTCAGAAGGAAAATACTATCATAACTAGTTTCTGGTAGGTTGTTTCAGTATACATAGTTGAACAGTATATTCAAAGCATGTAGAGATCTAATCTGCAGCTGCTAAAATATAACATGCATGGGGAACATAAGTCTGTGCATGGGTGTCTCTTTGGGGATTATGAACTTAGATGCATGTTAGGTTTCACTTTTAAATGAACAGATTTAATGCTACCTCTCTGTACTGGAATACGATGCAGCTTCACACATGGGGAAAAATGCAGAGGAGTCATTTTATCAGTTCAATAATTTAAAATCAATCAGGATCTAACCTTTTACTGCTACTGGTCATTAATAATATTTCTAAGCCACTTTCTGATACCATTCATGTGATTGGAAACACAAAAAAAAAGAATAGAACCTGAGTGTGATAGGAGGAACAAATCACTCAAGAAGCCTGTTCCACCCAACCTGCTCCTAAGAAGCCAAGATGTCTGTCTTAGGACCCCCGATCCTATCCATTGATCCACCAGGAGGAAGCAAGTTCAGAAGCTTAGGGTCTCTACTTGCAGCAGCAAGAAAATTTATCCAGCCTTACAGGCTTAGTAGTCAATGGGACCTGTACTAGCACCTTTGGCCTGTCCTTCTCATAACACTTGCAGAATTATACTTGCACTCTCCACAGCCTCCCTATTCGAATCTCTCAGCCATCACCTGATGCACATGAGGAATGTTTCTGTAGAAAACATTCTAAGAGCTCCCTACTCAATTCGAATTGCCTTTTATAGGCTGCCTAGGTCTTTTTCTAATTAACTAGTCATTAGTGAGCTACCTGCTCACCTCCCTCCACCTGGAGGGTGAAATGCCACAAAATTAGGGGGAGTTGTCCCATACCAATAGCTAATTGTAGAGTGCAAATGCTGCCATCTATCCCAATCCTTCCAGCAGCTTCCATTCCTCCTAGTGGGCCAGTGAACACTCTTGTAACAGCTTTCTTGAGTGTTTGTCTCCCATCTTTATTTATTAAATAATAATAATGAGTCATTACATTCATCTTTGACCTAATTTGTTCATAATTACAAAACTTGTAATTATAATTTAACACAAAGTACTTTGCAAAAAGGATAACAGTGGAAAATAATTATTCTCAAAAATTTCGTAGGTCACATACACGCCCCCTTAAGCCTCAACATCGTCCTCGATGTTGCTTTATTCACTCCTTGAGTGTTCCTGGAATAGAGTTGGGTATGTAGCCCGCATACTACTCTCCAAATCCCAGGTATCCTCTGCTGGGATAAAGTGCTTCCATTGCACTTGTACTTGGCCAACCATGCAATTCTGCAGTAGAGTTTCTTTCCTTGCGAGAATACAGTCTGGATCGACCGAAAAATTGCTGCCTTGTTCCACCTGAACATTATTCCAATTTACAACATGAGTAGGATCATGCACATATTTCTTTAAAAATGAAATGTGAAAAACATTATGGACTTTGAGGTTTGAAGGTATGGCTAATTGATATGCCACAGGTCCAACTTTGGACAAGATTTCGAAAGGACCACAATACCTGGGTGTCAGTTTGGCACAACTCCCCAATTTTAAGGAACTCTTTTTCGGCCTTTCCTTAAGAAAAACATGTTCACCAACCTGGAACTCTTCATGAGTTATTTTAAGGTATGCTTGACTTTCTTGTCTATCCTGGGCAGCTTTAAGATTTCCTTGTACTTGCTTCACGATTAGTTCTAATTCCTACAATAATTCGGGCCCTAAGGTGACTCTGCTAACCGGATCACTCCATGACACCAGTGTGTTACACTTTCTACCGTAAAGAATCTCAAATGGGCTAAGTTTTGTTGAAGCATGGTAGTGATTGTTATACGCAAACTCTGCTAAATGCAAGTAGTCTTCCCACTTACCAGGATGATCTTTAACATACATTCTGAGCATATCTTCCAATATCTGATTCACCCTTTCAGTCTGTCTGTCTATTTGCGGATGAAACGCAATGCTGAAATTTAAGGTGGTATTTAACCCCTTGAACAAGGACCTCCAAAAGTTACCCATGAACTTTGAATCTTGATATGAAACTATTACTTTGGGTATCCCATGCAGTCGGAAAACTTACTTCATAAAAATTTCTACGATATCAGGAGCTTTATGGGTAGTTTTGACAGGGATAAAATGGGATGGCTTGCTAAGTTTGTCTACTACCACCATGATGGAGTCGTGCTATTTTTTATTATTTGGTAACCTAGTGATGAAATCTATACTTATGATTTCCCATTTCTAGTTGGGTATAGGCAAGGGCTACAGCAATCTAGCAGGATGATGATGTTCCACCTTTACTTTTTGACAGTCAAAACACTTAGCTATATATTATGCTACTTCATCCTTCATTTTGGGCCAATAGTATTCCTTTCCTAGCATTGTGATGGTCTTTTGATAACCTGGATGGAAAGAATAGTGGCTTTTGTCCATCTCATTCAAAATCAGAATCTTTACTACTGGTATGTTTGGTATGTACAATCTCTTTTTGTATAGCAGTAAGCCATTTTCCTTCAAACTAAAATCTGTTATATAATTTTCAGAATTGTTTTCTGTTGTCCTTTCCTGTAATTTCCTATATTCCTCATCCTCTTTAATTCCTTCAAAAATCTATTTTTCCAAATCTATTGCGTATGTGCTGATGGCTGAAATAAAATGTATCCTTGCATTATGACTTAACACGTCAACTTGTCCCAAGCAGTATTAGGTTCATCAATTCCAGATATGTGGAATCGCAAATCAGTAGAGATTGACATCCCAATCAATCCACGAGCTTCATCACATCTATTTTCCCATTTTATTTTCTTATCATCATCAGTGGGTTCTTTTTCTTTCCCTGTGGTAATTCTGAAAAGTCCCCTACTTCGTAGAACATCCTCCATACGAGATTTCCATGAGAAATAGTTGGAACTGTTAAGTAGAATATCACAATGGGCGGCCATATTTGTAAAGTAATGGCTGTAAAAGCAGAAACCAATAGTCTGGATGTGAAGTGCTCGAAAAAATAGGCAGTTTCAAAAAAAACAGCACTGAAAACTGACTCTGTATGATGAAGTTATGCTTGAACAAAGAAACTGTTGAAGATGTCCCCAATAGTGACGTGGCAGCTAGAGAATGTCCAGCAAAAAAAAGAACCCCCCTCTTCCCAAGATGAACCTTTTGACAATCACTTTAAAAAAGTTGCTTTAAGTGAATCACTTTTGTAAAATAAGTGATTTCACTTTTACAATGATATTACTTTTTAAATAGTGCAACAATAAATAAAAAACTTAAGTGACTCACTTGTATTTTTATTTTTTATTATTTAAGTGAGATGCACTTTTACAATAAAGTAACTTGAAAATAGAAATTGCATGCACTTTTCCTTTTAAAAGTAACTTCCTAAGACTTGAACTCAAGACCTATTAAGGAATAAAGCAACTTTGAACCAAGTGAGCTAGATTAAAAGGTATGTAAAATATGGGAATGAGGAAGGGTTTTTTTTTTTTTTTTTTTTTACTCTTCTTGCTCGGTTTGCGTGCTTGCCCTTTTTCCTGCAAAACAGACCACAAAACGAAACAAAAAAAACTTTTCCACACTTGTGGAGTTAGATCTTGTTAGCTTTCCCGAAAATTCTACGCTTTCTCTCTGTTTCTGATTTGCCGAGATCGCGCAAAGGTGCACGGCAAAGAGCATACGCAGCCGAGAAAAAACCCTTTCCCTTTCTATTTCTGATTTGCCGAGATCGCTCAAGGTGCACGGCAAAGAGCATACGCAGACGGGAAAGCAACAATCCGAACCAAAAAAAAAATCTAACAGTAAACAAAATGAAATATGAGATTTTTTTCTTATTAAAAAAAATGAAATAAAAAAATGCGTCACTGTAACATTATACCTTCAGATCTGATGAAATACGCGTTTCTGGAGCAACCGGGAACCGTTTTCGATCAAAAGAAAACTATTTCCCAATGGAAACGACGCTCCGGACGCAATGGAACACCTCCCACAGCCCAAAAATGCACAGAAATACCAGAACTAGAAACCCTTTCGAGTTTCGGCAACAACAGTTCAAGATCTAGATCATAACCGGAAGCGGCACTTCATAAAAGCTCTGATACCATGTTCGGGTACACAGGGTACTACCAAAGGACCGAACACCAAGAGAAACCACTTCACACAAACAGATCACAGATCAACACACCGATGTTTTGACGTGGTTTAAACCCTCTTGAGGGAAACACTCCACGGCCCCGCCCAAATAGCTTCTACGGGACAATTTATTATGCAAAGAAAGAAAGTTACAAATGAGCTTCTCATAATCGATCAACTAAACAATGACCCTCCATTCTCTTTAAATAGAGATCATGGACCAATCGGGTGTTAAGCCACGGATCAAGGTTAGGTTTGATCTAAAAGAAGTTGAGCCGTCGGATCACTCTATGTCGGAAACATATCGTGACCGTCGGATTAAGTATTTACAAATGCATACTAATGCATACTAAAGAAACACACTATCCCTAACGGATATATTACACAAGTTGATCTTAACTAACTCCTAAGTGTCTAAATATCCTAACATATTCTCCTTCCCCTTAATGTGCTAAATTTCAAAATCATACTCACTCAGAAAAGTTAGCCATCTAGCTTGCCTGGAATTCAAATTTGTTTGATCTAATAAATATTTCAGCCCCATATTATCCATCATTAGGGTTAATTTTCTGCCAATAAGGTGGTGACTCCACATTTTCAAGGCATGAATTATTGCTAACAATTCTAGATCGTAGGTGGAATAGTTCTTCTCATGTATTTTCAGCTTTCTTAATTCATAGGCTACAACATGTCCCTCCCACGTTAGGACTCCTCCCAGTCCATCATTGCATGTGTCTGTACATACTACAAAATCTTTATTAGGATTTGCAATCCTCAAAATAGGCACTGAAGTCAGCAATTCTTTTAACTTTGTAAAACTGTCCGCACACTTTTGATCCCAGACAAACTTCTTTCCCTTTTTCTGCAGTGACGTTATGGGGTTTGCAATCCTAGAAAACCCTTCAATGAATTTTCTATAATAACCAATGATGCCCATAAATGATCGCACATCCGTCACATCTTTAGGAACCGGCCATTCATTAATGGCCTTTATCTTGGTGGGGTCAACCGAAATCCCTTCCTCAGAGATTGTGTGTCATAAGTACTTAATCTTGTCTTTGTAAAAATCACAATTACTAAACTTGGCATACAGCTGGTGCTCCATTAGAACTTGCAGAATAATACATAGATGTTCATCATGCTCCTCCTTGTTCTTAGAATATACTAAAATGTCATCAATAAATACAACTGCAAACTTATCTAAGTACTTGTGCAGAATTTTGTTCATTAAACACATAAATACAGCAGGGGCATTAGTTAATCCAAACGGCATGACAACAAACTCATAGTGTCCATAACGAGTTCTAAAGGCTGTTTTAAAAATGTCTTCATCCTTCACACGAACCTGATGATATCCTGATCATAAATCGATCTTTGAGAATACTGTTGCTCCACATAGCTGGTCAAAAAGATCATCAATGCGGGGTAGTGGGTACCTATTCTTGATCGTCATTTTATTTAGTTGACAATAATCTATGCAAAGTCTCAAGGTACCATCCTTCTTCTTAACAAAAATGACCGGTGCTCCCCAAGCAGACACGTTGGGCCTTATGTATTTTTTATCGATCAGCTCCTTCAGCTGAGATTTTAACTCATTCAACTCTAGTATATTCATCCAGTATGGAGCTTTAGAACTTGGTACAGTACCAGGTATTAATTTAATAGAAAAATCCAGGTCCCTTTTGGGAGGTAATTCTGGGATCTCTTCAGCAAAAATATCTTGGAAATCCTTTAAGACAGGTATGTCCTCTATTTTCAGTTTGTCCTCCTTAGTACTCATCTCATCATGCACCACATTTACTATAAACATCTGACACCCTTTTCTGATTGCCCTTTTTACTTGCATGACTGAAATCTACCGAATGGATGTTTTCCTAGGGATGCTTTTTACCTCTGCTGTCTTTCCTTCATCATCTAGGCAAATAAAACTTTTTTCAAAACAATTCAGAATGACATGATGGGTTTCTAACCAGTCCATACTGATTAGGATGTCATATGACCCCAATGGAAAAATATTTAACTTAACATGTGTTGTTAGTTGATTCATAGATAAAACACAATTTTCCACAAAATCAGAAACTTTTCTTTTTGCTCCTGTTGCTAATCTAACTAACCAGGATTTATCGAATTTCTCTGTTTTCAAATCGATTCTTTCTACAACAACTGGTGATATATAACTTAGACTAGCACCAGGGTCAATTAAAATAGAAACTGGGTGGTTTTGCATCATACCTTCAACCTCCACCATTGAGACTTGGTGTTATGCTTGCTAGTTGTCTAATGTTGCACTAATTCTGGGTACTCCTCTTGCCACATCTCCTACAGTTGCTTCAGACTATATGGAGTGAATATGGTTGGCTGCCTGTTTCTTGAGAGGGTAGTCTGAGGCATAATGGGGCCCTTGGCACTCAAAGCATTTTATAGGTGGCTTCTGTTCATTGGTCCTGGAAACATTGGAGGCATTTCTGGGTGCTGTAAATTTTTGCTGTTGATTATTTCTGTTCTGCTGAAATTTTTGATTCTGAAAATTTTTCCTCTTGAAACCGAAATTGCCACCATATCTGAAATTTTTCCTTTTTTGTTCAAAATTACTGGGTTTTGGGTTTTTCCAGCTAGGTACCCCTTCTCTTTTCTTATTCTGGTCAAAGCAGAAAGTTTCTTTCCTCATGGCTTCTGCTAGTGTCTTAGGGTTATCGTACTCTATCCTATCCTTGATGTGGAAAGGTAGACAACTTAGGTACCTCTAGACCTTCGGTTTTTCCTCCACCATATACGTCACATACCTTAGCAAACTTAAGAACTTGCTATTCAGTTCATTCATGTTCATCGTTCTCAGTTTTAGATCATAGAGTTCTTTGGATTTTTCTTCATAATACTGCTCAGATAAGAATTTCTTCTTGAAGTACCTTTTAAAAGTACTCCAACTCACATCTCGGTCTTTTATACCTTTTACCCTTTTAAGGTCTTGCCACCAAATATCTGCCTTCCTGGTTAGATTATAAATTTCCATTCTTGCCTTTAAGGATTTCGAATAGTCGTAGATCTGAAAATACTTTTTCATGCTAGACAACCATGCTTCTGTTGTCTCTCCTTTCTCTGTTTCGCCATTGAAAGTTGGGGGTTTTATTTTCTTGAATTCACCAGATATCTGTTCGTACTGTTTATTTCTTTTTCTTTTTGGCTTGAAGTCTCCTTCACTGCTGTCACTAGAGTAGTTACGCTTCTTTTTACCTGGGTGTTTGGCAGTTCTTGATGATGTTGAGTTGTTGTTTCCCTCAGCTGTTTCTGTTTGTTTATCCTTGCCTTCATGAGATAGCTCTTTAGTTACGGAAGTATGTTCAAGGTTCTGTTCATATTTTGGATATTGGTCGAACAGTGCTTGCTTCAACTCCTCCTGTGTCCTCGGGATTCTTTCATTGTCTTGTTTTACTGACTGGATCTCTGCCTTCAATTCTTGAAAAGCATGCAATAATTCTAACGAATCGTTATCCCGATTGCCCTGGAATTGTTGTTCCATACTTGGGTTGTTTGGCAAAAATCTGCCCCTTATGTGTTTAGCTAATCCTTCCATATCTGTAAATCAAAGAAAATTTTTCTATATACGACAAAATAATTTGAACTTGAGTTAGCGAAAAATTTCACAGTCATAAATTTTCTGTTAGCGTGTTTCTTGGATGGTCTTTAGGCCTAGAGTTCGAACATGAGCTCTGATACCACATGTAACATCCCGCTAATTTCATAAAAATTTAAAATTTCTAAATCGTCATTAAATACTAATAATTGTAAAATGAGGAAATAATAAATGTTTAATAAACCAGTAATTAATAATTACGTCATTTTGTAGGAACAACTTACTGCTGTGTTTTTTGATGGTGTTTCGTGTCAGCGACACATCATGAATCCAATTAATGATTATGACATTTATTTATATGCTTGAATGATTGAATATTCGACACATTTGGAAAAAAGAATTATCCTCGACAAGTACTGACAGTTTAAATTTTCTGGATGATGATGAAAGGGGTCCCACGAGGTGCCCCAAGGCTTACTTAGCTACTCAGCTAAAGCATTGTACCCGTCATTCATGCGCAGATTGACAGGTAAGAGATAGTGATAATTTTCAGAGCGTTTAATAACCGTTTTCAAAAATGATAACTGCTAGTACTTTGACGCCACAGGTATGGTTTCTTTTTTTTATTTTGCAAGGAGTAACTTGACTAGCTCAAAACTGCAGAAGTCATCAATTTCAGAGTGTGGTTGTTATCAGTTTTCCGTACTAAGAGTTTATGGCTTCTCTTGTTATCATTCCATGAATGACTTGCGGCCTTTTAAAACATTCTATTTATAAGTTTCGACTTGTGACAAATCTAAGACAGGGAACATGGTCCTATGCAACCCCTAGTTGGAGGTGATAGGGTGAATCTAAGTCTTTATTACCTAAGCAACTACAATGATAATGTTAATACATTAATATCCTACCATGCAATTTATACGATGGTTCCTTGGGTGGAAACTATACCCAAAGGGTGTATCCATATAAATTATGACATGAGCAAAGCTTGAAGAGCTTTATAATGAACTTTATGATGAATTTTATATTAGGTTGGGAGGAATCTATCCATACCTTAGGATCGAATGCGACCTAGGTGGATTTTTATGCTATGAGTGCACTTGTGTTGACTTACATGGAACATACAAGATCTTTTATAGATGCTACCGAATATATGTTTTAACGTTAGTATGATTCATATAGTTGATGCAATAACGTTGAACTTATGGTTGGAAGGTGGAATGATGGCATTGCAAAAAGTCTGTGTACGAAATCAAGGGTATCGTAAATGATTGGATTTGTAATCAAGTCGCCTAGCCACAGCATTAATGGTAATATTATGTGCACGTTGTAATGGGTGTCAAGCATGTGAGGGGGTTCGTCATTGCTGAGTTGTAACGAGCCTCCTCCCTCGGTGTCGACAGAGTTGGCAATGTCATGGATTAGGAGGTGGATGGGTGATTTATTACCGTAACTACCACCCTCCAACATGGCTTATTGAAAATAGATCTCCATCATTGATTGTTGTGTGTTGGGATTGTAGTGAACCCTAATGTAACTTACAGGATAATGTAACATTTTTTTAGTCATTGTTTCGATGGTAGGGTTTGGGGGTGAGGCCAACCGGCCGAGAGGCACTTAGGTTTTTGACGTTTTTAGCCTCCCTCAGGCTCGAACCTGAGACCTACAAAAACCTTCAATCTGTGAGTGATTTCTATCCATGGAGGCCGAGTCTGGAGATGAGTAGTGTAGCAATCCATAGGTTGGATGAGTGCGTCTGTTGGGGCATTGTAATAACTCAAAGGTCTAGGGTTTCAAATTGGGTTGCAAGTTTCACAAGTGTCAACACAGTGTGGCCTACGAGTTGGGTCCTTCTCCTTTGAAGTGGATGGGTGGCTTTGTCATTCTTCTATCAACGACGCAGGTACAGTGATGTTGCAAAGGTTTAGAGTTTTTCTTTGTTGCATGCATCCATATTTCATGAATGTTATTTAACTCTGAGCATGATTGCTTGACAAGTAGATCTCGGCGAATAGCAGTGTGCCGAGAAAGTTGATAGGGAAAAAGAATACAGCGAACCCACTGGTAAGCTTCGGTAGTACCCCTACCTCATGGTTCTCCTGGATTCGGACTTGGTGAGCAGGGTGTTAGAAGTGTGTCTTCTTGACAATGGATTTTGCCTCGCCTGCAACTTTGGGAAAACGTTACTGTTTATGGTTTTTAGTTAGCGTAGATGATGCAAATGTTTTCTAAAATGTATGGCTAGCTGTAACTTCCCTCCAATTTAACCCTAATTATTATTATTATTATTATTTTTGTAAAATAATTGTAATTATGTAAATAGGCCATTGTGAGGAGTTCAAGGCGAAGGCCCCGCCAATGGACCTCGAGTCAGTATCATGATTACAAGTCTTGTTTAAGACTACAAAATTAAGAAAAGTAAATGCGACTAAATGATAAACGATAGAACCCATCCAAAAGAAAATATGAAATGACAGACAAGCCATGAGATCGAGTTTTCTAATGACTAGGGCACATGAAGATGATAATATGTTTTTCCTTAAAAGGCTTAAATAATTAGGGCACCATATGAATAGAGTTTAGCCCTAAGTAGAAGACCTAAACTACTATAATTAAATAGTAGACTTATGCAGCTTTGTCCTAATTCTACGCATTAACCTATCATCCTAAAGGGCAAATCTAACGGTTGTTATAACAATTGGGTGACTTGCGACAAAGATCTAAGTAACAAGTCTTATGATAAATGATGAAGCCTTATGACATTAAGATACTTTGGCCTAATTATCCTAATCCTATTATAAGTAAGCCACGAAAATGGACCTTATATATATATATATGCGTGTGTAGCGGGAGATATCATATATATATTTATAATTATATATGATTATAGTTGAGGTCATCGTTAAATTATTATGATATATATTGAAAGTTATAATTTCATATAAATTAAAGTTATGTATACATTATACATTTATGAAATTATATATAAACATGAGTGGATCTATCTTATAAACAAGCTACACTCACACACACCTCAACTTACATTAGAATCTTACCTATGGTAGGCATACAACACTACTATATGTAAACTAGGTATGGGGTAACTATGCAAAGTATGTGTGCTACTTACTCTAATTATAGTTCATTACATATTTACATGATATTTAACTTATTATGGGTAAATTGTATCTTATTAACCGCACCGAGTGAGTTAAGCTATATGAGTTTTTGATTGCTAAACAGTGTGATTTATTTAAGAGACTGGTAGAGTTTTGTCTTTGGGAGAGGGCACACGTCCCGATCTAAAAGGATGGAGGAGAATCCGAGAGAGTTTCTTTAAGCAATTTGCCTCCATGGGACAACTCTCGACGGTTTTAGTTCAAGGTTTAAACCATTTGCAGCGTTGGTGGAGTAGTGGATATTTTAGTGGGAGCAGGTCCCCTTAGTGGAGTATCCAATCCATTTGGGTGCCACTTGTTCCTCTGATTGATGTGTTAGACATTAGAGGTACCAGGTGTCGCTCCAGAGAGAGTGGGGTTTGTTCTTCTTAAAGAGAGGAGGCTACTTATTGTTGCATGCGCAGAGGTGAAGGATGATTCTTCTTGGGTTTCATTTATCTATCTGTTTGCATGCTGAACGTTTAGGCTGTTATAGTATATATACTATCTGTTGGGTACATATTCGGTGTGGTATGCTATTTATATTGGCCGGATTTCCTGTGATATTCATTTTTCACAAAGGTTATGGAGGAATTGCGCAGGGATGGGATTTGATCCCCGTGCACTTGTTTTAATATATATATATATTTTATTATGCTGCATGTTAGGGAGCCCCTGAAGGATCCCTGTGGAAGAGATTTAGACCTCTCTTAGGTCATAAAGAGAAGGGCTTGGAGTTAAAATCTCGGAGAAGTCTCTCGGGCATATAATTCATTTTGTATCTTTGATTTTTTATATACGGCGGCAGTAAGCAGCCCGATACCGGTGGTAAGGGATAGCTTGTTCCCGATCCATATGTATAGTATGTTGTCAACGGATGTGTTGAATTCTTTGGGTATAGTGCTGCCAACGAATGCGTTGAATCCTGGGCGAGGGTTGTATACGGCTGCTACGATTTTTGGGGGTGTTCTGGAATGATCTCTGCAAAAGGAATATAGTAGTAGGAAATGGGGAGAGCACAAGTGCTTGATCCTGGTGTGTCTTAAATTCTTGGTGGAGGAATGCGTTATGGCCTCCTGGAAAAATTAGATCTATGTTTGAGTGCTCCAAGGAGTATTTCAGCTTCCTGTATATCTTTTGCTGTGATTTTGGACGTGGAACGAGTTGATGAATTCTGGATCTGAAACTCTGTTGAACGCGTGGAGCAACATTCAGTTTTAGGAGCTTAGATCTTTCATCTAACTCTTGCAAGATATCTCAGGTGCTATAGTTACTTACCTTACCTTCTATTTTGATTTTTATAGTAGACCCATCCAAATTTGAGTCGGCTGGACAGTGAGTCTTTTCGATACTTGTTTGGGGACTCGATCCCATATGGATCGTTGCCTATATCCAATGTTTCCTAGATATCCCTAAAATATCGTTGTCTTCCATGTGTTATAAATTTGAGAACACTCCAGCTCTATGCCAACTCGATATGGAGTAATACGTTGTTCTTCTGTGGATCCCAAACCCAACTGATCGTTGCCTTATGCATGCATGGTTACCTCCGTGTTGGAGTAAAATTACCTCAATACTGAGGATGGAGTTTCTTGCTGTGAATTTATTACTGTATAGTCTTTTAAGAGGAAAAAAACCTGAGCAACCTCCCTTACGGGACGATCAACCTGCACCGGGATTTGTTCACCATTCCTTCTTCTAAGACGAAATCCTTATGGGAGAACCTTTATTATATACCTTCTATCCTTTCTACATAATATTTACCTGTACCACGCAATAACTCGACAGAGATTTAATCTCCGCACCTATCCTTTAAATCGGACCGCTCTGTGTAGTAATACATCCTTTCTTGATATTGATTATCATTTTGGTAGAACACCTCTGCACATGTGATATTATGCAGTAATTGTTCTCGAAATTATTGCTATAACACTCTTTTATAAGAAAAGAGGGATGGCATTTCCCCATCGTCTTCCTGTCGTATTGTAGACTGTTGCTGGTGTGGAAAAGCACGACCTTACTATGGAGATAGTCGACCTTTGTCCAAACTTATGTTGATTTATTTTGTGTTATGATCTTATTATACAAAAAAATATGAATTTTTGTATTATATATATAATTATGTGGGAAAGAATCCCATGGGGACATAGCTCTGGAGTTGATAGTTATTACTTGCTAAACTTATATAAATCTAAGTTATAATAGCTTTTTGTAATAGCCTTGATCCAGGAATGAGTTATGTCCAGATGGTTTAAATGATAGAGTTTGCAGTTTAGTGTGAATGAAATTATATTTATATATAGACTCATATGTGTAGTAAACCAAAGGTGAACCTTGGTAAGTAAATATGTTTGCATTTATGTTTGAACATCCGGGTAAGACCTCGGTTATTTATTTGATAGATTGATGTCGTCATGTAAGAACTCGGTTAAGTTATGACTTTTACCAAAGATTAGATTTTGGTATCAGTTGATGTTAACAAAATGACATTTTATGGTTCTTATTTTTAACAGCTGCAATCTACTATTTGTGCCCTGCTTATAAGATATTAGACATATATAAATATATGACTGTGTTGGAGTCGCATTTCAACCCTTCTTGATAAGAGTTCATTGGCGATCATTAAAATACTTCGGTAAGTATCTATCCGATTACTATATTACTTCAAGATAGAAAAGCTTATATAAATGCGTGTAAATAACTATCTCTATGCTGGTACATAGACAGGACATTATATATGTGTTTTTTTTGTGAGATGATTAACTGATTTCCTGAGTAACTCCTCTCTAGGAAGAGTGTGAATCATCATTAACACTTACATATGAAACAGTAAATAATGTGTTTCGAGAGCTAGTTAATTATCATCTAATTTTGCGGGAAAGCTTTAATCATTGGAGGAGTTGCACTTCATAAAAGTCTCTATAAAAGTAAAGAATGCATAAAGATGTTTCCCTAGTTGTTACACTACCCTTGCGTACATATTGAAGAGGAAGGGTATAATCCTTAGACTTTGAGAATGAATAATCCCATACTTGTACTAAGATTTTTAGAAGTTGACTTGTTATTTGTACGTTATATTCTGAGTTAAAACTCTAAGATGTCTTGAAGGTACTCTCGGTGAGAGAGGTTAACGCAACTTCTTGGTTGCTGTTTGTAAACCATGAGTCTTGTTGTAGCAATTAAGTTGCTCTTGTAATCCTACCACATCTTCTCTAATAATAAAAGATGCACACACTTTTGTGGACTAGCCCATGTATGGGTGAACCACGTTACTCTTGGTCTCCTTATGTTTTCTTATGGTGTTCCTCAATTTGTCTATGCGTATGAGTACTTAAATTCCTTCTTAAATGTTTATGATAATGAAAATATGTTCACTTTATGATTATGTTAATATTGCTATCACTTATGATGTTCTCCTGGTTCGATCAACTAATAAAAGATGTACATGTGCATTTCACCTAGTCTGTCTATATTGACTTTCTTTATGCAAGCGAATGTTTTAGGAATTGATAACTCCTAATGTACCTTTATTTTGCGTCATTAGTTGCTTTATGGGATTGATATTGGCGAATATTCTATAGTTACATCTAAATAGGGAAAATGGTTCAGTTAAAGTATAAATCGAGGTTATCTCTCTTTTGACCGTGCAAAGTATTTGAGTATATGTTTTTCAACTAAAATATCGCATGATTCAAATGAATTGTTTGGTCATATAGACATGCTTTGTCAAGAGAATAAATAATTCTAAGATGTTGCTCTCTTATTTTATAAATGTTTAAAAGGTGAGAAAGGGGTTGTTAGGTAATGATACATCATAAAGCTATGTCGTTACATGACATTACGATATGTATGGATTGATGATCGCAAATCTAAGTACTACGATACTCTCTAATTGGTAGTTAAATAATTGCGAGATGTTTAAATGTCGTTTTTATTTTTAATAGTAATTTAAAATGCCAAAAATTTATTCTTCTGCATAGTAGTTATGAGTAAATAGACTTTTTAAAGGAATTTAAATTTTTATGAAATTCGGGTATGTGACACTAGCCGTCCCTTGGCTTGGCGAGCTTGATAGGGTTTGAACATTCGTTGCAAAGAATTTCACAGCATTAAACGTTTGATGTTTATCGTTTTGCACTTCTAAATCGGTGGAAGAAACAAGTGTGGAACTATAGGGAATAGAAATGTTGACTATGGTTTTGTTTCGGCATTAGCTATGTATTGTAAAAAGTGGGTGTTGAATGAAACCCTCAGTAAACAAATGAGGTGATTTGTAGGATGCTTCGATCGTATTTTTAAATGGAAATGTTCATTGCTAGGGTTTAATGTTTACGTAAGCTGTTTTGAACTCTCATTTTCGAATTGGTTTCAAAAGAACGAAAGGCGTGTTTTAAGTGTTTAACCAATGGATGGCTGTAAGCCGATAATGGAACACCTAGCTTACAAAATGTCTGTGCATACTTGGGTTAAACTATTAATAAAAGGGTATTAGTTTTGGTTTGAATACAACAATGTTTGATGTTAAACCCTAGCCTGTCGATGATGATATGTGTTGGGCTGTAATGATGTTTAAATGCAAGGATAACAGTTCTTTTTTCCACAGTTAGAATATCTATGATAATGAAAACATTTTATTTTGTAGTTGTTAAATGTTTGTAAATATTAGTATGACAAGAATAGATCAACCCTGGTTTGGGTGTAGAGATGATGCATTTTACTCTTTCAGCTAATAATTGCTATCCTTTTATTTTTATTTAAGAACATGCTATTCTGTGATTTAAATTTTGCCATGTACAGTTGATAATACAGAATCAAGGAAATTTACAGAGTTGTTGGCTACTTCTGGGGCAGACCCGGGTTTTAATGAAGCGCAGCAACAAAACCCCTTGGCGCACTGGCCCTCTCGGCAACGAGCTGCGCAGCAGCTCGAGGTCTCACCCGAAGTGGCTATGGGGGGCTAAGGAACCAGATTTCCTTAACCTAGGTGACGCGAAGACTGTTCTTTCTTCCTTGACGATTCCTCAGAGCGGACTACCTGACTCTTTCGCAGACCCCTCGGCGTAGCTGCGCTGAACTCTCGCTCAGCAGCCTAGCTGCGCGGCAACTCCGTTCCGGCGCACGAGGTGACTTATCCCCTGCGTCGACGCTCTATATATCTTTTCTGCCTGTGCGCCCAGCGCAGTAATGCATTTCTCTATCACTGCGGCGACAACATTCTACAAATCCTTCAACACTTAACGATTATAGTTACCAAGGAAGCTTCACGAACTCACTCAACACTCATAAAGATAATGCAAGATTCATGTATACACAGATAGTGAACTAAAACAGGCAATCACTCAACACAACATCATAACAACAAGAAGTATGAAGTTCACCTCCTCGAGGAAAACCACATCCACGGGAGTGTTATACTAACCAGAAAATGATAGAGTTACACAATATGCTGCGCACACAGCTGCAACCTTAGATCTTTCCAGGAAACTCCACGCACACAGCCGGGAGCCCTTCTCTCGATCTAGTCTCTTTCTCTCAGAGATTACAATATATTTCAGACGTCGACTCAGACTGTCTGCAACTCAAGGATTTAGCTTCACAGCTATCCAATTCTACTCTCGCCTTCTAACAACACAATAGAAGACTTACTAACAGCTAACCTGCATCTCAGCATCTAAAGGCTAGCTAACTGACTAACCAACTTCCTTATCAATTATACATATATATAGGTGGCCATGATGGTCACACCTTTACAAAACTGTGGGCCTTTCCCAACAGTAATCCCCAAAAACCCTAACCACGCACATGGCTAGGTGTACTGTAGGCGCCGCTTGCAGTCACGTCGCCGCTTCCTGCAGGTTCCGTGACTTCCGGCGCAGATTGTGGGTATGGGCGCCTTGTCCTTTGCCTTCAATGCTTTGCGCCGTTGCTCCTCCTTGATCCGAGCAACCATAACTTCTGTACTTAGCCTTAAATGAGGGTAGCTGAGCCCTCTACTCCGTCGCTTCATTTATTATGGTAGCTGAGCTTTCTATTCAGCCACATTCATTCTTCTATGACGTGCGCGCGAGCTCCGCGAGTTCCAGTCCGTAATCTGCGTTGAGCTCATCCATCTAGCACCGTACTACGCACCATTTCCTTCCACCCAAAATTTGGTGTTTATTCAAAATTAGCACTTTCCTTCAATACTTGTGCTTTTTCCTCAAAATTCGCAGCTTTACCATAGCTGCGGGCTAGGATCCAACAGGCCCCTAACACTTACTTGTGGCTCACCCTCGAGCCACTCGCACTAGCATGTGGTCGCTTTACTTGTGCATATGCTTTTGCTTGGGTCTCTGTGAATGTTTTCTTCCACTGCACAATAGCGGAGTCCATTTCATCGACACATTCCACAGCTATCTGCATTGTTTCTACAGTGCCTTCTTCTTTAGTTGTGCCATCAATCACCTGTTGAGATTCTGCAATTTCTTTGATCTTTGCCTCGATCTGGGCAGCAAGGTCAGCATACTCATCCCTAAATGGCTGAATGTTGTTGGTGAGTTTAGCATCTTCATTTCTGAGCTTGTGCAGTTGTTGCTGGATTCTGCGCACTTCACTCATTTTCCTCATTTTTGCTAAGCCTTCTAAGGCCTTAGCTTCTTCGGTCATAATAGTTAGAGACTGTTCTACGGCTTGTACCTGTTCAAAAATACCAACTTTGAAAGGGAGCATCTCAAGCTCCGTCCAAGCCTCCATAGCTTGGTTCATCAGGTTCTCGGCTTCATCTGCTCTGCTCTTCAGTTGTGTAGAAGTTCTGTGCAGCGCTTCAAATTGTTCCTGGCTATCATCTGTTAAATGCGCTGCAACACGAGCTTCTAACTCTGCGATCTGCGTTCTATGGTCTTCAGCCATAGCAACTATCTCGTGCTCCAGGGTTTTCACCCTTCCTCCAATAATTTGGACTTTCTCAACTAGAGGAAGGTCTGGTTGAATCTCGTCGACTGGCAACTCCTGGGCAATTTCATCAATTACATTTCTTATCCCAGTGTCTTGTGCCTCATAAAGTGCGAGCTTTTCAGAGATATTCTTATGGCTTGCCTTCAGCTCTATCTCCTGCGATTGCAGTCGTTGGTTTGCCTGGAATGTGGAGAGCTCTCTAGCTCTCAACTCAACAGAAACTTTCTCGTGCACTAGCTGTAGAGTCTCTATAGGAATTAAAGACAAATTTATTTCAACGGGCCCAACTGTGCTTACCTGTAGTGTAGCTAGCGGATCCAGAAGTGTCATGCTTGTAAGCAGAATGTGCACGATAGTATGCCTTCCTGCAAGTACTTCAACTCGCTCAGTACTTGTAGCTACTTGCGGCGCCTGCGAAGTAGATGCTGGCGCATGGGTCTGCGCAACCCTTCCTGCGAGACCTTTTAATTCCACAAACTGCAGGTCTAGAGCACTTCTGATGTGAGCGTGCACGGTTCGCAGCTTGCGAAATTGCTCTTTTAGATATTGGTCAATCCCGGAGGGAATGGCCTTAGAGGGATGCGACACCTTTTGTTTCTTGGTTGCCGGTTCTGTCGAACCTTCATCACTTCTTTGCTCAGGGGCTTCCTTGCCCTTATCCTTCTCTTGCGCAGCGGCGAGTGGCATCGCGGATGCGAGTTCAGCGGCCTCCCTCCATTCATCCGACCAAGACTTGATAGTTTCTTCAACATCCTCGGTGGTCATCCTATAAAGGCCTACGTCCCATTCCTCTTAAATGCCACAGGGGCGGAGGTAAAGTTGATGCAAGTCGACAGTAAAGGCCAACTTTCCCTCATAAATTTTTGCTATCTCCTCACTCAGCCTCGGCATTTCCTGAATGGTGTCTCTGAGGAGATGGTAGTATTCACAAAATACAGCGCGGTTCATCCTGCGCTTCATGGGATTAGCAGACTCCCAAAGGTTAACATAGCAGATTCCGGCAGCCTCTCCTGCGCGGCGTGGAAGGAACTGAATGTTCGGGGGCTCCTTCCACCCGACGAGAGCGCATAAAATTAAAAGCCAAGAAAAATGGAACAACTGACTGGGGGTGTCTTGGATGTTCTGGCAGTCTTCCAAGAAAGAATTGAGGAGGAAGAGGGACCAGTTGTACTGTTCTCCCTCCGCAGCTGCGATGGCGAGCTCCATGACAGCTCCAGTAACTTCCTTCGGTCTGCACTTTGTGAGAATTCTTCCTGCAAGTAGACTTCCTGTAAATATAAGTGCTTCGTCTTCTACTATAGTGAGGTCATAAGCCCGACCTCCTCTTGTTAAGTTGTATTTCTGCACCAGCTGTGCAGCCAATTTTCTATCCTTGTCTTTTCCCACAAAATGAATATTGGGATCCTTACCAACCTTAGATAGGCCGGTGATGCGGTGAATCAAATCAACGTTTAAATCAATTGGCCTCCCCATCCAAAGGTAACCTCCATGAACACAGGATAGAAATGTCTTAACAACTACATCGACTTCGTTGCTACGCCCGAAGTGTGGCAGCTTCAACAAGTTCAACAAACCAGGCTTCTCCAAGTTTGCTGCGAATCCCTTTGGGATGAATTCATCAATCTTTCTGGTGGGATTATGAACTACCGTCAGATATCGATCTGGTGTGAACTGAGGATACGTTTTATAGTCTCCCAGGTTGAAATCAGAGAACTTGACCAGTGGAAGGTGTCCAAGCAGGGACCCTTCTTGTCGCACGCCAGTCGGTAGTGGAGGTAGCGGAATCAGATACTTTGCATTCTTCGGGATATGTACCTCTGGCGCATCATCTAGACGCGGCGAAATATAATTCACCATGGTAGCCAACGGCTCTGGAACGGGCTCTTCTGGCTGTTGCTGAGATGCTCTCGTTCCTGGAGATTGTCTGGGATCATTATAACCAGGGTGTACATAAGTCGAGGTCGTCACCGGAGTAGTCATGCCGAAATCTAAGCCTCGGCGCAGGAATTGACGAACAACTTCTTCAGTCGACAGGTTCTCCGTCGTGAACCGGTATAGGCAACAAGAACTTGGACAGACAGATGGCGGAACAGCGTAGGATATGGATGCTGAAAACAAAGGAAACACTCTGCACAACTCGGCTCTGAAAACAATAACTTGGATTCTCAAACAAGACTATGCAACTCGAGAAAAGTAACTCAAAAATATACAAGTGTGGGGTATTTATAGCCAAAGGTGAGTAAATGCGGCCAAGTGGGGTTACTAGCTGTAGGCGCCTATGCATGAGTTGACAACCCTGCTATCCCCCTCGCCTCCGCGGTGCATTTATTGTGATGGACGGGCTCTGACAGCCTTCCGAAGGAAGCTAAAGCTTTCGGTGCATGAGTTAAATGCAAATCTTACGGAGATCAATCCGAATCTGTCAGAGCGGCTATACTTAAATGGCGGGCTTATCCTTCATTTATTCTCAGACGCGGCTACATAACTGCTGTAATTCAAATTTTTTGACGGGTCATTTCAGCTTAGGTTACTGTGCCTAGGGGGTCCACAACAAGAGCTCCTCAAGCGGCAAATTGACACAGGGAACTCTGCAAGAGCGACAGTTCAACGGCCCGGGGAAAACTTCGCAAGAGCGTAAATATAAGCTCGCTCAACAAAAATTTTATTCGACATGCGTGGATGTTTCAAGGAACTGCGCGGGAAGTCAGAAACTGAAATTTTCTCGCAACTTCCGTGTAGACTGTGACAATGCGATGTCTCTTTCAACTACACCGGACATCTGCATTTCTTTAGCAATATATTAAGTCGACAGGGGAGAGTGGCCGTCGCGATAAAGCTTGAGCCGACTCCCATTGATCATTGTAGGTAGCAATTCTCCATTAAGATTCGCAAGCTGAACTGCTCCTCCTTCTGTTATCTTTGTCACCTGAAAAGGGCCTAACCAATGTACACGAAACTTGCCCGGAAACTTGATGAATTTACTATCATAGAGGAGTACCAAGTCTCCTTCTTCAAAGTGTTTATTCTTAATGTGCCTGTCATGCCAAGCTTTCTGTCTTGCCTTCTATACCTGTTGATGAAATCCAGCTAAAAGTCTGTCTTCTTGTAAGGCAAGCAATTGTGAAAGTCTTTCGCTCATGGTATCAGTATCTACCATCTCTGTAATTTGCACAATTCTGAGACTGGGAACAATGTATTCCATGGGAATAACTGCTTCTTGTCCATACACCAAACTGAAAGGTGTGTGACCTGTTAGTTTCTTGCATGTGGTTCTGTAAGCCCATAATACAGCTGTGACTCTAAGGTCCCAATCATCTCTTTGTTGATTACAGATCTTTGTCAGGGAATTCTCAAGGATCTTATTGAATGCCTCCACCGTACCATTAGCTTGAGGGTGGTAGGGTGTACTCTTATGGTGACTAATTTGGAATTCTTCAGTAAGGGCCTCTATAGTCTCATTGAGAAAGTGTGTACCCTGATCACTCATGAGAATCACTAGACATCCAAATCTAGTGATAATGTTCTCAAAAATGAACTGCGTGGCAGTGGCAGCGTCGCAGTTCTTGACTGGCTTCACCTCAGCCCATATGGTGAGGTATTCAGTAGCTGTAATGATGTATCTCACGCCAGTTCTTTTTCCTGGTGGGTTGATAGGTCCTACAAAATCAATGGCCCATTTATCAAAAGCACGCAGTGTTATCTGGGGTCTTAGCGGCATTTCATCTCTCCTTGAGGGTTTTCCTATTCGCTGGCACACATCGCAGCATTTGCAGAATTCCTTAGTATCCTTGTGCAATGTCGGCCACCAAAGACCTGCGGCTAAGATCTTTTGCGCAGTCGGCTTTCCTGCGAAATGGCCTCCTGCGGTACTTAAGTGCGCTTCTGCGATGATAAAGCTTTTTTCATGCGGTAAGATACATCTGCACAAGACTTCGTCGGGGCCCAACTTATAGAGCTGGCCTACTATCAAAGTGAAGTCTGCGGCTTTGACAACAAGTTGCTTCTTCTGCTGGATTGTAAACTCAACCGGCGCTTGCCCGGTAGTGAGAAACTCAAGAATATCAGAATAATATTCATCTGCTGCTTGAATAGAAAACAACTGCGCGTCAGGCAGATTGTCCTCCAGATTTGTAGGTTCCTCTCCTGACTCTATCCTGGATAAATGGTCAGGTCCTGCATTCAATCTGCCTGGCTTTACAATAACCTCAAAATCATACTCTTGGAAGAGCAGTAGCCATCTGCAAATTCTTCCCCCTAACACTGGCTTATTGACCAAGTATTTCAAAGCAGAATGGTCAGTATACATTTTAAAATGTGCTCCCAATAGGTAGTGCCTGAATTTTTGTAGGGCATACACCATAGCTAGTCCTTCTCTTTCTGTAGTAGTGTAGTTCTTCTCGGCTGTGGATAGCTTTCTGCTGGAGTAAGCAATCGGGTGGTCAATACCTCATTCTCCCGGTTGTGTCAGCACGACCCCCAATGCTATGGAAGAAGCATCGACATGAACATGAAAGGGTTTTCTCCAGTCTGGGAAAACTAGAATTGGCGCAGTGATCATCTTTTCTTTGAGTGTATCCAAGCTCTGTTGGCATTCCTCTGTCCATTGGAACTTCGAATCCTTTTTCAACAATCTTTCCATAGGTGCTGTGATCTTTGCATATCCTTTGATAAATTTTCTGTAGTATCCTGTATGTCCCAATGTAGTGTGCAATTGTTTGACTGAGTTGGACGTAGGTAAATTAGCAATGATGGAAACCTTCGCAGGATCCATCAGGAGTCCTTGTCTGCATACAATATGACCCAACAAAATACCAAAAGGAGCACAGAAGATACATTTTTTCAAGTTAAGGGAAATCTGATGCTGTCTACATTTTTCTAACATCATGCACAGATTCCCTATATGATTCTTTAATAAACCAAATACAGTCCAGTCATCAAAGTAGACTTCTAAGAACTTGTGAATGAATTCTTTAAAAACAGCAAAAACGACTCTAGAGAAGATAGCAGGTGCGTTCTTAAGACCAAAGGGCATTACCGTGTACTGGAATGATCCCCATTCAGTCGCAAAAGTAGTCTTATGGCGGTCGTCTGGATGGATTCTGATCTAATGGTATCCGGAAAAGCCATCAGTGAAGGAGTAAGCCTCTTGTCCTCCAACATTATCAAGCACTTCATCTGTGAACGGAGTGGGAAATGGATCATGCGCTGATGCATCATTGAGTTTGCGCAAGTCCACACAGATTCTTATTTCTCCTTTTGTCTTTTTCTCTTGTACAACCATAGGACTAATCCAATCGCTTTCCTCTACTGGCTCAATAATACCTGCTGCGAGCATTTTATCAATTTCTTCTTTAACTTTTTCTTTATATCGTGGATTCAATCTGTACGGGCGTTGTTTTACTAGCTTGGCATCTGCTTTCAGAGGTATGCGCATTACTCCTAAGTCTCCTAGGATGCCTTTCATTTCTGTGAACTTGGTAGGAAAGATATCTTGGTAGTCACGTAATAAATCTGAAATATGCCCAACAGTTTCATCGTCCCAATAATCTCCTATAGAAGCAAACTTGGGTTCAGCTTCTGTACCAATGTTAATCTTTTTGAGCTTTATGTGCTCTGTAATGGCAGGGATATCAAGCTGAGGACCTTCAACATTGCGCGTCCCTTCTGATTCTGGAATATTGATGTTGCGAGGATCGTCGTCCTCTTCTCCAGTGGTGAAATTATAGCATTCCAGGGCATGTTCTATCTGGACAGCCCAATCTGGTTGGGAATATTCTGGTAATGGACATTGTTCAAATACCTTCTTTTTAATACATTTTAAAGCATGGTCAATGCTTGGGTGTTCTGACTCAAAGCTGAAGGTAAGTTGAAAACTTTCTATCATAAGAGGCCAACTGATAGTGCCTCTGCGCAATTCTGTTTCAGTGTACCAGTTCCTTGGAACTGTATCCAATGTGTGAATGAATAGGTGAACCCACTCATCTTCTGGAATACCTGACCATTGTTGATTACATGCTTCAACATGTGACCTGGGGTCACTTTGTCCCTCATATTTGCGTAACACTTCTGCTGTGGTGTCCTGAAATCTGCGCAGTATCAATCTGCGAAAGTCTTGCCATGTGTGAATATTCTCTTTATGCGCACCCCACCATCTTCCGAGTGTAGCGCGCAGTGCTACATCCAGTGCCTGTATGCGCTGCTGTTCTGGAAGTTGTTGTTCATATGCATGTATGAATTTGCTTACGTCAGTTAAACCATCAAAAATTGGAGTGTCAGTCAATTCTGTGCCAATCCATCGAATGGATTTAGTCATCATGGCGCAACGTCTTGCAGAAACCTCATGTAAACGATTCTGCCAGTTTTCCAATCCTGCATCTGAGTCTGATGTGCACGAGCTATCGCATCGCCAGCTGATATGGCCGTCTGCTGTGGGATTGACATAGTCACTCTGACTAGCAGTCATCTGATACAAACTTTCCATGTGGCGCGCTTCTTCTTCTGCCCGAATGGGTTCTATATACCTTGGTCCTTGAATAGGATCAAGCGGTGCAATGACCCTAATCTGGTCATCCTCAAAGGTCATCTGTCTTTTCTTCAAATTAATGACAGCCAAATTATCAAATTCCGAGTCTATGCCTAAAAGTGCTGGGTAAGGTCTACTTTCATCCAGAATTTTGATTACTTCAAAGTCTGCAAAACTTCTTACTCCCTCGATATCAATAGGTACATTGGGTAATCTTCCCAATGGAGAGACTCGTTGCTGATTCGCGAGTCTTAGCTGGATGGGGGATCTTGTAAGCTGAGGGCTTCCCATCTGTTCCCATGTCTGCATGGTGAGAACATTAAATTCTGAGCCCAGATCTAAAATGACTTCGTCCATTTCAAATGCCCCAATCTGCATTGTAAGCCTCATCTCTTTTCCAGTTCTAGTGTGACTCCCAATCTGGTGAACAGCACGCTGCGGTGTGTTCGTCGAAGCAGATTGTTGACATTTATCCAATAGGTGCTGATGTTCCATAGTTGCTTTTTCATTGCGCAACAGCTGTAAGCAGTTCCTCAGAAAAGTATGGACACTATCTAGTGCATCCCCTCCATCAGGCCTTCCGGATGTAGTGGCCTGTTCTTGTACCAGGTTGTCTTGTCTTAGCACTTGCGATCTAACATCATTATGCGGAATTGCGACAGAACTTGAAGCTCTCGGATCTGAGAAATACTCTTGAGCTTGCTTGAATGCTTCTTTTTGATTCTGCAGGTTAATTGGGGCTGGTTTAATATTAGCGCGGCGCACCCATTGCGTCGCTTGCTTTCCAGTTCCAATCTCTGGCGCACCAGTGGTTGCTCCACTGCGCGTGACTATATTAACTGTGGGGTCTGGTTCTTTTTTTTCTGCTCCAATCAACTGAATATTCTGATTGACCTGTGGTGTCTTTGCTTGCATCTTAGCCATCAACTGAGGGCATTCTTCAATGGCATGATCATAAGATTTACAGTATCTGCAGATGGTTGTAGGATTTTGGCAATCCCTTGCAAAATGACCTTGCGCTCCACAATTATAACAAGTGATCTGTCCTCTTCCGTGGCCAAAATTTGTTGTGCGACCGCGACCCCTATAATTTCCTGCTCGGCCGTCGCGAGTTTGGTCATACTGTGGACCTGCTGTGGGTCCTTGTGTCTCTGATTGTACTCTATAAACATCATGCTTTCTTTCTATCATAAGATCATATGCTCTACAATTGTTCTCATCATGGCCTACTGATTTGCAGAAATTACAATATAGATTCTTTGGAGTTTGTACATATTTCTGAAGTAAGTGACATTCTTGTGGTCTATGACCTCTAGTTCTACAGATTTCACACCAAGGCCCCTGTGCCTATGGTAAAGGGTTAGGTGCTCCAGTTGCAATATACTCTATGAAAACGGGACAATGGTCCTTTGAATGACCTTGCGCTTTACATTTGGTACACCAAATTTCTTCCTTAACATCCTTGCCTTTCTTAATATCATGCACTTGCAAGGTTAAGTTTGCTAATTGGTTCTGCAACTGCGCAACATCGTTGCTTGTTCCAGCAATTGGTGAAGCTTCTAGTTTCATAGCCATCTCTAGAGCGTGTTCCTGAGTATTGAGATTCTGTTGCATAAGAGGAAGTCTAATGTGTGGGAGCAGCGCAACAATAAACCATTCCTTATCCTGCTGTGGTGCAAACTCAAAGCTTACTTGATCTATCAAGGCTTTGAACTTCTGGTCAAAGTCCCATACTGATTCTATAGGTAACTGTTTGATGTCTTTGAGCTCTGTTATACACTGTGATTCTGATTTAGGTTTCTTAAATTCTCTAATCATAGCATTTCTTACATCAGCAAGCGTCCTATTCTGTGCTGCTGAGTATTTCATGAACCAAGTTAAGGCTCTTTCTCTTAGTGTGGTTGCTAACTGAACCAGTTTAACAGCATCATCATTAATTTTCTTAATTGTCCAAATGGCTTCACATAGGAACCAGTGCTGCTCAGGGTCTTCTATCCCTGTTCCTCTAAAAGTTGGTAGCTTCATGTCATCACCCATCCTTCTTGTGTTAGGTTGAGGTGGAGGTGCTGTAGCAGTGCTTCTGGGCTGGTTAAATAAAGGTGGTGCTGAGGTACTAGAAGTACCGTGTGGGCTACTAGAAGGTGTTACTGCAGGGTTATACTGAGTTCCGTCTGGCTTTTGCAGTGTAAAGGGGTAATAAGGGATATGAGCACTACCTTGTCTTTCTATATGGCTTGCTCTAGGAACTTGGCTATCTTCTGGGCTAGACTCAAAAGAATGCTGGTCAAGGCCTACTTTATACCGTTTTCCACTACGAGTGCAACCAATAAGTTCAGGATCACTATCAGAATCTACGGACATTACTTGTCTATGCTATTCATCGGAAGCTATGCATAGTTTTGCTTTTTCATACAGAAGCATTTTAATCCATAAGTTCAGAGAATTTAAGAACTTACCTCTGTGTGCTTGGAAGAAACTCCTCTTAGCTTCACTGAAACTCTTTCTTGTATCTACTGCAAACTCAATGATGAAACCTTCCAGTAGACTATTCAACCAAAAGTCTACTGCGCGGGACACAGAATTGTCTATCCGCTTCAAAATACTGACTAGCTCAGGCGTCCAAGTGACGGGTCGATCAACATGCACAGTGGGTCTAGTATCTACTAACTTGGCTATCCAAGCATGCAATTCAAGTGCAAATGTGACAAATAAAATTTCGTGAAGGTCAGTATAGATATACTTCTGCAACCAGTCTTCTGTCTGGAGCCTAGAGCTTCTATTTTCTTGTTCAGCGAACTCTTTAGCCTTTAAGTCAAACCAGTCTTCAATTTCTTTAGCTGTAGGATTCCAGTAACACATTTGTTAGTTGAGCAAGTCTCAGGGCAACAGAACCATTTGTTGGCTTCAGCAAAAATCTCAGACGTCGCGGAAATAGGAAGTCTCACAGTAGCAAGTCACGAGGCAACGAAACCATTTGTTGGCTCCTTCTTTCTCTGAGTTTCACCTCAATTTCGTGCGTCGCCGAAATAACAAGTCTCAAGGCAACGGAACCATTTGTTGGCTGCTTCTGGAGTAGACCCGGGTTTTAATGAAGCGCATCAACAAAACCCCTTGGCGCACTGGCCCTCTCGGCAACGAGCTGCGCAGCAGCTCGAGGTCTCACTCGAAGTGGCTATGGGGGGCTAAGGAACCAGATTTCCTTAACCTAGGTGACGCGAAGACTGTTCTTTCTTCCTCGACGATTCCTCAGAGCGGACTGCCTGACTCTTCCGTAGACCCCTTGGCGTAGCTACGCTGAACTCTCGCTCAGCAGCCTAGCTGCGCGGCAACTCCGTTCCGGCGCACGAGGTGACTTATCCCCTGCATCGACGCTCTATATATCTTTTATGCCCGTGCGCCCAGCGCAGTAATGCATTTCTCTATCGCTGCGGCGACAGCGTTCTACAAATCCTTCGACACTTAACGATTATAGTTACCAAGGAAGCTTCACGAACTCACTCAACACTCATAAAGATAATGCAAGATTCATGTATACACAGATAGTGAACTAAAACAGGCAATCACTCAACACAACATCATAACAACAAGAAGTATGAAGTTCACCTCCTCGAGGAAAACCACGTCCACGGGAGTGTTATATTAACCAGAAAATGATAGAGTTACACAATATGCTGCGCACACAGCTGCAGCCTTAGATCTTTCCAGGAAACTCCACGCACACAGCTGGGAGCCCTTCTCTCGATCTAGTCTCTTTCTCTCAGATATTACAATATAGTTCAGACGTCGACTCAGACTGTCTACAACTCAAGGATTTAGCTTCACAGCTATCCAATTCTACTCTCGCCTTCTAACAACACAATAGAAGACTTACTAACAGCTAACCTGCATCTCAGCATCTAAAGGCTAGCTAACTGACTAACCAACTTCCTTATCAATTATACATATATATAGGTGGCCATGATGGTCACACCTTTACAAAACTGTGGGCCTTTCCCAATAGTAATCCCCAAAAACCCTAACCACGCACATGGCTAGGTGTACTGTAGGCGTCGCTTGCAGTCACGTCGCCGCTTCCTGCAGGTTCCGTGACTTCCGGCGCAGATTGCGGGTATGGGCGCCTTGTCCTTCGCCTTCAATGCTTTGGGTCGTTGCTCCTCCTTGATCCGAGAAACCATAACTTCTGTACTTAGCCTTAAATGAGGGTAGCTGAGCCCTCTACTCCGTCGCTTCATTTATTATGGTAGCTGAGCTTTCTATTCAGCCACATTCATTCTTCTATGACGTGCGCGCGAGCTCCGCGAGTTCCAGTCCGTAATCTGCGTTGAGCTCATCCATCTGGCACCGTACTGCGCACCATTTCCTTCCACCCAAAATTTGGTGTTTATTCAAAATTAGCACTTTCCTTCAATACTTGTGCTTTTTCCTCAAAATTCGCAGCTTTACCATAGCTGTGGGGTAGGCTCCAACAAGAGTATTCGTCAGTTAGTTTAATTTGCCTATTAGTTTAACATTTTGTCTACTTTAATTCTATCTCCCTGTATTTGTCCAATTTGGACCTCTGGAGAAATGAAAGAACAATATAGTACCTCCTTTTTTTTGCACAAAAATAATTCAGTGATGACAATAATTTCTATAAAGATCGATCAGATTGAAATAACAATAAAAATAAAAGAATGGGCACATGGTTAAGCAGAATGCATGACATTGGTTTCTTTTTGAAGAATAACTAATGATCAGTAAACCCTAGATGCTAACACCATGTCTACCTTGAGAAGTCAGAAGGAAAATACTATCATAACTAGTTTCTGGTAGGTTGTTTCAGTATACAGAGTTGAACAGTATATTCAAAGCATGTAGAAATCTAATCTGCAGCTGCTAAAATATAATATGCATGGGGAACAAAAGTCTGTGCATGGGTGTCTATTTGGAGATTATGAATTTATATGCATGTTAGGTTTCACTTTTAAATGAATCGATTTAATGCTACCTCTCTGTACTGGAGTACGATGCAGCTTCATGCATGGGGAAAAATGCAGAGGAGTCATTTTATCAGTTCAGCAATTTAAAATCAATCAGGATCTAACCTTTTACTGCTACTGGTCATTAATAATATTTCTAAGCCAATGTCTGAGACCATTCATGTGATTGGAAACACAAAAAAAAAGAATAGAACCTAAGTGTGATAGGAGGAACAAATCACTCAAGAAGCCTATTCCACCCAACATGCTCCTAAGCAGCCAAGATGTCTGCCTTAGGACCCCCGGGCCTGTCCACTGATCCACCAGGAGGAAGGAAGTTTAGAAGCTTAGGGTCTCTACTTGCAACAGCAAGAAAATTTATCCAGCCTTACAGGCTTAGTAGTCAATGGGACCTGTACCAGCACCTCTATTTTGTTCTTCTCATAACACTTGTAGACTTATACTTGCACTCTCCATAGCCTCCCTATTCGAATCTCTCAGCCATCACCTAATGCACATGAGGAATGTTTCTGCAGAAAACATTTAAGAGCTCCCTGCTCAATTTGAATTGCCTTTTATAGGCTGCCTAGGTCTTTTTGTAATTAACTGGTCATTAGTGAGCTACCTGCTCACCTCCCTCCACCTGGAGGGGGAAATGCCACAAAATTAGGGGGATTTGTCCCATACCAATAGCTAATGGTAGAGTGCAAATGCTGCCATCTGTCCCAATCCTTCCAGCAACTTCCATTCATCCTAGTGGGCTAGTGAACACTCTTGTAACAACTTTCTTGAGTGTTTGTCTCCCATCTTTATTTATTAAATAATAATAATGAGTCATTACATTCATCTTTGACCTAATTTGGTCATAATTACAAAACTTGTAATTATAATTTAACACAAAGTACTTTGCAAAAAGGATAATAGTGGAAAATAATTATTCTAAAAAATTGGGTAGGTGACAACTGGTAAGTAATTATTGTAACTTCTAAAAACTCCTTTCACACTTCCAAGACCATATAAATTTGACTTCCTTCCTTTGTAATGATGTAATTGGGTCAGTTATCTTGGAGAAACTTTCAATGAACCTTCTATAGTAGCCTGCAAGACCCATAAATGATCTTACATCTGCAACATTTCTCGGAGTAGGCCAATCCATTATGGCCTCAATCGTCTTTGGGTCCACTACAATACCTTTTGCTGAAATGATATGTCCCAAATAATGCACCTTCTCTTGATAAAATTCACACTTGCTCAGCTTTGCATATAGCTGGTGTTCTCTAAGGACTTGCAGTACCATTCTCAAATGATCAGTATGCTCTTCTTCATTCTTTGAATACACCAAAATGTCATCCAAGAATACAATCACAAACTTATCTAAGAATTTGTTAAAGACATTGTTCATAAGACACATGAAGGTAGCAGGTGCATTGGTTAGGCCAACTGGCACCACAGTGAACTCATAGTGTCCATGTCTAGTTCAGAAAGTCATTTTTTGAATGTCTTCATCATTTATCCTCACTTGATGGTAGCCAAACCTAAAGTCAATCTTGGAAAATACTTTAACCTCCTTCATCTGATCAAACAAGTCGTCAATTCTTGTTAATGGATACTTGTTCTTAATCGTTACTTTGTTTAGATGCTTGTAATCTATAAATAGTCTCAAGGTTCCATCTTTCTTCTTAAAAAACAACATAGGTGCACCCCAAGGAGATACACTTGGTCTGATATATTCCTTGTCCATCAATTCTTGTAGTTGCATCTTTATTTCTATCAGCTCAGGTGTGCTCATTCTATAAAGGGCTTTGGAGCTTGGTGTTGTTCCTGGAACAAAGTTAATGGAGAAATCAATGTCTCTTTTGGGTGGTAGTCCTGGCACTTCATCTGGAAATACATCCTGGAACTCCTGCAATAGCTGAAATTCCTCTAACTTTGGTCCCTTATCTTCTGCTGAGTCTAATATATGCACAACATATAATTGACAACCCTTTTTAGAGAACTTCCTAAGCTATAAGGCTTAAATCTATCTTACTGGAACTTGTTTTGGAGTTCCTTTAACAAACCTTGATATTCCTTCATCATCAATACACTCAAGTACCTTTTTGTAGCAGTCAAGTTTGGTTCTATGCTTCTCCAACCAGTCCATTCCTATCAAGGCATCATAAGATCCCAAGGGTAGTACATTCAAGTTTACCTTGGTGGGAAGTCCATTCAGTTCTGCAAGACATTCCACCACTACTTCACTCACTTTTCTCTTGGTCCCAGTGGCTAGTTGAACTAACCAAGACTTACTATATTTCATTTTACCAAGTGAACAAATTTCAACCACTTTAGGGGACACATAACTATGAGTGGATCCTAGATCAATTAAAACAGAAATAGATTGCTTAGAAATATTACCTTCAACTTCTACCACTGTTGATTGGGGGTCTGCTTGGTGATCATCCAATGCTGCATAGATTCGAGGTGTGTCTTTGGCCATATCTTCTATTGTGGTTGCTTCCTCCAAGTTGTGCAAGATTCGGGGATTGCTTCTTCGATTTGGGAAATATCTAAGCATGTTGTTGTCCCCACATCGCCAACACTGAAGTGTTCCTTTTGATGTCATCTTTGCTGCTATAGCGGGTTTGAACCCACTTCCTGCTGGTTGTCCTTATGGAAAATTTTTGGACTGATTCTTGAAAGGTGGTTTGAAACCACTCCTCCTGGGTTCAAATCCTCCTTTGGGATTTCCTTTCCATGTTGGTTGAGTATCTGTCTTCCCTTTATTCTTCTCATAACAGAGCATGGCCATTCTAATGGTTTCATCCAAGCATAGTGGATGGACAAAATCAATCCTATCCCTATAGTTTTGTGGTAGGCTTCCAAGGAAACACTGAATCTTCACCCTTTCATCCTTGATGTATTCCACATACCTTATCAGTTCCAAGAATTTATGAACATGTTCTTCCATGCAATTTTTCCCCAACCCGAGTTCATTGAAATCTTTTCTCTTGTTGTCATAATACTTAGCTGATAGGTATTTCTCCTTGAAGTATCTTTCAAATCGCTCCCAGCTGGTTCTTCTTTCATTGGTTCTCTTTACTTTCATGAGATGTTCCCACCAAATGGAAGCTCTGCCATTTAGATTGTAAATGGCGACTCTAGCCTTCTCACTCTTTGAATAATCATGCATTTTGAAATACATTTTCATTCCAAGTATCCATGCTTTAGCCTCCTGGCATGTCTTTCTTTCTCCATCAAAGGTAGGAGCTCTTTCTTTCCTAAATTCTCCTTGTGGGATTCCTCGAAACTCCCTTCTTTTCTCGGTCCGATTGTAAGTGTGTCTTGGACTTCTTTGAGAGTCTTTGGAGTGTTCTGATCTATTTGAAGGAGATCCCGAAGAGGATGTTATGTGCCTTCTGTTCACAGCACCCCCTTTATGGCTTGGAGTCCTCTTCCTAGAATGGACTCGAGAATGGTGCTCTACAATCCTTTCTTCTTAGCCCACATCGCTTGGATTGGACCCAATGTTTACTTTCTGATGCATGTCAGTGAGGCTCTGTAGAATGGATGCATTGAGCTGGTGCTACTCTTCTTGCACCTTTATCATCCTCTCGTTAAAGCTTACCATGGTCTCAACCCAGTCCTGGGGAGTCACCCGCTCCCTCCTTCCATCAGACATGTTTTCAGTGTGTTCTTCTTGCATGTTTTCCCCCAACACATCCTCTTCAGGCTCGTAGGGATTTTGTGCATCATTACTGGTCACCATTCTTGCTTGCTGACACACGGTCTCACTTGTTCGATTCAACTGTAACCTCCTGCAATCATTGTGCATGGCATAAATGTTTATTAGACAACATAGAACTTGAAATATCCACACAATCTTGAAATTATTCATTAACAATAAATTATTAAAAGTTATTTTAGATTTAAACAGTGCCCTGGCATTTCTTTGCATGCGATTTCTTCCACAGTTCAACCCTAACAGCCCCAGTGTTGCAACTGAAGCTCTAATACCACTCGCTAGCGTCCGCCTGGCCTGCTTAGGCCATAGGAGACCCTACGTTACTCTTTTTTTCTCGTATGCTTCCAAAACTACACACAGTCGCAATGGACTTGGATCTGCAACTCACCCTTGCGATCCGCAATCCGCAACTGTGCCTTTCCACAATCTGCAATCGCATCCTTCCGCAATCCACATTGCAGGTGTGGAACTGTGGGATAAATTTTTTTCGCTAAGTGACCTTCCGCAATCCGCAATTGCATCCTTCCGCAATCCGCAATTTCTTCCTTCCACAATCCGCAATTGCATCCTTCTGCAATCCTCAATTGCGGGTGCAGAAATCTAACTTGTATTTCCATACAACGAGCTTCCGCAATCCGCATTGGGTGCAGAAATACGGAAATCTAACTTTTCCACCAAACGACCTTTCCGCAATCCGCAATCCACATTGTGGGTGCAAAAATACAGAAATCTAACTTTTCTACCAAATGATCTGCAATTTGGAATCCGCAGTCCGCATTGTGGGTGCAGAAATGGCCATGCTCAAGACCTTTATTCCAGCAAGGTTCCAATAAATCTCCAAGGGTCATAACTTCCTCATCCTTGGTCCAAATGAGGCAATGTTGGCACCACTGGAAAGCTCTTGAAGAGCTATATCAGTTGGTGAAATCCCTTTCCCAACTGAGGTGCATAGCCTTATCCTTTACTCCTCTATATTTTTGTCTATAAATACCCCTAAGGTATCTTCCGACCTTTGACAGACCTCTACTTGTCTCCTGCCATAACCTATCTTTATGTGACTCACAAAGCAGTTTAAGGATACCATAGGCCTTATAACCATTCCATGGTTCAATTACGTTAGAAGTCGATCACAAGGTTAGCATCTCGTACAAAATGCGCACAATACAAGAAGTTAAGTCTATCCATACATATAAGACATGTAAGGTTAACAATGCATTAAACGCATGCAATTGTATGAATTATTTCAACCAGTGCTTAGCCTTCCACTCAGGCTTACACATGGCCTACTTATTGTTCATATTCATATAACATTCATTTAACAACTTAAGTAGAACAACATATAATAATAACACATAAATGACACCATTCATTCCATAGAACACTTATCTTTGTATCTTGAAGTTACCCCAGCAACTGGTTAAGTGAGAGAAACGTTCCACCCAACCTTAGGTCTCTGCCCAACCTATACTCTTTCAGCTGAGAAACCACCCTCGAGTTGGGCTACGTATCCTATACTCTTTCAGCTGAGAAACCACCCTCGAGTTGGGCTACGTATCTGTTGAAATATTGTAACTTCTAAGAATATTATATTTGTACTTTATTATTCCGAAGATGTTTCATTCCTCCTATAAAATTAGTCACAACAGATCTAATGAACAAGTAAATCAGTCACAATAGATGAAACTCAGAGAAATGGTGTAAAACTGTGCAAAGCATGCATCAGTGCTCAATATCCCAATGAGGGTGAATAATTACAATACAATACAGTAACAATAACTGAGCAATTCGAATTGAATAAGGAGGTCATTCGAATCACTGAATGGAGTAGCTTGACTCCAATTAGGAGTCCTCATCATCAATCAGTGGTGGTCATCAATGCACAAGAACCAGTCATCTAGGTGTCAATCTGAGTGTAACTGAAGTGTGTAGCACTTATATAGGGAAGTGGGCTCAGTGGAGGGCGCATGGGAGGCTAACTGAAGTCAGAACAAGTCTTCTAGTCAATCTAGAGGTCCAACAGAGTGAAACAGTCAGTCAAGAGTGAAAGTAGCCTCAAATCAGGGAGAATCGGAGTTAACTAAGTGTAACTCAAGTGGAACTACAATGGTAGGTGAAGAAGTGCACCCTTCTCTGGCAGTAGGTGAGAAGTGGGCACCTTCTTGACTAGGAGGGATAATGAACTAATGTAAGAATCTCCTGGGTGCTAAAATAAGGTGGCTAAGGTGCTGGAGGCATCAACCTGGTGACTGGGATGCATGCAAAGTGCATGCAAACCCTAGAATTTGCATGCAAACCCTAATTGCATGAAAGATCGTGAAAACGATGATGTGGATATCTGAACACCTCCGTGGAGACCTTATTGTATATCTGGAGTTGTTTATTCCTCCATCGAAATGTGCTAACTTGGGTTATTAGACTTCCCTAGTGGGGTCAGCCCAAAGTCAATTGTAATGGGGTGTTTAAGTCCCCTAGTGGGGTCGGCCTAGTCAACATTATGTTGAGTGGTTAAGTTGTTGAGGTTGACCTAGTTAGTGTAAAAGTCAAGTCGAAGTAGTGTATAAATAGAGGAGGTGTGTTCCTCATTTAACACACTCATTCACTCACTTGTGAATTGCGCATAGGAGAGAGAGAGAGAGATCTGTATAGGAGAAGAAGGAGCTCTTGTTTGGGGATTACATCTTTGTATTTGTTGGTCATCTATATTGAGGAAGCTTTGTTGGGTTTTCTACTCCATGAGGGTTTCCCAGGATAAATTATGTCTCTTGTGTTTATGTTGTGTGTGTTGTTCTTTCAATGATCCTATATATGCTATTGTTGTGAAATTGAATGTAATACTGATGTTATCTATCTTATCATATTGAATCTTGACATGGTATCATAGCTAGCTTGAAGGAAGGAATTGTATGGAATTTACGACAATTGTTGCACTTGCGACAAATTGGAAACTAAGGCTTGGTATAGTAAAAACTAGTCATCGTGGAACTTTCACTATAAATATGTTTTTGCGAAGGTTCGGGATATGAAAATTTTACACAAAAAATATGAAATTTTCCTATACCTTATGTCCAAAGCTCAGCCTCAGATTCATTGTACATTCTGAGATATGATCCGTAGAAGTTAGGGTTTCTGCCTCTTCCAGAATGCAGTCCTAAACAGTTGACCTAGGGGAAAATGTCATATCTCTGGATAGGAAGCTCCAAATGGAATTCCCTGAAACATAGTAGTTAGGGAACAGACTGTAGTTTGACAGGTCCACTTTTTTTGAGGCCTCAGTTGAAACAGTGACACGTGGAACTCCTTACAAGTTTGCTATACTGTTTCATCATTGATATTGATCCTCCATCAAAATGTTGTGGGAGGAAGGATATTGAAAATTAGGGTTTCCAAGTAAGTAGAAACCCTAGCAAAGTTGGGAGAACTCATAGGGAAGCAATGAAGGAGGTTCAAATGGCACTAATATTCTATCATCCTAGCACCATGAACATATATAATATGTTTACAAGTGACCTACCTTGGATGGTTAGGGTTTTACCCTTATAGAGAAGACTACTCGACAGGTATGCCTTGAGAAGATATAGGTATGTTTTTAAAATTTGTTTCATGATTAAGTTCATAATATGTTTGTCTTCATATTATTAAGGTTAGTACAGTCATGATTAATTTTAGATTGTCTGATCACCTTATTAAAATTATGAATGCATGTGAATGATCTAATACATTGATTGATTAGGGTGATTACACTTATGATTGAACCAATGCACCTGTGGTGTTGTATGAGGATTATGTTGTATGCTAACAAGATACAGGTACATCAAGAAAGACAAATCATTTTCTATGACCATGATGACATGAAGACAAAGACTCATCCATAGTATTTGACCACATAGAAGACATACTTACGAGGTATGTATGACTTTGTTCTACTATGCTTAACTTAAGAGATATGTAGGTTCTAGCACAAGGTCTCTAAATCATTGAAGAGAACAAAGAAGATATTGTTTGGGTATGTTAAGACATAACCAAGCATGATAATCCAGGTATGTTTTCCTATATCAAGTTAGAATCCTACTTTGTGTTAGGATCTTAGGTAAGTATACTTGTGTTTGAAATGATCACAACCATGCATACTTAAGATTATTTAGAATCATAATGTTTTGATAGTATTGAGATTATACTAATGATTGTATGATTATGTATGAGATCATGAGGATGACACTAGTGCACACTTAAACATGCATAGTGGTACAGAATGGATATAAGTTCAAAGGCATATAACAATGCTATCATAAAATAGAGATCAAGCGGGAGGCAACACACAAACATAAAAGATAAGTATTTGAGTTGTTATTTGAATCTCTGAATAGTTAATGATATTGCTCGTAATAGTTGTATGCATATCTGTATTCCTAGAATATATCATGCATAGTGTAAGCATTCATATAGCATTGAACAATATACTACTAATATGCATATGATGGATAAGTTGGACAAACATTCCATTGTTGCTTTTCTAGAATGAAGCCTCTTTGATGACATGCTGAGAGCTATACACACTCTTGATAATATGTTTTGGTAGAGATGGAAGGCATCTAGATAACCACTATATTCATACAGGATATGGAAAAGTGTTGTGCCAAAATTTTGGTCAAGATAGTTGCATAACTATGTGAATCATATCAATATGCATAATAGGTTATCATGTCAACATGATTTGATGATATTTGGATACTGGTGTCGATGTGGATACCTATATCAATGATGAGATTGCCTATATCAACGGTAAGGTCAATGATGAGGATACCTGTATTGATGAGGATACTGTATCGATGATGAGGATATTGTATCGATGATGAGGATACCTGTGTTGATGATGTGGATACTTGTATCGATGATGAGGATACATGTATTGATGATGTGGATCCTTGTATCGATGATGAGGATACATGTATTGATGATGTGGATACTTGTATCAATGATGAGAATACTTGTATTGATGATGTGGATACTTGTATCGATGATGAGTATACATGTATCGATGTTGAGTTTACCTGTTCCGATGATGAGGTTACCTGTCTTGACTATGAGGTTGATGATATCAACGATAAGGTTGATAAGTGGTCCTAATACTTGGTCTAAGTTGATCAGGGGATTGTATCATCCCCGAAATTTGGTCCTTGAATTGATCCGTAGACATATGTCTCCAAGAAGTGGTCCCTAGTGAACGAAAGGGATTGTATCATCCATGGACTTCGGTGCCTAAAATGATCCGTAGACATAGTCTTCGAGAAGTGTTCTCTAGTGGACAAGAGGGATTGTATCATCCCTGGACTTTGGTCCCTAAATTGATCTGTAGACATATGTCTCTGAGAAGTGGTCCCTAGTGGACGAGAGGGATTGTAACATCCCTGGACTTCAGTCCTTGAATTGGTCCGTAGACATATGTCTCTAAAAAGTTGTCCTTAGACTTTGTCTAAGTGTATGTGGTAGGACTGCATCATCCCTAAACAGTTGGTTCAAAATGTACGTGATAGGACTGCATCGTCCCTAAACAGTTGGTTCAAAATGTATGAGATTGGATTGCATCGTCCATAGACATGAGAGGTGTCTTAAAGTGAGAAGGATTGATCATCCTGTAAGTAGATCTGGATTGCATCGTCCATAGACATGAGAGGTGTCTTAAAGTGAGAAGGATTGATCATCCTATAAGTAGATCTAGATTGCATCATCCATAGACATGAGAGGTGTCTTAAAGTGAGAAGGATTGATCATCCTGTAAGTAGATCTGGAAGGCATCGTCCATAGACATGAGAGGTGTCTTAAAGTGAGAAGGATTGATCATCCTGTAAATAGATCTGGATTGCATCATCCATAGACATGAGAGGTGTATTAAATTGAGAGGGATTGATCATCCTGTAAGTGGATCAGGATTGTATCATCCTTGGACCTATGTCCTAAAGTGAGAGGGATTGATCATCCCATAATTGGATCATGTGTGTTGCAGAGTATGTTTCTATGATGTTGTTGATCGGGAGATCCAGATGATGATGTTGTTGATCGAGAGATCTAGATGATGCTGTTGATCGAGAGATCCAGATGATGCTGGTGATCAGGAGATCTAGATGATGATGTTGTTGATCGTGAGATCCAGATGATGCTGTTGATCGGGAGATCCAGATGATGATGTTGATCGAGATCCAAATGATGTTGTTGATCGGGAGATCTAGATGATGATACTGTTGATCAGGAGATCCAGATGATGATGTTGTTGTAGCTGTTTGGATGCTATAGAAGATGAAGACTTGGTACTGAAGCTGATGATATTCCAGTATTGAAGATTTGAAGATGATCCACTAATTGTTTGAGTTACTGATGATGTTAAAGAAATCTTCCAATGATTTATAGATTTATCATTCATCATGTAGTTGATGAGTCCTTGCTCCTGCAGATGTTGTTATAATATCCTTCTCATTAATGGGGAGTGTTGAAATATTGTAACTTCTAAGAATATTATATTTGTACTTTATTATTCCGGAGATGTTTCATTCTTCCGTGGAGACCTTATTGTATATCTAGAGATGTTTATTCCTCCGTTGGAATGTGGTAACTTGGGTTATTATACTTCCCTAGTGGGGTCGGCCCAGAGTTAGTTGTAATGGGGTGTTTAAGTACCCTAGTGGGGTCGGCCCAGTTAGCATTATGTTGAGTGGTTAAGTTGTTTAGGTTGACCTAGTTAGTGTAAAATTCAAGTCGGAGTAGTGTATAAATAGAGGAGGTGTATTCCTCATTTAACACACTCATTCACTCACTTGTGAATTGCGCATAGGAGAGAGAGAGAGAGATCTACATAGGAGGAGAAGGAGCTCTTGTTTGGGGATTATATATTTATACTTGTTGGTCATCTATATTGAGGAAGCTTTGCTGGGTTTTCTACCCCATGAGGGTTTCCCAAGATAAATTGTGTCTCTTGTGTTTATGTTGTGCTTGTTGTTCTTTCAGTGACCCTGTATATGCTATTGTTGTGAAATTGAATGTAATACTGATGTTATCTATCTTAGCATATTGAATCTTAATAGTATCCACTAAGGAGGGCTAGGTAGGCTCTCTAACTATCAAGATCCACTCCAATGCTAGACCAACCTCTGGTTGGTTTTATCAAGCAATCTAGGAAACACACTCATGCTAATCCACCCTACAGTAGGGTTTATCAAGCATACACATGCTAATCCAGTCTACAAATGGGTTTTTCGAGCATACTGGGCAACAGGGAGGATATTTCTAAGTCGCTGAGCTCAACCACAGAGCTACAGACATCTCAATCACCCAATAGATCAGGTACCCACAATATCAACCTCACTCAACACAAGGAATACCCTCTTCTCTGCTACACACTCCCTCAAGGCCCCTTCCCTTCCAGTGCTATTCAAGGTAGGCATAAGAAGTTCCTACTACTATTTCCAAGAGATCATAGTCTCCACCAGGTTTATCAAGCATTCCCAACCCTTAACTCTATCTCATACGTCCACTTAAAAAAGATGGTTCATTACAAGGTTGCAGGCTTGGCTCTTCCCCACAACTCGGCTCTCTACTCGCAGATTAAGGACTACACACATCTTCCTCAAGTTATTCACATCCTACAGCCCACCTTCGAACTCATCTTCAGGTTTCTATTCCAAGTCTCACATATGCATAGGATCTCTTTGGAACTCGGCTTCTCTACTTTGTCTCTCTCTCTTAGGAACTCAGGATCTATATTTTCCCGATCGCTCTTCAAAACCACTTGAATCCAAATGTAGGAATCCCATGGAATCATCCTTCCCCTCCCCAAAATCAACGATGAACCATCAACAAAACGAAGGAACTGGGTGAGAAACCCCAACCCCGATCTTCACGCTGTTATTATCCCCCTGCAAATATCTCCCGTAGACTTACCTTCTCCACGTTCTATAACCAAATATGTACCCATACAGGAAATCAAAACGGTTACTCCTACCCAAGTGGCAGTATGGGTCACCATCCCACAGCCCCCTCACCTCTCCCTAGTGGATACCTTTGCCCCCTTCTCATTATCTACCTCACTTAGCCAATTCAGTGTAATTGCATTGCAATATTAAACATTTACATCTATTACAAAATTTCATGGCTTAACAACACATGCATAGTTTTACTATCCAATACATGCCTATGAAAGCAAACCTTAAACATCCATTAGTGGGGCCTTGGCCTTGAGCTCCACACTAGGATCAACACACATTGCACAAACACAATATTTACATTGAGGCCAATAATTACTAAGGAAAGGTAGGGGTATTACAAGTAAGCGTTGCTGTTTGGGAGAAGTTCATAAGCAAGAACAGACTCTACACTGTGAAGCAAATGAAAAGGGGTAAAACCTGTGGCTTAGTGGAAGTACGGTAAGCCCAAAGTGAATAAAAGAGAATATCATGACAAATGGACTTGTGTTGGTTAACTGTTCGTTGAAGAATGGTCTTTAATATCTTGTTAACAACCTCAACTCGGCCATTCCATTGAGGGTAGTAAGATGAGGCATATTGGTGGTCGAAATTCAACGCAGGATGGTGTCGATACCACGCCGATAAAGGATATTTCCAAGGAGGAGATAGTCGAGGAATGATGGCATATGTGACGGTGATCATCATGGCCGATATTGGATTGAAACGTTTGGGTCCATAGGTACACTAGAATGTCTCCATACCAGGGGTCATCTGACCAAATGGTAAATAAGTGGTCGTAAGGAAAATTAGTGGTAATAGGATGTGACATTGATGAAGATGGTAAGTCAATCATGAGTTGTGCCAATGCAAGGACTTTGGTGCTCTTCGATGTAGAAAATGTGAGGTCGTATTCTTGATGTATGATGACCCATTTGGCCATGTGGCCTTGAAGAAGGAGACCACTCAAGAGATAGACAGTGGGGTTGGAGTCTACCACAACGGTAGTTCGGCTTAACAGGATATAGTGGAGAACCTTCTGTACTAAGAAGATGATGGTAAGGGCCAACTTCTCCTCATGGGGGTATCAAAGTTGGGGTTCGGATAATGTCTGGCTCACATAAAAAATGACATGTTCTTGTTGCGCACTATCTTCTTAAACTAACACCCCCGAAATGGCATAGTTGGATCCTGAAACGTAAAGGATAAAATCCTTTGAGAAATCAGGAGGTGAAATCAATGGGGCGGAAGTCAAGGCTTGTTTGAGTGCTTCAAAATCCACTTGTGCTTGTTCATCCCAAACAAAAGGAACATTGGTGTGAAGCAAGCGAAGGAAACCATGAAATTTCGTAGCATAGTCTGGAAAAAAGTGACGGAGAAAGTTGGCTTTACCTTGAAGGCTTTGTAATTGGCGTAATGTACATGGGGATGGGAGGTAAAGGATGGCTTGAACCTTCAATGGATCTACATTGATTCCTTTCCGGGAAATGATGAAAGCCAACAACCGGCCTTCAAGTATGCAAAATACACACTTGAGGGGGCTCATGCGTATTTTGTACTTGCGAAAATGCAAAAGGACTTGCCAGAGGTCGTTTAGGTGGTTGGACCATTTCTTGGATCGAGCCGTGAGATCATCTAGGTAGAGTAGAATGATATGAACCAAATCGTGGAAACAAAAGGTCATGGCCCACTGAAAAGTGGCACCAGCATTTTTAAGACCAAAAGGCATGACTTGATAGGCAAAGGTTCCCCATGGGGTAGTGAAGGCATTCTTGTATTGGTCTTCCTTGTGAATGTGAATTTGATTAGAACCATAGAAACCGTCCATGGAGGATAGAATCTCATGACCCACACAGGCATCGATAATTTGGTCAATGAAAGGCGTAGGAAATTTATCTTTGGGACAAGCTAGATTAAAATCATGAAAATCAGTACAGACACGAATGGTGCCCTTTTTTTTCTTAATTGGCACAAGACAAGAAACCCAAGCGGTGTAAGTGATGGGATAAATGAACGCATCTTGACATAGTTTCTCAATCTCAGTTTTCATTGCGGGGAATTTGGAAGGGTGGATGGGTCATTGCTTTTGGTGAACGGGTGGGACATCCATCCAAGTATCGATACGGTGTTCAACAATGGCGGGGTCAAGACCAAGCATCTCGATATAAGACCAAGCAAAAACATCACAAAACTCTTGGAAGAGATTCTTATAGGAATTAATTTTGTCTTGAGTACAGGAAGCACCTAACGTAATGATTTCAGACTTACCGGGTGGGATGGAAATATTGATCTAAAAGGTAGGTGAAAGTTTAGCCATAGTACCTTCCTCGAAGGAATCGATATCTAGGATGGGGTTCTTAAACCAATCCACTTTGTTGTGGATGAAGTCTTTAAACTCAACCAAAATTTGATTGGCCGCAACAGGGGTAGACTCCTTAGGGATAAAGTATGAGCGATGATGCATGTCATCCCAAGGGAAATCAGGTGCGGTTAGCACTTCGAGGATTTCTTCATCACTACAGAAGCACTGTGTGGAAATATCGGTATAGGAGAAGCTAAATGCTGGAGGTGAACTTGATTTTCCATCCATGGAAATCATGTAAATGGTGTTTATTTATCTCGAGGAGGAGGATTCGGGGGGGTGAATCTCCTCGATGGTAGTGATAGACGACTCTAAAGAAGATTGATTCAACTCATGCAGGACCAATCTATAATTAGGTAGATCTAGAAAATGATGTGAATAATGACCGTAGACTCCACATATGGCGCAAGGGTGGTTCGTGCGCAATGATTTGTTATGTGTGTGGGGGTGTTTTGTAGTTCGATAATCGGAATATTGGGGTTATCATCCAACATCTTCATGTGTTCTTGGAGGCTTGGTATCTATGGGAAATTATGGGTGGAATGGCCCAAGTCATCACACAAAGAACACTTAGGAGGTGCACAAAATGTGGGGGGAAGTTTCATAGTTTTTGTGGCATGTGGTGCATTATTGGTGTGTGTGGCCTTTCCCCCAACATTGTTAGAGGAAGATGTGGTCGCCACACCGGGAGGTGGATGATTGGAAGTGTTGATTGGTTGGATCAGTTGGAGTACGACTTGTCATGTCAGGGGAGGATTAGAAGTAGGTAAGTACCACACGGGAAGTCTTAGTGTTAATCCTGAGAGATTCAGCATGGCAATCACTGGTGTGCTTACTACTCTTGAGGGTGGGAACAAGAATGGGATTGTGTGGATTGGTGTGGCTCCAACATGACTACGGACCGATGGGGGTTGCAGTAGCAGAGGTGGTTGCGAGTTATTCATAGCTTGTTTGCATGAAATGGTGCACAGATCAAATATCTAAACAGCCGACGATGGGGTGGGATGGATCATGTTGGTGTATAAACTATTCTAAAGGTTTTTCCAATATAGACCTAGGTTCTTTGCGGTTTTAACTTTAACCAACAAATTCCCTTTTCACCGGCCCTTTCGGCAACAACCTGCACACAAGTTGATGTCTCACCCAAGGCGAAGCTATGGGGGTGCTGCAGAATCAATTTTCTACAGCAGAGTGACGATTTGATGGGGAAAATATACTGCGCAATGCGCTATAAACTCGCATTGCAACTAAGGGCCGCGTGATGATAGTCTTTGTCACGGGCTGATACTTCTTCAACTGACAAGCTGCACACCGAGCGCATCCATGGATTGCGCGTGTCGACCTTTTCTCGCCCGATTGGACAGTTCAATAGAATTATGCACTTCCACTTTGACGACAATCATATTAAGGGTCTTACTTAGCACTTATTCCTTTTATTATTACCAGTGACTATTTAACCTTATACTTAGTGTAATCAAAAAAATTATCAGTACTATGCCCTTCCAGTGTTAAACATTAACATAATTATATGACCATTCTTTACTTGCATATATGTTTATCCAAAATGATACATTCACAGACTTAGAACACTTTGCATTCATCAATCATCCATTCATAAAATACTTAACATACTATCCCCATCCTTCTCCTATGGAGAATACATACAAAAGCATTAACCAATCAACTGATAACTAAGAATTTGAGCATACATAGTAAGCAAACACACAGTGCAAATTACAAACACACAAACAGTCTCACTACACAAGATTTAATGTGGTTCACTCCCAGGATGGAGGCTACGTCCACAAAAATTGTTGTTAAATTAGTCTTTGGGAAGCATACAACAGTTCTTAGTCTGCGCACTCAGCTGCAGACTCTCTTCTCTCTCAACAGGCCTCTGTGCACTTAGCTTGCAAATCCTTTACAAAATTGTTCCTCAAGAGGAGTTTATCAAATCAGGAATAAGAACAATACAAAAAATGAACCCTTTCCCATATAAAAATTCCTTATTTATAGATCATGCCCGTAGGTCATGTCCTTACCATTCATAGGAAAAACCCTTAGGTTTCCAAAACCCGGCGTGGTTAACTGCCAGCCTAACTGTCACAGTCGACAACTTACTCCACCTTCTCCAGGTCATCCTGCTCAGCCACTCATGGCTCACACACTCCTCTGATAGCCACAGTCCTCAAAACGGTTACAACTGCAACGTGGCCTGTCTCTTTTTGCTTCTTCTTCCTGCCTATCCATATCGACGTAGTGGACTAGCTTCTCAAATGCTTGCCACCACTCTTCCAAATAGGTCGCTTTCTCCTTCCCTCGTCCGTCTCTTTGCCAAAAATAGGTCACTTCCTCATCTGATCTTTTATTATATCTTCTTACCAAAGCTTGCTGCTGTGCGGGTCCTGCACATCAGCCTAGCTACTCAACTAAATATGCCCAACAAGCTGCGCTCTTAACCATATTGTGATTTTCTACTGCACAGCTCAAAATTGTGTTCCAACAAAATGGTACCTACTTGGGCCATGCCCAACAGACCAAAAAGTAGAGACCATTGGATTCTCCGAGTAAATCCCAAGTCCAACGATGGAGACCAATGAGGTGGGTGTACCAAAAATAGGTTGTTCAACCATGGGGAGAACGTTTTCGGGTGCAACAAGAGCATTCGGGTCATAATAAGTAAGTTGGTCGATTTTAACAACCCGTCGCTCTTGGGGGAGCATCATAATGTGGAATACTGATGAAGTAACAACCTTCATGGCATACATGTAACTACGTCCTGGAAGTAGTTTATAGTCGAGTTGTACATTGACGCCTTCAATGTCAGTAAGGATGGTTTTACACGCTAATTGGATCAGGACGTCGGCCAACAACCCTTGGGTTTGAGCTAAACGACCATTGTAAGCTCATAAGGAAGTCATGGATGGTTGTAGGATAGGTGATCTGAGCTTCTTCCAGATGAATGTAGACATAATGCATTTAGAGGCACCCTCATCGATTATACATCAATGGATAACAAGATTTCAGACAGAAACAGACACTTGAAATGCTAATGTGGAAGGCACGCGTGGTTCATATTAGTCTAAATCGAATGCCATCATTCGTGAGTCGGAAGGGTCTATCTCACATATGGAAGATGATATTGTTTTGCGTTGTGCAGGGAAGTTTTTCAAAACTTCGAGGGCTGACATAGCAGCTAGGGACTAGGCTAAGTCATCCACGATATTATAATTGGGGGCAACATGAGCATTGGGGTTGTTATTGATGCGACAAAAAGGAAAGCGAGGAGCTTTGGGGGCCCCATCGCACGGTGCTAGGGGTATGCGTAACGACTGATTTGTGGGAAGAGCGTTAGCAGCCTTGTTGGTGGGAATGGTTTCGGTGGTGGAACCATACTGGTTATGGCATGTTTGAAGGTTAATGTCAGTCGATGATATCATCAGAAGGTGATGGGTACATGAGTCAGTAGGTTGGCTAGAAGGCGTAGCATAAGTTATTTGTTGGTGTGGTGCAGCAGTCCCTTGAGAGGGAGCCAACGGTTGGGTATTCACTACCCCTTGCGTGGGTAAGGTATTCTGCAACACCATAGGTTGTGCATTGCGTTGCAGGGGGTTCGGTGGTGCTGGAGGCGAGGCATGTCCTTGGCATTGTGCATCATCAATCCATAGTTGGAGAGCTCTCTCCAAATGGGGACAATTGTGTGTATAATGGTCGTACACCCCGCAGATAGAACATGGGTGGTTCATACGTAAATTGGGGTTCTTTCGTTTTCATGGTGGTCTATCAATATTTTTATTAGTGGGGGTGGCACCGTTATTGTTTGGGGGATTGGGTGGTGGACCGCCGTGATCTAGAGGTTGGTTTTTTCCTCGGTTACGACCTCTTCCCCAGTTTTGCTGTCCTTGTTGGTTTCTTTGGGTAGGTTGCTTTTGTTGTTGGTGTTGTTGAGCATAGACTTTCCCTTAGGGAACTAGGGGGTTATGTGGTTGGGTAGGTGCTGGGGTAGGCTACGACGGATAATATGTGGGAGGGGATTTACGTTATGCAGGAGTAGGTTCTACTGGTGGATGAGAGTAGGAAGGTGGTGCGACAGGGGTAGTGTACACCGGTTGGGTATGTCCATAACAATTTGTTGGACAAGACGTTCTGTGTATATGGGGGGCTTGGGCTGGCGAAGCATACAAAGATGTTTATCCTGACTGGATTGTGGCACATGAAAGGTTGGGGCCACTTATGGCGGATTTGGACATAGGATTATAAGTCGGGGGACTAGCAGGAGGCATATGAGTATAAGGCTGACTATGACATGCAACATGTCTGATAATGCCGTCGGCAGCATGGGATGCGCCAAGCGCGTCCTTCTGGGAGGAATCATCATGAGGAGCATCAGGTAAAATGGAGTATAGGTAGCCTGACTGTGCATAGATGAGGTCAAATTGCTAGGATTTAAGATTGGCTTCTTCTTCGATTTGGGGCCGTTCAGATGCCACATCCTTAGCAATAACTAGTATGAGGGATTTCAAGAACCAATCTAAGAATATGCATTTGTCTAACTTGATCTTACATAAAATTCGACGTCTATGCCATTAATGAATATGGTCAGTGATATGAGTAGTCATGTTCTGTCTACAAGAGAGTAAAATCTCAACACCAGCATCATAACAAATGGGTAACTAGAAGAAATGCAGGAAAGTCGAAGCAAGGGATGTAAAGGTGGAATGTGTCCCATGTGGTTGTTCAATGTACCACTTGGCTGCAGAGCCAGTGAGGGCTCATTGTAAAAGGCAGAGGCGAATCGATTCATCCACTATGGAGTTGGAGGAACACCATAAGTGGAAGGACATGATGTGGTTTTGGGGGTCTTCACCACCCTTCCCTTCAAACTTAGGGATGTCCGAAAGGAGTTTGGTAGGCATGGAAGGCCATGTGGGGTCATGTCGGATGGGATCGTTGGTCAATCGGGCCACATCAGGGAGGTTGAGACTAGCCATGAATGGAAAACTTGTAGAATGATGTGACATGGTCGCAAGGGCATGTGTGCTAGTCGTAGCAGCAATTGTGGGGCCACTACCCCTAGGAGGCGGATAAATGGTGTGGGTCATGATGGGGATAGAGGGACCTCCAGTAAAAGGTGGGGGAATCGTGTAGGAAGGGCCAGTGCCCCCAAGTGTAATATTAGTCACCAAAGGTACTATAGTTGTAACTGATCCACTACCCATAGGGATGGATGTAGTGACAGAGATGCTAGGTGTAATTCCTATAATGCTCAAATCGCGTGCAGCAACATTGTGCTACAACAAGCGAAGCAGCAATAAATCGGTAAAAATACCAACAAGCAGCACTCCTAAAAAATAAAAAGGTAGACTCACTAATCCATTGGGGGTATAGGAGCATGCAAACACCTATCTAAGATATATGAAAGATCACACAAATCGTATTCCCTATAGGGTGATGAAATCCACAGTCAAGTAATATGAAATGGAGAACCAAGTGGCTAAAATATATCCCTCTAACGAGAGGGATTCTGGGTAAAAAGAGCCCTAAAAGAATGGAAACTAAGATACCGCGTTCATGGAACATACGGAAAGGTGTCCCATAGCTTCAGTTCTTTGGTTGTTGCACACTTGGTATGGGCGCCAGTGTGCATGACGAGAACAACGAGTTGGTCTCCTTCAATACAGAATGGAGAGCGGCATTCCACTCAGAATTTCGGAACCAGTCTTTCTACTTTCGCTCCTAAGGGAGAGGCCTTCCGACAAATCAGTGTTAACCATACCAACAAGTAATAGGGAATTTTGAATCCCTAAATGACAACAACTATGTCTCAAAGGTAAATGACAAAAGGGGTGTTATTTGGATGCCTAACCCTAATGTCCTACCTAGCTACAAAGTTCTTTTCTTGTTCCCCAAGTGGGGTTAAAATTGGTTTAATTAAGTAAATTTTTAGGCTCTCTTATATTATGGTGACAAAGTGTGTGCACAAGTGGTGTGAACCCAAGATCGTTGTACGATCAATGATGCAATAAAATGCGAAAATAAAGTGTTGAAAGAAACAACTGAGACTGCAAAATAAAACTTGTTTCTTTTTTCTTTGATTTTTTCAAAACATAAAAAATGCTAATTGCTATAAAATGTATGTAGTAAATAGGCCTACTGAAATCTGATGCATGAGATAGCAATGCAAGAAGGATGCATACACATTGAAATGTCTCAAATGTTACAGCAAGCAAAACAACAGAAAAGATCTAAGGCAAGTGGGGGCAAGCAAACAAGGGTTTATTGGTGTGGCCAAGGTGAAAAAAGGAAAAAATAGGTGTAGGATGCGGCTGTGAGGGAAAAACATGCAATCTGGGTGTGGCAAACTACAGAAAAATCGCGCTGAAACATAAAAAAATATGAAAAACAGAGCATGGGTCTGGGCCAAAATGTCGCGACTGGGAGGCAGTTTTCAGGCTCAGGTGCACGTGAAGGGCACTGCTTTGAGACAAAAAAGCGTGCCAAAAGCCCAGGTTTAGGGAGGATTTTCATGCTAAAAGTGTGGCTTACGGGGCCAAACTCGCTCTAAAAGCACGGCTTACAGGGCCAAACCCGTGCTAAAAGAGCGGCTTACAGGGGAAAAGCGGTGCTAAAAGTGTAGTTTTGGGTGAAAATAGTGCTCAGGGCGTGGCTTAAGGGTTGAAAACCATGCCCAAGACACGGGTTTAGGGTCGACAGGTGCACCGGGGAGTGCAGGTATCGGGCCGAAAGTTGCACTTGGGGCGCAGAAAAAACGACAGAAAGTTGTGGGTCGATCCAAAAAAATAGAACTACTGAAGAGTACTGGGAGGACCAGGTCCAGGTATGCAACAAAAATATGATATACAAGCAAATAACAACTACAAAAATTAAAATAAACCAAATATTCTATGGGAATCGAGCTAGTGGAGTCGCCAAAACTGGAGCTAGTGTTTTCACACTAGCTCTTGCTAAAGAGCACCTACTAAGGATTCAATAACCCTTAGTAGCAGTTCATGTAAATGGGTAAAAAATAGTAAATAAACAAAATATAACTAATATATGTGAGTGAAACAATGGAAATAAAAACTAAACAAATTAACTAATGCGGTAATAAAATAAATAGGAACCCATGAATGAAAATTTGATTTTCTATATTAATGTGTAAAAAATGGTTTACAATATGATGTTACCTCAAAAGGTGAGGTTGTAGGAGCTCTTGCAGTCATACATGAGTAGTGCACCAAGTATCTAGGGTTCCTTGTTCTTATCCAAATGCTCAAAAGGTGACCAAGACTCAACTGAAATGGGAAACAAAAGCTCAAGGTGATAAGCTAAAGTTCAACATGAATTTCGGCAGCATAAGGGTGTGAAGAGTTGATCATGGATGTCAAATGGGGGGCATACATCACCTTTTTATAGTGATTCTGGGTGATGGAGTATTAGCCTGTGGTTTTGGATTGGTTTGTAGTATCTGATGTTTTCCCTCTTTTTTGAATTTATTTTGACTTTTTTCTCTTTTTACTTTTCTTTTAGGGATTTTGGACCCTTTTTGAGGGTTTTTGACCTTTTTTGAAGGAGTTTCATTAATTGAGGAGGGAAATAATGATTTTTTCCTTTTTGGTTACCATATGAGGGTTTTTTAGGGTTTTGGAGGCCAAAATGTAGGAAAAGTGGACAAATGGGTTATGTGATTAGGGAGATGAGCTAGTGAAATTTTTTTAGGTGTTAACACTCTAGATGATTTCTAGCTGCTCGACCATTCCTATGGTCAATATTCTTCTTGCGTCCATCCAACTCAACGAATCAACCTTTGATTCCTTCTATAAAAAATTATGGTCTTCATCATCTTCTCCTTCGACCACCTTGATGTAGTCGACATCCTCTACATCGGCTTCACCACCGACTCGCCTAGTCCTCTCAATAGCCTCGGCTTGGATTTGGCTTGGCCCTTCTACCATCCTTCCTTCTCGCAGAAGGAATCCATCCTGTCCACGACCTTGACCTCATGCCTTCTTCCTTCCTGGCCTCTAACCTAACTAGATCCTGTCGATCCTCTATTTCGACTGCTCTTCTTCAACCAACCGCTTGGGATTTACATACTTCCCCTTTCCCTTCACTTGGAATCTCCTCATCCCCCCATTCCACTCGAATTCTCATTACCTATCAGCATTGGTTGGTATTAGGGTTGGATTCCCCTACATCAGACTCCCACAGCATGAAAATAAATACACCTTTGGTCCTGATCTTCCATCTGGGATTCAACCTTTTCCTCTTTCGTTGACATCAATGCCAAACTTTGTACTAGGTACAAACTGGCCCATCCACTTTATCTTTCATCCATTCCTCCTTCCTTGGAGTCTTCTTCATTTCCTTGAACATGTCATCAATCGTGCTGTAGACTTGGCGGTATCCACTCCTTTCGCCAATCTTCATGAAGCACATAGATCCACTCAAACAGTTGTTCTAGCCAACTGTATTCTTCACCAACAACCCATTCATGGTTCTAGTCTCACAAATGGTCCTCAAGTTAGTTCTCATCCTTTTTCCTCCTGCTCTTGTCGAACTTATGTCCAACCACCCTAGAACCCATCGGTTGCATTCGACCCATGCAATCAACATCATCCAGTGAAACGACTTGTTAAGTAGACTCATACATAGATTCAATTTGTTAGAGGTGTTTCTCCTCCTTGTTAAACTTGTTGGAATCTCATCGACTATATTCATCATCTCTTGGGCTTCTTTTCCCACTTAGTCACTTCTTCTCCTCTCTGGGTCCTTCATCGGTATGCACTCGATGGCTTGCATATCAAATGCAAGTTTCTCTGCATGTCCTTCTACAACTTGCTTCTCCTCCTCTACCAAACATGGACATCGACTCCAGTCCACGTCATCTTCTTCCTCGTTCAGGATCTTATGGAAATATTTCCAACCCCTTCCTCTACGCCCATACATAGGTACTCCTTTGACTTATCGCTTGAAGCATTCACATCTATCAAGTTTGTTGGTAGACTCTCCCTTGTCTTTCCTTATTCTATAGTGACATCTACAACATCTTCATCTATGCCAGTGAAAAAATTCCTACCACTTTCTTCCTCAGTCTCGTCAGAATTCACATCGATAACTTTGTTAGTAGCCTTGTTTCCTACTTGAGACCCTCTTACATGAAGTTCATCATTCTCATTCACCTCGTTGGTCACTTCCTCGGCCGAAATAATTATTTTCTTGGTATTCCTTTCATCCAACTGTACTTCCATCGTCGGTGTTATTGTCATTTGATCGCTCCTCTACTTCACCTACAATCTCCTTGTTTCTACCCTCCTCCTTGTCGAAATCATCTCAGTTGTACTATCTTAAGGATTCTACAATGGTCGCCTCACTTCCTTCCTCTTCATCGGCCATCCTCTTGACTGAGTTCACTATCCCATCGATACTATGCTTGTTTGACTATTCCTGGTAGTTTTTACCTGACTCCCCTATCTTCACCTTCGGACGTGATGACTTGACCATTCCTTCGGCCTTTGATTTATCCTCTGGTTGGGTCCTCTTAAAGGCATCTTCCAACATCTTTCCCTCTTATAGGGAATATTCTTCATCCTCCTATATTGGGTCCTCACTGGACTCTTTTTCTTTTGCAAACTCTTCTCTACACCAATTGACTTGTTCTCTACTTAGCACTTCCAATATTTGCTCGATCCAACTTTGAGGGTTATGTTCCCTATCATCAGTGCCTTCATCAACTTGTCTTGTCCAAAAGGTTCTCCAATTCCTTGTGCATCCTACACTTCTTCCACCATGATCATTGTCTCTCTCAGTGCATCACATATCCTTTCCAAGGCCACTTCCCCATGCGACCTCTTCACATCTACACCTTTCTTCTATGCAATTTTCTTCTGGACTCCTTGACTGAGTCCATCTCTCTTCTTTCCTTCCTCAATAGTTCTACCCATCATGCTCGTCAAAACTTTCTTCCTCTGTGAGCTTGCACGAAGCTGTATTTTTCTATTCGGTCTCCCAGATTTCAATAGGGTTTTCCTCCTCTCCTGCATGTATTCCACCAAGTAGTCCATTGTTGGTGTTCTTCCACACTTATGATCCCCACTTCCTCTGTCTGCAACTCTACCCACAACTACAGCTGTGGAGCTACAACTTTTCACACTTCCACGGATTTCCTCTACTCTGCAACCCGATTCTAGACAACTCTACCCCAACTCCTACGGGAATTATCCCTTCGTCTGCTTTACTAGTCCTCTTCTCTACCCAACCACATTCAAATCTATAAGTTCACCCAATTGCAACTGGTTATCTATGTCCTTTGAAACGCTACCCAACTGCAACTGGAATTGCCTCCTCTCATCCAATTGCAACTAGACTAACCACGCGGGATTATAAAATATCTCTGATACAAACTGGTGTAGGTAGGAATGGACTGACCTAATTTTCATATTCACATAGATCTAATACCAAGTGATGCATAGAACGAACACACCATATCTGAATTCCAAGAATTATGGATTCTATTAATAAATGAAACCCCTCCAAAGAAGCTCCTTCTCCTTGGCCTTGATATTTATTTACACAATTTATCCACCACCTCATTTTTTTGCTCAGGTGGCTTCTGGAATTCTCTATCTTCCTCTAGAATTATCCTCGGCATGAAGTACCATATGGTGTTCTCACCTACCACCATTATTCTACAATAAATTCCACAACTACTCTATGAGATGCCCCTAATCCTCAACTTTTTCATCGATCGGCTCATGACTAGAACTAGTTGAATCCATTTTCAGTCGGTTGTTGAAATTCTCCTACCGATCGCCTTTACCTTTTTGGGCGATGTCCCAAGTTCTTCATATTATTTGTGACCCGACTAAACTATGTTGTGCATTTTCTTTTATCGGTCCAATCTATCGTCTTTGTTTTTATCTAGGTTGGATTCAAACCAAACCTCTCTTCATCCACCATTCGGTTTGCTCATATTTCCTTTGCATCTTTTTTCTCAACTTGGAATTGACCACTCTGACTCATCTGTCAGCATTCCCTTTGACCGCACTACAATCTGACTTATTGGCTTGTAACTAGACAAGTACGTCGACCATCCTCTTCTCGACAGTTCTACTACAACCTCTTATCTTGTCACATTCATGATGCATTGTCCTTTTCCCTTTTCAACTTCTCCACTTCTCCCTAATTATTATTCCAATTGGTTCTTACCTCAACCACGACTTGGTCAGCTTCATTCACCTATGCCATATCTTCCCTCAGGATCAACTCACCGCCTTTGTTCCCCCTTGAAGTCTATTAAGTTGTCCTCCAGACGCTTTATACTCTCTCAACCATTCCTCTATTTGATTTTCTTCTTGCGTCCATCTAACTCAACGACTCAACTGTCGATTTCTTCTATCCTTTTGGTCTTCGTCATCTTCTCCTTCGACCACCTTGATGTAGTCGGCATCCTCTATGTCCACTTTGCCACAAACTTGCATAGTCCTCTGACTAGCCTCGGCTCGGATGTAGCTTGGTCCTTCTACCGAAGCCTTCACTTGGACGTACACTAATCATCAGGGCCCACTTATCCTTCCTTCTCGCAGAAGGACTCCATCCTCTTCACGACCTCGAATGTGTTCCTTCTTCCTTCCTAGCCTCTAACCTAACCAAATCCCATCGATCCTCTCTTTCGACCGCTCTTCCTCGACTGACTACTTGGGATTCACACACTCTCCCTTGAATTTCACCTGGGAGGTCGTTGTCCCCCCCTTCTAGTCGACTTCTCATTATCTATTAGCATCGGTCAGTCTTAGGGATGGATGCTACAATATCAAATTTGATTCTTCATCATCTGGTAAATCAGAGAAACTCTTTCATTGTTCATGCTTGTTATCTTTTGTCTTCTTGGAATCTTTGAAAGCTACTTCTTTTCTGGAAGGATTCTCTTTTTTTATCCTCATCTCATATGCAATAAGAATTGCATGATATTTGTCCATATTTAATTTATCCAAATCATTTATGTCCTATAAAACTAATACTTTGGAGTCAAACCTTGTTGGAAGAGATCTCAATACCTTTTATATGACTAATTCCTCAACAATTTGTACTCCAAGACCTTTGATGGCATTAACAATATCATCTACTCAGAGAATATATGATGCAATATTTTCTTCTTCCCTCATCTTTAGAGTTTCAAATTGTCATGAATAAGTTTTCAACGTTTCCTTCTTAATCTTCTCATCTCCCTGATATATATTTGTAATCTTATCCCATACTTATTTAGCTGATGTGGACTGCATGACTTTGGTGAACTCTGAATCTAGTAAACCACATAGTATTGCATTCCTAGCCCTTGCATTACACTCATATAGTCCTTTTTCAGGTGCCTAAACTAGTGGAGTCTTGGGAACTTTATAACCATTTTCAATATCTTTCCAAACATCAACTCCAAGAGATTGTAAGTATACTTCTATCCTTATGATCCATAAGGTGTAATTTTATCCATCAAACCTTGGTGCTATGTTTGTAGAGAGTCCTTCCTATCTATCCATATTTGTGCAGTGATATATCTTCTAACTATTAAACCATTCATGAAGCAACCCACTATGATACAAATTGTTGGAATTCTTAATGATACTGATAGTGGGGTGAATCAGTATCATGCTCAGATTAAACAAATTTTACACTTTAAAAATCATGCACCAATTCCTATTTAAAACACATCAATAGAAGACAACTCTGTGCAGAATATTTGAAATTTTTTATATATATGTATGAAAATTGGATTACATATATAGATGGGAGACACCAATATCCAATGATGTGAGCACCACTCACTCATACACTAATCTAATTGGGACACCAATCCCGCATGCAAGCACCAACTCACTAATTACATGCTCCAACCTATGAGGACACCAATCCTTTCTGCAAGCACCAACTTGCTAATACAGGATCCAACTTGTGAGAACCCCAATCCTTTGTGCAAGCACCAACTTACTATGTTTAGGAACCAACCTGAGAGGAGACTGCAATATTTTATCCTTTCCCCATCCTAACACCCTAAGATATAGAAATATATTTTTTTATGTCACATTGTCTTCTAGTTTGTGCACACAAATTCATACTCGTCATGTTCATTGTTTCACTTTTATGCACACTTGTGTGCTCTACATTAGTACTACGCAACTACTATGCTTTCCTATATATTATGCATACTACTCCACTTTTTTCAGTCTATGCTATTGTTCTCTTGATGTATATTGTGCTACTGCTATGATCTGGCTCACTGCTTTGATCATGCGCACTTCTTTGATCTGTACATTGCTATAGTTATGTGCATTGTCTGTTGTTCTGTTTTTTTGTTATGCACATGCTCTCTTTATTGTTTCTTCCTTCTGGATCAACGAGCCATTAATACCTGAATAAACCAAAGCTTGCAAAACAAAAAAATACTTTTACATCTCCATTGTGCATACACCATTAATCACTTCAATCTTTGGTTTATTTATATCACCACTTTTTTCCTTGATTACATTAACTTTTCCACAAGTGGGGGGCATGGTATTTTTTAAGGATTATAAAAGAATACTTAATTATAGTATTCTAGGCGATTATTTTGGATTGAAAAAAATATATATATATAGATTGGTAGGTGAATATTAAATCTGAAACATACAATTTAATACCAAAAATTGTAAATTTTGGCAAAAATTATGATAAAAAACATCTTTTATGTAAATATAAGTGATATTTGAGTGTAAAAATGACCAAATAGCAAAAAAAAAATTAACTTTACGTTGGATAACTTTTTCTTCTTGTTCAAGCTAACCCATTGCAATGCATTCAAGCTGACTACCTTTTTATTCTTGGTCAAGTTAACCCATCACAATGCATTCGAGCCGACTAAGACTTTTATGTGCAATTTGATATTATTGCTTACAAAAGCCCAGTATATGTGCAACATGTACCCATATGCAAATAGGTAGCTTTGTTTTCTATATACTTCTGCAAATTGGCATCAAGGCTTCATGCTTCTTTCCTGACATCACCATGCTTCTTGTTTGACATCAATGACAAGACAAAATTTCAACACACCAGATTCCTTGGGAGAGAATTATACATCCATCAAGTATCACTAATCCCTTAGAGATATTAAAAAAAGGGCAGAAAAGAAGGGAATAGGAACAAAAAGAGGTACAATGCATGGAGAATTTTGAATCACAAGATAAATCTTGGATTGTACCCAAGTATGGTCTGGTTACGAAATATTTCATAATCACTACACTAGATACTCTGACCCAGAAGAATGTGAGGAACTTGCAACAATTAATTGATAAAATGCACAATATATGAGATCATAGAATAATTTTATTGATCGCAGGCCACTTCGAGGGGGAAACCTTCTTTGAGCAAGCTCAATACAAATAAATTCATGGTACCTTCATTGGCCTCAACACACACTTATATACTAAGTCTACGCCCAATGCTATGGGTCAATACCATGGCACATATAATACTACGGGATGACTTACAAAGCATATGTGTCCAATACTATGGGTCAATAACATGGGCTAATACAAACCATGGATCAACAATTATTACGGGATGACTTACAAAGCATATGCGTCTAACAACGATATACTAACAAAGTGTTGTAGGTACAACAGATCCCATGTTTAGTTTGAACATGGGAGCCCCAAGATTCATAAATGAAAAGGTAATGGTTCAAATTCCTTTATCATTATGGGGTTGTCCATCATATTTATCATGATTTTATTCCTTTACATTTGGTTTGATGTACTTTAGTGTTTTCCCTTTGAAAATTTCTAGTTTTTGACATTTTTCTGAAACTTGCGAGAAGGTTTGATTTTCCTTAGAAAGTCATTTTCATCCCGCAATCCCACAATTGCGGATTGCGGGAGCTTGTTGTTTTTCTTTTCGGAATTTTTCCATCCCGCAACCCGCAATTGTGGATTGCAGGAAGACTTTGTAAATAAGTTTTTCACTATTCATTCCGCAACCCGCAATCCGCACTTGCGGATTGCGGATTGCGGAAATATTATTTTGTTTTAAAAGTTGTTTGTGTTCCGCATCCCGCAACCTGCATTTGCGGATTGCTGAAACTCTTTTTTCCATTGGCTTGCTAAGTTGAGATACTGCAACCCAAAACCCGCAATTGCAGATTGCGGATTGTGGGAAGAATGCACAAAGTTGGAAAATAAACGCCCGCAACTCTCCTCCCGCATTTTAGATATTTGGTATTATTTGGATTGTTTCCATTTTTACTGATCTCTAGCTTATATTTCTCTTTTATTCACTTCAGTTGGTTCCATGATCTTGGTATCTTTCACATTCCACACCTAGATTTGGTCTTCACTGCACAAGTTGATTATTCGAGATGATGGCTGATTATTACCTTCATTCTGGGTTTTTGTTTCATCTTATGGTTTCTTCTCTCATGATTTTGGATATTGCATTAGTATGATATTTGAGCTTGATATAGTTTTATTTTAATTTTTGCATGCCTAGAATCATAATGTAAATATTGGAAATAATCTTAGTCTTTGTGTTTGTTTGCTTATGTTAGTTAATATTTTTAATGTTTAAATTAAGCTTATTGAAATCTTTTAAATATTCATGGTCATTAACTTAATTTGTGTATTTCATTAAATCAATATATTAAATTTATACACAATTTGATGTTTAAAAGAACACATGTCTTAGTTTGTTTGAGTTCTAATTTCCTTAATTTCTATGAGATTTGGTTTTATGATTATTTGGAAATTAGTGGGATTAAAGTTCAAACGTTCAAAATTAGTCAGATCATGGATAAGTCTTTCATTTTTAATAAGCTATTTTGATTTTCAAAATATAATTTATATTTTTCCATTTTGCAATTTAAAATGATTTTCTATTATTATTTTGCAAAACGAATTATTTTTATTATTTCTTAGTTTTCTATTCTCGGAAAATGATTATGTTAGAAACTTATTTATGGAATTCATTAACTCTCCTATATTAAAGGAGTGATTACGTAACTTGTTTCCAACATTTATTTTCTTAATAATTAACTTGTAAATAGTTTTGGTTTTTACTTCTAGGTTTATGGTTTCCCGATATTGGATTTTCTTTCACTTTGTAAATACTTCTAAATTTTTAATCTTTTCTCTATTATTGTTTTATTTTAATCTACTTCATACAACATTAAAGAAAATAAAATAAAAAAACATTTTTTCAAAGCTTTCCAATCATTTTTATGTGTTTGTGGAACCTTTAATTTTGTTAAATTTCAACCTTTCTGCAATCTTTTCCCGCAACCTGCAATCCCGCAATTGGGAACTGCGGGAGCTTTAATTTGGTAATTGTATTTGCATGTTTCTGCAACCCGCAATCTGCAATTGCGGAATGCAGAATGCAAAAACTTTGGTATTAATTTTTAGATTTTTGACCTTCCTGCAACCCTCAATCCGCAATGCGGAATGAGGATTGCGGGAATCACTTTTTCACACTTCCATTCCCACATTTTTTGGGACCCTAAGTTTATATTAGGTTATGTTTTAATTTAATTTTGGGTCCACAAATTTTGGTAATTTTATTTTTACTTGGGTTTTTTATTTTTTATTTTCCCGATTTTGATTTGTTTAAATGATTTTTCTGAATTCAAAATTTTATTCCCGACATGTGATTTATGATTATTTTGGGAATATAGATTTTGGATTTTTATTTGGTTTAATTCATTTGGAAAATAACTAACATGAATAATATATTTCATTGTTAAGATCAATGGCCATAGGTCACCCAAACAATTAAATCAACGGCTATTGAGCCATTAACTTCCAAGAGCAATATCTTGAGATTTATAAGTCCAAATCAAACCCAAGATAGCTGGTTGGAAAGCTAGAAGGATGATGAATGATTTGGGAAGATTATTTTTTCCAAATGAATAGCTTAACCACCCCGAAAATCTTCCTGAGCAATCAATTTCGAATTTGCATAAGATTTGTTCATTTTCATTATTTTTTATTTGCAAATGAATTGTTATTAATTTAGATTTCTGTCATTAGATTTGGAATGATATTTTAATTTCTATTTTGAATTGTACAGGTGTGGATTTGGATTTGGATTTGGAGGAATCAAATTGAAGAATTTACATCCAAGTTTGGAGTGATCAAAATGTGTCAAGTGGGAAGCAGTGATCTTTGGATGCGATTTCTGGAGCGATGGAGATGAATATGAAAAATTCGAGACATGGGTTTTGTGCAGAATATGCCCAATTAATTTGTTAACGAGTAAAACCCACAGAAATTTTTTCATTTAGGAGATCCAACTGGTTTTCCAAAACGGAATTTCCCATATTTTTCTCATGGACACATCTGGTAAATGGAACAACTCAGCTAATTAGCTCAGCAATTGGGGAAATGGATTTTATCTCTTCCTGTAATTTTCTCTGTATAAATACCTATCTTTTATGATCTAACGGGGGTAATTTGGAGGAAAAAATCAGTGGAAGAGACTGGAGATACCCTATTTAATACAGAGCTTGTAGTTTCTTGCAGACTTTCGGTTATACAGTAAAGTTATTCTTTTAGATCCTCTTCTGTCTATTGATCAAGTTTCTTTGATAATATTGATTTTCACTTCAAATTGGTTATCAAACACTATTAATATTCTGCAATTCATAAGTACATTTATCTAGAGCTTTGATTTCTCTCTACTCATGATTTGTGTATGATTAAGGTTTTAAAAGAGTTTATTCAATTAAAACTTTTATCTATTTCTGCAAATGGTTTACATGCAATTATAATTTATTTTAATTTTTCAATTGACATATCAATCACAGCTTAATCTTGAATCTTTCTAAATCCTTAACTTGTCATCAGTCAATTTTAATTGATTGGTAGTAATTTGAGTTGATAAGTAATTAAATCTCTTTTACATTTCTGTTGAATTGATAAACATGCTTATCTATTTTTACATCAAGTTAATCTACACATAAAGAAGACATCATCTCAGGGTAGGTCTAACTTAGCTTAGATTTCCTTTCTAGGTAAATTTGTTTTAGACTTTAGACACTTTTTTCTCCTCCTTAGGAAGACAGATCCTTTTAGGATCAAAACTCATCAACTCATAGAGTGCCAACTGAGGCTGAATATCCATGGGAGATTATTATTCCAAATAGGCTAGGGATAGAACTGTCCTTGTGTAGGATCTTTTGAAGCCTTTCAGTCTGGGTTTTCCCCCTCTGTCGTTTTCCTTTGACACCATTCCAGCACATACACAACCGAGGCATCAACAAATGGCGCTAGAAGGAGGGCATGAACTGGCACATTGCCCACAATAAGAGCTAACCTTTATTTATTATGTTTTCATGGCTCTTTCCCAAATCCCTGCATGGGAGTCTGATACTGTGCTGAGCCTACAAGGGCCTTTACATGAGCTCCCTAAAAAGGAAGTTAAGATCTTGTCGAAGTTAGGTGGCGAAGGTAATGTTTCTGTCACCGAGCATATTAGAAGGCATGAATCTATTTTGCATTTATTTAATGTCATACATGAAGATGTTGCTTGCATATTGTTCCCATTTACCTTCGAAGATAAGGCTTCTCTTTGGTTTTATTTTTTACCTTTGAATTCAATTTCTAGCTGGTTAGAATTTAAGAATGTTTTTAGATATTCTTTTGAAGATTATGATATAATTGAAATTCATTAGAATCTTGTTCAAATGCAGGTACATGGTGGAGAATCAATTCAGGATTTTAACATGTGTTTTCAACAAGTGTATTATAGCTTACACGAAGAACATAGGCCTTTATCACAACTCACTTTTTGCTGGTATGTTAGATCTATTCCTAATACTATGTCTATGTTCATCTTACATGAAGGAATAACGGATTTCAATTAAGCATGTAAAGAGGCTCAAGAGCTTGAAAAGGACTTGAAAAGGTATCCTTTAGATCTTTTTCCTCCTTTTGTTTCATATGATGTTGAATCTGTTAATGAAGAATCAAAGGTTTCACAAATTGTTCAATTAAATACACAAATTAATGATTTGTACAATGAATTCATGTCCATTAAAAGGAAAGAAATATTCAAAATGATTTACCTAATTTGAAACAGATAATTTTTGCATCTAACATCCAATCTTCCTTAGATACAAAAGGAAAATTAGTTGCAAATTCCAATCTTGATTTTTCTCTTTGAAATGAATGTGAGTACGATGAGTGTTTCACATCTTCCCTTCATTGTTTGGAATCTCAATCTGAAACTGTTGGAGAAAATATTAATCCTAATACTTCGAACCTATGTAGTGAACAATTTGTTCAAACAAATTTTGAACATTTGCCATTGTCTCAATTTGATCATAATGACCCAACTATCAATGAAAATGAAGATTTCGAGACTTATGAAGAGGATTTTTCATTTATTTCTAATGATTTTAAAAGTCCTTCTTTTATAAGTGATATTCATTCTTCTTCATTCAATCAAATGATGGATCTTAGAATAGAAAGTTTTGAAGATGCTAATTACACTTCAGATTTTGAAAAACATGTTGATTCTACTCATTTTACCAAATCTAAAAATTCCTTCTCTTCATCCTTCAATTCTTATTGTTGTGAAAAAAATGAGAATCATAAGTCTTTAAATGATGAGTTGGCTAAAATTGAGATTGAATTTCAAAATATATGTTCCAAATATACTTTCTCTATAAATAAAATTTCAAATAAAAAGTTATTTCGATCGAATGATTTGAAATCAAATAAATCTGATGTACTTTACAAGAATGAATATCTAAATAATAATCAAGAATACGAAGTTAATCAGTCACAAGATTCAAATTCTGATATTTTCTTCAAATGCAATAATGATGATATATTTCTAAAGGAAATATTCTCCACTTTAAATTTTGATGAAATTCTTTTGAATCATGATCCTAATAATTTGCAACCCACTTTTTATGATCCAATTTATTTATGGTTGGAACAATCGTTTTTGAACCATTTTCTATGTCATTTTCTTTTCTTTGTAAAAGAGAAGCTTAGTTTAGTTTTTCCAATTTTTGAATCTCCACTTTTAAAAAATTTATTGTTGATGCATCATTTGTTTTTTCTTACAGATTCCAATTTAGTTGATTGGCTCCATTGGAAATTCGATTATACTTAGTTTGTGTTTACCTTTTAGAGTAGTGTAGTATAGGTATAGAATAGATTAGTTTTGATCATTTCTTTAGCAATTAGATTACTCTTGGTCTTTTTCAATAAAATATTTGCGACGACAAGCCAAGTTCAAGTTGGAAACAACGCTTCTTCAGATGCATTTAGGGAAGTATTTTTATCCTCTTTCACTTTATGTTCTTCACTCTCTCGCTTATTATTTTGGTTCAAGGTGTTCATGTTTGAATTATATATTTAGTTGTAAATCATAATAATCATGTCATGTAATGTTTTGAATTAATTAATTTTCAAGTTTTAAGAGCAAGGATATTTTGAACGAAGACAAAGTAATTAAAATTAAAAAATCTTCATTACTCACGAATTTTGATCTGTCCTGGATATGCACTTGAAAAGGGGTTTTTTACATATTTTGTTGTTGCAAATTGAACATAATTTAGTCTAGTTTCTTTATGTACATAATATTTAATAAAGAGGGCCTTACCGTCCTAAACAACTTTATGTGAAGCAACCATGTTGATCATAATTCTTCAACTGAAGGAGAATACAATTATTTTAAGATTTTTATTATAATCAATTCAATTAACCGATTCCATACATTTTCATTTATGAAATGATATAGTCACTCTCTTTACAATAACAAATTCCTTTGGTTTTACAAACACGACAAACAAATCTTTCTTTTCGCATGAGACAATTTCTTAAGGTTTGTTTTTGCAATTATTTTACATTTTAATTTAGTTTAATCTTTTAGGCTTCTTTATTTTGTTTTCAATAAAGACCTAATTAAATATGATATTGCATGACTTATCTAAAAAAAAAAAATTAATCACTATTTTTTCTTTTAGTTAGTCATATAGTTGTGAAATTTTGATTTACTTTTGGTTCCACATGTATATATATTTGATTTTATCATTCTTACATTTTCTCTTCTTGCTGGTTTGTTTTGAGTTTTTCATGATTTTCACTTTTAAAATAAAAGAGCTTATCACTCTATTACAGTCTTGAAATCTTATCAATAAAGGAAATCTTTATAAATGTTTTATGCTTGCTGAAAATCAAATGTTTTGATTAGTTAATTTCTGATTGTGAAAAATCAATGATAGATTGTGCTGATAACTCTATTTGAATCTTTCCATCATTATCCTTAGGACTTTATATTTAACTCAAAATAAACATGTTCGATGCTTATAAGCTTGAATTTAGTTACTTTTAAGGGAATCAATTTCAGGAAAGAAGCTTTAATCTGTAAATATTAGTAATCTATAGATTTCTTATGCCATCCTTACTCTTAAGGAGTTTCTAAGTCTGCTTCCGCATTTACTAGGCAATCTCAAATCTAGATTAGCACATTACACATAATTTGGAGATTTCTTTAAACTTGCTAGTTGGGATATAAGCCATCAAGTAAAACGGGGTAAAAGACGTCATTGTCAAAGCTATGGATTCCTGTGGGCTACACTGGCTCCACCTATGGTGTTTGGGATTCCAAATCATAAATATTATATATATAAATCTTTAAGAATCCTTTTCCATCCCACACTTGTAGAGAGTCATCTAATGCTGCTTACCCATTAGTAAATTGAGTCACTGTATAGCTATGAATCTAAATCAGTAAACTAGGACCAGAGCACTTGGAAGTGGGTTAAAAGGCATCCCTGACGCGGCTATGGACGCCAGATGGCTGTAGGGTCTTTCCTATGGTATTGGAGTCATTTCTTAATACTATGTCTTATATGATTAGCTTGATTTCCCGAGGTTAATTCCCGGTAAAATTCTTGATTCTTACATCTTGTAAATAATTTATTTTAGAAAATGAGTTAATCTCTTAAAAAGTCTTTTGGATAATGATGGGAATGACTTGGATGTTTTAGAATCTTTGAAGTCTAACAAATACTATATCATTTAGTGATAAAGCTATTCATATTATTTGAAATTTATCATGTGAAGACATTTTTTCTTAAATTTTTAGATTTCAATACTGTAATTTAGAGATAACTAGTTCTTCCCAGCCAGTCGTGATTTGTTGTAGGTACAACAGATCCCATGTTTACTTTGAACATGCGAGCCCCAAGATTCATAAATGTAAAGGTAATGGTTCAAATTGCTTTATCATTATGCGTTTGTCCATCATATTTATCATGATTTTATGCCTTTACATTTGGTTTGATGTAATTAGGATTTTCCCTTTGAAAATTTCTAGTTTTTTACTTTTTTTTTCTGAAAGTTGTGGGAAGGTTTGATTTTTCTCAGAAAGTCATTTTCATCTCGCAAACCTACAATCCTGCGATTGTGGATTGCGGGAGTTTGTTGTTTTTCTTTTCGGAATTTTTTCATCCCGCAACCTGCAATTGCGAATTGCGGGAAGACTTTGTAAATAAGTTTTGCACTTTTCATTCTGCAACCCACAATCCGCAATTGCGGATTGCGGAAAGGTTATTTTGTTTTAAAATTTGTTTGCATTCTACATCCCACAACCCGCATTTGTGGATTGCGGAAACTCTTTTTCCCATTGGCTTGCTAAGTTGCGATACTGCAACCCGCAACCCACAATTGCGGATTTCAGATTGTGGGAAGAATGCACAAAGTTGGAAAATAAATGCTTGCAACTCTCCTCCTGCATTTTAGATCTTTGGTATTATTCGGACTGTTTCCAATTTTACTAATCTCTATCTTATATTTCTCTTTATTCACTTGAGTTGGTTCCCTGGTCTTGGTATCTTTCGCATTCCCCACCTAGATTTGGTCTTCACTGCACAAGTTGATTATTCGAGATGATGGCTGATTATTACATTCATTCTGGGCTTTTGTTTCATCTTATGGTTACTTCTCTCATGATTTTGGATATTGCATTAGTATGATATTTAAGCTTGATAGAGTTTTATTTTAATTTTTGCATGTCTAGAATCATAGTGTAAATATTGTAAATAATCTTAGTCTTTGGGTTTGTTTGCTTATGTTAGTTTAATATTTTTAATGTTTAAATTAAACTTATTGAAATATTTTAAATATTCATGGTCATTAACTTAATTTATGTATTTCATTAAATCCATATATTAAATTTATACACAATCTGACGTTTAAAAGAAAACATGTTTTAATTTGTTTTAATTCTAATTTTCCTAATTTCTATGAGATTTGGTTTTGTGATTATTTGGAAATTAGTGGGATTAAAGTTCAAACATTCAAAATTAGTTTGATCATGGATAAGTCTTTCATTTTTAATAAGCTATTTTGATTTTGAAAATATAATTTCTATTTTTCCATTTTACAATTTAAAATGATTTTCTATTATTATTTTGCAAAATGAATTATTATTATTCTTTCTTAGTTTTCTATTCTTGGAGAATGATTATGTTAGAAACTTATTTATGGAATTCATTAACTCTCATATATTATTGGAGTGATTACGTAACTTGTTTCCAACATTTATTTTCTTAAGAAATAACTGGTAAATAGTTTTGGTTTTTACTTCTAGGTTTATGGTTTCCTGATATTGTATTTTATTTCACTTTGTAAATATTACTAGACTTTAAATATTATTATTGTTTTATTTTAATCTACTTCATACAACATTAAAGAAGAAAAAAAATCATTTTTTCAAAACTTTCCAATCATTTTTATGCGTTTGTGAAACCTTTAATTTTGTTAAATTTCAACATTTCCGCAATCTCTTCCCGCAACCTACAATCCCACAATTGCGGATTGTGAGAGCTTTAATTTGGTAATTGTATTTGCATGTTTCCGCAATCTGCAATTGCGGAATGCGGAATGCGGAAACTTTGGTATTAATTTTTAGATTTTTGACATTCCCGCAACCGCAATCCGCGGATTGAGGGAATCACTTTTTCACATTTCCATTCCCGCATTTTTTCGGACCCTAAGTTTATCTTAGGTTATGTTTTAATTTAATTTAAAGTCCGTAAATTTTGGTAATTTTATTTTTACTTAGGGTTTTGATTTCGTTTTGATTTTTTATTTTCCCGATTTTGATTTGTTTAAATGATTTTTCCGAATTCAAAATTTTTTTCCCAGCATGTGATTTCTGATTATTTTAGGAATATAGATTTTGTATTTTTGTTTGGTTTAATTCATTGGGAAAATAACTAACATGAATAATAGATTTAATTGTTAAGATCAATGGCCATAGTTCACCCAAACAAATAAATCAACGGCTACTGAGCCATTAACTTCCAAGAGCAATATTATGAGATTTATAAGTCCAAATCAAGCCCAAGATAGCTCGTTGGAAAGCTGGAAGGATGAGGAATGATTTCGGAAGATTATTTTTTCCAAATGAATAGCTTAACCACCCCGAAAATATGTCTGGACAATCAATTTCAGATTTGCATAAGATTTGTTCATTTTCATTATTTTGTATTTGCAAATGAATTGATATTAATTTAGATTTGGAATGATATTTTAATTTCTATTTTGAATTGTACAGGTGTGGATTTGGATTTGGAGGAATCAAATTGAAGAATTTACATCCCAAGTTTGGAGCGATCAAAACGTGCCAAGTGGGAAGCAGTGATCTTTGGACGTGATTTCTGGAGCGATGGAGATGAATATGGAAAATATGAGACATGGGTTTTGTGCAGAAGATGCCCAATTAGTTTGCCATATAGCAGAATCCGCAGAACGTTTTTCATTTGGGATATCCGACTGGTTTTCCAAAACGAAATTTCCCAGATTTTTCTCATGGACGGATCTGGTAAATGGAACAACTCAGCTAGTTAGCTCAGCAATTGGGGAAATGGATTTTATCTCTTCTTGTAATTTTCTCTATTAAAATACCTATCTTTTATGATCTAAGAGGGGGGAATTTGGAGGAAAAAATCACCAGAAGAGAATGGAGATACCCTGTTTAATACATAACTTTTAATTTCTTGCAGACTTTCGGTTATACAGTAAAGTTATTCTTTTAGATCCTCTTCTGTCTATTGATCAAGTTTCTTTGATAATATTGATTTTCACCTCAAATTGCTTCAAACATTATTAATCTTCTACAATTCATAAGTACATTTATCTACAGCTTTGATTTCTCTCTGCTCATGATCTGTGTACGATTAAGGTTTTAAAAGAGTTTTTTTTAAGAGTTTATTCAATTAAAACTTTTATCTATTTCTGCAAATGGTTTACAGGAAATTATAATTTATGTTAATTTTTCAATTGACATGTCAATCATAGGTTAACCTTGAATGTTTCTAAATCCTTAACTTGCCATCAGTCAATTTTAATTTATTGGTAGTAATTTGAGTTGATAAGTAATTAAATCTCTTTTACATTTCTGTTGAATTGATGAACATGCTTATCTATTTTCACATCAAGTTAATCTACACATAAACAAGACATCATCTTAGGGTAGGTCTAACTTAGCTTAGATTTCCTTTCTAGGTAAATTTGTTTTAGACTTTAAACACTTTGTTTTCCTCCTCAGGAAGACAGATCCTTTTAGGATCAAAACTCATCAACTCATAGAGTGCTAGCAAAGGCCGAATATCCGAGGGAGATTACTATTCTAAATAGGCTGGGGATAGAACTGTCCTTGCTTAGGATCTTTTGAAGCCTTTCAGTATGGGTTTTTCCCCTCTGTCGTTTTCCTTGGACACCATTCTAGCACATACATAACCGAGGCATTAACACAAAGTATAGAGAAGGGTTGACACGGGTTTCTAACATATCCTCTCTGTTAGAAAAAGTTTCATCCTCAAAGCTTTAGATTTAGAAATTAATGCATAATCTGAGGAGTGGTTCCCCTATAGCATCCTTGAGTTGCATTCAGTGCCACTGGATTAATACCTATGTGATAGATTGAGAGAGAAGTTGATGCCTTGTGAGTTTTAGGGAGGATTGCTTGGAAGGATGTAGACAAAGAAGAACCATATCACCTGCTTGAAAAGGGCGCTCAGAACGGTGTTGATCGGCTTGTTGTTTCATTTGAATTCGCACCATGTGAAGATTGTCCTACAAAATGAGAAGAATCTGATCACGGTTTCGAAGAACCGAGCCAATTTCCTGAACTGGGGAACTGCTGAGGGTGTATGGAAGAAGAACCAGTGGTGCCTGTCCATATATTTCTTCATATGGTGTCATTTTAGATGTGGTATTGTACCACCGGAGTGCTTCAAGGAATTCCATAAAAATAGCTGTCCAAATCTGTGTAGGTACAGAAAAAGGGTTCGAGCAGTCCCGAAAGGAGTCTCGTTTCACCCTTGTTGACCTGACAAGTATCACAGTTAGCCACCATTTATTGAATTTTCATTTTCAGTCCCTGCCAAAATAAGTTACACTATTCCCGGTCATATGTTTTGAGGAACCTAGAGTGCCTTGCCGATGGAGAAGCATGGAGTTCATAGAATACATAGCCACGTTGAACAAATTGCAGCCAATTTGGAACAAGCAGAGAAATAGATGAAAGAGAAACTGGGTCATCAAATGTGCGAGAAGGAGCATTTGCCACAAAATTGTCCTTACCCTTCTTGTAAGTGATTGCATAGGCATAACCCATGAGTTAGAGAACCCATTTCAGGTGTCCTGGGGAGGAGACCCGTTGTTCCAGGAAAGTTCCCAGACGTTGGTGGTCAGTCTTGATGCAGAAATAATTCCCTAATAGGTATGGCTTCCACGTCTGTACTACATGCAAAATAGCCATCATTTCCTTCTCATGTGTAGATGCAGCTAAATTCTTACCAGAAAGGTCTCTTTAAGGAGGCAAGCCCACTGGTTTAGCAAAGACACCTACATATCTATCAAAGGAAGTAGTTGAGACCGTTGATGGGTGCATCTGAATGGAATGGAGCTGAGCGATGAGACCATGTGAATTCTTCTTAAGGATCTTTTCCAGGCGATATGAACTGATGATGCAGAGAGACTCTGGTTGTAAGCCCGTAAATATATGTTGTTTCCCATTGACTGAAAAATGCATCCAAAGTTCAGCAAAATTCCATAAGATGGGGCCAAGTGTGCGTAACCATTGAACACCCAAAACCACATCACATTCGCTTAAGGACAAGGCAAACATGTCAGAGTGCAGGTTATAATCTTCTAGAGAGATACGCACATTGTGACACTTCGCCTTGCAATTTAAGGAGCCCCCATTAGCAATCATGACTTCAAAGTTGGAGCAAGGATGGACAAAACAATCAGCCTGTTTGGAGATCTGATGGTCAATGAAATTATGAGTACTTCCACAACCAATGAGTATTGTAAGAGGGATCTTCTTGAAGTAACCCCTGACCCGCATTGTTTGTGGGGTGGTGACTCTAGCTAAAGCATGGAGAGATATATCTGGAGGGTCATCTGGAGATGAGGGTCAACATGATCTTCTAGTGTATCTGGAGCTTCTGCACCAAGTTCAGAGGCAGGCGGAGAATCCACATCTAAGAGATAGAGTTGTTTCTCAACACATCTATGTCTCCGAGTGAATTTCTCATCACAATTATAACAAATCCATTTTTCTCTACGTGCCCGCATCTCGTCTTCAGACAAATGTTTGATAGGAGTGGTGCGAGGAGATGGCATGATGGGAGGTCATTGGGAAACCATATTTCTGAATGGAACACAAGTGGATTTGGAGCATTGTTGTGATGTGATCTTGTCCTCCTCTGACTTATCCAACCCTAGGACTTCCATCATTGTGTTGGGACAGAACATTTTAACCTCTAAGTGGATTTCATACTTAAGACCATTGATAAAACAACTCCTATAGAATTCATCAGACAATCCTTCTATGTAATTGGATAATTTCTCAAATTCTGTCTGATACTCTCTCACAGTGTCAAATTGGCAAAGTTTAGTGAGTGCTCCTATGAAGTCATCAAAAGCACTAGGACCAAATCGTTGCAAAAGGAGTTGGCAAAAATCTGTCCATTTTGGCTCGTCATGAGCCTTGATGTACCAACTGTACCATTGAAGGGCTTCTTGTTCCAAATGAAAGGATGCAAGTGGAAATTTGTGAACATCAAAAGTATTATGCAGAATGAAATATTGTTCTTCCTGGTATATCCATCCAGTCAGATCACTACCACTGAAGTGAGGAAAATCAAGCTTTGTCCCACGAAAATTGCTGGAAGAAGAGAATCCATTGTTCATGGCTGAATGTTGAAGATGAAGGATGAGAAAGTTTTCATCCAAATCTTGGAGTTTGGTTTTGAGGGCTGCAAGTTCTCCCGCCATGATTTGTGCTCCTCCGTAGGTGACAATTGTTGATGTATATGTAACTTTGGGATGTATTTCATTTATATATTCATTGTACTCCTATAGAGATGTATTATTCCTCTATACGGAAGTGTCGTCATTTGTATTGACAAGTGTCGCAAGTGGATTAACTTGCCGATGGGTTATTTGACCACCTTGTAAGGGGTCGGCCCGATATAATGTAATATGAAGTTATTGTACCTAGCTAGACAAATCGATCCCATAAGGTTATTGGGAAAACAGGACAAGTATAAATAGAGATCGAGAGATCTCTATTTGGATCACTTCAGAACTCACACTTCTTTCACTCGGAAAGTGGTGCACATGTAAGGAGGAAGATCAGCTGCTAAGAGGATTCTATCTCTTGTACTTTGGTTGTACTTTTGTTGTGCTATTGCTCTATCTATCTCTGAGGAAGTTGTGGGGTTTTTCACCTTAGGGTTTTCCCCACGAAAACTCTGTGTGTCTATTGTCTCTCATGCTTTTTCTTCTTGTGATGATTGACATGCTTGTTATGATTGATATGCACTGATATACTGTACATGTTATTCTCTCAGTAAAGATCCTAGAGTATTGTGAATCAATGCTCAACATTTAACATGGTATCAGAGCTAACCTGAGAAGAAGACATTGTGTAGTGATGAAAACTAGGGTTTCTTGCTTATTGGGTTTCTCTCCACAAATTTTGGAAAAGAAGTATAGTAGATTGAATCTACTCATCAAGGAGAATCTATCTGACCAATCAGAATTCAATTCTGAGCATTTTCAGATTTGGCCCTAAAACGTAGGGTTTCCACAAAAATAGGAATTTCTGAAATCTGAAGACATAGCTAGAAGCACCTTGGAAAAATCGAATTTTAGAGCTTTGGATCGAGATTTTTGGCTGGATAAATCTCCAGGAAACTCAAACCCCAATTCAGGGTCCTCCCGAGTGAACCCGGGAAGACTAAAAGGCATTTCTGAAGGGTGAAGCTTTGCAGATCTCAAATTCTGAATACACCAATCTGATCAGATCATCAAGGCACATCTTTATATCCTTTCATAAAGTTGAAATTCACTTTTTGAATTTCTAGGGTTTTTTCGACAAACCCCAATCCGGGACCAGATCCAGTTTTCAGCAAAGCAAGTGGTAAGACCTAAATCTCTTGTATTCCCATTTGAAGTACTCTTTAAGATGTCTCAATATACCAAGCTTGAGGATAAGCTTGAAGGGGCTGATAACTTCGAGCCTGGAAGTATAGGATTGGGTTAATCCTGGAAGAAAATGAATTGGACTCCTACATCATCTCTGAGGTCCCTATCCCAGAGGATTAAGAGGATAAGGTATTGCACAAGAAGAACTTGGTCAAGGCAAAGAGAATCATTGTTGATTCTATCAAAGACCATCTCATACCACATGTGTCATCTCTAAAGACACCCAAGGAGATGTTTGACTCCCTGACCAAGTTATTTGAAGGGAAGAACATAAATCGAAAGATGACTATGCGGAATCAATTGAAAGGGGTCAAGATGTTGAATGGAGAGACCATTCAATCTTACTTCTCCAAGGTCTCTCAGATCAAGGAACAACTTGAAGCTATGGATGAAGTAGTAGACAATGGTGAAGTTGTTATGACCACTCTGAATGGCCTACCTAGGTCATGGGACTCCTTTATTCAAGGAATCTGTGTAAGAAATAAATTGATCTCTTTCAGTAGACTATGGGAGGAATGCTCTCAAGAAGAAGCTAGGCTTGTAGCACGAGAAGAAAAGATGGGGAATGAAGATCAAGCTCTCACAGCTCACACCAAGGGAAGTAAGGTTAAGAGGGAGAAATCTCATAACAAGAAACATTCTCACCCTTATCACAAGAAGAAAGATCTATCTCATGTTCGATGTTTCAAATGTAATGAGAAGGGACACTTTGCTTCAGAATGTCTCAAGAACAAAAGGGACAACAACAAAAACAACAACTTCAACAAGAAGAAGAAGGGCAACAAAAGAAGGTATCATGGTCATGCTGCTGAAGATGATGAACCTCCAAAGAAGAAGGCTAGAGCAAAAAGTGATGATGATGATTCATCAAGTGAAGAAGAGTATGTTATAATCTCTTCTCTCATAGGTACTATTTCTCATGGTTGTAATGATTGGCTTATTGAGAGTGGTGCTTCCAAACACATGACGGGGTTTAAAGAATATTTTGTAAATCTATCTGAACATGAATCACCCCATAAAGTGAAACTTGGGGATGACTATCAATACTCCATCAAAGGAAGTGGTGAAGCCTCCTACAAACTAGATTCTAGAAAGTCCTTGAACATGAAGGAAGTTCTCTATGTACCTGGGCTCAAGAAGAATCTACTCTCCATCTTTGCATTAGATGCAAAAGGTATGAGGGTTGCATTTGTAGATGGCCAAGTCCTAATGTGGCCAAAGGGTAAAACTATTAATGATGCAGTGGTGATTGGAGAGCAAGAGGGAGGATTGTATAAATTGAAGGGACAAATTGAACATGCCATGTTGCATGATTCCATGGAGCCAAGTGAACTTTGGCATAGAAGACTTGCACATATGCACTACAGAGCATTACCAATTGCAAGTAAGGCTGTAGAAGGTCTTCCTGAGATTAAGACGAAGCACGAAGGTGTTTGTAAAGGATGTGAAAAAGGAAAGAACATAAAGAAGGCATTTCCAAGCAGCAAGGCAAAAATTATATTGGAAATTATCCACTCCAATATATGCGGCCCAGTGTCATCCAGCTCTCTGAGTAGATATGTTTACTATGTCTCTTTCATTGATGACTTCTCCAGGAAGACTTGGGTTTACTTATTGAAGAACAAAGATGAAGTGTTGGATAATTTCAACGAATTCAAAACCTTGATGGAGAACCAAACTAATAAAAAGATCAAAACATTCAGATCCAACAATGGTGGAGAATTCACCTCAAGTGACTTCAAGAAGCTATGCAGTGATTCAGGGATTAAGAGGGAGTTGACTACTCCTTACAATCCACAACAGAATGGATTTGTAGAAAGAAAGAACAAAACAATCATAGAAGAAGCAAGGGCAATGCTGCATGACCAGGATCTACCTATGCATCTATGGGAAAAAGCAACTAGGACAGTTGTTTATGTGCAGAACAGAACACCCCACAAGATATTGAACAACAAGACACCAAAAGAGGTCTTCTCTGGTAAGAAACCTGAAGTCAGCCATTTCAGAATATTTGGTTGTCCAGTATATACTCATGTGCCAAAGGAAAAGAGAACTAAGCTAGATCCTTTAGGAAAGAAGGGTATCTTTATGGGTTACAGTGAAAGCTCGAAGGCTTACAGAATATACTTTTCAGGGTTCAAGAAAATTGATGTCAGCAGGGATGTAATATTTGATGAAAATTCAGCATTCATCAAATAAAAGAAGACACATGTTGAAGTTTATGAAGAACCTAAGGAAACTAGATTTCAAGACACTACCATGACTGAAGCAATTCTAGATGTTGATCATGAAATTGAAGATCCACAACAACCTATAGATCCACCCCGTGAGAATAACTCTCACAAGAGAAAACCTGCATGGGCTAGAGAGCTCATCCAAGATGCAGAAAGATATGGCATTCCAGAAGAAGAACACAGAGAAAAGAAGAGAACTAGATCACATACTAGCTATGTTGCTTTACTCTGTGATATCATGAACAAAGAACCTTCCAGTTATGAATAAGCAGTGGAAAAGAAAGAATGGAAGGATGCCATGGTCGAAGAATACTAATCAATAATGAAGAATGATGTTTGGGATGTTGTCCCAAGACCTGAAGGGAAGTCTGTTGTGACTTCCAAGTGGATCTACAAGATCAAGCATGCTGCAGATGGCAGCATAGAGAAATACAAGGCAAGATTCGTAGCTCGTGGATTTTCTCAGAAAGAGGGAATAGATTATGAATAAACTTGTGCTCCTGTAGCTAGGTACACTTCCATCAGATCAGTACTTTCCCTGGATGTAGCGATGAAATGGAAGATACACCAGATGGATGTTAAGACTGCTTTCTTGAATGGTGTAGTTGAAGAGGAACTGTATGTGGAGCAGCCACTCGGTTTTGAAACACATGACAGGGAGTCATATGTGTGCAGATTGAAGAAAGCCTTATATGGCTTGAAGCAAGCTCCCAGAACTTGGTATGGTAGGATGGATAGTTTCCTATCTAGTTTGGGCTTTACCAAGAGTAAAGCGGATTCAAACCTTTACTACAAGGTTGAGGAAGGAAATCCTGTGATACTACTCCTATATGTGGATGACCTATTTGTAACATGAGATGATAGACTGATTGCCGATACAAAGAGGAAGCTTGCTGTCGAGTTCGATATGAAGGACTTGGGGATGATGCCCTATTTTCTAGGCATGGAGGTGTGGCAAAGTGCAGATGGGATCTTCCTTGGACAAGGGAAGTACACAATAGATATCCTGAAGATGTTTAGAATGATGGATTGCAAGGCCATGGCCACACCTATGGCATCGAACCTGAAGCTTCTATGTAATGCTTCATCTGAGCTGGTTGATGTCTCTACGTATCTTCAGATGATTGGGTCCTTGATGTACGTGACGAACACAAGACCAGATATTTGCTTTGTGGTGAACACATTGAGCCAGTTCCTGATGGATTCGAGGAGTGTTCACTTGATTGTTGTAAAGCATATTCTGAGGTACCTGAAGGGTACAGTTGATTATGGGCTCAAGTATGAAGCGAATCAAAAGTTTAACCTGCAGGGTTATGTTGATTCAGATTGGGCAAGCAGTGCTCTAGATAGGAAGATCACATCTGGGTGCTGCTTCAGTATGGGATCAGGTGTGATCTCTTGGTATAGAAGGAAGCAGTCCTGTGTAGCACTGAGTATAGCCGAGGCAGAATATGTTGCAGCCTGTTCGGCTAGTTATGAGGCAGTATGGCTTCGAAAGCTACTGTCAGAGTTATTTGATCTCCCGCTGGAGACTACTGGTATATTTTGTGACAACCAGAATTGTGTGAAGCTATATGAGAACCCGGTGTTCCACGATAGGTCAAAACACATTGAGATCAAATATCACTATATCAGGGATATGGTGCAGAGAGGAGTAGTGAAGCTCTTGTATATTGCGACGGATGAGCAGATTGCAGATGTGCTAACGAAGCCACTAGCCAAAGTGAATTTTGAATACTTCAGATAGAGGCTTGGCATTCTTCAGATCGATGACACTTCGAGAAAAAAGTTATGGACACATTTGTTGAAGCCATTCCAAGCATGGTGGAAGGAGGATCCTTCACATGGCTATGGATGTAAGTGCTGGATGATGAGCATTAGGATGATGTTCTAGTTTCTACTCTATATGATCAGTTGGATCATTTATATGTATGTATGTACGCATCATGTTGGATGCTGGATATGATCAGTTGGATCATTTATATGTATGTATGTACTCATCATGTTGGAAGCTAGATATGATTAGTTGGATCATTTATATGTATGTATGTACGTATCATGTTGGATGATGGATATGATCAGTTGGATCATTTATATGTATGCATGTACGCATCATGTTGGATGATGGATATGATCAGTTGGATCATTTATATGTATGTATGTACGCATCATGTTGGATGCTGGATATGATCAGGTAGATCATGTATTTGTATATGTATCAAGTGGATACTTGTAGGATCAGGTAGATCATGTACTTATGTATGTATCAGGTGGATGCATTATGTATATTAGATGGATGCATTTGTATGATCAAGTAGATCATGTATTATGATATGTATCAGGTAGATACTTTGTATGCATCAGATGGATATATTGTTTGATCAAGATGATCACAGATGACGAGCTTCATGATGTTGCTCCAGATGATACGCATCAGGTTGATGGTATGATGATGATCAGGTTGATCATGTGATGATGTACATCAGGATGATGTATCGTGAGTACCGGTTTGATACTCTATGGCCGTGGACAGGTTGTGCAGGTAGCATAGAAAAGACCCTTTAAAAACTGGACAGGTAGAGCGGTGTGCTCGTAACATCCTGGGTTGCTCTATCGAGATCTAGATAGGTAGAGCGGTGTGCTCGTAACATGCTGGGATTCTCTGAGTAGGTTTTTCTACAGGTAGCATAGAAAAAAAACCTTTAAAAACCGAATAGGTAGAGTGGTGTGCTCAGAACATCCTGGGTTGCTCTATCGAGATCCAGAAAGGTAGAGCGGTGTGCTCGCAACATCCTGGGATGCTCTGAGTAGGTTTTGTTATAGTTTCGCATAGAAAAGATCCTTTAAAATCCATACAAGTAGAACGGTGTGCTCGTAACATCCTGGGATGCTCTATCGAGATCCAAACAGGTAGAGCGGTTTGCTCATAACATCCTGGGATGCTCTGAGTAGGTTTTTCAAAAGTTTACATAGAAAATATCCTTTAAAATCTAGACAGGTAGAGTGGTGTGCTCGTAACAACCTAGGATGCTCTATTGAGATCCAGATAGGTAGAGCGGTTTTCTCCTAACATCCTGGGATGCTCTGAGTAGGTTTTGTGAAGGTCAACATGTAAAAGAACCTATAGTCTGTGCTAGGTTTTGTTGAAGCACGTAATCAGCCCTAGGATCCACAGTATGGCCATTGATGATGAAGACCTGCAAGTGGTGGGCCTACACCCAGTATGAAAAAGGACTGGCTCTATAGAACTTCCTATGATGAGTAGATTCAGAGATTGGTTGAGGTAGCAGCAGTAGTGATGATGATGATGATCTAGAGAAGAAGACTTGTGCTAGATGATTTGTGTCGAGAAATACCTTCCTAGTTAAGAGGGAGTGTTGATGTATATGTAACTTCAGAATGTATTTCATTTATATATTTATTATACTTGTATAAAGATGTATTATTCATCTATACGGAAGTGTCTTCATTTGTATTGACAAGTGTCGCAAGTGGGTTAACTTTCCAATGGGTTATTTGACCACCTTGTAAGGGGTTGGCCCGATATAATGTAATATGAAGTTATTGTACCTAGCTAGACAAGTCGGCCCCATAAGGTTATTGGGAAAAAAGGACAAGTATAATTAGAGATCGGGAGATCTCTATTTGGATTGCTTCAGAACTCACACTTCCTTCACTCGGAAAGTGGCACACATGTGAGGAGGAGGATCAACTGCTAAGAGGAGTCTATCTCTTGTACTTTGGTTGTGCTATTTCTCTATCTATCTCTGAGGAAGTTGTGGGGTTTTTCACCTTAGGTTTTTTCCCACGGAAACTCTATGTGTCTATTGTCTCTCATGCTTTTGCTTCTTGTGATGATTGACATGCTTGTTATGATTGATATGCATTGATATACTGTACATGTTATTCTCTCAGTAAAGATCCTAGAGTATTGTGAATTAATGCTCAAAATTTAACAACCATAACCAGGAGTTTTTTTTTGTGAATGGGTAGAAAAACACAAACAAAAGCTTATTTAGTAAAGGGGAATTTGGATTTGGGAAAAACACAGATGGGTAATTGGGGTTAGACTAGGTTTTGGACACTTTTGAATGGAAAAGGAAGCAAAAAATGATGATTTCATAAGCGGGGTGAAAGAAAGAGAAAATTTGTCAGAGAGGGACAAAGAAGTAGGAATATGGAATGAACACGGTGGAAAAGTTTGAAGGTGATTGAGTGAAAATTGAAGAAGTTATGGAAAACCCTAAAAATAGACAAATGTGGGATTTCTGGTTTTGGGAAGTGGAATTTGGGATAGGTTCCTCGGGAATGAAATATGCAGAATGGGATTGCATGGGTGTTAGTGAAGTTTCAAGAGAAGCGGAGTTAAAAAAAAGGAGATATGGCAAAAAAAATGGATTTTTTTTTTCAAATGGATCTGAAACAACTTTCGAGATGGATCAGAAACAGTGGGATCTGAAACGGCTCAGATTGGATAAAAAATGACTTGATTTGAAACAAATTTCAGAATGGATCTGAAATGGTTGGATCTACAATGACGTGGAAGTGATCGACAACATATGGATCTGCAACGACATGGAAATGATCGGCAACAGATGGATCTGTAATTAAAAAAAAGGAGATATGGCAAAAAAAATGGATTTTTTTTTCGAATGGATCTGAAACGGCTTTCGAGATGGATCGGAAATGGCGGGATCTGAAACGACTTGGAATGGATTGAAAACAGCTTGATTTGAAATGAATTTAAGAATGGATCTGAAATGGTTGGATCTGCAACGATGTGGAAGTGATCGACAACATATGGATCTGCAACAATGTGGAAATGATCGGCAACAGATGGATCTATAACGGTGTGGAACTGATTAGTAACAGATGGATCTACAATGGCGCGAACATGATTGGCAACATTTCAGTTGAAAATAGATATGGACCCCAGGTATGCTCGACTTCCTGATAGTTCAGGGGCTTCACTTGGCCACCAATGTTTTCTGATGGCTTGCATATTGGGGCAATATCCCTCACTCCATGACTCAAGTAAAATTGATAACTGCTTTGCCACAAACGACAGCTCTTGGTTTACCTCACGGGTGGGAACTAGTCAATCAAGTAGGGGTCATTGAATTTTTCGCTGGCAGGTCCTCTCAATGGGCCAACTGCTTCGGAGTTCCTGTGGTACTCCTCACAATGAGTTTTAGGGATTATTCCCAAGTACTTCCCACATTTAAGCGGATAGGGATTATTCCCATATCTGAACCTGCAACAGATGTGAAAAAAAAATTGACAGAAATTCCACCCAACGAGCCCAAGAAAGTGCTATGATACCATATGTGAGGAACTTACAACAATTAATTGATAAAATTCACAGTATATGAGATCACATAATATTTTTATTGGTCGCAGGACACTTCAAGGGGGAAACCTCCTTTGAGCAAGCTCAATACAAATAACTTCACGGTGCCTTCATTGGCCTCAACACACACTTATATACTAAGTCTATTCCCAATACTATGGGTCAATACCATGGATCATATAATACTACGAGACAACTTACAAAGCATATGCATCCAATACTATGGGTCAATACCATGGGCTAATACAAACTATGGATCAATTACAATTACTACGGGACAACTTACAAAGCATATGCGTCCAACAACAATATACTAACAAAGTAAAGAGAAGGGTTGACATGGGTTCCTAACAAAGAAATACAAGGAAACACAACCTAAATATCAGAGGAAAATGAAAGCCACCTTAGACACTATTTATGTGCCCCCTGAAGGTGACATATCCATGACATAAGGTTCAATAAGCATAGTGTATAATAAATACCTCCATTTTGCATCCTCCAATGAGGAGTTCGAGAAGAAATTTGAACGTGTTAACATTAAAAAATAGTTCTTGAATGTTGGATTAAAGACCCTAGAAAATTATAATAGAAAATTGAAAAATATAATAATAGCCATGGGGAAGGGAAAACAAGAGTGAACATAGGCCATTTCCCTTCTTAGGGAAAAGGATGATAGAATAAGAGCCTTAGAAAATTCCATGATGGCTCAAGCTCTCCCATTTACCCAAAATATGGCAGATGATCAACAAAAGTTCATTGAGGAGCTTAGCTTTTTTTAGGAAAGAGAATTCCTCCTTGTCAGTGCAACAATGTTGTAAGTGATGAAACAATAAAGGAGATAGAGGTAGAGAAAGCATCCATATTGGACCTCATTTTCCAATTGGAGGAAGCTAATGTTAAAATTGATTCTTTGGAGCATCATCTCATCGAGGCTAAAAAGGAGCTAAATTTAGTAGCTTCCATTAGTTAACAAGTTGCTTAGGTATAGAATCGGTATAATCCTTAGAGAAAATAATTGAGTAGTTGAATAAAGATCTCACACATTGGAAGACCAAGGATGTAGATAAAGCCATGAAGGTGGTAACTATTGAATAGATGGATGATAAAAGAAAATATAAACTTAAAGAGAAAGGAGAAAAACTTAATAAATAAGAGTAAATAGTACATGAGAATAGGAAGGATATTGCCTCGCTAGAGGAAGACATATATAGAGGTAAGGACAGACATGAGGAGGTTCTTACAAAGGCTAGAATGGTGAATACAATAACAGAGGCCAAAAGGATTGTTTGGATGTAGGTGGCCAACAATTTTCCTACAATAAGAGGCCACCTTAAATTTTATTTAGAATTTAATATTATTTATAAATAAGTAGAGAAGTACTTGACAAATAATGAGGTAGGTATTCAAGCTAGGTATAATCTTTCCAAAGTAGAAAATAGCGATAAACTCCCTAACCACTAAAGAGATGAAATTGCTGGTAATTAGAGAGAAAATATTACTATATATGGACATAGAAACCAAAATCAACAAATTCAATCGATTGAAAATATTAAAAATAAAGAGGTAGAGACAAAAAAGTTACTTTCTCCCTTCTTTCAAGTTATGAATGCCATGGTAAATAATGGCATCGCCTACTCATGGGATGGAAATATCACTTTTATCCCTATAGAGGCATACACTAGATCATTGCAGGACGTTATTCCTAAGTTGACTCATGTACCATAAAAATCAAGTATCGCCACAACTACTGAAATTCTAAACCAATTAAAACCATCTATTGACACCACATCTTTGTTAAGGATTATGATTCAAAATTTGGGAGAGGTGGATTACACACCATATTCTAAAATAGACAAATAATTTAGAATTATGAAAGGAGGAAAAAGAATTAATCAACTAATATTGGTATTCATGAATACATTGCAGGAGTTTGTAGAGAAAAGGGAGTAAAGGAAGGTAGTAGAAGAAGTACGAGGGTCATCACATCCTAGGATCTCATAGCCACCAAGAGTAGATACTTCCAAGAAATGTAAGAAATAAATGACCTATGGGAGAAGAGGAAATATACCAAATTTTGTCAATAAAGGGGATTATGGAGGAGGGATTAAAAGGACACATGGGGATTGGGAAATTTCCCATACTTTATCGTGCCTATTTTTAGTTATGACATGCCACCAATGCTCCATCATCACATCAGATATGACAACACATACAATATCTTTTCACATGTGTCAAAATAAGGTAGGAAGCACAAAGTTGGAACACAAGGTCTATAAAATGATAAATTAGAAGAGGAAAAGAGGAGGCTCATACAGTTACATTCAACAAGTTGCCAAAATTTTGAGACAGAGTCATATAGGGATTTGCAACATTAGTTTCCCTCTTCTTCTTCTCCGCTTTCTTCATTGGAATGAGATATGATAGATTCTTCTTGTAGAGAACCATAACAAGATTAGGGAAGATATCAATGGGTCCCCCTTGATGTATTTACTGTAACTTCCTTGATCCCCTTGGTTCCCTTTAGAAGCGATGGGGGATAGCCTTGAAACAATCTACTAGTTTTTTTTGAACATATCCGCAACTCTACCCTTTTCCACAGCCATAATGACTGTGGTCCGCAATTCACAATTCTGCAAGCAACAAATCGCAAGCCACAAGTTGAAAGTCGGAAGTCAGAACACCATTTACACGACATCGAAGAAACACCTACCCGAATTCCATAGTGCACAATCCACGATGCGGGAGTCGGAAAGTCATAACGCCAATGTTAGTGATATTCGTTGTCAAAGAAAAGGCATCAGCTAAATTGGAAGCTATGTCTGAAAGATTATTGGAGGCATAGAAATTACATAGGTAGAGGTTGCTGGAACAAGTTTTCTTGGTAAAAATGCAGTGAAGGCTCGTTATATCAGCTCGCATAAGCCGGTGTTAAAAGGAAATTTTTAGGATCCATGAGTGGCCTATGTTTTCCAAGGAACGAACTGTCCCTAAATAGAAACCATGATTTACACGTGTCATCTTCTCAGCTATTCAGCATTGTCAAGATGGTTTTCCCAAACTGCTTTTCGAAGGCCCTGAAACTAGTTGGTAAAGCTGCGCGAGTATTTTTGAAGCACATATGATCCTACTGACGAGTAGGTACGGAGCAGGACCCATCCCCAGAGTTGCATGTTTTTAGATGCTCATCTCGAGATAGCATGGCAGGAGATCGACAGTTAAAAAGCATCAGGGTAGAAAGCAAGTGCGAAGTATATAGTAAGCAGCCCCTCCCTGATGTGAAAACCACTGTTTCCACGTGGCGCCTCCAGAGTCATTCAAGGGTTCTAAAGGGGGTTTCTAAGACCACTTTTTTAAGAGCCTGAATACCATAAGTGGTTTTTTCTTTTTGTCATTTTCACTTTTCACGCTAAAGTGGCCCTCTCCAATGATGATTAACGTCGTCAGCATCGAACTAAGTTATAGCTCACTCTCTGCGTGCAAAGCTCGAAAGGTGTCAGGAAATGACTACAAATGGTACAAGCTCATTTACCAAGGAAGGCCCAACTAGCTCTATAAATACCATGCTAGACATTGTTGTTTTATTAGAGGTCCTTCACCTCATTTGTCCGTCACTGAAAGCTGGGTACTTGTTTTTCGGTTCGAGCAAATTAGTTGATTTTTTCCCCATGGTTCACTACATTTCGAGAGGTGCCTCTCGAGGAACACTGAGAGGCCAGATGACTAGCATTCATGAGCAGCCTGCTGATTCGCATCTATGTGTCAGTAGGCGAGATAAACCCAAGTTCTCATCCGAGATGTCTAAGGAGAATTCAGCCTGTGTAGCAGTTAAAAGGAGGATTGGCCTCTCAGTTGCAGAAGCGCCGGGGGTTGAGATACGCCAATCCTAGCGAAGGATGATCAAATGGAAGAGCGGTACTACCTGAGCAATTCTAACAAACCATTATCTACATCAAGTCCTGTTCCACAGCCCGACGTCAATAGTAGGTCTTCGTCCCATTGCAGCCAGGTTCCAAGAGAAAAGGGCTTGGAAGGGATGAAAGAGGGAAGCAGTAGTGGTTTGCGAAGCATCGTTCATCAGTTGTATGGTTGCAGCCACGTCCTTGATAGGCCAAAGGCGGTTGGATAAGTGTGAAAGAAATTCTTTGCAGTTTCGAAAGATTTACGTCATGGTTATCCTATATATCAGGGTGGCACGTTTTCTTTGTCCAGCTGGACGTACTATTTTGATGATCAAAATGGTCCCAGTTCATGGTCAGGTGGATGACCAAGTATTTTACTCATTTTTGTTATTTGTGACAAACTCTGTTAAGGAGTATAAACTATCTTTGTTTAAGCTATTGAGTTGAACAGATCATAACCGATTATGTTTTTATAGTAGGAAGGTTATATATAGCCAAGTAGGCGATAGCCAAAAGGTCATCTCTCTGATGTAAGAAGTATTCCTTCTATGTTTGATAGTTGATCAATACACAGGAACATATTATTACTCTATCTTGGAGCTAATGGATTCAAAGTTTTGATTTGCTGAGTTAGTATCTTCTTCTGTTTTCCATCTCTTCCATTTATGTATGATATGCAGAGCTTATCTGGGTTTATATGAGTTCCTATGCTTAAAAGTATTTCTTCTTTGGTAATTGGTGATTGAAGTGTTCAGGCTAATATACCTTGAAGTGATACCCTCATATTATTCGGTGGTGTTTTGCTATTCATTTTGTTCAGACTGTTGAATTCCTCCCTTAGGCTCAACACGTCCTTCTGCAAGTGTAATATAAAGATATACTTACACAGTACCTTTATATTGCACCATTCCATTTTTCATCTACTACTAAAGTCTGATTCCTTTGCACATTGAAATACTACCCGTTAGCATTTCAAGATCATAATTCTACATTGTTTCTGTTAGATTATTTTGTGATTTAGTAAAGTTTTTCCGAAGTGATTATTGATGCCTAGGCACTGTTCTAAAAAACAGCTTTAGAACGTCTTTGGGACTAACATCTTTTTTGGCGCCATTTCCAGGGAATGCAATCAACAAGATAAATCTTCCTTGGTATAACGACAGAATTACACGCTCTCAGTTTTATGGTGGATAAAATTGAGGGGCAGGCTATAATCCACTTGGAGACTCCATAGTAGAAAACCTGGCATTTGGATGAAGACACACTCACCAGAACCCTAGCCACGAAGAATTTGTGGCCCTAGAAGATTCAGTTTCTTGGAGACATAGACGTGGTAGATTCTAGTCTACTTAGCCAAGCTACCAGCGTAGATTCTCCTCCCCTTTGTTTGGCCCGCATTTTCCCCAGTCTGATTTTATTGTCCGAACCCCTGATAACAACCCTTTTTAGTAAAATCCTGATTCTTCCTTTGATTTTCCGAGCTTCTGAAAGATCCCTGTTGTAGACGAGGAACTTGCAGACCATATTACTCCACCCATAACCCTCATTATTGCACAAGTAGAAACCTTGAATCCCAGACAACCCATGTCAGGAGGAGGAGGCGAAGGACCACATCCACCAACCCCAAGATGGGTAGCAAACCGTCATGGACCTCTATAATTTCCCACACCCCTGAATGACATGCCTACTCATTATTTGAAGCTACTGCCGAAGTATGATGGTAGCAGAGAGACATCTGCCGAAGAACATGTGGATCAGTTTCAAGACTTCACAGACAATATCCTGATCGAGCACAACGATGTATTCATGAGAATTTTCTCCCAATTGCTAGAAGGCGAGGCCAGAAAGTGGTTCATATCTTTACCTAATGCCTCTATTAGCACTATGGAAATCTTGGAATCCACATTTGTCAAGAAGTGGGGAGTTAAACGGGATAGTTTATATTATCTGAAAGAGTTTTATTCCCTGAAGAAAAGTGGCTCTGAAAATGTGGTCGATTTCAAAGCAAGATTTAATAAGCAGTATTTTAGAATCCCTGAGGACATTCATCCTACTGAAGCCGTAGCTTGGGTCACTTATGCAGCTACCTTCCCATTAGATTTCGCCATAACGTTGAGAGAATGAAGACCAGTCTCGCTCAGCGACATGCAAGATGATGCCATCGACGTCGAAGGAAATTTGAGAGCGGGAGGAAAGATTAAGATGACAAATGAGGTTGAACGCAGAGATAAAGGAAAGGCTAGGGAATAAGAGGTATCTTCAGAAATCAGAGAATCTCAGGATGCTAAGATTGACGAGATGACTCGTATCATAAAAAACCTTTCAAACAAGGTCACTAGAATGGAGCTTGAAGGTAGCAGTCCCAATCGACAATTTCCTCCCCATCCTCAAAATCAGTTTAGAAGACCCTTCAATCCGCATATGGCATATAGAGAGAAAAGAAATGATGAATAGCCACTCAGACCTCCTGTTCATGAAAAAGAAAATAATCTAATTGGTATTGTTGCGGAGGAAGATTATGAATATTTTGAGGAATAGCTAAATTGGGTGGAAGAAGATTCACACCTCATGCATCTCACTAGAGAAGACTATGAGAGTTCACTGTTATACGAAGAAGATAGCTCGGATCTTTTGTATACCCAAGAGAGTATTGATTTTGTTGAGGATCATCTAGCTTCTTGTAGTACTCAACCTGAAAGAATGCCAAAGAGGTATAATTTAAGACCAAGGTTAGAAGCCGTGCCCAAGCAAAGTGGACCTATGACTAGAAAATCCCCACGGAAGCCAGACCAGATGAATCCTCCTGAAGCAGCTCCCCTACCCAAAGTAAAAGTTCTCTCTAAATATAAAGAAGTCAAAGTCACGACCCCAGATGTTCCTAATCAGCCAGGCATAAGCCCCCACAAGAGAATAGAATCAATCCCTAGAGAAGGGCCCACCCCTTTCAGTCTGGAGCAAGAGCTAAATAAACTAAAAATAGCGATCCCTTTAACTGAGTTGATAAGAAATCTGATCTACTAGGGCCAAATAGACAGGATGCTCCACAGAGCCAAAGGCACAGACCATCAAGATTCCATAAACCTTAATGATGAGGCTCCCTCTTTTCAGTGTGGCCCACAGATTGATAATAAAGAAGAACCCACTGCTCCGTTTTACGTCACTCTGAATGTGCATGATTAGATTCTCCACAATTGCATGCTAGATTTGGGAGCATCCCACATTCTAATGCCCAAATTTATCATGGAACAATTGGGGCTGGAAATCACCCGGCCATATCATGATCTTTATAGTTTTGATTCCAGAAAGATAAAATGCATAGGGATGATAAAAGATATGGTGGTTACTCTGGCCCAGATACCAGCAAAGAGCGTAATGATGGACGTGGTAGTAGCCGACGTCCCTGCTAAATATGGCATGCTACTGTCGAGAAGTTGGGCTAAAAAGCTGGGAGGAAGCATGCAGATGGATATGTAATATGCTACGATACCTATTTTTACTAGGGAAACCAAGCGATTGTATAGAGAAGCCATGTTCGCATATGTCATAAGTTACTGAGATAGTCCTACGAATTATCCTATATATGCTGCTGATGAAAATATGGGCTGCTACATATTATCAGTAGAAGATTCAGCCGAAGTCAAGGTCACATAGATTTAGACAGTGGAACCAGCCGCTGAAAATTGCCGGAATCTAGTGTGGAAACGTTTCTTCGATGGAGCATCTGCCAAAAATGAATCTGGAGCAGGTGCAATATTGACGTCACCTTTGGGGGACGAAGTCAATCTGTCATACAAACTTGATTTTGACACCACTAACAATGTTGTGGAATATGAAGCACTCATCCTAGGTCTCCAAGTGGTAAGATACTTGAGAGTTACTAATCTGGCGGTGTTCGGAGACTCAGAGCTTGTGGTGAATCAGATAAAAAATATTTATCAGACTAAACATCCTTGAATCAGAGCATATCGCCATCTGGCATGTGATCTTATTGCCAACTTTTTTTATGCCTTTAACATTACTTTTGTGCCTCGAGAAGAAAATCAGCAGGCTAACGCTTTGGCCATGATGGCGAGCTCCTTCAATCCTACCAAGAACCAAAGTTAAAATATGAAGTAGAAATGAGATACTGCCCCTCCATCCCTAACAACGTCAAAATTTGGAAATTTTTTGAAGATGATCAACAGATCAAGCGCTTTATGCAATTGGTCGAAGAATTTTAAAACACCGAGGTTGATGATGACTCTGAAAAAGCTGAAGGAAGTAATGCACAGGTAACAGATCCTGGAAGATTTGAATTCATGCAACAAATCGCAGGTCATAAAGTTCTTCAACTAAAAAACAATTTTATATTGAAAGGCCTCGTTCCTTTAGAGCAGTTATTCGACAAATATGACGTCCCAGTCAAATCAGCTATACGTTCGACCACAGAGGCTATGCATGAAGTAAATCTCGGCACTAAGGAAGACCCCAAGTTCATCAAGCTGTCTGAATCCCTTACTAAGGACCAGAGGCAAAGGTATGAAGAATTGTTTAACGAGTATGCTGACGTTTTTGCCTGGAAATATGAAGACCTCATGACATATCATACCTCTATAATTCAGCATAGGATCCCCTTAAAGCCTGATTCTAAACTAGTAAAACAAAATTTGAGACAGGTGAACCCTATTTTGTTACCAGTCATTGAGAAAGAGGTAAGGAAGCTTCTAGATGCAAAAATTATCATCCCTCTAAGGTATTCGGAATGGGTGGCAAATATGGTACCGGTCAGAAAGAAGAACGGTGAAATCCGGTTATGCATCGATTTCAGGAATTTGAATAAATGCTCATTGAAGGACAATTACCCCTTACCCAAGATGGATTACATCCTGCAAAGAGTGGTAGGCTCAACCCGAGTCTCTATGATGGATGGGTTCTCAGGCTACAATAAGGTAGCAATGCATATTGATGATCAGGAAAAGACGACTTTTACTACACCATGGGGAACGTTCATGTATGATAAAATGCCTTTTGGACTTATAAATGCTGGGGCAACATTTCAAAGGGCCATGGAAATAGCATTTGTAGGCAAAAGAGACAAATTCATTGTCATATACCTTGACGACATGACAGTTTTCTCTAAATCTGATCAGGATCATCTTCAGCACCTGAAACGAACTTTTGAGAAGTGCAGAAAGTATGGTTTGTCCATTAACCTGAATAAGTCCTTTTTTGCCATGATAGAAGTAAAGTTTCTTCATCATATTGTTTCTAAATATGGTGTGAGAATAGATCCGGAAAGAGTTGCTGCTATCAAACTAATCGATCTCCCACGAAACAAAAAAGAGGTACAATATTTCATTGGTAAAATAATTTTTTTACGGAGATTTATTCATAACTTTGTTGAAACAATGAAACAAATTACTGATATGCTAAAAAAGGATGCTGAGATAAAATGGACCACATCTGCTAGAAAATCTTTCAAACAGATAAAAGATTTGTTGGGAGAAGCGCCTGTTCTAACCAGCCCAGACTACACCAAGGATTTCCTAATCTTCTCTTTTGCCTCTCAAGTTACCATAGCAGCAGTCCTTCTGCAAAAAAATCAGGAAGGGCATGAACAACTCATTGCTTTCTTCAGCCGATCCTTGAGAGATGTGGAGTTAAAATATAGCACGATGGAGAAACAAGCCTACGCACTTGTTAAGGAACTAAAATATTTTACGAGTTATGTTTTGCATTCCAGGATCATCGCTCATGTCCCAGGGAGCACCATTAAGGATATCTTGTGTCATCCTGATAGTGAAGGAAGAAGCGGAAAATGGATTTCCAAGATCTAGGAATATGATATGGAGATCAAACCCACTAAATTGGTAAAAGGACAGGGGTTAGCTAAGCTGCTGGTGGAATCTAATCATCAAGCATTAGAGATTAATTTAATCGATCAATTCATTGATTAAGGAAATGAAGAAGGCCAACATAACCTTCATGACTAGGTGGCTGAAAAGTTTATAAACTCCGAATGGTATAAAGATATAGTCTATTATTTGGAGCATCTTGCTAACCCCCCAGAAATGGAAAAATCTAAAATAAGGTCTCTTAAACTTAGGGCGGTTAAATACTGTATTCTGGATGGATACCTTTTCTGGAAAGATCCACTGGGCATCCTGCTTAATTGTATTGTAGAGGAAGAAACATAAGGCATAATTATCGAGTTCCATAAGGGTATGTGCGGAGGCCACCATGCATGGAGAGTGACCGCGCACAAAATTTTGAGGGCAAGTTATTTTTAGCCTACCCTGTTTACCGACACCAGCAAGGCCGTCAGGTCATGCAAAGAGTGCCAGATGTTTGTCAAGAAGCTAAAACTACAACCACTACCTCTAAAACCCATAAGGGTGGAAGCACCTTTCCAACAGTGGGGTCTTTATTTTATCGGAGAGATAAACCCCCATTCTAGTGGTTAGCATAGATGGATTCTTATAGCTACTGACTAATTTACAAAGTGGGTGGAAGCTATTCCCACTAGGAATGCAAATGAATCAGTAATTATCAGCTTCTTGGAAGAAAATATTTTGGCCAGGTTTGGCCGCCCCAGAAAAATACTTACAGACAATGCCCCAGCTTTCAAATCATACAAGATGATGAACTTTTTCTAGAATTACAATATTGAGTTGATTCATTCAATTGCATATTACCTGCAGGGAAATGGCTTGGCTGAATATTCTAATAAAATCTTGGTAAATATTATCAAGAAGATGCTCAGTAAAAATAAAAAGGCCTAGGACTCCCAACTAAGGTTTGCATTGTGGGCCGATAGAATCAGTGTCAAACATGCCATAGGCACATCACCGTTTCAGTTTGTTTATGGGAAGGAAGCTGTCATCCCAATTTAGCTTGGTCTCCTTGTAATGAAGCTGCTATAGTCTGAAAATAAAGAGCCGAACGATAGGGAAAGAAGGATACATCAGTTGATAGAGATCCAACAGGTTACAGTGCAGCTGGATGACTCCACCAAAATCTATCAAGATAAGATGAAAGCAACATTTGATCGTAGAGCTATCGCTCAAGATTTTCAACATGGGGATTTTGTTCTGAAATGGGATGCTAGAAGAGAACCAAGGTCTAAACACGAAAAATTTGACAACTTATGGCTTGGCCCATTTAAAGTCATCACAGTCCATGAAAACAACACTTACGAGTTGGCTCAACTGGATGGTGAACGTTTTGGGAACCCTGTAAATGGGAGATTCCTGAAATGGTTTTTTCATTATTAATTTCTCATATCCTTCCTTTGTAAAGGTTCATTGTATCATATTGTGAAGCATTTTCTTTTGTTTTTATTTTTATCATAATCTGTTCTGTTATCATCTTCAGAATATTCCTCTTAAAAGCCAGGTTGTCAGCAAGCAAACATGACTCCACATCCCAATGAGTTAAAAGGCACAAGTCTACTGTTCTCAACCTCTCTGCGAGGGAGGAGGTTGTCCCCGCTAAATCCAATGTTAGTGATATTCACTGTCAAAGAAAAGGCATCAGCTAAATCGGAAGCTATGTCTGAAAGATGATTGGAGGCATCAAAATTACACAGGTAGAGGTCGCTGGAACAAGTTTTCTTGGTAAAAACGCAGTGAAGGCTTGTTATATCAGCTCGCATAAGCCAGTGTTAAAAGGACATTTTCAGGATCCATGAGTGGCCTATGTTTTCTAAGGAACGAACTGTCCCTGACTAGAAACCATGATTTACACATGTCATCTTCTCAGCTATTCAGGATCGTCAAGATGGTTTTCCCAAACTGCTTTTCGAAGGCCCTGAAACTAACCGGTAAAGCTGCATGAGTATTTTTTAAGCACATATGATCCTACTATCGAGTAGGTACGGAGCGGGACCCATCCCCAGAGTTGTGCGTTTTTAGACGCTCATCTCGAGATAGCCTCGCAGGAGATCGACGGTTAAAAAGCATCAACGTAGAAAGGATGCGTGAAGTATATAGCAAGCAACCCCTCCCTAAGGTGAAAACCATTGTTTCCATGTGGCGCTTCCAGAGTCATTCAGGGGTTCTAAAGGGGTTTCTAAGACCACTTTTTGAAGAGCCTGAATACCATAAGTGGTTTTCTGTTTTTGTCGTTTTCACTTTTCACACTGAAGTGGCCCTCTCCAATGATGACTAACATCGTCGGCATCGTACTAAGTTATAGCTCACTCTCTATGTGCAAAGCTCGAAAGGTGTTAGGCAATGACTACAAATGGTATAGGTTCATTTACCAAGGAAGGCCCAACTAGCTCTATAAATACCCCGCTAGGCATTGTTGTTTTATTAGAGCTCCTTCACCTCATTTGTCCGTCACTGAAAGCTGGGTACTTGTTTTCCAGTTCGAGCAAATTAGCTGAGTGTTTCCCCATGGTTCACTACATTTCGAGAGGTGCCTCTCCAAGAACACTGAGAGGCTAGACGACCAGAGTTCATGAGTAGCTTGCTGATTCGCATATGAGTGTCAGTAGGCAAGATAAACCCGAGGTCTCATCCAAGATGTCTAAGGAGAATTCAACCTGTGTAGTAGTTAAAAGGAGGATTGGCCTCTCAGTTGCAGAAGCACGGGGGGTTGAGATACGCAGGTCCTAGCGAAGGATGATCAAATGGCGGAGCGGTAGTACCTAAACGATTCTAACAAAGAATTATCTACACCAGGTCCTGTTCCACATAATGATGTCAGTGGTAGGTCTTCGTCCCATTGCAGCCAGGTTCCGAGAGAAAAGGGCTTGGAAGGGATGAAAGAGAGAAGCAGTAGTGGTATGCGAAGCATCGTTCATCAGTTGTATGGTTGCGACCACGTCCCTGTTAGGCCAAAGGCAGTTGGATAAGTGTGAAAGAAGTTCTTTGTAGTTTCGAAAGATTTACATAGTTGTTATCCTATATATCAGGGTGGCACGTTTTCTTTGTCCAGCCAGACATACTATTTTGATCATCAAAATGGTCCCGGGTCATGGTCAGGCGGATGGCCAAGTATTTTACTCATTTCTGTTATTTGTAACAAACTCTGTTAAGGAGTATAAATTGTCTTTCTTTAAGCTATTGAGCTGAACAGATCGTAACAGATTATGTTTTTAGAGTAGGAAGGCTATATATAGCCAAGTAGGCAATAGCCAAAAGGTTGGCTCTCTGATGTAAGAAGTATTACTTCTATGTTTGATAGTTGATCAATATACAGGAACACATTATTACTCTATCTTGGAGCTAATGGATTCAAAGTTTTGATGTGCTGAGTTAGTATCTTCTTCTGTTTTCCATCTCTTCCATTTATGTATGATATGCAGAGCTTGTATGGGTTTATATGAGTGCCTATGCTTAAAAATATTTCTTCTTTGGTAATTGGTGATTGAAGTGTTCAGGCTAATATACCTTGAAGTGATACCCTCATATTATTCGGTGGTGTTTTGCTATTCATTTTATTCAGACTATTGAATTCCTCCCTTAGGCTCAACACGTCCTTCTGCAAATGTAATATAAATATTTACTTAAATAGTACCTTTATATTGCATCATTCCATTTTTCATTTGCTACTAAAGTCTGATTCCTTTGCATATTGAAATACTTCCCGTTAACATTTCAAGATCAGAATTCTACATTGTTTCTGTCAGATTATTTTGTGATTCAGTAAAGTTTTTCAGAAGTGATTATTGATGCCTAGGCATTGTTCTAAAAAATAGCTTTAGAACGCCTTTGGGACTAACATCCAAATACACAGCAATGAAGAATCACCTCTCCGACTTCCACAATCCGCAATCCACGATGCGGGATTCAGAAATTTGGAATGTCAAATACATGGTGATGAAGAAACACCTCTCCAATTCCACAGTCTGCAATTAGTGATGTGGGAGTCGGAAATTTGGAAAGGTAAAAATCCAACTACGACGAATCACACCTCCGACTTCTGCAATCCATGATGCGGAAATCAGAAATTGGAACTCCAAAATCGCAGCTCCGGGAAAATTAATCCTTTGAATTCCGCACTCCGCAATCTAAGTTGCAGGAGTCAGAAGTCAGAACTCCCAAAGAAAAAATCTGAGAATGCATGCCTCCGACTTCCATGATCTGCAATCCGCACTGCAGGTTTAGAAAATCGGAAGTCGTCCATATACCCTTGATACTTCCAACTTCTGAGGTTGATAACTTCCTCATCTTAAGTCCATTTTTGGAAAAATTGGTACCGTTGGAAAGCTCTCGGAGAGCCCCATGAAACTGTATGATCCTCTACCACACCTGAGAATTCTGATCATGTCCTTCTTCCAACCTAAAATTTGGCCCCAAACTTCATCAAGGCCTCTTCACCACTCTATAAGGGCCCCTCATACTACTCAGTCATAGTCCTTCCCTTCATCTAATCCACAAGGGAAGCATGAATACCATAGGGGGGTGTCTATTTCCTCCCCAAGTTCCTAACTGAACCTTATGAGCAATTTGGGCCTTTACAATCCTTATCCCTATCCACCAATGAACACATTTACGTATAAATAAAACACATGGATGCAAAATACAGTTGAATTAGACCATATTAACACACAATCAGATGCATTTACTGACATTTCATCATGGGAATAATAAAAAAAAGGTATAGGTATTTAGTTCCATTATTCATCAGTATCAATCTATGCATTCTAACATAAACAATTGGCATAATCAGAGGAAATAATAAACACATATCTCTAAGAATGAATTCACCAAGCAACTAGATATGGACTGCAACGATCCAACCCAACCATAGGTCTCTACCCATCCTGTATTGTTTCAGCACTCAAAGACCACCCTTGGGGTGGGGCTATGTATCCACTGATGAGGAACTACTCAGGTCCATTCATAGTCTTAGGCACTGTCAATCAGGGTCATCCAGCACAGATTTGGCTCTATCAAGAAAGTGGGAAGAAAAGGAAGGTTTTTCTAAGTCAATGAGGTCAACCATAGAGCTACAGGTATATCCAGTTGGCCTCAGTCAGCCTGGGCACCCCCATCACCTCCACTCTCATCCTATGCAAGGTCTCTTCTATGCTGCACAATCCCTTGGGAACTCCTTCCCTCAGTGCGGACCTGGGAAGGTATGGCAGGTCCCAACTACTAAACCATGGATGAATGAGCCTTCATTGGCTCTACCATGAACTCTAAACCCCTGGGTCTCTTTCCCACTATGATCTACTCTCAGATCTCCTCAACATTGTGGCCAAATGGCTTTGACCTACGACTGGGTTTTGGTTATCAAATCTGGGTTTCTCTATGGATTCCTAGGCATTCAACACTCTCAAAATCACCTCAAGGTTTGGGTCTTTGGATTCCCTAACATATTTCACTTCTCACCCAAATTTCTGAGCGATCCAAGCACTTCCAAAAATGGCTTCTCTCATAATCACGATTTCTGGTTCTCTTTCCTCCTCATCTCCACCCCCCTCCTAACTCCTAGCTAGATGATCCCCCAATGGAAGTGGGGATGAGGGAAAATGAATTCCCATGAGATGGAGTGGCTTATGGGCAAGCAATCGAGCCCATACCCTGCCTTATGGATTTCAGGGTTTCCCATACTCCATCACTCTCATGGACTGATTTTCTCACCTAATTCCTTATAACAGAATTAAATGATAGCTAGTACAATCAAAGGGGTTCTCAAGATGACATATGGAAGCCTAGGGTTCAATCCCATAACCCCCTCACCTCTCCCTAGTGGATACACATAGCCCCCTCATTTCGTTGCATACATAGCCATCCCCTTGGTATTCTATTGCATGAGATTTGTTTACATCATTTTTACAATTTCCATGGCTTAATAGCACATGGATAACACAATGTCATATACTTTCCTCTTAAAGTTGAGCATTCACTAGCGGTGCCTTGGCCTTGAGCTCCATGCTAGGAATTATACCTCGCATATATACAAGGTTTACATTAAAATCCAATATATCCTAATGGTCAAAATTGGGGTATTACAATTCCCTACCCCTTAAAATAACACCGGCCTCGGTGTTCCAATACTTAGGAATACATACACAATTTACACGTGTCCAAAATTCACAAAAATGTGCAAGGTTTGTCCTACATTTCATCTTTTAATTTAAGCTTCTAGGACCAAGTCCTTTGGTTTCTACAGGATGCTCTTGTTGGATTTGACCTTCTAGCTCTACAAAAATCCCTTCCTTTCTTTACCTTCCAACTAATCCACTAGTCTAGAAACTTTATGGCTACAATTCTTCTTGTTGTCCTTTGTTGGACAGTTACAGAGGCAATGATTTCCTCCACATTTCCAACATTTCAGTGGTTTCTTTTTCTTTACCTTTTCCATTTCCCTTGAGTCTTCCATCCTTGAGCGTTTCTTAATGGGATGATTGGGTGACTGCCTCTTCATTGACACACTGTCCTTTCCACTGTTGATAACTTCCAAAATGTCGTTTACCTCATTTTGTAGACAAATAGAGTCTTGCAAAACCTTGTGGTTCATCTCATTCTATTGCTTTTGTAGCTTGATCATTTCCCCAAGATTTTATTGGGTCTTGGAAATTGTTTGAAGAATATTTCCATCCAAATCCAGTAGCTTTTGGTATGCTTTCATGTTCAATGTGCACAGATGGCCACACTTTTCTAACTAGCAACACTTGACTTATAACATCTGCAACCAATTGATTTAATTTTCACCTATGAAATTCATCATTGCAAATCTTGTTAGGCCAAGCATAACATAAGAATTAAAATCAGTCATTTACTTGCCCAATTGTCATGGAAATTTCATTCTTTATCCCAATACTTCCACACATTTCATGCTTGTCCAACATACAAATGAACTCATTCATGTTCATCCTTTCACAGGAAATTAACTAATTCAGCATTCACACTTTATTCCAAGAAAAATAAACAGTGTCAACTTTCAGCCATAACATGCATTCAACAATTTTCTCTCTCTAAAATGAATCAATAAAAAAGGAAAGAGAAGAGTAAGAGTTTCCCCCTCTTAATCTTGTTCCAATCTGGAGTCCCACCACCATTGTGGTTCCATGCTCCTTAGTCTCTTTCACTTCAAATGTGAATGCTTAACTCATCTTTTTCCTTGTTTTGGTGATGAAACTTGGTGTCTAAGGTCTATCCAAGGATTCTCAACTAGGGAACCCCTCCCCATGGTTTCCTACAGAACCTTTGGATGCTAGGACCCTCACAAGTCCACTAGAACCATTTTCCATTGTTACTCATATAGAGCTTTCTAGGACATTCACATGTCCAAATGCATCCTTAGGGTGCCTTCAAGGTTCTTGCATCCAACAATACCTACACTCATCATTGAGTCAATTCACATGTCAAATCCATTTTCATAGGATTCATCTCTAAACAAGAGTTTCAAAACCATAGACGAATCATATACACATGCGGTGTATTCACATTAAATAAGCAAGAAGATGCAACATAAAAAAAAAAATTATTTGTACTGGATGTCTTCACGTTATTCCATAGGTTCCTTCTTTTCTTTACAAGCCTTGGATCACCTGTGGATACAATAATGAATGTTTGGCCAGCACGCAGGCTGCTCCACAACATTCAATGCTCAACCAGTGCATTAACTGGATTTACTAAGCATTTAACAAATGTTTGGCTAGCACGCAAGCTACTCCACAACATTCAATGCTCAACCAGTGCACCGAATGGATTTACCAAGCGTTTATGGTGCCAAACTAGTCCCATACCTGGTTTTTCCTCTCCATTTCCAAGCCAGCACTTCTGTCTCGGTCAAAAAGCCGATGGAAGGAAATTGCACCATAACCATTTCCAATTCAAGGGCTCTACTACGGAGCCATAGGCATATCAATGGGTTCCAGCCAGACTCAGCACCCACCTCACTTTGCTTCTTTAGCATGCATCACCAATTGCGTGTGGGTGATGCATAATAATTTACAACACAAGATGGGTAGGTAAGCTCCTCAATATACCTGATATAAAATTGTAACATAATTCATACAAACTCACTCTCTAATATTGAAACACCAGGAATGCGTCCATTCCCTTAGGGTGTAGTCAATTTTGACAACCATAACACAACACAACACCCGAAAGTTGTGCACCCCTTTCCGATGTGAGTCATGTAGGCCCTAATCACATTCGATCAGTCTAACATAAAAACATGCTCTGTATATTAATTGTAATAATTATACATGCATATTCTCAGCTAGGGTTACGAAATAATTATTGGTTTGCAAATGTATTTTCTCTTCCTTTCGCGAGGAATGGAGCTCCCTTCTCTGATTTAACAGTCCCTTGGGATTGTTACCCCAATCCAATTCTCGTTTCATAAACAACATATTCCCTATAGGAATAACTTCACCATATCACCGTCATTACACACACACATGTAGTTCACATGAGATGTCATCATAATAATTTCACTTAGAAATTCTCAATTATGTTTCCTACAAAAACTAGATTTCCACAACATGAGTTATTTATCATGATGTTTAGATATTACAAGCCATAACCCATGGTATTCCTGCATTGTGCCCTCCTGACACAATTCACAAACAGTCCACTAATCAATGACATTAATAATCAGATTCAAATCTGATTTCCATAATGAGTCAATGGCATTAATAATCAAATTCAATCTAAAATTACAATTCTATCTCCTATAGAAATTTGATTTATTCAACCAAGAGGCCATCCTCATATTTTTTGGATTTTTTACATGGTAGACTCCAGTCTTTATCATGGACTTACCCACATTCACATACCTAAGACATTTCTACATGTAATCTAGAATTTCAATCAGCCAAGCACTTGGTGAGCATTCATGCATATAATATTTCCATTGCAGCATTTACAACAGCCACTAAAGTGATCTCATAATTATAATCAAACAATAATTCAAATACTATCAATTGTTAATATCTCAAATGCAATGAAAGATAATTAATTTATATGCATTTTATTCACAATTAGATTCCAATATACAGTCACCTTGTCTGTGCAATTAAACAAAATTTTCAATAGTCTTGTGATTACACAATCATATCCATTCATGCCACTCTATCCTCCCAATAGAGCACTCTGGTAGCCCATCAAATACAACTATCTTCTTCATGAAATTCTTTTCCCATAGCATCTCATGAAAAGATTTTAGAATTTTAAATAATTCTACAATTTCATCTATCAACGAATTGTAATGAAGTATACACCACAATCATGCATTCACAAAATGCATCTTAACATATGTACTCACTCATATGCATGCACAGTCACAACATTTACTTAATATATGTATATATATATTTTTAATGTACATTTGCTTAATGTACACAATGCACTATAACATTGATCTAAACATTATTGGGCCTATACATGTGTCCTGCCATGGTAAGTTGGGAACCTTAGTCAATGCTTCAACACAATACCCAGCCATCTCCCCAATTACTTGGTTAACTATCTAGGTGCCTTTTTTCTTCATCTAAACAGAACACATCAGGAGTTCTCTCATTCCAAGGTTGTTGGCAAAGAGATTTAATCCCAAATTAACACCCATGGGGAGTTCATGGGATACTGGTTGAGCACTGTAGGCTTCAAAACCCATCATCCTCATGGCTTCACACATGGCATGCCCTTACTTATTATGGATGCATTCAAAACTTTAAACAGTCACATGGTATAATGATAATCTCCTTTACTACCACATACCTCACCATACCATGGAGGTATGCACATAAATGCATTCAACCCTACATGCACAATCTTTTATGATGATTAAAATATTGTAGAAGGGATTCTTACCCATCCTCTTTCAACATTTATACAATTTGCATAAATATTACTTGCATGGATGCCATCAACATATCTGATGTTACATGATTAGTTGGCCTCTTACCAAGGACTACATAGTCCTTCCACCAACCTTTTTATCATAGATTTGTGCTCCAACCTTTCTTCACAATGTTGTTGGTCGCATGTAATAGCATCATCCACACTTTCAGCCATGTTTATGTTGTCTTTGGCATTACAACCAATACCCACAATCATTATTATCAACCAAAATAATGATTAAAAGAGGCTCATTGCATATGTAAAACCTCACTACTTTGATCAAATGCAATATCATATTCATACACAAGCAAGTTCGCATGCAATATGCATTATCTCTTAATATGCCCACTAGTGCATATGCATTTCAACTACCTAATCTCTTGCATTTTCAGCATTCCTATTCCATAATTTCATATATATATAACTCAGAAAATATAAATATATCAGAAAGAGAAGAGTTGAGGAATTCTCTCTTTCCAATCTCTCATCTTAGCATGGAATTCCTCTTCGACATCATAGCTGATCCAATTTCATGGCCTCTAGAAAGCACACAGGGAATCATTAGCTATGATTTTCTCACCAAGTATCAATTCAAGACATACACACATGCATGACATTTACACTAGATACTTTCCAAGTATGCAATTCTTATGCTATAAACAAAAGTAGTTTAAGGTGAGAAATTGACCCTTTTTATCAACATTGCCCTTGGAGATCATTCTCCAATTTTAAGTTGCAACCAATTGTCATCCCTTGCACCTCATTCAAATTCTAGATACCTTCATGTAACTCATTCTTTGGACCAAGCAGCCCCAGTACTACAACCTTGGGATCTGATACTGCCTGTAACGTCCTTGATCCCCTCGGTGCCCTTTAGAAGTGATGGGGGATAGCCTTGAAACAACCTGCTAGTTTTTTTTCAACATATCTACAACTCTGACATTTTCCATAGCCGCAATGACTGTGGTCTTCAATCCACAATTCTGTAAGAATAAATCCCTAAGCCACAAGTCAGAATTCGGAACACCAATCACAACGTTAAATAAACACCTCCCCGACTTCCGTAGTACACAATCCACGATGCAAGAGTCTGAAAGTCAGAAATCCAAATACACAGCGACAAAGAAACACCTCTCTAACTTCTGCAATCTGCAATCTATGATGCAGGATTCAAAAAGTTGGAATGCCAAATACATGGCAGAGAATAAACACCTCTCTGACTTATGTAGCCTACAATCCGAGATGTGGGAGTCGGAAAGTCGGAACACCAAATATCCAACTACATCGAATCACGCCTCTGACTTCCGCTATCCACGATGCAGAAGTCGGAAATCAAAACTCCGAAATCACATCTCTCGAAAAAGTACTCCTCTGAATTCCGCACTCTGCAATTCAAGTTGCGGAAGTCAAAAATCGAAACTCCTAAAGCACCACGCTGAGAACTCACACCTCTAAATTCCACGATCCGCAATCCGCACTACAGCTTCGGAAAATTGGAAGTCCTCCATAGACCCCTGTTACTTCCAACTTCTCAGGCTGATAACTTCCTCATCCTAAGAACATTTTTGGAAAACTTGGTACCATTGGAAATCTCTCGGAGAGGCCCATGCAACTGTATGATCCTCTGCCACACCTGAGAATTCTGATCATGTCCTTCTTCCAACCTAAAATTTGTCCCCAAAATTCATCAAGGCCTCTTCACCACTCTATAAGGGGCCCTCATACTACTCATCCATATCCCTATCCTTCATCTGATCCACAGGGGAAGCATGAATACCATAGGGGGGTGTCTATTTCCTCCCAAAGGTCCTAACTGAATCTTATGAGAATTCTGGGCCTTTACAACCCTTATCCCTATCCACCAATGAACAAATTTACCTATAAATAAAACACATGGATGCAAAACACAATTGAATTACACCATATTAATAGACACTCATATGCATTTACTAGCATTTCATCACGGGCATAATAACAACATAAATTACAGGTATTCAGTTCCATTATTCAACACGATCAAAATATGCATTCTGATATAAACAAACAATCATTCATGTATATATAATTGGCATAATCAGAGGCAACTTGAAACACTTATATTTAAGATGAACTCACCAAGCAACTGGATATGGACTGTAATGTCCAACCCGACCATGGCTATCTTCCCATCCTGTATTATTTTATCACTCAGAGACCACCCCTTAGATGTGGCTATGTATCCAATAAGGAGGACTACTCAGGTCCACTCACGGACTTAAGCACAGTCAATCAGGTTCATCTAGCACAGAGCTAGCTTTGTCAAGCAAGTGGGAAGACAAGGAAGGGTTTTCTAAGTCAATGAGATCAACCACAGAGCTACAAGAATATCTAATTGGTCTCAGATAGTCCAGGAACCCCCATCACCTCACTTCTCAACCTAAGTAAGGTCCCCTTCTCTACTACATAGTCCCTCGGGATCTCCTTCCCTCAGCAATGACCTGGGAAAGTATGGAAGGTCTCGAATGCTAAACCATGGATAAATGAGCCTTCAATGGCTCTACCATGAAGTCTAAACCCCCTGGTCTCTTTTCCACTGCGATATACTCTCGGATCTCCTCAGCATTGTGACCGAATGGATCTGTCCCACGAATGGGTTTTGGCTATCAAATTCGGGTTTCTCTATGGATTCTGGGACATTCAATGTTAACACCAAAAAAAACTTACTAGTTCATCTTCCTAGTCACATGACCCATTTGTCCACTTTTCCTACCATTTTAGCCTCTAAAACCTCAAAAAACCCTCATATGGTCACCAAAAAGGCCAAAATTCATCTTTTTCTCCTCAACATAGTTAAATTTTCTCAAAAAATACCAAAATCCCTCCGAAGGGGTCCAAAATTCCCAAAAATCAATTAAAAGGGAATAAAATTCAAAAATAAATTCAAAAAAGGAAAAAAGAGGAAAATAAACCTTAAACCATTTTTACCAATACCATTGGTTACCCTAAACCATGGTTGTATTCTCGATCACCCAAAAGTTATAAAAAGGTGATAGAGGCTCCCCATTATTCATCCACATTCTTGCCTATCCTTATGATTCCAAATTCATTCTTGAGAACCTAAGCCCTCCATTTGTGCTTAGATTCACCATTAGAGTGAGCCCTTTTGGCTAATCCCCATTGCATTTGGAGAAGAGAAGGAACCATTGCAGCACTAGAGCAACTCATCCATATGGTTGCTTAAGCTCAACCAACCTCACCATTGAGGTAACCTTTCATGTGTAAATCTATTTTTTATGAATAAAATTTGTTTTACATGGAAAATCTGAATTTTTTACTATTTACTGCGAGTTTATTATGCACATGTTACATTAGTTTTTACTGTTTACATTAGATTTTTTACTGTTTTATTGAAACTGCTACTACGAAGTTAGTAGGTGCCCATTCACACAAGCTAGAGTGAAAACTCTACCAAGAGTTTTTGGCAACTCCACTTTTCTATGAATCTCTGGTTAGATTTATATTTGTTCTTGTTTTTGTTGTTATTTTACTTCAATATTGTAGATATGATCAACCCTTAAGCCTGCACCTTGTAGCCCAATCCCATTGTTGTTTCTGCAAGGCCTGTAAACCCCATTTTTCAGTTTCGACTTTCGTTTTCGGCGGCTGTTTTCGCGCCATTGAGTGCAGGTTTTTCCCCAAGAGCTGCGACCCAGATCGTAGCTGCCTAGCCAAAACCTGTGACCCATATCGCGCTTTTTTATCTCAAACCCGCGATCTGCAAACCAGATCTGCATAACCCGATCGCAATTGTCCATCCCATAACCACGACCTTGATCGCGCCTGTTTACCCCAAACCCGTGATCTACCATTCATATTCTGCATCCTGATCGCGCCATTTATCCTCACAGCTACGATCTAGATCACACCTTGTAGCCTCACTGCCACGACCGAGATCGCCTCTATCAGCCTCTTAGTCGCAATCCAGAGCGCGAGATTTCACTTGATACCCGCAACCTAGATCCCTAGTTTCGGCCCGAAACTTGCGATCTTTTTTCTGAGTTTTCTTGCCCATTTTTTGGCCCATATTTTTATGCACCTTTGACAGCCACCTAGTTTGTTTGCAGCCCCAACTGTTCCTTTTGTTTTTCTATTATTTTCTTTACTGTACCATTTTACATATTTTTTAGTATTTTTATTGAAAAATCATTTTTTTAGCATTTACAGTTAAATTTCAGCATTTGTAAGTTTAAATTCAGCACTTACATTTGATAGATTGTTTCCCAAGCGTGGCATTTTGTTAGATACATTATCTCACTTGCACACAATCTGTCACCTTAATACAAGTAAGCCTTAAAATCTACTTAACTCGACCAACTTTCTAACCCCACTTGGGGAACATAAAAGAACTTTGTAGTTAGGTAGGACAGAGAGTATAGGCATCTAAATAACACCACTCGCTCATTTTCACTTGAAACATAGTTGTTGTCCATTAGGGTACTGTTGTAGGCACAACAGATCCCATGTTTTAATGAAAACATGGGAGCCCCCAATTTGTTTATATGCAAAGGTAATGATTAAATTCCTTAGTCATTTTGGGGTTTTTCATCCTACTTTTCATGCTTTGATGTCCTTGTCATGATTTGATTCAATTAGTAATTTTCCTTTTGAAAATTTATGCTTTTGTGTGATTTTTGTGAGTTGCGGGAAGAACTTATTTTCCCAAAATTATGTCTTTCACGCAACCTGCAACACACAATGCGGATTGCGGGAGCTTGGTTTTAGAGTTTGAAACTTTTCTGTTCCATAATCTACAACCCACAATGCGGATTGCAGACGCAGAATTGTTTGTCTAATAATCGCGGTTGTTTGCACCTACAACCCACAACCCGCAATGTGGATTGCATGAACACCTTTTAAATTAGTTTTGCGCCTAGTGATCCCGCAACCCACATTTGCGGATTGCAGATTGCGAGAACTTCTTGTTTGATCATGTTTAGAGTTGCAATCCCGCAACCCACAAATTGCGGATTGCAGATTGTGGGAAGGATGTATATATTTTGAAAATAAAACCTCCCCAAATCTGCTTCCGCATGTTTAATCTTGACCGTTTATTTGTCTTGATCCCGCGAATGAGATTACACTGTTCCACATTTGAATAATTATTTGGATTGTTTCCATTCTTATTGATTTCTATCTTGTATTTGATTTTTTGACCCATTTGAGTTGGTTCCATGATCTTGGTGGTTAATTTACTATGTTGTTCTTCACATTCCCCACCTAGATTTGGTCTTCACTGCACAAATTGATCATTAGAGATGATGGCTAGTTATTATCTTCATTATGGGATGTTGATTGATCTTATGGTTTCTTCTCTCATAATTTTAGATATTGCATTAGTTTGATATTTGAACTTGATGCGGTTTTGCTTTCACCTTTTCATGCCTAGAATCATAATGTAAATATTGTAAATAATTTTAGTCTTTGGGTTTGTTTGTTTATGTCAGTTTAATATTTTTAATGTTTAAATTAAGCTTGTTTAAAATCTTTTAAATATTCATGGTCATGCTTTGACTTTCATTAAATTAATTTGTGTATTTTATTAAATCCATATATTAAACTTATACACAATTTGATGTTATGAAAATTAAAAGAACACATGTTTTAGTTTGTTTGAGTTCTAATTTCCCTAATTTCTATGAGATTTGGTTTTATGACTAGCATAAATCCATCTTAAACCCGTATCTATCAAGCACTGAGAGGGATCCAATTTCTTGAGGTGTATTTCTTTTTTTAAATTTAAACTCAAGAAATTTGATCTCTTGATTGATAGATCCGGGTTTAATTTTTTATTTTATAAACGAATATCTATTTTTTAATTACTTTTCATAGTATTTTATTTTATGAATCAACATGGATTTTTTTTTTTAAATACTTTCCATAATTTTTTATTTTATGAGCCGACATGAAAGATTTCTATTATAGAAAATATACGTCCTTTTATTATAATGGCCGACAAAATATTAATTATTAGTTTATCACATTATCACTTTTTACTATTAGATATAACGCTTTTTACGTTTTATTAGATGTAACGCTACATACACGTTAGAACATCTCCCCCATACTGGACTGTAGAAAACCTCGTTTCACTCGGTGCAATTAATTGGAAATTAGTGGGATTAAAATTCAGCATTCCCTAATGTGAAATTAGTTTGATCATGGGTCTTTTATTTTCAATAAGCTAATTTGATTTTGAAAATATGATTTCTATTTTTCCATTTTGCAATTTAAAAAGATTTTCATTCATTATTGTGCAAAATGAAATATTATTATTCTTTTCTTGGTCTTCTATTCTTGGAAAATGATTATGTTAGAAACCTATCTATGGAATTCATTAACTCTCATATATTATAGGAGTGATTATTTTCCTATATACATAACTTGTTTCCAACATTTATTTTCTTAAAAATTAATTTGTAAATGGTTTTTATTTTTACTTCTAGGTTTAGGGTTTTCAGATATTGGATTTTCTTCGTAAATAATTTCTAGATTTTCTTTCTAAACTTTTATCTATTGTTATTTCATTACTTCATTCAATAAATAAAAAAATTTGCAATTTTTCAAGCTTCCCAAGTATTTTTATGCATTTTTGCGAATGCAGGACCTTTTATTTTAATTGTTCAAGTTTTAAATGTTCCCGAATCCGCAATCCGCAGATGCGGATTGCGGAAGGTTTATTTTTTCCCTTTTAAACATTATTCCCGCAACCTGCAATACGCAATGCAGATTGCGGAAATCATTTTTTCTAGTTTTAACTTTTTCATTCCGCATTTTCAGACCTTAAGTTTCTCTTAGGTTATAATTTAATTTAATTACATGTCCATAAATTTTGGTAATTTCATTTTTACTTATGGTTTTAATTTTGGTTTTAATCATTGGTTTTTCCGGATTTTGATTTGTTTAAATCCTAATTTCCTTCTCGACATTTGATTTCTGATTTTATGGGAATATTGATTTTGGATTTTTGTTTGGTTTTTATTTGTTTTCGAAAATGATTAATATTGGATTTCATTGTTAAGATCAATGGCCACAATTCACTTTGCAATGAGATCAATGGCTATTGAGTCTTAACTTCCGGGAGCAATATCTTGAGATTTATGAGTCCAAATCAATCCCGAGATGGCTCGTTGGAAAGCTAGAAGGATGAGGAATGATTTGCGAAGATTATGTTTTCCAATTGAATAGTTAAACACCCCGAAAATCTGTCTGAACAGTCAATTTCGGATTTGCATGAGATTTGTTTATTTTCATTATATTTTTATTTGCAAATGGATTTTTATTAATTTATATTTATGTCATTAGCTTTGGAATGATGTTTTAATTTCTCTTTTGAATTGTACAGGTGTGGATCTGGATTTGGAAGAATCGAATTGAAGAATTTACATCTCGAATTTGGATTGATTAAAACATGTCAAGTGGAAAGCAATGATCTTTGGACGGGATTTTTGGAGTGATAGAGATGAATCTGGAAAATCCGAGACATGGGTTTTGTGCATAATATGCCCAATTAGTTTGTTGTAGTGCAGAATCCGTAGAAAGTTCTTCATTTGGGAGATCCAACTGGTTTTCCAAAACAAAATTTCCCAGATTTTTCTCATGGACAGATCTGGTAAATGGAACAACTCAGCTAGTTAGTTCAGCAATTGGGGAAATGGATCTTATCTATTCTTGTAATTTTCTCTGTATAAATACCTATCTTTTATGATCTAAGGGGGGGATTTGGAGGATAAAATCAGCAGAAGGAGATTGGAGAAACTCTGGTTAATGCAAAGCTTGTAATTTCTTGCAGACTTTCAACTACACAGTAAAGTTATTCTCTTAGAACTTCTTTTGTCTATTGGTCAAGTTTCTTTGATGAATGTTGATTTTTGCTTCAAATTGCTTATCAATGTTGTTTAAATCTTTTGCAGCTTATTAAATACATTGATCTGCAGTTATGGTTTATCTTTGCTTATGATGTATGTGTTCATGATGTTTTAAGAGAGTTTATTCAATTAAAACATTATCTATTTCTGCAAATGGTTTACAATAAATTATAATTGATATTAATTTTTCAATTAACATATAAGTCACAGGTTAATCTTGAATGTTTCCAAACCCTTAGTTTTCCATAAGTTAGTTTTATCTAATTGGTTGTAATTTGAGCATATAAGTAATTAATTTCCATTACATTTCTATTGAGTTGATGAACATACTTATCTATTTTCACATCAAGTTAATCTACACATAAACAAGACACCATCTCAGGGTAGGTCTAACTTAGCTTAGATTTCCTTTCTAGGTAGATTTGTTTTAGACTTATGACACTTTGTTTTCCTCTTCAGGAGGACAGATCCTTTTAGGATCAAAACTCACCAACTCATAGAGTGTCAACGGAGGCCGAATATACGTGGGTGTTAACCACACCAAACAGCTCAAGGATAGGGTAATACTTGTGTAGGATTATCTGAAGCCTTTGGTTGGGTTATGTATCAGTAGGTAACAAAATCCCTTAGTAATTTTTGACACGGTTATACACCAATTTATCGGAAAGGCCTCTCCCCTAGGAGGGTCGAAGTAGCAAGGCTTGTTGTAGAGGCCTGAGTCGAATACCGCAATCCATTCAGCAACCAAAGGTTACCTACTCATTGTTCTCGTTGTACCACCCTTGTGGGAGTACAACAGCTATAGAACAGGAGTTGCAGATTTACCTTTCTTGACTATCATGAATGGGGTATCTTAGTAGCCACTCTTCTAGGATTCCTTTACCCACTATCCCTCCCGGTAGGGGACATTTATCCATTTGGTTCTACATTTCGTATTGCCTAACTTGGATTTCATCACCTTGCAGAGGATACATCTAGTTTGAACCAGCATACATTTTAGTTAGGAGTTTGAATGCTCTCTTACCTCCCCTTGGTTTAGCGATTACACCATTTTTATTTTTCAGGAGTCGTTTGCCTGTTGGTATTCTGACCGCCTTTTTTGTCACTTTTCTTACCATCGCAAAGCTGTTGCAGTGAGCGTTTTGAGTTTTTTGTTGGCCTAAGTGCCATATTTTTTGCACTCCCCTCCTGCACATCCAGTTGCATTAGGTTTTTTGAGCTGTTCACTTGACACCACTCGTCACAGGCATAGAGCCTTGTCAATTAAACCCACACGTCACTGACATAGAACCTCTTCAACCGATTCTGACGCCCATCATTTCACATCTGACTTTGAGGCAAAATCTGAAAACCCTACATACACAGCACCGACTATCCCCATGGCTGGCATGACTTCCAACACCTTCTTTGTAGGGACTACTGCTGGAGCATACACTACCACCCCAGCCACCACATTAGCCACCACTACAACACCTATCGTAGGCATGCCCTTGATGGGTCCCACAACTACCATCCCTGTCACTATGCCAATTACAAAAGCTACTGGACCCAATCCCGCCCCATATATGGCCCACATTACACTTAGAGGCGCAGGCCCCTCCCACACAAACCCCACACCTTTGTTTGGAGGTCACATCCCCGTAACAACTAATATTCCCTTTAGGGGTAGTTGCCTAATCAACAATGATACCACCAGCACATACACCCCAGTGACCATGTCACATTCCTCTGCCATTTTTCCATTCATGGCTAGTCTCAAACTCCCTGACCTAGAAAAATTGACAAACAATCCCATCAGACATGATCCTACTTGGCCTCACATGCCTACCAAACTCTGATAAAGCATCCCTAAGTTCGAGGGGAAGGCTGGAGAGGATCCCCAAAATCACATCATGTATTTTCATCTATGGTATTCCTCCAACTCCATTTTCCTACGCTTATTGCAACGGACTTTCACTGGCTCGGCAGCTAAGGGTATATCGAGCAGCCTCATGGGACCCACTCCACTTTTACATCCCTTGCCTCAACCTTTCTACAATTCTTCCAGTTACTTGTCCGTTACGACATGGGAGTAGAAATCCCATTGTCTTGTAGGAAAAACACGGCCACCCAAATCACAGATCACATTCATGAGTGGCATAAACGCCAGAGTTTATGCAAAATTAAGCTAGATGACCATATTTTCTTGGGTTGGTCCCTAAAATCTCTCCTTCCAGCCATTGCCAAAGATGTGGCGTTTGAACGACCCTAGTCGGAAGAAGAAGCCATTCTCAAATCCCAGCAGTTTGATCTAATCTACGCCTAGTCTAGCTACTTGTACACTATCTTACTTGATGCCCCCCATGGTGATTCCTCCCGAAATGATGTGCCAAGGACATCCCATGCCATCGAAGGCATCATTGGCCATGTTGTATCACACAACCAACCCTTTTCCATTATGCCTAATAACTCTGGCCTCAACCTTTCGCGGGCCACATCTTACTCCGGAGCTATGACTTCATATGCTCCCATGGCACACTCCAACCACACTCATGGACCCTCATGTACACCACAGTGTTACGGTCATGCACCTTCAGCTTATGCACCTCCTACGTATTATCACCAACAGGCCACTCATGCTCCCGTTCACTCACAAGCCCCATCGGCTTATTAACCTCCACAAGCAGCGCCTATAGCACCACAACCTCCAGTCACTCAGACTTAGCAACAACCATAATCGGCACTTGGACCACCTCCAACCCCACCCACTTATTATCCACCGCAGCTCGCTCCAGCACCTACGCAACCCCAAAATCCCCCTATTACCCAAGGGCAAGTGTATGCACAGTAGAATCCACCACAAAATCAGAATACCCAATGTAATCAACAAGGCCGCGAAGAGGACTCAACCGTGGAAACCACCAACCTCAAACCCAAGGCATTCAGCCACCCAATCCTCCAAATAAAAACAATACTTCCCCCACCAACCAAAACCCTGATTGACCACCGAAACAGGGTAAAAACCAAAATTTATGAACCAACCATCCATGTTCCATATGCAGGGTGTACTTCCATTACACACACACTTTCCCCCATTTGGAGCGAGCACACTAGCTATGGACTGTTGATTCCCAATACCAAGGGCACGCGGCACAGCCAGCGCCACCTCCTCAACCACAACCCATGGTGTTGCAGAATCCTTTACCTACACAAGGAGTGGTGAACACTCATCCGTTGGATCCCCCTCAAGGAACCACGACACCACAACAACAGATCACTTATTCTGCAACTAATTACCAACACATGGACTCAAGCACTCACCATCTATTAATGATGTCATCGACTGATGTCCACCTCCAAGCATGCCGAAACCAATATGGCTCCACCCCTGAAGCCATGCCCACTGATCCAAACGTCAATGCTCTTCCAACTGATCAGCCATTATGCATGCCTACTACACCATTGGATGGGGGCCCTAAAGCCCCTCGCTTCCCACTACGACGGATCAACAATAATCCTAATGCTTGTGCCGCCTCAAATTATAATATTGCGGATGACTTAGCTCAGTCCCCTGTTGCTATGTCTACCTTGGAATTCCTAAAAAACTATCCTGTACAGAGAAAAATATTGTTATCCTCCATTGGTGCGATAGACCCTTTTGACTCATGAATGATGGCATTTGACTTGGACCTAGCCGAACCACATTTGCCTTCCACATTAGCATTCCAGTTTTATGTATCCATTCGAAACCTTATGATTCATCGATGAAGGTGCCTCCACCTACGCAATGTCGACATTTGTCTGGAAAAAAATAGGATCTCCTACACTACAGCCATCCACCACCACATTACGAGCTTACAATGGCCGTTCAACTCAACCACAAGGCCTCTTGGCCAACATTCCTGTTCAGTTAGGTGGCAAAACGATCCTTATTGATATAGAGGTCATCAATGCCCATCTTGATTACAACCTATTACTTGGACGTAGTTACATGTATGCCATGAAGGTTGTCACTTCATCCATCTTCCGCACTATGATGTTCCCCCATGAGGGACGTGTGGTCAAAATTGATCAACTGACGTACTACGATCCCAATGCCCCTGCCGCACCAGAAAATGTTCTCCCTATGATTGAACAACCCGTTCAGAACGCACCCACATTGTTCGTCTCCATAGTTGGACCTGGGATATACTTAGATACACCCATGACTTCCATGTTCCAATCCATTCCACCCCCTTTGCAGACAGTCAAGATATCTGATTTGTGCACTCTCTCTCACAATCACAGGCACCTAACCAACAACCCCTTTACTGCCGTGACCACCCTCAGTTCCCAGTCATGTAGGAGCCACACCAATCCACACTAACCTTTCCTATTTCCCCCTTAAGGAGCATTCTGCACCCCAGTAATGGCTATGCTCAATCTTCCAGGGTTAACGTTAGGACTGCCTGTGTGGTACCTTCCCGCCCCAAATCCTCCCCCAACACCAAATTTCATTTTACAACCAGGCCAACCTATTACTATGACAAATCGCCCACCTCCATGAGTGCCAACCACATCCACATTAGGGAGTACACAAGCTCCACCCCACCATACTGGGGGCAGGGGCCAACAAACTTACACTGCCCCACCTGCACCAAAGCCAACCAAGATTCCTCTGCGATTTCATGCTTCTCCCAAATGCTATCTGTGCGACGATTTGGGCCATGCTACCCATCAATGTCCACAACTACCAGCAATTCAGGAACACATGCCAATGTTAGAGGATGATCCCAACATCCTGTTCGTCAAACTTGACCCTACCCCTAATCCTCGTGATAAATCCTTGCGTACCAATAACCCTTGCGCCATATGCGGAATCTATGGTCATTATTCACATCATTTCCTAGACCTACCTGAGTATCAACTAGTTCTCCAAGAATTGAATCAATCCTCTTTAGATTCATCCATTACTACCATCGAGGAGATTCATCCACCCCAATCCTCCTCATTAGCTAAAATTAACACCATTTACATGGTTTCCACTGGAGACCCCTCTGTCCAGTCGGCCCCTTCCACTGATCCCTCTGACACACATGTTCAACCTTTTCTAATAAACAAGGAAACCACATGTCCATAGCATAGGGGACGACCCAAAACCTTTCCTACTCATCATTATCATCATTCTCGTCAGCAATACTGGGGGCATCCACCCCTTAAGGGGAATCCCCCATCATCATATCATCACTTCAATAAGCCACCATGGCCCACAACCTCATGGTACACCCACCTGCTAGTAGTTGGTTAATGCCCTGTTGATCCCTCTCTAAGACAACATCTACACCACATTGACACCTCTGGGTTCAGGGGCATAATATATTACCTCAAACCTGGGATAGGGGGCATGATCAATCATTTTGACCCTACCCCATCACATCTATCTCAACACTTCAATGAGCCCATCGTTCAAACCAACACATATGTGATCCACAATCACAAACCCCATGCACATAGCATGGGGGCAGTTTGTTGATGTATTTGCAACTTCAGAAGATATTCACTTGTATATTGTATGTATTGCATTTGTACTTTATTGTATCCACAACGGAGATGTATTATTCCTCCGATTGGAAGTGTCATCATTTGTACTTGCAAGTGTCGCAAGTTATATTGTAAGTGTCGTAACTTATATTTGATGGGTTATTAGATCACCAGTGTGGGGTCAGCCCTGTATGATTCATGTGGGTTAAAGGGTTATTAGACCACCATAGTGGGGTCAACCTAATCAGCATTATCTTAAGTGGTTAAGTTGGGGCCAACCTAGTTGAGTAAAGGTCAAGTGAAAGTAAAAGTATAAATAGAGAGTGTGACTCTCTCATTTGATTCATTCACTCACTCACTCACTTCGCATTAGTGAGAGAGAGGAGGAGTTCACACAAGTGAAGGAGGAGTAGCTGCTGCAGACATCTATCTTTTGGGGATTCATCTTTGTGATCTTTGTATTGGTGCTCATTCTATCTCTAAGGAAGTTGCGGGGTTTTTCACCTTCTTAGTTTTCCCAGGTGAAATGCTTTGTGTCTCTTGTCTCTTGTGTTTGATATGATGTACATGTTGTTCTCTTAGTTAAGATCCTATATCAGATTGACTTAAATGTTGAAAAAATAACATGGTATCAGAGCTAGCCTGAAGGAAGGCATGGTATGGCATTTATGACATATGTTGCACTTGCAACAAATTGGAAGCTAGGGCTTCATATAGTAAAAACTAGTCATCGTGGCACTTTCACTATAAATCCATTTTGGTGAAGGTTCAGGTTCTGAAACTTGTATAGGTCAAAGATAACATCCCCATCTACCTTTGTCTGAAGCACAACATCTAATTAGTTGTACTTTCTATTTTATGATCCATACAATTTAGGGTTTCTGCCTCTTCCAGATATCAGTCATAAACAAGTGACCTAGGAAAAAAGGTCACAACTTGGGCTAGGAAGCTCCGAATGAAATTCTATAAATAGTGACAGTTAGGGAACAGACTGTACTTTCACAGGTCCAGGTTTCAGAGGCCGAAGTTGAAATAGTGACACGTGGAACTCTATACAAGTTCGTTATATTGTTTAATCCCATAAACAGGCCACGTTGCGACATTTGGTATATCTCTCTCTCAAAGAATCCATTTGAGGTTAGACCTATGGGGTTGGAAAGATGACAGGTCAGGATACCATAGGCCAAAGTTTTAGACCCTGTGGATCCAAAATTTCATAGATGCACCAGAAACAATAAGGCACATATTTCTATGAAATAGAATTGGATTCTGAGCATTCTCATTTTTGGCTTGTCATTGCTGTGGGAAATTAGGGATTTTGACAAAAGTGGAATTTTGGAGTGATCTCAGCATAGGATTACTCTCCTCAGCAAAATTGAAATTTAGAGACCAAGTTCAAAGTTTTTGGTTAGGTAGAACCTCGGGATCTATCTAGCCCTAGTTCAGGATTTTGACCAGAAAACCAAAATTTGACAGAAGCTGCAGATCCAAAACTTTCAAAGTCAATTTTGAGGGGTCAAATTTTGGAGATTTCAAAATTGAAGTATACCACCTTGATCAGCTCAGCAAGCTGCATCTTTTCATCCAATCAGAAGTTTGAATTTTTAGGGTTTCTCTAACAAACCCTAATCTAGCTCCAGATCCAGCTTCATCAAATCAAAGTGGATTGGGTTAATCCTAGAAGAGAATGATTTGGACACCTACATAGGTGAAGAGATTCCATTTCCATAGGGAGATGAGGCTGATTCCTTACATAAGAAGAAAACAAGCAATCCCAACGAGTATGACTTAAGAAGATACAGGTATGTTTTGAAATCTATTCATGATTAAGTTTATGATATGTTTGTCTTCATATTATTGAGGTTAGTACAATCTTGATTAATTTTAGAATTGTCTTATCACCCTAGTAAAAGTATGAATGCATGTGAATGATAGAAGACATTCACTGATTAGGGGTATGACACTTATGATTGTACTAATACACGGTGGTGTTGTATGAGGATGATGTTGTCCACTGACATGAAGGGTACATCAAGAAACACAAATCAAGTTCTAGATCAAGAACATGTGTTCATGGTGACATGAAGAAAAAGACTCATCCATAGTCATGGATCACATAGAAGCTCTACTTACGAGGTACGTATAATTTCGTTCTACAATGGTTAACTTATTAGCTATGTAGGTTACTAAGCACAAGCCATTGAAGAAAACACGAAGACATTGTTTGGGTATGTTAGACATAACTAAGAAAACATGATAACCAAGTATGTTTTTCCATAGAATCTACTTTCCAGGGTTCAAGAAGATTGACATCAGCAGGGATGTGACTTTTGATGAAAACTCGGCATACATCAAATCAATGAAGACACCTGTTGAAGTCTATGAAGAACCAAGGATACCCATAACACAAGACACCACCATGAATGAAGCAATACCAGAAGTGGATCGTGAAATAGAAGATCCACAAGAACCTATAGATCCACCTCGTAAGAAGAACTCTCACAAGAGAAAACCTGCATGGGATAGAGAGATCATCCAAGATGCAGAAAGGTATGGTATTCTAGAGGAGGAACATAGAGAAAGGAAAAGGACAAGATCACACACCAGCTATGTTGCTCTTGCTCTGTGACATTATGAATGAAGAACCTTCCAGTTATGAAGAAGTAGCAGAAAAGAAAGAATGGAAGGATACCATGGTCAAGGAATACCAATCGATCATGAAGAATGATGTTTGGGATGTGGTCCCAAGACCAAAAGGGAAGTTTGTTGTGACTTCCAAGTGGATCTATATCATGCTGCAGATGGTTGCATAGAGAAATACAAGGAAATATTTGTAGCTCGTGGCTTCTCCCAGAAAGAGGGCATAGATTATGAAGATACCTTTGCACCTAAAGCCAAATACACTTCCATCATAACAGTGCTTGCTCTGGCTATAGTGATGAACTGGAAGATAAACCAGATGGATGTCAAGACAGATTTCTTGGTTGGTGTAATCGAAGAGGAAGTGTATGTGGAGCAGCCACTCGGTTTTGAGACACATGATAGGGAGTCATATGTGTGCATATTGAAGAAAGCACCTCGGATATGGTACGGCAGGATAGACAGATTCCTGTCTAGTTTGGGATTTACCAAGAGTAAATCGGATGCCAACCTTTACTACAAGGTTGAGGAAGGCAATCCAGTGATACTCCTATTATATGTGGATGACCTATTTTTAAGAGGAGAGGATAGGTTTATTGTCGATATGAAGAGGAAGCTTGCTGTCGAGTTCGAGATGAAGGACTTGGGTATGATGCATTACTTTCTAGGCATGGAGGTGTGGCAGAGTGCAGATGGAATCTTCCTTGGACAAGGGAAGTATGCAGTAGAGATCCTGAAGCGGTTCAGGATGATGGAATGCAAGGCCATGGCCAGACCTATGGCATCGAACCTAAAGCTATTGAGTGATGCTTCATCAGAGTCGGTTGATGCCACAATTTATCGTCAGATGATTGGGTCCTTGATGTACCTGACCATCACGGGACCAGATATTTGCTTTGCGGTGAACACCTTGAGCCAGTTCCTGACAGATCCTAGACATGTTTACCAGATTGTTGTAAAGAATATTCTGAGGTACCTGAAGGGTATGGTTGATTATGGGCTCAAGTATGATGCGACTCAAAAGTTTAACCTGGAGGGTTATGTTGATTCAGATTGGACAGGTAGTGCTGCAGATAGGAAAAGCACTTCGAGGTGCTGCTTCAGTATGGGATCAGGTGTGATCTCTTGGTTTAACAGGAAGCAATCCTGCGTAGCACTGAGTACAGCCGAAGCAGAGTATGTCGTAGCTTGTTCGGCTAGTTGTGAGGCAGTATGGATAAGGAAGCTACTGTCTGATTTATTTGATCTCCAGTTGGATGCTACTTGTATCTATTGTGACAACCAGAGTTGTGTGAAGTTGTCAGAGAACCCGGTGTTCCATGACAAGTCGAAGCACATTGAGATCAAATATCACTATATCAAGGATATGGTGTAGAGAGGAGTAGTATGCTCCAGTATGTTGCGACATATGAGTAGATTGCAAATGTGTTGACCAAACCACTAGCCAGAGTGAAGTTCGAGTACTTCAGAGAGAGGCTTGGTGTACTTCAAATCGAGGCTCCTTCCAAGGGGAAGTGATGATTCCAGAACACGCAGATGCACATGGGATTTTCTGACATGGTTGTAGATTATATGTTCTCCCATGGTCATGATGTAATTGTTGAGATTTTTCAACATGGTTGTAGATGTGTTCTCCCATGGTCGTGATGTAATTGCTGAGCCATTTTTCACATGGTGGTAGATTTGTTCTCCCATGGTGAAAAAGTAAGGGCAGTAGCCTTACCTAAATGGTGGTAGATGTGTTCTCGCATGGCGAAAAAGTAAGGGCTAGAGCCTTCCCTGAATGGTGGTAGATGTGTTCTCCCATGTCGGTGGTGTAAGTGTTGTATGATGTGCATCTAAGCTGTGCTCCGTGGACAATGAGATGATCTGAAGAGGACGATGCTTCGGATGATGCTGTGACTATGATCATGCGATGATGATATGCATCAGGATGATGTTGTGACGATGATCAAGATGATCATGCAATGATGATATGCATCAGGACGATGCTATGATGATGATCAGGATGATCATGTGATGATGATGTGCATCAGGATGATGTACTGTATGATGATGATCGGTATGATCATGAGCATCAAAATGATGCTCCATGAGAGGATGATCATGTGGATCATGAGTATCAGGATGATACTCCGTGGCCGTCGACAAGTTGTGCGATAAGCATATGATCTTGCCCTGGGATATTTGCAGATACTCTTGCGAGGTTTTTCCTATGGCATATAATAGCTCACTGGGAGATCTGGAAAATGCTCTTTCGAGGTTTTTCTTTGGAGGACATATAATATTTCCCTGGGAGGTTTGCAGATACTCTTGCGAGGTTTTTCCTATGGCATATAATAGCTCCCTGGGAGATCTGGAAAATTCTCTTTCGAGGTTTTGTCCTGTGGCATATAATGTTTCCCTAGGATATCCAATAGGTTGAGTAGTACGCTTGTAATCAGTCCTGGGATGCTCTTTCGAGGTTTTTCCAGACCACATGTAATCAGTCCTGGAGATCTTGTCAGTCGTGCTTATGCACGTAAATGATCTTGGGATGCTCTATAGAGTTCTTGTCTGTCGTGCCATGCACATAAACATTCATGGGACACTCTTTTAAGGTTTTGTGGTGGTCACATGTAATATCTCCCTGGGAGATCTTGCCGATCGTGCTTAGGCACATAAAGGATCTTGGGATACTCTTTCGCGGTTTTTTTGATGCACGTAATCAGTCCTGGGATCCACAGGATGTCTAGCTCACAAAGATGATGAATACCTATAGGAGGCTAGGCCTACAACCAGCATGAAAAAGGGTTGGCTCTGTAGAACTTCCTATGATGAGAAAAACTGAGAGATAGCACTAGTGATCGAGATGACGAGAACAACAGCAGTGATGATGATGCTCCGTGATCTAGTGACGATGATCCAGCTCTAGAACTGAAGACTTGTGCCTATATGTATTGATGACCTGTGTCAAGAGAATACATTTCTAGTTAAGAGGGAGTGTTGATGTGTTTGTAACTTCAGAAGATATTCACTTGTATATTGTATGTATTACATTTGTACTTTATTGTATCCCCAATGGAGATGTATTATTCCTCCGATTGGAAGTGTCGTCATTTGTACATGCAAGTGTCGCAAGTTATATTGTAAGTGTCGTAACTTATATTTGATGGGTTATTAGACCACCAGTGTGGGGTCGGCCCTGTATGAGTCATGTGGGTTAAAGGGTTATTAGACCACCCTAGTGGGGTCGGCCTAGTCAGCATTATGTTATGTGGTTAAGTTGGGACTGGCCTAGTTGAGTAAAGGTCAAGTGAAAGTAAAAGTATAAATAGAGAGTGTGACTCTCTCATTTGATTCATTCACTCACTCACTCACTTTGCATTAGTAAGAGAGAGGAGGAGTGCACACAAGTGGAGGAGGAGTAGCTACTGCAGACATCTATCTTTTGGGGATTCGTCTTTGTGATCTTTGTATTGGTGCTCATTCTATCTCTAAGGAAGTTGCAGGGTTTTTCACCTTCTTGGTTTTCCCCGATGAAATGCTTTGTGTCTCTTGTCTCTTGTGTTTGATATGCTGTACATGTTGTTTTCTCAGTTAAGATCCTATATCATATTGAATTAAATGCTGAAAAACTAACACAGGTCGTTAACCTTGCTCACTTTTTCACATTCGTGATCTCAACCATTTTTGAGGTCACGTGTCACTTGTAAATTTGATTTGATTTGATATGCCTAGTATTTCGCCCCCGCGGGTCATCATTTCTCCCCACCACTACATCCTTGGCTTGGTGGGTTCACCTTTATTTATAGCCATTTTTTTACCTAGTTTTTCCTTTGACCATTCTGGAGTCATTTGACCTTCATTTTTCACATCCTTTGCACCGCCGGATTCAGATATCCATGCTCGTGATGATGCTTGAGATCATTTCTCGCTCTCACTAAAAACCATTCAAGCATTTTTTCACATGCCTCTCACCACCTCGATTTTTGTGCCACATCAGTGGTTGTTCGTTTTTAACAATTTTTATATCACCGGATTCAGTTTTTCGCACTTGTGATGATGCTTGAGATCATTTCTCACTCTCACCACCATATTTCCCAGACATTTTTTACACACCCCTCGTCGTCTCAGTTTGCATGCCACAACGGTCGTCGTCCTTTTTTAACAATTTTTATATCGCTAGATTAATTTTTCCACACTCGTGATGATGCTTGAGATCATTTCTCACTAACACCACCATATTTCATGGAAATTTTTTACACACCCCTCATCGCCTCGGTTTGCGTGCCACATCGATCGTTGTCCATTTTTGATGATTTTTATATCGCTAGATCTAGTTTTATGCGCTCATGATGATGCTCGAGATCATTTCTCGCTTTCATAAAAAAAAATTGACATTGTGTCAACACACCTTGTTGCCTCGATTTACGTGCCACATTGGTCGTTGTCAGATTTTACGAATTCTTGCATCACATCTTATACATGAGACCTTCACTCCTTCCATACTGCAATTATGGCGTTGTTTTTCTATCATTCATCAACCCACAAGGAGGCCCCATCAGTGTTCCCCCCTACCACTATTCCTAGTCCTCAAACTTGTCCCTTGATTGAACACTTCCTCCTTGCCTCACCATTACTTTTGTTCAGTATAATTTTATCCCTTTTTCGGGCCAAGAAATTCCTTTTCAAAAAAGGCACTCAGGGAGTTTCTATTAAGCTCTTTTCTGACTCCTAAAACAATGAAAAGAGCATCGAGCAAACTTGCTTCCTTTCATGCTCGCTAAAAGTATCTGAAAGGGAATCTACCTGGTATAAGTTTACCCCTTTTTAGTACCTTGTAGACTAATTACGAGAAAAGGAATAATCTAGTCACATCGGCTAGAAGAGTTCTTCATTGCATCATTTTATGCTTTTTCGGGCCTTAGAGACTAACACACGAAAAAGAACCCCCTTGGAGTCTACTTACTGCTTTCAGACTCTCTAAAATTGAAAGCAACCATGAGCATGAACTGTCCCGGGCTCATACAAATCCACACGATAGTACCATTATTGAGCACACTTGTTATCCCTTCTTCTAGCTCCTTAAACCATGAATAAGGCCCCAACTGTGCCTCTCTGTGCCACAATAAATCGTATATAATCACACTATTATGGTAACTTCCCCAATTTGGTCGCCTTTGTTAATAATATTCTATGATATGTCACTTTGAGAGTTTCCCGATACCATACATCAGTTTGTCTCCCTGAGTCTCTCCCACTGCAGTACTTACCCCTGATCCCTTAAGCTATGGTCCCTGTACCTAAAGTTAGTTTCATATGCTGCCAGGTCATCCATGCCATCATGCTCTGAACAAAGGAAGTTTGAGTCCCCCCACTCAACGACCCCAGTTATTCCCCATCTCCACAGTATGTATGTCCCACCTCTAGTACTATCACACTTTGGTTGTACACCTCATGCTCCTATCAAGGAAACATCATTGCCTTGGTAGTTGTAGGTCTCCCTTTGTCGATGCCAACCAATCTATTCTAGAGGATAGACCCAGAGATCCCTGTGCCTTGGAATCATCAACATCAGTGGTGAGTGCCTATGGATCATTTTGAAAAGAGTCCTTAGTGCCTCTTCAAATGATTGTTTCTCACATGCTCAACGTCAACACCTTGATCTCATCGTTGAGATTCTTATAGGGTATCGGTCCTTTCAGTTATTAGTCAAAAACCCCGGATGTCACCTGACTCTAACACATTGGTGAGTCTACTTTAGGAACAACCAGTTATATGTTCCTGTGGATATCTAGGCTATGGTTGGCGATGGTATTCAGAAGTACCCAAGTTGTATACTTCTTCGAGTACACCATTTAGATACAGTTCAGTGTACCCTCGAGATTCTGACACACAGTTACTGAATCCATCCAGTTGTTGGATACCTTCAGATCCAACAGTTTATCGGCTCTTTTGACACCACATTCAGAACGAATGTTGCTTTTTTCCAGTGTATCAATTCTTAAGGTTAGTGATGGTATTGAACATGAGTACATCCCAGCTTTGTGTCCCCTCTGGACCATTATGATGTACACAACAGTTCTCCATGTATTGTTCAGGTCCCCTTTTTGGGGGCCTCATTGTTATTTATATATCTTGATACAAGCATGGGTATGCCCGCCTCATCCATATATTGAGATTATTCCTCATTCTTGATTGAGGCCATGTATTTTTAGCTTTTGCAGTTTGTATGGGACTGTTGTTCTAGTCTCCAATCGGTCTCTTCTCTCCTCCAAACCCTAGGAAAAAGACAAAGAAACTGTGATGTCTATCGGCCATACGATGAGCTCTTGCCCTCACACATCAAGGGGCAATCTGTTAACACCCAAAAAATGCTCACTAGATCATCTCCCTAGTCACATGACCCATTTGTCCACTTTTCCTAACATTTTAGCCTCTAAAACCTCAAAAAACCCTCAAATGGTCACCAAAAAGGCCAAAATCCGTCTTTTTCTCCTCAAAACAATTAAATTTCCACAAAAAATACTAGAAACCCTCTAAAGGGGTCCAAAATTCCCCAAAATCAATTAAAAGGGAATAAAATTCAAAAAAGGAAAAAAGAGGGAAAAATAGGAAAAGAAACCCTAAACCATTTTTACCAATACCATTGGTTACCCTAAACCATGGTTCTATTCTCCATCACCCAAAAGCTATAAAAAGGTGATAGAGGCTCCCCATTATTCATCCACATTCTTGCCTATCCTTATGCTGCCAAATTCATTCTTGAGAACCTAAGCCCTCCATTTTTGCTTAGATTCACCATTAGAGTGAGCCCTTTTGGCCAATCCCCATTGCATTTGGAGAAGAGAAGGAACCATTGGAGCACTGGAGCAACTCGTCCATATGGCTGCTCAAGCTCAACAAACCTCACCATTGAGGTAACCTTTCATGCATAAATCTATTTTTTATGAATAAAATTTATTTTACATGGAAGATTTGAATTTTTTACTGTTTATTGCAAGTTTATTGTGCACTTGTTAGATTAGTTTTTACTGTTAACATTAGCTTTTTTACTATTTTATTGAAACTACTACTATGAAGTTAGTAGGTTCCCATTTGCACAAGCTAGAGTGAAAACTCTAGCAACATTCAACACTCTCAAAATCACCCCAAGGTTCGGGCGTTTGGATTCCCCAACCGATTTTGCTTCTCACCCAAATTTTGGAGCGATCCAGCCACTTCCAAAAATGGCTTCTCTTAGAATCATGATTTATGGTTCTCTTTCCTCCTCATCTCCGTCCCCCTCCCAACTCCTGGCTAGATGATCCCCCAATCGAAGTGGGGATGAGGGAAAAAGAATTCCCATGAGATGGAGTGGATTATGGGGCAAGCCACCAAGCCCATACCCCACCTTACGGATTTCAGGGCTTCCCATATGTCATCACTCTCATGGACTTATTTCCTCACCTACTTCCTTACAACAAAATTAAATGACAACTAGGAAGTCAAAGGGGTTCTCAAGATGACATATGGTAGCCTAGGGTTCAATCCCACAACCCCCTCACCTCTCCCCAGTGTATACACATAGCCCCCTAATTAGTTGCATCCATAACCAACCCCTTGGTATTCTATTGCATGAGATTTGTTTACATCATTTTTACAATTTCCATGGCTTAATAGCACATGGATAACACAATGTCAAATACTTGCCTCTTAAAGTTGAGCATTCACTAGCGGAGCATTGGCCTTGAGCTCCACACTAGGAATTATACCTCACATATATACAAGGTTTACATTAAAATCCAATATATCCTAAGGGTCAAAATGGGGGTATTACAATTTACTATTGTATTGAAGAAATAATGAGATTGCCATTGAATTAAAACTAGGACCAAGGTGATTTCACACTAGGTTTTAAGGAAATAATGTGTTATATGTGTTGTTGGTTTTCTCTATATGGCTGAATTTATTTATTTTGTTACTTAAATCTATGGATCTATATTATTTTTCCCACATGTTGTTTTGTGTGTGTGATGAATATGTTTAATGGAAATATTCATGAATGTTTTGTTGTTCAATCTGTTTATGATAACACATCTTCTTTTAGAGTAATAATATATTATTAAGGCACCCCTATAGTACTCTTCCATTTAATTTGTTTTTCTTCCAAGATACCTTTGTACCTCCACACCTGCAATAATACTTGAAAGTTACACTCCAATAAATAGGATAGACTCCATTCACTACATATCCCAGCTGTAAATCTACTCAATTAAAGCCCATCTGAATCTATATGGATCTTAGTCTGATAGACTAGGGAAGTTTTCCTCTCAAAAACTTGGCTACCCTCCTTTGATCTAAGGACTGGATTGATGGTCTAAAGTGGCGTAAGAAGGTGAAAATTTCACAACCCTCCTTGTCTTTTCAACCCCTCCTAAGAAATATTTTTTTACTGCTGTTGGATTGACCCATCCTTGAAAAGAAAAGGAAGCCATACAACTAAGGGGTACAACTTGAAGAACAACAAACTGCACTGAAATTTTTTTCCTATTGCAAACATAAACTCTATTTGAATAATTCCTTCAATTACTACTCACTTTGGATGAAAGGTACATCAAGTGGGTGTCAAAAGTGGGTTTTTACATGGCGATCTCATTGAAGATATCTACATGATAAATTGCCTAGTTTTGAAAAGGATGATGGTCTTTTGTGTTGACTGAAAAATCCTTGTATGTTTTAAAATAGGTCCCTTGGGTATGTTATGAGAAGATTGAACACTTTTCCCTCAATATCATTTTCATATAGTATGAAATAGTTCAGAGTATCTATATATTGCATGTAAATTCCTAAACATTAATTGTTGCATTGCGTATGGATGGGCTACTCATTACTAGAAACAATGCTAAATAATTTTGGGTTTGAAGAAACAATTAGAAGGTACATTTGAGATGAATGACCTTGGTCTATTTCATTTATTTTTGGGCATTCAAGTCTGAAAAATGGATGATGTCATCTTTATTTCTCAACCCAACTATGTGTTGAATATTTATAAAATTTTAGAATGGATTACTGTAAACCATGTACTACACCTAATCAATTAGGAATGAAGCTAACCAAGGAGTGTGATGAACTCTAAAGTCTATGATACACCCTATCAAAAACTTGTTGAAATCCTTATCTATTAACTTAATCACCTTAATATGTAGTTTGTTGTTAGTGTGGTTTCTTGATATATGAAATATTTGTGAGAAAGTCATCTTAAGGTTACAAAGATAATTGTTTTTTTATATCAAGGGGACTTACTAGTTTTGTATAAAATACTATAGTCATAAAGTAAAGTAGTTAGTCACATCTGTTGGAATATATTATATTCCTTGGAAGGTAATAATGTCTTTATATTATGTCAGAATTTATCCACAATATTATGTAAAAGAGTAATACATTATATCCCATATTCATTATGGTAAAATATACTCTTGATATCCATTGTTATATAAAGAGGTGTTATTATGGAGAATTATATTATCCCACATGCAATATGTGAGAGTGATTCCTCCACATATCATGGTATATAATAAGGTTAAGGGATTCACATCATCATTCCATCATACTATCAAAACACATTCTACTGTGATCACAATCTCTCTGCTATATTGTATTGGGGTTATTTGGAGTTGCTCTCTTTGTAAGATTGAAGGATATTTCTGGAAATAATAGAAGACAACCTTCCCGTGGACGTAGCCCAATTGGGTGAACCACAAATATCTGGTGTATTCTTTTCCATGTTCTCTTCATGTTCTTGTTTATGTTGATATGTTATTGGATACTTAGATAGGTAAGCTAGTTTAGCTAGATCTATAATTATGTCATGGTATCAAAGCTGGTTGCTATGATCTAGCACCTTCTACAGCTTTCATACAATAACTATTATCTTCATCTAAGAACTCTTTATTTTTGTAGATTTTCTTTCCATTTGGTAGCCATTAGGCTCCTCTTCAGATCTGGGGATGATTATACATATTTTTTTATATAACCCTAACTTTGTTGTGTAGATTTTTGAAGAAATTTTTCAAGGGTCTCTTGATTTGTTTTATGTAGATCTATATATTTTTGGATTATCCTCAAGGAGATATTTGTTCCGGTTGTCAGATCTGTCATTTTCGTCCAAGTTTGGTAGATTTTTTGTAGGTTTCCGTCAGCGGATTAATTGACACTATTTTCGGCCTAAAACATGACACCTGACTTTGCTTCGCAGGCAGTGCGTGTACACACGACTTCCTACTCCAAACCCACGTATAACTTTGTAGACCCTGTTGGGCTCCAGGAATTGTTCTTTATAATTATTTTATTTACATTAATTTCCCGGACTATTTACCGTAATTTAACACATATATGTTCACTAAGGCTATCTTTTACTTTGTTTTATTAATTGAAATCTCGTAAGTATAAAAGAATCCTAACCTATCATTTTTTATATATTAAATGCAATATTGTTCCAATGATAAACATTTCGGTACTTCATCTGACCTTTCAATCAGCCCTTCTTTCGGTCCTAAGTTCCGCACTGGGTTTTGATGACATGTTTCTTATTGGTTCATTAAGTTTGGCTTGCCTTTGTCTTTTGGCTCTTGTTGCATGGTACCTTCATCTTCCAATTCTTTCAAGTCTTGTTGATCCTACAAGTGCAAATCAAAAACCATGATGATGAGCTTTGGAATATTTTAAATTTCAAATAAATGAATAACTGAAAATATATTATGTTAGAATATTCATTATCTTTTCAAAATTATTAAAGTCATAAATTAATTAAGGTCATATGGAAAACTGTAGTGGTTTAAATTTTCCACTTAAAACAAAACATTATAATATATATCAATCATTGTAAAACTTTAACATTCACATCATACAAGCCACTTATATAATAATTAAGCCATGTTGGAAAAATGCATTGACTTCTTCCATAATTCCTCATGTGATATGTTTTTTATGCCATGGTTTGTTTTATTAACCATATGCCATGATTTTATGATTTATAACATAACATATTTGTTTACCCAAGATATAAGGAGAATGCGTTCAAGCTTAAACAAACCAATGCACGAATTTTAAAATGCAAGCTCACATGCAAAGGAGGAAGATCATGATTCTACAACAAATAGAACCCAACATAATCTAAACCCAGCACCCAACAATTCAATCATGCAACAACCCACCACCAATTCAGCAAAGAATCGGGATTTATTAACTATTGTAGTTACAAGTCATTCAGATGCTCATTCGGACGCCCATTCAGACTGTCATTCGCATTCAGACGGTCATTTGGACTATCATTCGCACCTCCGAAATCATTGGTTCGGGTACTTAGAGGCACCCATGGAAAAAAAGGAAATGTGGGTTTTGTTTGTGGTGGTACTCTCATGCTTATCCACCTCCAAGATTCCACCCAGGTCATTTGTTCATATACAAGAATCACAGGTATTTGTTTCCCAAATGAAAGAAGTTGTTTGTACACGATTTGGGGAAAAATGTCCTCCTGTTTCAGATCATAAATAAATTGTTTCTAGGAATTATGATAGTCTATTATTAGAGGGGTCGACCACTAGCAGGGTCGACCCTCTCTCCCATATTTAATTTCTTATATATAGAGGCTCTAAGCCATACAAAAGACACTACACTGTACAAATCTGATTTTGCTAATATTGAATCATTGCTCTTGGTTCAAATTCATTTTTTATGTGTTGGTGACTGATTAGTTCGTGAATGTGAAGCCACTGTCACCTGAGAGGGCCCCTTAGTGACAAGTGTGCATCTCTGTATGTGCCAAGATCGATCTTGTTCGTATGTGTTGTGTTTGTCAGATAAGTATCTTCATTTCTGTATTTCATTCTGTCAATTTCGTTCTGGATAGATGCTTAATTATTTATGCTTTCAGTTAGATTGATTCGTGCTTGATAGATTAGTTGCTTCCCCTTCAGTTTGTAGAGCTCTGCCCAGTCATTTCTTCCTCCTTGTGTCCCTGTTTATTTCATTTACGTTTTTGCCCCTCCAAGCATTTCCGATTTGCTGCATTTGCATTCTATCTTTCACGTTTTTCCCCTTTCATGTTCCTGTATTTACAATACCTTTTATTGTTGCTCACCGAAATTACATTCACGTTTTCCCTTTTTTGCAATTTCGTTTGATTGATAATTTCATTTGTTGTAGGTAGGGGTTTCAGTGCCAATTCCATTTGCTCTAGGTTACTGTTTACACACCTTTTGATTTTTCGTAGAGCTCCCACGCATTTCCAGAAACTCCTCTTTTTCTTTTGCGTTTTTCCTTTTCATTTCAATTTTCCATCATGTCTTCCCAATTGATGTAGGGTTTACTTTCAATTCCCAACATTGCGTTATTCTTTTGTTGTAGATTGCATTTGTTTTCATAGCCATAGACCTGCACTTTATTTCCATATTTCCGCTAATAGACATAAATAATATTTAGGCTTAAAGATTGAGTAGTTAATACATTCTCGTTTTATTTCATTTCCCTTAGATAGAAATAGAGTTGTTTTCACTATCATTGCACTTTTGCTTTCCTTTTTAGTATCATAGGGTTTGCTTTCTTTCAATTGGCATTCATAGGAAATAGATCTCTGAATTTTATAGCCATAGACACTAGTTAAAGAGTAATTTGTTTGATTTAGATCGCATTTAAATTTTGTTACGTACAATAGTTTTCATTTCTGGTACAATAAGAAGCATTTCAATTTGTTAGACAGGAACTAGATAGCTTGCTTACAAGTAGTTCATTGTTTGTGGAAAAAGTTTATTGCTTTGTAGTTAGTCTTTAGAATAGTATTTCGTCTTGTTTTTGAATTCATAGTTAGTTGTTGAATTGAATTTCGTGGATTAATTAATTAGTTTTCTTTTGATTGAGTTACTGTTTTAAAAAGAATTAGATTTATTTACACTTGGTCTTTAGAATAGTACTTTGTCATGCTTTTGTGAATTCGTAGTTAACTAGTTAGATTGAATTTCATAGATCAAGTAGCTAGCTTGCTTTCTTAGAAGTAGCATAGTTTTATGTTATGAGTAGTTAGTTGCAATTGAATCCGTTACATAGTCTAGCATAATTAAAATAGCCTTTCAATTCATAGAATGTGGTATACAGTTTGCTTAAAGTTTGAATAATTAGTTTTGCTTCCATTAGTTAGTTTGATTTCAAGACCAAGCACTACTTTCAAGAATAGTAATTTCCCTTTAATTGCACTTTCAATTCTGGTTCGTAAATTAGAATAGCATAGCATTAGTCTTGAATTGATAATTACTTTGATTTACATTTGATAGGAAAGTGTGATTTAATTCCTAGTGTAAGAATGCAATGCTGCATGTAGTGTCTGAATGAAGTGTCGTATGTAGTGTCTGAATGAAGTGTTGTATGTGGTATCGTTTGATAAATAACAAGATAGATTCTTTATGAATGTCAGTGATTTAGTTTTCCATTTTGAATTAGATTTCACTTTCCACTTTTAAGTGAATTACCAGCTTTAGGATAAGTTAGGCTAGGGTAGTATAGGCTTTCATTCCTACACATATAGTGTTTGCATCTCACAAGCTACCTTCCCGGGTTGACAATTTAAGTTGGAATTAATTAGCATATATTTTCACCAATACACCCACAGATTTTCTTTTACAGACCCATGTGTGCTCTGGCATACCTGCTGCTTGATCTACTGTAAAATTACGACTAAGTCAGGACACTTGTGTGCAAAACCCGCGTGTATCAGATCTACACATGAGTTTCCTGTGGTAGACCCATGAGTGACTTTATTTGGATTTTTTTAAGGATTGTAAGTAGAGTTTTTGTCATTTTGTTTCAGATCAGATCAATAAATTTTATCAGCTTTTCATTATTCACTTTTTTTTCTTGTCATTTCTAGCATTTGGGTTTAATTTTCCTGTCAAAATTTCTATCATTATGAATTCATAAGTAGCTTATGTTCCTGAACTTGTCGGTCCTAACTATCTTGCATGGAAAAGAAAAATGATTGATGTTCTAAGGAGTAAGAATCTATGGAGGATTGTTAATGGCGAGCACAAGAAACATGTTGATGCTAAAGATGTGTCTATATGGGAAGATAAATGTGATGAAGCAAGAGGGCTCATTGGTCAAACAGTTTCGGATAGTCTTCAGGTAAGTATTGAGGCAAAAGACAACTCGTTTTAGGTATGGAAAAATCTTTCTTCTTTATTTGATAAATCCGATGATGTTTCTGCTTATTACCTTGAAAAGGAGATTTTTGAGCTATATCCTACTAAATTTGAAAGAGTAGAATTATATCTTGCTGAAGTGAAAACTTTAAATGAAAAATTAAATAATTGTGGTAAATATTACAAGAAGACAGACACCGCTCTTATAATTATTGTAGAACAAAACTTGCCATCTTGTTTTGACATGTTCATCCAAACTAGGAATAGGACTCTTGAATTGTCTCAAAGTACCACGAAACCTACTTTTGATGATTTTTGTAAAGGGTTGATAAATGAGCAAGAAAGTTTGATTGTTTTAGGACAAGTCTCACCTAATAAATCTCTTATGGCACGTAATAAGAATCCTAAGAAAAGTTTTAATAATGCTAAAGGTTCTTATTCACACACTTCTAATCATAGTAATAATTTTGGCCATGTTTCTAATGCACATCATGAAACTAGTAAGAAGAAGAAAGTGTATGATCCTTGTAAGCATTGTGGTAAAACTACCCATCCTGAAAAGAATTGATTTAAAGCGAAACGCTTAATGTATAAGGCTAAAAAGAAAGGTTATGATGAATCATAGGTATCTTTATGTGCATTTGTTGTTTCGTTTAGTAGTTCTTCTAATGTGGAATGGATAATGGATTATGGTGCTTCTAAGCACATGACTGGTAATGATTCTTTATTTACATCTTATGACAATAATAAGCACACATCTTAGAAAGTATCTATATGTGATGGTAAACAACTTTTTGTAATTGATTATGGTAATGTTAATGTTTCTAATGGTCAGTTGGATGATGTTTTTCATGTTGAACACATTCCCATCAACTTGCTTTCTATTTATCGTGCATATCAAAAAGGATATAAATTTGAAGCTTGGCCTGATAAATATGTTCTTAAAGATATCAACCATAATTTTAAATTAGTTTCTTCTGGTCCTGTTGATCGTACCGTTGGTTTATATAAATTTGTTGGTTTTAATTCAACTAAGAGACAACCCTTTTATTCCTATGTTGCTCATGCTGATGAACTAAGTAAATTGTGGCATGAAATATTGGGTCATTTGAATTATGGAAAAATGAAAATGTTAACTAAAATGGTACATGGCTTGCCTAATATTTTGTACAGTGTTTGAGAAGGTTGTGTACTTGGTGAAAATCATAGAGAAATGTTTGATATGGGTAAAGCTAGGCGTGCTAAAGAAGCTTTGCAATTAATTCATAGTGACATTTGTGGTCCTCTTGAAGTTCCTTATATATCTCATGCAGTCTATTTTCTTATGTTTATTGATGACTTTAGTAGAAAATCATGGGTTTATTTTTTGAAACATTTAAATCCTTGGTTGAAAATGATTATGGTAAAAGGATTAAGACTTTGAGATCTGATAATGGGGGGGAATTTGTTAAGAAAGAATTTGAATATTTTTTATCTAAACATGGAATTCAACATCAAAAGACCGTTCCTTTCACACCTTAACAAAATGGTGTTGCTGAAAGGAAAAATAGAGCTTTAGTTTAAATGGCTAGATGTATGCTTTATTCTAAAGGATTACACAAGAAATTTTGGGTTGAAGCCATCAATTGTGCTAATTTTATTTTAGATTGAGTTCCTACAAAAGTTGTTAAGCATGTTACCCCTAGGGAAAAATGGAACGAAAGAAAACCATATATTAGTAACTTTAAGGTGTTTGCTTGTGAATGTTGGGCTCATACTCCTGATGAAAAACGGAAAAAGTTAGAACCCAAGTCTCACAAGTGTATATTCAATGGTTATGTTGAGGACTCCAAGGATTACATATTATTTGATTTTTCTAATCAGAGTGTCATAATCAGAAGAGATGTTCAATTTACTGAATTCTCTCCACCACCTGAGTCTGTAGAACCTCATGTTACCCCAAATATTCCATTGTCTCTTTTTACTCCAATATCTATCACTCCTTATTCTAGTTTTGTGCATGTTGTTGACCTTAATTCACCCTCTTCTTCAAGTGTTCCACCTGAATGTCCTGAAGCTCCTAAAGTGACTTCTGTTCCTTCTAACCTTCCTGTTTGGGCCCGGAAAACTCTTGAATTTGTAGGTAGTGAGATCGGTAATCCTTCCGATACTCATATAACTATATCTAACTTTGCTCTTATGAACAAAGGTTTGGCCACAGACGATCCTACTTATTATGCTCAAGCTAAGGGTAAACCTCATTCAGAACAAGCTATGTCTACTGAGTATGAATCTCTTATGAAGAAGAAGACTTGGTCTCTTGTTCCTCTTCCGTCAGGAAATGATTTAGTTGGTTGTAAATGGGTTTATAAAACTAAGTTTACTGCAGAAGGACAAATTGAAAAATATAAAGCTAGATTAGTTGCAAAAGGTTTTAATTAACTTGAAGGTATTGATTATAATGAAACTTTTGCTCATGTTGTTAAAACGAATACAATAAGAACCATATTATCTCTTGCTGCATCTTACAAATGGGAAATACACCAAATGGATGTTAAAAGTGCTTTTTTAAATGGTGATCTTCATGAAAACATTTATATGCAACAACCTCCCAGTTTTATTTATGTTGAATCATAAAGTTTAGTGTGCAAATTATAGAAGTCTTTATATGGTCTCAAACAAGCACATAGGGCTTGGTATGATAATCTTTGATGCAGATATTTCTTGAACAATGGTTTTAAGCATTGCATATCTAATCCAAATATATATGTTAAGAACTTTGGTGATAATATCCTCATTATTGTGTTATATGTGGATTATCTTATCATCATTGGCATTTAACTTGTATTAATTGAAAGTATGAAAAGTGATATCCAAAACAGTTTTAAATGACTGATCTCGGTTTATTGCACTATTTCTTGGGTCTTCAGATTTGGCATATGAAAGATGGTATTTTTCTCTCTCAGCCAAAGTATGCTCCAGACTTATTGGCTTGTTTCCATATGAGTGATTGCGAACCTGCTCCTATGCCATTTCAGTTCGGTGTAAAGTTAATTGTTGAGTGTACCACCCCTCTTGTTGATGCTACTCTTTATCGTCAACTCATGGGAAGTTTGATATATTTAAATCACAGCAGAACATGTCTCTCTTTTTCTGTCAGTGTGGTTTCTTGGTTCATGCACCAACCTCATGAAATTCATTGGCAAGAAGCCAAGAGAATTCTGAGATATTTACAGGGGACATTGTACTATGGTGTCTTTTATTTGAGCAGTGCTATAGTTTCACTTTCTAGATATACAGATTTTGGCTAAGAAGGTGAAGGTTCTAATCGATAGTCAACTGTTGGTTATATCAGAGATAATTTTAAGGACCCATACTTATTTAAAAAGTGTATAAACCTTGGCAAATCTTACCAATTCTTAAAATGTCAACTATAAAATATTTGGTGATATTTTTCTAAAATTATTTCAATTTATAAGGATTTTATATAGTTTATATAATAATTTGGTGATTTTTAGAGTGAAAAAAGTTTACCCCAACAAAATTGGGCAAAATTGGGCTTCAAAAATTGCAAATTGACGAATCCTTTTTTGGAAAAAAACATGGAAAAATAGCCCATGGGCTAAATTTCGCCCCTAAAATTATCCTTGGGTTATATATTTCAACTTGGTTCAGGTTTGATTTCTTGGTCCATCAAGAAGGTGAAGACTCTTTATTTATCTTCATGTGAAGCAAAGTATAGAGAATCCAAAGAAGCAGTTTGGTTATGGCATGTTCTCACTGAGCTTGGTCTGGTTCTAAAATCATCCATGATGTTGAAATGCGACAACCAAGGTGCAATTCAGCTTGCTTATAATCTGGTATATCACTCCAAGATAAAGCATCTTGACCTTGATGCTCATTACATTCGAGGTCTCGTCGCATATGGTATTCTTTCTCTTGAGTATTGTCCTACCGAGCAACAAGTAGTCGATATCTTCATGAAATCCTTAATAGAAGCAAAGTATGTGCATCTTCGTTCCTTGCTTAGGACAAGGGAAGTTGTCATCAAGGGGGAGCAGTAATGACTCCATCCTTCCTTAGTGTCATTGTGGGATTTTATCCCAAACATTATTAAGGGGGAGTGTTGGAATATATTATATTCCTTGGAAGGTAATAATGTCTTTGTATTATGTCAGAATTGATCCACAATCTTATGTAAAAGAGTAATACATTATATCCCATATTCATTATGGTAAAGTATACTCTTGATATCCATTGTTATATAAAGAGGTGTTATTATGGAGAACTATATTATCCCACATGCAATATGTGAGAGTAATTCCTCCACGTCTCTTGGTATATAATAGGGTCAAGGGAGTCACATCATCATTCCATCATATTATCACAACAAATTCTATTGTGCTCACAAGTTCTCTGCTATATTGTATTGGGGTTATTTGGAGTTTCTCTCTTTGTAATATTGAAGGAGATTTTTGGAGATAATAGAAGAAAACCTTCCCGTGGACGTAGCCCAATTGGGTGAACCATGTATATTTGGTGTATTCTCTTCCTTGTTCTCTTTATGTTGTTATTTATGTTGATATCCTATTGGATACATAGATAGGTAAGCTAGTTTAGATAGATCTATAATTCTGACAACATCGGCTCATATTAGGCTAGAGACGGTGATAGCTGTTTGTCAACATTTATCTATGTGTTTTGTCTTAGTTCTAGACCTGTAGTCTCATTTTGAAAAATGAAAATGGTGGTATCTCTTTTGACCACAAAAGAAGAATATTGTCATGCAATGCATGATAGCACATAGGAAATATGGATTTGACATGTCATGGGTGAATTTGGTTTTATAGTTGAGTCATCAATTGTGGTATATTGTGACAATAAAAGTGTGATACAGGTTGCAGAGAATCATGTTGCTGTTAGTTTTTCAGAATTTACTTCAATTTGATCTAGGATCTTAACTGAGAGAACAACATGTACAACATATCTACAGCATATCAATCATGGACATAATAATGCAAGCACACAAGAGACAATAGACACACAGAGTTTCACTGGGGAAAACCATAAAGGTGAAAAACCCCACAACTTCCTCAGAGATAGATAGAGCAATGATACAACCCAAGTACAAGAGATAGTCCTCCTAACAGCAACTTCTCCTCCTCCACAAGTGCGCCACTCTCCAATGAGAGTATGAGTGAGAAAGTGAATGAATCAAATAGAGTGCCTTCCGCACTCTATTTATACTTGACTTGACTTGCCTAATAACCTTTACTAGGTCATCCTTAACTTAACCACATAACATAATGCTAATAGGGATGACCCCCGATAGGGTGGTCTAATAACCCTTTGACCGACATGACTTATATAGGGCTGACCCCACTAAGGTGGTCTAATAACCCATCAAGTATAAGTTATGACACTTACAATATAAATGACGACACTTCCGTATAGAGGAATAATAACATCTCTATAGGAATACAGTATACATATATGAAATACATTCCGAAGTTACAAATACATCAACACTCCCTCTTAACTAGGAAGGTATTTCTCGACACATGTCTTCTAGCACAAGTCTTCTTCTCTGGATCATCATCACTATTGTTGCTATCTCAATCAATCTCCAATATACTCATCATAGGAAGTTCTACAGAGTCATCCCTTTTTCATGTTGGATGTAGGCCCACCACCTGTAGGTCTTCATCATCACTGGCCATACTGTGGAATCCTCAGGATTTATTACGTGAGTCAACAAAACCTCGAAAGAGCATCCTAGGACTGATTACGAGCACACAGCTCAACCTATCGGATCTCCCAGGACCTTTTACATTCCATTGCACAACCTGTCCATGACCACAGAGTATCATCCTGATACTCATGATCATACTGATCATGTCATCTCAGCAAGCAAGCCATCAATTAGGTACACCTCAGGACTGATTACACTACCTCTGCAAAACCTGCAAGATCTCCCAATACTGATTACACTACCTCTGCAAAACCTACAAGAGCATCTCAGGACTGATCATATGCCTCTGCAAAACCTGTGTACCATACTGTCATATCATCGTCTTCAGATCATCATCAATGTCCACGGAGCATGACCCAGATGCACACACATAACACTTCCACTCACCAGCATGGGAGGACTAACCTACTACCATCTATGAAAGGCTCATAGCACTTACATCAATGACCATGGGAGGATGAACCTACCACCATGTCGGAATGGCTTAGCAATTACATCAACGACCATGGGATGATGAATGTACCAACATGTCGGAAAAGCTTGGCAATTACATCAACGAACATGGGAGGACAAACCTACCACCATGTCGGAAAATCCCACTCAGCCCTTACAACTCACCATGGGAGGGAGAACCTACCACCATGTGAGAATGGCCCAGCCCTTACATCTGCACCATAGGAGGACAAACCTACCACTATGTGAGAATGGCCTAGCCCTTACATCTACACCATAGCAGGACGAACCTACCACTATGTGAGAATGGCTCGTGTGCATCTATGTCTCCGGACTCATCACTTCCTCTTAGAAGGTATCTCGATCTGAAGTACACCAAGTCTCCCTCTGAAGTATTCAAACTTCACTCTGGCAAGCGGCTTGGTCAACACATCAGCTATCTGCTCGTCCTTCGCAACATACATGAGCTTCATTGCTCCTCTCTACACCATATCCCTGATAGTGTGATACTTGATCTCAATGTGCTTCGACTTGTCATGGAACACTGGGTCCTCTGACAACTTCACACAACTCTGGTTTTTGCAATATATACAAGTAGCACTCAACTAGAGATCAAACAAATCAGACAGTAGCTTCCTAACCCATACTGCCTCACAACTGGACAAACAAGCTGTGACATACTCTGCTTCGGCTATACTCAGTGCCACACAGGACTGCTTCTTGCTAAACCAAGAGATCATACTGGATCCCATACTGAAGCAGCACCCCGAAGTGCTCTTCCGATCAATGGCACTGTCTGCCCAATCCGAATCAACATAACCCTCCAGGTTAAACTTTTGATTCGCCTCATACTTGAGCCCATAGTCAACTGTACCCATCAGGTACCTTAGAATATGCTTTGCAGCTATCAAGTGAACATGTCTTGGATCTGTCAAGTACTGGCTCAAGGTGTTCACCGCAAAGTAGATATCTGGTCTTGTATTCGTCAGGTACATCAAGGACCCAATCATTTGACGATACATTGTAGCATCAACCGGCTCAGATGAAGCATCACACATAAGCTTCAAGTTTGATTCCATGGGTGTGGCCATGGTCTTGCAGTCCATCATTCCGAACCTCTTTAGGATCTATACTGCATACTTCCCTTGTCCAAGGAAGATTCCATCTGCACTCTGCCACATCTCCATACCAAGAAAATAGTGCATCATACCCAAGTCCTTCATCTCAAACTCGGTAGCAAGTTTCCTCTTCATATCATAAATCAAACTATCCTCACCTGTTACAAACAGGTCATCCACATACAGTAGTAGTATCACCGGATTTCCTTCCTCAACCTTGTAGTAAAGGTTGGAATCTTCTTTACTCTTGGTAAAGCCCAAACTAGATAGGAAGCCATCTATCCTGCCATACCAAGTCCTAGGTGCCTGTTTCAAACCATACAGGGCTTTCTTCAGTTTGCACACATGTGTCTCTCGGTCATGTGTCTCAAACTTGAGTGGCTTCTCCACATACACTTCCTCTTCACTACACCATTCAAGAAAGTTGTCTTGACATCCATCTGGTGTGCCTTCCATTTCATCACCACAGCCAGAGAAAGTACTGATCTAATGGAAGTGTATCTTGGCTACAGGTGCAAAAGTCTCTTCATAGTCAATTCCTCTTTCTGGGAGAAGCCACGGGCTACAACCTTGCTTTGTATTTTTTCATGCTACCATCTGCAGCATGCTTGATCTTATAGATCCACTTGGAAGTCACAACAAACTTCCCTTCAGGTCTTGGGACCACATCCCAAACATGATCGATTCGTACTTCTCTACCATGGCATCCTTTTACTGTATCCTGTATCCTGGGAACTTTAGATTCTTCAATATCTTCAATAGATAGTTTGAACTTCATTGCTGGAACAAATGTTGTAGTTATTCTTTTGTAGGTGATGGTATACGATCTTTCCTACAAAACAAGTTAAATTGCATGATTAGAAAACATCTCATAGTTTTCAGAACAAATTCTTACACATAAAGAAATATGTCATACATTCATGCAATTATTTTAGCCAATGCTTCAATACAACATTTATCCATATCCCGTAACTTTCTAGATGCCTTCCAATCTCTACCAGAACATTGTTAAGAGTGTGCACAACTCCCAACATGTCATCAAATAGGTTTCATTCTAGATAAGCAGCAATAGAATGTTGTACAGTGCCATAGGCCACTTACCCATAACATGCATATTAGTAGTATACTGTTCATTAATGTAATTATTCTAATATGCATAATACACACCCTAAGCTTAGGAACATAAGCATAGACATCATTGAGCAATATTATTTAAACAAAAAAGTATGCAAGAAATGACAATCCAAATACTTATCTTTGTTTAGTTGTAGGGTGGACTCCCTCTCAATATTTGCTTCCTTGCAGGAACTACTGGAGTGTGCTCCCTCTTAATCTTTGCTTTCTAGATTACCTGTCCTTGAACTTATATCCATCCTTGATCACTTATGCATACTTAATAGTATCATCATTGTGTTATCCTCGAGGTCTCATACACAATCATACATTCATTAGTATAATATCAATACTATAAAACATTATGATTCTAAGTAATCTTAAACATGTATAGTCAAGATCATTTCATACATAGATAATTTATCACAAGCACTAGTATTTCAAGGTTTCAGGGAGTACTTCCTTTACTCATGCAAATTCTTATTTGACCATAGGACTCTTCTAGTTAGTCATATCATTGATTAAAGTAAGAAACATAATATACCTAAACCCATGATTACTCAAACCTATAGCTTCATGAATAATCATTATCAATCATACCAAGTATACTTATATAAGAGATCCTATCACAAGGTATGATTCTAACTTGATATAGGAAAAACATACCTTGATTAATGTGTTAGTTAGTTATGTCTAACATACCCACATGATGTCTTCTTGTTTTCTTCAATGACTTGTGCTAGTAACCTGCATATATCATAGGTTAAGCATTGTAGAACCAAATTATACATACCTCGTAAGTAGAGCTTCTATGTGATCCATGACAATGGATGAATCTTTGTCTTCATGTCACCATGGTCATATGTTCTTGAACTAAAACATGATTTTCCTTTCTTGATGTACCTTTCATGTTAGCAGACAACATCAACCTTATACAACACCACAATGCATTAGTACAATCATAAGTGTCAAAACCCTAATCAATGAATATCTGCATTCATAATTTTATTAAGGCGATACAACAAGTCTAAAGTTAATCAAGATTGTACTAACCTTAATGAAGACAAACATACCATAAACTTAATCATGAACAGATCTCGAAACATACCTGGATAAGTCATACGTGTCGAGATTGCTTGTAATTTTCTTATGTAAGGCCTTAGCCTCAACTCCCTCTGAAACAGGAACTTCTTCACTTATGCAGGTGACTAATCCATTCTCTTCTACGATTAATCCAATCCACTTTGATTTGCAGAAACTAGATCTGGAGCTAGATTAGGGTTTGTCAGAGAAACCCTAAAAATTCAAACTTTGAATTTCAAACTTCTGAAAGGATAGAAAGATGCACCTTTCTTAGCTGGTCAAGCTGGTATACTCAGAATTTGAAAACTGCAAAGTTTCACCCCTCAAAATTGCCTTTTAGATTTTCGAATTCATTAGGGAGGACCCTGAATTAGAGTTTGAGTTTCCTGGAGCTTCACCCAACCAAATAGTTTGATCCAAAGCTCTAAACTTCAATTTTTCCAAGGAGCTTCCAGCTATGGTCACAGATTTCAAAAATTCCCATTTTTGCAGGTGCCCTAATTTTCCACTTTTCCGATCAAAGTCCCGAACTAGGGTTTGATCAAGCCCAGCCTTCTTCCCTACCAAAAAATTTTATCTTGGTCTCTAAATTTCGATTTTGATGAGGAGCATCCAGCCGTGGTCTCCGATTACAAAAATTCCAACTTTCTCGGAAGCCCTAAATTCCCGAAGCCATGAATGAAGGTGCTCAAAATCTAATTATGTTTTGACAAAAATATGCACCTAATTGTTTCTGGTGTAACTCCTAATAGGGATTGAAAATTTTTTCTATGGTAACCTGACCTGTTATCTTTCCAACCCCACAGGTCTGACCTCAAATGGATTCTCTGAGAGAGAGTTATGGCAAGTGTCGCAACATGATCGGTTTATGGGATAAATCAGGAGAGCGAACTTGTACGGAGTTCCATGTGACACTGGTTCACTTTCAACCTCTGAACCTCCAGCCTGTGAAATTACAGTCCGTTCCCTACCCGTCACATTTTACGAAATTTCATTTGGATCTTCCTAGCCCAATTTGTGACATTTTTTCCTAGGTCACCTGTTTATGACTAAGATCTGGAAGAGGCAGAAACCCTAGATTGTACAGATCATAAAACACAAAGTACAACGAATTAGAAGTTGTACTTATGAAAAAAGGTACATTGGGATCTTATCTTCGACCTGTAAAAGTTTCAGATCCTGAAACTTTGCCAAAATTAATTTATAGAGAAAGTGCTATGATGACTAGTTTTTGCTATATCAAGCCCTAGCTTTGCAAGTGCAACAAGTGTCATAAATGCCATACCATGCCTTCTTTCAGGCTAGCTCTGATACCATGTTAGTTTTTCAGAATTTATTTCAATATGGTATAGGATATTAACTGAGAGAACAACATGTGCAACATATCTACAGCATATCAATCATGGACATAATAATGCAAGCACATAAGAGACAATAGATACACAGAGTTTCACTGGGGAAAACCATAAAGGTGAAAAACCCCACAACTTCCTCAGAGATAGATAGAGAAATGATACAACCCAAGTATAAGAGATAGTCCTCCCGACAGTGGATTCTCCTCCTCCACAAGTGCGCCACTCTCCAATGAGAGTATGAGTGAGAAAGTTAATGAATCAAATAGAGTGCCTTCCACACTCTATTTATACTTGACTTGAATTGCATAATAACCTTTACTAGGTCAGCCTTAACTTAACCACATAACATAATGATGATAGGGCCGACCCCCGATAGGGTGGTTTAATAACCCTTTGACCCACATGACTTATACAGGGCCGACCCCACTAAGGTGGTCTAATAACCCATCAAGTATAAGTTACGACACTTACAATATAAATGACGACACTTCCGTATAGAGGAATAATAACAACTCTATATGAATACAATATACATATATGAAATACATTCTGAAGTTACAAATACATCAACAGTTGCACCCAACATGATGAAACATGTGGATCTTTATATTCATATATTCATAACTTGAGACAGTTAGTACAATCCATAATGTTGTGAATCTTGGTTATTGTAGGAAATATAATATAGTTGATGATATCTTTATGAATCCTCCATTGGAAGCTAAGTTTTCAAAACTTCATTCCATGCTTGGGATTTAGGAAACTACAACTATGGAAGGGTGTACATAAGTAATTTCACATCCTAAATATCCAATGTGTTGTGTTCATCAAGGGTGTTGGAAAAACAACCATGTATATCCATCACACCTTTAGATCTTCAAGAGATATGAAATCATTAGTTGAAAATCAACTAGAAGGGTTAATTGGGTGATCGACTAAGTGATTGATTGGTGTTCAATTAGGCATTCCATCGATTGAGCAATTAGACCAAAAAAAAAAGGCATGCTAGTATTAGGACAAGGCATATATCAAAGAGTTTCCTTTATGCCTTCACTATTCTATGTGGACTTTGTCTTCCTCACTTCAAGGCAGTTGGTTACATCATGGTTCTATTTAAGATGACCTTATGGGTCTATCTAACAACTATGTAAGTGACATGCGAACATGTGTGATATGTGTTTTGTATGGAAATCATTTTGTTTCTTACACTTATATGTATGTTAGTTATCTTGGGTTGTGTTTAAGTATTGTAACAATGTCTCTAGACACTAACTCTCTCTTGGAATACTATCTCTCTGATATAACTAATCTCCTAGTTCTCCAATAGATGGATTGAATCATGATCAGAATCCTCACCATGCGAACTTTTCAATGTAAGTTTTTGGTGTTAGAAATATGACCATAAAGCAATAAAAATTAAAATGAATGCATAAATAAATCACGGAAGAGTACAATACAAGAGAGACACCAATATACGTGGTTCACCTATCTAGGATACATCCACAGAGAAACAATCAATCATTCCTTTAGTTTATAAAAAAAAAATGAAGGGATAAAAACTATTGCACATCTGTTGCAAGCTCCTCCTCACTCTCTTCACAGTCTGTCTCACATTATGCACAATCGTAATACATTGCCCTGATAAAAAGGGTTTCTTTCTAGGGAAAAAAGCTCAGACATAACTTCTATTGCTAGATCTATGACCTAATGATGTATGGTCTAGATTGACTATGAAATTACAATATTTTACAAGGCATTTTTTTTCAGGAGAATTCTCTTCAGGGACATTGCTCCTGAACCCCTATAGGGGGGCCTCCAAAAGATTGTCGTCACCCCCCTTGGACCCCCTGGTGACAATAGCGGAGAGTGGGGGGGGGGGGAAGCCAACTCCTACTACTAGAGACTTTCAACAATGAGAGATATAAAGATGATATCACCCAAAACTAGAACTATAATTTTCTTATATATAGTGTTTGTTATTTCTATTTCTATTTGTTATTTTTAGGAGATAAATATTTCCCTATACAAGAATTATTATCACATTGATAGAAGTGGTTTAACGAGAAACACATAAGTTCACACACACACACATATATATAGGGGGTTAAGGGTAGGATCCAACAATGGATCAGATGCAACATTCAAAATTGAACCCTTCCTAGCCCTTCCTAATAGTACCGTCCCTTCCCAAAATTGCAAAGTTAAAATTTACCTTAAAAAAAAATCAAAATCTTATTTTTACCCTTCCAATTAAGAAGGGAACAATTTATAGTTCAACATTTCAAAAGAAGTGTAATATTATAAATTACTCATCAAAATAATTTCATAGTGTGTTTAAATTCATAAGTTATAAAGTTTAAAATCCTCTAACACAAATAAAAAACCTGTGACACGGCCTGCACAAACCATGACATTGATTGGCCTTCAAATATTACATTCATTGTCCAAAATATGGGAATTTGGAAAGATCATGAATTCCATGCACATTGTGAATTTTTTATGCATTACCCATGGGAAAAGTTAAAAGATGAGATTTTCCACAGCCCATTTTACTCAATCTTAGTTGATGAAAGCATTGATTGAACTATGGAGCACCATTTGATTATTTATATTTACATATTTGACAAATGAAGGAATATGTCAATGTGTGACAAAATTCATATGTTTGCTTCAAATAAAATATGGAACAACTTAATCTATATATGATATAGTGGTAACTCTTCTAATAGAGATGGATCTATCTTTGATGAAGTTAGTTGGATTTGACTTTGATGGGGCATCTTCCATGAGGGGTAATTGTAAAGGTTTATCTTCTAAGACATGCCGCGATGCTCCTCATTTATTAGATATCCATTGAATAGCTAATAGAGAAGCATTAGCAACAAATCATGCTTCATTTAATTTTCTAGAGTTGCAGTATATTGATAAATTTGCAAACAAATTTTATTCATGGCTCAAAAAATATACTAAGAAATATAGAGAACTGAAATAGCTATTGGAATCATTTCAAATAACTAAGTTCAAGGTTTTGCAAATTCATCAAATTAGCTGGTTCTCTAGAGGAAAAGTCATGGAAAGACTCATCAAACTCTTGCTTGCTTTGTTAAAAGATTGGGAGTTAGGGGAGATAAATATGTCTGAGTTGGAAACAATATTTCAATTTCAATTTTGTATCCATTTGCTTGCAGATGTGCTCATTGATTTAAATAAGATGAATCAAAATTTCCAAGAGGACCATGTTGATATTACCTATATTGGCAAGTTACTATTAACATGCTTCGTAAATGGTTTTTTTTTTTTCAAGGGGGGGGGGCATATTTGTGCTAGGTACAATGCACATATCCTATTTTGTAGTTAAAGCACAATGAGGAACCCTTGAGTTTATAGATAGCATAGGTATGGTACATTTACATCCATTGAGGTTTGAAAATTTTCCAAAGATACAAAGACCAGGGACACTAGATGTTTGCATTCTTTTGGGAAAACGTTTTCTGACGAAGGAAATTGAATCTCTAGATAGGAGGTTCCGCTAAGTTTTTCAATCCTATATTATGAAGAAATGGATGATAGAGAGTCTCAAACAAAAATATGGTTGCAATGTTTATGTGAAAATTTTAGTGTTGGGGACTCACATATTGTGGATGCTGCTAAATGTTTGGGTGAAATTGATGAATTTATTTGTACTATTTATAAATCATACCCTAAAATGCATATGTTTGGAGCATCGGATCTATGTGGAGATAAACCTCAATGGTTTGAAGGATTTCCTTGTTTGATGTGATTAGGTCAAGCTATCATTGTAATTCTAGCAAGTACAACAGTGTGTGAAATAGGATTCTCAAAATTAAATAGGTTAAAAAATGATGATAGATCAAGGATTTCATTGAAGACATTTGATATCTTAATGTTTCTCTCCCTTAGTTCATCTCATGCTCTAAATGAGGTAGATTGGATTTATGATGTATGGAAACAAATGAAAAAAAGAAAGCATCTTCCATTGGGAAAATAGATTGATGTTTTTAGTGATGCAAGCTCAAATACTTTCGAAGAATATCAAATGAATCGAAGAACATTATTCTTTTTTATTTGGAGGGACAATATTTGTTTTTCGCATTTTTTTTAAGGCTTTAGTTAATTTATACTTGTCAATTGAAGTACAATTATTTATATAGCCCTTCATCTTTGAAGGGCTCAAAGAATATATGCCCTTCAAATTGAAATTAAGACACGCCCTTCAAATTTGATCACTGATTGGATGGTTCTTGTGACAAAAGTCCAGGTTTGAATCCATGTCGAATTGACGAAAGTGAGGCCTTGTATGTCTACACTAGTGGTTGTACTCCCATTGATTATGCCCAACATTAAGGTTGGCCTAGCTAGAGAGGTTTATCTCTAAGTGATCCACTATATTTGATTTTATTATATATTAAGTACAAGGTATGAAGATTTGCACTTTAAGAAATTTGATCCCTCTTGATCCTTGATAATAGTTAAAATTTAAAATGAATTTAAATGACTCTAAATAATATTAAAGTGATTTTGATATTTTTTAACAAATAAAGATAGATAGATAGATGACAATGACTCATTATTATTATTATTAAAGATTTTCATTTAGATTTTTTTAGATTATGAAAATTAAAGGTATTCAATGATAATCCAAAAACATTACAGTACTCTACAAAAATAAAAATTACATGGATAAAATGAGATATTTTTTCTATTAATGAGGTCGATAAATCCAAAATAGTATCTTGATTAAGATCAGTGCAGAGCATTTATCTAAAATATACAGTCACGCACAATGTAATGCGCCAATGATATTGAAATAGCTGCCCAGATTTGGTTGTCTTTTCAATGGAAAAAGCTAAAACTTCACTGATTGTATATGAGAATCTTTGATTATCAAATAAAAAAACCCTATATATGGACAGTGACTTCATTAATTAAGCATGCGTATGCAAACATCCACCAACCATGCTATGAAATATCATTACATATTACATATTCTTGTGAAGCACCATGACTGGAAGTCGTTTTACAGTGTTTTTCCCACTCAGCACGCACGGTGTGACATTTAACTCTTTGGATGGGATCGATGTAACTATCTCTGGATCAGTGGACCTCGGAGAGTTCCCTAATAGCTCATAATTCCACTTTCAAGCACCTAATTATAAGATCTGCTCATCAATTTGCTTCCACATTTTGTTTTAAATTGTGGGTGGAATGATCGTCTGCATTCCCAAGAAAGTCAAACAAAATCTCTCCAAGACGATTCCAAATCCAATCGTATCGTCTCTGCTCACTGAATGCTTCTTATAATGTCTGTCTGCAGAAAACAACAAGAACAGCGGCAGCAGCAGCTATCGATGCGTGCGATTCTGTGGTCTAGATTATAAAACCAGGTGGGATCTGTAACTTTCGAGTTTTTGTCCTTCAGAGGAAAAATCATATCTCTGTGTCAGCTTTGCAGACTGTATATTCAGTAGATGCGCAAATAGGCTTTACATGTCCTCACTGTATCGATCTCTGTGTTAAAATATAACCAGCAATCAGGATAAGAAAACTCAATTATATAACATTTTACAGGGTATCTTCTATAACCTAAATACAAATACAAATAATATGCACCTCTTGTAGCATAATAACTGCTGTCTAAGTTATAAATACTTCAAATCCAACTATGTATAATTATTGACAGGTACTTGGTGAATTATTATATACTTGAATTTTATTATACTGTGACATAGATATTGATGGTCCATTTTTAACAAGCTGTGGAATACAATTTACTTTGTTGTTCACTTTTATAATAAAAATACATTGAAAAATCACTAAATGTGATAGGTTCAAACCTTATCACAAGTTAACTAAATACTTACTATATTGGTCTAATAACAATGTTACTAAAAGTGAAAATTAATATATTTAACTATTCATAGTATGAGACACACTTAATTATGCTTTAACCAATAACAAAATATTATCAACAAATAAAAAATAGCAACATTTAAAAAATATAAAACAACAACATGCTTAACTACTATCACCATCACATTTAATCATCAAGTCCATTTTAATTAAAAAATACTTTACAGCTATCATTACTTTTGTGGACTGTCTATAATTTGGACCCTCTCTGTGGAAAGATCAGAGCTAACATTGAAAAGATCAGAGCCAACATTGCACGATGATACCATGTTAAAACATTGAAAATGAAATATATAATATATTTATCACACTCAACATAGTGTGCATCACAACTCAGTCTCATCCACAATTGTCCTATTGTCCTATGACTCCTCATGCCTATATTTGGATGTTGCCTATATCTGGATGTTGAAGTTGTATCAACAAAAATGAATATTTTCATGTTCTTGATTTTCATTTCAGAAAATCACTGTCCCTCTCACCCATTACATGATTATTTCTTCATATTTAAAATTTACAGGGTACCAGTGTTTATTGAAAAGGCCCACTCCACTGAAAATCACTGTTTATTTCAAATTGGCATGAGACCAATGCTTCTAAAAAGACTCACTTCATTTAAAATTTACAGAGTACCAGTGCTTGTTGAAAAGGCCCACTCCACTGAAAATCACTGCTTATTTCAAATTGGCATGACACCAATACTTCTAAAAAGACTCACTTCACTAAAAGCCACTCCTCACATATGTTACTTCACTGAAAGTCACTCCTCACATCTGTTTATTTCAAATTGACAAGGTACCAATATCTGTTGAAAAACTTCACTTCATTGACAGCTGGTGTCAATCTGTTTATTTCAAATTGACAAGGTAACAATATCTGTTGAAAAACTTCACTTCATTGACAGCTGGTGTCACTGAATGTTGGAGTTGTATCTCCAACAGTAGTTATCTTATAAGCATGTCCCTTATTTCTATTTCTGATTTGAATCCATTAATTCAAAATAAGATAAAAAATATATATTGTAAATCACAACTCACTCTCATCTACATTTGTACAATGACTCTTCACCAATTCTTATGGTGTATACTTGTTAAACACATTAACTCAACTTAAAGTAATTATGAATGGATATTGAAGTTGTATTTCCAACTTTAAGTGCATGTCCCTGATTTGAATAGTAGTAGTTCAGCCAGATACTGCAGTCTAATAAATATTTTATAGTTTAAGATATACAATGTTAAATCGTTTTGAATAGTAGTAGTTCAGCCAGATACTGCAGTCTAATAAATATTTTAAAGTTTAAGATATAAAATGTTAAATCTCAATGGATATTGAAGTTGTATTTCCAACTTTTAAGTGCATGTCCCTGATTTGAATAGTAGTTCAGCCAGATGCTGCAGTCTAATCAACATTTTATAGGTTAAGATATACAATGTTAAATCTCAAACAGTTCATAGAATAAGATATACTCTTCTACACTGTTAAAATCTCAAACATATCAAATTTTAACAGTATATAGATCTCAATCTATACAACAACCATTAGGCTTGCATGTTATTTACCCAACAAATTTAGACCTACATCTTTGTGAGTGTAAATGGCTGGCCAGGTTATGTCATTATGTGATTGCAAGCAAAATACAAAGAAATAAATAAATGCAATCCAACCAGGGACAGTGAAAAAACGTTATGGTGGAAATCACATCAGAAATTTTCCTTTAATTCTCACTTTTCATAGAAAACCAAAGGGAGAGCAAAGCTCATTGGGATTTCTGCATTCGAATAATTCAACATCACAACAACACAACTTCACACCACACAACTATACACCACTGGATCTCTACAATTTATTTTTCAGGTTCTGCCAGTATCTGGATAGGCTTATTCGAAGCGGTGCAAGATCAGGCTACCTAATGATAACCGTAGGGTTTTCAGAATTGACAATGTTGTGCTGAGCACTACCATTACTACTTTTGTTACTATTGTTAACCTGAAATCTCTCTACTGGGTATTTCTGAGCATTCTTGACGAGCTTTCTGAGAGCCTCCTGGCCCAGATCCATCCCACAGATGTCGGCCAGACGGACTAAGTATAGCAGGACATCAGAGAGCTCTTCTCCCAGATGTTCTTTATCAGAGCTATTCCAGTTGGGCAGTCCTCTAGCAACTTCTCCTTTCCACTGGAATATTTCAGAAAGCTCCCCCACCTCTCCCACCTGCAATTACACAACAAATTTCCATCATCCAAACCTAATTATAAGCAAGCTAAGTAATCAACAGGATACGATTCATAACATCCAACAAATTCATTATTGAACATAGAAGTAAAAACTTCTGTATATACAACCAAGTGAATATATATCGATTTATATATATACAAGTGCGAGAAGAAGGTTGCGAGGACTGTGAAACTGGTCCCAGTCTCTGACTCTAGCAAATTCTGCAAGCCTGTCCTGTAACTCTTTCAAGGAAACATCCGCCTTCTTTGTGGTCTGTGTGACAGAATCCTCCATTTCCGTCTTCATCTCCATGATAGCTCAAGAACTTACGTTCCTTGATCCTACTGACAGAGTAGGGGAGAGATAGAATGTGGAATTATGATACCTGCCATGGTATTTTTATAGCCACCACAATCTAAAAACAAAAATTTACTAAGATATATAATAAAAGATCGTGATCCATAAAAAGGTAAGAAATGACGTCATGCGTTTGTTAAACGTGCCATTTCGATTAAGATAATCATGTCTCTAGCTTTTTCTAATGAAAACTTAGTTCGTGTGTCGCATAATCATGGATTTATCAAGTATATAAAAAGTTTTAATTATATATAATTTTAAAATAGTTTATTTTTCCAAGAAAAAATTATATTTATTGATGATTAAGAGCAGAGAATACATTTCACAAGTGTTGCTGCACGATCAGAGAAATAAAACTAAGAAAATTTGTCTCTAACTGTTCATACTTGTTTTAATAGTTACATTACAAAATAAACTGTTTATAATATAAAATTCAGATCTATCTAAATCATCCAATTAAATTATCAAAAATATCCATTGATTTCCAGCTGATATCCTGAATAATTAATGGTTATAATATTCAGATCTATAAAATTTTAAAATGGTTATAGGTTTTTTTTACATAGTGTGTTTTTGGTATAATTAATATAAATTATTATGCAAACAGTTTTAAAGTTTTAAAGCAAAAACATTTGAATATAAGTTTTTTTTTAAATTATATATTATAGTAAGGTAGGTGTAAATGAGTAAGAGATGTAACTGAGTAGGAGATAGCGTTATATTATTAATCATATTTTTGGAAACTATGAGTAGTATTGAATTTGAATTGTTTTGAATTTTTTAGGGTTGCAATATTTTTTGAGTGACATTTATATCTACTTACTCATCATAATAAATATAATGTATTTATTCCATGTATTCATGATGAATTATCTAGCTTTGGATGATGTTATGGAAATCTAGACATTATGCCTATGTATGACTCTATATAATGTGTTTATTCCATGTATTTATGATGAATTATCTAGCTTTGGATGATGCTTATGGAAATCTAGAGGTTATACCTATGTATAACTCTATACTTTGAATGAGTTCACACATGCTCTTTTTATATACATATCAAGTTGAGAGTCTCATCTCTCAACTATGCTTCATGTAGGAGTATTAAAATGGAACAAAGCATTTGTATAGTAGTTGAAGTTTTATAATTTGTTGCAATACTTATTCTGTAAAGTGATATTAAATGAGTGTTGAAGAGGTTGTTGAATTGTAACATTTATTTCCAAGTGTTGGTACAATATAATATTTTACTATCTAAAAATAAAGTAGTAATAACAATGCTCAAAGGTATTATTGAGTAGGGAAAATTAAGAAAAATGATCATTGTAATAAAATAAATCAATAAAGATTCACCTTAAGTATTAAAAGGGATCAAGTCTTTTGAGGTGAAAACCTTTTTTAGAGTGCAAAACTTGAAAAAAATTACACCTCAAAAACTTTAGGCTCTCTTAACATTTAATAGATTTTAAATTGAAAAAATTCTCTTAACATATTAAAAAACAACTTGTAAATCAAAACATAAAATTGAATACAAATGTACCAATGTTCATAACAAAAATAATTAAATTATATATAACTAAACAATCTTTGCCAAATACACTTTTCATGTCTATATCATGCCTATGACCAAAAGGATTAAAACAAATATATATTTTTAATATTTAAAAATCATATTCTTAATTGTGAATAACTAAATCAGGAGAGAATTTCCATCTAAATTAAAGCTAATGTGATAGTTAGGAAACACATATCAATCTACATCTATTACAATTCGATCCACCAATTCATGGTTTGGGTAAAAACACATATCAATCTACATCCATTACAATTAAATTAAGGGATAAAATACCAGAAAATGCATGGCAAATGACTACGAAGGTGGCAACACTCTAATTAATTTTCTCAAAGTGAACATGTGGCGATATATTCAAAGCAATATCGATATGACAAGTGCATAGAAAACGTTAAAAGGTACAAATCGAATATTACCTAAGTCAGTAACCCAATGTTTAGTGTTATTTAAAGTGCTCACAAATATTCCATATTGTTGGCCCTCAATTAAAGTAGTGGCCTCTTATATACATGCATGAGCTATAATGCTCACTTTGGCTTAAATTAGTGGCCTCTATTATAAAAAAAACAGGAGGTATGGTGGTCACTTTTCATGGTGGTTGTACTTTATAAACATCCACTACCAATCCTTATACTATAAAATCAAATCTTAATTTAAAAAATATAAAAATTCAATCTCACTCGAAAATTGAGGGTCACGGCATTAAATTGAAAAAACACAGATCGTCATTGCACTCCATTTTAATTCTTGGGTATTGATGTTATGATATTGATATATGTGTATTAATGTAATGGGAAATGGATTCTTAGGATTTTTTTTTTTTATTTTTTGTTTTTTTTTTATTTCTAAAAATTTCAATGTATTATTTTTTTAACTTTTGGAAACCCCATCGATGGTACAATTGTTTATTTGGATAACTACTTTATTTGGTGTCGAGCTCATCCTCAATGTTGGAATAGGAGAACTATGGTATGATTTTATAATAGATAGGGAAACAAAGGAGAGGATATGATGATGTAAAGTGCAATGTTCCCTACAATGAGACAATTACTTTAAACTGAATCATTAGCTTTTTAGTTTATGTGAATCTAGAAACCTATCATTTATATAATATTTTATTTTTATAAATAGATTATTTTTATATTAAGATAATATTTCAAATTAAGATGATAAATGAAGTATGTCTTGGAAATGTTTTATGTTTCATTTTTTTCATATAATTTAATTATAAAATTAATCTATATCCACTAGTATTATATAATTATTTAAAATATAACTATCAAATCTGTTAGGATCGTTAGTTTTGACATTCTTTGTTTTATTTTACTATTTGAGTTCACATTTCACAAGGTAGTTGAGAGGAGATATTTAAAATCGATCCATGTTAAGAATTGGTGTGACTCAAACTCAAAACAATTCACAAGTAATTTTGACAACTTAAATATTCATAAATCCCTACAAAATAAACTAACAAACCAAAAACAATATTTAAAATATAAATAATATATATAAATAAAAATATATTATAACAAAATATTTGTAAAATAAACGTTACTCAAAATATAATTATTATTACTATTATTAATAATAAATAAAAAAACCATCCAACTATTGAACTTTTCAAAAATATGTTTAACATAGTTAGAAAACAATTTCCAACACAAATTACGTCTAAAATGGCATGGCATTTGGTATAGTCAAGCAATTGCAGACATCTATTATTTTCTACTTTAAAGTGTGTCTTCGCAACTATTATTTGCTATTTTAGCTATCCCTAAATTTTTATTCAATAATGGAGTCTAGTTCTACTTTTAGCTTCACTTCTATTATTTTCTACTTTAAAGTGTGTCTTCACAACTATTATTTGCTATTTTAGCTATGCCTAAATTTTGATTCAATAATGGAGTCTAGTGCGACTTTTAGTTTTTCATGGAGATTATGTTTATCCATTTTTGTAAATTAAATTACAATGGATTATATTTTGAAAATACAATTTTACATTAGAACATTTTTTTATGATTTAACTTAATGGTTATATTCTAAAAGGACAAAACACATAAAAAATATTTCAAACCTTACACAATTTTTTGAACTTACAATTTTAAATGGAATGAATAGATTTATATGGTTAACAATTAGGTTGTATTTTGGCTTAGATAGCTCTAACGTAAAATTATGAATGTGGGTGTTTATCTCGTGAGAATTAGAGTGTGGAAGTCGTAGTCAAAAGCATTTTGGTTGAACATTTTTTCGGCCGAACTATTACATTTTTTGGTTGAAACAATTGTTATAATTGTTGGCCAAAAAAGTGTCTATTCGATGAGAATTAGAGCACACAAGTCGTAGTAAAAAATATTTTGGCTATTTTTTTTTTCTTTTTCTTGGCCGAACTATTAAATATTTTCGGCCAAAACAATTGATATAACTTTGGGTCGAAGAAATGTGTTTGGGTGAAATTTAAAGTTAATGGCACCCTCGACTTGTGTGCGTAGGCACTTGCTGGATGGGAAAATTCCCAGGTGATTAATTTTTTGAATATGTTTACTTCCAAAAAACTTTTCGACTAAAAAACCTTTGATCCGAAAAAAAAATTCGGCCCAAAACTTGTTTGAACGAAATATTGTTTATATATTTTAATAGTTGTTTTCAGGCTATTCATTTCATCAGTTCTATGGCCCCCCACCCTGCATCCATCACTCCTCCTGCATTTGTATCTGTCACCCGGGAATCCATCATGCATCCATCTAGCATCCCTCCTACATGCATCTATTCAACATCCCTCTTGCGTCCATTTATACGTTTCGCCAAGCATCCATATGTTTGTTTAGTTGAGCATCCATCTATTATGTCTAGGATACCTCTGTACGATATCCATATTTCATCGAGCATCCATTGTTCGAAATCCATCTCGGTGGTTGACGATCATCCATCTCAGTGGTTGGCAAGCATGAGTATCCATCTAGGCAGCTGGAGAGCATCTATCTGTTCAACATTGATCTGTTTGGAATCCATTCAGGTAGTTGCCCAGCATCCAACTATTACGACATCTATCTGGAAAGTAGCCAATTAGTAAATCTTTTACCATGAAACATAATGTTATATAGTGATATATTAATTAACACTTGAACCACAACATGAATTGAGTCTAGTACTTAATTCTAGTTAGCTAGTAAATTATGGTATAACACCTAGTCGATAATATGTGATAGTTAAAAACATGAATCACTCTATGCTAACTATGTATTCACATCATGATACTAGTGTAGCTAGTGTTTTCACACCAGCTAGTGCAAAAGGACACCTACGAAGGGTTATGGAACCCTTAGTATCAATTTGTGAAAGGGTAGAGTGTGAGTGCAAATAAAATTAAAGACAACTAAACTAAATGGTTACTGCATTAAAACAAGAAATAAATTGGAACCCATGAATCAAATGTTGATTTTGTATTATGTTGTAAACAATGATTAATAATGGATGGTTACCTCAAAAGGTGAGTAGATGTTGGGGTCCCTGATAGCCATACGAAGAGTGGTGCTCCAGGACTCCAATGTTCCTTTCTCTTCTCCAAATACTCTAATGGTGGCCAAAACTCAACCAGAATGGGGAAACACAAGCTCAAAGGGAGGCTAGGGTTTCAGTGGTAATTTCGGCAACATAAGGATAGGAAGGAATCATGATGTGAAATGAGGGGTCTTCACCACATTTTTATAGTAATTTTGGATGGTGGTGTATTGTCGCGTAGTATTGGGAAGCCACTAGTATTGACCAGTGGTATTTGCTGGTTTCCCTCCTTTTTCTTTTACTTTGACTATTTCCCCTTTTACTTTTTCTTTTATTTTTATTTTTTGGGGATTTTGTCCCTTTATGGGGGGATTTTCATTAATTGATGAGAGAAATAATTATTTTTTCCCATTTTATTACCAACTTAGGGACTTTTGAGTTTTTGAAGGCCAAATATGTAGGAAAAAGGGATAAATGGGTCATGTGACTAAGGGAATGAGCTAGGTGAACACTTTTTGGGTGTTAACAGATTGTCCCCTTATGTGTGAGGTCAGGAGCTCATCGTATGGTTGATAGACATCATGGGTTCTGACTTTTTCCAAGGGTGTGAGGATGGTGGTGGAGAAGAGCAGAAACTGGTTTGAGACCGGAACGAGTGCTTCATACAAACTGCAAGGGCTATAACTGCAAATACATCACCTCAATAATGGATGAGGAACATATAATATCAAATATATGGACAAGGAGGGCATAACCATGCTCGTATCAAGATATAGAAATAATGGTGAGGCCCAAAGGGGACCTAAACAATACATAGAGAATTATTGTGTACATCATAATGGTCCATATAGGACACAAGTTTGGGACATACTCATGGTCGAACCATGACTGATTTTAAGAGATGGAAATGGGAATAATGGCATCCATCCTAAATGCGGTACCATAACAACTGATGCATTGTTGGATCTAAAGGGGTCCAACAACTATATAGACTCAACGAATGAGAGTCAGAATATCAAAGGTACACTAAACTGCATATGAACTATATACTCAAGGAAGCACAAAACTGAGGGCTTCGAAACACTATCACCAATGCAACCCAGATATCCATAAGAACATACAACTGGGGGTTGTGAATCGACTCAACAATGTGCTAGAGTCAGGGGACATCGAGGGTCTTCGACCAATAAATGATGGGACCAATGCCCTATATGAATCTCAATGGTGCTATAATGGATTTGAAGTCGATCACATGAGAAACAACCATTCTAAGAGGCACTAAGGACTCCTCTCAGATGGTTTGTAAGCACTGACCACTGATGGAGATGAGTCCAAGGTATCGTGGCCTCTGGGTCTATCCTCTAGAATAGATTTGCTGGTGTTGATAGAGGGAGACCTATAACTACTAAGCTAATGATGTTTCCTTGATAGGAGCATGAGGTGTACAACCAAGATGTGATAGTACTAGATGTGAGACTGACATACTAGGGAGGGGTATGAGGGTTGCTGAATGGGGGCACTCAAACTTCCTTTTTTTAGATTATGATGGTAAGGATGACCTAGCATCATATGAAATTGACCTCGGGGGAAGGGTATCATAGCTTAAGGGATCAAGAATTGTGGATGCAATGGGGGATAATTAGGGGGGAAACTGATGAGTGAGATCAGAAGACTCCAAGGGTGACACATCGCAAAATAATCTGAACAAAGGCGACCATATTAGCGGTGCTTCCATAATGGTGGGACTAGATGTGATCAGCCGTGGTGCCGAGAGGCACTGTTTGTGCCTTATTTATGGTTTAAGGAGCTCAAAGAAGGGATATAAGTGTGCTCGAGATGCTACCGTCGTGTGGATTTGTACGATCCCAAGACGGTGCATGCTCATGGGTGCTTTGAATTTTAAGGAGACAGAAAGCCATAGGAAGACTTTGAGATGATGAGAAGATACCGTCGTGGTCACTTTCAATTTTAGAGAGTCTGAAAGCAATGAGAAGACTCTAGTCTCTGGGAGGGTACTTTTTCATGTGTTAGTCCTCAAATCCCGAAAAAGCATAAAAGTATGCAATGGAGAACTCTTTTATCCAATGCAACTAGAGTATTCCTTTTTCGTAATTAGTCTACCAGGTCCAGAAAAGGCTTAAACTTATACTAGATATACTCCCTTTCATATACTTTAATGAGCATGAAAGGAAGCAATATTGCTCAGTGATATTTTGATTCTTTACAGAGTCGGAAAAGAGCTTAACATAAAATCCTTAAGTGCCTTTTTTTTGTAAAGGAGTGGCTCGAAAAAGGAATAAAAGTATACCGAACAAATATAAAAATCAGGCAAGGAGGAAGTGTTCAAAGTGGGGTAGAGGTATGAGTGTACCAACAAAAAAGGTGAGGGGGGGACACTGATGGGGCCTCCTTGTGGGTGGATGAATGGCAGAAAAATAATGCAATAAATGCAGTATAAAGGGAGCGAAGGGCTCATAAATAGGATGCGATAGATAAAATGGTAAAAATGTAATGAGAACTGTCGACATACTTTATGGCACGCAAATTGAGGAAGAGGATTGTGGGGGAAATGACCAAAAAAGAGGAAGTGAGAGCAAGAAATGATCTCAAGCATCATCGTGGGAACAAAAATCTGAATCTAACGGTGCAAACAAGGCAAAAAATGGAGGTCAGAGGACTTTGGAATGGTTAACGAGAGAAACAAGGCCAAAATAGGCTATAAATAGAAAGGGAGCCCACCTTCCACATATCATTTTCACTATTTGAAGTGGGAGAAGTGTGGAGGGGCCTAGAAAAGGAATTTGTGATTTCTCTCAATCTGTCTAATGGAATTGACTTCTGCGAATTCCAAGTAACTCTTAACACTGTTCTTGTCAATTTTCATGGTTGGTTTTTTGGATTTGAGCCTCTATGAGGCCTCAACGAGCTGATATAGGGAACAAATGTGCAAGAGCGTTCCTTTCGAAGGGAAATATGCGCTCTAGTTCGCCTGTTGGCTATATAGGTGCACTCCTGGAGTGCACCTTTCGATAGGAAAAGGGCACTCTAGAGCATTCATATCGGGGAGAAAGGTGTGCTCTGGGCATGCTTTTCTTCCCAATAGTCACGCTTTGGCCCTCGGGGGACATTGTGGTTCTGTGTGGTACTGATTAGGGGTTTTGACATGGGTATGTAGGATGTCGAGGGTGAATTGGAGAGAGTGGGAGCTTGGGATGTTGTTGGATGAAATCAATGACGATCATGAGGTACGGGATACTTTGTCCAGGTGTGGGTTCCTGAAGTTTTACAGGGTGCTCTCTATGCATGCGACAAAGTTACTGCTGAAAAAATTAGTGAATTTTTAGGATGTTGATGTGGGGGATTTTGTGATATAGGGGCAGAGGTTGGATATTACATTGAAACATGTGTACTTTCTGATAGGTCTCCCATAGTTGGGTCTTACTGAGGACATACAACCGAGGAATCCAAGTGATGTCTCGATGGAGGATCTACTAGAGTCACATTGTTACATGTTGACCTATGTACATGACAATGCCATACTGATCTATGACATAGAGAGTCTGGAGATGGGATCCATAGCAGCATTGGTAGTGCGGGTACTGGGGTTGAAAGTGCCACACAAGGTGTCTGGTGGTCAAATGATGGTACTGGAGTAGGTCCTGGCAGGGACGTATTTTGGCTAGGGACAGATGTATCTGACGACTGTTTGGCGGGAGTTAAACAAGATGAGCCGTACTGGAGGGGATTTATGTTTCCCTTCATTTGTGTGCTCATTTTTCTTTGAGCGAGTACCGATGCTGTGACCGCATAGAGCAGTACGTGATGGTGGGAATACTGAGCAAAGGATGAGGCAATGGGGAGAGATGATGACTCGCAATGGGGGGGGGGGGATGGTGGGTTGATTCTTCATGCGAGATTTGTTTACACAATGGCGACAGTTTCCAGTGGTGATTGAGGACTATCCCTATGTAGGGATGGACGACAGAGGGGATGCAGAGCTGCCACGACCTCTCGGCCAGGGATGGGGACTGTAAAGTATGTATCTAGTTATTTTCGCAGTACCATGTTTTTATACTTCATAGAATATATGATAGCTAGATTATTTATATGATGATGACATTGATGAGTTGCGTATGTGTGTGCAGACATGGGGCCAATGCCCCCAACAGGATACCCAGTGCGGAGGAGCCGAGTAGAGGGACTTGATCCTTTCGAACATGGGTATCGGTGGAAGCAGAGTGCCTTGGCGACTTTGGAGTCACTACACGTAGGGATATAACAATTTTTGGAGGGGGTGGTGGATGACGGGTGGCAGCAGTTACACCTGGAGTTGATCGATGTCTGCTACGACGCTCCATGAGAGTGGAGGCCGATCATGTGGAGGATTTCTATGGCAGCTGAGGCAATGATATCAATTTCCTGGGGGGATGCCCCTTATGATGACAAGGAGGAGGAGTCTGACGCAGAGACAAAGTTAGATGAGAAGGAGGATGAGGAGGAGGAGGAAGAGGAGGATGATGAAGAAGATGCAGAGGAATCAGATGACTAGTAGGTAGTTGATGGAACTACCCCCCAATGTGATGAGCATGGGGAATTTTTGTACTCAGCTTGTATTGTTATGACGAGGAATTTGTTGGGGATCCTCGATGCAGTGATGCTTATGTTATGATGTAAACACTATTACACTTTGATGATGTATATATGCATGGGGATGCACTTTTGGTGTATGTGTTACGATGATCAGCATTTTATATGATGTTGTATGCCTATATGATGTTATATGTATATGTGAATGAAAAATGATATGATGATGCATTTTTATGATTTACTTCGTATATGTTGTGATTGATATGCCATTCTAGAATTTCGTTATCCATTTGGTATGCAACATTGTTCTGACTTCGTGGAACATGGGTGAATGTAATGAATCAAAACTGTCTAATCAATTGTTTAGTGCATAGGAATTTTCTAAAAAAGGAAAGGATCACGTACCTGGTAAAATCTATTAAGTTGGGTGATAAGGAGTTGGGATTCTAGAAACACACGAAGGTGACTTATGCCCATATGAAGGGAAGCATTCAAGAGACCAATGACAACATCATACTCATCTCGATTATTGGTGGTAATAGCAATACACTCTCCTTCGAGGTGGATCAAATCATGTGAGGGGGAATAAAATACCCAAGCTGTTGAGGTATGGTTAGGAAACCATTGACTTGCACCGTCGGCGAAACCGACATAGACTGGGGGAACATGATCCATATGGTGTCAATCATGGAAGCAAACCGTAAGGCTCAAAAGGAAAAAAAGTGGAAAACAAAAAGAAATAAAACTATACAACACGAACTAGTGGGTCCAACAGGGTTAAGGGTAAATTTGTTTGAGGTACAACCCATTTTGAGGGTTTCTCAAAGGGTGTCCTTCATAATCAGGGAGGATGTATGCCCCCTTTCCAAGACAAGTTTGGGCAACGTATGGGCCTTTCTACATGGATTCGAACTTTCCTTTTCCATGCTTGTCATGAGATTGGTCATAAACAAGCACGAGGTCACCTACTTTGAAGGTGTGAGGATGGACGCATGTGTCATTATGGGCTTTGGATCAATTTTTGGCAGCCTTGTTTACCTGTAAGTCCGTTCGACAATCTTCATATGCCCGCTCGAACAAGAGTAAGTGTTGCTCAAGGGGTGAGGTATCCAAGAGAATTTCAACAGCAATATGTAAGGTGTCATGTCCCCAATTTTTGCACATTTAGTTCCTAGGGGTAAAGGGGAAAAAATAAACCCTAGGGAGATAAATTTATTTCATTTTATGTATGCTTAGAATAAAAATTATCCTAAGTATAATATAAATAATAATTTTATTATTTTTAATTATTTTTATAAATAATTGTTCCTAAATCTTGAGCAAGTGGGCCAAGATGGTTCCCTCATGATGATAAGGTTGCTAAAATGGAATTGTAGGTAAGAAAAATAGAAAAAGATGAAAAGTAGGGAAGGTGTAAGAAGTTGCCAAAAGAAAGAAATTAGAAATATCTAGGAAAATCTAAGGAGGGCCCAGTTTCTAAAAGGGAGCTCAATTTACAAAGAAGGAAACTCTAACAAAGCAAGAAACATATTAAGACAAAGGGGGGCACAGTTTCTAAAGGAAATAAAATCTTGTAAGGCAAAAGCAAGGGAAGTATATCCACTCATGGGTGGCCCATGTGGAAGGGTTCTGACAAGTCACCAATCTATTCAACTTGCTCAGTAGGTCACCGTAAAATTCTGTAAAAGAATGATTCCAACTCCAATTCACATATTTTGACCATTTTGTAATTGAATGTGAGAGCTTTATCTTCTCTTGTTGCGTGATGTGCCTCAACCTTGCTTTGGGTGATGCTCCCCTTAGCCATTATTGTTCAAGTATCTCTTCCACTCTCTCCTATAGGTGCTGAAGACTATTGTACAACCATTGAAGATAATATTGAAGCCATGTATATTCTTATGTGCAGGTACTAAAGTCCATTGAAGCTGATTTCAGAGTCATAACAATGAATATCAAGCATCCAATTCGAAATCTCTACCCATTCCCTTCATTCAGTGGGAACAATGTGGAAGGGCCAAAATGGAGATTCCAGGTTGATCACTTATGAGAAATTTTGGGTTGTGAGACCTGTTCCATTGCGTCCAGATGGTTGTTTACACTAAGAAACTCATTTTTTCTTGTTAAAAAAAGGTGTCTTGATGACCAAGATACAACCATTCTCACCAGAGCCAAGGTTTCAATGTTAAGGAGCGCACGTGTGAAGTTTCAGTTGATGAATGCGCCCCTAAGCAGCTCATGAAGTTTAGTGTGACCTCATATATAGATATCAGCCCTGTTATCAGTCATATACCAGATCCAATGCATAAATCCATCTTCTTCTCCTCCTCCCATACTCATTATTTCAGTGTGTAAGATTTCTCTAAGCATGGGAGACTCCTTGAAGTTATGAATGTAATTATTTATACAATATCTGCTTAGGACCTCCATTTTTGACCTGATTCTATTCATTAACTTTTATCATAAACCTCAAATTCTTCGAGACTTATTTTTGTAAGACTTTAAGGCAATTTGGAAGAAGTAATTCAAATACTAACTCATTATGCACTTTTATTTAACTAGTTTTACCATTTCTGCAATTCATGACTAAGTATGAGTCAGTTTTCTAATCTAAAGGTCATTTGAGGATCCTGAGACACTAATGAAGATATCCCAACCATTTTACTGAGTATTTGAATATTCCTAATCCTATTTGGAAGAGCTTGGAAATATACTAGTTAAGCAGTCCTAATTAGCGCCCTTGACTCTTTTTCTCCCAGACACCCCCAGATCCTCCCAAATTCTCATAATATTTTGTCCACTTACTGATTAGAGTGATAAGGACTGATACACACCATTTTTTTTCATTCAATTGTAAACAATGAGTTTAGTTTGCATATGTTGGTGTGCCCAAGAAGCATTATAGTAGACTTCAGCTTGGATGATGCTCGAAACATAAATGGCACCAGTACTTTGTGCATAGGACTCATATTTGGCCTTATACTTGACATGTTTTTCTACTTCACACATTCCCATACATTTCTCATAACCTTAATATCCCAAATCCTTAATTCTGTTGTCATTTAATTATGTGTTTGACTAGTTCTTTTCTAACTAGTTTTGTTACTAGTTTCCTACTTGTCAAAGTTGTGTTGCTAAGTTGTAATTTTGCATAATCTCAACTCCAAATCAGTTCAGGGATATTATAGTGGTATCAGAGCACTTTCCTCCATCCATGTGGAAAGAAATAAGCTCACTATTGAAGAATATTGAACAACAAATCTTCAAAAGTGCAGTATGAGGCTCCTACCAGTGACTGAGGAAGATTTTGAGCCATATGAAGAAGAGGAAATGTCCTATGTTGGAGATTTTTATTTGCATAGGTTTGAAGAAGACTAATTTGCTGATAATATGTTTGAAGAGGACATATGATCTGATTTAGCTGTCTCTAAATAGGATAATGGAAAAATGTCATGTGGAGAGAATCTGAAAGGATCATTCCAGTATCTCTTGGAATACACTACCTTGAAGGAAGAGAAAAGGGAGATTCTATCCTTACAAGACTACTTCTCTTTGGAGATGAAGAGACTATTCAAGGACTCCTACTGCAAATAAAATGAAGTAAATATTGCACATATTGTTGACAATTTGTGCAAAGAAGTGGGGTTTGTAGTACCAAAAGGAGCCAAAGTTGATCTACAAGAGAATCACTGTTGTCCTAGCTAGTGCAAGGAGCAAATGGATCACTCTCTCTCTCCAAGAAAGGAAGAGGTATGAAGAAGGACATAGTTGAGTACATTACTAGGTGTCAGAAGTGCCAAGATAGAGAACCAACATCCAACAGGATTGTTACAGCCCTTACACATTCCAGAGTGAAAGTGGGAAGTGATCTCTATGGATTTAATAACAGGTCTTCCCATGACAATGAAGAAGCATGATTCAATCATGGTTGTGGTGGACACGCTATCAAAGGTAGCTCACTTTATTCCAGTCAAGTCCACTCACAAGGCTAATGACATTGCAAATGTCTTCATGAGAGAGATATTCAGATTGCATGGATTTCCTAAGGCAATAATTTCTGATTGAGATATAAAGTTCACTTCTAATTTCTGGAAGGGATTATTTCATGAATTGGGAACTAGATTGAATTTCAGTACAACATATCATCCTCAAACAGATGGACAAACTGAGAGGGTGAATCAGGTTTTAGAAGACATGCTGAGAATGTATGTGATGGATAAACCATCCAAGTGGGAGGATTACCTGCACTTGGTAGAATTTGCATACAATAATGGACATCATGCATCATTGGGTATGAGTTCATTTGAGGCATTGTATGGCAAAGGGTGCAGGACTCCAGTGAATTGGGATAGTCCAGTGAACAGGGTAGTACTTGGACCAGAGATGATAAAGGAAATGGAACAGGAAGTTGTTAAGATCATGTATGAATTTAAATGAAGCTCAGGATAGGCAAAAGAGTTATGCAGATTTGAAAAGAGTGCACAAGGAATTTCAGATTGGGGATCGTGTTTATTTAAGAGTGAAACCAAGGAAAAGTTCTCTCAAGTTGGGGAGTTGTTCCAAGCTGGCACCAAGATATTGTGGGCCATTTGAAGTCCTAGATAGGATAGTACCAGTTGCATATAGAGTTGCATTTCTTGCTAACATAAGAGCTCATAATGTTTTCCATGTATCTTTGCTTAAGAAGTATGTACATGATCCTAATCATATGATTGATTGGAATGTGATACAGGTGGAGCCCGAGGGAGAGTTCCAAGTAGAGCCTATGCGCATCGTCGACAAGAAGGTCACTTTGCTCTGGAACAGAGCCATCGAGCAAGTAAAGGTCTAATGGGAGCACCTTAGTCCTGATGAGGTTACATGGGAGCTGGAGGATGCCATGAGAGAGGCATTCCCATTTTTGTTCAGTTTTTAGAACACCGAGGATGGTGTTTTTCTAAGGGGGAGGGGAAAGTAATACCCCATTTTGACCCTTATGGTATATTGACTTTTAATGTAAATATTGTGTACATGCGATGTATGTTTTCCTAGCGTGGAGTTCAAGGCCAAGGCCCCGCTAGTGTATGCTCGGATTTTATTTAGAAAAGAAAGTATTTGATATTATACTACCCATATGCTATTAAGCCATGAAATATTGTAATTTCATGTAAATATTAATATTTTAATAAAATACCAAAATTGGTTATGGAAGCAACGAATGAGAAGGGACCATGTGTATTCCACCATGGAGTGGTGAGGGGGTTGTGGGGATGAACCATATGCTGCCAAATGTCATCTTGTGAACCCATTTGACTCTCCTTGCTGACATTTAATTTAGTTGTAAGAAATTTGTTGAAGAAATCAGTCCATGGCTTCAATGGAGCATGGGCAGCCCAGAAATTCGTATGGTAGGTATGGGATCTATTTTTCTTGTACCACAAGTCACTCTATCTCATGGGAAATGGTTTTTTCTCATTCCCATTGTTAGTTTTTCAGAATTTAATACATTCTGCTCTAGGATCTTAACTGAAAGAACAACATGTATAGCATATCAAGCATAAGAGACAAGAGACAAGAGACACAAAACATTTCATCGGGGAAAACCAAGAAGGTGAAAAACCCCGCAACTTCCTCAAAGATAGAATAAGCATCAATACAATGATCACCATGATCAAAACCAAGAGATAGATATCTACAGCAGCATGCTCCTCCTCCACTTGTGTGCATCCTCCTCTTCTCTCACTAATGGGAAGTGAGTGAATAATAGAATGTGTAAAATGAGAGAGACACACTCTCTATTTATACACTACATCACTTGACCTTTACTCAACTACGTCGGCCCTAACTTAACCACATAACATAATGTTGACTGGGCTAAACCCCAATAGGGTGGTCTAATAAACCTTTGACCCACATGACTCATATAGGGCTGACCCCAACAAGGTGGTCTAATAACCCATCAAGTATAGGTTACGACACTTACAATATAACTTGCGACACTTGCAAGTACACATGATGACACTTCCAATCGGAGGAATAATACGTCTCCGTTGGGGATACAATAAAGTACAAATGTAATACATACAATATACAAGTGAATATCTTCTGAAGTTACAAATACATCAACACTCCCTCTTAACAAGGAAGGTATTCTCTTGACACAATTCATCAATACATATAGTCACAAGTATTCAATACTGGAGCTGGATAATCATCACTGGATCACGGAGCATCATCGTCACTGCTGTTGTACTCGTCATATCGATCACTGGTGCTATCTCATAATTCTTCTCATCATAGGAAGTTCTACAGAGACAACCCTTTTTCATGTTGGATGTAGGCCCACCACCTACAGGTCTTCATCATCACTGGACATACTATGGAATCCTCAGGACTTATTGCGTGCGTCAACAAAACCTCGAAAGAGCATCCCAGAAATTTTACGAGCTCACTGCTCAACCTATCAGATCTCCCATGGCAATATTTTATGTGACCTCCACAAAACCTCGAAAGAGCATCCTAGGACTGATTACGAGCACACAGTTCAACCTATCGGATCTCCCAGGGCAATATTACATGTGGTCATCGCAAAACCTAGAAATAGCATCCTAGGACTAATTACGAGCACACAGCTCAACCTATCGGATCTCCCAGGATCTTTTACATGCAACTGCACAACCTGTCCAAGGCCACGGAGTATCATCTTGATACTCATGATCATACTGATCATTTCATCTCAGCGAGCAAGCCATCAAGTAGGTACACCTCAGGGTTGATTACATTGCCTCTGCAAAACCTGCAAGATCTCCCAGGACTGACTACAATGCCTCTGCAAAACCTGCAAGAGCATCTCAGGACTGATTATATGCCTCTGCAAAACCTGTGTACCATACTATCACCTCATTGTCTTCATATCACCTCATCATCCACGGAGCACAACCCAGATGCACATCACACAACACTTACACTCACCGGCATGGGAAGACACACTTCAACGATCCCTGAAAGGCTCAGCACTTATATCTACTCCATGGGAAGACACACTTCAACCATGTGAGGATGGCACAACACTTATATCACAGCCATGGGAAGACACACTTCAACCATGCTCGAATGGAATAGCACTTATATTGCAGCCATGGGAAGACACACTTCAACCATGCTTGAATTGCACAACACTTATATCGCAGCCATGGGAAGACACACTTCAACCATGCTCGAATGGGATAGATCTTACATCAACGACCATGGGAAGACACACTTCAACCATGTCGGAATGGCCCCAGCCCTTATATCTACACCATGGGAGGACACACCGACCACCATGTGAGAATGGCTCATGTGCATCTATGTCTCCAGACTCATCACTTCCCCTTGGAAGGAATCTCGATTTGAAGTACACCAAGCCTCTCTCTGAAGTACTCAAACTTCACTCTGGCCAGTGGCTTGGTCAACACATCAGCTATCTGCTCGTCCGTCGCAACATACAGGAGCTTCACTGCTCCTCTCTGCACCATATCCCTGATATAGTGATATTTGATCTTGATGTGCTTCGACCTGTCATGGAACACGTGTTGGTTGTGGAGCCAGATTTTCTAGTCTCATAGATGATATTGTCTTAGCCGTGCACCCCAAAGGACTATACACCCATTCTGCATTTTAAGGGGTTCGGGGATGTTTTCGCTAGCTGTTTTGCGGGCCCATGGTTTTGGGTATCCCGTGGTATTTTTTCCATTGTATTTTCTCTATAAAATAAAGACATTGTAATACGGCTAGGGCAAGATGTGTTAGGTTTTATGCATTGTAAAGATCTCTAAGATCAGGAGAGAGACTATGAGACAGTGAAGAGGAAGTGCAGCGGTTGTGCTGTAGGTTGTATCCCTTCACCTTGCTGGATGGTAATAATAATAAGGACTAGCAAATTCAGTGTGGACGTAGCCCAACTTGGGTGAACCACGATATATCTGTGCCTCTCTTATAATGTGTATGTGTGATTATATTTGCATTTATGTTTATTGTTATTGCTCTGCGATCCTATTTTTCTAACAATTGGTATCAGAGCCAAAGGTCTATTTGGCAGATAAACCTGCAGGAATCTAGGGTTTTTGGTTCGAGTGGGAGCAATGGCAGAAGAAGGAAAGTTTAAGGTCGAGAAGTTTAACGGCTAAAACTTCCAGTTATGGAAGATGCAAATGGAGGACTCTCTATACCAGAAGGATCTATTCCTACCATTGGGAGGAAGAGAAAAGCAGTTGATGGCAATGAAGGACGAAGAATGGGAGGTTCTTGACAGAAAGGCTCTAGGAATAATACGGTTGAGCCTAGCTTCGTCGGTGGCTTTCAATATCTCAAAAGAAACAACAATGGAGGGTTTGATGCATGCATTGGGTAAGCTGTATGAAAAACCCTCGGCCTCCAACAAGGTATTTCTAATGAAGCGTTTATTTAATATGAAGATGTCTAAAGGTGGATTTGTTACTGATCATTTAAATGAGTTTAATACGGTTACAAATCAACTAAGTTCTGTAAGTGTGAACTTTGATGATGAGGTTAGGGCTCTTCTAATCTTGTGCTCATTGCCAGAAAACTGGAATAGCTTGGTCATGGCTGTAAGTAACTCTATCTCTGGTTCAAACACTATGAAATTTGATGATGTTATTGGTGTTATTCTTAGCGAGGAAATGCGAAGAAAAAGCACAAGTGAGACATCAGGTAATGCGTTGACCATGGAGACCAGGGGAAGATAAAAGGAGAGAGGAAAGAGCCAAGGTAATCGTGGGAAGTCTAAAATGGGCAGATCCAAGTCCAGACTGGGAAAGATAGAGTGCTGAAACTGTGGAAAGAAAGGACATTTGAAGAAAGACTGCAGATCTCTAAATAAGAAAGGAGATGCATAGAAGGAGACTACCTAGGAAGCAAATGTAGCAGGTGATGTGTTACAAGATGCTTTGATTCTTGCATTAGATAATACAAGTGATTATTGGGTAGTAGATTCAGGGGCTTCATGTCATGCTACACCCCATAGTAAATATTTTCATGATTATGTTCCAAGTGATTTTGGACATGTTTTATTGGGTGATGATGAGCCATGTAAAATTGTTGGAATGGGTAAGGTATGGATAAAAGTTAGGAATGGAACTGACTGGCTATTGAAAGATGTTAGGAATATTCTTTCTATGAAAATAAATCTGATCTCAACAGGGAAGTTGGGAGATGGCAGTTGTCTATCTACATTTGGAGAAAAGTGGTGGAAGGTCACTAAAGGATCAATGGTGATAGCAAAAGGAGATAGAATAAGTACGTTGTATTTATGTCCTCATAATACTGACCATTCTATCTTTTTAGCTTCCACAGGAACAGATACAACATTGTGGCATCATAGGCTTGGCCACATTAGTGAGAAGGGGATGCAGATTCTCCACTCAAGGAAGTCGCTGCCAAATTTGAAGTAGGTAAGTTTGGAATTCTGTGAAAACTGTGTTTTTGGAAAACAGAGGAGAGTCAGATTTCTCAGGGTTGGGAAACAGAAGAAGAATGAAAAGTTAGAGCTAGTGCATACAGATGTATGGGGACCATCTCAGGTACAATGTCTTGGTGGCTCTCATTATTATGTTACATTTATTGATGATGCAACTAGGAAAACTTGGGTTTATTGCATTAGACAGAAATCTGATGTGTTTGCTACTTTTAAGAAGTGGAAAGCTTTGGTTGAGAATGAGACAGGAAAAAGGTTGAAGTGTCTCAGATCTGATAATGGAGGTGAGTACTGTGGCAAGGAGTTTGATAGAAACTGTTCATACCATGGATTTGTAGAGAGAAGACAGTCCCAGGAACACCACAAGAAAATGGTGTGTTTGAAAGGATGAACAGAAAGATCATGGAGTGTGCAAGGTGTATGAGATTGCATGCAGGATTGCCCTTACAGTTTTGGGTGGATGCTGTAAATACTGTTGTTTATTTAATAAATAGAGGACCTTCAAGTGCTTTGGATGATGGTATTCCAGAGGAGGCATGGATAGATAAAAAGGTAAACTACTCATTTTTTAGAACGTTTGGTTGTGAAGCATTTGTCCATATTGATAAAGAAAATAGAATAAAGCTTGAAGCTAAATCCAAGAAATGTACCTTTATTGGATATGGGGTTGATTATTTTGGTTATCATTTATGGGATTATGAAAATCAAAAAATCATTAGAAGTAGAGATGTCATATTCAATGAAAAGGTCATGTATAAAGATTAGTTGCAGGGAAAGAAACAGGAAAAGGAAAACACAGAGTATACAGTACTTGATGAAATTACAGAAAATGAAGTTCCAAAGGTGCCAGAAAATCAAGAACAACAGCAAGGGCCTGAAACTCCTACAACTGTAAGAAGATCTACCAGGTTAAGTAAACTCCCTGAACGACACTCTCCTTCAATGTATTATTTGTTGATGACTGGTGCTGGTGAACCATAATGTTATGAGGAAGCAATGCAGGTGGAAACTAGAAAGAAGTGGGAGCAAGGCATGAATGAGGAGATGGACTCATTGGTAGGAAACCAGACTTGGGATTTGATTCAGTTGCCTGCTGGTAAAAGAGCATTGCAGAACAAATGGATTTACAGGTTGAAGGAAGAAGAAGGAGGCAAGAAGCGGTACAAGGCCAGACTTGTTGTAAAGGGGTTTGCACAGAAGAAAGGTATAGATTTTGATGAAATATTTTCTCCTGTTGTTAAGATGACTTCAATTAGGACTATATTAAGTCTAGTGGTGGTAGAAGATTTGCATCTTGAACAGTTAGATGTAAAAACAACATTTCTCCATGGGGATTTGGAGGAAGAGATATATATGCAGCAGCCACAAGGGTATGAGGTCAAAGGTAAGGAGAACTTGGTAGGCAGGTTGAAAAAGAGTTTGTATGGCTTGAAACAAGCTCCAAGGCAGTGGTATTTAAAATTTGATAGGTTTATGACAGAACAAGGTTATAGTAGATGTCATTCTGACCACTATGTTTATTTCAAGAAGCTAGACAATGAAAGATATATTATATTGTTATTGCACATGGATGACATGCTTGTTGTAGGGTCTAACATGCAGGATATAAATGTACTCAAAAGGAAGCTAGCTAATTCATTTGCGATGAAGGATTTGGGTGCTGCAAAGCAAATCCTTGGTATGAGAATAACGAGAGACAGGAAAAATCAAAAATTGACATTGTCTCAGAGTGAGTACATACAAAAGGTGTTGGAGAGGTTCAGAATGCAGAATACAAAACTAGTAAGTACACTTTTAGCCCATCCATTTCAGTCTAAGTAAAGAAATGTGTCCCAAGACACAGGAAGAGACTGATTACATGTCCAAGATTCCCTATCAATCAGCAGTTGGCAGCTTTCTGTATGCTATGGTGTGCACAAGACCAGATATTGCACATGCAGTGGGAGTTGTGAGCAGATATATGAACAATCTAGGTAAAGAACATTGGAAGGCAGTACAATGGATTCTTAGGTATTTGAGAAGTACCACCACTCAAGCATTATGTTTTGGAGGTTCAGACACTGTTCTACAGGGATATGTTGATGCATATATGGCAGGTGATAAGGATAACAGGAGGAGCACCACCAGGTATGTGTTTACTGTAGGTGGAACATCAGTAAGTTGGATTTCGAGACTACAGAAGGTTGTTGCACTTTCAGCAACAGAAGCAGAGTATGTTGCTGTTATAGAGGCTAGTAAAGAGATGATTTGGTTGCAGAGGTTTATGGAGGAAGTGGGTAAGAAGCAGAAGGATAGCAGGTTTTATAGTGACAGCCAGAGTGCCATTCATCTTGCAAAGAACTCAACATTCCATTCCAGGACTAAACATATATAGCTCAAGTACCATTTCATACGCTCTGTTCTGGAAGATGAACTGTTGAAGCTGGAAAAGATACATACTAGCCAGAATCCTGCAAACATGTTCACAAAGGTAGTGACCAGAGAGAAATTGAGTTCCTGCTCAGTTTCAGTTGGCCTTCTAGCATGAAGGTGAAGAGGAGAAAGTTGCCAAGTCCAAGTCTAGCAGTAGTGGAGTTGTTGTGATCAGTCTCCAAGTGGGATATTGTTGGTTGTGGAGCCAGATCTTCTAGTCTCAGCCGTGCACTCCGGAGGACTGTACACCCGTTCTGCATTTTTAGGGGTTCGGGGCAATGCCTCGAAAAAGGGGGTTTGGGGGTGGGGCCCCCGAGAAATGGGGGTTTGGGGGAAACACCCCTGAGAAAAAAATTTGGGGTTGTTTTTGTCAGCTATTTTGCGATCCCATGGTTTTGGGTATCTCGTGGTATTTTTTCCATTATATTTTCCCTATAAAAGAAAGACATTGTAATATGGCTAGGGCAAGATGTATTAGGTTTTATGCATTGTAAAGATCTCTAAGATCAGGAGAGAGACTATGAGACAGTGAAGAGGAAGTGCAGCGGCTGTGCTGTAGGTTGTATCCCTTCACCTTGATGAACAATAATAATAATAAGGACTGGAAAATTCAGTGTGGACGTATCCCAAGTTGGGTGAACCACGATATATCTGTGTCTCTCTTATAATGTGTATGTGTGATTATATTTTCATTTATGTTTATTATTATTGCTCTATGATCCTTTTTTTCTAACAACACGGGGTTCTCAGACAGCTTCACACAACTTTGGTTGTCACAAAAGATACCAGTAGCATCCAACAGGAGATCAAATAACTCAGATAGTAGCTTCCTCAGCCATACTGCCTCACAACTAGTCGAACAAGCTGCGACATACTTTGCTTCGGCTGTACTCAGTGCCACATAGGACTGCTTCCTGCTAAACCAAGAGATCATACAGGATCCCATACTGAAGCAACACCCCGAAGTGCTTTTTCAATCAATGGCACTGCTTTCCCAATCCGAATCAACATAATCCTCCAGGTTAAAATTTTGATTCGCCTCATACTTGAGCCCATAGTCAACTATACCCTTCAGATACCTCAAAATATTCTTTGCAACTATCAGGTGAACATGTCTCGGATCTGTCAAATATTGGCTCAAGGTGTTCACCACAAAGCAGATGTCTGGTCATGTATCTTTTAGGTACATCAAGGACCCAATCATCTAACGATACATCATGGCATCAACCGGCTCATATGAAGCATCACATAGAAGCTTCAGTTTCGATGCCATAGGTGTGGCCATGGCCTTGTAGTCCATCATCCCGAACCTCTTCAGGATCTCTAATGCATACTTCCCTTGTCCAAGGAAGATTCCATCCGCACTTTGCCACACCTCCATGCCTAGAAAGTAGTGCATCATACCCAAGTCCTTCATCTCAAACTCGGATGCAAGCTTCCTCTTCGTATCTGCAATCAATTTATTCTCACCTGTAACAAACAGGTCATCCACATACAATAGTAGTATCACTAGATTTCCTTCCTCAACCTTGTAGTAAAGGTTGGAATCCACTTTACTCTTGGTAAATCCCAAACTGGATAGGAAGCTATCTATCCTACCATACCAGGTCCTAGGTGCCTATTTCAGGCCATACAGGGCTTTCTTCAACCTACACACATATGACTCCTTGTCATGTGTCTCAAAATCAAGTGGCTGCTCCACATACACTTCCTCTTTCTGGGAGAAGCCACAAGCTACAAACCTCGCTTTGTATTTCTCTATGTTACCATCTGTAGCATGCTTGATCTTATAGATCCACTTGGAATTCACAATAGGATTCCCTTCAGGTTTTGGGACCACATCCCAAACATCATTCTTCATGATCGACTGGTATTCCTCGATCATGGAATTCTTCCAACTGTATCCCAGATCCTGGGAACTTTAGATTCTTCAATATCTTCAATAGATAGTTTTCTTTTAACTTTGTTGCTGGAACAAATGTTGTAGTCCTTCTTTTGTAGGTGATGGCACATGGTCTTTCCTACAAGTCAAATTCAATTGCATGATTCGAAACTTCTCATAGTTTTTCAGAACAAAATCTTACGCATAAGAATATATGTCATACAGTCATGCAATTATCTTAGCCAATGCTCTAATACAACATTTATCCATATCCAGTAACTTTCTAGATGCCTTCCATCTGTACGAGAACATTGTTAAGAGTGTGCACAACTCCCAACATGCCAGCAAAGAGGTTTCATTCTAGATAAGTAGCAATGGAATGTTGTATAGTACCATAGGCCACTTACCCACTACTTGCATATTAGTAGTGTCTTGTTCATTAATGCAACTTTTCTAATATGCATAATATACATCCTAAATCTAGGAACATAAGTATGTACATGACTGAACAACATCATTTAAGTAATCATAAAGGACAATTCAAATACTTATCTTTATTTGGTTGTAGGGTGGACTCCCTCTCAATATTTGCTTCCTTGCAGGAACTACTGGAGTGTGCTCCCTCTTGATCTTTGCTTCCTGGATTACCTATCTTTGAACTTATATCCATCCTCAATCACTATGCATACTTACTAGTATCATCATTGTGTTATCCTCGAGGTCTCATACATACATTCATTAGTATAATATTAATACTATCAAAAACATTATGATTCTAAGTAATCTTAAACATGTATGGTCAAGATCATTTCATACACAGATAATTTATCACAATTCTTCTACTCATGCATATTCCTATTTGACCATAGGAATTTTCTGGTTAGTTATATCATCAATCAAGGTAAGAGACATAATATGCATAAACCCTTGATTACTTACATTTCTAACTTCATGAATAATCATTATCAACCATACAACAGTATAAGATCCTAACACAACGTAGGATTCTAACTTGATATAGGAAAAACATACCTGGTTATCATATTTGCTAGTTATGTCTAGCAATGTCTTCTTGTTCTCTTCAATGACTTGTGCTAGTAACCTGCATATATCATAGGTTAAGCATTGTAGAACCAAATTATACATACCTCGTAAGTAGAGATTCTATGTGATCCATGACAATGGATGAATCATTGTCTTCATGTCACCAGGGTCATATGTTCTTGTACTAGAACATGATTTTTCTTTTTTGATGTACCTTTCATGTTAGCAGACAACATCAACCTCATACAACACCCCAATGCATTAGTACAATCATAAGTGTCAAAACCCTAATCAATGAATATCTGCATTCATAATTTTATTAAGGTGATACGACAAGTCTAAAGTTAATCAAGATTGTACTAACCTTAATGAAAACAAACATACCATAAACTTAATCATGAATAGATCTTGAAACATACCTCAATAAGTAATACCTGTCGAGATTGCTTGTAATCTTCTTATGTAAGGCCTTAGCCTCATCTCCCTATGAAACAGGAACTTCTTCACTTATGCAGGTGACCAATCCATTCTCTTCTAGGATTAACCCAATCCACTTTGATTTGTTGAAACTGGATCTAGAGCTGGATTAGGGTTTGTTAGAGAAACCCTAAAAAACTCAAACTTTGAATTTCAAACTTCTGAAAGGATAGAAAGATGCACCTTGATGAGCTGATCAACCTGGGATACTCATAATTTGAAAATTGCAAAGTTTCACCCCTCAAACTTGTTTTTCAATCTTTTGGATTCACTTGAGAGGACCCTGAATTAGGGTTTGAGTTTCCCGGAGCTTCACCCAACCAAATAGTTTGATCCAAAGCTCTAAACTTCGATTTTTTCAAGGAGCTTCCAGCTATGGTCATAGATTTCACAAATTCCCATTTTTTGTAGAAGCCCTAATTTTCCACCTTTCTGATCAAAGTCCCAAACTAGGGTTTGATCAAGCCTGGCCTTCTGCCCAACCAAAAATTCGATATTGGTCTCTAAATTTTGATTTTTATGAGGAGCATCCAGCCATGGTCTTCGATACAAAAATTCCAACATTCTCCGAAACCCTAAATTCCAGGAGCCATGAATGAAGGTGCTCAAAATCCAATTCTGTTTTGACAGAAATATGCACCTGATTGTTTTTGATGTAACTCCTAAATTTTAGATATAAAAGGTCTAAAAATTCTCCCTGTGGTATCCTGACCTATTATCTTTCCAACCCCATAGGTCTAACCTCAAATGGATTCTCTGAGAGAGAGTTATGCTAAGTGTCACAACGTGACCTTTTTATGGGATAAAATAGGAGAGCGAACTTGTACGGAGTGCCACGTGTCACTGGTTCAATTTTGGCCTCTGAAAATAGGACTTGTGAAAGTACAATCCGTTCCCTACCTGCCACTTTTTACAAGATTTCATTGGGATCTTCCTAGCCCAAGTTGTGACCTTTTTTCCTAGGTCACCTATTTATGACTAAGATCTGGAAGAGGCAGAAACCCTATATTGTATAGATCATAAATATGAAAGTACAACGAATTAGAGGCTCTCCTTTGGGCACAAGGTACATGGAGATCTTATATTTGACCTATAAGATTTTTAGATCCTAAAACTTCGCCAAAATGAATTTATAGAGAAAGTGCTACGATGACTGGTTTTTCCTATATCAAGCCCTAGCTTCGCAAATGCAACAAGTGTCATAAATGCCATACCATGCCTTCTTTCAGGCTAGCTTTGATACCATGTTAGTTTTTCAGAATTTAATACATTCTAATCTAGGATCTTAACTGAAAGAACAACATGTATATCATATCAATCATAAGAGACAAGAGACAAGAAACACAAAACATTTTATCGGGGAAAACCAAGAAGGTGAAAAACCCCACAACTTCCTTAGAGATAGAATAAGCATCAATACAATGATCACCATGATCAAACCCAAGAGATAGATATATACAATAACATGCTCCTCCTCCACTTGTGCACATCCTCCTCTTCTCTCACTAATGCGAAGTGAGTGAACAATAGAATGTGTAAAATGAGAGAGACACACTCTCTATTTATACACTACATCACTTGACCTTTACTCAACTAGGTCAGCCCTAACTTAACCACATAACATAATGCTGACTTGGCCGACCCCCAATAGGGTGGTCTAATAACCCATTAAGTATAAGTTACGACACTTACAATATAACTTGCGACACTTGCAAGTACACATGATGACACTTCCAATCAGAGGAATAATACATTTCCGTTGGGGATACAATAAAGTACAAATGTAATAAATACAATATACAAGTGAATATCTTCCGAAGTTACAAATACATCAACACCCATTCCATGGTTGAACATGGAAGCTTCAGTTTTCATCCATTGCACATGCCAAGCAGTGAGAAAAACCAAAAATCACATCTTTGCAAGAACCCACGTTTTGAAGTGCCATAAATGCCCAGAATTTGGTATTGACAGTGAAATCCAATGGGGAATCCATAGATATAAACCTTGGGGTGAAATTGAGAGTATTAGATACCCTAAAATCCATTGGAAAACCTAGTTTTTATAGCCCAAAAATATAGTGACAGTATTGAGTTAGTTGATAATAGAATTGTGAGAAATCCAAGTGTGAATGTGTGAAGAACCTGCAACAATTAATTAATGAAAATACACGAGATAACAGTAATAACAGAACTTAGAATCACTTTATTGATCACAGGCCATTTTGAGGGGGAAACCTCCTTTGAGAAAACTCAATACAAATAACTTCATGGTACCTTCATTGTCCTTAACACACACTTATATACTGAGTCTATGTCCAATACTATGGGTCAATACCATGGGACATATAATACTATGGGACGACTTACAAAGCATATGCGTCCAATACTCTGGGTCAATACCATGGGCTAATACAAACTATGGATCAAAAAATACTACAGGATGACTTACAAAGCATATGCATCCAACAACAATATACTAACAAAGTAAAGAGAAGGGTTGACACGGGTTCCTAACATCCCCTCTCCCTTAGAAAAAGATTTGTCCTCAAAGCTTTAGATGTGGAAATTGATGCAGAATCTGAAGGAGTGGTTCCCCTGTAGCATCCTTGGGTTGCATTTCGTGCCACTGAATTAATGACTTTGTGAGAGAGTGAGAGAGAAGATGACGCCTTTTTAGTTTCAGGGAGGATTTCTTGGAAGGTTGTAGACGAAGAAGAACCATATCAACTACATGAAAATGGTGCTCAGAATGGTGTTGATTGGCGTGTTGTTTCAGTTGAATTCTTTCCATGTGAAGATTGTCCTGTAGAATGAGAAGAATATGATCACGGTTTCGAAGAACGGAGTTAATTTCCTGAACTAGGGAACTACTGAGGGTGTATAGAAGAAGAACTGGCAATGCCTATCCATAGACTGCTTCATATGGTGTCATTTTAGATGTGGTATTGTACCACCAAAGCGCTTCAAGGAAATCCATAGAAATAGCTGTCCAAATCTGTGTAGGGATGAGCAAGGGTTCGAGTAGTACCGAAAGGAGTGTCATTTCACACTTGTTGACCTGGAAAGTATCATAGTCAACCACCATTTGTTGAATTGTCATTTTTAGTCCCTACCAAAAGAAGTTACATTGTTCCCGGTCATATGTTTTGAGGAACCTAGAGTGCCCTGCTGATGGAGAAGAATGGAGTTCATAGAAGGGATAGCCCTGGTGATCAGATTGCAACCAATGTCGAACAAGTAGAGAAATAGCTATAAGAGAAACTGGGTCATCATGTGTGCAAGAAGGAGCATCTTCCACCAAATTGTCCTTACCCTTCTTGTAAGTGATCGCATAGGAAAAACCCATGAGTTGGATAGCCCATTTCAGGTGTGCTGGGGAGAAGACCCGTTGTTCTAGGAAATTTTCCAGACTCTCGAGATCAGTCTTGATGCTGAAATAATTCCCTAATAGGGATGGCTACCACTTCTGTACTGCGTGCAAAACAACCATCAGTTCCTTCTGAGATGTAGATGCGGATAAATTCTTACTAGAAAGGTCTCTTGAAGGAGGCAAGCCCACTGGTTCAGCAAAGACACCTGCATATCTATCCAAGGAAGAAGTGGAGACCGTTGATGGCTGCATCTGAATGGAATGGAGTTGAGCAATGACACCATGTGAATACTTCTTAACGATATTTTCCAAGCGATGTGAACTGATGTTGCGAAGAGACCTTGGTTGTAAGCCCGTAAATTTGTGTTGTTTCCCATTGACTGAAAACTGCATCCAAAGTTCAGCAAAATCCCATAAAATGGGGACGAGAGTGCGTAACCATTGAATGCCCAAAACCACATCACATCTTCCTAAGGACAAGGCAAACATGTCAAAACATAGGTTATAATCTTCAAGAGAGATACACACATTGTGACACTTCCCCTTGCAAGGTAAGGTACCCCCATTGGCAACCATGACTTCAAAGTTGGAGCAAGGATGGACAAAAAAATCATCCTGTTTGGCAATCCGAGGGTCAATGAAGTTATGAGTGTTACTAGAATCAATGGGTATGGTGAGAGGGAGATTCTTGAAGTAACCCCTGACCCACATTGTTTGTGGGGTTGTGACGCTGATTACAACATGGAGAGAGATCTCTAATGGGTCATCCTGAGATGGGGGGTCAACAAGTGGGTGATGAATGCTGACCTAATCATCTATTGTATCTGGAGCTTCTTCACCAAATTCAGAGGCAGGTGGACAATCCACATCCAAGAGATAGAGCTTTTGCTGAACACATCTATGTCCCCAAGTGAATTTATCATCACAATTATAACAAAGCCCCTTTTCTCTGCATCCTTGCATCTCTGTTTCAGACAAATACTTGATAGGAGTTGGTCGAGGAGATGGGGTGATGGGAGGTTATTGGGAACCCATATTTCTGAAGGGAACAAAGGTGGGTTTGGAGCATTGTTGGGCTGTGATCTTGTCCTCTTCCAACTTAGCCAACCCTAGGACTCCCATCATTGTGTTGGGATAGAACATTTTGACCCCTGAGCAGATTTCATCCTTGAGACAACTGATAAAACAACTCCTGTAGAATTCATTAGAAAATCCTTCTGTGTGATTGGCTAGTTTCTCAAATTCTGTCTGATACTCTCTCACTGTGCCAAGCGAAGTTTAGTGAGTGCTCCTGTGAATTCATCAAAAGCACTAGGACCAAATCGTTGCAAAAGGAGTTGGAAAAAATCTATCCAGTTTGGCTCGTGATGAGATTTGATGTACCAACGGTACCATTGAAGGGATTCCTGTTCCAAATGAAAGGATGCAAGTGGAACTTTCTGGACATCAAAAGTATTATGCAGACTGAAATATTGTTCTACCCAGTGTATCTATCCAGTCGGATCAGTACCATTGAAGCGAGGAAAATCAAGCTTCGGCCCATGAAAATTCCTAGAAGAAGAGAAACCAGGGGTTGCAAAATATTCTGGCTGTCGGTTGTTGTTCATGGCTGAATGCTGAAGATGGAGGCTGAGAAATTTTTCATCCAGATCCTAGAGTTTGGTTTGGATGGATGCAAGTGCTTCCTCCATGGTTTTTGTGCCTGCGTGGGTGACAACCATAACCAGGAGTTTTTTTTTTGTGAGTGGGTAGATAAATAAAAACAGAAACTGTTTTAGTAAAGGAAAATTTGGATTTGGGAAAAAATTTGATGGATAATTTGGATTTGACTAGGTTTTGGACACTTTCAAAGGGACAAGGAAGTAGAAAAGGGGGATCTCAGAAGCGGGGTGAAAGAATGAGAAAATTTGGAAGAGAGGGACAAAGAAGCAGAAATATGAAATGAACACTGTAGTAAAATTTGAAGGCAATTGGGTGAAAATCGAAGAAATTATGGCAAACCCTAAAAATAAACAAATGTGGAATTTATGGCATTGGGAAGTGGAATTTGGGATAGGGTCCTCAGGAATGAAATATGAAAAATGGGATTGCAGGGGTGTCAGGGAAGTTTCAAGGGAAACAAGTTTAAAACAAGGGAGATATGGTGGAAGGGATTGGAAACAGATGGATCTGCAACAACGTGGAAGTGATCGGCAACAGATGGATCTATGACGGTGCGGAAGTGACTGGCAACAGTTCTGGGTAGAGGAAATCTGTGATTTATCAGTTTAAAATAGATATGGACCTTAGGTATGCTCAGCTTCCTAATGGTTCAGGGGATTCACTCAGCCACCAATGCTATCTGACGGCTTGTGTATTGGGTAAGTATCCCTCACTCCACGGCTTAGGTAAAACAGATAACTGCTTTGCCACAAACGACAGCTCTTGGTTTACCTCACGGGTGGGAACTAGTCAATCAGTTAGGGGTCATTGCCCTTTTCACTAGCAGGTCCTCTCAATGGGCCAGCTACTTCAAGGTTCCCTTGGTACTCCTCACAATGATTTTTAGGGCTTATGCCCAAGTACTTCCCACAGTTAAGCGGATAGGGATTATTTCCAAATCCAAACCTGCAATAGATGCAAAAAAAATTTGGCATAAATTTCACCCAGCGAGCCCAAGAAAGTGCTCTGATACCAGATGGGAAGAACCTACAACAATTAATTAATGAAAATACATGAGATAGCAGTAATAACAGAACTCAGAATCACTTTATTGATACATGCCACTTCGATGGGGCAACCTCCTTTGAGCAAGCTCAATATAAATAACTTCACGGTACCTCCATTGGCATTAACACACACTTATATACTAAGTCTATGCCCAATACTATGGGTCAATACCATGGGACATATAATACTACGAGAAAACTTACAAAGCATATGCGTCCAATACTATGGGTCAATACCATGGGCTAATACAAACTATGGATCAACAAATACTATGGGATGACTTACAAAGCATATGCATCCAACAACAATATACTAACAAAGTAAAGAGAAGGGTTGACACAGGTTCCTAGCAGAACATTTGAACAGAGGTTTGGTTTCCTTGATAAACCCAATGAATTCTAGAATATCAAGGAATTAGTAGCTGGACCTTTCTATTCCGACCCTGAAGAGCACTAGAGGGAAGGGACACTTGTGGGACTGTGCAGCAGAGAAGGGGACCTTCCTTGTGTTGGGTCTGGTAGGTATTGTGGGTGCCATGACTGTTGAGTTTAGTTGAGATGCCTATAGCTCTGTGATTTAGCTCACTGGCTTAGCATCCTCCTCTTTGGTCTCTTACATGCTTGATAAACCCAATTGTGTGTTGGCTTAGCATTATTGTTTGTGTAAAACCATGGCTATGAGTGAGCATGTTTAGTTCCTCCTTAGTGGATACACAACCCAGCTTGGGGGTGATCTCTCAGCTGAAGGAATATAGGATGTACAAAGATCTATGGTTGGGTGGAACCTTGCTCTCACATAGCCAGTTGTTTGGAAAACTTCATCTCAAAGATAAGTAGTCTCTGTAGTTTAAATTATGATCATTATGTGTTATGTTCTGAATGCTAATTGTTCATGTTAATGAAATGAAATGATTATCTTAATGAAATTGATATGAAGTATGTGCATAACATGAAAATGGGATTGATGCTTTGTATGTTAATTTTGTTTTTTGCCATGTTGTTTAATTTGATGGCTGCTACTGGCATGCTGAATGCATGATGTATTTGTGTGTGGATAATGTTTATTTCCTCTGTGTTTATTGAAGTATGAATCTGCACGCATAAGTTTTTATTTATTGTGAATTTTCTTAGTAATGTATGGGGTATGAGTTACACAATAAGCCTCAGAATGTTAGTCATGTTCTCTTCCTTGCATCGAATGGATGGGAGGGGGCATGACAGAGTGGTATCAGAGCCCATGTTGCAGCACTGGGGCTGCTTGGGCCAAACTATGAGTTATAGGCAAATATCAGAGTGTTTTAATGTGGTATTGATGAAGTTTGAGTGACATTTTGGATTGTAAAAATGTCAGTATTAGAGTTCTCAGGTGAGGAAGAGTATCACACCATTGCATAGATCTCTCCAAGAGCTTTCCAATAGTACCAGACTAGCCTTATTTGGTTAAGGGACGAGGGCGATATGAGCCCCGCAAGTTGTCGAACTAGAGGTGTTTCCTCACTTGCAATTGCGGAATTGTGGGATTACGGGATGTGGGTTGCGGGATTGCATAAATGTCAAATTTTTGTATTTCTGACTTGGCTTTCCACACCCGCAATTGCAAGATTGAAGGATGCGAGTTGCGAGATTGCGGAAATGTTAAATTTTCGTATTTGCGACTTGGCTTTCCGCAACCGCAATTGTAGGATTGTGGGATGCGGGTTGCGGGATTGCATAAATGTTAAATTTTCTTATTTACGACTTGGATTTCCGCACCCGCAATTGTGGATTGCGGTATTATGAGTTGCGGAACCTGTGGATTGCGGAAAAAAAAAATATAGAGCCCAACAATTGATTTTTGGATAACAGGAGAATGTGGAATAAAAAATGGATAAGTTCAGTGGCGTTCTGAGGCCATTAATGAAGGCCATTGAAGGTCTAGTGAGGATCCCAAGCCCATTATGCTCCAATTTGGCATAAAATTGGAATTAATGGATTTTACAAATTGGTGTCCCGACGCTTGACAGAAGGTCGGATTGAGATAAAACTGATATGGAGCAGCCATGGAGAAGGCACGATGTTAATTTTGGAATTTTGGAGCCAAACTCCGAAGGATGTGGAGTCAGTGTGAGTGAGAAGGCCAAAAAGCACTATTCCGGGCCACTTTTTGTAGATTTTGAAAAGCTTGCAGTGGATGAAAGTGACCTTAGATGAAGGATTCTAAAAATTTACTAATCTCAACATTTCTTATTCTCATTAAAACATACAATTCACGTTAGACATAGATTTTTCATAAATGCACAGTTTGGGAGATAGCCATTTTAGGCCCAAAATTTGAAAATTTGGAAAATGTTAAAAGTGAAAAGTAGTCAAACCCAGAATTTCATAGAAGATGAATGGTGCATCGGAATAGAGAAATGCAAGTTGTTGAGTGTTCCTTGTTGATGGACTAACTTCGCCTGGTAGAAAAGTTTTCCTGAATATTTCTAGATTTGCTTCTATAGGTGGCTGAAGTTGGTAGTTCGGGATATTTTGCAATTGTGTAAAAGTGCATAATTTTGGTAAAATTTGTCATTTTTAAAGTAATGTAATTCCCACACCCAAAGTCAAAATGGAGCACGTGGATAGGAATTGGATAGCTTATCCAGCAGGGAACAATGGTGAATAACCAGAATTTGAATGAGGTTATCATACATTATATATGTAGAACAGAAGAGTACCAGTGACTGTTTTTGACAAATTGTTGACAATATGGGCAATTTCCAGAATTGCATGAAATGACAAAAGAAATGAATGCATGATATGCTTGAGAATTATTCCATGAGTAATTATGTTAAAATATTGATGTTTTATGTTTCTATATGAATTCCTAAGATGTCTAATAAATATTTTTATAATGCATAGCGCTTGCAACTCATAATATTTAAATAGTTGTAGTAGAAGCAACATACAAGGAAAAGGGTCTCCAAAGGAAAATGGTGACCATAAATGATGCTCAAGATCCTTATGAGCATGAGGAAGATGTGCTAGGAGAAAGTGTGCAAGAATGGAATGCTGAGACTGAGTCTAATGGGAGAAGGGAGAAAATAACTCTTCAGAATTTGTTTGAGACCATGGTAAGCTTCAATGAAAGATTGATGAAAGCTCAAGAAGAACAAAACCAACTCAATGCTGCTATTTTGTAGAGCCTCACTGACATGAAATAGAGTATAAACCTTGGGTCCAAACCAAGAAAAGTAGGTGAAGAAGGAAGAGATGCAGAGAGTCGCTCTAGAGGTCATTCAAGGAAGAGGAATCCAAGCCCAAGGAAGAGTTATGTGAGCAAAAAACATAGAACATCTTCCTCATGATCTTCTTCCAGCAAGTCATGTGACTCTAGGGGATCTCAAAGAATTCCAAGGCATACTTATAACAAGTTTGATGGAAGAAAGAAGTCCAAAGGAATCCCATAGGGAGAATTCAGGAAGGCAAGACCTCCCACATTTGATGGAGAAGGAAAGACAGGCCAAGAGGCAGAGGTAGAGGCATGGCTTCTTGGGATGAAGAAATATTTTAGGATTCATGAATACTCAGGAAATAAAAAGGCCAGAATTCCCATTTAAAATCTAAATGGTAGAGCTTCAATTTGGTGGGATCAATGAAAGGAATATCAGCTAGGAAAGATTTAGGAAGTATTTCAAGGAAAAATACCTTTATGCTAGGTATTATGACAACAAGAGAAAAGAGTTCAATGAACTCAGGTTGGGACAAAAATATATGGAAGAGAATGTCCACAAATTTTTGGAATTGTTGAGGTATGTGGACTATATCAAGATGAGAGGATAAAAATCCAATGCTTCCTTGTTAGCCTACCTCAAAGTTTCAAAGATAGAATTGAGTTTGTTAATCCACCAAGTCTAGATGAAGCCATCAGGATGACAATGCATTGCTATGAGAGGAATAAAGGAAAATCAGAGGTTCACCTAGCATGGAAAGGAAAGCCACGAGGGAGGTTTGATCAAAATAAAAGTGGATTCGAGCCACCATTCAAAGATCAGCCAAGAACCTTTCCACAGGGGCAGTAAGCAAGGAGCGGATTTAAGCCAGCAGTAGCAGCAGAAAATACATCAAAACGGCCACTTCAGTGTTGGGGAGGTGGAGAAAACCACATGGTAAAGGATTGTCCACATCAGAAGGGGAATCCTCGAAGCTTGCACAACTTAAAGGGAGCAACTATAGTGGAGGATATGGCAAGGGAAACACCTCGAATTTATGCAGCATTGGACAATCATCAAGCAGACCATCAATCATCAATGGTGGAAATTGAAGGTAAGATTGCTAAGCAATCTATTTCTGTTTTGATTGATCCAGGATCTACTCATAGTTATGTTTCTCCAAAGGTGGTTGAAGGTTGTTCTCTTAGAAAAGTGAAACATAATAAGTCTTAGTTAGTTCAATTAGCCACATGGACTAAGAGAAAAGTAAGTGAAGTAGTGGTGAAGTGCCCCATAGAATTGAATGGACTCCACACACATGCAGAACTAAACGTACTACCATTAGGATCATATGATACGTTAATTGGCATGGATTGGTTGGAAAGACATAGAGCCAAGTTGGATTGTTATGAGAAATCACTTGAATGCATTGATGAAGAGGGAAGACCAAGATCGGTAAGAGGATTCCCAAGCAAGTTTCAGTAAGACAAATTTCAGCCTTACATTTGAAAAAGTTTTATAAGAAAGGTTGTCAATTATATGTAGTTCATATGTCAGATTCATCAGAAGAAAAAGGACTAAGGATAGGAGACTTTCAATTGTTGCAAGAGTTCCAAGATGTGTTTCCAGAGGAAGTGTCGGGACTATCACCAAAGAGAGATATTGATTTTACCATCGACCTTGTTCTAGGGACAACGTCGAGTTCCAAAGCTCCTTATAGAATGAGCACACCGGAATTGTTAGAGTTAAAGATGCAGCTACAAGAGTTAATGGACAAGAGGTATATCAAGCCAAGTGTATCTCCTTGGGGAGAACTTGTGCTATTTTTAAGAAGAAGGATGGTACATTAAGGCTGTGTATTGATTATAGGAAGCTAAATAAAGTGACAGTCAAGAATAAGTATCCATGGCCAAGAATTGATGACTTATTTGATCGAATGAAGGAAGCTAAAGTGTTTTCAAAGATTGACTTGAGGTCTGGTTATCATCAAGTGAGGATTAAAGAAGAAGACATTCACAAGACAGCTTTCAGAACTAGATATGGCCATTATGAGTTCATTGTGGTGCCATTTGGTCTTACCAATGCACCTGCTATAAGAACATGAAGAGCATCCAAGGATGGTGTTTCAAGTCCTTAGAGAACACCAGCTGTATGCCAAGTTAAGCAAGTGTGAATTCTATCAAAAGAGGGTGCAGTACTTGGGTCATGTGATTTCAGAGGAGGGTATTGTAGTTGATCCAGAGAAGATTAATGCCATCATGTATTGGCATACTCCAAGGAATGTTTCGGATGTTAGATCTTTCATGGGTCTTGCAGGCTACTACAGAAGGTTCAATGGAGGATTCTCCAAGATAGCGCAGCCAATCACTTCATTGCAGAGGAAGAATGTCAAGTTTGTATGATCTGAAAAATGTGAGAACATTTTTCAGCAGTTAAAGGAGTTACTTACCAATGCTCCTATTTTGAAGATAGCAGATCAAAAGAATAATTTTTTGGTGTGCACAGATGCTTGCATCGAAGGGCTAGGTGGAGTGATCATGCAAGAAGGGTTTGTGATTTGCTATGAGTCAAGGAAATTAAAAGAGCATGAAAATAATTATGCCACGCATGATTTAGAATTAGCATCCATAGTACATGATCTCAAAATGTGGAGATGTTATCTATTGGGAATAAGATTTGAGCTTAGGACATACCGCATGAGCTTGAAGTATTTGTTTGATCAGCCAAACTTGAATGCTAGGCAAGCTAGGTGGATGGAATTTCTTTGTGAATTTGATTTTGAAATCAAACATGTAAAAGGGAAAGAGAATAAGGTTGTTGATGCTCTTAGCAGAAAATTTCATGTTGCAGCATTAAGTATGTGCAAATCAGATTTGAAGACAAGAGTTCTAGAAGCTTAAACTAGTAATGAAACTTACCTTCAAATTAAAGAGAAGTTGCAGCAGGGTAATATGGATGAAGCAACTGAAAGATATCAGTTGGGTGAGGATGATGTTCTTATTTATCATGGTACCAAATTGTATATTCCAAATAGTGCAGATTTGAAGAAACTTGTGATGGATGGAATACATCAAATGCCATATTCTGGACACCCAGGATATCAGAAAACTATAACAGTAGCAAGAAAGCAATACTTTTGGCATGGTATGAAGAAGGACATAGCTAAGTACATTGCTAGGTGTCAGAAGTGCCAACAAGTCAAGGTAGAGCACCAACATCTAGCAGGATTGTTGCAGCCCTTACCCATTCCAGAGTGGAAGTGGGAAGTGATCTCTATGGATTTTATAACAGGTCTTCCAATGACAGTGAAGAAGCATGATTCAATCATGGTTGTGATGGACAAGATATCAAAGGTAGCTCACTTTATTCTTGTCAAGTCCACTCACAAGGTTAATGACATTACAAATATCTTCATGAGAGAGATATTCAGATTGCATGGATTTTCTAAGGAAATAATTTCTGATCGAGATACAAAGTTCACTTCCAAATTCTGGAAGAGATTATTTCACGAATTGGGAACTAGATTGAATTTCAGTACAACATATCATTCTCAAACAAATGACCAAACTGAGAGGGTGAATCAGGTTCTTTAAGACATGCTGAGAATGTATGTGATGGATAAACCATCCAAGTGGGAGGATTACCTACACTTGGTAGAATGTGCATACAATAATGGACATCATGCATCATTGGGTATGAGTCCATTTGAGGCATTGTATGGAAAAGGGTGCAGGACTCCAGTGAATTGGGATAGTCCGGTGAATAGGGTAGTACTTGGACTAGAGATGATAAAGGAAATGGAACAGGAAGTTGTTAAGATCAGGCATAATTTAAAGGCAGCTCAAGACAGGAAAAAGAGTTATGCATATTTGAAAAGAGTGCATAAGGAATTTCATATTGGGGATCATGTTTATTTGAGAGTGAAACCAAGGAAAAGTTCTCTCAAGTTGGGGAGTTGTGCCAAGCTGGCACCAAGATATTATGGGCCATTTGAAGTCCTAGATAGGATAGGACCAGTTGCATATAGAGTTGCATTGCCTGCTAACATAAGAGCTCATAATGCTTTCCATGTATCTTTGCTTAAGAAGTATGTACATGATCCTAATCATATGATTGATTGGAATGTGATATAGGTGGAACCTGAGGGAGAGTTCCAAGTAGAGCCTATGCGTATCCTCGAGAAGAAGGTCACTTTGCTCTGGAACAGAGCCATCTGGAAGGTAAAGGTCCAATGGGAGCACCTTAGTCCTGATGAGGCTACATGGGAGCTGGAGGATGCCATGAGAGAGGCATTCCCATTTTTGTTCAGTTTTGAGAACACCGAGGACGATGTTGTTCTAAGGGGGGGGGATGTAATACCTCATTTTGACCCTTATGGTATATTGGCTTTTAATGTAAATATTGTGTACATGAGATGTATGTTTTCCTAGCGTGGAGCTCAAGGCTAAGGCCCCGCTAGTGTATGCTCAGATTTTATTTAGAAAGCCAAGTATTTGATATTTTACTACCCATGTGGTATTAAGCCATGAAATATTGTAATTTGATGTAAATATTAATATTTCAATAAAATACCAAAGCTAGCTATCGAAGCGACGAATGACGAATGAGAAGGGGCCATGTGTATTCCACTAGAGAGTGGTGAGGGGGTTGTGGGGATGAACCATATGCTGCCAAATGTCATCTTGTGAACCCATTTGACTTTCCCTGCTAACATTTAAGTCAGTTGTAAGAAAGTTGTTGAAGAAATCAGTCCATGGCTTGAATGGAGCATGGGCAACCCAGAAATTCGTATGGTAGGCATGGGATCTGTTTTTCTTGTACCACAAGTCACTCTACCTCATGAGAATTGGATTTTTCTCATTCTCATTCCATGGTTGAACATGGAAACTTCAGTTTTCATCCATTACACATGCCTAGCAGTGAGAAAAACCAGAAATCGCAACTTTCCAAGAACCCACGTTTTGAAGTGCCATAAATGCCCAGAATTTTGTATTGACAGTGAAATCCAATGGGGGATCCATAGATATAAACCTTGGAGTGAAATTGAGAGTATTAGATACCCCGAAATCCATTGGAAAACCCAGTTTTTATAGCCCAAAAATCTAGTGACGGGATTGAGTCATTTGAGGACAGAATTGTGAGAAACGAAGTGTGAAAATTTGAACAGAGGTTGGTTTTGCTTGATAAAGTCAGTGAAGGATAGAATATCAAGGAATTAGCAGCTGGACCTTTCTATTCCCACCCTGAAGAGAACTGGAGGGAAGGGACGCCTGAGGGACTGTGTAGTAGAGAAGGGGACCTTCCTTGTGTTGGGTATGGTAGGTATTGTGGGTGCCATGACTGTTGAGTTTAGTTGGGATGCATGTAGCTCTGTGGTTGAGCTCACTGGATTAGCATCCTCCTCTTTGGTCTCTTGCATGCTTGATAAACCCAACTGTGTGTTGGCTTATCATGACTGTTTGTGTAAAACCATGGTTGTGAGTGAGCCTATTTACTTCCTCCTTAGTGGATACACAACCCAGATCAGGGGTGATCTCTTAGCTAATCAAGGAATATAGGATGGACAGATATTAATGGTTGGGTGGAACGTTGCTCTCACATATCCAGTTGTTTGGACAACTTCATCACAAATATAAGTAGTCTCTGTGGTTTAAATTATGATCATTATGTGTTCTGTTCTCAATGTTAATTGTTCATGTTAATGAAATGAAATGATTATCTTAATGAAATTGACATGAAGTATGTGCATAGAATGAGAATGGGATTTATTCTCCGCATGTTGATTATGTGTTTAGCCATGTTGTTTAATTTGATGGATGCTACTGGCATGCTGAATGCATGATGTAGTTGTGTGTGGATAATGTTTATTTCCGCTGTCTTTATTGAAGTATGAATCTGCATGCATAAGTTTTTATTTATTGTGATTTTTCTTAGTAATGTATGGGGGTTGAGTTACACAATAAGCCTCGGAATGTTAGTCATGTTCCCTTCCTTGAATCGAATGGATGGGAGGGTGTGTGACAGTTCTCATTGATGAAAATGTTGTGAGTACAAGTTCCTTGGAGAAAGAAGAAGGCCTTACATCAGCATAAGCTTAAACAAAGAAATTGGTGGAAGGATAAACCACCATAATTCCATCACACGAGGAGGAGAACATAACACATGATAATTTATTTAATTATGATTTTTATGTGCCTCTATTTTAATTTGATGTGGAATCCACTCCCGGTGAGAATATTGTCTTGGTTGAGCCCTCAAGTGTTGGGGTTCATGAATTGGAGAACACTGAAATTTTGAGAGAAAGTTTTATGGTGCACTAGAGATGAATGAGCACCCAAGTTGCAGCCTAATTTATGTTGTTAATGATCTAAAAGATGAATATTTTTCAGCATAAAGAGATATATCAGCTTTCAAAACTTCGATGGAACTTCATGAAGTTGATCCCATAAATATATAAGAAGAGGAGGTTCATCTGCCAAAACCTCATTTCCTTGAAGGGACACTAAATCTGAATGAATGCGAGATCAAATAGGCCCTTCAAATCCTCAATGAAACCCATGCATTAGTGAAAAATATATGTTGGAAGTTGGGGGAGCATTCTTCCATGAGGGACATGGAGGAGTTTCAGAAAGCCATGACAAGCATTAAGGGAAATTTCCTATACTTGCTTTCTGATAGAGACAATCTACTTAAGCTTGTGGATTTGTTTCATGGGGAATCCTTGAAGGATGAAGAGGATATTTGCAAGCTCATAAAATATTTGATGACCATCCAAGATTCCTTGTAGAGCACTCAATGTGCACTCCAAGAATATAAGATAGAGATAGTGCAGCTTCATGAAAAGTTGCAAAGATTACACCTGCCCTCCTACACACCATTCATCTGTCTTCACTTGGTTGATTGCATTCTTGATCATATGGAGGAACCTCATGAGATGGTGGATAATGAGGATCATTCTATTTTGCATGTGCTTGAGGAGTGTGCATATCATTTTAATGAGAACCAAGCACTTGATCTTTCCTAGAGTGAACCTAAGTTGTTCCTTGGAGAGAGTCACTCTTCCATAGAGGATTCAGATGAGATCACCTCATTTGGACCAGCCAGTAATGAATAATATGTATCCATACTTTTGATGACTGAGAGTTTCAGAGATATGAGGTTGGTTCACAGTTCTTTCCCCTAGATCCTATATTCAACAACATCAAATGGGGATGAACATTGGGTGAAGAAATTTTTCTAGTTGATGCCACATGTGGAGAAGGAGGGTCCCAAAATTGTCCATAATGATTAGGTAAATACACCATTTTCTTCCCAACAACATCCGAGGAAGCCACTTGCATTCCTTGATGCCTCTTTCTTTCACTTGCACCAATTGAATGAACCCAATGGTAGAGAGTTGAGCCATTGGAGTTGTGCACTATTACCATGCCTACGAGATCATGATATTTCTATAGATGAGGAAGACTCATGGATGGAGAAGATACCTGAATTCATTTCACCTAGAACCAACAACCATCATGATGATTGTTGGTCACCCGATATGCTAATCAATTACAACTAACACACATGATGCTCAATATAAATTTTCAACCTAGGAAGGTCTTTTTATTTCAAAGGTAGTTAGCAAAATCTATGCATAAACACTCAAGTAGCTAATTGAATGAATGAAGATCAATTATCCTACCTATCTTCTCAGTCAAACTCATCTCATGTCTAAAGCTAATCTAATTTATCCATCTAAGAATTCAAAATACATTTATGTTCCTACAATAATCACTCCAGAAATCACTGATCTAAGAAGAATTAAGCTAGACTTACTTTTGCAAGAAGTTAAATCCTAAATATATCAAACTACAATGAATTTACCATGACTTGTCTAAATTATCTAATCTGCAAATTATAGATGACAGTAAGAAATCAAAACCAATTGCAATCATAATATGACTAATTCAATAAATTCCAAGAAAGATGAATAATATAGATAAACTAGATTTGAGCTTGATTGTAACAACTAACTAGCACACTTGCATAAAAGGAAACTATCCTACACAGTTGACTGTCACACCACGCAGTTGCAGCAATTCAGAATGCAATCATTAACTACCAAGGGAAAATTTAATTATCAATTACCATTGTTGCATCTTCTCTGTAAAAAGTATCTACTGTAAATCCACACCACACAACTGAAATAAACTAAAGTACCTACTTAACTTGACGATCTCTGTGAGAAGGCGGGCCCTAGCCTTCTAAAAGAGATGTCGTGAACTAACACAAATTAGAACACAATATATGAAGAACTCTGCTCCTTGTATTAAAAATGGTAATTCACAGTTACAACACTCTGTTACAGTTCGTACAAATGCCAATTAACCAACCCCAGGCTTTGAATGCCTTCCCTTATTTATACATGCATAATACAATCCTGATCCACTAAATTCATACAACCATGAAGATCTTTGATCTTCAGGCTACCGAGTCACAATAGAAATAGTTAAAACCATGGATGAAATTAAATGAAGTTGTTGTATATGGAAAGCGCTGATATTTTGGTTGTCAATGGATCAACGGACTCAACAGACCGGGAAGTGCTATGTCTGTTACAACGATGCCCTGTTGCAACGAAGTCATGTTATAGCTACCACGTGGAGAGATGATCACGTTGTTTCTATTCAATGTATGGAATCGGAACTGAGGAGTAATAAATGGCACCAATCGTACCTTCCTTCCACAGGCTTAGCAGGATGCTACACCTGTGTCTCTCAATGCTTTGAGCTTATCTTTATAAAATCGACACAAGTTACCATAAATTAAAGGATAGAATTCATAACCATAACAATATTAGGCATTAATAAAGTAAGGGAATAATAAATCATACCTATCAGGATTCATGCTCAACTTGAGGAAAATAAATATATCTAGTTTATGGAAATAAGGCAAGCTAGGGAAAAAAGAGGTAATAAGTGTGGTAAAAAAGGGACTATTCCAGGACCCAACATCTCCCCCAAACTATCCGATTGCATGTCCCCATGCAATAACTTCCACTAGTCTGAATCTGAATCCATACTCTATCTATGGAGATTGGTGAGGTTGAAGGAAAGTTGAGGTGCTTCCCCCAAGTGAACAAATCCATTACAGGAAACCCACTTCTTCCAACACTGCCTCTCCTCCTTCTTAGTCAAAACATAATTGCTTTTGTATGGGCTCACAAGAAGCCATATGAGAGGAAACTTGAATCTCAGTCCCATCCATAACGGTCCACATGCTTCCATGCACTTAACATACCCAGGCACCCTAAGAAGAGCCTGTTTAAAATTCTCAAAACAATATGGATCCCCTTCCCTCAAAGATGGGGAAGAAGCTTGCCATCTTTGCTCGCTACCTTCCAGGGCATATTGCTGCTGTTTGGAGATTGTGTGGAAATAGGTAGTGATGACTGTCCTTTGCAGATCCTTCAAATGTTGAGTCTTCATAGCATATTTGAGAGACCTTTCATGCTTTGCGATGAGAACTCTTGGAAGTCGAGGTTCATTTCTAATCCAAAGAGTAGAATTAACCTCATTCCTATTGATAGTCTAAGAGGCATCCCACCATTGCACGTGATTGGTTACAAAAGAATTGAAGATTCTCAGCTAAACATCTCCCAAATAGGGCACAAGATTAGAATGAGAATCAGTATAGCATGCTTTATCGTGCAAATATAATTCACACAAAAAATTTTGATCCCCAAAATCACTCTGCATAAAGGTCTCCAAGAACTAAGGGGAAGTTATCAGCTGATAAAGTCTTCCTTATTTCAATGCCTTCAACTTAAATAAAGTTATCTATTCATGAATAAATACAGGGTAAGAAGGAGATGGAGCCCTACAACTCAACAATTCCTAAGAGAAACTATACATCTGATCTTTTTCTTATTGCATGGACTTAAATTTCCTCAATTCTTTCAATTCTTCTTCAACACTGTCCCACTGGAATTTCTGGAAGATCAATTCCTTAGCCCATTTCCCTCTCAATTCCCTGATAGTATTTTTGTATTCATAGAGAGGGACCATCCCTTCTTTGCACTGATCAACATGTTTTTTCCATTTAACTAACTCAAGTTTCAACAATGAATGCTCCCTCAGTAATTCCTGCATTCTTTCATCACTTGCATCCCCTTCTTCATTAGTGCCAATTTCAATGATCTATTGAGCTTCCACCACTTTTGTTTTATATTTAGGCACCCTTGTCAAAGCTTGACCTGGGACCATCTGCTCCTGTGTCTCAACAGGCTTGTCTTGGGTCAATAGCTTGGAAGCTTCTTCTTCATTAGTTACAACAGCTTCCACTTGTGTGGCTGCATCAACAAACCAAATTGGAAATGTTGGTTCTTATGTAGCAACTTCCCTTCTTTCAATTACCTCAGTTTGTGTTTCAACTTCCATAACCAAGTCGAGAGGTGCCGGTTCTTGTGTGTGAGCACCCTCTTCTTGTGTTCCAATCTCATTCTCTTCTATTTGAGTTGCAACCTCGACAAATAATTTTGAAGATGTTGGTTCTTGTGTAACAACATCCAAATTCTGAGAATTGCTTGGAGTGCCTACTGTTTGACCTGCTACTTCAGTAACAAGCTCTTGGAGTGTTGGTTCTTGTGTAACAGCCTCCTATTCTGAAATGAATTTAGTGCTTTTAGATTGTCGAGATCCTCCTTGGACTATTTCTGTATCTTGAGACTGTTTTGGGGTCATGTCAAGATCCCCTAAGTCCTGAGGTAGGTCTAGGAGGATTTCAGTGTCTCTATATTGCTGGGATTGTATTTCTTCCTCCTCTTGTAGCTCCTAATCAGGGATTATGTCCATTTCTGGCTCATTCTCTTCCATTAGCTCTGTTATGGGTATTTCCTTCTTCCCTTGCCTTGCTTTTGCGAATTTTCATGCTGATGCTTCTACCCATGTTACTTTACACCATGCAAGTTCAAGTACATCCCCACATGCTGAACACATTGGTTTCATACGTTCTCCATCCTTTAAAACAAGAGGTGAATTATCCAACTAATCTGCAACCTCAACCAAGGTGTTCAAACTCTTCTCTGCCTGCTTTTTGCATGCTTCTTTCCACTCCCGCAATTCATCTCAAAGCATTTGTACTTCCTCCTTTAACATATCATTCTCATAAAGTATATTTTCAATTTTAGGTTCACTTGCAATAGGTTCTTGTGTAACAATGGGTGATCAGGGTGTGAGAATGGGAATTTCAATACCTTCCCCCATTGCACATGTCGCTTCTGCTACTGTAATAGATCTAGTTCTCCTTCTTTTCTCCTACCCAGATGGTTGGCCTTCTCCTTTTTATCTTCTCCTTCTTCTGTGTGACACAGGAGTCTCCAAATTTTCTGAGGCTGGCATAGAGGGACCACTCCCCAATTCGTTATCTTTCCCTGTTTCGACCACCAATACTTCCTCCTCAATTATGGTTCCCCTCAATTCAGGGGAAGATTCAATGTTAAGAACCTCTGCATCTTCTTCATCTACTAAATCAGGCTGGTGTCCCAGGCTCCCACTCTGATACTGAGGGTTTGGTTCCTTAATTTCTTCTTCTAATGCAGCTTCTGTAGCCATAGCCTCTACGGCTTCTCTAGCATCAGCTGCTACTGCTGCTGCTTCTGTTATTAACATTGTTTCCTCTAAATTTGTTGTTGTAACAGGTCCCTCCTAAACACTATGATCCTGATTCTTCGACATTTCATCCTCCCCCCAAATTGAATATGAGGGAATCTGATCCTCTTCTTCCACTTCAATACCTCCCATCTCTAATACAGGTTCCCAAATTATCCCAGCCCGAACAAGAAATTGTGCCCAAGTCTGGTTCTGCTGTGCTAGTGACCGTAAGATTAATAATTTAACTAAGCCATGATTGGTGACAGAAGAAAGTGGATGCCGGGCTATTCTCACATAACCAGCCATGTGATGTAGGGTTCTCAAAAGATAAAATGGCATGTTAAGTAGATTACCATGGCGTAAATGGGACAATAGGGGAAATTCAGAGAGATAGACAATTTTGTACCTACCTTCACAAGAAATGTATTTCTTTAGGAAGATTGCAACTTAATTTGAGGGCTAGGGTAATTATTCTAGCACTATTCCACGGTCTTTTGGATGAACATTCTCACCAGCTGCAAGAAAATCCTCCACTGCAGTCGCATTCTGCGCCTTTCGTCCAAACCATCTCCTCCCAAATTGAGGAAAACTAGTAACTTCCTCCACAATTGCTTTCGTAACATCTATGCGCAATCCCATTACCTCATAATGAGTATTAGTCAGGTTAAGGGAAAACTATAATCTTGTATCTGTGTGAAATCCATTTAATCGTTGGAAATACAAAGTCCACCCAGCTACTTCAAAGATAGCGAAAACCTCCATGTTTTCACGTAGGGCCTCTTTGTTCTCAGGTTCATGCTGAACTGGATTACCCATATCACCTTTCCTTCATAGTTCTGATGGCGAATACAAATATTACCAATTAAGACGTGGAAGTTGCAGCATACGAACATTCAACGAACAACCAAAGTTGGAATTGGGTATTTTAGGAAAGTTGATACAGTTATGAAAATGGAATAATTGGTAGGTCTTGGTATGGATTGGGTAAAGGTGACGGTCGTGTAATGGATACAATTGCTAATTATGACATGTTCCTTGGCAGTTAAATGGGTACAGGTTGTTGACGGGGACTAAAGACAAAGCATTACTATTATTTCCATATTAATTTTATGCCTAATCATGTACATGGTCAAAACTCGTACCTTTGAAATATGAACTGAGCATTAACTTTCCACAATGGTTCGACTTCATCATCACGTCCATTAATTAAAAAAAACATAATTGTGCATGTGCTGTTATGAGTTTGCCACCATCAATTGAGCAGGCAAGTACATCCATGCTGGCAGACATCCGTGGCAAGCCAATGGATTTTTTAACATTCTTGGCAAAACTGTGGTTGGAGTTGTGAAATAAGCTGTCTAAATTAAAGCCCAGTTGAGTCGTTGGAAATGACATTATTCAAGAAATGGACAATCTAGTGGAGTTGTAGCTGATGAATAAGATAAATCTAGTGGGATTATGGCTGCGAAAATAGCAAAAGTAGGTGAAATATGGCGGAGTCACAACTGGTGTATAGGACAAATCTAGAGGAGTTAAAACTGTGAAAATAGGAGAAGTAGGCCAAGTCTAGCGGAGTCGCAGCAGATAGAAGACAAATGTGGAGTCACAACTATGAGAATAGAAAAAATGGATAAATTAGCGGAGTCGTAGCTGCGAAAATAGAAAAAAAGGATAGAAATTGGCGGAGTCGCAGCTGCGCAAATTGTAAAAATAGGCAGAATTTGGCAGAATCGTAGCTGCGCAAATAGGAAAAACAAGTAGAATTTGGCATAATCGTAGCTGCACAAATAGGGAAAATAGGCAGAATTTGGCGGAGTCACAGCTGCCCAAATAGGAAAAATAGGCAGAATTTGGTGGAGTCGCAGCTACGCAAATAGGAAAAATAGGTAGAATTTGGTGGAGTTGTAGCTGCACAAATAGGAAAAATAGGCAAAATTTGGCGGATTCGCAGCTGTGAAAAATGGAAGTTGTCAAATCTTCAGTTGATTGGTTAATGCTACTAAATATTTCATTTTCTTCAAGGATTTATACATAACAGGAAAATAATCTAGGGTTCCTGCAATCGTCTGACCCAGTCACGACCATTGCTCCTCAAGTAGATTCCTGTACACATTTCTCAAAAATCAAACCAATCAAAGCATAAAAGAAAATAAATAAAAAGAAAATAGAACAACAATTTATTTATGTACTGATTCTTGTGTGGAAATTGCAGTTTTAAGAATTCGCAGGAACAGGAAAAGATTCCTGCCCTTGCGTTAAATGATAATATGGATCAACTACAACATGCGAAAGGAATGTGTTTCTTCAAATCGGCTTATGATAGAGTTGTAACCGATGACCATTAGCAAATAGAGGCATATGGTGCTCATCAATGGTGGTCAGACAAACGACCCCATTATCAAATACCTTATCTATCTTGTAGGGACCCAGCCATCTCATGTGAAGTTTTCCCTTAAAATCTCTTTTGAATCGGGAATCATATAGTAGCACCCAATCTCCTTCAGAGAACAATTTCTTCTTTATGAACCTATCATGCCATCAGGAGTGCTGCTGTTGAATTAATGTCATTCGATTTACAGCAGCTGTGTGCTTTTCATCTAGTTCATTTAATTGATTTAGTCGGTTCTTCTGAGCTTCGGTCATGTCCAGGTTTTCTTCTATGGCTGTCTTTGGAGTTTTAATTTCAAATTCAATAGGAAATACAATGTTCTTATCGTATGGGAAGAAACCTGTAGTGTTGCGCCATGTGGTACAGTATGCCCATAATGCCTCTGGAAGTCTTTCAGCCTAGTGTCTGCAATGACTCTTGACTGTTTTTGTAAGGATAGCCTCAATTAATTTATTAGTGTTTTCCACTTGACCATTGGCCTGTGGATGATATGGTGAGGTTATCATGTGCTGAATATGATATTTCTGCAATAGGAATTCCATCTTTTTGGACACAAACTGCAATCATCCATCTGTAACTATCTCCTTGGGTACCCCAAAATGGGTGAAGATCTCCTCATATAAGAAATCCATCACAGCTTGCTCATTGGCCTTTGTCAAATCCACAGCCTCCACCCATTTGGTCATGTAATCTATGTAAACTAGGATATAAAATTTCTTCTTTGAAGGAGGATTGATAGGCCCTATGAAATCCAAATCCCATCTATCAAAAGGTTCAACCACCATCTATGGCTGAAGAGGCATCTCATCTAATTTGTTTGGATGGCCCATCCTCTGGCAGCTGTCACAAGCCTAAACATATTTCTTTGCATCCTGAAACACTGTTGGCCAGAAATACCCCATCCTTAATGCCTTATGACCAGTCCTTTTGTCAGCAAAATGCCCCCCACAGGGCCCATCATGGCAAGCCTTCAAAATATTATAAATTTCATCATCCCTCACACACCTTTTGATTTCCATATCCGGACTAGTGTGAAAGAGATGCCCATTTATCCAACAATATCTAGCACTCTGTTGTATGATTTTCCTTTTTTCTCTTTTCGATAGATGTGCTAAGCTTGCCTACAACCAAATAGTTAGCAATATCTACATACCAGGGGGAGTGAGCTGAGACTGCAAACAAATGTTCATCAGGGAAGGCATCTTCGACTGGTAAACTGTCATCATTATTAGTAAGTCGAGATAAAAAGTCAGCAACAATGTTTTCCTTCCCTGGTCTATCAATAATCGTATTATCAAATTCTTGCAACAACAACAACCATCTAGTTACTTGAGCATTCGTAATAGGTTTATTCATTAAGTACTTAATGGCCGAGTGATCAGTTTGCACAAAAGTGGAATATCCAGTGATGTCATGTCTAAATTTATTGATGGAATAAACAATGACAAGGAACTCTTTCTCTGTAATAGTGTAGTTCAGTTCAGCAGGGGCCAAATTTTTGCTAATATAATAAATTGCATATGGAGCATGACCTTCCTGCTGTCCCAACACTGTTCCAATGGCAATATCTGAAGCATTGAAGGAGATAGGAAAAGGAATAGCCCAATTGGGATCCCATAAGATAGGTGTTGTAGACATCCTTTTCTTAAGTTCAATAAATGTTGTTTGGCATGCATCAGTCCAATCAAACTGTACATCCTTCATCAACAGGGTGAATAAAGGAGAAGCTAGTTTGGAAAATTTTTCTATAAATATTATGTAGTAACCAGCATGCCCTAGGAAGCTACGTACCTCTTTTTGTGTTCCAGGAGTAGGTATGTTTTCAATTACCTAAATTTTGGATGGATCTACCTGAATAACATCAGTAGAGATGAAGTGCCCTAGAACTATACCCTCCCTCATCATCATATGGCACATTTCAGTGCTCAAATATAGCTAGGTTTGTTCACAACGTTCTAAAACTCTTTCTAAAATTTTCAATGCTTCCTCAAAACTACTACCATATGGAGTAAAATCATCCATAAAGATTTCCATGCAGTCATTTACCATTTCGAAAAGATCCCAATCATAGCTCGCTGAAATGTGGTCGGTGCATTACACAATCCAAAAGGAAGCACCCTATATGCAAAGGTACCCCGGGGGACAAGTGAAGGTGGTCTTATCTTGGTATTCAAGGGCAATGTGGATTTGATTATAAGCACTAAATCCATCTAGAAAAGAAAAGAATCTTTTGCTAGACTAGGTTTCCACGACTCGATTGATAAATGGTAAGGGAAAATGGTCCTTCTGTGTTGCTTTATTTAGTTCTCTGTAATCTACATAGACTCTCCATTTTCAATTCTTCTTTGGTACGATCGCAAGTGGGGAAACCCACTCGCTATCTGAAATTGGATAGGTAAATCCTTCCTCTAAAAGCTGTTGAATTTCCTCTTTCACAATATCCCTTAAATTTGGGTTCATCCTTCGTTGTGGTTGGCACATTGGTATGGAGTCGCTTTTGATGTAAATGTGGTGGGTGCACAGGTTTGAGGGAATTCCCCTCATATCTGTATATTCCCATGCAAAGGCTCCTTTATGTTTTTTCAGCAATGTGGTTAGGCGTTGAAGTTCCTCGGCCGTAAGATTCAGATTAATGTTCAAAGTTTTCCCAGGCTCGATTTCCACTGGAACACTTTTCGAATTCTTAATCACTGGAATTATTTCAGCCTCACTGACTAGAGTCTCTTCAGTAATATTTTCTTGTTCTTTCTCACTAAGGGGGCTTTCCAGGAATTGATACACGGGTCTAGTGACAGGAATTGGCTCACTGATGAAGCTGTTAATGGTGTCGTCCTTAGTTTCATCCTTAAATATTAAGGCTTTCCCTATCATTAATGATGACTGGATGCCTTCTTCTTCCTCTAGATCCATCCAAAGTGGAGTTTCAGCTTCTGAGATTGGTCAGTCTAAAGGGTATAAATTCATGCTTTTAATATCAGTCCCGTATGAAATATTCATGGACCCTGACCGATAGCTCATGCAAGCATCCGTTGTGGCTAACCAGGGTCTTCCTAGGATTAGCAGGTGTCCCCCCAGCTATGACTTAGGTTGCAAAACCAAGAAGTCTATAGGGTATTCCCACGAATCAACAGAGACTACACGGTCGTCAAGGATTCCTTTGGGTTTGATTGTGGATCTGTCAGCAAGTTCTAATATGGTAAGGGTTGGTCGAATATTAGTGAGTCTGAATTTCTGCACAGTCTCAATGGTCATAACATTGATAACTACGCCTAAATCTACCAAAATGTTAGGTATCTGAGTGTGTCCAATGTGCACTGTAATAGTAGGATTTCCAGGGTCATCATACTTAGTCAAAGGAGTCTTTCCCATTATTAATTCATATATTTTTCCCATTACATGGATAGTGGGAGGATCCCTAGGCTTTCTTTCTGGTTTTTTTAATAGACAGATCTCTAACAATCTTGGCATAGATGGGCATGTCATGAAGGGCTTGTAACAGTGGAATTTTAACATACATATTTTCCAGTTCTCCCAAGAGGTTAAAATGAGGTTGTTCCATTGCTTTTTGCAAGGCCAAGCATTCAGGGTATGGTGGTTCTCTTGTTAGTAGTGTAGGCTATGTTTCAATGTGTATCTCTGCATGTGTTTCTGCTGGTGTCTCAGTAGGAACTTCAACATCCTCAATAATGGGGGTAGCTGTATTATCCAATTTATCAAATTGCTTATTCATTCTTGCTTCAGTCAGAGAGGGTGGAATATCCTCGATGACGATAGGTTCCACTACCCTCCCTGATCGTAGGTTTATTTCATTGCAGGGAATTGGGGAAATGGAATAAGCAGGCATGTTGGCAGTCTCAAATTGATGTAGTTCTTTATTATTTAGGTTGGGGTTAGGCTGAGCAAGCAGATGTGGTCATAGGGGTACGTTCATTGGTGCGGCATTGTTTTGGAGTTGTAGTTGTGGCTGTTGATACTGTTGATGAGGATACTATTGATGAGGAGTTTGGTTGTGAGGAAACTAATTTCCTAGGTAGAAATTTCTCCAACCAGGAGACCAAGGAGCTTGGTGGTTTGATTGTTGTGCCCATGGCGTCCAAGGATTAGGATTTTGCATTGAAGTCTCGTATGGATGCCATTGGTTATTGGAATAGGAATAATGTGAAGCGAATTGTGTATTCATATTATTCATATTGTTCATATTATTCCAAAAAGGTAATGTATTTGGGTTCATACCTTGATTCCGAGGCTTCCAAGGCTTCTTCTGAGGGATGAAATAAGCTTGTTCCACATCTGAAGTAGATGCCTGCAAGACTGCTTTGAAATTGGATATTTAAGGACATTCCTTGGTCTCATGATCTAATTCACATATCTGACACACCTCCACCTTGTCAAGTGGACATTCCTTCAGTGGGTGCTTCTTCCTGCATTTAGCACAGAATACACCAAGTGCCAGGTCTTCTACTGCTTGCCTCTATTTTTCTCTCAAGACATCCAATTCTGAGGAGATGGAGCTCATCATATATGTTTTAAAATTCTCAAGAAGGTTTCCTATTTCTTTCCTAGTGGCCCCTCCACTGGCTGACTTCTGTGTCCTAGTGAATACATATCGATCTCGTTCTTTGTCCTGATTGTTAGTTCTAGAGGATCCCCTTGAATATCTTCGACACTTTTTCAAAGGGTTCTTTTGAGATATCCCCATTCCCCATCAAATTCAACATGTATAGGAAATCTTATCTAACCCCACGCAATATGATAATATTGAGTACATCTTTCCCAATATCGGCATCACCAGACCTCTGTAAATTATATAACAATATCTCAACAAAATATTCCAAGCTCTCTTCTTCTTTCTGGACCATTTTAAAAAATTCTTCCCTACTATCTCTAGTCCTACAATACTCTTGATATTTGGAAAGGAAGGTTTGTTTCATCTATTCCCAGGTAGTTATGGTTTCACGACCCAAACTCATGAACCAATGCAAAGCATTTCCTTTTAGGGTGGATGGAAATAATTTCAATTTCTGTGCATTGGAGGTATAGTCCTAGTTGCAACAGAGGATATCAAATTCGAAGATAAATTCACCTGGATCTTCAGAGGACTTACCATGGAAGTTCGAGAGAACCGAGGGTGAAATATTCTTCATAGGGGCCACCCCTGGTGCTTGGAGGATACGGAACTCAAGTGTGACAACAGTGTCACCATGTTGATTATCTTCCAACTCCTCTTCGTGATTATTGTGACGTTCATTGCGGTCTCCATGTTCTTCATTATCCATGTTTCCTGGTCCTCTTGTTCTTACTTTATTCTTTCCTCCTCTTCTCTTTCTTCTTCTCTCCTTCTCTCTTCCTCTCTCCTTCTTTCTTCCTCTAGTTCCTGGTGATAGTCTAACCACTCCTCTTTAGTAAATCTGTTTCCATTGATCCTATAAATCTCCTCTCGATCCACTGCACCAGCTACACTTCCTTTATCTGGAGGAGGTTTCTTCTCTGGAATGGGAGTTGAATGTCTCTTTTCATTCTCCACAGTTGATGCTGATGTTTCAAGCTTAGGGGGAACAAATCCTCCTCCTAAATATTCTTGTGGTAGTCTAGTAGAGGAATCAACTTTTTCAAGTATTTCATCAATGAATGTCTGTCTTCCCAAACCTTGGTTACGGCCACAACCACTTCCACCTGTAGGGTTAGTATTTTGGGGGAGTTCCCGAGTTTTTCTTCTTGTATTCATGCACACTTCAAATACTCATATCTAAATGAAAACAATTAATCAACTACCATCTATGTCTATCAATTACCATCCCCGACAATGGCGCCAAAATGTTGGTCACCCTATATTCTAATCAATTACAACTAACACACAGGATGCTCAATATAAATTGTCAACCCAGGAAGGTCTTTTTATTTCAAAGGTAATTAGAAAAATCTATGCATAAACACTCAAGTAGCTAATTGAATGAATGAAGATCAATTATCCTACCTATCTGCTCAGTTAAACTCATCTCATGGCTAAAGCTAATCTAATTTATCCATCTAAAAATTCAAAATACATTTACCTTCCTACAATCATCACTCCAACAATCACTGATCTAAGAAGAATTAAGATAGAATTAATTTTGCAAGAAGTTAAATCCTAAAGATATCATACTACAACGAATTTACCATGACCTATCTAAATTATCTAATCTGCAAATTATAGATAACAGTAAGAAATCAAAACCAATTGCAATCATAATCTGACTAATTCAATAAATTCCAAGGAAGATTAATAACAGAAATAAACTAGAGTTGAGCTTGACTGTAACAGCTAACTAGAACACTTGCATAAAAGGAAACTATCCTACACAGTCGATTGTCACCCCACACAGTTGCAAGAATTCAGAATGCAATCATTAACTACCAAAGGAAAATGAAATTATCAATTACCATTGTTGCAGCTTCTCTGTAAAACGTATCTACTATAAATCCACACCACACAACCGAAATAAACTAAAGTACCTACTTAACTCAGTGTCTCTATGAGAAGGCGGGTTTCATGTCCCAAATTTGGCATTGGGTTAAAATGGCCTAATAACATTGGCCCTATTCATTAGAGTTTGTCAAATTGATGCTAAAGGTCAAATAATTGCCAAGGAGGAAAATTACTAGTTTCCTAGGTTTGGGGTGGAAGCTTTGGGATTTGGAATAATGGGGATAATAAATGATGTTTGAACATTAGAATGGCATAAATATTTAATAAAGGATATAAATAAATATATACAAGTGAAAATAAAAGTGGAATTTGATCATGAAGACACATGGAGGAAGTGGCACCCACATATGGCTAGATTTCCCCACTACACTTGGCATCATTCTCTCACCAATTCGAATTCAAGGTGATTGGTAACATACTTGGGGGAGTCCAAAAGGTATTATTCATGGCATGACTCATCCAAGGTCGAAATATAGAGGAAGAGTAACTCCCATGGAAGAGGAAGAGGCAATTTGGAGCTAGTGAGACACTTGGGCTAGATTCCCTAGCTCTATGACAACAATGATGAAGATGCTATGACACCTATGACACAAATCAGACCTGAAGGCTAACATATGACATATATGACATGTCAGGGCTAAAAATAGACTCCAAGAGGGCGCTCAAGGGTGTTAGGGAAGCTAATATGCTTCCACATGTGATTTGGTGGAAGTGAGAGACTAGGAATTGGTGTACAAGTGGCGTTCTTTGGAATCTCTTCCCAACTTGAGTTGGCATGAGTCTCTTGGAAGGAATTCGACCCATGGAGGACATTAGAACTTTATAAATGTCAATAAGAAATAAGGAAATCATCTTTTGATCATTTGTAGAATTTGCAATTGCATTTGTGAAGAGGGAGAGCTAGTGGATGACTAGTTTCTTGCCTTAGCCAATTTCGAGGGTGAAAGATTCCCATCCAAGTTGGTAATTGGAAAGGCCATTCATAATTTTAATTTGTATCTTTAATGGAGTATTTATTTGCAGGTTTAAGCGAAAGTTCAGCTCATGTTTTCTTCTATTGCAGCTCACTCCTTCAACCATTTCCAGTTTTGATGGCATATTCTTGATCCTTGAGGGATGACGTTTTTGGTGAGATATTGTACTATTTGGGGAAGCTTTTAATTTCCCATTTATTTTGTAATATGAATTAAATACTCTGTTCTTCATCTCCAAAAAATTTCAGGTCGAAATTCCAAGTAGAAATGTGTAAATCTCAATTTTAATGAAAGAACAGTGTCATTTCCCCACTACCTTGTTGTGAATCAATGTAATGCTGATGATTTCGAATGAATGGATGATTCTCTGATATATTTGTGATCAATATACTGCCATGGATGTCTTCTATAATTTTCATGTACTGTACTTGATCATTTGAAGCATTTTTACTCAGTTTAGTTGTATTGGGAGGTGAAATAGTGCCATTTCCCCAAGGGTCGAATTGGGGATTTTTGCAGTTGAATGGGAGAGGGTGATAACAGTTGTAATAATCCATTAATGGTGAATATGAGATTTTAATAACATAATTAACACATTACATACCTATTTTCATAAATTTGAGTGGGTTTGGAGGCATTTGGGAAGCCATTTTCAGTACTTACCCCAGGGGGATTTGAACCCCAAATTACTAGTAAAATTGCATAATTGGTCTAGAATCTTAAGAGAGTTTTCAGAGGTCTTTTGGTGGCCATATTTTATCCATAAAAATCATATTCAAGTTCTAATATCATTCATACACCTTCCTTTAAGATTTGAAGGCATTTGGAGTCAATTTGAGGCCTAGAGACCAATACTAGTCAAAGGAAAATCACTAGTAAAGTTACCTACATTGATCAGAATTGAAAGAGGATTTCTAGAAGTTTTTTAAAGGTCCAAAGGCATCCCTGAAACACATATTTATGTTCTAATATCATTCATATACCTTCTCAGAATATTTGGGATCATTTGGGGCAAATTTGGGACCTAGAGATCAAAACTAGTCAAAGGTCGAACTAGGGAAAAAAAATGGAAAATTGCAATTTTAATAAAATTCCTAATAAGGGACATTACAACGGGCCCTGGACTTCTAACAGAGATGTCGTGAAATAACACAAATTAAAAAACAAATATATGAAGAAATCTGCTCCTTGTATTAAAAATGGTAATTCACAGTTACAACACTCTGTTACAGCTCATGAAAATGCCAATTAACCAACCCCAGGCTCTGAATTCCTTCCCATATTTAGACATGCATAATACAATCCCGATCCACTAAATCCGTGCAGCCATGAAGATCTCTGATCTTCAGGCTATCGAGTCGCAACATAAACAATTACAGCTGTGGATGAAATTAAATGAAGTTGTTGTATATGGAAAGCATTGATATTCTGGATGTCAATGGATCAATGGACTCAAATGACCGAGAAGTGCTATGTCTGTTACATCGATCCCTATTGCAACGAAGTCCCGTTACAGCTACCATGTGGAGAGATGATCACGCTATTTCTATTCAATGTATGGAATTGGGCTGGCACCAATCATACCTTCCTTCCACAAGCTTAGCAGGCTGCTACACCTGTGCCTCTCAATGCTTTGAGCTTATCTTAATAAAATCGACACAAGTTAGCATAAATTAAAGGATAGAATTCATAACCATAACAATCTTAGGAATTAATAAAGTAAGGAAATAATAAATCATACCTGTCAGGATTCATGCTCAACTTGAGGAAACGACATATATTTGGTTATGGAAAAAAGGTAAGATGGGGAAAAAAGAGGGAATAAGTGTGGTAAAAAAGGGACTATTCCAGGACCCAAAAATGATCTCAATCCATTGGGATCAAGCAACATAAAATTCTATCCACCCATGGATAGATGCATTTCACAGTTTGATATTCTAGGAGGTAAAAGTTCTTTTTGTAAATTTATTGATGCTCCTAACACTGACATGTTTTGTGATCAACAACATAGGCACATATTTCTTCCATTTGATTCCATTCATCCACATATGGATTGGGTGTAATATTACATGTCATACATGGAATCTCCGTGCAGAAATATTTATGCTCATGATTAGGGGAAGGCAGCTAAGCAAGCAAGTTGCCAAGAGAAGTTAATGAAACATTTATCTTGCAGAAGGTGGTCTATAGGGAGGTAATACACATACTTGGATGGATGCTTGCACCCTTTGGCCAATGGAAGAGAGTTGATCCATTGGATGATTTCACTTGGGGAAACACTTTGCTTCCCACTCAATTTGGTTGGATGGAGTGTCTTTTCACATTTTCATTGGATGAAAAGGAACATGTTTGACATTACTACTTACATGAATGGAGGTTTTTATGACACACATAACACTTCAAGTGAGAAAAATGAGCATCTATGGCTTCTATATGATTCTCTCACTATTATTGGATGGAAATGGGTCACCACGTGTTCCTTGGGAGGAGTTGATATGATTCAACCCTAGATTGAGGAGTTCCATGCTTGGTGGGGAATTATCACATATGTCCAGTTTAAAATTGGAAGTTACCAACTTTCAATGTGGTGGTGTGATCTTGACATCTTGCTTGATGATAGATCATCCCAATTGATTTTGATGGTTGAGAGGATGTAGTTGAGACTTTGGGATCCTGACATTCCTTGAAGTGACAAATTTCCAAAGGTGGCAGAAAAATTTGGGTCCTTACAGAGGAAGCATTGGGATCCAATCATTCTACTCAGTTATCCTAACTGGGTTGAAAATTTTGTTATAAAAAAAAGAGTTAGTCATTCTTAGAATGACTATGATCATAGTGGAGAAACAGAAACATGATGGACCCTTGGTAATTCAGCTTGGATTAGAGGATTCCAATTCTAGACAGCCAACAACATATTTTTAGGAGTGAAGTCATTGGTTGGCTTCATAGTTGGTTTGAGTTGTTTTCAATTTCTTAAGGACAAGAAATTTTGGGAAAGGAGGACTATCATGTCCCCAATTTTGGCTCATTTAGTTCCCAAGGGTAAAGGGGACAAAATAAACCCTAGGGAGATCAATTTATTTCATTTTATGTATGCTTAGAATAAAAATTATCCTAAGTCTAGTATAAATAATAATTTTATTAATTTTAATTATTTTTATAAATAATTATTCCTAAATCTTGAGCAAGTGGGATAAGAGGGCTCCCTCATGAGGATAAGGTTGCTAAAATGGAACTGGAGGTAACACAAATAGAAAAATATGAAAAACAGGGAGGGTGTAAGAAGTTGCCAAAAGCAACAAATTAGAAATATCTAGGAAAAGTTAAGGAGGGCGCAGTTTCTAAAAGAGAGCTCAGTTTACAAAGAAGGAAACTCTAACTAAGCAGGAAACATCTTGAGACAAAGGGGGGGACAATTTCTAAAGGAAAGAAAATATTGTAAGGAAAAATCATGGCAAGTATATCCACTCATGGGTGGCTCATGTAGGAGGTTTCTCATTGGTCACCAAGCTATTCAACTTGCTCAGTAGGTCACCCTAAAATTATATAAAATAATGATTCCAAACACAATTCACATCTTTTGACCATTTTGTAATTGAATTTGAGATATTTATCTTCCCTTGTTGAGTGATGTTCCTCAACCTTGCTTTGGGTGATGCTCCCCTTAGCCATTATTGTTCCAGTATCTCTTCCACTCTTTCTTATAGGTACTGAAGACTATTTTACAACCATTGAACATCATATTGAAGCCACGTATATTATGATTTGTAGGTCCTGAAGTCCATTCAAGCTTATTTGAGATTTAGAAGAATGAATATCAACCATCCAATTCAAAATCTCTACCCATTCCCTTCATTCAGTGAGAACAATGTGGAAGGGCCGAAATGGAGCTTATGGGTTCATCACTTTTTAGCATTTGTGGGTTGTGATACCTGTTCCATTGCATCTAGAGGGTCATTTCCAGTAAGAAATGCCTTTTTTCTTTTTAAAAAAGGTGTCTCGATGACTAAGATACAACCATTCTCACCAGAGCCAACGTTTCAATGTTACAGAGCACACGTGTGAAGTTTCAGTTGATGGATGTGCCCCTGAGAATATCATGAAGTTTAGTGAGACCTCATCTACAGATATCAGCCCTGTTATCAGTCATATATCAGATCCAGTGCAGAACTCCATCTTCTTCTCCTCCTCCCATACTCATTCTTTAAGTGTGTAATATTTGTCTAAGCATTGGAGACTCCTTGAAGTTCCGAATGTAATAATTTATATAATATCTGCTCAGAATATCCATTTTTGACCTGCTTCTATTCATTAAATTTTATCAAAACCCTCACATGCTTCATAACTGATTTTTGTAATCCTTTAAGGCAATTTGGAACAAGTAATTCAAAGACTAGCTCATTATGAACTTTTATTTAACTAGTTTTACCATTTCTGCAATTCATGACTAAGTATGAGTCATTTTTCTGATCCGAAGTTCATTTGAGGATCCTGAGACACTAATGAAGCTATCCAAACCCTTTTCCTAAGTATTTGAATATTCCTAAGCCTATTTGGAAAAGCTTGGAAATCCACTAGTTGAGTAGTCCTAATTAGTGCCCTTGACTCTTTTACTCCCAAACACCCCCAGATCCTCCCAAATTATCAGAATATTTGGTCCACTTTCTAACTAAAGTGATAAGGATTGATATCCACCATTTTTTTTTCATTCAGGTTTAAACACTAATTTTAGTTTGCATATGCCGGTGTTCCCAGGAAGCATTGGAGTAGACTTCAGCCTAGATGATGCTCGAAACATAAATAGCCCAAGTACGTTGTGCATAGGACTCAAAGTTGGCCTTGTCCTTGACATGTTTTTTTTGTTGCACACATACCCATACATTTTGCAGAACCTTAATATCCCAAATCCTTAATCTTATTGTCATTTAATTGTTCCTTTGACCAGTTCTTTTCTAACTAGTTTTGTAACTAGTTTCCTGCTTGTCAGAGTTGTGTTGTTAAGTTGTAATTTTGCATAATCTCAACTCCAAATCATTTTAGGGATATTAGATAAGGCGAGAGTAAGACACTCAATAGGAAGAACAGACTCCACACCATGAATCAAATGGAAATGGGTAAAAACCGTAGTGGTTTTGGTAGAGGTGCAGTAGGCACAAAGTGTGGGAAAAAGCATATGGTGCTAGTTTGACTTGTGCTTGTTCACCGTACGTTGAAGGATTGTTTTCAAAATATTGTTGACATAATCAACTTGATCGTTCCCCTGAGGGTATTAGGATGAGACGTACTGCTGTTCAAACTTCAAGAGGGTGGAAAAATCCTTCCAAATGATGTCTTCAAAATGTCTTCCATGGTCGGACACAATTTGTTTAGGGACCCCGATCCATGTAATGACATGGTTAAAAAATAATTGCGTCGTGGTCTCGGCCTGTCAGTTAAATGTGGGCATGGCCTAGACCCACATAATGAAATAATCAATAGCCACAACAATGTACTTATGGACACTTTCTGAGATGGGATTGCCCTCCATAAAATCGATGTCCCATTTACAGAAAGGGATGACAATGATTGTAATGCCCATATTTTGATTCGGCATATTTATTAGTTAGATACACCATACTTTATTTTCTTATATGTTCTATTGAACTCAGCTCGACTGAGTAAACTATATTGGACCTCGTTATATGATGTTACTCTGTTTTATGATTTCACCATAATTATGATGTTACTATGTTATGCGATTATGATGTCATGATTATCATATGATTTCCTTATTTTACGATTGCAGTATATGTTTATATGTTTTCATTAATGAAATGTGAAATATATGATTCGGTACGTGGATACCATCTTCTTATGTGAATTATTGAAATGTTATATGTATCTATGATGAGCTGAAAGGTTACATGAAATAAAATGATAACATGGATCAATTGGTGATCAATGGAAAATGCTTTCTATAAATTGTATTTTGCAAAACACTAACCTACATGACACAAGGGCTATGGGATAGCCAGTTACTTGATCTGATATATATTGGAAAGGAAAAACATGTTCATACAGCAAACCTTAGCAGCCAAAATGAGGATACGATAACACAAACTGATAATCCCGATAGCAGCAAGTATGAGTTGATAAGGGCGTAGGCCCAGTATGTTGAGAGGGATGGATGTGTTTCCCACCCTATGTTTCCATGAGACCCGAGGTCGTGGGAGGGCCGTGCTGAGACACGCTCCCCATGTTGTTGTGATGACGATGGTCGGATGCCTGCTAGGGGAGGATAGGTCCGATGTTCAGCCGACGCTATCGCTCTCAAGTTCTATGTGGTCAGATCGGCGAGTCCGACATCCACTGTTGTACTAGCAGAGGAAGGATAGGGAGGATGCTGGACGTAGGTTATGATGGGAGGATGTGTTAGTTAGCACTGTTGGGGGTTTAGTATTCCTTGATTCCGAGTTAGTGGAAGTAGGCACCCTTCCTGTACTTGATTGATTAAACTAATGTAAACATAAAGACAATGATGTTAAATCGTAACGGGTTAACTGTTAAATAACCGAGGATGTTAAAGTAATTATACTATATATTATGCGTGCTCTTCTGCATGGGGGTAGATACTATTATTAGTTAGCAAGTATGCATAGGCGGAATGGGGTTTGTTTATAGTACATATCCGACATGTGCATACACTGGCCATGCATGCACACCTTGTACGTGTACAATATTACTAGTGTATAACATACTTGTCATGCTTGAATAGTAGTATAAATGTCATAGATAACTCAGTTAAGGATACATCAATCAACTTAGGTAATGAATGGTTAGGTTGTCAATGTGTAAATAAGTGAATTAGTAATTATATGAAAACATTGTAATAATAAACTAAGACAAGTGTCGTCAGTTAACATTGTCATAGGAGAACTGTTGTGAATAGGGTAATGATAGTGTCTAATTAATTAGTAAAATTGTTTAAGCCCTCACAAGTGCTTTGTTTATAAGAACAAGGATGCTATGTTGATGATAGGGTACTCATGTGATAAACAAATAATTAAGAATACTATGATTAATTCACCTTTTATTATTGTTAAATGGTGATCTAATTATTATTACTTCTTAATTAATAATATTCCAGCAACATTTATATCCCTATCGTAACAATTGCAGTATAATTAAGATTTAAAATATTAATTTATAAATTAATATTGTGTGATTATTTCCATTTCAAAAGTTAGCCATAATAGGATAATCATTTTTGGAATGAACGTGATGTGATGGAAAATGGTTATTTAATTATTCAATGTTAATCTTGGAATTTAAACCTCAAGCTAAGTGGTCTCGACGGATAAGGTGGACCATTAAGACACATCATGTCCAAGTTGAAAAGGGGAAACTAATTATATAATATTTTATTAATTACATTAATAACATTAAATACCAAGGATAGCGAATAGACTTGTATTTAATGAAGCTTGTCCCGAATGGATAACCTTTGGGTGATAATTCCCACCGTAATAAATACTTACGACCGTCAATCCAAAACCAAGTAAAATTTCCATGAGGGTAATTAATTATACATTTTTATATAAAGAAACGTGTATGAATGAACTGGTAAGAGGAGTAAATGTTGAGGGGCTCGAGAGGGGGAGTTTGGGGCGGTGGAGTAAGCCCCAGGTCTTCTCGAGGATGGACCTGTATATAGAGGGGGAGAAGGTTGAAGGTGGAAGAGGTTTTTTTTTTGGGAAGAAAAGAAGTTGGGAGAACAGAAAGTTTGGAGAACAGAAAGGTTTTGAGAACAGAAGATAAAACTGCTCTCGGGATTATCAGATTGTGGGCTCGGGGGCTTGGAAATCCTTTGATTTCCAAGGGCCAGCAAGATAATAGCTAGTCGGTAGGGTGGACACTTCAGTTTGGCTGTCTAAGAGGTTATACAACCTACTACAACCTACGGTTAGCATCAACATCAGGTAATTTCCTTGTCATTTACGTTATTTTGATTATTATGCTAAAATCTTACTGTAAACATGCATAACTTGCTATTTACTGATTTACTAAGTTGTGAAACCTATTCTTATGCTGGAACATGATTGTTGAAAAGAAAATAACGATATGTTTGTTTATTTTAAATTACGAATGTAAGGTTAGTGAAAACACGACAGTACACTAAATATTATTTAGGCACATAGTAATTCTTAGAAATTTACTTCCATAAACTGATAAGTTTAAAACGTAGAAAATTAACCCCGAAATTTTACATAATGCTCTACTGTAAAAACCAGAGCACTACAGATGGTATCAGAGCCTTTGTTCCGACTCTTGAACCTACAGGCCTATTCATGCTTCACCTAGAAAACCTACTTGATAAATTACCTACTTGACCTCCAGCCATAGTAAGCTTCCCAGGGTGCACCTGCAAAAGGACAATGGGAATAATATTAGAAAATGAAAGATTATATATACATATAATTATATTTTCATTCTTTTATAACTATTGCTGCAGATGCAAAAAAAAAAACTACTATGATTTGGCCAAAGCAAATAAAACATATAAATATATATATATATATATATTATGAAAACATAAACAAAAAAAAATGGGGATCTCCAAACAAAGGTATTTCTACGCTAATATACCAAACATATGCAAATTTTCAGGGTTATAGATTTTAGTGTATTATTTAAATTATGATCTTCTTACAATTTCTCTATTTTGATATCCAAGCTATAGACTGTACTTATGCGAACCTTATGCGAACTCAGTCTATTTGAATGTATATGTATATTCGACTTAAATTTATATATCTTATCAAATACAGAATTCCCCTACCATTTCCGGTTCATTTATTTCTAAGTGATAAACTTAAATTATTCTCATGTTGTTCCATGTCTAACAGAATATAATCTCTGTTACCTATTCTATTAAATGTGAACTAGGACTCGTTATATACCCGAAGGATAAAAATCCAAAACTATCATCTATTCCTGACAGTTAATAAATTTATGGAATTTTAAATAAAGTCCAGGATATACCGCTCTGATCAATGGTTTGATCAGCTCCAAAAAAAAATTACGTTAGTGTCCTAGTAAATTCAAGTATGTTGGTTTTCATGGTAAACAAATCTAGCAGACATTTATAAAGCCCCAAATGTTCTAACTATGTTAGTGTGTGCTTTTTCCTTCTCCTGTATAAGATATTTTTAATATATTTATTCAACCGGATAGCCCTGTCGCTATGAATCTACACTATGAATAACTGGATAGATTGAGTAACTGGATAGCCTGGGAAATTTGAGAGTGCAAGGGTGGCCTATCAGTTTAAAGGATATAGCTTGGCCTTGAAAAACTTTATGAGTTAATACGGCGCTGGATAGCCGGGCGATCTTCGATGATACACAGGATATCCATGTTCCCGCTTGGACGAGCAGACCTAGCTCGGAAAATTGAACACGGGTTTTATAAATTAGCTTAGTAGTTTCTCAAGCTGCTATAAAAGTATGCGTTCCTATGTAACGCGTCATTTAACGGCTCACCAAAACAAAAACAAAAAAAAAACTGTATTCATTATGACCCAATCGATGAGAGCTTGAAATAATCTTAAAGCATTGAAAACCTGCTCACGTCCATAATAAGCAATGTGCAGTATTAAGCAAATTCTCAAATCACAAGCATAAACTTTCAACAAAAACCTAGAATAAATTGGAGGCTTACCGTTTCCATACCCAGCTTTTGTTAGGACACCAGGAGGAGCATAAATTTTTGCCATTTTCAACACTTCAATAGATTGATTGAAATTGGCCCGATGGCCTCGCACTACGCATGGAAGCTCTTCTACAGTCTCAATGTTGTGAGCAAAAACGTCTAGCCCTGAAGTTGCAATTTCCTGCACACATTCCGAATTCCCTTGGAAATCTGGCACAAGAGCCTCCACGAGCATTTTAGGTTTCAAATGCTTCAATCTCTGTACAGTCTCGGCAAAATGACCACTCCCTTGGTCAGGCAAGTCGTCTCTATCGACACTTGTCAGGACAACGTAATCAAGCCCCATGAGACAATTGCCTCTGCCATGTTAGTAGGCCCATTAGGATCCGGTGGAGGCGTGGTACAATATGTTTTCACTGCACAAAAATACGCAACCTCATGTGCAGGTATCTCCAAGTATCATAATAGTGGCAGCGGCAGTCCCCATTTCTCCTACCGACCAGCTCTCTCCCAAGTTTGGACGCTTGGCCTCCTTGCAGACCGTGTGCAAGTTCGATTCCGTTAAACGCCTCCATTCTGCGCAGGGATTTTCTGAAAAATGAGCCATCCGAGAAGATCGAACTCCGAACCTCTCCCCCACAATCTTTATGCCCTATCGTTCCACCCACATGTTTTCCACCCACAATCTTTATGCCCTATCGTTCCATTCTGGAAAAAAAAAAAATGTGTGTCCATCCCTCCCGGCTTCCTTCTGTAGGATCGCCCAGGGATCGAAACCTCTCCACCAAGCAAACACCACAAGTCTCGAGAGTCAATTTTCAAGGATCGCGTCTACATGGAGCCCATTTCTATGCACTACGTGGAGCCTTTTCAATTCACCCGGTCTCGAGTTCGAGCCTTTCAAGCTCCGTGGAGCAAAGCGCTGAATCAACCTCTCCTGCGCTGTCAGCCCTACGAAAGAGACTGGCCAATGGCGGTCCAACTCTATCGGATTTCCTCACACAGAACCTCGGGGAGGAGCCCTACTCTGTGGATGTTGGCACCAAGAAAAACCCCCTCCCAAGCCTAAGTGGATGAAAGCCGCGGTTCCAGGAGGGGACAAGTATACGGCCATCAAGCCAAATTAAGGGAATTGAATTGTTGATGTGAGCTGATTAGCTCTACAGTCCTTCGGTGACGTCCTTTAAAAAAAATAAAACTATAAATAGAATAAGGCACTAAGAATATGACATACTGGCAGAAAGGGAAACATAAACGGAAACAGTAATCAGATAACACACTACAATAGCCATAAACACCAGAAATGAAAGGGTAAATCCCGTTCATTCTTTACAATAGCAGGTCTGACAGTAGTGTTCTGCAGTAGAAAATGGAGAGCTCCTTCCTTTCTGAAACCCTAAGCGAGCTTGCATTTGAGTTGCAGAGCTAAAACTCCAGGAGAGAGGGTGAAAATGGCCGCGCCTTGGGGATTGACTCTATTTAGGGTTTCCCCCACTTTCCGAGGGCGGTGGGTTGCTTGGAGAGACCGCGTGTCCTTCATGCATACTCACTCTTTGCATGGCGGTGAAAGGCCGCGTGGTAAAAATCTACGGTTTATAAATTTGCGTATATATTTGTATATAGTTATAAATATACGGTTTATAAATCTATGTTCTATTTTGTATACGGTTTATAAATCTATGTCCTATTTGTATTAAAGTTTAAAATTATTGTTATATAATCTGATAAAATGTATGTTTTATAAAATTAAATTTATTCGTATTTTGTTAAGAATATATGTATCATAAAAAAAAAAAATTAATTTTACTTTTTATGTTATAATATATGTGGTATTAAAGTTTAAATTTATTGTTATATACCCTCATAGAATATATGTTTTATAAAAATTTAATTTATTCATATTTTGTTAGAATATATATATAATAAAAAATTAATTTTCTTTTCTGTTATAATATATGGTGTTAAAAATATGTTTTATAGAAATTTTAATTTTTAGTATTAAACTTAACTATGATTGGTTGAGGTTTAAACAATTAATGTTAATTAAACTGTTTAGATTAAAGGGTAACATTTAAAGTTAACTAAAATAGAGATATTAAAAATTTTGCCGAGTTTTCAACTCCTAGTCGAAGGGATGAAAGAGACCCGAAATCTCAAAAACAAGACACCATTAAGACCAGCACGACGAGCTGAACACCATGACAGGATTGTTTAACTAAAAACGACTATAGGTTTTACTGCGCTAATCTTGACAATTTGTTATCTCATGATGCAAGTTATCGAATACCTACATTTTAGTTCCGCGTATATTGATTGAACAACTAAGGATATGATTTTATTGCAATAACACAGGAACTATCATGGTAACAACACGCAGAGGTCGAGGTCGGGGTCAAGGTCGACCACTGTCACCGCCACCTCCGCCACCGTCGTCGCCGCCAGCACCGCCACAACCAACCTCAACACCAGAAATGCAGATTATAATGAGGTCTTTGGAGGCTATTATGACCACGATGAACAGGCAGTCGGAAAGGGCTGCCGAGGTGGAAACCACTCAAGTGAGTCGAGAGAACTCTGAAAGGGCACATGGCCCAAGACTGGAACCGCTTCAAGACATATCGAGGGAGTTACAAAAGATAAAAGTTCCAGAGTTTTCAGGAGGACGACTCGGTAAGCATGCAGAGGCATGGCTGGAAGGCATGAAGAGATGCTTCGCATTGAATGAGTACACATCTAGTTCCAAGGCTAGGATGGCCGTCTTTCAGCTTAAAGGTGATGCTTTGAATTGGTGGTCAGACCTCGAGAAGCAGTTGCACCTTACTCCTCTTACAACTTCTTGGGAACTGTTCGAGGAAAGGTTCCACATGAAGTATTTGCCAAATTATTACAAAGAAGAACAGGCAGGTGCACTCCATGCCTTAGTACAGGGAGACAAGACGGTGGAGGAGTATGAATCTCGGTTTATGGAACTGGTAAAATATGTTCCTTACCTTGATGCAGATGATTGTCAGGTAGAGCGTTTTGTGTATGGACTTAACTACAAGATTAGAGCTGCTGTGCGGATGTGGAAGCCAACTTCAGTTGCCATGGCAGTTGAGTATGCTCGTTATGCAGCTGATATGTCAGATGGAAAAGGGGGCAGTAAGTTGACAGGAACCAATCAGTATGTTTCAGGGAAGGCATCACGTCCTTACTTCAGGGGAGGACAATCTAGACCTCCTCCTTATGGTAACCGGTTCACACCGAGGGGTAATACTTCAGTTAACTCAATCTCGCAGGCATCGTCCGCAACCCACCAAAGCCAGGGACGTACACAGGGAAGTTCCTATAGAGGAGCAAGGGGTTTTAGAGGAACCAGGGGAAGGAACTCATCTCAGAGGATTCCTTCGAGCAACAGGCAAGCCCCTCCCAATCTCTCTTGTTGGGGATGCGAAGGTCCTCATTTCCAGCGAGACTGTCCCAAGGGTCAGTCAAGCAGTAGGCACAGGGAAGGAAAAGCACCCATGGATAGTTCGGGTAATAGTCATCGGATTCATGTAGCGGTGCATAACCACCAGGCAGAACATCAGTCTACCGTAGTAGAATCCACTGGTAATGTAAACAATGTCAAACTTAAAATTTTGTTTGATCCAGGAGCAACTGATAGTTTTATTTCACCATTTGCATTAGATAAATGTGGGTTGGCAGCCTACGAGCACGATGATTTCAAACTGGTTGAAATGGCTTCAGGAGCTAAGCAAACAGTAGGTCTTAAAGTGAGAAGTTGTGAGGTTGACTTAGGAGTGTGCACCACTAAGTTGGATGCTTATGTCACCAATTTGGGGACTTATGACCTCATTATTGGCATGGATTGGTTAGAAGACCATAGAGCTTTCATAGACTGCTATGCGAAGATGGTGTTGTGCCTCGATGACGAGGAAAGGACAATTCAAATCCAAGGCTTGAAGAGGAAGGTATCCCTCCGCTTCATCTCTATGGTGAAAGCTAAGCGGTGCCTAAGACAAGGATGCCAGTTGTTCGTAGTGGAGGCCGGGAGCGATAGTAAAGGACCTTCCTTGAATTCTTACCCAGTACTTCCTGAGTTCAAGGATGTCTTTCCGAAGGAATTGCCAGGACTACCTCCAAAAAGAGAGCTCGATTTCACAATCGAACTAAAACCTGGTGCAGAACCTATCTCAAAAACTCCTTATAGAATGACAACTCCAGAGCTCCGTGAGTTACAGATCCAGTTAAAAGAATTGCTAGATTTGGGACTGATTAGACCTAGTATCTCACCGTGGGGAGCACCAGTGATCTTCGTTAAGGAGAAGGATGGATCTTTGCGACTGTGCATAGATTACAGAGATTTGAACAAGGCCACCGTGAAGAACAGGTATCCCATACCAAGAATTGATGACCTCTTTGATCAAATGAAAGGTGCGTCAGTCTTCTCAAAGATTGATCTACGATCAGGGTATCACCAGTTGAGGATCAAGGAAGGCGACATTCCTAAGACTGCCTTTCGAACTTGATTTGGGCATTACGAGTTTGTAGTGGTACCATTTGGTTTGACCAATGCTCCAGCTGTATTCATGAGCCTCATGAATGGTGTCTTCCGAAAATACTTGGACCGCTTTGTTAAGGTCTTCTTAGATGATATTCTTATCTATTCTAAGAGTGAGAAGGATGTTGATGTATATGTAACTTCGGAATGTATTTCATCAGTATATTATATATATATTTATTGTACCCTTATAAGAGATGTGTTATTCCTCTATAAGGAAGTGTCATCATGTGGATTGACAAGTGTCGTAAGTGTGTGTACTTGCCGATGGGTTATTAGACCACCTTATGGGGTCGGCCCTAATTAATATATAATATAATGTGGATGTACTCAAGTAGACAAGTCGGCCCCAGTAGGTCACTGGGCAAAAAGGTGAGTATAAATAAAGATAGGAGATCTCTATTTTACTCACTCGGAAAAGTATCTATCTCTCTCTCTGAAAAGTGGCACACTAAGTGAGGAGGAGGAGGATCATCTGCTAGGAGACTATCTCTGTATTATTTGGTTGTATTTTGGTTGAGCCATTGCTCTCTCTATCTCTGAGGAAGTTGTGGGGTTTTTCACCTTAGGGTTTTCCCCACGGAAACTCTGTGTCTCTTGTCTCTATGCTTTTGATTCTTGTGATGCTTGTGATGCTTGTCATATTATGATTGTCATGCATTGATATACTGTAGATGTTATTCTCTCAGCAAAGATCCTATAGTATTGTGATTTAATACTGAAAATTTAACATGGTATCAGAGCTTAACTGAGAAGAAGACATTTTGCAGTGACGGAAGCTTGTATTCCTTGTTTATTGGGTTTCTCTCCACAGATTTTTGAAATTCAGTATAGTAGATTGGATCTACTCATCAAGGCGCATCTTTCTGTCCAATCAGATTTCAGTTCCGAGCATTTTCAGTTTTGGCCCTAAAAATTAGGGTTTCCACAAAAATAGGAATTTCTGGAAACTGAAGGTACAGCTGGAAGATCCTTGCAAAAATCGAAGGTTTGAGCTTTGGATCGAGAATTTTGGCTGGGTAGATCTCCGGGAAACTCAAACCCTAATTCAGGGCTCTCCCTAGTGAACCCGGGAGGACAAAAAGGCAATTTTGAAGGGCAAGACTTTGCTGATCTCAAATTCTGAATGTACTAGGCTGATCAGCTCTCCAAGGCGCATCTTTCTATCCTTTCGGAATTTTGAAATTCACATTTTGAATTTTTAGGGTTTCTCTGACAAACCCCAATCTGGGACCAGATCCAGTTTTCAGCACTTCAAGTGGTAAGTTCTAAATCTTTTCTATTTCCATTTGAAGTACTCTTAAAGATGTCTCTTCACACCAAGCTTGAGGATAAGCTTGAAGGGGATGATAACTTCCGAGCCTGGAAGTATAGGATTGGGCTAATCCTGGAAGAGAATGAGTTGGACTCATATGTAAAAGAAGACATCCCTATCCCAGAGGATGAAGAGGCCAAGGTATTGCACAAGAAGAACTTGGTCAAGGCAAAGAGAATCATTGCTGATTCCATCAAAGACCATCTCATACCCCATGTGTCTTCTCTCAAGACACCCAAAGAGATGTTTGAATCTTTGACCAAGCTATTTGAAGGAAAGAACATAAATCGGAAGATGACCCTGCAGAACCAATTGAAAGCAGTGAAGTTTCAGAATGGAGAAACCATTCAATCCTACTTTTCAAGGGTCTCTCAGATCAAGGAACAATTAGAAGTAGTAGATGAAATGGTGGAGAATGGTGAAGTGGTGATGACCACTCTAAATGGCCTACCCAGGTCATGGGATTCCTTTATCCAAGGAATTTGTGCAAGGAAGAAGTTGATCTCCTTCAGTAGACTTCAGGAAGAATGTTCTCAAGAAGAAGCTAGACTTATAGCTCGTGAGGAAAAGATGGGAGGAGAAGATCAAGCTCTTGCAGCTCACACCAAAAGAAGCAAAACCAAGAAGGATCACCCTCGCCACAATAGATCCTATCAAAAGAATAAGAAATACCTAAGATGCTTCACATGCAATGAGAAGGGTCACTTTGCTTCAGATTGTCCTAAGAATAAAAGGGATAATAACAAAAATCCTAGTAAGAAGAAGAAGGGCAGCAAAAGAAGGTTTCATGCTCATGCTGCTGAAGATGATGAACCCCCAAAGAAGAAGGCTAAGGCAGAAAGTAGTAGTGATGATGATTCATCAAGTGAAGAAGAGTATGTTCTGATCTCTGCACTCACTGGTACCATCTCACATGGTTGTAATGATTGGTTGATTGATAGTGGGGCTTCCAAACACATGACTGGGTTCAAGGAATCTTTTGTGAACCTTTCTGAACATGAATCACCCCATAAGGTGAAACTTGGGGATGATTATCAATACCCAATCAAAGGAAGTGGTGAAGCTTCTTACAACTTAGATTCTGGAAAATCTCTGAAGATGAAGGAAGTCCTCTATGTACCTGGACTCAAGAAGAACTTACTCTCCATCTCTGCTTTAGATGCAAAAGGTATGAGGGTTGCATTTGTTGATGGCCAAGTACTAATGTGGCCAAAGGGAAAGACCATGGATGATGCAGTAGTGATTGGAGAGCAAGAGGGAGGCTTGTATAAATTAAAGGGTCAACCTGAACATGCCATGGTACATGAATCCATGGAGCCAAGTGAACTTTGGCACAGAAGACTTGCTCACATGCACTATAGAGCACTTCCAATTGCAAGCAAGGCTGTAGAGGGTCTTCCTGAAATCAAGACCAAACATGAAGGTGTTTGCAAAGGATGTGCAAAAGGTAAGAACATTAAGAAGGCTTTCCCAAGCAGTGAAAGCAAGGCAAAAGATATCCTAGAAATCATCCACTCAGATGTATGTGGTCCTATGTCATCCAGCTCTCTGAGTGGGTATGTTTACTATGTATCATTTATTGATGACTTCTCCAGGAAGACTTGGGTATACTTCTTGAAGGGAAAAGATGAGGTGTTTGATAAATTCAAGGAATTCAAAACCTTGATGGAGAATCAAACTGACAAGAAAATCAAAACATTCAGATCTGACAATGGTGGAGAATTCACCTCAAATGACTTCAAGAAGCTTTGCAGTGATTCAGGGATTAAGAGGGAGTTGACTGCTCCTTATAATCCTCAACAGAATGGAGTTGCAGAAAGGAAGAACAGAACTATCATGGAAGCAGCAAGGGCAATGTTGCATGACCAGGATCTTCCTATGCATCTATGGGCAGAAGCAGCTAGAACAGCTGTATATGTGCAGAACAGAACACCCCACAAGATATTGGACAACAAGACACCAGAAGAAGTCTTTTCTGGTAAGAAACCTGAAGTTAGCCATCTCAGAATATTTGGTTGTCCAGTATACACTCATGTTCCGAAGGAGAAGAGGACTAAACTAGATCCGTCAGGAAAGAAGGGCATCTTTGTGGGTTATAGTGAAAGCTCGAAGGCTTACAGAATATATTTTCCAAGGTTCAAGAAGATTGATGTCAGCAGGGATGTAACATTTGATGAGAATTCAGCATTCATCAAATCAAGAAAGGCACCTACCGAAGTTTATGAAGAACCTAAGGAAACAAGATTTCAGGACACTACCATGACTGAAGCAGTTCCAGAAACTGCTCGTGAGTTTGAAGATCCACAAGAACCTGTAGATCCACCCCGTGAGGATAACTCTCACAAAAGGAAACCTGTATGGGCTAGAGAGCTCATTCATGATGCAGAAAGATTTGGCATTCCAGAAGAAGAACACAGAGCAAAGAAGAGAACCAGATCACACACCAGTTATGTTGCTTTACTCTGTGACATCATGAATAAAGAGCCTTCCAGTTATGAAGAGGCAGCGGAAAAGAAAGAATGGAAGGATGCTATGATCGAAGAATACCAATCAATAATGAAGAATGATGTTTGGGATGTTGTCCCAAGACCTAAAGTGAAGTCTGTTGTGACTTCCAAGTGGATCTACAAAATCAAGCATGCTGCAGATGGCAGTGTGGAAAAATATAAAGCAAGATTCGTAGCTCGTGGTTTCTCCCAGAAGGAAGGAATAGACTATGAAGAAACCTTTGCACCTGTAGCCAGATATACTTCCATCAGAAAAGTACTTGCCCTGGCTGCAACAATGAAATGGAAGATACACCAGATGGATGTCAAGACTGCTTTCCTGAACGATGTAGTAGAAGAGGAAGTATATGTGGAACAGCCTCTCGGCTTTGAAATACATGACAGGGAATCTTATGTATGCAGATTGAAGAAAGCCTTGTATGGCTTGAAGCAAGCTCCCAGAACCTGGTATGGTAGGATGGACAGTTTCCTATCTAGTTTGGTCTTTACCAAGAGTAAAGCGGATTCCAACCTTTACTACAAGGTTGAGGAAGGGAATCCTGTGATTCTACTACTATATGTGGATGACCTATTTGTGACAGGAGATGACAGAATGATTGCAGATACCAAGAGGAAACTTGCAGCTGAATTCGATATGAAAGATTTGGGAATGATGCACTATTTCCTAGGTATGGAGGTATGGCAGAATGCAGGTGGGATCTTCCTTGGTCAAGGGAAGTACACAGTAGATATCCTGAAGAGATTTGGGATGATGGATTGCAAAGCCATGGCCACACCTATGGCATCGAATCTGAAGCTTCTTTGTGATGCTTCATCTGAGCCAGTTGATGTTTCTATGTATCGTCAAATTATTGGGTCCTTGATGTACCTGACAAACACGAGACCAAATATTTGCTTTGCTGTGAACACATTGAGCCAGTTCCTGACAGATCCGAGGAGTGTTCACCTGGTTGCTGTAAAGCATGTTCTAAGGTACCTGAAGGGTACAGTGGATTATGGGCTCAGATATGAGGCGAATCAAAAGTTTAACCTGCAGGGTTATGTTGATTCAGATTGGGCTGGCAGTGCTGCAGATAGGAAGAGCACATCTGGGTGTTGCTTCAGTATGGGATCAGGTGTGATCTCTTGGTTTAGCAGGAAGCAGTCCTGCGTAGCACTAAGTACAGCTGAGGCAGAGTATGTTGCAGCCTGTTCAGCTAGTTGTGAGGCAGTATGGCTACGGAAGCTACTGTCCGAGTTATTTGATCTCCCGTTGGAAGCTACTGGTATCTTCTGTGATAACCAGAGTTGTGTGAAGCTGTCCGAGAACCCAGTGTTTCATGACAGGTCGAAACACATAGAGATCAAATATCACTATATCAGGGATATGGTGCAGAGAGGAGCGGTGAAGCTCCTGTATGTTGCGACGGACGAGCAGATTGCAGATGTGCTGACGAAGCCACTAGCCAGGGTGAAGTTCGAGTACTTCAGAGAGAGGCTTGGCATTCTTCAGATCGAGGACACTTCGAGGAAGAAGTGATGGACACATTTGCTGAAGCCATTCCAAGCATGTTGGAAGGAGGATCCTTCACATGGCTGTGGATGTAAGCGCTGGATGATGAACATCAGGATGATGTTCTGGTTTCTCCTTGGATATGATCAGTTGGATCATTTTTATGTATGTATGTACGCATCATGTTGATGCTAGATATGATCAGTTGGATCATGTATACGTATTTTGTATATGCATCATGTTGGATGCTTGGATCATGTATCTGTATATGTATCAGGTGGATACATTGTATGATCAGGTGGATCGTGTATGGTGATATGTATCATGTATTTGTATTTGTATCAGGTGGATACATTGATGATCAGGAGGATCATGTATGATGATATGTATCAGGTAGATACTTGGTATGCATCAGGTAGATGCATTGATGATCAGGAGGATCATGTATGATGATGTATTTGTATCAGGTGGATACATTGTATGATCAGGAGGATCATGTATGATGATATGTATCAGGTAGATACTTGGTATGCATCAGGTAGATGCATTGATGATCAGGATGATCATAGATGACGAGCTTCAGGATGTTGCTCCAGATGACATGCAGTAGGATGTTGCAGTGATGATCAGGATGATCATAGATGACGAGCTTCAGGATGTTTCTCCAGATGACATGCAGCAGGATGTTGCAGTGATGATCAGGATGATCATAGATGACGAGCTTCAGGATGTTGCTCCAGATGACATGCAGCAGGACGTTGCAGTGATGATGATCAGGATGATCATGGATACATTAGGATGATGTATGGTGAGTATCAGGTTGATACTCTGTGGCCGTGGATCAGGTTGTGCAGATGAGCATGTAATTCGGTGCCCTGGGAGATTTGCAGATGGTCTTTCGAGGTTTTTCCTATGGCATGTAATTCGGTGCCCTGGGACATCTGGCAAATGCTCTTTCGAGGTTTTGCTCTAGGAGGACATGTAATTCGGTGCCCTGGGAGATCTGCAGATAGTCTTTCGAGGTTTTTCCTATGGCATGTAATTCGGTTCCCTGGGATATCTGGCAGATGCTCTTTCGAGGTTTTGTCCTATGGCATGTAATTCGGTTCCCTGGGAGATCTGCAGATAGTCTTTCGAGGTTTTGCCTATGGCATGTAATTCGGTTCCCTGGGATATCTGGCAGATGCTCTTGCGAGGTTTTGCCATGACCACATGTAATTCGGTGCCCTGGGAGATCTGCAGATAGTCTTTCGAGGTTTTTCCTATGGCATGTAATTCGGTTCCCTGGGATATCTGGCAGATGCTCTTGCGAGGTTTTGTGGTGAGGTCACATGTAATTCGGTGCCCTGGGAGATCCTATAGGTAGAGCTGTGTGCTCGTAACAGCCTGGGATGCTCTTTCGAGGTTTTGTGACGCACGTAAAAGTCCTGAGGATTCCACAGTATGGCCAGTGATGATGAAGACCTGCAGGTGGTGGGCCTACATCCAGTATGAAAAAGGACTGGCTCTGTAGAACTTCCTATGACGAGTAGAGACAGAGATTGGACGAGATAGCAGCAGCAGTGACGATGACGATGACGATGCATCGATGACGATGATCCAGAGAAGAAGACTTGTCTAGCAAATCTGTGTCGAGAAATACCTTCCTAGTTAAGAGGGAGTGTTGATGTATATGTAACTTCGGAATGTATTTCATCAGTATATTATATATATATTTATTGTACCCTTATAAGAGATGTGTTATTCCTCTATAAGGAAGTGTCATCATGTGGATTGACAAGTGTCGTAAGTGTGTGTACTTGCCGATGGGTTATTAGACCACCTTATGGGGTCGGCCCTAATTAATATATAATATAATGTGGATGTACTCAAGTAGACAAGTCGGCCCCAGTAGGTCACTGGGCAAAAAGGTGAGTATAAATAGAGATAGGAGATCTCTATTTTACTCACTCGGAAAAGTATCTATCTCTCTCTCTGAAAAGTGGCGCACTAAGTGAGGAGGAGGAGGATCATCTGCTAGGAGACTATCTCTGTATTATTTGGTTGTATTTTGGTTGAGCCATTGCTCTCTCTATCTCTGAGGAAGTTGTGGGGTTTTTCACCTTAGGGTTTTCCCCACGGAAACTCTGTGTCTCTTGTCTCTATGCTTTTGATTCTTGTGATGCTTGTGATGCTTGTCATATTATGATTGTCATGCATTGATATACTGTAGATGTTATTCTCTCAGCAAAGATCCTATAGTATTGTGATTTAATACTGAAAATTTAACAAAGGAGCATGAGGAACACTTGCGGTTAGTCTTGACATGCTTAAGGGAACATAAAATTTATGGTAAATTATCAAAGTGTTCCTTCTTCCAAAAAGAGATTCACTACTTGGGGCACATCATCTCAGGTGAAGGGATCTCTGTAGACCCGGAAAAGGTAAAGGCCATTGAAGATTGGCCAATTCCAAGGAATGCTCATGAGGTGCACAGCTTCATGGGGTTAGCAGGCTATTACCGGAGATTTGTGGAAGGATTTTCTAAAATTGCAAAACCTATTACCACCTTGCAACGCAAGGGAATCCGGTATGAATGGACCGATGAATGTGATGCCGCTTTTACAGAGTTAAAAAGATTGTTGACAAGTGCACCAATCTTGCGGGGTACCAGACATGGATAAAGATTTCATGGTATGCACCGATGCCTCGAAGCAAGGATTAGGAGCGGTGTTGATGCAGGAAGGTGGGGTAATAGCTTATGCATCTCGAAAGTTGAAACCTCATGAGGAGCAGTATGCCACGCATGATCTAGAATTGGCAGCAGTAATGTTGGCACTAAAATTATGGAGGCACTACCTAGTTGGTAGAAGCTTCACCCTTAAAACAGACCATCAGAGCTTGCAATACATCTTTACCCAAAGGGATTTGAATGCTAGGCAAAGGCGATGGAGTGAGTTCATGAGCGAGTATGACTTTGGTATCTCTTACATCAAAGGAAAGGAGAATGTGGTGGCAGACACTCTAAGCCGAAGGCCGAGACTTTTATCCTTAATTCCCTTGAAGGTTGACTTGAGGGAAAGGATACTAGGACAACTATTGGGCGATAGTTGGTATCTAAAAGTAACCTCAGCTATTCAGAATGGAAAGGAACAGGAATTGAAGTATGATGGATACCATCTTGAGGAAGATGGATTGTTGCGGTATCAGGGAAGGATGTATGTTCCTAAGGAAGGTGATATCAGGAAAACAATCCTTAGAGAGGCCCATAGATCACATTACTGTGCGCACCCAGGGGTGAAGAAGATGTATGCTGACATGAAGCAACTCTTCTTTTGGCCAGGTATGAAGATGGATGTAGTGGATTTTGTTTCGAAGTGCCTTGAGTGTCAACAAGTTAAGGCAGATCATTGTCACCCGGCCGGTCTCCTACAACCGCATGATATTCCTATGACTAAATGGGAAGTCATTTCCATGGACTTCGTTGTAGGATTACCACTCACATCTCTGAGACATAATGTTATTTTGGTGGTAGTCGACAAACTGACCAAAAGTGCTCACTTCATTCTAGTCAAAGACACCTATGATGTGACAGATGTGGCAAGGGTATTCATAAATGAGATTGTACGTCTTCATGGTGTTCCTAAAAAGATAATCTCTGACAGAGACCCTAAGTTCACCTCCAGATTTTGGACAAGCATGCAGTCAGCATTAGGGACACAATTGAACTTAAGCTCAGCTTATCACCCCGAGACAGATGGACAGACTGAGAGGGTGAATCAAGTGATGGAGGACATGCTTAGGATGTATGTTATGGATCAACAGACACAGTGGGAGAAATATCTTCCTTTAGTGGAGTTTGCATACAATAATAGTCATCACAGCTCCATTGGTATGCCGCCATATCAGGCATTGTATGGGAGGCCGTGCAGGACACCACTCAGTTGGGACAGGTTAGAGGATCAAGTTTTAATTGGGCCTGAATTGATTCAGGAAATGGAGGAGCAAGTGTTACAAATTAGGCAGCGGTTGAAGGAAGCACAGGATAGGCAAAATAGTTACGCTGATGCACACAGATCAGATAGAACTTATGAAGTAGGGGATCGTGTATTTATTCGCATCAGACCAAATAAAAGTACCATTCGGTTTGGGAAGGGTACCAAGATGTCACCTCGCTTTATAGGTCCATTTGAGATTCTTGAGAAAATCGGACCAGTTGCTTATCGTCTTGCGCTGCCACCCCACTTGCATAAAACTCATAATGTATTTCATGTTTCTGTATTACAACATTACATAGCTGATGAGACTCACAAAATTCATTGGAAGGAATTGCAGGTCTCAGACGAGGGAACCTTCAGGGTCGAACCATTACGTATACTTGATCGTAGGGTTCGACAGCTCCATAGTCGCCATGTGGACCAGGTTAAGGTCCAATGGGACAAGTATAGCCCCGGTTCTGCTACCTGGGAGGACGCAGAGACCATGCGTCGAGATTTTCCCTCACTATTTTGACCATAACTTCGGGACGAAGTTTCCCGAAGGGTGGGTGTATGTAATGCCCATATTTTGATTCGGCATATTTATTAGTTAGATACACCATACTTTATTTTCTTATATGTTCTGTTGAACTCAGCTCGACTGAGTAAACTATATTGGACCTCGTTATATGATGTTACTCTGTTTTATGATTTCACCATAATTATGATGTTACTATGTTATGCGATTATGATGTCATGATTATCATATGATTTCCTTATTTTACGATTGCAGTATATGTTTATATGTTTTCATTAATGAAATGTGAAATATATGATTCGGTACGTGGATACCATCTTCTTATGTGAATTATTGAAATGTTATATGTATCTATGATGAGCTGAAAGGTTACATGAAATAAAATGATAACATGGATCAATTGGTGATCAATGGAAAATGCTTTCTATAAATTGTATTTTGCAAAACACTAACCTACAGGACACAAGGGCTATGGGATAGCCAGTTACTTGATCTGATATATATTGGAAAGGAAAAACATGTTCATACAGCAAACCTTAGCAGCCAAAATGAGGATACGATAACACAAACTGATAATCCCGATAGCAGCAAGTATGAGTTGATAAGGGCGTAGGCCCAGTATGTTGAGAGGGATGGATGTGTTTCCCACCCTATGTTTCCATGAGACCCGAGGTCGTGGGAGGGCCGTGCTGAGACACGCTCCCCATGTTGTTGTGATGACGATGGTCGGATGCCTGCTAGGGGAGGATAGGTCCGCTGTTCAGCCGACGCTATCACTCTCAAGTTCTATGTGGTCAGATCGGCGAGTCCGACATCCACTGTTGTACTAGCAGAGGAAGGATAGGGAGGATGCTGGACGTAGGTTATGATGGGAGGATGTGTTAGTTAGCACTGTTGGGGGTTTAGTATTCCTTGATTCTGAGTTAGTGGAAGTAAGCACCCTTCCTGTACTTGATTGATTAAACTAATGTAAACATAAAGACAATGATGTTAAATCGTAACGGGTTAACTGTTAAATAACCGAGGATGTTAAAGTAATTATACTATATATTATGCGTGCTCTTCTGCATGGGGGTAGATACTATTATTAGTTAGCAAGTATGCATATGCGGAATGGGGTTTGTTTATAGTACATATCCGACATGTGCATACACTGGCCATGCATGCACACCTTGTACGTGTACAATATTACTGGTGTATAACATACTTGTCATGCTTGAATAGTAGTATAAATGTCATAGATAACTCAGTTAAGGATACATCAATCAACTTAGGTAATGAATGGTTAGGTTGTCAATGTGTAAATAAGTGAATTAGTAATTATATGAAAACATTGTAATAATACACTAAGACAAGTGTCGTCAGTTAACATTGTCATAGGAGAACTGTTGTGAATAGGGTAATGATAGTGTCTAATTAATTAGTAAAATTGTTTAAGCCCTCACAAGTGCTTTGTTTATAAGAACAAGGATGCTATGTTGATGATAGGGTACTCATGTGATAAACAAATAATTAAGAATACTATGATTAATTCACCTTTTATTATTGTTAAATGGTGATCTAATTATTATTACTTCTTAATTAATAATATTCCAGCAACATTTATATCCCTATCGTAACAATTGCAGTATAATTAAGATTTAAAATATTAATTTATAAATTAATATTGTGTGATTATTTCCATTTCAAAAGTTAGCCATAATAGGATAATCATTTTTGGAATGAACGTGATGTGATGGAAAATGGTTATTTAATTATTCAATGTTAATCTTGGAATTTAAACCTCAAGCTAAGTGGTCTCGACAGATAAGGTGGACCATTAAGACACATAATGTCCAAGTTGAAAAGGGGCAACTAATTATATAATATTTTATTAATTACATTAATAACATTAAATACCAAGGATAGCGAATAGACTTGTATTTAATGAAGCTTGTCCCGAATGGATAACCTTTGGGTGATAATTCCCACCGTAATAAATACTTACGACTGTCAATCCAAAACCAAGTAAAATTTCCATGAGGGTAATTAATTATACATTTTTATATAAAGAAACGTGTATGAATGAACTGGTAAGAGGAGTAAATGTTGAGGGGCTCGAGAGGGGGAGTTTGGGGCGGTGGAGTAAGCCCCAGGTCTTCTCGAGGATGGACCTGTATATAGAGGGGGAGAAGGTTGAAGGTGGAAGAGGTTTTTTTTTTGGGAAGAAAAGAAGTTGGGAGAACAGAAAGTTTGGAGAACAGAAAGGTTTTGAGAACAGAAGATAACACTGCTCTCGGGATTATCAGATTGTGGGCTCGGGGGCTTGGAAATCCTTTGATTTCCAAGGGCTAGCAAGATAATAGCTGGTCGGTAGGGTGGACACTTCAGTTTGGCTGTCTAAGAGGTTATACAACCTACTACAACCTACGGTTAGCATCAGCCTCAGGTAATTTCCTTGTCATTTACGTTATTTTGATTATTATGCTAAAATCTTACTGTAAACATGCATAACTTGCTATTTACTGATTTACTAAGTTGTGAAACCTATTCTTATGCTGGAACATGATTGTTGAAAAGAAAATAACGATATGTTTGTTTATTTTAAATTACGAATGTAAGGTTAGTGAAAACACGACAGTACACTAAATATTATTTAGGCACATAGTAATTCTTAGAAATTTACTTCCATAAACTGATAAGTTTAAAACGTAGAAAATTAACCCCGAAATTTTACATAGTGCTCTGTTGTAAAAACCAGAGCACTACAATGATCATAGGATGGAGTGGGGTGGGAGGGGTCCTGGCCTTGGGGGAAAAGAGTTGGAAATTGCGGAAGTGCCTGAATGTCGTGATGCAATTGGGAAAAAGTGTGGGCCATAAATAAACAACATGGATAACCTTCTAGGTAGTGGCCATTCCAGATAAATGGTTTCCACAGGCTCCACTATGACAGTCATTCATGACTTGTTTCGCCTCATCGTGTGTGAGGCATCGACGTAAAATGGTATCAACACCACGTTGATAAAGTACATCGTTGATCAAGAGGTATAATGACACTTGATGGTGAATGAAACCTTGATCATCGCGAGTGAGTTGAGGTCGCAACTTCTACATACAAAGGTACATGAGGATGTCTTCATACCATGGGTCATACGACGAAATGGTAAACAAATGTTCATAAGGCAGGCCATCCGTGATTGGAGGGAAAACCAACAAAGAGGGTAAGCCGGTCATAAGCTGGTCTAAATCAAGGGTCTTGGTGCTTTTAGGTGTAATAAATTCAAGGTCATACTCTTGGAGGATTATGATCCACTTAGACACTTGACCTTGAAGGAAGCGATGGTTCAAGATATAGACCATGGGATTGGAGTTTTCCACAACTGTATTTCGGCTCATAAGAATGTAATGGCATAATTTATGAACCGAGAAGACTATGGTAAAGGTCATTTTATCCTTGTGGGGGTAATGCAATGGTGGACTAGATAAGGTCTAACTCACATAATATATGACGTGCTCATGGAGAGTACTATATTCCTGAACTAAAACTTGAGAAACGACATATTCGGATGCTGAAACATAAAGGGTGAAATCCTTTAATAAATCGGGTGGGGTGATGAAGCGAGTGGAAGTCAAGGCTTGTTTTAATGTGTCAAAAGAGGCTTGTTCTTGGGTTTCCCAAATGAAGGAACGCTGGTTCAGAGAAAGCAAAGGAAACCATGAAATTTCATAGCATAGTCGAGAACAAAGCAGCGAAGAAAATTGGACTTGCCTTGAAGGCTTTGAAATTGGTGGAATGTGCATGGGGATGGGAGTTCAAGAATGGATTGAACCTTTAAAGGGTCAACAGTGATCAATTTTTGGGAAATGATAAATCCCAATAACAGGCCGAAAGGAACAAAAAATACAAACTTGAGGGGGTTCAAGCGAATGTTATACTTGCGACAATGCAAGAAGACTTACTGGAGATCGTCTAGGTGGTCTGAAAGTTTCTTGGATCAAGCGGTGAGGTCATCGAAGTAAACGAGGATAATATGGACCAAGTTGTGAAAGAAAAAGGTCATGGCCCGCTAAAATGTGGCTCCAGCATTTTTTTAAGACCAAATGGCATGACACGATAGGAAAAGGTGCCCCATGGAGTAGCGAATGCAGTCTTATATTGATCCTCTTTACGGATTTGAATCTGATTGTAGCCAAAGAATCCATCCATGAAGGATAGGACCTTGTGGCCCACACATGCATCGATGAAAGGAGTAGGAAATTTTCCTTTGAGACAATCTAGATTCAAATCACTGAAATCAGTACAGATGCAAATGGTGCACTATTTTTTGTTAACCAAAACTGGGTTGGACACCCATGTGGTGTAAGCAATGGGGTAAATCACTACTACATATGGTCTAATTTGCCATGAAATTTCATTGTAATAGCCACGAATTTTAGTCCGTGTTGCAATGATTGGGGTTTTTTTTTCGTGGAAAGTGATCCATGGATATAGGGACAAAAATTCCACGTCATGGCAATAGCAATGCTTTGTTGTTTCCACGTGTCAACAACACACTAGTTCTCATAGCTACCGAACATGAATCCTGCCATGAAATTTCGTCTCTATATCGATGCTCCACTCCTACAAATTTCCACGCAGGTGCTAAACCTTCCATGAATGTTTGTCGCAGTATCAACACATCCATTCACACTCTTTGGTGGCAGATTCAGCACCTGTGTGGATGATACTTTTATAGTTCCACAAATCATAGTCTCAGTATCCATGTAGACATTCACAAACTTTAGTGGCAGGTTCAGCAACTGCATGGAAACATTTTCTATAGCCTACATTGATGTTTCTCGATATAGAGACGATACTTGGAAGTGTTAAAAAAAAATTTGAATGTGACAATATAGTCATAGATTTACTTCAGATAGACTAAAAGCACTTCTCATGAACTAGCTCTTACATCTACAATCAAATCCTTATCAATGATTCCTTTCAGATCTGCAAACAAGTCTGCTTAATGACGGTTTCTAATTCTATCAAACTTCATCAAACAAATAATCTTGCATTGTATTCCTTAAAGTAGTTACCAAGTCTTTATGATAAGCTGTATCACAAATAAAAAAATTTCAAGTAGTTTTCATACTTATCCCTTTTCAACAATCAATTCTTCAACTTCAAGTTTTGTCTTTTAATGGCATAAATATTCAAACTCAAACTCAATTTGGTCACAAAGAATAGGCTCGGTCTTCAAGTTATAACTGATGTTCTCCCATAACACTATTCAAAATCAACTTCAATTTGGTCACAAAGAATATGCTCAGTCTTCAAGTTATAACACAAGTCCTTCAAATAGGCTATCACTATGTTTCAATGCTCTGCAAATTGTTCTTCTTCAAGCTCAGATTTCACATCCTTGTGTCCTTTGAATAATCATAAGGCTTAAACAACATTTTGTAATGTATGAGCTTGGTCTTACAAAGAATTATACCTTAGCTCTATTCACTTCTTAAGAATGTCTATATGCTTCTGTAATGGTATATATTTAGATGCTTAATAAAACTTTCTCAGAGTCATTTATCATCAAAATTTTCATGAGCTTGTAAACAACAAACACAGTCCTAGATAGATATCTCAAGAACTTGAACTAAATGTATAAACATAAAGAATTGTAAGCCCCAGTCTTAAGCACATGTGGATAGCAGTTGAATGGTGATCTGATCACCATCGAAACTCCAACTTTCGGTAACCACCATAATCTCCTCCTTGTCACATTTTGAACCCCACATCTGGGTGAACAGTCATGCCTTCAGCTTCTCCCTTAGGCCCTTCTCCCTCTATGGTAATATATCATTGAGGCCTAAAAGGAAAAGGCCCCTATTCTCATGGGAATCCTGATCAGGAATGTACTCAATAAAAGAAAGGTATCAATCTTTCCTTACTCATCCCCCTCCTTCCCTACCTTCGGATATTAACTGGACAAACTTATGTTTTCCCTGCTCCATCCCTAAGCTGGAATTTCATCACGGAAATTCCTCACTACTAAAAATCTTGCTAAGAGGGGAATCATTGGTCCCTTGAGATACTCCCTTGAGAAGATATGTCTATCCAGGTATAAAAAAAACCTCAATGACCAAGTCACTAAACCCAAACCAGTGAAAACAACAAGTGTTAACCTGACAACAGAAACTATACTTGCAAGTTTTGAAGGGCCAAAATGGATAGAAGACTTGAACCAAGATGAAGATAAATGGCTATTTGCTGGGACTTGAAGGATTGGAAATCGTACCCAAACATTGGGCAAGCATTAAATGATGAAAATAGAAATCCCTGTTCACTATATCCAGTCAATAATGATCTATACTTACGGATTCAATCTCATCAAAAGCACTCTCTTTTGTGATAGGGATTCAAAAGAAAACCCTGGTTTGTTTTCAATGGATGATTTTTGTTGAAAGGGAGTGTCCCTTGTTCTCTTATTGTTTTTTGAAAAAATATGTATTAACTAGAGATTTAGTCTTCGGGTTGTGTTTCTTTTAAACGACTTTGTGAATTCAACCCTCTATTGTTAAGAGAGGACGGACTTATTTTGAGTACCTGAATGAACATACAGAATGTATTTTTGATGTTTCTATATGAAGTGAAAAATGTACGAGATTTGACTTTATAGAAATGTGACCTTAGTGTACATTTTGCATTAGTATCTTGCATTAAAGCAATGACATGATAAAGTTTTACTTTAAACCCCTACAAGGAAATTAGATCACAATTATACTTGTCATGAATACCCTATAGGAAACAACTGTTCCACAAATTCTATCATTTGAAGTTTGCAATGCTACGGTTTTCTATTCTCAACACTCACTGCATTTTTGAACAAGCAACTCTTTGTAGGCTTATTGAATAGAAAATAAATAGAGTGGAACCAATGGTTGAAAATATTTCTAAATAAACTTTGAAGTAAATTGATATAATCAATCTTACCTCTACCAAAGCCCTTGTTTACCAAGTCTCCTAGAAGCACACTAAGCATGTAGCAACAAACAATTATTTAAGTTGCAACAAAGGAATCCAACGAAATAAATTCTAACTTGTGTGGATATGAAAAAGGTGGGAAGCAACACAACAAAAAGAATGCACAAAGAAGGCATGTGCAAGTTGAATGCAGAACCCCAAAACTACATCACGCCACAAGATAACAAACTTGGAAAATACTTGAGCTAGGGCACAATAGAAGAGCCCAACTTAGCTTCCATGTTAGAGGCCACCTAATCCAATGAATGCACCAACCCAACAAAAACCAAAACAAATAAAGATCCCAATTGCAAATTTTGATGAGCTGCATAAATTTTCACTGTCAAGTGCACTTTATGTAAGAGAATTTTCCAAAAATACCATAGAACTATATAGGCACCACGTGCAAACAATGCAATTACCATGCACCCAAATGGGAAGATGTATTCACTTAAGACCAAACAATTTCAAACAAAGACAAATTACACAATTTTACATGTAGCACAACCATGTTTACATCTCCCATGCAAATATTCCCGACTCCATACAACACTTCATGGAGATGGGATTTTCTCCATAATCTATTGCCGTCTTCTTGTGTGACACATGAAACTTCTCTACACTTGTTGTTACCCAGAATTTCATTTGATTTCATGCCACCTTCTATATATTTTCTAGCTGCATATGCAACCACACACAAATCAACATCATCACATGTTTTCCCACAGTGTCTATATCTCATTCTATGATCAGTTATGGATGAAATCTCTCCACTAAAATGGTTTAGTCTCAATCAAGGACTCCCAATTTCATTGAATTTCCTGTCTCAAGGCCAAGGCATGATACAATTAGAGGAAGCCTTCTATATTCAAAGGGACCATCTTCCCTCAATTGGAAGCAAAGATCTAGTTCATTACCAGTGGGCACATCACTTGCAGCCCCCCTCAGGGGACTCACTGCTAGAAGATTCCCTAAATGGAGAAGATCCTAATTTCCTGTCAATGGAAACGACTAGGTAATCAATTGGGTGTTGAGCGAGGAAGAATAAAGATCACTGTCACAAGTGAGACGTTATCATATTCTTGAGTTTTCCCAAGTTTTCTATGTTTTTCAACTCAACAATTTTTTTGAATTTTTAAGGTTTGAATTTATACTTGATGAGTTTTGCTGATTTTCTCTCAATTTTTTTGATTTTCCAAGTTGATGACCCATGCCAACTTTTTGCCAGTTTTTTGTTTTGCAACACTAATATTATCTATTGGTTTGGAAGTCCTTTTGTTAATTAGGATAAGCTACTTGACAAAAGGTGGTGTGCACCTCTCTTCTTGAGCAACTAGGGTTTCATGTGGTGATTTTTGGTGTGTGAAGGCTTCTATACTATCTTACGAGGCTCGTCTGAAGGAACGTGCCAAAGTTGGAGTGTGACACATTCCAACTTTGGGTTTCCCAATCACCATCTAAACTCCAACTTTCGGTAACCACCAAAATTTCTGTAGCTTGCTATTTGTAAAAGACCATAATGCCCAGATTGTTCATAAAAGACCACAATTTGATATTAATGAAGTAGTGAATACTCAACTGTGTAGAATAAGTCCTGTAGGTGACTGCTAATGTCTCCTTCAAACTCCAAATGTACAACCAGTAAGTTCTTAACACAGGCTCTTTGGTAAATTCAAAACTGCCATATCAACAGATTATAATGAGTTACACTGACAAGCAAACTAAAACGATAAACCAATATTCAGTAACATGTAATAAAATAAACATATATATCATATAACAAAAAGAGAGATTTAGTTGAATATACCAACCTCTGTGTGAAACCATTCTTGAAAATATACTCAGAAGTGTTACTTTCAGAAAAGACTGTGTGTGCCTCGGAGAGGCCAGTATTCTCTAGGAACCAGTTGACCCTTCAAGAGGGTTTGTACAAACCAGAGAGAGATAAATGACTGGATTTGATTAGGTCAATGAAGTCGACATAAACAAAGTTACAAAAATTATAAACTTCAACCAAGTCTCAGCAGAAGAGAAGTGATTATCAGCACACCACAACTGATCGCAGGTGATCAAAGTCAAGTTCTCTGTAAGACCAAAAATTCAACAAGGTGGTATATAAAAAATGAAGGAGGGTAAATGACCGCATTAAACACAAGTCAAAGACAAGGTACCACAAGTCCAATAATAACTCAATCAAGGTGGGGAAGGTACATTAAACCAAAAATCAAATCTGAAGTGTGGGTACAAATATAAACAATGGTCATAAAATAAGAAAATATAAACAATGGTCATAACATAGGTGTGGGTAGTAGAAGACCCATGACCCTTAGAACCAAGGGTATGCTCCAAATGTGGCCAAACAACCATAGTACTCTATAAGAGAAAAACTTCAACAAGGTGGTTTTAAAAAAGTTACTCAAGGAGGTTAAATGACCCCATTAAACACCAGTGAAAGATAAGGTACCACAAGACAAATCATAGCTCAATGAAGGTCGGGAAGGTACAACCAGTCATATCTCTCTCAAATGTACAACCGTTCTATATAACCTGAAAGTTCATCATCACAGTATGAGGAAGGGTCGTGGGATGCCAAATAAAAATATCCCTCATTTCTCTCTATGCAATCATGAAAGCATCACATAACAGATAGGTACCTTGTACTATAGAAAATAAAAGCCACATGTGTTAACATAATTTTGATCTCTATCAACTTCAGCACTCCTCTGTGGTCCTTGGGTTGAAGTTGGTCCTCGAGATGTAATGGGCAGTAATATTATAACATAATTTTCATCTCTTTCAGTAACAGTTGATAAAATAAACATATTGATCATATAATAATAAGATAGGTATAGTTGAAGATCTCCACGTTAACATTTAACCAAAAATCAGATCTGAAGTGTGGTACTATTTTTGAATAGTGCTAAAGAAACAGTAAAATATTTTACAAAATAATTTTGATCTCTATCAACTTCAGCACTCCTCTGTGGTCCCTGTGTTGAAGTTGGTCCTCTAGATGTATTGGGAAGTAATCAAATTATAAAGAGTGATGATCATCGAAGTCATGATGAACATATCTAATATATCTAATATAAAGAGAATTAATTTTTCAGACTAATATATCTACATGCAGCACATACAGGAGTGATGATGTGTTAGAAAACACGGAATTTGAATATTAAAATACAAAATAATTATAAACAAGCATACAATGACTTGTGATGACATTTAAATTTAAAATTCAAATTCTACTATAATAAAAGATATAAATGGGAAAATTGCTAAGAGCATCACATAAAAGATAAGTACCTCGTAACTAAACCAAATAAAAGTTATCTATTTAAATACTAACAACATCGATATCCATCAAAATACAAGTCATGAACTACTTTTTCGTTGATTTATGTTTTTTTGCATTGAAAAAACCTGCGAGTACGGTATCACAATCATCAATTGGCGCAGTATTTATTGTTTGTGTTTCCATGCCCTCATTTATGCCACTTCTTGTACGTCGCTGAGCAGGGCATGGAGGCAGTTCTATAGGGGTGTAAACTACAACAACGGAAATGAGGTGCATATATATATGATGTTGAATTATTATTGAAATAAATATTTCATTATTTTGATTAAAATTACAATATTTCTCTTTACCAATCTCTGTAGATGTGACAACTGGGGTGTTAATTGAAGGTATAGTTGCTTCCCCTTGCAATTCATGCTCCTGAGCTACATGGTCTTCCATTGAAAGAAGAAAATTTATAAGTTTAGGTCAAGAAATATATATATCTAATACCAATATACTTTTCTATTTCCAAAGAATACATACCAGAATGGACACTATGCTCCACACTATCATGGGACATGTTCACCCCAACATCAACTTGTACTTGCTGAGTACCCCTAGATTCACTGTTGCGGTTGCATTGTTGCTTAAAAACAAACATAAATTTTTAGTTATGGGTGATATAATCAGAAGTACTAAATAGACTTTAATAGTATACTACAATTGGTGATATACCTGCATTTGCGTCATTGGGGAGATTGGAGTCTGCCCCAAGCTTTTCCGATGTTCAACTACACTTTTAAAACCAAACTTGAAACCAAGCTTTAGGTCTTCGTCGGTGGCAACAACTTGGAAGGTATTTCCCTGCAATGCATGATAACACATTTTAAAATTTCCAGTATCAAAATCAGATATTTGTTCGGTACTGTTAAATAAATATTCCCAACAATTAATCATTTAATACTTACAATTCTTGCTTTTGGTTTTCTATAGCCACCCTGGCCCAGTCTATGTTGCCTGTGATTTTCCATTCTAGCCTTGGTTGCTTTGGAGGTGTCAGGTAGCCTATATATGAAAATTTTCAAAAACCTTAGATATCAAAAATATTAATTAAAACAAAAAAGAAAAAAACAATTAAGCTTATTTTAGTAAAAAGATGATATATGTTGTACCTTGCTTTACCAGGCCGTGGTTGTTTTCTTTGTCTTTTTTGCAAGTTCTCCTTTGCAGCATCTATCAACGCCTTCCACTCTTTCTCAGGAACCATGGGAGGGCGCTCATGCTTGAGGTCAGCTTGCAATCTTTCCCTATATTTGGCCCTGGTATATTTCAAATTCTCACCGGCTAACCTTGCAACAACTTTCCTGTTGAAAGTATTGCCGAACAAGTTGACCATGTGGTCAATCAATTCATCTCTCTTAGTGCTATCTTGGCTATTCCATCGTGTGCGAATGGTGGGGCCAAAAAGCTCCAAGGCTTTGTCATTCAAATGCTTGTAGAAGACATTGTTTCCTACAGAAACATGTAATCCATTAATTTATAATAATTTCAATATATGTCTATTTCAATTTCATGATTAAAATAAAAAAATTAATGGATAAATATCAGCAATTTTCTGGATCTTGATAGGAACACAAGAGTCATCCACCAGAAAGGTGAGATCTAGTTTTTCGGTGCTTTTAACTCGTGTTGCACCAGGAAAAGTTTCCTAGTTGTCTACAGTACATTCATCTCCAAATTCATGTGGATTCCTAGGCTCCGTCTCATCATGCTCTGGCATGGCATCATGATCCGGCATGGCATCATGCTCTCTCTCACCAGTGCCGTCATCAATGGAATCGAGGCCAACTACAGGAGTGCCAAAAAGCCTCATTGGTACATTGCTTCTTTTTTGTTGCATTGGACCATCACTGCTACCTATACCTATCGCAGCAGGTTCTGTAGTCATGGGTTTTAAAAAATCCTACAAACAATAAACTTTAATTTATCAGATCACTTGGAATGATAAAAAACATAATATCAGATATGGAATCACAACATAGCTTAAAAACAATTGTGAAGATGCCACTTACCCCATAAGACTTTATAAGCTCTTGCAGCTCTAGAATCTTTTCCTTGTTCTCCTGTGACAAGGGCCTTTGGCGAGCCAAGGAAATCATTTCACAATTTTCCTTTTTCAAGGCTACTCTAAAAGTGTGCATTGGGTCAGTGGAATAGAAAATATCTTCCTCAAACCCCTCATCACCCAGAGCATGTGCACATGACTAAATTCATCAAACAATAAATTAAATTAATCAATATAATTTTAACATCATTCAAATATTGATATTGTAATGAATATTAAGTTACTATTATGTACTAACACTTACCTGACGCGGTGTTATGACCGGTGAGTGTCCACGACGAACCGTCGCCGTGGAAGCAGTAGGTGCCTTTCCACGGTCCTGAATGAACCAGTAATCCATCATAAGCTCAGAAAAATGTGAATGTACTAAATCGAAACATTTAGTTATTTTACTAAACAAATACCTGACGGGCCACAAAGTGTGACATTCCACGGTCACCCTCAACCATGGAAGAAGCAGGTGCCTTTCCAATGGTGCCACACTGAAACAATAAATCAATAAATAAATGTTTACCTCAAACTAAATAACTGTAACATAAAGAAAAATGAGATATTGCATGAATATTAATTTTTACCTCAGAAGTAGAAGATACATGTTCTGCTCCATGTCCATGAGCAGACTCTTGCCACAGTTTAATAAGCATGCTTTCATATGGAAATATTAACAATAAGCATGGAAAAAGCGAATGCTAACAGTGAAAATCGGAACATCTTGTTATTGTAGTCATATTTATTTACTATATTTAACATTTACCTGACGAGGCGTAGATGCTAACCTTCCACGGCCACCCTGGACCGTGGAAGAGGCATGTGCTTTTCCACTGCCGCCACCCTAAAAAAAATTCAATAGTCAATAATTGCATGAAAAACAAAAATGAGATATTCATAGCAATGTAATTACCATGTAATAACATGGAAATATTCATAATAAGCGTAAATAAAGCGAATGGCAACAGTGGAAATCGAATGTTAATAGAAAAAAATGAAACATTTAGTTATTGTAGTCATGTTTAGTTACTACTTTTAGCATTTACCTTATGAGGCATATTTTTTGACGGTCCACGGTTCCCCTAGACCGCAGGAGCCACATCTATTCTATTTAAGTTGTAATCGATCAACAACTCTTCACCTGCAAGTATTGTTTTTATTGCACATACAAATATACGATGATGTTCACGTTCCTCGAGTTCGTAACTTGATTGCTTATTTGTTGTCACTGGTCGTGTACTATTTATAAAGGTAGCAACGTTTCTGGACGCTTTTGGTCTCCCATCAATATACATAGTTGCCCCTTTGTTTTTATTTTTTTCTGCTATTTGAATATAATTCACAGCAACTCCGTATCTCCACATACTTCGAGTATATTGGACCAATATCAACCAGTTATTGTATCTGTATAGTGGTCCTACATACTCCATCAATTCGGTTACAGTGCCATAGCAAACCATTATTCCATCCATGGAAAATAGCCCCAATCCATGTAAGGATGAAGGAGCGATGCGATACATCCTCCCTTTGATGAGGAAATCTATGTCCACTTGAGGTAGCATATTAGGTACCCATCGTTGCACTAGATGTTTATACCTTAATGGAAAATCCATGTCTCTTATGCTCTCAGCATCATAATTACACGACCCACTGTTGGCAATAAAATATTTCATGCGTCTATGAAATCTTTTCCTTATCTTTTCAGATCTAGTTGATATAAAACTGGTAGATCTAGTACAACTCATCTCACTTTCAACCTCTCCAAGTATATCTTCATCATCACTTGAGGAAGATAGATCTGACAGATACCTATTTGGTGGTACCTACACTCCATAAAACAAGAATAAACAAGACGGTCCTTTCTCTCTTCTTTGAAAGTACACATTTACTTAGTTAAACACATTTACTTTCCTCAAATAGGCGGCTTAGGAGGGACATGCCTAACCCTGGTGGATGTAGGAAGTTAACTAGTATATCACCCAGTTTTGGTCCTTCCAACACTGTTGGGCATATTGTTGGCAGCCTACCCTCTTTCTTTGAATGGCATATTTTTGGCATCCTCCCCTTCATTTTTAAAATTTACATGCTGGTATTTTATGCTAATGCATATGAAAACTGTTTGTTAGTGAACTGTTTAGCAAAATCACTCAACTAAGAAACATTAATTGACTATATCATCCCAACAAACCATAACTACAGTGAGAGGGTCCACTCAAGAGTACATTGCATCAATGTTCGTAACTATTTCATGTCAATACATCTTAACCAAATAATCTGTAAAATACTACAGCAGAGAAAGCAAAATACATCAGCTAACTTAGGTGAAATATTACACCTTAGACATGTTGCAAATTTCAAATCCATGCAAATTGGCACTCAAAAGGCCATGAGAAATTTGATTTTCAAAGGCTATTTTTAGACATTATGTGTATATTGATTTTCTGACTATATTGGTTTTTTTTTTATAAACAAATAATAAATTTCAATCAAGAATGAGCGTATCCATCAACCAAGCAAAAGGACCAAACCAGAAAAATGTCAACCTGAGAGTAGTCCCTAGTCGGTCACTGTGTTGAAGAAAATTCAACACTACCAGTTAGGTCAACGTTCTAATACAATTTTCAGTGACATGTAATGTAAGATAAACACATTAATCACAAAAAGGGGGTAACACACAACATCAAGAGAACTAGGCCAAATGTAGACAAGGCAAAAATATTGGTTTCAAGAAGCTTTTGAACATTGGTTTTTTACTATGTAAGCCTTGGAGTACTCACTATATCTAGCAAAAACACACTTCGAAATGGAGGATTTTAATTCAGTCCTTTTCTCCTCGATAATATGAATAAATACAAAGCAACCAAAAAAAAAGTAGTGTTACACCTAGGGTTTATCACTAATGAAATTTTCTTAAAGTGTTTTGTTCTTCAATACCCTATGAAGATACCTATTCATATATGCTCCCATGGTCAATTTCCACAAATTTCTCTCTTAACTATTTATGGTAAATTCACTTGCTCCTAAAGCTATAAAACAAGTTGTCGGTGGGTTTTCTAATGAAAAATAGTTTCCTGTAATAACTACTAGAATGTACTTTCAGATTCAATTCATGAGTCTAAAGTGTGATTTTTCCTTTTTATTAGTTGTAAAATGAATTTTGGGCATCCCATGCCAACTGTGGACAATGGAAGGAAATGAACATGCTTTATACCTCACATCTGGGCAGTTCTGGGCCCTATAATGACAAGCTACAACACTAATTAAACATATATGGGTAATGTTTTGAACATTAGTAGACACATTTCACCTTCTACCTCATTATTTAGTTCTGGGCCAATTTTGTGGATGTGAGGTAGTTTTGAGTGCAAATTAAGACTATCCATGTCTTCTTACAACATGAGACGCTTGCAAAATTTGAGATATGTAAAGGATAAGAGAAGAAATAATGGGTGTGTTGAGTGGATTTTGGACCTCATAGCAATAGTAAACCTCCAATGTTTCATGCTATAGAATTGGATAACATCAACTATTGAGGACTCTGAATTGATTGTACCAAGGCTGATTTCCTCCCGAATGTTGTTATTTATTTATTTATCCTAATGGTATCAATGACCTTTTTAATAGATTGTTATTAACGTTTCTATGCCTCCAAATAACTACAAGATATGACAAATAAGGGAAGCACTCTAGTCTCCCAGGCAAGCAAACAACCGAAGGATGCCACCTCAACACCTGATAGTAAAAATCATAGAGGTCATTCATATTACCATTAGGATAAATAATTAAATAACAACATTCGAGACCAATGTGTTAGTTGCAATTAAATGTGTGGGGAATGTTATGTAAGACCCTCAAACAACCCTTACACACCACATGTGCTTGATGCAAACATTCAAATCCTTGACAATTTAAGCCTTAACTTAAGTGAAATCAACAAGAGATATTATAAGTGTTGGAAACAACCAAACCATGACTAACCATTATGGAAAACATCTTAAAGTTATTATGACTTTCAAAAGTAAGATCTAAAAGTTTTTATGACTTTCTTTGCAATCTTCATGACAATCTGAATGGATAGGCCCCACTCATAGCCAAATATTTTTGAGATATTTACAAATCATCGGAGTATGGTGGACCAAAAATTTCTCGATAGGCATTGTCTTCATTGCACCATGCCTTTGAATAAATAGACCTCCGAACCATATATCTATTATGATGCATGTGGACGTCTATGCAGGTTTTGAGAAGCCATTGTTGATTGTATTTAATGTAGTACCCAAGGATTTGATCCTCAATAATCTTTGTCTGCAAAATATCTTTGACCTGTTTGAGAGACTCTCCAACTCCCCGTTTCAGATTATAAATAGCAACTGGTGATAATGCTGTCAGGTTGATGCCGAATGACTGCCACCAGTGTCTCGTACAATTAGGGATGTAGAATGCAGGATCCTCATAGATTTGTGGAATTTGAAGTCCAAACATTAGCATGGTATAATATGTTCTATCTGTATTTTCTTTTCCCAAGAATTTCCACCATAATTTTGTATATTTTTCATAAGTGTGTGTAGTACTTGGAAACCGGAGACTAGCATCTTTATGTGGCCATGCTTCCAAAGAACATATCCAGTTAATACAATAGTACCGTTGGTCTAGTTGTAGCTCGGGGTGACATGTATAGCTCTCTGTCGAGATTAAGGTAAGATCATGGTATAGGTTTGTTAACGAATTGCTTGCATCGACTGCTTTTCTCAGGGAGTTGTTGTAAATCATCTTTGGTACAATACTGGATCCCATAGGAATTCTTCTGACTTTTGGCACTAGTCTAATAAAAGCATCAGATCCATGTAAGTTAGCATCTAACACTTCAGTATGTCTCAACTTCCACCTAGGTTTCTAGTCTTGCATATAATCCAACCACATCATATTATCATCAATAGTATAGATCTGATGTTTTCCATTGGTCCAAGCAGATATTTCCATGTTTACTTGTGGGTTATGGGCCCACTGGATTCCACTTTGACCTAATGCACTTGCTTGCCTTGGGCTCGCTTGCACCAGGCTCGCTTGTTTCAGGCCCGGTTGTTAAAAATTAATAGCATTCTTCTGTGTCAAATATTCTCTTATTAGTAACCATTGTGAATCAAATATTCTCTTATTAGTCATTGACACATTAAAACACCTTAGATCTAAGGCCGAGGTGAATCAAGATTCAGAGTCAAATCACTGTGGATAATACCTTGTAGTTGCAATCAAATGTGTGGGCAATACTATACACTCGGGAGCATTGTCTAAATACTATACACTAATAATATACCATTAGAAACAATCCCACCATGGTGATGTGGTGCTATATAGAGCAAAAACCATAGAAAATTAGAGTTTTCAAAGGCATCCAAGTTAGGGTATTCAAGTGGGGCTAATTATGTGCAGATGGTTGTGAAAGACAAGCCATGATTGATGCCTAGGAGGCCTATTATGTGCTATAAATATGCACATTGTATCAAGTGAATTTCAACCAAGTAATATGAAGTGAGTCTCCTAGGAAAGCAAACAACCGAAGGGTAAAAGGAGATAATCTGAGCAGAGTTTGGCATTGTCAAGATGTCTCAGGAAATGCAAGGGGGCCATTTGAAATAGGTAAATGAAGAGGTTAGAGTAAACATGGAGCAGGGTAGGCAGGACTGGGAATTACCAAACCTTCACTATGGTGAATTAATGAGAGACCTAGAGTAGGTGATTCTCTGATGAGGTGGGAACCAAGGAGGGGATTGCTGAAGACAATGAAGGGGATTGCGGAAGAAGGTGACAAAGTAGTCTATGTGACAAAATAGTCTTAATGCCAAGCAAAATTTTTGAAGCATTAGACTACTCCGTGAACAATCTAACATAGAGGTAATTTACAAGCAGGTCAAACTGATATGAGTCTGTTTTTAATAACATTTCCTGTCATAATCTCTAGAGGGAAATGAACACAAGTGCATATTTTCTATCAAAAGGAATACAATTTACATCTTACTCAAGTTTTCTTATGGAATCTATTGATGGTGTTCAAAGCAGTGATATCCAGAGCACTTTCAGGGATAAAAGTTGAAATTCAAGACCTCGTTTGAAGCAATCACATTAATATCGCCAATTAAAACAACTATCATATCCAAAATCTACGTATAAATCCAGATGAGCTTAACAGACCAAATGAGAATTCACATCCTAAGCATTGATACCCAGAAACATAGTGTTTTATTTTAAAAAATTATTAAAATTTTCACATACAACTTGGAAAGCAATCTGGTTCAAATTCCAAAACCAAAATCTAAAAGCTAGGTACAATATCATTGAGACAATCATTCTTCTATGGCCATGAAGGTTAAACTATGCCTTCGAATCATGGGCAAACAACCCAAGAAATGCTTGCAAGATAACAGAAAAGCCTCAAACTCTCACCAACTCAAATCAAGAGAATGTGGCAAAAGGCGGAGATACAAAACTGCTTAAACCAAAATTAGGATTACAGCAAAGCTCCAAACTCATATCATCTCAAACCAAGGAGAATGTTGCTACCGACAGAGAGTTATAAAACTGGTTAAAATCAAAATTAAATTGCAGGCATAAACACCCTCAAAATGTGATAATGAGCACATATCTAATTCATCTTCCTAGAATCCACTTGCACGAAAATATCCAAATAAAACTGGTTTGCCACTGTTTTCAAAAACCATATCAATGAACTTTGGATCACTATTTCCATGTTAAATAGAACTACAACCTTTACATCAATCAACAACAAGCATTCCATGTCTATTGGTTTCGTTATAAAATCAAAACCACCCAATTAACAAATGAAATCAACAACACCTATTTCGCACCCAAAAATGCAGAAATTCAACTCAATAGAGGAGTGTTTCAAAATACCAAAGGAACACGCACAGTGAAGGAGGTCACGGACCAAGATCCGGTTGTAGGGGGTGGAATATCTATGATGGAATGGTTGCGCAAAACCCTCCCAGCTTAACCCCAAAATTTACCTCCCTACTTGCAAACAAGTTTATCAAAAAGGGTTCCACATACTCACATTCCAATGCATAATTGTTATGGCACCTCCCTAATAACATAGCAGAAACCCTACCAAAGCATAACGAGTAACAAAGGACCACACATAACCTATAAAAATACTCATTGCAAAGGATGATACCATGCAGTAAGCAGCAGAAACCTGGAGCAAAATTTTATGGAACCTCCCTCGTAACAGAGAAAAAATCCTACCAAAGCACTCCCAATAACAGAGGACAAAGCATAACCTGTAAAACTACATTGCAAATCTCCTTCTAGCAATACCATACGGGATTTCATAGGGATTGATGGAAAAAACCTATCTCAACAATCAACACAAGCAACCATTTAGGGTCTACCAATACTAGCTCTATCTCCAGCATTGTTTTTTAGACAAATTTGAGTTCCATTACTGCAAGTCTAGTGAATTAGAATCCACTTATGGTTGCCATTGAGGGTCTGCGGGGATTTGTGGAAACAACCGGAGCACACGAAACCAACTTCAACCCTCCTCGTAGCAATTGCACAGTGAGAGTAGCAAGAGGAAATGTAATTGTAGTCAGTTGCAAGCACTAGCTGGTGCGGTCGAACGAGAGCAACAGAGCGTTTTCGTTAAGCTCGACAGAGACAGTTAGCAAATGACCAAAATTAATCACATCAAACCCCACATAACATATGTTTTTGTTTTTGTTTTTAACCCACCAAGGTCAACAATGTTAAAGGTTCTCACATTTGTATTTTAAAAATAAAATCATATTCTATAACAATTTTATATAACAATTTGTGTTTTATATAACAATTTTATCAATAACAATACTAATTAAAAATTAAAAATTAGCATACCAATAGGAATTTCAATATATGGATAGAGAGCAAGGATGCACTCGATCATAATGATTGGGATGTTTAGACCATTCAGATGTAGATATTGAAGAATGATATAGTACTAGATGAACTAAAAGTGTACGATTTGATTCCGATGAAGTGGATCCAAGTGTCGACATATTTGAAAAAGACATCATCAGATGATGCAAGATCTAGTTCTCAGGAAATAAAAGTGGTTGATTGATTAAGGGGACATACAAATAGTGATGAATGATAAACAAGATTAAAACTAGCTTAGAAAGACCAACAAGGATAGAACCTCTTTCAAAATACATTTTTTATGTTTCCAATGAGTCTAGTAGAGTTCTAATATGAAATAACCCAAAAAATAACACATAAATCTTATAACACAATTTTGTATCTTGCTCAATCGACACATGTTCGATTCAAACCATTAACACTACAACCTCCAGGAACACCCACACTACTGCACATGTAGAACATAATTAGATTAGAAAACTAATTTTAAAATATAACCAAGTTAATCAACAAAATGAACATATGGTGAGTGCATTTAATTTAACCTAAAAACATTGCGTACCTCTACTTTTCAACAATTAAATATCATTCATCTTCTTCTTCATCCAACTCAACATCTGTATCAAGATCTGGTTCTGAATAGATACTGATGAAAGGATCATTCACATCGTCATCAACATCAAAGTCAACTTCGCTAATATAGTCATCCATATCGTCAATGAGATCATCGTCTGATACATTTGCATGATCATCCTCTTCAACTTCTTCATCTAACACATCGACTGTAGCCTAATCTGAATCATCATCATCCTCTTCTTCTTCATGATTATCTTCATCATCTAGTACATGATTATACTTTACTGGTCTTCCTCTTGGATCATATTGAACAACGTATGACCAACCTACTTTACCTGGTACCTCAGAGTAGTAGACTTGCTCACATTGACTTGGAAGAACATAAGGCTCTGTACCCGGTTCAAATGCCCTTGTATTAACCATGGTAAATCCATTAGCATGCTCAATAACAGTTATTTTAGGATCATGTTCATGCATCCGTAGCCTATACCACTTCACCTCAAACAAAACTATTTTAATGGGTGACCTTAAACACTGCAGTTATCCCACAATCCGAGGTTTTCCTGTTATCATCCAACTTTTTGATACGAAATTTACGACCATTACACAACATAGCCTTTTGATGTTTGAGCTGCAACATTGACAACAGGTTAAAAATACATTGTGAATTAATAAACGTCATATAGGAGTTAGTAAATATAATTGAAAACTTAAACAAACGAAATGTAATTGGAAAAATCGATCGAAGTAACTAGAAAAAATGTGGGTAAAAAAATTACTTGCCTTTTTATCTTTTAAACCATAGGCTAAATCAACTTCCCTTTGCGACGTAAGGTCAGGAATTTGATGTCGAAGAAGATGAGCTATTTTAATCATGTTACTAACCTCTTCCCATGATAACCTACTGAATAATTCTTCACAATCTTTTATCCAATGCTCCATCCAATCAAGGTTGTTTGCAATGTATAAATGTAAAGCATCCCACACTCGACCAACTGTAGGATAAAAAAACAATTCAATTTCAAAATTAATTAGATCATCATTAAAGAAACATAGTTTAATATAGTTGAAAATGCATAATTATTAAAAAGAGTTAAAAAACAGTATGATAATATATAATTGGAAAAAATAAATGTGTAACATGTTAATTCAACAACGTATAATAATAATTACCTTTCACAGTCCTCAATGTACCTCTCCCCAATAGGACCTCCCCTTCAAATTTGTTGATGGAGTCGAGATGCCAAATGCGAGGCACATTCATATTTTCTGCTAAATTAGGTAGATATTCACTAATGTACACCATGCATTGATATACCATATATCTTTCAACCATAGAACCCTTGGGACGCGCTCTTTGTCTAACAAAATCCTTCAATGACTTCAAATCTCTCTCCACCATCCACATCGACCTTCTGTGTACTGGTCCACATAGTTCAATCTCCTTAACTTGGTGTATGAGGTAGTGTTCTTGTGCATTGAAAAATGTTGGAGGTAGATACTGCTGGATTTCACACATTAGTCGGGGAATTTCTCTCTTCCAATGCCTTATATCTTCTTTATGGATTTCTTTTGATGAAATCCACCTACAAATGATGCAATAAAACAATATATCAAGGAATATATAATATTTGCGGGAAAAACATAATATATGTCAATAAGTTCTGCTACAGACCACAAACCAAGTACATTTTCCAAGTAAAACATTACTTATCTCATGTATTTTCCAAGAACATAAATAATATGTTTTATGTTGTTGTCAAAGTCATCTAGGAGAGATAAAGGTAAAACATATTGTATCAAAAAAAGCATAATTATTAATATTTATTTCAAAATAAGAGAATAAAATTAATAAAATAGTGCATACCAATAATGAAATATATTATAGACTAATGATTACCTTAATGAATGTATGCCAGTCGTGTGTTTTAACCCCAAAAAAATCACCTTTTTTTGTCAAGATATTCTTTATGTTTGACGAAAAACCCCTCGGAAATCTGATTTTTTTTATGACCTCTCTTACAATATTGCTCTGTTGCTCTGTCAAGCACCAAGGAAGACTAATATTCTATTGACGGTCATCGCCATTAGAATTAATGATCACACTTTGCAATGTGTGATTAGATTCTTGGATGTCACTACAAATCTTTCCAATTTTTTCTTTGTTAGTCCTTTCATCTAATATTCACCATAACATTTCCATTATGTTCTTCCCGATATGCATTGTGTCAAACAAATGAACTATTTGCAGGTGCTCGTAGTATGGAAACCTACTGAATTGAATCAGGTAAATTTTGATTCCTCGTGTGCCTTAACAACATTCATGAAACATCAACAAAATCAAATGAAAACCAATTAATCAATAATGGTATAACATATCGCGTTGAACATAATTCAATACAAAAAAAAATTGGCATACCTTGACAGATTCTATTATATTCCACCTTCCATAGGTGAGGTGTCATTCTTAGTGGTTTTTTTCCATTCTCTTCTTTACCGTTAAATTTGTCTTTGTTTGTAGTTCGATAACTATGGTTCTTAGGCAGAAAGTGCTTATACTCATCGAACACTTCCTTTGCTAAACTCCTTGAACGACGAGATTTTATCCTGGGACCACAAAATGGACATGCAAATTTACCCTTGGTTTGAAGACCTACAAGATATATGAATTGGTGTGGCAAATTAGTATTACAATTTAAAATAATGCATGATATCATCAACAGATATATAAAATATTAAGGAACAAAAGAAAGTAACAACATACCACAAAAATGTGTTGACCCGAGAGCATCATGAATTGTAAATGCAAGTATTCCATGGAATTGAAATTGTCTTTGCCCGATTGGTCTAGAAATATCATACATAGTGATGCCAGCCCATAACTTCAACAAATCATCGATAAGAGGCTCAATATATACGTTCATATATTTAACCTGGTACTTGACTAATTGGTCAAACATACATGATTAATTATATTTAGCGCCTATATTTCGTTATATATAAAAGACATAATTATCATGCACGAAACAAATCAATGAAATATTTACTGATCAGACTTTCAATTAAAAAATACCTATTAATTAAATACCTGGAACAATCATTGCCAACATTGTGTGCTCTCTCTTGATCGATATCCAAGGAGGAAGGTTATTGTTTATAACAAAAACATGCCACACTGAGTAGGTAGAACGAAGCTCTCCAAATGGATTGACACCATTAGCTGCCAAAGAAAGTTTAACATCACGAGGATCTTCTTTAAAAATTGGCCACTTTTCTTCGATGTAACTCAATGCAGAACCATCTACAGGCATTCGAAGAACATCGTCGTGACTTCTGTTCTTTGCATGGAAATCCATAAACTGTGCTATACTTTGACACTTGAACAACCGCTAGAAATGTGGGATTATCGGAATATAACGAAGAGCTTTTTTAGGCACCTTTTTTGTCACTTTATCGGTTCGATACCTACTTGTTTGACATTGTGGGAATTCATTTTCTAATGCATATTGTCCATAGTATATGATATGATCATTAGGACATGCATCAATAGCTTGATACTCCATACCAAATGCTTTTATAACGACATATATCCCTCGATATGTGCATGGTAAAATATTTGAAGTTGGTAATAGAAATTCACCTAACAATCTACAAAATTCAAAAGAATAAATCAATGAAAACAATATTAATCATCAATATCGCAACCAAACTTTACACATTAGATAACAATAGCAACAATATAGGAAAAAAGTCAACCCTTTCTATATATAGATATTGTGAACATGCAGACAAAAATAAAAAACCAATTACATACCTTAGTATCTGTGTCAGACAGGTGTTTGATAATCCATTCAAAACCTTCAAGTTCACTAACAACAATATAGCAAATACAAGATTTGTTTTTGAGCCTTCATAAAGAGGTTGGCGTGACTTCTCAAGTAGAGGATCCACATCATCACTATTATCCTGGTTGTCCTCATCCGTTGGAGCAAATGTGTCTTGGATCAATTTATGTATCTCATCTTCCTGATTTGTATCATTAATGTTATCTACATCCATTATATCATCAGAAATAACTACTTGACCATCTTCAATATTTTGATGTAGAAGTTCGTCGGGCTGTGAATGAGTATTTCTGCTAGTACTTGGCAAATAACTCTCAGGAACGCGACATTTTGGGGGCATTGTCTATAAATTTACAAACAACATAGAAAAATTAGTTTGTATAGAACATATAGTTAAAAAAAAGACATTTTACTATAATTCATGTAGACATGATGAATATTACAGTGAATATATAAAAAATTGAACCCCAAAAGTAGTCTTACCAGTGGGCGATATTCATAACCCCCTTCGGTGTGCCCCTTCTCCCTACAATGTCTTTCAGCTATTTCTATTAAAAGTCTTCTTTTTTGCAAGCCCCTACAATCAAAGCAAGGACAATAACATTTTACATCTCCTCTCGCCTCTAATGCAGCTCTAAACTGAGCAAGCTTCCTTGCATTTTCATTCATAGTGACAAATCCTTGTAGTGGTGCAAGTAATTGTCTTACCTACACCATACAAAACAATAACTTGTCAATTACATTAGATATTATAAGTACATTTCTGAATATAGTATATTATAATCCAATATTTTCTATATTTATAAAGAAAAACATGAAGACTAAAGTTAATACGAATGAAAAGATGGTAAGTTGGTTGTGAGAAAGTGAACTGAGAATGGAAAGATGGTAAGTTAATATAATCTAACGTTTAATGTAAACACTTGGAGGGATATTGTACCCATGTAGTGGTTGGAATTTTAAATAAATATTCTTTCCATATTTTTAGGAATGCATTGTATCAAGAGCACTAAAATTAGAAGTGGTTCTGGTTGGTTACTAAAAAAAATGGTAAATGTCAAATGTTAAGGAACCAAAAATATTGGAAAATTGATAACTACTTGTATAGTTTGAAGACCTCATATAGTTTGACCACCAAAGAGGGTAGGCTCTTAACCAATATTGTAGATGTATTTCACCCACGTGACATGGGATATCACCTAATTGGGAAGCTCAAATTTGGTTGGAAACATTAACTAGTTTATTGACAAATATTGTGAAGTATCCATTAGGTAGTGAAGGGTGTGAGTCCATAATCATACTTTATAGGTTCGAGGTAATAATGGTTCGAGGTACGATAGAGAAAATTAATGATGTTAAGAAGTGCACACAAGAGATAAGAATGAGTTGGTTAAAGGTCAACTATTGAAAATCCTCTATTTAGTCGATCCATTGCAATATTTGAAGACTAGTAATTAGGTAAGTAGAAAATCTTGATGAGGTCAAGCCATAAAAAAAATGGATCCATATAGACATTGAATATGCAAATCAAAAAGAAGAAAGGATTGTAATAGATCCCAAGCATTATGTATGTCAAATGTTATATAGAACCGCAAACACACTAGAAATAGTACCAATTGCAAGAGAAAACATTTTCAAAGATGCCAATATTGATGTCATGTGGTGATGAGTGAGAAACTAAAGATATTGAATACATACTAAGGGAAGAATGTAGGGTTAATATTTATTTGTTGTAAATATTGACAAAATAAGTTATAATCCCTAGTTTAGTAGGACACATCAATGTGGTACGCATTAGAACTAGGAGAAGAGATTATGTCACTTATAGTGTTTCATAACTTAGGATGACAAAGAGAATTGGTAAGAGAATGGGTTCAAGTGGCCTAACTTGGAGATGTAGTATTTGAACAAGAACCAACTTTATGCATTATAAATATTTATCTTGTAGATGAAATAGGGATGGGCTATTTGTGAACTCTCGTGAATATGTTTTCATAAGCTTCTTGAATATGTTTCATAGCTTAAGAAGCATCACAAATTTTTCATAACAAAAAAAAGCATCACAAACACAATATTAATCACAAGCAAGAACAATACCACTTAATTTAATTTTAAAAAAATGACTTTAGTACTAGAATGAATGTTATTTACTATGAAAATCAACTTGTTACCCTAAAATATTTAACTAGAATCTAGACTTGACAAGGTGATGCAATTCTTAATCTAGAAGTATGTTGGACTTAAAATAGCATTTCCATGAATTTCCTTGCCACAACTGTTTTATAATGACCTTTCGTGGGTAGAATGGCAAAAAAGCAAGTTAACATGACCTAAGCAAAAAAAACAAGTTCTTGAAAAAAATATAGCAAGTTAAATGAAAATGATAGCAAGTTCTTGAAAAAAATATTAGAAAGGAAAAAAAGCAATTTAACATGACCTATGCCTCATTACTAAACAATATTAAAATCTAACCCTTATAAAAATATAGACAAAAAATTACACATTACTAACCTTGCAAGTTCAAAATCAGAGCTATGTAGAATATCCAAGCTCATACAATCACCTTGCAAGTCCAAAATCCGTGTTCAATGTGCCGCAAGAAAAGAAAATGTGAAAATTATGGTGAGAGTGTGTAGTTTATATAGCTCGACATTCATCCCTATTGCCACGAAAAGTGAAACCTAGACCTTTCGTCGATATAGGGACGAATGTTCGTGGAACTTTAAAAATCGTGGATATTGCCACGGTTTTTTCGCCCTGACAAAAAAAAAAAAATTAAAAAATCATTTTTTTAACCCACAAATGTTGAAAACGTAGAAAAATTTCATGGAACAATATGCCCATATGTAGTAGTGAATGAACCCAGCTTGACGCAATTTTTCAATTTCTCCCTTCACTGCTAGAAGTTTGGATGGGTGAATGGGCCATTTCTTTTGGCAGACAGGTGCGATGTTAGGTCAAATAAAAATATGGTGCTCAACAATGGTAGGGCCAAGACCAGACATCTCAGTATATGACCAAGCGAAAACGTCACAGAACTCTTGGAAGAGCTTATTGTAGGAAACTACTTCATCAGGAGTACACGAGGCACCTAACATAATTTTCTCAACTATACCAGGTTTAATGGAAATATTGACTTGGATGGTGGAAGAGATGTTAGCCATGTTACCTTCCTTGAAGGCATCTAGAGCTCGAATGGGGTTCTTGAACCGATCCACATTATCATGGATGAAGTCCTTTGACTCGACCAAAAGTTGGTCGGCTGAAACAAGAGTGGACTCCTTGGGAATAAAATAGGCTTTGTGATTCATGTCATCCCAAGGGAATTCAGGTGCAGTTAGTGCTTCGAGTATTTCTTCACCGTTTCAAAAACACCGCATGGAAAGATTGGAAGAGGTAGAGATGGGTGTCAGGGGAACGGATGGTTCACTAATTGTGGAAACAATATAGATGGTGTTAAGCTTAGCCGATGAGGAGGATTTGGGCGGGTTGATATCCTCAATGACAGTAATCTATGATTCTAAAGACAACTGGCACATTTCATGAAGCACCAATCGATACTCGGGTAAGTCGGGACAATGATGGGAGTAATGGACATATATGTTAGATATGGTGTACGAGCGATTGGTGTGCAACAATTTGTTACACAGCGGAGACATGGCTAGAAATTCAACAACCGGGATATTAGGGTCATCCCCCAACATATTCATATGTTTTTGAAGATCGGGAAAGTGCATACAATTATGGGTTACATGGCCCGAAACATTGCACACAGTGCATTTGGGGGGTGCCCATGCTGGAGGAGGGGGGTTCACTACTTTAGTCGCATTTTTTGTAGTGTTGGTTTGCATGGATTTCCCCCCATATTTTTTGGAATATTGAGGGGTGGTGATCGGTTGGGTTGGTTGAAGGAAAAATTGTGGGGTTATAGAGGGATTAGGTGCGGGAAAGTATCATACGGGGATTCCTAATGTTAATCCAAGGGGACTCAATGTGGCCTTAACATGCATGCTAACGACTCCCGATGGTAGAAACAAGAAAGGGATCGTGTGGATCAGGGTGGCTCCCATATGGCTGGGTACCTACAGTGGTTTATGTAAAAGTGGTCGTTGGGTTTGCAACAGACTAGCGAGATGTGATTCAGAGATGAAATTACTTAAGGAAATGGTGCACAAGTCAGATATCTCAACAACCATAGGAGGTAGGGGAAAGGGGGTAAACATGGAGGCCATGAGAGCCTCTGAATAAAGGCCAGGCCCCACTGTGGAGATCATAGGGCTAGACCCACCAAGGAGGGGTTTGTCGACCATGGGGAGGACATTCTCTAGTGTAGCAGGCGCATTGGAGTCATAGTAAGTAAGATGGTCGATTTTGACAACCCATCCCTCATGGGGGAACATCATAAGCTAGAACACAGATGACGCAACAAATTTCATTACGTACATGTAGCTTCGTCCTAGGAGCAGGTTGTAGTCAAGCTTTGTGAAGATGAATTCAATGTCAATCAAGATAGTTTTTCCAGCTAATTGGAGTGGTACATTGGCAAGAAGGCCTTGCGGCTAAGCTACACGACCACCATAATCTCGAAGGGAAGTTGTGGATGGCCGCAAAGGAGGGGATCTGAGGTTGTGCAACACAAATGTGGATATGACGCATGTAGAGGCACCCTCATTGATGATGCAGCGATGGATGTTGAGGTTCTTAATCAAAACTGATATCTAAAATGTGAGGGTCGAAGGCATGCATGGTTCAGATTAGTCTAAGTCGAATGCCATCAGTCGTGATTCAAAACGACAAATTGCACCTATGGCATACAACAGTGCTTTGCATTGTGATGGAAATTTATTTAAAACTTCTAATGCTGACATAGAAGTGGGGTACTAGGATAAGTCATTCATGATATTGTAGTTAGCGTTATCACGAGCAATGGGGTTGTTATTGATGTAGCGCAGAGGGAATCTGGGATCTTTGGGAGCCCTCTCCGGCGGTGGTGGGGGTAGAGTTAACGATTGATCTATAGGATTAGTGGTAGTGGACTTGTCCACAAGAATGGTCTCGATGGTCGAACCATATTGGTTACAATGTGTTTGAAGTTTGATATCGGGCGAAGACATCATTACATCGTGGTGAGTGCTTGATTGAGTCGGTTGACTAATAGGAGTAGTGTAAGTAACTGACTATTGTGGTGTAGCATTCTTTTGAGGGGGTGCCAAAGTTTGGGTGGCTATGACCCCTTGCGTGGGTAAGGGGTTTGCAAAACCATAGATTGAGCATTGGGTTACAGGGGGTTTGGCGGCACTGGAGGTGCAACATGTCCTTAACGTTCAGCCTCCTCACTCCAAAGTTGAAGAGCTTGTGCCAAATGGGGACAATTGTGTGTGTAATGGCCATAGACCCTGTTGGTGAAAATATATGCTATCTAATTCAACATTTAATTGTCAACCCGCGAAGGTAGCTTATGAGATGCAAATACTATACATGAAAGACTGAAAGTCTAAACTACCCTAGCCAAAATGATCCTAAAGTTGGTAATTTACCTAGAATTGAGTAAGGGTTCTGAATTATCAATTGCAAGTGAATGATATTTGAAAACACTACTTAGAATCAATTCAAAATGAAACACTACCTAACAATCTAACCAGACTGATGAGAAGTCAAAAGCATGCACTCTAAATTATTTTATCTCTAATGATCATTTTATAATTGAAATATGCAATGCCTATCTAGTCTCTACCTTGTCAAGACTTCAACCTATCTTATAAAACTTCAAATACAAAAGCAACCTAAGCAACCCTAAGCATAACTTAAATGGATGGAAATGAACTCATTTTGCAAGCAAGACATAAACAAAGTAAATCATAAGCTAAGGCATTTTAATCAACTATGAAAAGATAATGCAAGCGGATCTAAAATTGAAAAGCAGCACTATGCTAAACTAGTTAATATGAAATTCTATACTCAAACCATGAGAATGAATGAAAACTATTGCACCTTTGAAATCTAAATGAGATCACTGAGTTTTAATTAAAAATCAACTTCTACTCTTTTACACCTACATAAATGAGATGATTGAACTGAAAGTGGAAATAACAAGGTCTAAAGCAATACATACTATGTCAAATAGAGATGAAAGTCTAATTATAAATTCAAATACAAAATGAGAATGGAATTCTCAACCTACTTGCAATCACTAAAATGAAATGAACTATGATAACATAATAAGCAAGTTTATGCTATTCTAGGTTGTAGGTATGAAAACAAATGAAGGTAGATCAAAAACTACTTAAAACATAATTCAAAAAGACATATACACTACTCTATATTCAAACCAGAACTATTTCTTATTTGCATAGTAAAATAGATTCTAAATGTAAATGGATTTCATCATAATTCAAAACTTGAAATAATTAACCTATGTGTTAATACAAAACTAAATATGAAATGTTGAATATGGATTCGAATCCCAACTAGTTGCAATACACAATAAAATGCTGGAAAATTAACCTATACCTTAGCTAACTATTTCTGCATAAACAAAATACTGAAAATTCTGGAAATGAATTAAAATTCTATCTAAATGTGAATGGATTGTTGAAAGACAGTCTAAATGAAGGTGCGAATGGAGTGCTAAAAACCAGTCTGAATGAAGGTGCGAACATAATGCTGAAAAATAGTCTGAATGAAGGTGCGAATGACCAACCGTATGAATTATGAAGATGCAAGTTACATGAAAACAAGAGAAAAGAGAAAATTGTATTTTATAAACAACAGAACAATTACAACTATTGAACAACTCGAAATCTATCTACTCTATCATTTAAGTAAATCAAAGACTTATCATTTTGAGAATTGAAATACAATTATGCTATACGAATTCAAATTGCAAACTAGTTTTGAGCAAAGCAAAGCTTGCTCTACCATGAAAGAAAACTAACTATGAGCATTCGAAATGAAAGTCTACTTGACTAAACTAAAACTTACTGTTCTACATAAAAGAAACTACTCAATTGCATTCAACCTAAAGATGATTTCCTTTTGTTAATTAACTGAATGAAATAAAAAAATGCAATTCTTTATAATTAGTCAATGCAACTATCTATTGGATCCAATGTGCAAAATGAGGTAAAAACGAATTCAGATGGATGAACAATAAATAAAATTCAAACCCTAATCTATGTTTCTAGCAATAACACTACTTATATGAAATAAACTAACATACTATTGTGTAAAGAAATTTCAATTACTAATGTACGAGACAAATCTAATCACTATTGTGAATTGAAATAATATCTACGAAATACAACAAATGCTATTTATGAAACTCAACAAGACACTATCTACAAAAATAACCTAAATACTATTGAACGAAATCAATTAAGCAAGCTAAACTAAACAGAGATCTCTTATTAACCAATCACGATGAGCTCATATAACATGATATGCACGTATGAACAAAATTAAAATGGTTATGTAGCAATACACGGCAATAATGCTATGAACATACACAAGGGAAAGACACATTTACATATAGTAAGAACAAAGAATATAATACTTAGCTGAAAGAAAAAATGAAATGCAGAAATAGGAATACATAAAACCGACTGCTCCTGAGGGGCCCTCTCAGGAACAGAGGTTGATTCTTCCGCCTAAGGAATCACCACACGCATTCAATCACCACGAAATTGAGACAGCAAAGAGCAAAGCTTGTATTATCAATGAAGAGTAAAAATTACATCCTTTCTTAGCCCTATGGGGCTCTATTTGTACATGAATATGCGAAAGGGGAAGGATAGAACCGAATCCCCAAGTTCCTGAGCTGTTAAAACTAATTTCTAAATTTAGAAAAACGGTCGACCACGTTTTCTAAGCAAGTCAGTTTCAAGGAACCAAGAACTACTCCCAAATGGCTTTGAATTTCCACAAAATTTCCGAGTAGGTCCTAAATAGGCCTCTTCTGCACAAAACCCATGTGCCAGAATTTTAAATTTTGCCTCTGTTTACCTGCAAATCCAGCCCGGAATTTGTTGTCTATTAAAAACACGTTTTTGACAGAAATTATGAATTGTAAGCTGCTCACATCTGAACGGTTCTGGGTGAGATCCGATAGATTGCTCACCATATAGAATCATATAGATGACTCCTCCAAGTGGCGGAATTTGGATTGGTGAAGTGGAAGTATGATAATGGATTATCTTTAGTGCAAATGGCAGTCCGAATGGGCATCCGAATGGGTGTCTGAATGGGCGTCTGAATGACCTGTAACGGAAATTAGTTCATAAATTCAGATTTTGAATGGAATTGATGCTGGTTTGTTGCATGAGTTGGTTGCTAGTTGGGTTTTTTGGCTTCAAACTGTGGCTGGGTTGTTGATTGGGTTCAATTGGTTGCATTACGTGAGTTGCTACCTGTCGATCCACATGGTGCATGCGTTAATGCTCAAGGCCTGCACAATATATAAAAAATGCATTAGTTAAAAACAAAGTATGAAATAACATTTGCATAATATATATATCCAACGTGATATGTTATGCATTACACCCTGCATTAAATAACAAACAAACTTATCAAATGAAAAAGCCACATCACATTTCCTCTGTCTTATGTTACCATATGGCATAACAAAGATTATGATTTACATAGAAAAGTTTTATAATATTCTCTTTGTCTTATGTTATCATATGTCACAAATATATATAGTGGTTGAATTTAGACTTTAAACAATTGATTTTAATCATTTGCCATGATCGAATTTTAATTTAAATAATTAAATTTTTATCATTTTCATGATTAATAAGATTTTCAATAAAAAAGATTTTTAATGAAAAGGGTAAAATAATATTTATTTTAATGTTTCACCTTTTTAACTATTTTAGATCCAAAACTTCAGCATTAATTCATGACTTTGATTTATATATGCAGGTATATGAAATCAACGAGAGCCAAAGGAAAAAGGTAGATCAATTTATTAACAAAATAAGCCAAACCAATAAGAAACATGCAATCAAACCCAGTGTAGAACTCATGATCAGAAGAAAGTTCAGATGAAGGGTCAAATGAAGTACCAAAATGAGGGTTGTATGGACCATAATACATCAAAAAGAAGTAGATCGGGATTTCTTTATGTTTAAGATTTTTCATTAATAAAAATAAAGTAAAGATAGCCTTATTGAACATAGATGTACTAAATTATTGTAAATAGTCCGGAAAATTAATGTAAATAAAATAATTGTAAATGACAATTCCTGGAGCCCAACACTCCCCAGACCAAAGGTATGGCACATCCGCATGCCATGAATGAATTGGAAATAGTCTTTCATTTATTCAAAAACTCTGTTTGATCATCAAATAGTTTATAAGCAATCTTTCAGCAAAACGAAGCCAACTTTATTACTGCATAAAAAACTAGAACTTAGAAAGAAAGAAAAAAAATAATTTATTAATGTTATGTTATGAGTAGACCAAAACAACTATTAATTAAGATTTCTTAATACATACAATTCCGTCAACTAGTAATAATTCATGCTTATGAAGACCATATAAATTGAGACTCTCCCCCAGACTGAAGGTATGGCACGTCCTCATGTCATGAATGAGTTAAGACTGGGTTGTATTCGCTTATGTCAACACTCTTGATCAACAACAATCAGTAGGTAATATCATACTAAGGAAGATTCTTCAATACATGCAAATTCATTAGTTTATGCTCATGAAGACCACATATAAGCTATGATAGGGGATTTTCCTCATGTCTCCCGAAATGGAAAACATGAGGGTATAGATAGTATGTAAAGCCTGTAGGAAACCAGTCATCCTTGCTACTTCTCAAAGATTTATCATCATTCAAGTAATTATGGACAACGTTGGCATTTCAAGTTCATTAGACTCCTAATTTTATGGGTCCCACTACTAAGATAGTGACATCCTAGATAGAGTATGAATTAGACAACAGGGTTTTAAGTGCAACTTACAGACATTCTCAAATGGCAGATAGATGAAGTTCATTTACCATAACTCAACCATGTATACTCCTTTCTAGGTAAACTCACAAACAATTCCATACATTGAGGCATAGAAGAACCATATACTTTGCATAAACTATCCTCTCTAGGTAGATTTCCCTCTTTCATCCAAGCCTATTCAGTACCCCGTCGGGTTTACCTAGTCATATGATAGGTCGGTACCCGTTGCCAGCAAGCCTATTCAATACTCTAGCGGGTCAACCTCTTAAACCCATTTTTCATCAGAGACTCTTGTCCCAGTGTTTCCACTACCTATAGGTTTTTGGAAATTAAATTTTCCTATGAAGGAGTGAATGGGGGAGCAACTCTAAAAACTGTGCTATAGGATGGGATGGTATATGGGTTGAAGGATAATTTATTTAAAACTTTTTTGAACCAAATAAATATATTTGTCCCAATATATTGGATATTGCAAGTGAGCTAACCAAATCAAAGACATAGATGGCTGAGTTTATTAATGTGAAGTGGATGGAGCCATAAGATAATGCATGAAAGGTGTCACTAGTCCCAAAGCTTGCCTCTTTCATATAGAGTTATGGTAGTGTTCCCCACAAACTAGGAATTTCATTTACCCTTATGCTATTGTGTAGTAGAGATGCTTAAATAACAAGCCCTGGTAATGAAGCTAGGATGTACGAGTGACCTCTAGGTTTTAGATAGACCTTAATTTATGACAAATCCCCATGATGTTTAAAGTTGGTCTTGAGTAACTAGTATAATAAGAAATATGTATGTATGAAAATGAATAATGATGTAAGATTGTTTTGTTTAGTCATTAACATGATCTTATTCTTAGTTCTTTTATTTTAAAGGAAAATAGAAAGTGAAGTTGTATGAATATCTAAAGCTAACTAACCACATACAAATTTTTATTTATATACATACTATCCTATGCTATCTAAAAGAAAGAAAGAAAAAAACTATCTATTCAAGTGTAAGAAATTTTCCAATGAAACCAAGTGTGAAACAAGATGAAAATTATACCTTTATCCACATATGAAAAGGGTGTTGCAGTGATTACGTGAATGTGGAAGTTCAACCAACTTACCTGTCTTTTCATCAGAAGGTGTCGAATGAAGGAATGGTATTGTGGCTGGGTTACCTCTTGAAACCAGATTTCAATGTAGTCGTGGTACCCACCTTTCTTCCTGAGGCCATGCAGGTCCTCTTCTTCTGAATGTTCAATTGCTTGAGTACATAAAGGATCTGTTGATATATATGTGGAGCATTCTTCAATTTCAGGTCTCTTTCCATCGAATGTAGTCTCCAAGTTTCCGGTTTCCTTGGTAGATTGGCAAGGAGGGTCTGTTTGTAGCTCATGGGACTGCGAATCTTCTATTATTTTCGGAGAGGTAGATAAATTTTTTATTTCCATAAAGATGTGTTCTCCTTGAGAAGAAGAAATTGAGATCCCAGCTACTGCTAGGATTTGAGAGAGTTTTCTCATATTGATGGTCACCTCTGAATCCATTTTTTTGGTTGATAGATCCTACTTCACACATGGATTAGTCCTAGGGTTCTTACAACACCCAAATTTTTTTTATGTGTTTTTAAAAGACTTTCTACTACTAAAACAAATTTGCAAAATAAACACACCACACTTTTATGAAATAAAGCACCTACATGAAATTAACTTGCAGAAAATAAACACACTCAAACGTACAAAAAGGAAATCACACTTGTGCAGAGGAACAACAAGGCTTTGGGGCACCCCACTATAGTGGATGTGCAGGTTTTTACCTCTCCTCTTACCGTTCTCCCCTCCCCCTTGTTGTGTAATGGAAAAGCATGCTATCTACCTAGACTCCAACCCCTTTAGCACCTCCCCGGCAATGGTGCCAAAATGTTGGTGAAAATATATGCTATCTAATTCAACATTTAATTGTCAACCCACGAAGGTAGCTTATGAGATGCAAATACTATACATGAAAGACTGAAAGTCTAAACTACCCTAGCCGAAATGATCCTAAAGTTGGTAATTTACCTAGAATTGAGTAAGGGTTCTGAATTATCAATTGCAAGTGAATGATATTTGAAAACACTACTTAGAATCAATTCAAAATGAAACACTACCTAACAATCTAACCCTACTGACGAGAAGTCAAAAGCATGCACTCTAAATTATTTTATCTCTAATGATCATTTTATAATTGAAATATGCAATGCCTATCTAGTCTCTACCTTGTCAAGACTTCAACCTATCTTATAAAACTTCAAATACAAAAGCAACCTAAGCAACCCTAAGCATAACTCAAATGGATGGAAATGAACTCATTTTGCAAGCAAGACATAAACAAAGTAAATCATAAGCTAAGGCATTTTAATCAACTATGAAAACATAATGCAAGCGGATCTAAAATTGAAAAGCAGAACTATGCTAAACTAGTTAATATGAAATTCTATACTCAAAACATGAGAATGAATGAAAACTATTGCACCTTTGAAATCTAAATGAGATCACTGAGTTTTAATTAAAAATCAACTTCTACTCTTTTACACCTACATAAATGAGATGATTGAACTGAAAGTGGAAATAACAAGGTCTAAAGCAATACATACTATGTCAAATAGAGATGAAAGTCTAATTATAAATTCAAATACAAAATGAGAATGGAATTCTCAACCTACTTGCAATCACTAAAATGAAATGAACTATGATAACATAATAAGCAAGTTTATGCTATTCTAGGTTGTAGGTATGAAAACAAATGAAGGTAGATCAAAACTACTTAAAACATAATTCAAAAAGACATATACACTACTCTATATTCAAACCAGAACTATTTCTTATTTGCATAGTAAAATAGATGCTAAATGTAAATGGATTTCATCATAATTCAAAACTTGAAATAATTAACCTATGCGTTAATATGAAACTAAATATGAAATGTTGAAGATGGATTCGAATCCCAACTAGTTGCAATACACAATAAAATGCTGGAAAATTAACCTATACCTTAGCTAACTATTTCTGCATAAACAAAATACTGAAAATTCTGGAAATGAATTAAAATTATGTCTAAGTGTGAATGGAGTGCTAAAAGACAGTCTAAACGAATGTGCGAATGGAGTGCTGAAAAACAGTATGAATGAAGGTGCAAACAGAATTCTGAAAAACAGTATGAATGAAGGTGCAAACAGAGTGCTGAAAAACAGTTTGAATGAAGGTGCGAACGGCCAACCGTATGAATTCTAATGATGCAAGTTACCTGAAAACAAGAGAAAATTGTATTTTATAAATAGCAGAACAATTACAACTATTGAACAACTTGAAATCTATCTACTCTATGATTTAAGTAAATCAAAGACTTATCATTTTGAGAATTGAAATACAATTATGCTATATGAATTCAAATTGCAAACTAGTTTTGAGCAAAGCGAAGCTTTATCTACCATGAAAGAAAACTAACTATGAGCATTCGAAATGAAAGTCTACTTGACTAAACTAAAACTTACTGTTCTACATAAAAGAAACTACTCAAATGCATTCAACCTAAAGACTAATTCCTTTTGTTAATTAACTGAATGAAATAAAAAAATGCAATTCTTTCTAATTAGTCAATGCAACTATCTATTGGATTGAATGTGCAAAATGAGGGAAAAAGAATTCAAATGCATGAACAATAAACGAAATTCAAACCCTAATCTATGCTACAAGCAATAACAGTACTTGTATGAAATAAACTAACATACTATTGTGTAAAGCAATTTTAATTACTAATATATGAGACAAATCTAATCACTATTGTGAATTGAAATAATATCTACGAAATACAACAAATGCTATCCATGAAATTCAGCAAGACACTATCTGCAAAAATAACCTAAATACTATTGCGCGAAATCAATTATGCAAGCTAAACGAAACAGAGATCTCTTATTAACCAATCACAATGAGCTCGTATAACATGATATGTACATATGAACAAAATTAAAACGGTTATGTAGCAATACAAGGCAACAATGCTATGAACATACACAAGGGAAAGAAGTGTTTACATATTGTAAGAACAAAGAATATAATAATTAGCTGAAAGGAAAAACGAAATGCAGAAATAGGAATACATAAAACCGACTGCTCCTGAGGGGCCCTCTCAGGAACAGAGGTTGATTCTTCCGCCTAAGGAATCACCACACGCATTCAATCACCACGAAATTGAGACAGCAAAGAGCAGAGCTTGTATTATCAATGTAGAGTAAAAATTACATCCTTTCTCAGCCCTATGGGGCTCTATTTATACATGAAAATGCGAGTGGGGAATGATAGAACCAAATCCCCAAGTTCCCGAGCTGTTAAAACTAATTTCTAAATTTAGAAAAATGGTCAACCACGTTTTCTGGGCAAGTCGGTTTCAAGGAACCATGAACTTATCCCAAATGGATTTGAATTTCCACAAAATTCCTCCTAGGACCTAAATAGGCCTATTCTGCACAAAAACCATGTGCGCGAATTTTAAATATCGACTCTATTTGCCCGCAAATCCAACTCGAAATTTGTTGTCTGTTAAAAACACGTTTTTGACAGAAATTATGAATTGCAAGCTTCTCACATCTGAACAGTTCTGGGTGAGATCCGATAGATTCCTCACCATCTAGAAGCATATAGATGACTCCTCTAAGTGGCATAATTTGAATTGATGAAGTGGAAGTATGATAATGGATGATCTTTAGTGCGAATGGCAGTCCGAATGGGCATCCGAATGGGTGTCCGAATGGGCATCCGAATGACCTATAACGGAAATTAGTTCATAAATCTGGATTCTGAGCGGAATTGATGCTGGGTTGTTGCATGAGTTGATTGTTGATTGGGTTTGCTGTCTTCAAACTGTGGTTGGGTTGTTGGTTGGGTTCTATTGTTTGCATTACGTGATTTGATACCTTTCCATCCACATGGTGTGTGTGTTAATGCTCAAGGCCTGCACAATATATAAAAAATGCATTAGTTAAAAACAAAGTATGAAATAACATTTGCATAATATATATATCCAACGTGATATGTTATGCATTATGCCCCGCGTTAAACAACAAACAAACTTATCAAATGAAAATGCCACATCACATTTCCTTTGTCTTATGTTACCATATGGCATAACAAAGGTTCTGATTTACATAGAAATTTTTTATAATATTCTCTTTGTCTTATGTTATCATATGTCACAAATATATATAGTGGTTGAATTTACACTTTAAACAATTGATTTTAATCATTTGCCATGACCAAATTTTAATTTAAATAATTAATTTTTTATCCTTTTCATGATTAATAAGATTTTCAATAAAAAAAATTTTTAATAAAAAGGGTAAAATAATATTTGTTATAATGTTTCACCTTTTTAACTATTTAGATCCAAAGCTTCAGCATTAATTCATGACTTTGATTTATATATGCAGGTATACGGAATCAACAAGAGCCAAAGGAAAAAGGTAGATCAGTTTATTAACAAAGTAAGCCAAACAAATAATAAACATGGAATCAAACCCAGTGCAGAACTCATGATCAGAAGAAAGGTCGGATGAAGGGTCAAATGAAGTACCAAAATGAGGGTTGTATGGACCATAATACATCAAAAAGAAGTAGATCATGTTTTCTTTATGTTTAAGAGTTTTCATTAATAAAAATAAAGTAAAGATAGGCTTATTGAACATAGATGTACTAAATTATGGTAATAGTCCAGAAAATTAATGTAAATAAAATCATTATAAATGACAATTCCTGGATCCCAACAAACCCTGCAAATAGAAAATGGGTGGTTCGTACGTAAGTTGGGGTTTTTACCTTGCCAAGGTGGTCGATCACGATTTTGGTTGGTCAGCGTGGTGCCATTATTATCAGGTGGGTTTAGTGGTGGACCACAGCCGCTAGGAGGTTGGTTATTACCCCAATTGCATTTGCATCTTCTATTATGTTGCCTTGTTGGTTTCGTTGGGAAGGTTGGTTCTCTTAGGCATAAACTTTCCCTTGTGGAATGAGAGGATTTTGCAATTGGGTGGCTTTCGGGGTTGCCAACAGTGGATAATAAGCATGAGGAGCTTGAGGTTATGCGGCCGCATGTGAAACCGGTGGAGGGTAATAAGTGGTTGGTACAGCAATGGGGGCGTATGCAAATAGGTTATGACCATATCAATGTGTTGGACAATAGGGTCCATGGATATGGGTTTTTTGAGCCAGTGGAACATATGAAGGTGTTGCACTAGAATGGGTCGTGGTGCGTGAAAGGTCGGTAACACTACTCATGGTGGGTGGCGTGGAACTGCGCATAGTGCTATCAATATGGAAGTGACAGAGGGTGTAGATTGTCATTGATGGCAATCAGATATGGCAGTGGCAACTAGCCATGACAGAACAAACAGAGCAGCAACACTAATGAGATAACAGAGCTAGCAGAGCTGGTTGGTTTAGGTGTTGTGAAGCAAGGGAATTGATGAGGTTATAGCTACATAGGAAATGGCATTCAGACCATGACCTTAGTGAAACTTATGCTAGCAAAAGAGAGCTTGTGAAGAAGTGGGTATTAAGTCTCTTCGGATTGACCTGTCTGAAGAATTTAATGAAGAGGACGTTTTTAGGGTTGTTATGATGTTTAATAATGACCTTCCTATTCATAATGTTGATGACCTCCATCCTCAGAACATTGGGCAGCTCTGCATTTAAGGAAGTACATAGGGTGTATAGCTGCTATGTGGTTACAAGTGCTCGATTAGCAGAAATGGTGTTACTTCTAAAATTGGAAACCTTGGTCGAAATAGGGCATTGATGACTGAGCAGGTCTTTCTGATTGAGATCAAGAGATGTTCTCTGCAGGCTCAGGCAGATGCATGGATTGCCTGTCAGATGCTATCTCACTTTTAGAAAATGTACTAGCTCAAGATTATAATCCTAATGACAATGGTTCTTTCTTGGATCGTGTGCATCACCAACTATCTATTACATATTTTGTCCATGCCATCTGTACATAGGAAGTTAATGCAAATTCAGAGGTAATTTGTGACAATATTAGCTTAGCTATGAAACTGCAGCAACAGATAGATAGCTTTCAATGCCTCAAATCAAATGAGGGAGAAAAGGATTGGTTAACTGATACATCAATTCCTTTATATGACATAGTTACTAGCATTAAAGGGATTTACATATCTGCAATCAAAATTTCACGAATTGGTTCTCAACATTTTTCATTCTTGGAAGAAGATGGGCTCTAAAGAATTTCGTGCTCTTCTTTGGAGAGAGAATAGGCTTAGCCATGCTCTTATTGTGCATCATTTTCTGAAAACAATCTTTCTATTGGATATATTTGGAATTGCTGTCAACAATGCAAAATTTTGGGAAAATTGTGTGAAAGATAACCCGAGATCTGACTTAGAATTTCAAACAAAAATCCCATATATGATGAATTTCTTGAAGCTCAATCTGATAGGGCTTTGGCAACAAGTTCTATATTGAATTCTGGTTGAGGCACAGAATACCAGTGATCAGACGGTGCTTGTGTGAATTATCAAAAGGAATAGACGGTAGCTGTGCATCGATGAAATGAATGGACAGTTGAGATTGCGTTTTACAATTGGGATATATCCCACATTGTCCACAAACGTTCGTATCTATGCATTTATAAATCTAGGGCTAAGTAGTCTTACTCGACGCGTAGTGCAAAGGATAGGCGGGGGCATTGGGTGTTTGGACTCCGCAAGAAGATCACCAGCTTGGCACTCGGGATGACCTATCAGGACCCCTATCCTTTTGGTACACATGGCAACTCAGTTATTGACAAGGATAATGACGTGGTAGTAATGTGTTAGCTGACATGTTACTGAGGTGGACGATGGCATAGCAATAAGAATAGTGATGTGTCGCTGATATGGACATGGTCACAGAAACAAGGGTTCGATGCCATGTGGAAATGGTTAAGTGAAGAGCTTACGATGGCATAGCAATAAGAATGGTGATGTGTCGCTGATATGGACATGGTCGCAGAAACAAGGGTTCGATGCCATGTGGAAATGGTTAAGTGAAGAGCCGAACCTCTTAGGTGCCAAAAGAGGGCTAATGTAAAGAGACAAAGCTCTTAGAGCACTAAAGAAAAATAACCTTGGTTATATACATTAAGTTTCGTTATTAAAATATTTTTTTTATAAATTAAAATATTAAATATAACTTAGTTTAAAAAATTGTTAGTGGAAAGGGGTGACTCTTTTTTGAAAAGACACATTGTTTTATTTTTGAATATGTGAGTAATATAAAAATCCCAAGTCAGTTCAATAGGAAGAATATCTCTAATGTTCTCCATCCATATATCCGAAGTAGAAGAAATACCAAAAGGAAGAGATACAATCCAGACAGTTTATGAAGAATTAATACAAATAAGGGAGGCAGGGTGGTGCTAGGGAAAGTCGTTGCCTGCAAAGAGGAGTAGGTGCTCCATGTCAATCGTAGCTAACCAAATAAGGAAGTCGTAGCTTCCTACCATTTGGTGCTGGTGAAGAAGGGTGTGGGTGCATTCCGATCAGTCGGTGTTGATCTAAAACCTCTTCTTCTATTATATAATTGTAAAAACAAAGTTTTGCAGATAATAGAAAAGCATTGCTGGTTTACCTTATTGGGTTCCACGATAAATTATTGAGTTCAATTCTGTTCTTATGTTTTCTAAAAAGTAAAAATTGTGTATAAATCTGTGTCACTAATTCACCCCCCCTCTCAGTGATAGAACCTAATCCTACACATAGGATTATAAGTGGGTGTTGAGGCTGGCGGCGTATGGACATATGCACGACTAGTATATGAAACATGTCTAATGATTCCATCGATATCATAGAATTCCCCTAGCGCATCCTTCTAGGAGGAATCACTGCGCAGAGCATCAAGTAGAATGGTGTAAAGGTAACCCAACTGTGCGTAGATAAGGTTAAACTGTTGGGATTTGAGTATGGATTCTTATTCTGTTTGGGGCCATTCATATTCCACATCCTTAGCGATGGATAGTATGAGAGACTTCCAAAACCAATCTAAAAATATACGATCATCTAATTTAATCTTGCACAAACTACAACAATGACGCCACTCATGGATGTGGTTAGTGATGTGGGTAGTCGTGCTCTATCTACAAGATAGAAGAATCTCAACACCCACATCGTAATGGACGGGTATCTAAAAGAATTGCAGGAATGTCGAAGCGAGGGAAGCAAAAGTAGAATGCATCTTGTGGGGCTAGTCAATATACCACTTGGCTGCAGCGCTAGTGAGTTTCCATTGTAAAAGGCGTACGTGGATCGAGTCATCCACTATGGAGTTAGAGGAACAACATAAGTGGAAGGACATGAGGGGGGTCCTCACCACCCTTCCCCTAAAACTTGGGGATGTCCTAAGGGATTTTGGTGGGCTTGTGAGGCCATGTGGGGTCATGTCGAATCAGATCATTATTCAGGTCATATCAAGTAGGTTGAGATTGACCATAAATGGAAAACTACTAGGAGGATGTGACGTGGTCGAAACATCCTATGTGCTATCCATGGCGGAGACCGTGGGGCTGCCTCTGTCGAGCGGTGGTGCAGTGGCGTGAGTCATAAGGGGAATCGAGGAACCATCTATTGGGGTTGGAGGTAACTGAGTGGAAGGACTGGTACCCCCAAGGGTACTGCTAGTAACCAAAGGGATGGCGGTTGGAATAGATCTGCTACCAATGGGTATGGAGGTAGTAACTAGGTGCACTGAAGTGAAGAGTGTAGGTCCTATTGTTAGGATATTCCTATACTCCATCCTAGTCCTACTAGCTTTCAAGTCATTTTCATTTTCAGTCATGCATGCAAAATTAGGGTTTGCATGCAATTAGGGTTTGCATGCATTTTTGCATGCATTCTAGGTCATAAGTCCCAGCACCTAGTCCTCAGCAAACTAGCCTCGGGAGCTTCTTTCAGATCATTTCTAGGCCTCCCAGTGACTAATGTTCCCTCCTTTGCTCCACTACATGACAAGGGCGCCTTCTTCACCTACCAGTCCAGTTATATTCAGTTATATTGAGTTATCTTCAGTTATTTCCTTGATTTAAGGATTAACTGACTCTTTACTGAGTTTATCACTCTGTTGGACCTCCAGTGAGACTAGATTGACCATTCTGCCTCCAGTTAGAACCTATGGCGCCCTCCACTAAGCCTCCTTCACTATATTAGTGCTTCCATGTGCTAGTTACACCAACCACATTCAGTTAGACTCAGTTTGACTCTCGGTTGATCATTACTTGTGCATTGATGACTTCACTGATGAGAAGGTGGACTCCTAGTTAGGCATTGATGACTCTCCACTGATTATGGATCTATGCATGAAGGCCAATTCAAATTCCTCCTAGTGAATTCAAATCCTCATACTCAGCATTGTATATTTACCAGTTCATTATTCTGTTAATAGCGACATGTGTAATTATTCTGCCTCAATCAGAGTTTCTTTGGATCTAAGTTCTATTGCTTGTCTCGATGAGCAATGTGAATGCTCCTTCTTCTATACTTCTCACTCCTTTCAATTATTTTGAATGGAAGAGGAAGATGATAATACTCTTGCAATCAAGAGGGTTTACTAGAATAGTTGAGGAAAAAGATGCCATACCACATCAAGCTGAAAAGAGAATCAATCACCTAAACAAAGTGGATGAAGCCTTTGGATGCATATGCCTTCATATATCTGATGATCTATTGTTTCATACTAATGGATTGAAGTCTCCAAATGATTTATGGATAAAATTGAGGAGTTTTTTTGGAAAACAAGGCGAACTAAGAGGCTACATTCTTGAGAATGAATTGGTTGCCTTTCAACCTAGCAATTTCGAGAGCATCCAAGATTTCTTCTCCAAATTTCAGAATTTGGTTTTGCATTGCAAGCAATGTGGCATCACTAAAAGTGATGAGCAATTGATACTCTCTATATTGAGCAAACTTGGATCTCAATTTTCTATCTTTGTATCTACCTTTCATTCTGTTCGAATGTCCATCCCTAGATGGAAGTTTCCCACCTTAAGTGACTTTATTGAAGCTCTCACTCAAGAAGAGAACAAACTGTTTCAAATGGGTGCCATCAAAACCTCCAGAGATCTAGCTCTTTTAGCTGGTGAATCAAGTGGAGCGAATGCAAAAGGGGGACAAAAAGGAAAAGGCAAGAAACCTTCAAGATCCAAGAATGACAAACAAAAGAGATGAAATTGTACCTATTGCAAGAGAGGAAACCATCCTGAGCATGCTTGCATGCATAAGAAGATTGATCTTCTAACCAAGCTTCTTGAATAAAACCAAATTGTTGTTCCAAAAGAAGCAAAGATGTATGATTCTGGAAGTGGATATGATGATTGTCATGCATTGATGGCTGGTTTTTCAAAGACAAAAGCTCTCCTCATAGATTCTGGATCTTCCAACCACATGATGGCACAAGAAGAATACTTCTCCTCTTTGGATCTCCAAGATGGGCCTACCATTCACATGGGAGACAACTCTCAGATTTCTGCCAAAGGTTTGGGTACAGTTCATATGGAGCATGGTAAGTTCAAAAATGTCTTATTTGTTCCTTCTCTTACAACTAATTTGTTGTCAATATATCAAATGACTCATACAGGATCTCCAAAACAAGTAATTTTTGGTCCAGACACAGTAGAGATTACAGAAATCTCCACTGGAAAGGTTATAGTGAATGGGATTGTTAATCATGCCTCAAAGGCATATGAGTTCTCACACTTCATGCCCTTCTCTCCAACTATTCCTTCAGATTCTGATGAAGATCACAGTGACTTCTCTTCCAGTGACTCCTATTCTAGTGAAGAAGAAGATCAAGATTTTGATGTTGAGATCATGGTTCAAGAAGATTTAGAACCAACACCTATTCTCAGTCCAGATTCAAGAGAAATATGTTCTCACACAGTCCTTGCTACTACTGAGAACACAGTTGATGATTTATTTGCTTACAGAACTACTAGATTTCAGTAGCATGCTAACCTTGCATTATGCCATCCATCTCTCCATAAGAGATGCAGCATGGTGATGGGATTCTCTCTTCCATCTTTTGCGAAGACTACTCCTGTTCCATTCGCTCCAGATACGGAAAAAGTTCCTGAAAGACTCGCTTCATCCTCCACACAGTGGGAGACCTTCCTACATGGGATCAGCTTGCCAAGTCTTTTACAAAAATTTTCACTGATGAAAGCTTCTTTCTTTTCTACATTATGGTTCTTTGAGTTATTTACTGTTCTTTTGAGGGGGGGTATTTTTCCCATGAGGTTTTTCCCATTTTCTCAGTTTATGGACAGTTATGTATTTTATTATCATTTCATTTATTGTATGGGTGACCTTTGGTCCTAGTTACCAGGGCCCAGGATGGATTAAGGGGGGGTGTTAGGATATTTCTATACTCCATCCTAGTCCTACTAGCTTTCTAGTCATTTTCATTTGCAGTCATGCATGCAAAATTAGGGTTTGCATGCATTCTAGGTCATCAGTCCCAGCACCTAGTCCTCAGCAAACTAGCCCTTGGGCTTCTTTCAGATCATTTCTAGGCCTCCCAGTGACTAATGCGCCCTCCTTTGCTCCACTACATGACAAGGGTGCCTTCTTCGCCTACCAGTCCAGTTATATTCAGTTATATTGAATTATCTTCAGTTATTTGCTTGATTTAAGGATTAACTGACTCTTTACTGAGTTTATCACTCTGTTGGACCTCCAGTGAGACTAGATTGACCATTCTGACTCCACTTAGAACCTATGGTGCTCTCCACTGAGCCTCCTTCACTATATTAGTGCTTCCATGTGCCAGTTACACCAACCACATTCAGTTAGACTCAGTTTGACTCCCGGTTGATCATTACTTGTGCATTGATGACTTCACTGATGAGAAGGTGGACTCCTAGTTAGGCATTGATGACCCTCCACTGATTATGGATCTGTGCATGAAGGCCAATTTGAATTCATCCTAGTGAATTCAAATCCTCATACTCATCATTGTATATTTACTAGCTCATCATTCTGTTAATAGCAACATGTGTAATTATTCTGCCTCAATCAAAGTTTCTTTGGATCTAAGTTCTATTGCTTGTCTCTTCTTCTATTATTCCTAAATTCTTTCATTGTGAGGTTTACATCATCTCTTTGGATCTTATGTGGGCAATTTCACACCTATAGATGGCATAGCAGGGATAGATGCTGAAGTGGTAGTGGGGCCAGTAGTGGATCCTTCATTGACAATCCCGCCATAAAAATGGTTTGGATTCATGTCGGCCATGGGGCTAGACGAAGATGTGTGTATGGGGGTGAATCTGACTCAGAAGCAGATGTGAAATAAGGGGCGTCAGGATGAGTATTTAGCAACGAAGAGGTGCATCTGAAAGGAGCACGATGAGGGGGGTCTAAGTGTAAAGTTAGTCACAACAGATCTAATGAACAAATAAATCAGTCACAACAGATGAATAAGAAGATATGGTGCAAAACTGTGCAAAACATGCAGCAGTGCTCTCTATCCCAGAAAGGGTGAATGAATTACAATAGATTACAATACAATCCAATATCTGTCAATGGCAATTCGAATTGACTAAGTAGGCCATTCGAATCACTGAATGGAGTAGCTTGACTCAATCTAGGAGTCCTCATCAATCATCGGTGTTGCTCATCAATCACAACAAACAGTCATCCAGGTGTCAAGCTGAGTCTAACTGATCATAATAAATGTAACTGAAGTGTGTAGCACTGATATAGGATCTGGAGGCTCAGTGGGGGCGCATGGGAGGCTAACTGGAGTCAGAGCAAGTCACCTAATCGAACTGGAGGTCAATCGGAGGTGAAACAGTCAGTCAGGAGTGAAATCGGAGTGAAATCAATCAGAATCGGAGCTAACTGAATGTAACTGGAGTGAATCTGCAGTGGTAGGTGAGCAAGTGCGCCCTTCTCAGTCAGTAGGTGAGAAGAGGGCGCCTTTCAGCTTAGGAGGGCTAAAACTCTGTGGAAAGTGGCTCCCGGGTGCTAGAAGAAGGTGGATAAGGTGCTGGAGGCATCAAACTGGTGACTGGACTGCATATCCTGAAATAGATCATGCAAGATCCTGAAGTAGATATGTATCCCGAAATAGATGATCCTGAAATAGATATGTATCCCGAAATAGATGATGGATATCCGAACACCCCCCCTCAAGCTAGACTATGATGTGCCAATAAAAATAATGTGGGGCCCTGGTAACTAAGACCAAAGGTCACCCCAATACAATAATCCAAAAACTAATAACAGTCAATAAACCGAGGAAATGGGGAAAACCTCATGGGAAAAATACCCCCCCTCAAAATAGACTGTAGTACACCAAAAGATTTAACTGCTCCAAAATCAAGTAGATATGTCTGGAGGTATCTTACTCTTGGGAGTAAATGGATCATGCTCCAAAAACATGTGCTTGAATTCTCCATCAGTGGATGCAAGCGAATGTGGAGACTTTAAGAACTTGCTCTTCATACCGAAAAAGGTGAGAACAAATCTGAAAATATGAGGATGATCCTGGAACCTGTGATTCGAACCAAGTGAGGTAGGAATAGCTCCAATCGAATCAAATAGATCTTGAAACTTGAACTTCTTATCAATAGAAGTTAAATCAGCTCCAAAAATAGATGAATGGTTTCTTGAGATCTCCTTTGAACCAACAAGGGTGAGATCAAAACCAAAATCAGCAAAAAGTGCATGAGAATTGAACTCAAGCGAATGGTAGTGCTCTTCATCTTCATTAAAACTCTGAGAAACTTTGCAAATGATAGAACATAAGTTTATAGAAGGCATGCAATCAAGGAGGGCGAATGCTTCACCTCCAAAATCAGATTTTACCTCCAAAACATCAAGTAGATCATTATTCCGCATGCCGACAAACTCATGTGAAAGAGAGGATTCAAGAACCTCTTCGGAATCTAGAGTATGAGCTTGTTTATCTTGCTCAGAATTCGAAATAGAAGACTTTGAGAGAATGAGTGTTGAATCTACAGTTTCTTCTTCATCTTGAACAATTGTTGAGGCCAACATATGATCGGAAAGAACACATAAGGAGATCTCACTGGGCTTGTTCTCCAAAAGGCTAGCATGATCCTCTTCTTCCTGCTTTCCAAATTCTTTGTCAAGTTGGACCCATAGATCACTTGGATTTTCAGCAGTCTTAATGAGGTAGCGCATACAAGGAGACATAGCAAGACATATTGCTCCAAAAGCTCTATCACAATCATTGAGCCAATCATTCTCCTCTTCATCGGAATCAAAATCTCTTGTATTACCAATGCACATATCAAAAAGACATTGTCTCTTCAAGAATGCAATCATCTTTGGTTTCCATTCATCATAGTTGAATGGAGTAAGAATATTTTGTGAAGAAGAAGTCTCCATCTTTGCATTAGCGAATGCACATGGAGGAAGTAAGAAACCTGCAAATCACATCAAAACAACCACAATAAGGTCGAACAATCCACCCTTTGAGAGTTGCATCACACCTGGGATTGGATTTCAAGCAATGTTGAATAGGTCCAATGTATCAGATCCAGGAATTATGTGGTAACTCAAGCTTCTGGAGTGGTATTGGAATATTTTTCAAGCTTTGCATGCACAGGAGCGAATGCCCTTGAGATATCTCATGCCAAACTTCTTGCAATTTTTAGCAATTCAGTCAAATCTTCTTGTATAAACACCTGTAGAAAAGAAATCTTGTCCCTGTCATGGCTCTGATACCATGTAAAGTTAGTCACAACAGATCTAATGAACAAATAAATCAGTCACAACAGATGAATAAGAAGATATGGTGCAAAACTGTGCAAAACATGCAGCAGTGCTCTCTATCCCAGAAAGGGTGAATGAATTACAATAGATTACAATACAATCCAATATCTGTCAATGGCAATTCGAATTGACTAAGTAGGCCATTCGAATCACTGAATGGAGTAGCTTGACTCAATCTAGGAGTCCTCATCAATCATCGGTGTTGCTCATCAATCACAACAAACAGTCATCCAGGTGTCAAGCTGAGTCTAACTGATCATAATAAATGTAACTGAAGTGTGTAGCACTGATATAGGATCTGGAGGCTCAGTGGGGGCGCATGGGAGGCTAACTGGAGTCAGAGCAAGTCACCTAATCGAACTGGAGGTCAATCGGAGGTGAAACAGTCAGTCAGGAGTGAAATCGGAGTGAAATCAATCAGAATCGGAGCTAACTGAATGTAACTGGAGTGAATATGCAGTGGTAGGTGAGCAAGTGCGCCCTTCTCAGTCAGTAGGTGAGAAGAGGGCGCCTTTCAGCTTAGGAGGGCTAAAACTCTGTGGAAAGTGGCTCCCGGGTGCTAGAAGAAGGTGGATAAGGTGCTGGAGGCATCAAACTGGTGACTGGACTGCATATCCTGAAATAGATCATGCAAGATCCTGAAGTAGATATGTATCCCGAAATAGATGATCCTGAAATAGATATGTATCCCGAAATAGATGATGGATATCCGAACACTAAGGGACCATATTGTGGGGAATACCCCCATAGATGATAGGAGTGTCTCGGGTAATCAATGGTGACGAATGTGTAAGTGAGAAAGGTATATGATATGAAAACACCCTAAAAAATCCTAGTGAAACCATGTGTGTAAAAGCAGAGCTCTCAAAAAGATGACACTCAAGCCAACAACAAGCTCAAAAACACATACTGCAACAATGTGCCAGAACAAGTGGAGCAGTAATAAAATGGTCAGAATACCAACAAGAAAAATTCCTAGAAAGAAAAATACTCACTAACCTATCGGGTATAGGATCATGCAAATCATATCCCCTGCAGGGTGATGAAATCCACAGTCAGGAAATACGAAATGGAGAACTAAATGGATAAGAGATATCCCTCTACCAAGAGGGATCCTAAGTAAAAGATTCCTATAAGAATGGAAACTAGGCTACCTCAGTGAAAGCACGTCCGAAAAGGGATACTGTAGCTTAAGTTATTTGGTCGTCTCCCACCCGGTATGGTGACCAGCATGTGCAACAAGAACAACGAGTTGGTGTCCTTCAATATAGAGTGGAGAGTAGAATTCCACCCATACTTTTGGAACCAGACTTGCTAATTTCCCTCCTAAGGGAGAAGCCCCCCTCGTAAATTGGTGTCAACCGTGCTAATCAAAGAGGATTTTGGATCCCTAAAATACAACTCTGTCTCAAATGTGTATGATAGAGGGGGTGTCATTTGGATTCCTAACCCCATTGTCCTACCTAGCTATAAAGTTGTTTTTAGGTCCCCAAGTGGGGTTAATGTGTGTTCAATTAAACCAATTTTAGTCTCACTTGGAACTTAGCGAGTTAGTGGGTGCAAAAGTGGTGTAAACAACCCAAGATACGATGAAATGAAATACTAAAATAAAACTTTCTTCTAAAATAAAAAGTACTAACTGCTATGATATGCAAAATGATGCAGTAAATAAAATCGCTAAAACATGATGCAAGATATATCAATGCACTAGGGGTGCATGCAAACTGAAATGTCTCAAGTGCTACAACAAGCAAACAACAAAAAATTACCAATGGAAATGTGTGCAAGAAAATGGGAGGTTATTAGGGAGACCGAGATAAATAAAAAATTCAAAAACAAGTGCAAGTTGCGGCTGTTGGACTTATAAAAGTCATGCTCTAGGCGTTGTAAGCTATAGAACAGTCACGCTGGGACAGGAAAAATCAGCTCAGGAAAAGGATCGTGGGTCTAGGATCGGAAGGTGCGTTCGAAGCATGGGCCTGGGATGGGAAGGTGCAGTCGAAGCATGGGTCTGGGTTGGGAAGGTGTGTCAGGAACACACTTTTCAGGAAAAATATCGCGCTCGAAGCGCGGGTTTCAGGATAGAAGGTGCGTTGGAGCACAAGTTTCTGGTTGAAAGTCATGCTTTGGAACATGCTTCTATGGATGAAATTCACACTCTATCTGCAGAGAGAAGAGTGTTCTTTGCGAAGAAAAAATTACACTACACAATGTGGAAATAGTGCCAGATGTCACGGCCCGAGCCGTAAAAATGGAAAAAGAAAAGGGTATTATGATGGAAAGGGACAGATCGACAAGTTACGGGGTGTAAGAATATGCCAGAACTTCCCAAAGGGGGAAACAATTGAATAAAACTAAAGAAAACTAAAATGCAAACAAAAATAAGAAATGCAAAAAATCAAAAATAGCTACTACTCTTACCAAACCACAAATCAATGGGAATCAACCCGGTTGGAGTCGCAAAAACAGTAGCTAGTGTTTTCACAACAGCTAGTGCAAAAGGAAACCTACTTATAAGGTTTATGGAACCCTTATTAGAAGTTCATGAAAGGGTAGTGTGTGAGTGCAAATAAAATTAAAAACAACTAAATTAAATGCTTATTGCAGTAAAACAAGAAATAAATTGGAACCCATAAATCAAATGTTAATTTTGTATTATGATGTAAACAATGATTTACAATGGATGGTTACCTCAAAAGGTGAGTAGATGTTGGGTTCCCTCGCAGCTGTACGAAGAGTGGTGCTTCGGATATCCAATGTTCCTTTCTCTTCTCCAAATACTCCAATGGTGGCCGAAACTCAACCGGAATGGGGAAACACAAGCTCAAAGGGAGGCCAGGGTTTAAGTGGCAACTTTGGCAGCATAAGGATAGGGAGGAATCGTGATATGAAATGGGGGGCCTTCACCACCTTTTTATAGTAATTTTGGATGGTGGTGTATTGTCCTGTAGTATTGGGAAGGCAATAGTATTGGCCAGTGGTATTTGATGGTTTCCCTCCTTTTTATTTTACTTTAACTATTTCCCCTTTTACATTTTCTTTTATTTTTAGTTTTTGGGGATTTGGATCCTTTTTGGGGGGATTTTCATTAATTGATGAGGGAAATGATTATTTTTTTCCCATTTTGTTACCAACTTAGGGAATTTTGGGTTTTTGGAGGCCAAATATGTAGGAAAAATGGATACATGGGTCATGTGACTAAGGGAATGAGCTAGGTGAACAATTTTTGTGTGTTAACAACTATTATCTTAATTAAGGCCTTATAAATCATATAATCAGTACTATAAGGTGTTTACATGGATATACTCTTTTACCCTACCCATTAAATACATTTATACCCTTCTGCATTGTCAATTTCTAAATCTCTACACACTGCCAATCTTATCTTTTGCATTAGCTATAATTTGTGACCTACACTATAGGATACTTGTCACTGCATTAGCTTTTTTACTGAATTGAACCTAATTTGATAAAATGGAAAATATAATTTTATGCCTCTACATATTACAGTCTTGAATTTCAATTCAAGTAACAAATAATGGAAATAATATTTCAACCATAGGAAGAACAAATCCTTCTTGTAAATGGCAGGGGGGGAATGGTTTAGTATGAATAAGGTTGTTCCACAACATATAACACTCTGTGATTGATATTATTATGTGCTGTGATATATTTAAATGTGTACGTACTATGTGATCCTCAACAAAGAGGAAAGCAATGCTTCTAAAAGTTCATGCAAGGAAAACTTTATTAATTCAATTTTTGGAAACTATACAGGATGTATATTTTTGGAGCAATATAATGATAAATTCTTGAAACCAACAATTGTTTCATACCTTTTAGACTTTGTATCTGCAACTTCACTTTTGGATATTATTGCAACTTCACCTATGAATATTGTTTAATGTTTTGTTTAATTTTGATTTCAGAGGATCTCTGTTTTTTTCTCAATGTGGAATTCGTTTGTTAGGTTTGAGCAGTCAAATTCATAGATCCATACCATAGCAAGTTGCTTTTTAAGCAGTCACAAATTGCCAGATCCATAACAGAGATAATTGACCAGCATATATATCTGTATAAAACTTATTTGTTGGTTTATTCATAACTCAGGTGTATTGGTTATCGCTTAACTTCTTGATTATAGGGTGTTCTAAAACCTGTGTGTGGGTGATATCATACATCTAGTTATTGGATAGATTACCTTCAAATTTTTGGATCATTCCATACATCTATGAAAATAGGAAGCATGCACAATAAAGTCAACATTGTATACATTGTCCAAATAAGCCACAACCACATAGACATGAGAGGAATAGTCTTCCATGGGGATTCTAAGGGTTTACTTTTCGGTTTTAGTGTCTATGTGGAGAACTAGTGGAAAATTTGTCTAAACCTATATATGATTCACCTTTATATACATGTGAATCTAGGTCATGATTTAATGGGTTGTAAGACATAGTGCCGGTAGGGACACCATAGTAATATCAATTATGGGAAATGAAAAAGAATAATTAGTTATAAATCTTGGATCCTTTGCATTAATAGATACAATTATTAAGCACATGCACATACGTATTCTTATTATGGCAAGTGGACAATCATAATACATGTGCATATTTCAATTAGGCCCTGTACCATGAGCTCAATAATTATGAAATGAACTAAATATTTTTTGGCCCTAATGATTACCTTATTGCCATCCTTATAGGTATTGAATGAAAGCAACCTATAAATATAGTTATAGTTAAGCTTTGGGTATGCTGGTTTTATCTGATTTTTTGTTAGATGGACAATATTTTAGCTTTGTTTTTTAACTAACAGGTTAGTGAAGAGGTTGAGCATGCTTTAGCCAAGTTGGTGTTGGAATATTCACCAATAATAAGAGGGGGAGGGTGAATCAATATTGGAAATTTTTTACCATTTCAAACTTTAATATTAGATGTAAACATTAACCATTAACAATAACATTCATCATCACATAAACCATACATCACTATGGATTTTACGTGTAAAACCAAATGGGAGAAAACCATAGAATTCTTTTCTTATTTAATATAAAGATTACATTCAATTGATTTACTAGTTCCAACTGGAAGGAGGCTACAACCCCATAGTTTATCAAATCCAACTGAAAGGAGGCTACAACCCCTTGTCCTTTCCCTATCCATCCGCCCTAATATGAATAAGTGAATCAACCTATCACTGTCATTGTATTTTTCAACCCATTCTTGTATCATTATCTTTGTCAACCTATACATGTACTAATGTATTTATCAATCTATATCATTGTCTCCATCAACCTCATACATGTATCACTATCCCTATCAATATCTCTATCATGGTCTCTGTGTTAACTAGTATCATGCCTCAAATATATCTTTCCAAGAATTCCTAAAAAAAATAATCCATATATTTATTTTACATCTTCAAACATTTACATCATAGAAATTTCCAAACCCTGGGATATTCCAAGATCATCACCATGATCTATGCCAATATCATCACCATAATCAATAGAACATATCTATGCAAAATCACCAAATAAAAGGCTCTAACACATACTCAAGATACATACCATTGGCAAGCCAACAAGATGGATTCTAGTCCATGAGAGGCATGTCCATCACAAGAGAGACCCATGTATAAGAACCAAACCTTTTCCAAGATGAAGAAAAAATAAATAAACCCTTCACCAAAATAAACACTAGATGATGTAATCACATAGTCCTCGCAACAATCTTTCCAACAAGCCAAGAATTTTGTGATTCAGATATCGTATGAGAAAGCTATGCAAATTTTAGTATTATTAAAAATCCTCCTCTTGTACCTTCTCTTATATATACTTGTAACTTCCATATTCCCTCATGTACTTGTGCCTTAGGGATGATAAACTTGGATTAATAAAATGAAATGTTTTAATCTCTTATTTATACATGTCCAAGGTCACTTTTTAGTTCACTTTAGGGTTAGGTCGGCCCTATAACTTATTATTAATTTTTTCTTCCACATTTTAGTTTAGGTTGGACCTAACTTATTATTAATTTTGCATTCCACATTTTAGGGGCTTCCTTAATTGGGTCAAATACCACTTCATGGATTCATCAAGGGGCTTTGGGGATTCTCCTCAACATACTTAGTGGACACATGATTATTCCTTTCATGGTTTCTTTCCTTTTAATGTGAAATCATCTTTACGATTGGGGTTATGTGGAACCAACATCAATATTCTAGGGGTTTCTTCACCTTTCTCACCAACATTGCATATGGGAAACCTTAGGGACTTCTTTAGTGGTTTTCCACATATGTGTACAACCCAAAGTGTCTTCCCATGAGGGCCATGTTTAACAACTATGCCATAAGGGGACCACTTTGGAATTGTATATACTTCAATATCCTTTTACTAAGGTTGACATCAATGAAAACCAAATATCCAATAGTTAGGGCTTACTAAATTTAGTGCAAGGTGTGTAGATCATGATTTCATGGTTTCCCTTTTTGAGATTTTGTAAAAGGTTCATTTTATTTACTTGCTAAAGCTTACTTACTACCCATTTTAAAAGTAAAAGTTTGCATAAATTTTATGTGACAAAAATAATGGAAAAAAATAAATTATCCATGTCTCTTCCCTTAGATGGAGTGTTCTAGACAATGGTTGATGCTACACACACACACACATATTTGGTTCTTAACCAAGTAGTGAAACTTTTCAATCACTTCTACTGGCTTTAATTAAAGGTTGACTTGCAATAATGTAGTTGGAACAATATGATATTTATATTGAGAATGATATCTATTTAGGATAGCATTGACTTAATACCAAGTAAGGACCAATCCTTATAAGGAAGGGTGACCAGAATAAGGGGTGGTCAGAACTGGCAAATAGGATGGGTTGATTGGTGACCCGGACTATCAAAAACACACACACACACACACACACACTGTAGGGTCTCTCATCGTAAATATTTTTTTTTTTTTGCAAGACACAACTCCCAAGACACTTCACTATTACAAAAGTAATCTATGACTCCTATGTATCACAATGGCTTCAAGGAGTAATTAACGTATCTCTCAACAAGTTAGCATATCTCCAACCTATCATTTTGAGGACCATCAAATATACATAATACTTAATATGTCCTAAATTAAGGTGATATGAGATTCCCTAGGTAATAGATAAAACTTTGATTCTCCTCATACATATTCTAAATAATAAAGGACATTCTCAATGATTCTAAGATAAGTACTATGATGTTCACTAAATAATACAAGATATTCCTAATAATTTCACATGATAATATGAGATTATAAATAATCAAGACATTATTAATTCAATTAAATACACAAGAAATTCTCATTGTTTTCACAAGATAATATGGGATTCTAATAAATAAGGCTTTATTTAAAATTAATACAATAATAAATAAAAGGCATTTCTAATATTTCCAAGAGACGATATGAGCATACTTAAAATAAAGGCGTTGTTTTTAGAATAATACAAACCTCAAGCAATGGGAGGTATCTCTGTCACATTACAATCAATATAAGATTATAATAAAAGACATTTCATAATCCATACATATTCCTAATGAAGGAGATGTTCATATTAATTTAAAGAAAATAAGAGATTGTAATAATCAGACATTATTTAAAATTTATACAACAATAAATAATGAGCATTTTCAATAATTCCTAGGAGACAATATGAGATTCGATTTTCAAAAGACATTACATAAAATTTCCATTAATTTAAGGGAAATAAGAATTTCACCCTAGGCTTATGGTGGTATACACAAATATGAATTTAGCATTTAAATTTGGAAAGACACCTTCAACAATTGAATAGAACACACAGTCCTTAAGAATCATTCACAAATTGGACTATAATTCTGACATAAAACACCGATCAAGAGTTGGAATAAATTTCAGAGGTTTAAATGGATCAAGTACTAAATACAAACTTAAATCTGGAAAAGCCAACCAATTACAAAAAAAAATAGAATCACAGAGTTCGTGGGTGAACCACTACCAAATTATCTACAATCTGGTAGACGCTAGTCATTTCTTGAAACTGAGTAATAAAAGAATTCTACTATAATTACTTTACAGTTTTAAGAGGCAATATTTTAATATCTGTAGCAGAATTGTTTGACTACAGTTATATGCATCTTGAAGACACCTATCAAACTCGAACAGGTACACAGATTTATTTATTTATTTTGAATTAAAAGAAATATGGTTAACAAAATGAAATTCTGGAGGATAAGATAAAGACTTGATGGTTATCGATGGATCGAATGTCATTTCCAGATCGCCATTTAATTTAATTAAGGCAGCGCACAAAGTCAAATGTGGACCGGATTTAGATACTGGACGTTACTCAACTTGGGGTTACACCCAGTGATTTTCAAAAACTAGATCGGTGCAATTTGTTAGTTTTTCAGAATTTACTTCAATCTAATCTAGGATCTTATTTGAGAGAACAACATGTACAGCATATCTACAGCGTATCAATCATGGACAATAATGCAAGCACACAAGAGACACAGAGTTTACTTGGGGAAAACCATAAAGGTGAAAAACCCCAATAACTTCCTCAAAGATAGATAGAGCAATAATACAACCCAAGCATAAGAGATAGACATCTCCTAGCAGCAACTTCTCCTCCTCCACAAGTGCACCACTCTCCAAAGAGTGTGAGAGAATAGAATGATCAAATAGAGTGCCTCCCGCACTCTATTTATACTTGACTTGACTTGCCTAATAACCTTTACTAGGTCGGCCTTAAATTAACCACATAACATAATGCTGACTAGGCCGGCCCCCAGTAGGGTGGTCTAATAACCCTTTGACCCACATGGCTGACCCCCAATAAGGTGGTCTAATAACCCTTTGACGCACATGACTTATACAAGGCCGACCCCAACAAGGTGGTCTAATAACCCATCAAGTATAAGTTACGACACTTACAATATAGATGACGACACTTCCCTATAGAGGAATAATAACATCTCTATAGGGATACAAACACTTCCGTGAATTACATTCCGAAGTTACATATACATCAACACTCCCTCTTAACTAGGAAGGTATTTCTTGACACAGATCTGCTAGCACAAGTCTTCTTCTCTAGATCATCATCAGTGAATCATCGTCCTCGAATCATCGTCATCATCACTACTGCCACTATCTCAATCAATCTCTAAATCTACTCATCATAGGAATTTCTACAGAGCCAATCCTTTTTCATACTGGATGTAGGACCACCACTTGCAGGTCTTCATCATCACTAGCCATACTGTGGAATCCTCAGGACTTATTACGTGCATCACAAAACCTCGCAAGAGCATCCCAAGACTGATTACGGGCACACAGCCCAACCTATCGGATCTTCCAGGGATCTATTACATGTGACTGCCACAAAACCTTAAAAGAGTCTCTTGACTAGTAAGAACCCTAAAGAGCATCTGAGGCCTTTTTCATCCTGTCCATATCTCCATGACTTATTACATGTGACCCCCACCACAAAACCTTAAAAGACTGTCATTTCAAGCAAGAACCCTAAAGAGCATCTGAGGCCTTTTTCATCTTGTCCAGATCTCCGGGACTTATTACACGTGGTCATGGCAATGCCTCAAAAGAGCATTTGAGGCCTTTTTCTTCCTGTCTAGATCTCCCAGGTCTACTTACATGCCATATGACAAAACCTTGAAAGAGTGTTTTCCAGATCTCCCAGGGAGCTATTATATGCCAGTGGCAAAACCTAGCAAGAGAATATGCAAACCTCCCAGGGCGCTATTATATGTCCTCCCAAAGCAAAAAATTGAAAGAGCATTTGTCAGATCTCCTAGGGAACTATTATATGCCAATGGAAAAACCTAGCAAGAGAATCTTCAAACCTCCCAGGGCGCTATTATATGCTTATCTGTACAACCTGTCCACGGCCATAGAGTATCAACCTGATACTCACCATACATCATCCTGATGTACACATGATCATCCTGATCATCATCACTGCAACGTCCTGACGCATGTCATCTGGAGCAACATCCCGAAGCTCGTCATCCATGATCATCCTAATCATACAATGCATCCACCCGATGCATACACGATACATATCAACATACATGATCTACCTTATCATACAATGTATCCACCTGATACATCTATAGATACATACACATGATCCAACTGATCATATCCAGCATCCAACATGATGCATACATACATAAATGATCCAACTGATCATATCCGGCATCCAACATGATGCATACATACATAAATGATCCAACTGATCATATACAACATCCAACATGATGCATACATAAATAAATGATCCAACTGATCATATCAAGCATCCAACATCATGCATATATATATACAGAGCAGTAACTGGAGCATCATCCTGATGCTCATCATCCAGCGCTTACATCCATAGCCATGTGAAGGATCCTCCTTCCAACATGTTTGAAATGGCTTCAGCAAATGTCTCCATCACTTCTTCCTCAAAGTGTCATCAATCTAAAGAACACCAAGCCTCTCTCTGAAGTACTCAAACTTCACTTTGGCTAGTGGTTTCGTAAGCACATCTGCAACCTGCTCATCCGTCGCAACATACAAGAGCTTTACTACTCCTCTTTGCACCATATCCCTGATATAGTGATATTTGATCTCAATGTGTTTCGACCTATAATGGAACACTAGATTCTCAGACAGCTTCACACAACTCTGGTTGTCACAAAAGATACCAGTAGTCTCCAGCGGGAGATCAAATAACTCAGACAGCAGCTCCTAAAGCCATACTGCCTCACAACTAGTTGAACAAGCTGCAACATACTCTGCTTCAGCTATACTCAGTGCTACGCATGACTGATTCCTACTAAACCAAGAGATCACACCTGATCCCATATTGAAGTAGCACCCAGAAGTGCTCTTCCTATCTACAGCACTTCCTACCCAATCTGAATCAACATAACCCTGCAAGTTAAACTTTTGATTCGCATCATACTTGATCCCATAGTCAACCGTACCCTTCAGGTACCTCAGAATATGCTTTACAACAACTAGGTGAACACCCCTGGGATCTGTCAGGAATTGGCTCAATGTGTTCACTGCAAAGCAAATATCTGGTCTAGTGTTCGTCAGGTACATCAAGGACCCAATCATCTGACGATACACAGTGACATCAACCAGATCATATGAAGCATCACATAGAAGCTTTAGGTTCGATGCCATAGCCTCGCATTCCATCATCCCGAACCTCTTCAGGATCTCTATTGTATACTTCCCTTGTCCAAAGAATATTCCATCTGCACTCTGCCACACCTTCATACCAAGAAAGTAGTGCATCATACCCAAGTTCTTTATCTCGAACTCAGCAGCAAGCTTCCTCTTTGTGTCGGCAATCAATCTATCCTCACCTGTTACAAACAAGTCATCCACGTACAATAGTAGTATCACTGGATTGCCTTCCTCAACCTTGTAGTAAAGGTTGGAATCTGCTTTACTCTTGGTAAAGCCCAAACTGGATAGAAATCTATCTATCCTACCATACCAAGTTTTGCACATATATGACTTCTCAGCATGTGTCTCAAAACCAAGTGGCTGCTCAACATACACTTCCTCTTGTTGATGTATATGTAACTTCGGAATGTATTTCACATATATGTATATTGTATTCCTATAGAGATGTTATTATTCCTTTATACCGAATTGGTTGTATTCCTATAGAGATGTTATTATTCCTCTATACAGAAGTGTTGTCATTTATATTGTAAGTGTCGTAACTTATACTTGATGAGTTATTAGAATACCTTGTTGGGGTCGGCCTTGTATAAGTCATGTGGGTCAAAGGGTTATTAGACCACCCTAGTGGGGGTCGGCCTAGTCAGCATTATGTTAAGTGGTTAAGTTGAGGCTGACCTAGTTGAGTAAAGGTCAAGTCAAGTTAGTGTATAAATAGAGAGTGTGTCTCTCTCATTTTACACATTCTATTCTCTCACTCACACTGTGGAGAGTGGCGCACTTGTGGAGGAGGAGGATCTACTGCTAGGATAAGACTATCTCTTGTATTCTGGTTGTATCATTGCTCTATCTATCTCTGAGAAAGTTATTGGGGTTTTTCACCTTTATGGTTTTCCCCAAGTAAACTCTGTGTCTCTTCTGTGCTTGCATTATTGTGTCCATGAATGATATGCTGTAGATTTGCTGTACATGTTGTTCTCTCAGTTAAGATCCTAGATCAGATTGAAGTAAATTCTGAAAATTTAACATTGTATCAGAGCTAGCCTGAAAGAAGGCATGATATGGCATGTATGACACTTGTTGCACTTACGATGTTAGGGCTTGATATAGCAAAAACCAGTCATCATAGCACTTTCGCTATAAATCCGTTTTGGAAAAGTTTTCAGATTGAAAACCTTTATAGGTCGAATATTAAATCCCCATGTACCTTTTGTCCAAAGGAAAACCTCTAATTCGTTGTACTTTGTGATTTATGATCTGTACAATATAGGGTTTCTGCCTCTTCCAGATCTGAGTCAAAATCAGGGGACCTTGGGAAAAAGGTCATAACTTCGGCTAGGAAGCTCCAAATCAAATTTTGTAAAAAGTAACAAGTAGTAAACATACTGTACTATCTCAAGAAAAATTTTCGGAGGCCGAAGTTGCACCAGTAATACGTGGCACGCCGTACAAGTTCACTCTCATGTATTATCCCATAAATAGGTCACGTTGCGACACTTGGAATAAATATGTCTCGAAGATTCCAATTGAGGTCAGACCTCTCGGGATGGAAAGATAACAGGTCGAGATATCTCAGGAAAAATTTTCAGAGGCCGAAGTTGAAATAGTGACACGTGGAATGTCGTACAAGTTCGCCCTCCTGTATTATCCCATAAATAGGTCACGTTGTGACACTTGGCATAACTCTCTCTCAGAGAATCCAATTGAGGTCAGACCTATCAGGACGGAAAGATAACAGGTCGGGCTATCTCAAGAAACCTTTTCAGACTCTGTGGATCGAAAAGTTTGGAGTTACACCAGAAACAATCAGGTACATATTTCTGTCAAAACAGAATTATTTTTTAGTACCTTCATTCATGGCTTCCGGAATTTAGGGCTTCAGAGAAATTTGGAATTTTTGTAATAGGAGACCACAGCTCAATGCTACTCATAAAAATAGAAATTTGGAGACCAAGATTAGAATTTTTGGTTGGGAAAAAGGCCGGGCTTGATTAGACCCTAGTTCGGGACTTTGATCAGAAAAGTGGAAAATTAGGGCTTCTGCAAAAATGGGAATTTTTCAAATCTGTGACCACGGCTGGAAGCTCCTCATAAAAATAGAAGCTTAAAGCTTTGGATCAAACCTTTTGATTGGGCAGAAGAGTGGGATTCATCAAACCCTAGTTCGAGGTCACGTCCAGCGAATCCAAAAGTTTCAAAGGCAAAATTGAGGAGTGAAACTTTGCAGTTTTCAAATTCTGAATATACCAGTTTGATCAGCTAATCAAGGCGCATATTTTTATCCTTTCGAAAGTTTGAATTTTGGGGTTTTCTCTGAAAAACCCTAATATAGCTCCAGATCCAGTTCCTGCAAATCAAGTGGATTGGGTTAATCCTAGAAGAGGATGGATTGGTCACCTGCATAAGTGAAGAAGTTCCTGTTTCAAAGGGAGATGAGGCTAAGGCCTTCCATAAAAAGATTACAAACAATCTTGATAGGTATGACTCATTGAGGTATGTTTTGAGATTTGTTCATGATTAAGTTTATGGTATGTTTTTCTTCATGTTATTATGGTTAGTACAATCTTGATTTTAGACTTGTCGTATCACCTTAATAAAATTATGAATGCACGATAGAAAATATTCATTGATTAGGGTGTTGACACTTATGATTGTACTAATGCATTATGGTGTTGTATGAGGTTTATGTTGTCTACTAACATGAAAGGTACACCAAGAAAGACAAATCATGTTCTGGTTTAAGAACATATGATCATGATGACATGAGGACAAAGATTCATCCATTGTCATGGATCTCATAGAAGATCCATTTATGAGGTATGTACAACTTGGTTTTATAATGGTTAGCCTATGAGATATACAGGTTACTAGCACAAGTCATTGAAGAAGAACAAGAAGACATCATGTGAGTATGTTAGACATAACTAGCTAGCATGCTAATCCAGGTATGTTTTTCCTATATCAAGATAGAATCCTACGTTGTGTTAGGATCTTATATTGTTGTGTTGTTGATAATGATTATTCATGAAGTCATAGGTTTGAATAGTCATGGTTGTATGCATATTATGTTTCTTACCATAATTGATGATATGACTAACCAGAAGAATCATGAAGGTATAGGTTTGAGTAATCACAGGTTTTATGCATATTATATCTCTTATCTTGATTGATGATTTAACTAACCAAAAGAGTCCTATGATCAAATAAGAATATGCATGAGTAAAAGAAGACTTCCCTGAAACCTTGAATACTAATGTTTATTATTTGTGTTTGAAATGATCGTGACTATACATGCTTGAGATTATTGTGTTTTGATAATATTAAGATTATACTAATGAATGTTTGATTACGTATGAGACCTAGAGGATAACACAATGATGATACTAAGAAGCATGCATAGGGATCGAGAATGAATATAAGTTCAAGGGCAAGTAATCTAGGAAGCAAAGATCAAGAGGGAGTACACTCCAGTGGTTTCTGCAAGGATGCAGATATTCAGAGGGAGTTGACCATCTATCTACATTCCACAACAGAAAGGTGTAGAATAAGCTACTTCAAATTAGGACTCCAGTAGCTCCTGCAAGGAAGCGAAGAGTCAGAGGGAGTCCACCCAATGAACAAACAAAGATAAGTATTTGAATTGTCATTTCTTAAATAATATTGTTCAATAATGTATATACTAATGTTCCTAGAATTAGGTTGTGTATTATGCATATTAGAATAATTGCATTGATGAACAATATACTACTAATATGCATGGGTAAGTGGCCTATGGCACTGTACAACATTCCATTGCTACTTATCTAGAATGAAACCTCTTTGCTGACATGTTGGGAGTTGTGCACACTCTTAACAATGTTCTAGTAGAGATTGGAAGGCATCTAGAAAGTTACGGGATATGGATAAATGTTGTATTGAAGCATTGGCTAAGATAATTGCATGAATGTATGACATATTTTTTTATGTGTAAGAATTTGTTCTAAAAATTATGATATGTTTCTAATCATGCAATTTAACCTGTTTTGTAGGAAAGACCATATATCTTCACCTACAAAAGGACTACAACATTTGTTCCAGCAACAAAGATATCTATTGAAGATATTGAAGATATTGAAGTTCCCAGGATCTGGGATGAAGAAATGGAATGCCATGATCCGTCGATCATGAAGAATGATGTTTGGGATGTAGTCCCAAGACATGAAGGGAAGTTTGTTATGACTTCCATAGGGAAGTTTGTTATGACTTCCATATGGATCTATCAAGATCAATCATGCTGCAGATGGCAGCATAGAGAAATATAAAAGTGATGAAATAGAAGATACACTAGATGGATTCAAGATAGCTTTCTTGAATGGTGTAGTTGAAAAAGAAGTGTATGTGGAGAAGCCACTTGGTTTTGAGACACGTGACAGGGAGTCATATATTTGCAAAACTTGGGTATGATGCACCACTTTCTAGGTATGGAGGTGTGGCAGAGTGCAGATGGAATCTTCCTTGGACAAGGGAAGTATGCAGTAGAGATCCTGAAGAGGTTCGGGATGATGGACTGAAAGGCTATGGCATCGAACCTGAAGCTTCTTTGTGATGCTTCATCTAAACCAGTTGATGTCACTATGTATCGTCAGATGATTGGGTCCTCGATGTACCTCACGAACATGAGACCAGATATTTGCTTTGCGGTGAACACATTGAGCCAGTTCCTGACAGATCTGAGGAGTGTTAATTTGGTTGCTATAAAGCATATTCTGAGGTACCTGAAAGGTACAATGGATTATGGGCTCAAGTATGAAGCAAATCAAAAGTTTAACCTGCAGGGTTATGTTGATTCAGATTGGGCAGGCAGTGCTACAGATAGGAAGAGCACATCTAGGTGTTACTTCAGTATGGGATCAGGTGTGATCTCTTGGTTTAGCAGGAAGAAGTCCTGCGTAGCACTGAGTATAGCTGAGGCAGAGTATGTTGCAGCCTATTCAGCTAGTTGTGAGGCAGTATGGCTACAGAAGCTACTGTCTAAGTTATTTGATCTCCTGTTGGATGCTACTAGTATCTTCTGTGATAACCAGAGTTGTGTGAAGCTGTCCAAGAACCCAGTGTTTCATGACAGGTCAAAACACATAGAGATCAAATATCACTATATCAGGGATATGGTGCAGAGAGGAGCTGTGAAGCTCTTGTATGTTGCGATGGATGAGCAGATTGCAGATGTGCTGACGAAGCCACTAGCCAGGGTGAAGTTCGAGTACTTTAGAGAGAGGAAGAAGTGATATACACTATATCAGGGATATGGTGCAGAGAGGAGCTGTGAAGCTCTTGTATGTTGCGACAGATGAGCAGATTGCAGATGTGCTGACGAAGCCACTAGCCAGGGTGAAGTTCGAGTACTTCAAATCGAGGACACTTCGAGGAAGAAGTGATGGACACATTTGTTGAAGCCATTCCAAGCATGTTGGAAGGAGGATCCTTCACATGGCTGTGGATGTAAGCGCTGGATGACGAGCATCAGGATGATGTTCTGGTTTCTGCTTGGATATGATTAGTTGGATCATTTTTGTATGTATGTATGCATCATGTTGGATGCTGGATATGATCAGTTGGATCATTTTTATGTATGTATGTATGCATCATGTTGGATGCTGGATATGATCGGTTGGATCATGTGTATGTATTTTGTATAAGCATCATGTTGGATGCTTGGACCATGTATCTGTATCTGTATTAGGTGGATACATTGTATGATCAGGTAGATCATGTATATTGATATGTATCAGGTATGATTAGATAGATCATGTATGTTCAGGGATACATTGCGTGGATCATGTATCTATGTATCAAGTGGATACACTATGTGTAATGATATGTATCAGGTAGATACTTGGTGTGCATCAGATGGATGCATTGTATGATCAGGTTGATCGTGGATGATGAGCTTCTCCAGATGACATGCAGCAGGATGTTGCAGTGATGATGATGAGGATGATCATGTGTACATTAGGATGATGTATGGTGAGTATCAGATGATACTTTGTGGCCATGGATCAGGTTGTGCAGGTAAGCTTGTAATTTGTGCCCTTGGATATTTGTAGATGGTCTTTCGAGGTTTTGCCTATGGCATGTAATTCGTACCCTGGGACATCTGGCAAATGCTCTTTCGAGTTTTTGCTTGGGAGGACATATAATTTGTGCCCTGGGAGATCTGCAGATAGTATTTCAAGGTTTTGCCTATGGCATGTAATTCGTGCCCTAGGATATCTGGCAGATGCTCTTTCGAGGTTTTGTCCTATGGCATGTAATTTGCTCCTGGGAGATCTGGATAGGATGAAAAAGGCCTCAGATGCTTCATCCAGGTTTTACCATGACCACATGTAATTTGCTCTTGGGACATCTGGACAGGATGAAAAAGGCCTCAGATGCTTCATCCAGGTTTTGTGGTGAGATCACATGTAATGTGCTCCTGGGAGATCCGATAGGTAGAGCCGTGTGCTTGTAACAACCTGGGATGCTTCAGCCAGGTTTTGTAATGGGTCACATGTAATGTGCTCCTGGGAGATCCTACATGTAGAGGTGTGTGCTCGTAATAGCCTGGGATGCTGCAGCCAGGTTTTGTGACGCACGTAATAAGTCCTGAGAATTCCACAGTATGGCCAGTGATGACGAAGACCTGCAGGTGGTGGGCCTACATCCAGGATGAAAAAGGACTCGCTATGTAGAACTTCCTATGACAAGTAGATTCAGAGATTGATTGAGATAGTAGCAGCAGTGACGATGATGATGACTCGATGATGATTATCCAGTGACGATGATCCAAAGAAGATGACTTGTGCTAGAAGACCTGTGTCAAGAAATACCTTCCTAGTTAAGAGGGAGTGTTGATGTATATGTAAATTCGGAATGTATTTCACATATATGTATATTGTATTCCTATAGAGATGTTATTATTCCTCTATACGGAAGTGGTTGTATTCCTATATAGATGTTATTATTCCTCTATATGGAAGTGTCGTCATTTATATTGTAAGTGTCGTAACTTATACTTGATGGGTTATTAGACCACCTTGTTGGGGTCGGCCTTGTATAAGTCATGTGGGTCAAAGGGTTATTAGACCACCCTATTGGGGGTCGTCCATGTGGGTCAAAGGGTTATTAGACCACCCTAGTGGGGGTCGTCCTAGTCAGCATTATGTTAAGTGGTTAAGTTGAGGCCGACCTAGACCACCCATGTGGGTCAAGTCAAGCTAGTGTATAAATAGAGAGTGTGTCTCTCTCATTTTACACATTCTATTCTCTCACTCACACTATGGAGAGTGGCGCACTTGTGGAGGAGGAGGCTCTGCTGCTAGGAGAAGACTATCTCTTGTATTCTGGTTGTATCATTGCTCTATCTATCTCTGAGGAAGCTATTGGGGTTTTTCACTTTTATGGTTTTCCCCAAGTAAACTCTGTATCTCTTCTGTGCTTGCATTATTGTGTCCATGAATGATATGCTGTAGATTTGTTGTACATGTTGTTCTCTCAGTTAAGATCCTAGATCAGATTGAAGTAAATTCTGAAAATTTAACACCTCTTCGACTACACCATTCAAGAAAGCTGTCTTGACATCCATCTGGTGTATCTTCCATTTCATCACTACAACCAGAGCAAGTACTGATCTAATGGAAGTGTATCTAGCTATAGGTGTAGAAGTCTCTTCATACTCAATCCCTCTTTCTGGGAGAAGCCACGAGCTACAAACCTCGCTTTGTATTTCTCCATGCTACCATCTATAGCATGCTTGACCTTATAGATCCATTTGGAAATCACAATAGACTTCCCTTCAGGTCTTGGGACTGCATCCCAAACATCATTCTTCATGATCGATTGGTACTCCTCGATCATGGCATTCTTCCTGAATCCTGGGAACTTCAATATCTTCAATAGATAACTTTGTTGCTAAAACAAATGTTGTAGTCCTTCTTTTGTAGGTGCTCGTATACGATCTTTCCTACAAAACAAGTTAAATTGCTTGATTAGAAACTTCTCATAGTTTTCAGAACAAATTCTTATGTCATACAGTCATGCAATTATTTTAGCCAATGCTTTAATACAACATTTATCCATATCCCGTAACTTTCTAGATGCCTTCCAATCTCTAATAGAACATTGTTTAAGAGTGTCCACAACTCCCAACATGTCAGCAAAGAGGTTTCATTCTAGATAAGTAGAAATGGAATGTTTTACAGTGCCATAGGCCACTTACCCATTACATGCATATTAGTAGTATGTTGTTCATTAATGCAATTATTCTAATATGCCAAAATACACAACCTAAATCTATGAAAATCAGTATATACATCTTTGAACAACATTATTTAAACAAACAAATATGTAAGAAATGACAATTCAAATACTTATCTTTGTTTGGTTGTTGGGTGGACTCCCTCTGAATCTTTACAACTCCATTCTGATGTGGATTGTGAGAAGTGGTCGACTCCCTCTGAATATCTGCATCCTTGCAAAAACTATTGGAGTGTGCCCCCTCTTTATCTTTGCTTCCTGGATTACCTGTCCTTGAACTTATATCCATCCTCGATCACTATGCATGCTTACAAGTATCATTATTGTGATATCCTCGAGATCTCATACATAATCATACATTCTCAATACTATAATAATATTAAACATGTATAGTCATGATCATTTCAAACACAGATAATCAGCATTAGCATTCAATGTTTTAAGGAAGACTTCTCTTAGTCATGCATATTCATATTTGACCAAAAGACTTTTCTGGTTAGTCATATCATCAATCAAGGTAAGAGACATAATATGCATAAACCCGGATTACTTAAATTTCTAACTTCATAAATAATCATTATCAATCAAGCCATGTATACTTATATAAGAGATCCTAACACAAGGTAGGATTCTAACTTGATATAGGAAAAACATACCTGGATTAGCATGCTAGCTAGTTATGTCTAACATACCCACACAATGTCTTCTTGTTTTCTTCAATGACTTGTGCTAGTTACCTGCATATCTCATAGGTTAACCATTATATAACCAAGTTATACATACCTCGTAAGTGGATCTTCTATGTGATCCATGGAAATGGATGAACCTTTGTCTTCATGTCACCATGGTCATATGTTCTTGAACTAGAACATGATTTGTCTTTCTTGATGTACCTTTCATGTTAGTGGACAACATCAACCTCATACAACATCACAATGCATTAGTACAATCATAAGTGTCAAAAACCCTAATCAATGAATATCTTCTATCATGCATTCATAATTTTATTAAGGTGATACGACAAGTCTAAAAATAACCAAGATTGTATTAACCGTAATAACACGAAGACAAACATATCATAAACTTAATTATGAACAGAATTCGAAACATACCTATATGAGTCATACCTGTTGAGATTGCTTTGTAATATTCTTATGTAAGGCCTTAGCCTCATCTCCCTCTGAAACAGGAACTTCTTCACTTATGCAGGTGACCAATCCATTCTCTTCTAGGATTAACCTAATCCACTTGATTTGCAGGAACTGGATCTGGATATGGATTAGGGTTTGTTAGAGAAACCCTAAAAATTCAAACTTTGAATTTCAAACTTCTGAAAGGATAGAAAGATTCGCCTTGATGAGTTGATCAAGCCAGTATACTCAGAATTTGAAAACTGCAAAGTTTCACCCCTTAAAATTGCATTTTGAAACTTTTGGATTCCTTAGACATGACCCTGAACTAGGGTTTAATAAAGCCCACCCTTCTACCCAATCAAAAGGTTCGATCCAAAGCTCTAATAATCTATTTTTCTGAGGAGCTTCCAGCCGTGGTCACAAATTTCAAAAATTCTCTTTTTTGCAGAAGCCTTAATTTTCCACTTTTCCGATCAAAGTCCCGAACTAGGGTCTGATCAATCCCAGCCTTCTTCCCATCCAAAAAATCTAATCTTGGTCTCTAAATTTCTATTTTTATGAGTAGCATCTATCCATGGTCTCGGATTACAAAAATTCCAACTTTCTCTGAAACCCTAATTCCTGGAGCCATGAATGAAGGTGCTCAAAATCCAATTCTGTTTTGACAGAAATATGCACCTGATTGTTTCTGATGTAACTCCGAAATTACGGATCCACAGGGTTTGAAAATTCTACCTGCGGTATCCCAACCTGTCATCTTTCCAACCCCATAGGTATGACCTCAATTGGATTCACTGAGAGAGAGTTATTCCAAGTGTCGCAACATGACCTTTTTATAGGATAAAACAGGAGAGAGAACTTGTACGGCGTGCCACGTGTCACTGGTTCAGTTTCAGCCTCTGAAAAAGTTACCTGAGAAATTAAAGTCCATGCACTACCTGTCACATTTTACTAAATTTCATTTGGAGCTTCCTAGCCCAAGTTATGACCTTTTTTCCTAGGTCACCTGTTTATGACTCAGATTTGGAAGAGGCAGAAACCCTAGATTGTACAGATCATAAAACACAAAGTACAATGAATTAGAAGTTTTCCTTTGGACACAAGGTACATGGGGATCTGATCTTCGACCTATAAAATTTTTAGATCTGTAAACTTTTCCAAAATGGATTTATAGTGAAAGTTATACGATGAGTGGGTTTTGCTATATCAAGCCCTAGCATCGCAAGTGCAACAAGTGTCATACATGCCATACCATGCCTTCTTTCAGGCTAGCTCTGATACCATGTTAGTTTTTCATAATTTACTTCAATATGATCTAGCTTCTTAACTGGGAGAACAACATGTACAACATATCTACAGCATATCAATCATGGACAATAATGCAAGCACACAAGAGACACAGAGTTTACTTGGGGAAAACCATAAAGGTGAAAAACCCCAATAACTTCCTCAGAGATAGATAGAGCAATAATACAACCCAAGCATAAGAGATAGACATCTCCTAGTAGTAGCTTATCCTCCTCCACAAGTGCACCACTCTCCAAAGAGTGTGAGAGAATAAAATGATCAAATAGAGTGCCTCCCGCACTCTATTTATACTTGACTTGACTTTCCTAATAACCTTTACTAGGTCGGCCTTAACTTAACCACATAACATAATGTTGACTAGGCCGACCCCCAGTAGGGTGGTCTAATAACACTTTGACCCATATGGCTGACCCCCAATAGGGTGGTCTAATAACCCTTTGACCCACATGACTTATATTGGGCCGACCCCAATAAGGTGGTCTAATAACCCATCAAGTATAAGTTACGACACTTACAATATAAATGACGACACTTCCGTATAGAGGAATAATAACATCTCTATAGGAATGCAAACACTTTCGTATAGAGGAATAATACCATCTCTATAGGAGTACAATATACACGGGTGAAGTACATTCCAAAGTTACATATACATCAACACAATTTAATAGCAATTAAGGGATGGATCTTTACTAAATGACAATCAGACGCCAACGATACACAACATGATATAGAGTAAAACACTATCAACAAAATTTGATGCACGGGTTTGAAAATCAAGAATGCGCTTATCATTACAAGGTCTGATGCAAAAATTATCCAAGAGTTTTCCAGAGTATGAATTAAATGCCATCGGCACACAATCTTGATGCAACCTTAACGCAGGGTGAAGACGCCATAATACGAATTGGGGGTACAGAGGATTGATACAGGGCATGCCAAATTTAGGTGTAGGTGAAAGCGATATCAGGGAAAAAGAAAAATATAACCAGAAATTAAATCTCAAAAAGAAAATAGAAGATAGATTTTTGATGTAGAAAGCAGAGTTTTCTTTTTCTTGAAAGATCAAGATCACAAGTTTCGAAAAGCTACGAATTGAAGGGGCCGAGGTGGAATTATAGGGTCACAATACAAATTTAGTAACTCTGAATACACCACGATTTGGAGAACCAAGATTAAGGGAAAGATACAGGGTTGAATTCCTAAACTTTGGGGAGCATCATGCAAATTCAAAGTGTATTCACGGATTCGACTATCAACTACCATTACTTTGTAGTCCTGGAAAACACCATAGTATTGGGTAAAGCAGAATTTGAAGAACAACCATTTATGAGATCTGGAACTCCTTCCCAAATCGAGAATTTAACACATAGATATATTAAATAGACTTGAATCTGGAAACACGACAAAGGTGGATTTATAACGCTCCATCAAATTGACCAAAAAAAACAGGGATTAAAATCTAGCAGAAAGTAGATCAAAATTTGATGGTTACATTGGAATTGAAAACCGACATAGACAGAGTTAAAGAGATTCCAGAACTAGATCTGGTTCGAAAAGAAATATAAAAGAAAAACATGGTTAAAAGTCTCGAAACTAGATCGGTTCAGCAATCCGCTCTGGAAGTATTGAGTCAAAAAGATCAGAATGTACAACTATGAGGTTGGAGTTAGAATTTTTAAGGAAACCAGGTTGAATGTCCACTCTGCATTTCACATGGGTCCAAGTGCATACATTTATAAAAGATAGAGCTAAAATTTAAAGAATTAGATCCAATGATCACCTCTGCGTTTTTACACGATTTTGAATTCAATACACAATAATTACAGAGTTTGTAGTTCACGGAACAGGATTCACCTATCTACATTTTCCTATACTTTCAATACAGGGTTGTAAAACTTAAACCAGAAATCTGGGTACCTTCTCAAGAATTCGTAATGCATATTTATCACATAATAAAGAGAACATAAATTTAAAACATTATTAACCAAATCGATCCCAAATCATTAATCAATTATCAACACTACAAACAAAAGAAATAAACGGCTGAACCTGTTTTTTTTTTTAAGTTGAGCTTGAAAACCGTTGAAGTGGTGGTTGAATTAGCTATCCAGAGAAGTTCAACATTGACGTAATTACCGATAGCCCCTTGGTTGACCACCCTACCGCATCGAGGTTATTCTTCTTCACCTCGAACCCCCAAGCTAATGGGGTCGTAAGAACACACAAGCTAGCCTCCCAAAAGGATCTCCCAATCCTCGTTCCAGCTAATCCCAACTCCAAGGATCATAACATAATCCGAGATTATGATGACCATCCAGCATTAGGGAGCAAGAGATGTCTTTCTCTCCTTTTCTTCCCTCATTATATAGCAAAAGCCTGTGTGCCATGTGTCTATCCATGCACATATTTAATTTAATTTAATATTTTAATTTCCATTATTCTCAAATACATGTGTCTCAAATATCTTTAGTGTGCACCTACTTCCCTAAATTAGTGGGACTTAGATATAGAAGAGTCCTACTTCTAAATTGGTTCTCTTTTAGTTTACTTAATATCCTTTTTAGTAAACTAGTTTTTTTTTTTTTTTTAATATTTAGAAATAATATTTATAAGAGGAAGTATATTTTATTTAATAATATCCAATCTATTTGATTTAAAAAAAAATTAAAAGATTAACAATGATTTATATATATTTATATAAATACTTTCTTTAATTCTTTTATTCCTTATTAGAATACTTTCATCTAAAGTTTAACTTCTCTTAGCTTTTATTTCTAAAAGAGATTCCCTAGTACACATCTAGTTTAGTTTTAGTTTTCCCTCTTTTCATAAAGTAGATAAATAAATTGATTTAGACTAAACAGACTATTTTTTTTGTTTCTTTCTTTCAGTTCAAATAATATTATCTTTTTCTTGTCCAGGTGCCTCTTCAGCGAGCCCTTCCGACAGTTTCTTTTCTTCCTTCTTATGGGGAGCACTGCGTAGCGATCAGGAGTCATTACCGCGATCTCTCATCTACGCTCCTTGGAGACTAAGGGATGTTGATAGATAAGGCTCTCCTTATTGCGTGCCCTTCAACTCATCGTACGTGACCAAATCATTATGGCCTTGCCTGTATGGCATACACTTCCCCAGGTGAGCTAAAACGGCTTCACCTGTGTGTGGATTGCTAATTCAGGGTCAACAGTCAATCTTCGTACCCCTAAGTGTTCTTTCCGTTCTTACGACCCCAATAATTCCATTGTGGGTCAATCGGTAAATCGTCTTACCTGCCACTGCACACACTCAAACGCATATTAGTAGCGTTGCACTATAAAATATTTGTATCATTATTTTTAGTATCTCAGTCAGTCGAGTCTACTAAACATTCATCATTTTAACATTATATCTCTGTCAATCGAGCATACATCATTTTCATTTCAAGTAATTTCAACCTTCATCATTTTCCATTCTAAAGAATTTTCATTATTTTTTTCATTTTCTCAGTTAGTCGAGTATATTCATCAATCATCATTTATCTAACCATTTTCATTTCACATATCAAATTTAAAGCAATCATTCATGGTCTAACTTTTTATAATTCCAAGTCACTTCAAACCAATTCCCTCAATAGTCAAATCAATCATAGGTCTCAAAATAGTTTTATCAATCATAAGTCTAAAATAATCAAATCAATCATAAGTGTTGAGGCGGGCATTACACACACACACACACACACACATATACATGTATTATTTGTATGATATGATTTTATGACCTTATGTATTAGCTACTATGAATTTAAACCATAATTTTCCCTTGAATAGAATAGAGAACTGCAGGTTGAAACATGTTTCCATAAAAAATAGTTTCCTAATTTCTTCGGCATGCAACATCCCAATAAATTGTCTCAAGCTAGGGTTGACTATTATCCATGTCTCTTCCCTTATATGGAGTATTCTGGACAATGGTTTATGCTATGTGTGTGTAAAATATCTGTATGATATGATTGTATGACCTTCCTATTAGCTACTATCAATTTAAACCATAATCTTGGCCTAGACTAGCCTAGAGAATTGCAAGTTGAAACATTTTGCCATCAATTTCAATGAGAAAAGTAATGGACATAAAATCATAAATATTTTCCTAATTTTTTAGTAATAGCATGAAACATGCCAACAAATTGTCTCAAGCTAGGGTTGAATATTATCCATGTCTCTTCTCTATGATGGTGTTCTAGACAATGGTTGATGCTTTATATATATATATATATATATATATATATATATATATATATATATATATATGAGAAAAGTCCACTAGATGTCTCTCTCCAAGACAAACAAACAACATTTAAATATTTTAGGTTAGGTGCTCTCCAAGAAAAACAAGCAACATTAAAATATTGTAGGTTAGTACACTAGGTTGCTCCCTCTCAAGTCACAATATAGAGTATTAAGTCTCAAGAGAAATGAGTTGTTGTTGAAGTTGGAATAGTCATAAAATAGGGATTTGGAAGTGGGTTAGATCACCTAGTCAAACAACATATTCCAAGTCAACTTATTAACTAACATTTATATTTGAAAAAAATTCATTTTGGTCTCCTAAGTGATTTTGAGGATTTTGGGAAAAGACAAGAGTGTGTTTTGTGAAATCATAATTGTGTGAAGTAATAAATCATTAGGGATAAATAACTAATGGGTAGAAGAGGATAAATAATTGTATATATCTCAAGTGATCAATATAATAGTGCCTAAAATCCTTACATGGTATTAAGTATATCATTCCTTAGAATGTTATGCCAAATATGCAAAGTGACCATTAGAATCTTGGGAATGACAAAAATGATAGAGTTCTATATAAGACAAAGGAAGATGATGGTGAAATTACTTCTATACAATTAGTTCTTTACACTCCACACACTATTTAAAAATATTAACATAAACATAAGGGTATATCATTCCTTGGAATGATGCAAAGTGACCATGATAACCTTGGGAATGAAAAAAAGTTATAGAGTGCTACAAGATAGAGGAAGACGATGGTGAAATTGTTTTGAGGCAATTTTTTTAGACTCCACATTATTGAAAAATATTAACATAAACAAAACATCATCTTTTAGAGACAATATATATTATTTGTTGGTGATGGAATTTACTTATCTTCTATTGTTTTCTCTTCAAATAAAAATGTAAAATTTGGAGACCTAATGAGCTCATATCATCATGTAAATATTTATGTAGAAGACAAAGTTAACCACAAGGAAAGAGAGGGGTCATTTTCTGAGGAGTTGTTGGGTTGATCTTCGAGGAAACATGCTCAAGGAATTCCATTGACATGGTTCCATTTGTTGAGGAAATGATATCAATATCAACACACATTGGTGTTGATAATCAGATATTGTTGGATTCATCCTAAGAATCTAGTCTATTGTATTGTGAATATGGTATGTAAATTTATGCACATGTAAAGTTGTGCATAGATGCTTAGTTATTTTGGTTTAATGAAACATTGAAATTTTTATTTAATATTTTTTTCAGAGACATATATTTGAACATATCATCTCAAGAGAATGCTTGAATGAGGCCACCTAATCACCATTTGAGGAAAAGGGATAATTATATGCCCACAGACAATTCTTCCATATCATCCTTTAGAGAACGTTCACCTCGACCACCTTCTGTGGGTATAATTTTGTGTAAAATTTATTTATGTTAATATACATCAATTTTAAATGCACATGTTCAATATGTTTGTGTCTTTATACACAATTGTGTTTGTGTCTGTAGAGGATCGATGTTTGACAGAGGTCATAATCAGGCTGGGGTTGAATATCAACATGCTACCAATTCACAGGAAAGGGGAAATGTTCGAGCGAGGAGGGTAACCATTGAACAAGATGTGGGTTCTAATCCCATAACAACTTATCCATCATATATACTTGAGGATATTCCATGGGAAAATGATTTCCAACAATTAACCTTTCAACGTTGTACATCTCACCATGAGAAGTTGAAGGGTGATCTTGCTAGTTTGGATATCCTGTTGGGAGTAGACAAAGTTTGGAGATTTTTTTTCACTCCTTGGGAAAATTCATTTATGTATATCATATTCTTCGTCCAACCATATATGGTTTCATTGACTTGATGAGGAGTCAAAGGGAAAAGGTGATGGGTACTGATAAGTGGCCCGAGGTGGAGAAGATGGTGACCAAACAACAAGCAATTTCAATGTCGAATTTTAAAGAAGGACCAAAGAAGCAAATATTGAAAGTGAAATATTTCAAGAACCCTCACATTGTACATTTTTTGTATGATTGGCTCCTTGCAGCTTATGGTATATGTCCATGGACTGATGAGGTACCTATTTATTTTTCTAGATTTGGTTATGCGGAATTTTTGAAAACATGAATCCCCATTATATTGAAATTCCATCCAAATTTTATGGGTTTGGAAGAGGTTGAACATATAATTGAAGTGGTTCCTTTCGATATCCAACATTGCCTCAACCTCCACCTCCTTTGATACATTTCCATCCAAGGGTTTCAACTTTAAGATCATAGATGGAGGCTACATCTTAGGTTGGTAGAGATGCGAGGGATATTGTGGTAGAAGGTTCAACATTGATGTTTGTAGGAATTGTTCTTGGCTTGAGTTGAGAGAGGGCACAAGTTAGTTCTTGAAAAAAAATTGTTTATAGAATGGATGATGAGGTAGAGTCTATGAGTTTTGAATATGTTAGGGATTATGTGAAGAGATGTCACAATAGGTGGTTTGAACTCCTATCTTGTTGGAATATTCTCACCATCATTTTTATATTTTGCATGTTGCATGCATTTGCATGCAACTGCATGCATCCAATCATCATCTTGGTGGTCCTCCCAACACCTAGAGCTTATTTTCATCTCTCTAGAGCCTGTCTTCAACCCCCAGTTGGCCTCCTACCTACCTGATGCACCCTACTTGACTCTTCTGCATGACAAGTGCGCCTTTTCTCAACTACCACCAGTTATCATTCAGTTAGAGCGCCTCATCTCACCTACCAGTTGACTGACAGTGAGTTAGTGCATTGATTGAACAGTTATTCCACTGACTGCTCATGCTGACATCCTATAGCTCCTATTTAGCTAGTTCTGGAGTGCCATTTGACCATTTGACAACCTCATGTGCCCTCCTTGGAGTCTTCATCCCCTTATTTATGCCTAGATGGTTCTGTTAGACTCAATTAGACTCACTTGACTGACTATTACCATTTATGACTAATACTGCTGACTGGATGATGTCTCCATTGTACTCCAAGCTAGACTTTGAGCATGATTTGAATGAACTCCTTGGTTAATTCAAATTCTCTACACATTTATTGTACTATTGTATTCAGTTTTCATGGTGCCAACACACAGCTGATGTATGATACTGCTTGTTAGAACATTATTACACCTAGGTACATTAATCATTTATCAAATGATGGATAATTAGTACCAAACAACTTAATAATTGCATCCCCAAGTTGGTTAGTGGGTAAATGGTTATTTAGCTTGAACCAATTGGCAATGTGGACAAAACTGAGCATTGTGCCAAGTCAAACTAGCTGTTGGGTGCACCCTCCCAATCATTTATTGCTTCCTGCATGCCTAGGGTGCTCTTATTCCTTGGTTTGTGGGATTCTCTTTGACCAAGGGAGCACATGCTCAGAATGTGGACAAACTTGCCTCTTTTTCCCATTTTTAGCCAATTCTAGCTGCCTAACCTCTAACCAACCAGATTCTCCACATGTGTGAGGTCACATGGGCCCATCCAGTCATTCCCAATGTTCACATAGCAGTTTCGAACTAGTTTGGGATGGTTTGGGATATTTTGGTCAACCTAGGGGGGTTTGAGCTATTTCTAAGCTAGATCAGTGTGAACACTCCAGATGGATTCAAATTGTCCCTATTTGTATAAAAGGAGGTTCTTAACCTATTTTTAGGTTGGAATGTTAATAATATTTACATTACTCACCCATTTCATGTGTTCTTGTTCTTCATTTTACATATTTATGCCTATTCTTGTAAATGTGTTGCAATCTTTTCACTAGTGAGGAATCCATAGTAGCTAGGTTCAGCTGTGAGTTAGATTTTACATGGTATCAGAGCTCTTAGAGCTACCATTCGAACCAGCAAGACTGTTTTAGTGGCTTGCCAGAAGCAGTGGAGAAACCACAGAATTCCTGAGGCCATTGCATTGAGTCCATTGGAGAAATCTAGTGGCTCTTCTCAGGTGTGATGCTCTCCTAAATGTACCCACTATCAAACAGGGTTCGAATCTATTAGTGTAGATCCCTCCTGAGTGATTTGAGAGTTTTTTGTAGGTATTGAAGATCAACATTGTCAGCAAGTGCATGAGCAGCAGAGAAGAATGGAGCCATCTCACCCAAATGTGCTTACTCCCTTCAACTATTTCGATTGGAAGGCAGAAATGGTGATTTTGCTGAGATCTAAGGGTCTCTACAGAATTACAATGGGCACTGAGGTGGAGCCAAACTCAGCTGTGGAGAAATCCAAGTTTTTTAACAGAATGGATGAGGTATTTGGCCTCCTTTGTCTCAGCATTTCAAGAGACCTCCTGTTTCATGTAGAAAGTCTATCTACTCCAAATGAAGTCTGGCTCAGCTTGAGTCCTTGTTTGGAAAGACTGATGAGATGAGAGGCCACCAACTCGAAAATGAGCTTGTTTCACTGAGCCCAGGGAATTTCGATTCCATCCAGTACTTCTTCACCAAGTTCAAGAGCTTGGTCTTGCAGATTCGACAATGTGGCATAGAGAAGAAAGAAGAATAGTTGGTGTTGTCCATTCTCTCCAAACTGGGTTCTGAATTCTCAGTTTTTGTGTCTTCCTTCAACTCCACAAGGCTCACAGTTAGAGGTTGGAATATGCCACCTTTGGTTGATTTCATGGAGATGCTAACTCAAGAGCAAGACAAGCTGGTCTTGATGGGCACCATCAAGCAAAAAGACCAAGTTCTTGCAGCTGGAGATTCAAAAAATGGAAGAGGCAAGCAAAAACCAAGGGGGGCGAAACCTCAAGAGAAGAAGAAGAAGGATGAGAGGCCCAAATCCACTAATGGGGTTTTGAATCCTACCAAGAACAAGGGAAAGAAGGTTGAGAAGACAAAATGCAGCTACTGTCAAAGGGTTTTTCACCCAGAGAGTTCATGCATGAATACAACCATAGACATGATGACCCATCTCCTACATAAAAACAATATTCCTTTTCCTGAAAGTTCCAAGAATAAGGAGAGTGTTTCTGAAGACAAGGAGAGATGCCATGCTTTGGTGTCTTGTACATCTCATTCATCCTTGTTCATCATTGATTTAGGTGCCTCAAGACACATGGCTTCTTCAAGAGATTCGTTCTCTAATCTTGCACCTTACAGTGGTCCCTCCATTCGCATGGGAGATGAATCAGAAATCCCTGCTCATGGCATTGGGAAAATCTCTATGGAGAATGGGTTCTTCTCTAATGTGTTTTATGTACCAAATCTTGCAGCAAAATCGCTCTCTGTATATCAAATGACACATACTGGAGCAGCAAAGAAAGTTGTCTTCACTCAGAATGATGTGGAGATATCATAAATTTCCACCGGAAAAATTGTTGCAATGGGTGTTGCAGACCATGATATCAAGATGTACAAGTTCTCACATTTTCTTGGGTTCTCTTCCTCAAATGATCTTCTATCACATGGAAATGAATTCAGCAATCTATGGCATGAGATATTTGGGCATCTCAACTACAGATATCTCTAAGCATTGAGCAAAGAGGAGATGGTTGAAGGGCTACCACAAATCAGAATTTCCAATGGCACTTGCAAAGGGTGCATTGTTGGGAAACATGTTGAAAAGAAGTATGAGAAAGGGAAGGAAAGGAGAGCTACTGAACCTCTTGGTTTAGTACATTCTAATCTGATTGGTCCACTCCCAACTCCCTCCTATGGCTGCAGCAAATATGTGCTTACCTTCATCGATGACTACTCAAGGTACTGCTGGTTATTTTTCCTTAAGCAAAAATCTGAAGTCTTTGAATGTTTCAAAATTTTCAAGAGTATGGTTAAGAACTTCAGTGGGAATGCCATGAAGGTTTTGAGGACTGATAAAGGAAAGGAGTATGTCAATAAGAATCTGCAGCAGCTCTGTTAAGAGCATGGCATTCAGATGCAACACTCAGTGCCCTACACACCACAACAAAATGGTGTTGCAGAGCGCAAAAATAGAGCACTGAAAGAGATGGCAACTTGCATGATGCAAGCAAAGGATTTGTCTCCTAAACTGTGGGCTGAAGCTATGAACTATGATGCATATGTTCAAAATAGAGCACCACACAAAGCATTGCAAGGAATTACTCCATTTGAAGCATGGATGGGCCACAAACCCAATGTTTCACATTTCAGAATTTTTGGCTCAAGGGCTTGGGCCAGAATTCCACAGGAGAAGAGAAAGGCCTTGCAGACCCAAAGCAAGGAGTCAATCATGGTTGGGTATGCAGAGGATTCCAAGGGATACAAGCTCTTTGATCCATCCACTCTCAAAAGCTTCATCGAAAGAAGTGTCCAATTTGAAGAAGAAGAGTTTTTACAAGCTAGTGAACAAGGTGATGGGGAATGCACATATCCTCTTCTTGATGATGATGTAAGTAGTGGTTCTTCTTTTGAATTTTTTGAAGATGATGTTGATATGGACTTTGATCATGACCCTCCCTCAAGGCTCAAGTGGGAAGATAAAACAATACAAGCTGTCGGAGAGCTTGTGGGTGATCCCCAAGATGCTAGGAAAACTAGATCTCAGTTTCATAATTCCTTTGCATGTGATAATTCTGATCTGAGTAATGCCTGTTATTTAATGGTTGGATCTGATCCAAATTCATATTCAGAAGCATCTACAGACCCAAGGTGGCAATCATCCATGCAATAAGAGATGAACTCACTCCATGAGAACAAAACTTGGGATTTGGTCCCTCTTCCTCCCAAGAGGAAACTAGTGCAATGCAAATGGGTTTATAGAACCAAAGTTGGATATGATGGCTCTGATCTAAAGTATAAGGCCATTTTGGTGGCTAAGCATTGCTCTCAAGTCCAAGGAGTGGACTATACAGAGACATTTGCACCAGTGGCAAAGATGGACTCCATAAGACTAGTTTTGGCCATTGGGGCTTCCAAGGGATGGGAGGTTCATCACATGGATGTAAAGAGTGCCTTTCTTCATGGGGATCTGAATGAGGAGATATATATGCAGTAGCCTGAAGGTTGTATTTCTGATCATACACTTGTTTGCAGGTTGAACAAGTCACTCTATGGGCTCAAGCAAGCTCCTAGAGCATGGTATGCAAAAATGGACAATTTTCTGCTATCTTTGGGGTTTGAGAGGTGTAAGTCTGATATAAATGTGTATATGCAGCAGAATGGTGATCTGATATTGATCATAGTACTATATGTAGATGATATTTTGATAACAGGTAGCATCACCAAAGAATTGGACTCATTAAAATCTTCATTACACAGTGCATTTGCAATGACCGATCTAGGCTTGTTGAGACAATTTCTAGGCTTGGAAATTGAGCAAATTGTGAATGGAATTTCTGTCACCCAAGCAAGGTATGCTTCAAATTTGCTGCAGAAATTTAAGATGGTTGAATGTAAACCAGCAAAGTTCCCATTCCTATCTAGAGTTAAGCTAAATGAGTGGGGTTCTTCTCCACTAGTTGACAGCTCGTTGTATAGGCAGCTTGTTGGAAGCTTGCTATATCTTACTCATTCTAGACCAGATTTGTCATATGTTGTTGGGGCTATTGCTAGGAACATGCAAGAGCCTCATGAGGTTCATTGGAAGGTAGCAAAGAGGATCCTCCATTATGTTCATGGTACTAAGCACTTTGGTATCCATTATGCTGCTGGTTCATCTCTTGAACTAATAGGATTTACTGATTCTGATTGGGCTGGTGATTGTATTGATCGGAAATCAACTTCCAGTTATGTTTTTATGCTTGCACATGGACCTATTTTCTGTTCAAGCAAGAAACAACATACTATTTCCTTATCTTCAGCTGAGGCCAAGTACAGGGAAGCAGTAAATTCAGCCACACAATGTGTTTGGTTGCAAGGTATTCTTGCAGAATTCGGGATTGTTTTTTATTCACCCACTATTCTTTGGTGTGATAATCAAAGTACAATCAATATTTCTACTGATCCAGTTCAGAGGCAAAGGACCAAGCACATAGAGATACACATGCATTACATTTTTGGTTTTGTGCATGACCGGACCATAGCATTGCAGTATTGCCCTTCAAGTGAGCAAACTGCTGATATTTTCACCAAGTGTTTTACCGAGAAGACCTTCACTTACCTCAAATATTTGCTTGGGGTGAGTGATGCATGGTGATGATTGGTGTATTCTGATATATGCCACATGTCCATTTTAGAGGGGAGGTTTTATTTACCATGTGGTTTTCCTCCTTACCTTGGTTACGTGGACAAATAAATTTTTATGATGTAAAAGGTGACTTGAGCCTAGTTGCCAAGGCCTTATTTTGATATTTCACTAAGTCTAGCTTAAGGGCGGGTGTTAGAACATTATTACACCTAGGTACATTAATCATTTATCAAATGATGGTTAATTAGTACCAAACAGCTTAATAATTGCATCCCCAAGTTGGTTGGTGGGTAAATGGTCATTTAGCTTGAACCAGTTGGCAATGTGGACAAAACTGAGCATTGTGCCAAGGAAAACTAGCTATTGGGTACACCCTCCTAGTCATTTATTGCTTCCTGCATGCCTAGGGCGCTCTTATCCCTTGGTTTGTGGGATTCTCTTTGACCAAGGGCACACATGCTCAGAATGTGGACAAACTTGCCTCTTTTGCCCATTTTTAGCCAATTCTAGCTGCCTAACCTCTAACCAACCAGATTCTCCACATGTGTGAGGTCACATGTGCCTGTCCAGTCATTCCCAATGTTCACATAGCAGTTTTGAACCAGTTTGGGATGGTTTGGGATATTTTGGTCAACCTAGGGGGGTTTGAGCTATTTCTAAGTTAGATCAGTGTGAACACTCCAGATGGATTCGAATTGTTCCTATTTGCAAAAAAGGAGGTTCTTAACCTATTTTGAGGTTGTATTGTTAATAATATTTACATTATTCACCCTTTCATGTGTTCTTGTTCTTCATTTTACAGATTTATGCCTATTCTTGTAAATGTGTTGCAATCTTTTCACTAGTGAGGAATCCATAGTAGCTAGGTTCTACTGTGAGTTAGATTTTACACTGCTATTCTCCATTTTCTATGTTCATGAGTGATTATTGAGTGCATTCTTCTCTTCTTCTTTGCAACATTCTAGTTTGATTGTGAGTTTGTTACAGCTGTTAGATCCTTCTGTAGATTATCACATATCTCATGAGACAGATAGCGGAGGAGAGGTTTTTGTTTATATTTAATCGATAATTGTTTCATTCATTATGATAACTTGTGGTTGTTATATCTATGCCTTTGTAAATTTAGAGATATAACAATGAATGTTCAATAAATGTTCATTGATTGCAGTTTTATAGATTGATGAAAAATCATGATTTTAGAGTCTCCTCTAGTGTAAATTTAGAACAAGGACATAGATAGGCACATTTTCTTAAATATCTATATTCATGTTTTAAATGTATTGCTCAATGTTGTTCAATTTTCATTTGAACACATTTATGTATCTCCTTGTTAATGTGAACACAAATTTTGAAATTGAAAATGGTTGTGTTCATAGGTTCCATTAGGTTCCGATTTTTTTGAAGATATTGCATCTATGTCACAAGTAAACGAAATCATACTTTTTACTTTATGTCAGAGTTATATATCTAGATAAACTAGCTTACCTATCTTAAGAAATAAAAAACATAGCAACATAAATAAGAAAAAAAAGAGAAAAAGGAAAATAATACACCAGATATACGTGGTTCACCCAATTGGGCTACGTCCATAGGAAGGTTGTCTTATATTTTATCCAGAAATATCCTTCAATCTTATAAGAGAGCAACTAAAAATAACCCCAATACAATATAGCAGAGAGCTTGTGAGCACAATACAATGTGTTGTAATAGTATGATGGAATGTTGAATGATCTATGATGTGACTCCCTTGACCCTATTATATACCAAGATATGTGGAGGAATTACTCTCACATATTGCATGTGGGATAATATAATTCTCCATAATAACATCTCTTTATATAACAATGGATACCAAGAGTATACTTTACCATAATGAATATGGGATATAATGTATTACTCTTTTACATAAGATTGTGGATAAATTCTGACATAATACAAAGACATTATTACCTTCCAAGGAATATAATATATTCCAACACTCCCCCTTAATAATGGCTGGGAGAAAATCCCTCACTAACACTAAGGAAGAAAGGAGTCATTACTGCTCCCCCTTGATGACAACTTCCCTCATCCCAAGCAAGGAACGAAGATGCACATACTTCGCTGCTGTTAAGGATTTGGTGAAGATATCGGCTGCCTGTTGCTTGGTAGGACAATTCTCAAGAGAAAGAATACCATCTGTGATGATACCTCAAATGGTATCGTCAAGCAAGCTAAATTGCACCTTTATTATCACATTTCAACATAGTGGACGATTTCAGAACCAGACTGTTGGTGCCCTTTTTTGTCACCATTTTTGAATATCAACTGCACTTTGATTGGCATTTCTTTTTCCATTTTTGATGTTCTCTGTCACTCTCTTTTCCATTTAGACCGTCAAATGGAGCAGGTATGCGTTTTTTTACACATCATATGAATTTGGGTAAAAGATTGTCATATTATGATTTATTGATGTTTATTTTGACTTATGTAGTGACTATATTTTATCTTGCAGGTTATGGCTCTCAAGCGAATCTTCAATTGGACTCGTATTGAAGTTGTAAACAATCAATTGCACTCATCCTATCATTTAACCCTGCATTCAACCCACGAGATCGTTGGTTGAGATATTTTCAGTTTGTTAGAAAGTAAACCGCCACATGGATTATGTTTGGGACGTGACCATGATTGTATGTGAGCTGATGTTCTAGATGATCATTTCTCCTGCGTGCTCAGTTCGACACCACATCCCTGCTTACATCAAAAGGAGCATTGACGCTTCAACAACCACGTGAAGGATCAACGCCATGGGATCTAGAACAAAGCTCTGTGTGTTGTCATGAACTTTATGAGGTCGTTCCTTAGCTACGAGCTGTCACGAAATGGTTAAGCAGAGCCATCCCTTGGCTTATGCATGTCACGAGTTATTAAACAAAGCCGTTTTGGGCATTCATGATAGACTGTTATTACGCAGTCGACCACTAAACGGTCGACTTGCTTTCTTCATTATAACATTGTATAAATAGACGTCCCTATAGCAGAGACGAGTTAGTCATTAGCCAGTCAATCTTTTTACTTTTAGATTTGCATATCTTCTCAGCTGCAAATGAATACTAGAACACTATAACTCTATCATTTATTAATATATCTCTATTTCAGTTTTATGGGAATTTGTCAAGCATGCGTGGTGATTGATTGATTAAAGGATCAGAGTTTGTTTGCTGAGATGGGCCCCTCAACAGCCAGTGGTTCTTTATCAGTGTATATGAATTGTCATTGTATTTTGTAAATAAAACATGTTGTTATTTTATTTATGTATCTGATTTGTATATGGTGTTTATGTACTGTGATATAAAATGATGTTGTGTTGTTTATGTAAATAATGTTTTTATTTCTGTTATGTATATTTTGTTTTATTAACGTTTTAGAAGTAAATGGTGACTGGCCACACTTAGATTTATTTGGTTTGTTTAACTATCTTAGGTTTAGTTTATTTCAATTACTTAAGTATTTTAGATTGCACTTAGTTCATTTAACTGCTTAAATAGTTTTCTTTAAATTAGTGAAATAGATAGCTCAATCTTCTAAACCTGCTCATAGACTAGAATTTTGTAGTTTCTTCCCAATAGTATAAAATTAGCTTAAGTTACATCTCCATATCATGTTAGGATTAAATAGAAATAGTTAGTTCCATAAATTATCATTAACATTGATAGCTTCTTCTCACTATATCTCTTAACCACCTTATTCATTGCTTCCCCTGCATGATAGGATCATATGCATTAGCCAGCCGGTAGGTAAGATCATCCCATCTTCTTTTCTCTTTAGTTTAAATTGTTTTTCTTCCATTCGGATTGTCATTCAGATAGCCATTGGATCGACATTCAGACAATCTCAACTTCTTTCATCAATTTTCTTAATTAGAATCCACTTTTTAGGTTTCCTTCCAATTATGATCTCTTTCATCCTTAATTAGTATTTTAGGAATCATTAAGACCTTGTTGCATTTTATATGAAGTTTTGATCAAGTTTTGTTATCTTCTTTAGTTGTCATTCCCTTTTTCTTTAAAACTATGTTTCAGTTATTTACAAGTTATCTTTTCCTTATATGCTTTATGGTTTCAGAATTTATTAGTTTCATTTCTAATATGTTAATAATATCAATATTAGGTTAAGTGAGTAATTTCATTCTCCAAATCATTTCAATCCTGGATTATTCTTCTCATGTTAATAATGGATTCATGGAATAAGGTTTAGTTTAGAAGTACAATGTCTTTATCAAGTTTTCTACTTGCTTCTAAATTTAATATCTTTATCAAGTTTTCTACTTGCTTCTAGACTTCTTCAGTTCAAGTTCCTCATTTATAAATAGGAGATAGGTCTTTATGTTCAAAATTAATTATAGCTGGGTAATCTTTAGCTTGCATTTATTTGTAGAGGTTAGATTAGATTTAATTCCATTTTGTTTTCTCGTTACTTTTGAAAGCCACTTCGATACATCCACCCGTATTCCCATCACATTTGGTACTTTTCCTCAGGATTTCCAAGGATAATGGAATTAGGTGCTGTAGTAGTCTTGAATAGTTTTTAAAGTCATTAATAGTTCAGAATTTGCTTTAACCTAGTTTTTCCTATTAATATGATTAAGTAGTTCCCATTTCTACAAAGAGTAGTTTTTGTCTTCCTTATTTGTTTAAAATAGTAACATTGTTTGACATTATTTTGATCTAGTAGTTCAGATAAGTTCGGTTAGTTTCTTTCTTGTTTTTCTGAAGTTTGACTCCATTTTTCATTTTGAAAGATCTTTCGATCTTTTCTTTATTTAATATTCTAAGTTATGATAAGCCGAAATTTAGGTATTATCCTACCTAAGCATATACTTTGCCTCAACTCTAATATTACCAACCCCGGTTGATAATTAAATATTAGGTGTTTTCTTTGAGATAGCTCACACACCCAACTTTTTGGCGCCGTTGCTAGGGAGTTGTAGATAGGTAGGTAGGATTTGATTGCAAATAGATAAAACCTTCTTTCAGGAATAGATTTGAATTTCTCTCTCTCTCTCTTTTTTTGATAGGCGGGTGGCGGGTGAGCGGTAAGACTAGAGGTAAGAACCTGCGCATCTATTATAACAGGCATCCCCAAAACCCAACAACAGTATTTTTTGCAGTTAGAATTTATTTCAGTTATAATTTTTTTTTTCATAAATAAGTTTTAGAAACCCCTACTAAAAATCTCCACTAACCTATATAGGGAACATGCCACCCCAACTTCTAGCTTAGCATTGGAAGACACCCAAAGAAAATAGTCTCATTAAGAAAATCCACTAAAGAGAACCCCAAACTAACACAGAGACTGAACCTAGACAATAAGAGACTCCAAGAAGAAGATTCAAAACATTCAGATATCCCATACTCTCTTTTTGGCATTCAAATCTACATGGAGAATGAAGAACGTGTTTATGGGAGTTATTATAGGATCATAGGGAGAAGTGGAAGACACTCTCGAGAATTTTATGCTAGGAACCTAAAACAAAGTACATCCCATTCCGGTGGAGTTACAAGGATAGAATTGGAAAATTTATTAGAAAGATTTAAAATAGATATCTTAGAAGCAATAAGTTCTCAACTCGATTCACTACAAGCTAAAAGGAGGCAAGATGAGGAGTGGGCAGCAATGAGTGTTTTCTTTCCTAGGTGTAGAATTGAACACCCTCAACAAGGATGTCCATGGAATAATGTCCCAGTTTGTCACCTTGGTATAGAAAAACATCCAACCGATAATTGTCCATCGTTTCCTAGAGTGCAAGCCATACACAAAAGTGAAAACTTAGATGGACCATCTAGGAGGCCCTGGAAACCTGGAGCTCAACTATCATATCAAGGTCCATTACACATTCCACCCCATCCTTATCTACCTCCTCAACAATGGAACATCTTAGGTTGGCAGAACCGATCACCACAGTACCCTCCTCAGAATATTCAACCACAGCAATGGTCACATAAGGGAGAAGACCAGCTTCTATTCAACCACCTCCTCCTCTACCTAACCATCCTTACCCACCTAATATCCAATAACTTCTACTTGGATTCGTACCTCCTACACTATCCCCTATCCCAAATCAACCTCACCATTTTCAGAATGAGAATCTTCCAAAGCCTACAATATTACCGACACAACCAATACGAAATTCTAACCATAAACCAACCCACGATTTTAATAGCATTGGGTTGTTATCTCTTCCATCATATCCTGTTGTGACCACACCGATACATGAGATTCAACTGTGGTTTGGAAGAGTTATGCAAGATGAGCCCAAGTCATCAGTTGTTATCCAAGAAGAGAATGAAGAAGTCAAAACAATTGATGATTCGCAAATCTATCATGTTGTCAATGGACATAGACTTAGACCTTTTCATCAACAAATATCTAAACAAAATGTTGTGCAGAATATCCTTCAACAGAATGAGATAAAGTTAATAGAAGAGGAAGTTATTTCCCTTCCTCCTGATCTTTGAACTATTTTTGGGTTATCTTCATTGGTATATATATGTAAATATGTTCTTGGTTTTCAATAACAGAGAGTCATGTCTAACAGTTCGTTGCATTCTTACAAGAAACTCATTAGTATGATCGAACTCATGAGATATTGCCAATTAAAACAGGAAGACTCTTTCTCCTGTCTTTTTGTATATATATGTTTATTTTGAGTAAATTTGAATCATCTAACAAGTGGTTTAACGGTATGATTACAAGAACCTCATAGCAGCTCATGCAATAGTTGAAAAGGAAGTACTTTAAAAATACTTATAGATTCTTTCTTCTTTGATTGTCGTTGGAAATTGAAAATTGAAATATCATCCTTAACCACTTTCTTGTGTGATTCTACATATGGTACCTGATTCAGACATGTACATTTCTAATTTCTTATCAGAATAGTTTCTTAAGAACCTACTTTAACTTCTATGATTCTCAAAAAGCTCTATCTTATACCTATGGACAACTAGTCACCCTAGACTCATTATCAAAACTTGTCTCTCAAAGAATCTTTAAAAAGGTAGCTCAAAAGGGAATGAAATTTCTATTTTCGTGGCGAACATTACTTTTTCATGAAGAAGATAGATAGAAAGGTTGAAGAATAGCTTTAGGTTATTATCTTATGACATGATCTATAATCTAGGCCATCCCTAACAAAAATTTACTCACAAAGGGTCGTTCTGAAATTTTTGAATTATGTGTTTAGTAGGCTTAGCACACTCTAGTACCAACCGGCTTCCTTACAAAAATTATATACATATATCATTATACAAGGAAAACCTGTCGGGGTACTAAACAGGCCTGTTGGCAGCGGGTCCATGCTAGGTAATATCTAAAAATATAAGGAAGCTCAGTAAGTGCAAGTAAACCCATCGAGGTACTGAACAGGCTCGCTGGCAACAGGGCTATGCTTGCATGGTACCAAGATAAACCCGTCGGGGTACTAAACAGGCCTCCTGGTAGCGGGACAATATCGGATAAAAGAGGTTTGGTTAATGCATTGCTATCCACATGGCTCATAAAAATCCTGAGTATACAAACACATGTTCAGGCCAGTTATTTATACTGTCATTAGAGAATAGCTGTAAGTTGGACTTGGATCACTGTCATCTAATTCACACATTACCTAGGATATGTTTATCCTAGAAATGGAACCCATAACTATAGAAGTCTCATGAACTCTACAGTAAACCTTATCTATATTCTTCGGATGACAAGAAATCTTTACAATGAATCATGGATGACTAGTTCTCCTATGGCAATCTCTTTATGATAATTATCCCATTATTTCTCAGATGATCCTCTTAAGCACTATTGTGTTCTTTTTTTTTTTTATGGATGTACATATCTGAATCATCTATCTTTACTAGTTGATATTCTATTTTTCTTCTATTATTGCAGCACTTTTAGAATCTACTAGCAAATTTTTCAATTGAAAATATTTGAATATTGATTAACTTTTCTTTGATGGCTTGAGGACATGCCATATTTTTGGTTTGGTGGAGATTCAGAACTATTTCACTCTTTTCATAATGATGAAATTTTGTATGAATCTCTGGTAAAATAATAAGGTGTTTTTAGGATAATGCAAAAAGCAGAAGGAAGCTCATTTTGATCAAATAACTTGACTTAAAAGTTCCAGACAAATAGGGTTACCACATCTCTGGTGTGCTGACAAATTCTAGAAAATTTCTTTGCATAATCAGCAGCAGCCAGATCTATTAAAACATGTTTTTTACAAAGGTCTAAATGAAGGGTTGAATAAAGGGTCGTATGATGATCTGAATAAACTGACGAATGAGGCAAATGAATAGCAATCTGAAAGAAGTACCAAATGAAACCACATCTTATCTTAATCCCTATAAGTATGATAAGACATCTAAAAATTTTGATTTCTCTTATTAATTAATCATAACTAGAATCGAATTAAAACATTATATTTGTATACCCATCTTGTCTTATCAAAATAAATCGGCCAATCATATAGTTTGGGCGCTGTCCTATGGTCTTTATTTTTCATTTAAGAGCTATTGTGCCATCATGCATGTACTAAAAACATTACGATCTTTCATGGGTAATTATGTCCCTCATAAAATTTATGTTCAACCTATCCAAAGTTTTACTTTGGACATGGTTGAATACATTACAAACCATGTAAATTCATGATTTCATAGCGCCAAGGTGGCACACGACTCAAGGAAGCTCAAATTATGGCGTATCATTCGTACGTGTGAGATCTCTCTCCACGATTGATTCAGTCATCCAAACGACCCTTGTTTTAGACCTACCTCCTACATAGCCCCTGCCTCATTCTGCTCATCCTTCATCTGCCCTGATCGAACCCTATCCTATGCAACCTTGTGCATTCCCTTTTCCTAGCCACATCCGTCATCTTCTGTTCACAATGTCGACCCATCACAAGCCAGGAAGCTACGAAGACCTCCTTCACATTCCCTAGTTTAAAGCTTGCCAAGAGATATTTATGCATGTTGGGTGGGGTCCATTCCTTCGTCTCCTTGACGGCACGACCATGAAATCTCCTTGCTCTTTGCAAAAGGATTTGATGGTAAGATGGCCAAGGTTGGCCAATTTACCTTCCCAGTAACAGAAGAAACCATATTTGTGGCTACAAAGCTACCCAGGGGAGGTGTCCATTGGCACAAGCACCTGTTTCTTCCATGAACTACCCATCTGTTTTCCCTCAAGGACGATTACCAGCATGTTGAAGGTACAAAAGGGGTTCACCGAGAATGGGTTAGGCCCGAGTATATTGAACCATTGACCTCCATTATTCACTTAATCACTGTGAAGGTAATTTCTCAGTCTTCAAAGCTTGTCATTTTTTATTATTGGCACACTTTGTTAATAATCAACCCCTCAATTTCCCTTTTTATTTCCTAAAAAGTCTAGAAAAGATGTCTAGCCAGGTTTGAAAGAACACTATTAACCCTGCTGGAAGTTTGTACCACCATTTCCTTATAAAAATCTTGATTACTCATCAATTGGAAGAAAAAGGGTCAGACTTGGGAAAGTTTTGTCTTTGAAACCCTGGACCCTTACCTAGTCAAGAAGCCCACTGTTAAATCCCCTGCTTCTCGAAAACGCCATCATTTCCTATCCCATGGCAATGAATCGACTCCAAACTCTGCCCAAAAAGAAAAAATATCCAAATTTGTAAGGTTTAGTGAGGATGTCGTAAAAGAAGTGTCCCCTAATCATGCATCTTCCCCTGAGCATGTTCATGAGGATGCGGCCACATAACCCTCATTCTTCTCACTTATACCCATGAATTCCAGAAGGGCTAATTGTGACCCGATAGTTGACCCGCCCATCATTTAGTCCAACGAGCAGACCATTGATCAGTCCATTGAGAAGACAGTCAATGAGCCAATGCACACAGATAATCCCGACGATCAAACAAATGACTATATCCCTGAGTCTCCTCTCCTTGCATTGGCTAATTTATCAGCTAGTCTACTTGAGGAGCCTGTATTGGAGCCTGCCTCTGCATGTACTGAAGCTAATGCCATTGAGGCACCTATTACATCTGTTGACCCTGAGCTACCTTTGAAGGTATCAAGCCCCCAACAGGACCTTATGTCCTTAACATAAGACTCTATTCCACTCCAGCAGACTATGGATATATTAACTCAAGATGTGGCAGAGCTAAGAACTCAGCATGTAAAGTATGAAGAGATCATTGCTAGGCTTCGTCAAGAAAACAAGGACCTGCACTTTCAAGTGAAATGTGTGGAAAGTATAAACGAAGCCAAAACCGTCTCCAATCTTTCTCTCTGTTTGAAGCATGGCAATTTGAAGGAGAAGCTCCAGAAGTTTAGAGCTAAAAGCACTTCCTCATCTAAGTCAAAGGCAGCTGCTACCACAGCTCAGCCATCTTCCTAAAAACTTTGTTCTCTGTTTGCTCAATGGGACCTGGCATATCTTAGGTTTTGGGGAATGTTGGTGCCCGTTTTTGTCACCATTTTTGAATATTAAGTGCACTCTGATTGACATTTCTTTTTCCATTTTTGATGTTCTCTGTCACTCTCTTTTCCATTTAGACCGTCAAATGGAGAAGGTATGTGTTTGTTTACACATCATATGAATTTGGGTAAAAGATTGTCATATTATGATTTATTGATGTTTATTTTGACTTATTTAGTGACTATATTTTATCTTCTAGGTTATGGCTCTCAAGCGAATCTTAAATTGGACTCGTATTGAAGTTGTAAATAATAAATTTCATTCAGCCCATCATTTAACCCCGCATTCAACCCACGAGATCATTGGTTGAGATATTTTTGGGCTGTTAGAAAGTAAACCCCCACATGGATTCTGTTTGGGACGTGACCCTCATGGTACATGAGCTGATGTTCTCAAAGATCCTTTCTCCTGCGCACTCAGTTCGACACCACATTCATCCATGCTTACGTCAAAAGTAGCATTGACGCTTCAGCAACCGTGTGAAGGATCAATGCCGTGGGATCTGGAACAAAGCTCTGTGTGCTGTCATGAACTTTATGAGGTCGTTCCTTAGCTACGAGCTGTCACGAAATGGTTAAGCAGATCCATCCCTTGGCTTATGTGTGTCGCGAGTTATTAAACAGAGTTGTTTTGGGCATTCATGATAGACTGTTATTAAGCAGACGACCACTAAAGGGTCGACTTGCTTTCTTCTTTATAACATCGTATAAATAGACGTCCCTTTAGCAGAGACGAGTTAGTCATTAGTCAGTCAGTCTTTTTACTTTGAGATTTGCCTATATTCTCAGCTGCAAATGAATACTAGAACACTGTAACTCTATCTTTTATCAATATATCTTTGTTTCAGTTTTATGGGAATTTGTCAAGCATGCGTGGTGATTGATTGATTAAAGGATCACCCTGTGTTTGTTGAGACGAGACCCTCAACAGCCAGTGGTTCTTCATCAGTGTATATGAATTGTCGTTGTCTTTTGTAAATAAAACATGTTGTTATTTTATTTATGTATCTTCTTTGTATATGGTGTTTATGTACTGCGATATAAAATGATGTTGTGTCGTTTATGTAAATAATGTTTTTATTTCTGTTATGTATATTTTGTTTTATTAATGTTTTAGGAGTAAATGGTGACCGACCACACTTAGATTTATTTGGTTTGTTTAATTAGCTTAGGTTAGTTTATTTCAATTACTTAATTAGTTTAGATTGCACTTAGTTCATTTAACTGCTTAAAACATTTTCTTTAAATTAGTGAAATAGATACCTCAATCTTCTAAACCTGCTCATAGACTAGAATTCTATATTTTCTTCCTTGTAGTATAAAATTAGCTTAAGTTACATCTCCATCTCATTTTAGGATTAAATAGAAATAGTTAGTTCCGTAAATTATCATTAACATAGATAGCTTCTTTTCACTATAGCTCTTAACCACCTTATTCATTGCTTCCCTTGCATGATAGGATCATATGCATCAGCCAGCTGGTAGGTAAGATCATCCCATCTTCTTTTCTCTTTAGTTTAAACTTGTTTTCTTCCATTTAGACTGTCATTCAGATAGCCATCTGGACCAGCATTCAAACAATCTCCACTTCTTTCATCAATTTGCTTAATTAGAATCCAGTTTTTAAGTTTCCTTCCAATTATGATCTCTTTCATCCTTAATTAGTATTTTAGGAATCATTAAGACCTTGTTGCATTTTATATGAAGTTTTGATCAAGTTTTGCTATCTTCTTTAGTTGTCATTTTCTTTTTCTTTAAAGCTATGTTTCAGTTATTTACAAGTTATCTTTTCCTTATATGCTTTATGGTTTTAGAATTTATTAGTTTCATTTTTAATATGTTAATAATATCAATATTAGGTTAAGTGAGTAATTTCATTCTCCAAATCATTTTAATCCCGGTTTATTCTTCTCATGTTAATAATGGATTCATGGAATAAGGTTTAGTTTAGAAGTACAATGTATTTATCAAGTTTTCTACTTATTTCTGAATTTAATATCTTTATCAAGTTTTCTACTTGCTTCTAGACTTCTTCAGTTCAAGTTCCTCATTTATAAATAAGATATAGGTCATTATGTTCAAAATTAATTGTAGATGGGTAATCTTTAGCTTGCATTTATTTGTAGAGGTTAGATTAGATTTAATTCCATTTTGTTTTCTCATTCTTTTTGAAAGCCACTTCGATACATCCACCCCTATTCCCATCACGTTTGGTACTTTTCCTCAGGATTTCCAAGGAGAATGGAATTAGGTGTTGTAGTAGTCTTGAATAGTTGTTAAAGTCATTAATAGTTCAGAATTTTCTTTAACCTAGTTTTTCCTGTTCATATGATTAAGTAGTTCCCATTTCTACAAAGAGTAGTTTTTGTCTTCCTTATTTGTTTAAAAGAGTAAGATTGTTTGACATTATTTTGATCTAGTAGTTCAGATAAGTTCAATTAGTTTCTTTGTTGTTTTTTTGAAGTTTGATTCCATTTTTCATTTTGAAAGATCTTTCGATCTTTTCTTTCTTTAATCTTCTAAGGTCTGACAAGCCAAAATTTAGGTATTATCCTACCTAAGCATATACTTTGACTCAACTCTAAGATTACTAACCCCAATCAATAATTAAATATTAGGTGTTTTCTTTGAGATAGCTCACGCACCCAACATAGACCAAGCTCAGTGATAACATGTCATAACCAAACTGCTTCTTTAGCTGCTTCTTTGGTTGCTCTATACTCTAATTCACACAAAGATAAAGAAAGAGTCTTCACCTTCTTGCTGGACCAAGAAATCGGACCTGAACCAAGTTGAAATATATAACCAGTAGTTGAGCATCAATCAGAACTGTTACCTTCCTAATCGGAATTTTTGTATCCAGAAAGTGAAACTGTAGCACTGCTCGAATAAAAGACATCATAGTACAATGTCCCGTGTAAATATCTCATAATTCTATTGGCTGCTTGCTAATGAATTTCACAAGGTTGATGCATGAACCGAGAAACCATACTGACATCAAAAGAGAGATCTAGTTTCTTATGAGTTAAATATATCAAACTGCCCATGAGATGACGATAAAGAGTAGCATCAACAAGAGGAGTAGTACACTCAACAGTTAACTTTACACCAGAATGAAATGGCATAGGAGAAGGTTTACAATCACTCATATGGAAACGGGCCAATAAGTTTGTAGCATACTTTGGCTGAGAGAGAAAAATACCATCTGCCATATTCCATATTTGAAGACCCAAGAAATAGTGCAATGTACTGTGATCAGTCATTTCAAACTACTTTTAAAGATCACTTTTCATAACTTGAATTAATACAAGTTGGCTTCCAGTTATGATAAGATCATCCACATAGAACAAAATAATAAGGATATGATCACCCAATTTCTTAACATACAGATTTGGTTCAGATATACAACTTTTAAAACCATTATTCAAGAAATATGTATCGATTTGATCATACCAAGCCCTAGGTGCTTGTTTGAGACCATATAAAGACTTGTGTAATTTTCATACAAAACTTGATGATTCAGCATTAATAAAACTAGGTCATTGCATATAAATGTCTTCCTTAAGATTACCATTTAAAAAATAAATGTTAACATCCATTTGGTGTATGTCCCATTTATAAGATGTAGCAAGAGATAAGATAGTTCTTATTGTATTCATTTTAGCAACATGAGAAAAAGTTTCATTATAATCAATACCTTCAAGTTGATTAAAACCTTTTGCAACTAATCTAGATTTATATTTTTCAATCTATCCTTCTGCAGCAAATTTATTTTTATAAACCCATTTACAACTAACTAGATTCTTTCCTGAAGGAAGAGGAACAAGAGACCAAGTATTGTTCTTCATAAAAGAATCATACTCAGCAGACATAGCTTGTTCCCAATGAGGTTTACCCTTAGCTTGAGCATAAGAATTAGGATCGTCTATGGTCAAAACATTGGTCATAAGAGCAAAGTTAGATATAGTTATATGAGTATAGGAAGGGTTACCAATATCACTACCTATAGATTCAAGAGTTTTTTGCGCCCAAACGTGAAGGTTAGAAGGAACATAAGTCACTTTGAGAGCTTTGGGGACATTCAGGTGGAATACTTGAAGAATAGGGTGAACTAAGATCAACAACAAGCACAGTACTGGAGGAAGGAGTGACAGGAGACAATGGAATATTCATGATAACATGAGGGTATACAGACTCAGGTGGTGGAGAGACTTCAGTAAATTGATCATTTATTTGGATTGTGACACTCTAATTAGAAGGATCAAATAACTTGTAAGCCTTGGAATCCTTAGCATAACCAATGAATATACACTTGTGAGACTTGGGTTCTAACTTTTTACGCTTTTCGTCAGGAATATGAGCCCAACATTCACAACCAAACACCTTAAAGTTACTAATATATTTTTTCTACGATTCCATTTTTCCTCAGGGGTAACATTCTTAACTATGTTTGTAGGAACTCTATTTAAAATAAAGTTAGCACAACTTATGGCTTCAGCCCAAAATTTCTTGTGTAATCATTTAGAATAAAGCATACATCTATCCATTGCAACTAAAGATCTTTTTTTCCTTTCAACAACACCATTTTGTTGAGGTGTGTAAGGAATAGTCTTTTGATGTTGAATTCCATGTTTAGATAAAAACACTTCAAATTATTTCTTAACAAATTCCCCCCCATTATCAGTTCTTGAAGTCTTAATCCTTTTACCAGAATAATTCTCAAACAAGGATTTAAATGCTTGAAACTGAGAAAAAGTGTCACTTTTATTTTTCAGAAAATAAACCCATGATTTTTTACTAAAGTCGTCAATAAAAGTAAGAAAATAGGCGGCATGAGATATAGAAGGAACTTCAAGAGGACCACAAATGTCACTATGAATTAATTGCAAAGTTTCTTTAGCACGCCAAGCTTTACCTTTATCAAACATTTCTCTATGATGTTTACCAAGTACACAACCTTCACAAACATCGTTAGTAGACGAAATATTAGGTAAGCCATGTACCATTTTAGTTAGCATTTTCATTTTATCATAATTCAAATGACTCAATCTTTCATGCCATAATTTACTTAGTTCATCAACATGAGCAACATAGGAATAAAAGGGTTGTGTTTTAGTTGAATTAAAACCAACAGTATGATCAACATGATGAGAAGAAACTACTTTAAAATTATGATTGATATCTTTCATAACATATTTATCAGGCCAAGCTTTAAACTTATATCATTTTTTATATGCACAATAAATAGAAAGCAATTTGATGGGCATGTGTTCAACATGAAAAATATATTCCAAATGACCATTAGCAATACTAACATTACCATAAACAATTACAGAAATTTGTTTGCCATCACCTATAGATAATTTATGAGATGTGTGTTTATTATTGTGATAAGATGTAAATAAAGAAGCATTACCAGTAATATATTTAGAATCACCTGAATCCATTATCCATTCCACATTAGAAGAAGAACTACTAGATAAAACAATAGATGCACATAAAGCTACTTGTGATTCATCATAACCTTTCTTTTTATCCTTAGACATCAAACGTTTCACTTTAAAGCAATCCTTTTCAGGATGGTTAGTTTTAGCACAATGCCTACAAGGATCATACACATTCTTCTTCTTACTATTTTCATGTGCATTAGAAGCATGACCAAATTTATTAGTATGATTTGAAGTGTGTGAACTAGAACCTTTAACATTATTAAAAATTTTATTAGGATTCTTATTATGTGCCATAAGAGCCTTATTAGGTGAGACTTGTACTGAAACAATCAACCTTTCTTGCTTATTTATAAATCCTTTACAAAAATCATCAAAAGTAGGTTTCGTGGTATTTTGAGACAATTCAAGAGCCCTATTCCTAGTTTGGATGAACATGTCAAAACAAGATGGCAATTTTTGTTCTACAAGAATTATAAGAGTGATGTCTATATTCTTGTAATCTTTACCACAATTATTTATTTTTTCATTTCATTTTTTCACTTTAGCAAGATATAAATATTCTACTCTTTCAAAGTTAGTAGGGTCTAGCTCAAAAATCTTCTTTCCAAGGTAATAAGAAGGAACATCATTAGATTTATCAAATAAAGAAGCAAGAATTTTCCATACCTCAACTAGGCTATCTACTGGCTCAATACTTACCTAAAGACTATCTGAAACCGTTTGACCAATGATCCCTCTTGCTTGATCACATTTATCTTCCCATATAGCCACATCTTTAACATCAACAGGTTACTTGTGTTCACCATTAACAATCCTCCATAGATTCTTACTCTTGAGAACATCAACCATTTTTATTTTCCATACAAGATAGTTAGAACCAACAAGTTCAAGAACATAAGCTACTTCTGAAGTCATAATGATAGAAATATTGGCAAGAAAATTAAACCCAAATGCTAGAAATGAAAAGAGAAAAAAAAGTGAATAACAGAAAACTGATACACTTTACCGTTATGATATGAAGAAACATAGTAAAAAAATAAACTTTACTTACGGCTCCTTAAAAAAGATGCCAAGAAAAATCACTCGTGGTTCTTCCACAATAAACTCGCGATTAGATCTGGCGGGTCTCTACACAACAAGGTCACGGTTAGATTTGATAACTGCATGTTTTTGCACAGTGAAGTCGCGGTTATGCCGAAGCATGCACAGGTTTTGCACAGGAGGGTCGTGGGTATACTGAAGTAAGCGCAATTTTACGTTAGAGAAGGCGCGAGTATGTCGTACCAAATGCAGGTTTGTATACTGAAATTCACAGGTTTGCATTATACTCACAGGTTTGTAGTAAGGTAAGTCACAGTTACACGCACTGTCTGCGAAGAAAAAGTCACAAATGTCCAGTTTTAGGCTGAAAATAGTGCTGATTAAGTTGCTATCGGAAATATGCAAAAAATCTACCAAAATTGAAAAAAAAAATGACAATTGGAAGATATATCTCCTTGAGGAGAATCCAAAAAACATATAGATCTATAGAAAAAATATCAAGAGACCCTTGAGAAATTTCTACAAAAATATACACAACAAAGTTAGGGTTAGGAGTAAAAAACTGCAGAATCATGCCAGATCTGAAGAGAAGCCTAATGGCTACCAGATAGAAAGCGAATCTACAAGAATAAACAATTCCTAGTTTATAATAGTTATTGACTCAAATCTATAGAAGGTGCTAGATCATAGCAACCAGCTCTGATACCATGTCAGAGTTATATATCTAGCTAAACTAGCTTACCTATCTTAAGCAATCAATAACATATCAACGTAAATAAGAACAAAAAGAGAACAAGGAAAAGAATACACCAGATATACATGGTTCACCGAATTGGGCTACATCCATAGGAAGGTTGTCTTCTATTATCTCCAGAAATATCCTTCAATCTTACAAGAGAGAAACTACAAATAACCCCAATACAATGTAGCGGAGAGCTTGTGAGCACAATACAATGTGTTGTAATAGTATGATGGAATGTTGAATGATCTATGATGTGGCTCCCTTGAACCTATTATATACCAAGAGATGTGGAGGAATTACTCTCACATATTGCATGTAGGATGATATAATTCTCCATAATAACATCTCTTTATATAACAATGGATATCAAGAGTATACCTTACCATAATCAATATGAGATATAATGTATTACTCTTTTCCATAAGATTGTGGATAACTTCCGACATAATACAAAGACATTATTACCTTCCAAGGAATATAATATATTCCAACACTTTTTAGTTATGATTTGAAGTGTTATTAGTTTTAGTTTATTTTATTCATGGAATGTTTTATTTAATTAAAAAAATTAAATTCTAGGATACGTGAGTTAGTAACATTATGGGTGGGGAGGTAATGGTTTATAAATTATTATTCTTTTCAATTTTATTTTTATAAGTTTATTTTAGTTTTTTAATTTAGTTTAAAATTGTTTAATTATTTTGAATTCCATATTTGCATTTTCATATGCTATGGACAAGTGTTACAGGTTGACCGAGGACATGATAGAGGGAAATGTACAGTGGAGGATATTATTCCTCCTTTCACATAGAGTTTTAATGTCTCGGTTATGTTTGTAGTAGCATTTTAAATTTGTCATTTATACTAGTGTATTACATGTATGTCTTGAGTACATATTGTTGTTGTTGTTTTCGGATGAGAACTTTATTTTTGGATTAAATATAAAATAATTTTGTATGATTTTTCTATCATAATTTTGCATGATGTCTATGAACGTATGTTTTATTAAATGTATGTTTTATGATTTTGTTTTCTAATCCTAGTCAATCTTATATAGTAATAATATAGTGTATTTTTGTTAGGAGTGAATCTTAAGAACTCATTGTGTTATGGATACGATGCTTCATAGCATTGTTGTAGAAAATCCTCTATTATGTAAAAGATGAATCTCATTAATGATTTAAAGCTTGTAGTTTGGAAGTGTTGTAGAAAATCCTCTATCATGTAAAAGATGAATCTCATAAATGATCTAAATCTTGTAGTTTGGAAGTGTTGTAGACAATTCCACCAATCTAGACACTTCTTAGGAAGTCTATTTCCCTAATTGTCCTATATACAATGCTTTCTAGCATTGGTCCTTTGAATATCATATAAATATTGTGGTTTGGAAGTGTTGTAGACAATATTCTATCATGTAAATGATGAATCTCATCAATGATATAGATCCTATAGTTTGAAAGTGTTGTATACAATTCCACCAATCTAGTCACTTTTTGAGAAGTGTCGATTTCCCTAGTTGTCCTAGATACAAAGCTTTCTAGAATTGGTCATTTATTAAAAATATGAATCTTATCTAAATATTGTAGTTTGGAAGTGTTGTATACAATTCCACCCATCTAGTCACTTCTTAAGAAGTCTCTATTTCCCTAAGTGTCCTAGATACAATGCTTTCCAGCACTGGTCCTTTAAATTTCATCTAAAGCTTCTAGTTTGGAAGTGTTGTACACAATATTCTATCATGTAAAATATAAATATCATAAATTATCTAAAGCTTCTAGTTTAGAAGTGTTGTAGTGTTGAAGACATAACATATCCCATCATTTTTCTTCAAACATAATGGGAACCCCCTTTTAATTTTCTTCTTTCTTTCCTTTTTTTTTTCTTTTATCTGAATCAGTCTTTGTATTTTCATTTACAAATAGTTTAATTTTTTTCTTCAAGACCTTCCTTTCAAGGGTTTAGTTTGTTTCTGGCATAATTCAATTGTGAAAAACCCTTTTTCCCACTTTAAAATGATCACATCCGACATCTCAGCACATTCCTTGATGTTAAATTAACTTTCCACATTTGATTTCCCATATTTTGTAAAAAAACTTAAATATGTCGGACATCAGACATAGGGCCAATATTTTTATTTTTTTACTTCAAATTTTCGACATTTATACGCTCAATGTGACCAAATTATTGTCCTTTTGACATTGCTTGTGCTTTATGAAGCTGTAAATTTTCACTCCAAACATTTTGGAACCTATATTCATTATTTATTTTCTTAACTATAATCCCGTGACCAATACCATAGAAGGAATTCTTTTAAAATATTTTGAACTCCCCAATATTTTTCTTCCCAACATTACCTCAGAATCATTTTTTTCATAAACATTTTTTACCACTACCTTTTTCTCTTCCAACTTCCGAAATCCGACATTCTCGAAAATCGAACGTCACAACAAATTTTATCATTTGGAAATATTTTCCCCAAGGTTTCCCACCTTGAGATTTTGTACGAAAAATTTCAAAAGCATGGGATAAATTAGGTTTTAATAATCATTAATGATCATGCCGATGTTTTATCCCTCTGCATTCAATTTTTATTTGAACATTTGATTCTCAGTATTTTTAAAGATGAACACTTAGGTTATCTCATAGTTAGCTTTGATTTATCCCTCTTGGAAAGCAATCTTCCACACTAAGTTTTGAAACGGGATCCTCAATCTCACTAGGAACTACTTGTTAACACTTGATTAAGCTCTTGAGGTAATGAATTTATACAGCAATTTTTTCAATAATTTTGTTTTTGTTTCTATTAGTCTTAGTGTGCTTGGTATTTGTAGGTAAATAAATTTCACCATGGTAAGAATGGGAAAATATAGGCCTGTAAACCCCGCAGATGACTTTAAGAAAAAGGATCACAATTTTGAGATTTGTTCGGAAATAGATTACTACAACGGTGACCCAAAATGTTTGGATTGGGTGGCTATCTACAATATCTTCGAAAATAGATATTTTACACAGTTCGGGGATGAAGTTTCTATTTTCCAGAAGATCATAATCAATAACATACATGCCATTGTTGCTCATCTTGTCATCATGCCCTACACAGATATGGTCAAATGTATTATTTCCTATGTGGATCAGCCTATGAGTACATTAAATGATGCCATTTGTATGGTAATTTCATTTTGTAAACCAAATACCTTTTCTACAATTTATGCTCTAAAAAACCCCCAAGTGTTGCTCACTACTAGTCTCATCGTTGAGTATGAGAAGAAGTTTGTCTTGGTTGGGTTGGTTAAAAGATGGTGGTTCGATGAGGATATTTTTTCAGTTTAAACAATTTAAGTGATATGCCATCCAATACCTCACATAACCCTTCAAGTTACTAGCATCCATGCTTTGTAGATTATATGGCTTGGAGAACTTAACTCTCTTCAAGTTAGAATGGGAACCATTAGTTCATTATATCAATAAACATGGTATGGTATTCAACTAGGAACATATATTCTTTGTAAATTTGAAGTATGTCATTAATTTAGTCAATATTGCACCTATGACTAAGAAACCTAGATTTTAAATGGTTTCATATTTGGTGGACATAATGTGTGCATCATTCAACTTCCCTTTGATAAAATGGTACTTCAATGACAAAATTCCACATGTCCATATTTATTGTGGTGCTCCATGGGAGGAAAATTAGAGGAAACACATATATGATATTTGTGATGGTTTTCTTAGTGTTTTCCATATGGTTATTTTTAAGAAGAATTATTATCATCTATCAGAGGAAGCTAGGCATCTGGTTTCAACTATGGGACATTGGTATGTTAGTGAATATTTCATCTATTTCATAATCTAGGGACACAATTCACTACATTTCTTGCCTATGCATGTACCTGACAGGATGGTTTTGAAGGAGATTACTTACAAGACAGTGGTTGATGGAATTGATGATCGATGTAGAACTCTTAAGAGGAAGGCTTGGCCTAGATTTTCTCTAATATTAGAGAATATAGAAATTTAGAATTCCCCACATGCATATTTCATTGATGAAATAAAAAAGGTGTTAATGTTGGGAATGGGCATTACCAGGATGCAAGACCCACTACATTTTGTTGAAAATCATTTCTTATTTGCTATGTTTAAGTCTTCCTATGTCCATCAGACTGAACCTAATTCTTTTATTTATTAGGGAGCCCTAATTTTTGAGGATGTACTTGGTAAAATTTATGATCCTACACAAAGAGTACTCATTCATGAATCTTATAAATCCCTAAAACTATAGTTTTTGTAATAAAGAAACATGGTTTATGTTGTAGAGGAGGAAGGAAAGAATAAGGCCAATGTTTTGAGTTCTACACAAACTAAAGGTTTAGTGCAATAGTCCTCAAACCAATCAAAAGAGTAGAGTTCATCAAAGGTGAAAGCTTCAATTGAACTTGTCACGTCCCTTACTCAACAAGCCAAATATTCAAATGTTAAGGGACTCGAAATGCCTAATCCTCCTTTCGTTATTGGTTCAGAGTAAGAGGTTATTATTAACTTGGTGGATAAATATGAAAGGGTTTCACTCACTAGTGTAATTAGTCGTTTTTCTACCAAATCCTCAGCTGATATCATTGACCTAGATGAAGAGAGACCAATAGATGAAATAATCCCCATGAAAATAATTCAGGATTATTCAGACCTTGTGCTCATGTTAAATCAAGCTGAGGATATTGCTAATGTCCCATCTATGTATTTGACTACAATCCCCTAGAAAATTTCATCAGAATTTAATGGTCAATTAACCAAAGAATATAACAACCAACCTCATCAGGATTAGACGGATTCTCATCCTTCTACTGCACCTACTCAAAAATTTCCCTAATCTGATCCTATTGATCAAATAGAGTCTCAAATTCAAGACTGTTTCGATACTTCACAAATTTCCCTTGTTCTTGAACAATCCAAACCCATGGAGGTTAACACTATTCCTTCAACTAAGTATAGTGGTGGGTTGACTTCATAGTCTAAAAATATCCTCACTTCAACTCAAACTTCCCATTCCGAGTTGGAAACCTTACCATCCATTGTTTCCTAGTTAGTTCAAGTCAACCTCAGGTTCCTAATGTGGATCCCAAGGTGTTGCGCAGTGAAAATCTATGATTGGGAATTACAGAGATCACCAACATACATTTTAACTAGTTACAGATATAGGACAACATAAGTATAAAGCAAACAAATATTCTTTTAAATGTAAATAACTAAGACATGAAATTGGAATCAGATACCTGAATAACTGGTGGTTGATCCAAGCTCCCAAAATTCAGACTCCTGCTCCACTACTCCACAGAGATCACCTACAATAACACATACCTTTCTCAAATCCTATGACTCAAATAAGAATGAAATTTTTTATATGAAACTCATGTATAAAAACAAGAAAGATTCAAAACATACATTCATTAACATAAACAAGCATATATGGGAAAGGAACTTTCTGTATTAAAGCATTAAAGGTAATCAACCAAACCTGCCCTACAACTAGCACTGTTGAAACCTATCCCTGGGTTCCTGCTCCTCCTCCTTCAGTAGAATTTTCTCTAGCATAACACTAGCATCAAATTGGTTCTCCCTTATCAAGGCCTCCCCTTGTATTTATAGCAAGGCAAGAAGGATAGAATCGAAAGAGAAATTGGTTGGGGAGGTTAGGGTAGTTAGAATAAATTCCCTTAACTAATCTCTAATCATCTTTAAATATTTTTTATCATGATTTAGAGATACCTGTGACTGCCACTCTTTACAACCAGTGAATAACTCGTGAGTATTGTGTCTAGCAAGTCGTGAATGCAACTTCTAGGATGATACCCACGGATTTCTAGGATGATACCCACAGATTTACTATATATATTGTTGCGAGTGACCGGCGAGATGGATGAAGGTAGATTTGCGTTTATGTCTGAGAATTGATCATCACAAATAATAGTTTGTTTAGGAGAATATTTCAAAGTCTAAGGCCAAAGAATATATAATCGAATAGGCTCTTCCATCCATAATGTCCTTTTTGTGTGACCGACAAGGCAATGTAGTCACGGATGAAGAAGTGCCATTTTAGCTTATAATAGATGCCTCCTAATGTATGAGGTCAGAGGGAAAGATGATGGTCGAAATACATTACAAAAAAACAAGTGGAGGAGCATAGGAACCACAGGAACAAGGTTGCAAACAGTACCTGAAACATAAACAAGGTCAGCGAGCAATTACAATCTTGATATCATGAGATGTTCAGAATGTTAGAACATAGTCTCCAATACATAAATGAAATGATGTATATAGCATGGTAACTGAAATACAAATGTGGATCCATGTCAAAAGGAGATCATAGCCATAGCAACAAACTAGATCTATGTCTCATGATGAGCCAATCAAATAGAGCTCGGTCTTGCGCAACTTGGGTGATAAGAAATGAACTATATCATAAACCTAAGCTCTTAAAACCAACCATCGATAGTACAAATCCTAAACCATGTGAATAAAAGGAGTTGAATTTGAACATGGAGGATTTTGTTTAATTATCGGTCAATGATAAAAACCATTAACAAACATGAGGACACCCACCAATAATAAAAATGGGCTCCAAGATACCTGGTACATCCTTGTAAGTGTGAATAAGAGGTCTTGATGTCAAACACTTGAAGAATCTGTCGATTAAGGGACATTGATGTATTCCCATAACTCAATAGAGAGCGAATCTGCCACTGATGACTTCAAATATCAAGGTACTAAACGAGAAACTCTAAGTCTTCTTCCCAGAGAAAAATGTGTTGAAGTCAATAGGAAGAGACCCATGAAAAGGAAGGCATTAATGTATCATTCATCATCTCACACGAGGAACACTGAAAGATTGAGTTGAAACAAAACTGATATAAGGATATAGACGACATGAGGAGTCAAGATGAACTGCAGAAAGGCCAACACAGGGGTAATCTTTGAACATTGAGCACCAAAGTAAATTAGGCAGCTTTGGTCTGACATAGGAAACATGATATAATTTTGCTATGTAGGAGACATAACAAACTCTCCATATGATCGGAAGAGTAACCAATCAGAGGACACAAATCTAGAATCAAGTTAAATCCTAAATCCAAAACTAAAACCAAGTGACTTATGGAAGTGTTGTGTTCAAGGATGTTTAATACTCATTGCCAATGAATGAATGAATAACAGAAAATTCCCTTCCCTCTCTTTTTAAAAATGTCTTTTCTTATTTTAAAGACCATGAAAAGGTTGAAAAGAAAGCTCGATATTGTCTCTCTTGTAAAATTTTAATGAGTCCAAGAAAGTAAACTCAATAATCCATCTTCATTTTTGAAAACAAGCTCGAAGAGGAGAAAAAAATGCTTGATATTGGTCCAGCCATGTGTAATTTAATGAGTCCATAGGAGGGAAACTTATGAATTTCTTCGTGTTTTAACGAGTTTGAAGAAAAGATAGATTAATACTCGATAAGGTAATGATCCATGGATTTTAATATTGAGTCTGGATCTGTTCGTGCTCACCAGTGTTTTCAATTTTGAGTTTGAAAAACTTAAACAAAAAATACATATACCGACTCATGGATTTCACATCGATCCCGAGTTGGTAGATGCTTGCTGGTGTTTTCATATTTTGAGAGTCTGAAAATCCTAAAGAAGACTCCAAAGTGTACTTTTTTGTAAAGTTGGCCTCTTTATCCAAAAAAGTGTAAAAGTATGCGAGAGAGGACTCTTCTAGTTAAAAAGACTAGAGTATACCTTTTTCATATTTAATCCACAAAGATCCAGAAAAGGGGTAAACTTATACCTAAGTGGATATATGTCCAATTCCTTTAAGGAGTCTGAACAAGACAAGGATGCTTGGTAATCTTGTTAATTTTGAACAAGTCTAACAAGAATGTGAAAAAAATCATCAGAACAAGGAACTTAATATTAAGTAAAAATGATGTACAATGTATAATTTCCTTGATATATCAAATGACAGACAGATTGTAGATAGAATCAACGTCAATGGATAGCATAAAATGGTAGTCCAAGGTGAACAAAGGAGTTACAAAATGACATAAGATGGCAAAATAGATCTGATATGTGGAGCTAAACTGACATGCCAAAAGAAAACAAACCTTTGTATGAAACACCTTTTGTAATTGATAGTGAGAAAAGCACCTTCTAAAGCTTTACCTAATCAAAAGAACTCAAAAAAGGTCATTAGGATTAAATAAAATTAAAAAGATAATTTGAAACTATATAAAGGGGGTAAAAATTGAAAATAATTTGTATAAATAGTGCCAAATTAGAAACATAACTCACAAAACAATTTTACCATTGGAGAAAAGGAGAAAAACCCTCTTACCTCAAACGCCAATTGTGGTCAAACCAAGAAGCAAAATCAAACTCTGTCACTTGCAGGTAAGCTATCTCTTCCTACTCTATCAATTTGATCCATTACTTTAAGTTTTTAATGATGTTTTTGGGGTTTTTAAGCAAGTTTTAAAACTGGGGCTTCGTACCCGCGAGTCTGGTTGACTAAAAGTCATGGGCATGTGAAATGTGCGCGAGTTTACTATAGGAAGACTCGCGGGTACCCGCCTCTGTGAAAAGGTGAACCTACAGGTAGTGAAATTCAAAAGAAAAAACCACAAACTAATTCATGGAATGGAAATGGGTGATGCAGGATGGTTTTAACTTGGAGAGAGAGGGAGCATGAAGCCATGGACAAGAATGCAATGGGGGATCCTCTTAATTTGAATGCATTAAGGAGGTGTGGGCTCTTAAAAAATTTCTGTACTACAAACATGTGTGCACAAATGTACCTCCTCCAAATGCTCGTGGGATATTGGGATGCCAATCATTGCATGTTTAATTTCCAAGGATAGATGTTGGATATCACCATTGATGACATATAATTCATAACTGGACTATCTCGACGAGGTGACGTAGTGAACCTCAAAGGTAAATTTAGAGGATTTAGTACTCTATCCATTCAGGATTACATCAACACCTACTACATAGCTAGCACCCAAAAAGTGGGAGCCAAGTTCCAATTGGGAAAATTGAAAGTTTCCATTGAAAGTGATCTTGAGTACAATAAACAATATTGGGGGAAGTGTGGCACAACACTTGCCCTCACGGAACTACATGTAGATAGGCGTAGAATGTCTATGCAATGTTGTCTTCAACTGGTGCTCAGGATTACTGGTGAACATGAAACACCAGATGACAGAATACAAAACGGGGAAGAAAAATAATTTTGGGTACAGTAGTATACTATGCACCTTTTTCTTTGAGAGATTCCTCGCTCTTACTCTGGGGATGGCCCTACCAGCATTGAACCCCCGTGAGCCATCAATGACTTGGTGGGGCGACATCTTCCTGCGTCAGGGTGGTGGTGACAGAAGCTTGTCATACTTCGATGAGGATTATCTAGGGTGGTGGAGCCACCAAGTACCGGTGCTATAGTAGTTTCCTTATGCAGGCATGGATTTCAAAGGTGATCCTGAGCTCATGCTACCTCCAGGGCATCCTGGGGAGAGATAGCTACCAAAATGTGTTTTTGTTTATGAAAAATTATTCTATTTTTATGTTTTTTGTATATATAATTTTTATAATGAGTATGAGTACTAAAAATATATAACTTGTGTAGATGTGGGGCCAATGAGACCTGTTGGGCATCCCAGGGTATATACACGACCAACCGAGCCAGGTGCCACGGATACGATGCTGAGTAGCATTGAGGGGAAGATAAGTCAGTTTAATCATGATATCCCCACATACATGATAGAGTGGATGCCACTCGAGATGCAGGAACATGTAGTAGGAGTGCCCCCTTCATGGATCCGGTTACTTAGGAAAGTAGTCAGGCTAGTCATTTGTTATAGAGAGGTCATATTAGAGCTAGCTGAGGCTCCTCCCTCTCCATAGGGAGAGTGACATATGATTTTTGAGGCTTTTTATACCCATTTTTTTATATTATGACATTGCAATAGAGAGTTCCTCAAAATCATATTATTTTTTTGAACCTGATATATATACAATATCGGCTTATGTACATGTTTTCCTTTATGTGTGTGAATGGTTAATGTTATTGTGTATGGTACAAATGCCAATCAAGTATGTAATTTGAATAAGCATAAGCTAATGTATTGTGATTCCTTGATATGTGTTGATATGAAATATAATTAAAAGATCGGTCAAGTAATCTAACTCGCAAAAACTGATGTAGAAAAGTAGGATCTCTAACATGATAGTCACTCGCTAACTGAAGTACAACTAACTGCGAATCAAGTCTTACCTATAAACAAGAAATACCAAGGTGAATAGAATCCCGAAGAAGTTCAATGACTGCACTGTATTCGTCTATATTTTTCGTCATAGGGCCCAAATAGGAACCTCCCGCAGAACCAAGTTGTCCTATGGGGGAATAGATTACCCAAGCAGTTGAATCCAAGCTATGAGTGTGATGACTTGCGCCATCAACGAATCCTAAAAAACACTCGGTTGTCATCTGAAAACACCAATCCAGAATACACATAAGAAAAACTAAAACAACTAAGCTACAAAAATGTACAACTTAAATTATAATAGAAAGCATATAGGCCTAGGCGTAATACTTCTTCTAGTAGGGCCCATTTCTAGGATCTGGAAGCTTAAAACCATCATAATCCATCAACTCATATGAACCTTTTCTTAAAAATTTAGAAACGATATAAGGCCTAAGCCACATAGATTTGAACTTGGCTTACCCCAAGGGATCCTTGTCCTGATCATATACCAAAACAAGGTCTCCTTCAGAGAAAAGCCTAGGTTTGAAAGACTTATCATATTGGTTTTCAACTCAGTTCTTGTGAGCTTCATTTGCAATAAGCGCATCATGACAGTGTTCATCCAAATGTTCTAAGTGAAGAAATCTCTCTTTCAAAGAAGAATTTTCGGGTAATAATTGAATAGCCAAATTCAAAGATGGAATCTCGCATTCAATTGGTGTAACTTCCTCCACTCTGTGAATGAGATGGACTGGTGAAAAACCAGTAGCAATCTTAATATTGGAACGATATTCCCAAAGAGTCAGATACAACATGATGTGCCAATTTGACTGACTGGCATTAACATTCCGTTGAATCATAGTTTTCAAAGTTTTATTGATTGATTCAACTTGTCCATTCGCCTGCAGATAAAACATAGTTGAATGATCTTGTCTAAAACCTAGCATGGTGGTCAATTCAGTCATGATGTAGTTCTGGAAATTTCATCCATGATCAGTGATGATCTATCTAGGTATGCTAAACATGGAAATGATCTGATTGAAGACAAAATATGCTGCAGTTTCTCCATCTGCTTTCACAGTAGGCATTTCCTCGGCCCACTTTGTAAAGTAGTCGACTACAACGATGATATGTTGATGCCCTCCATCAAAAACTGGATTACAAGTCATATAATCAATCCCCCATTTGGTGAAGGGATCCACTGTGAGAATAGGGTGGAGAGAAGCCAAATGTTCTCGCATTTTCTTTGTGAAAAACTGACACGAATGGTAGTGTTTCACAGCTTCCACACAATCTTTAAATATGGTGGGCCAAAAATACACAACATGCATTATCTTCTGAGTTGTTTCCAACCCGAAAAGATGACCCCCATAGGATCCACTGTGAGCATCATTCAATATTGATGTAGATTCATCCAAGGTCAACTAACGTCATGATATCGAATCTACCCCCCATCTGTATAATGTATCAGAAATAATGAGGTAGTTCTTGGCATGATGCCTAATATTTCATCGTTCTTCCCTAGATAAAGTTGTTGGACACTTCAAAGTCTAGAGATATATTAAAATGTCTCCATAGCATGGATCAGAGGTGCTAATGAGGACGATGTTTTCATCAGGAAATAATGAATCTTCTTCATGACATGGTACATCACTCGGAAACTCAGTAATAAGTTTTGTGAACACCAAAGATGTTTTTGACTTAGCAGATTGGAAAGTAAGATAAAATTCTTGCAAAATGACAATCCATTTGTTAAATTTTCCCCCAATTATTTTTCGGGTTAATACATATTGAAAAGGATTGACCTCTGCGATGACTGTAGTAGTTTGTAATAAGATATAATGACGTAGCTTCTGAACGGCATACACATCAGCTAATTCCAACTTCTCAACGTGATAATACTTGAGTTCAACAGTTACAAGTGCGCAAGAAAGATAATAAATTACATTCTCTTGGAGTTTGTCATCTTCCTAAACCAAGACTATGCCAATGGTAGTAATAGATGCGGCCAGATAAAGAATAAAATCTTGATTATAATATGGCGAGCTCAATAAGGGGGTTGACAAGAGTGCCTTTTTCAAATCCTAAAACGAGTTTTGTGCAGCCTCGTCCCAGAAAAAATGGGTATCACGTTTAAGCAGTTGCATGAAACCTTTAGTGATCTTAGCATAGTTGATAATAAAAAATCTAAGAAAGTTTGGCATATCTTGTAGGCTCTGAAGTTTTTAGATAGTACGAGGAGAAGGCAATTTTACAATAGTCCCAAATTTCAAAGGATCGATCATAATCCCACGATTAGGCACAATGAAACGAAGTAAACGTCCAGACTCGACGGAAAACACACATTTGTTAGCATTTAACTGAATCTTGTAGTATCTACATCGTTCAAACACGAGCCGTAAGTGTGCAGGATGATCTCTTCTCTTTCAATATCATGCAGGTAGATCATCCAAATAAGGTTCAACTACATGTTTGATATCATGAAAAGCGAAGTTCATGGCTCACTGGAAAGTAGCCCCAACATTCTTCAATCCGAATGGAATTTTCCTATAGGAAAAATTACCCCAGGGACATATAAAAGTCGTTTTATGTTGGTCTTCCGGTTTGATTTGAATCTGATTATATCCTGAAAAACCATCCATGAAATAAAAAATTTCATGGCCTACACACGCATCGATAATTTGATTAATAAATGGTGTGGAATAGTTTACTTTTGGATAGGATTTGTTAAGATTCCTAAAATATGTGCATATGCGTATGGTACCTTGCTTTTTATCAATCAGAACAGGATTGGACACCCATTCCATCATGTCAATAGGATAAATGAAACCGACATTGAGGAGATTTTCAACCTCAGCCTTAATGGCCACAGCCTTCCTAGGATTGGCTGGATGAAGATTTTTACGAATTGGTTTCGCATTAGGGTATGTCATAATAACGTGTTCAACAATGGATTGGTTGATGCTTGGCATCTCCTCATATGACCCGGCGAAAACATTGCATAATTCTTTAAATACGTTGGTATACAAAGTGATCTCTTGCAGGAGAACAATTCGTGCCAATGAAAATATTTTCCACGACATTAGGTGTAATGGAAATATTGATTGGGATAGTTGTTGAAATATTTTCCATATTACCTTCAACGAAAATTCCTTGTTTCGTTAAAGGTTTAATGGACCAATCAACATTTCCACAAGGTCTCATTGAAAATTCTTCATTCTCGACCTTGTTCAGATCTGGTAGGAAATAGGATCGATGATGCATATTTTCCCAAGGATGATCCAGACCTACCATGGCTTTCGGATAGCCTCATCTAATGGGAAAACAATGTCTAAAGAATTGAATGAATGCATGGATACAATTTCCCATGTAGGTGAATAATCGATATCTGAATCCATAGAGACCAAGGGAATCGAGATATGATCTATTGCAACATTTTGTGATGCTTGATAAGTCACTTCTGTGATAGATAGGGGCACGATTGGTTCATCCGGAGTAGGAAGGATCCAAGGATCAGTTGTTCGAGAAACAGTGAAGATATACTTGGATAACACATTAACATTACGCTTGGAACCAATATAATTCATAGGAGCAAGTAAATCAAAGGTTCCCATCAAATATGAGTACATACCTACCCCTAAACTCTCACTGGGTGGACGGGATTTATATATCAAAGGGATGTTAGAATCCAAAGGAGTTGTATTTTTTTCCCTGGCATAAGATAATTGATCAATGGTGACAATATTACCATCATGGGGGAACATAAGAACCCAATAAATAGACAAAAGAGTAGCTTGCATCGCATAAGTATAACTTCTTTCCAACAACAAATTGTAGTCGAGAGAAGCATCTACAACTTCCACTTCTATCGACACTGGTTTTACTACAAGCTAGATCTCAAATGAGGGTAAGATTTCATGAATACGGAAAGACCTCCCATCAAAAGCAATAAGTAATGTAGTTGAAGGGAATAAATCTGGAGAGCCTATGGATTTCCAATAAGAGATAGAAATTATGCACGTTGACACACCTTCATCCACTACTGTTCGTTCAATGGTTTTAACACCATAGACTACTTCGATTTGCAAGGCCACGTGGTAGGGAAAACGGGGTTTGAAATTTGACATATCAAATCTAGCTAGCATACTTGAAGAATCCATACTTCCTATTGCCTCTAGAAGTGCATTCCGATGCGATGGGAAACTTTGCAAAAATTCTAGAGTAGACATAGCACACATCTTTTGGGATAGGTCCTCTACAACTGAGTAGTTTGGAGAAGACCTTGCATTAGGGTTGTGTGTTTCCTGTTTGTAGTCACCTTTCGGTATCTTCAACATAGGATTTGTAGGTCTCTCTATATGAAGAGGAACAAATGACTCAGGGATCTCCTTATCTTTCTGCTGCATATCCAGGGTATAATTCTGGGCTCTCATTTGTAAAAAAGCATGGGAGTTAATCATGTTAATATAAGATTGATAAGCACGTGTGGTACAAGGAGTGCCCCCAGTATTAGAGCTACCAGATGTTGAACCTTGTCCTTTGGGAAAAGGATCTTTCAGAACGGTGGGTTTCTTTTCACTTAACAACTTCTGGGATTCATCTATGACAGGACATTGACGAGTAAGGTGATCTTCCTTACAAATTTTGCAAGGAAACTTCACCTTCTTCTTTTAACGCTTTCCCTACTGAGCATTTTCAGTAGTTTTGGGATTTTGTTGGTTTCCCTCCCTTTTCTTTCCCTTTTTCTTATTGTTGGGTTGTCGAGTACCCTTTTGATTTGACTACACATTCTGTATAGTTTTAGTTTGTGTCAGGGAGAATGCAGCAGTAGTTTCTTCCGCATCAGAATACTTTATAGAGAGTGCATGAACTTGTTTCTGCAAAGCTTCTAACGTGGATGTGTCAGTTGAACCCACAATTCCATCAGCATGTGGTACAGGGTTTGGCTTTCTATGATCAATGTTTGACCTAGGTGCATCAGGTATGATTTCATAAAGGATCCCGGACTGTGCATACACCAAGTCGAGTTGTTGGGTCCTTAGAATGGCTTCTTCCTCAGAAGTAACCCCAGAAGTTGACAAATATTTAGAGACATAAGGTAATAGTGATTTCAAGAACCACTCCAATAGGAATTTTGGGGGAATATTAGCCTTAATGAGCTGTTTCCGTCTTCTCCACTCCCGAATATGATCAAATAAATGAGTGGCCTTGTTCTATCTAAAAGTAGAGAGAATATCTGTACCAGCATCATACTGAATGAGAAGTTGGAAATGGTTCAAGAAGACTATCGCCAAATCACAAAAGTTGTTATAAGCTATAGCCGGTAACTTGATATACCATTTGGCTGCAGCACTAGTAAAGGTCCTTTGAAAGAGCCTCAAATGAATCAGGTCATCATTTAGCGAGTTTGAGGATCACCACAGATGAAATGTCGTGGCATGGTCCCCTCAGTCTTCACCAATATTGCCTTCAAACTTTAGAATGTCTGAAGGGAGTTTGGTTGGGACCGGAGGCCAAGCAAGATTATGTTGCACCGGGTCATTCAACAATTTTGAAATATCTAGCAAGTTTAAAGTTTCCAAGAAAGGTAAACGAGGCCTAGCTGGTGGAATTTGGTTTTTTGGAATCTGGTAAGGAGAAATTCCAAATCCATAACTCCCATAAGGTTGATTGGGGTTTCCCCCAACCATCGGTTGTGGTGAAAAAGTATTTTGAAAATTAGTCTAGCCATAAGATATGGGATTACTTCCTTAATTCCAATTCCTTTTTGGCTAAGTGTAAGTACTTCCAAATAGAGTATAAGTATTGCTACCTACTCTACCAAAAAGTGAAAAAGGAGCACTCCCTACAGGCACATTTGAGGTTTGCACATTTGCTGCTTGAGCCCACAAATTGTGCATAAGGAGAAATATGCCCTCCATGCCAAGGAAAACCTTGATTAAAAGAAGCTAAGCTGGGATTGACCTGAAACTATTGAATAAAAGGAGGGGATGTAAATGGCACCGTAGGTATTCCTGAAAAAGGAATATTATATGAGCCAATGGTGGATCCAAAAGGAGTAGAATTTAGTGTGAACTGAGTATTAGATGTTCCTGATGGTCTAGCATTGAAGCTAAAAGAAGTACTTGAAGCATAATACATCTACAACAAGCTTAGTACCGGGGTAGTCACATGTGGAGGAGACAAAAATCCAATCCTAATAGCTGATGTGGGAGTCTATGGAACTCTCGACACATCTCCTAAGTTATCCATATTAGGTCTAGGTGTGAATCTATATATACTTAATTCAAGTTCACCTACAGAAACAACTCGTTCTAACAAAGGATCGTTTGGTCTAGTTAATGGAGGATTAAAGTGTCTTGCGAAATCTTTAGTTGGAAAATATTCAATCTCAAATATTTGTGAGACCAGTGCAATTTGTGTAATGAGTTGGGGTTCTATAGGAGTTTTACTTGTACCAGTGAGTTCAAAAGAACCACAAGAATCAGTTCTACATCATCGAGGTGGCGGTGGAGGCTCCACTATGAGTGGAATAAGGTTTTCCAACCTTCTTGACCTATGAAGGGGTTGGTCCACCACACTTGCAACAAAAAATATTCTAAGTGTTAAACCTAGGGGGCGCTAGAACAACAATAAGAAAAAGCACACCACTATAAAAATTTCCTAAAGTAATCCAAACCAATCAAATAGATAATATCTCAAAGGAAATTCTGGGATGATTATGGCCCAGAACAAACTAGTAGAGTAATGAAAGATAGTTACCCAGGGTCCACAATACAGAGTCTTCGGGTGCAATCATTTGAATCACCAACCACCCTCCCAAATAAATGCAAGGGATTTCCTCCCATGTCTGTCCAAGGTAAAATGGAAATAGCCTTCCACTGTTATCTGTGAATAATCCTTGTGGTCAATATACTAAGGCTACCATCAATGCAAAAAGAGTCTGGGGGGACAATCGAAGGTTGAGCTAACACGCATGGGTAGGGTAACTACGCCCGAAATCCAAAATCACAAAAGGTACTAATGGATCCTCATATGTGTATCAACTCTGATAGATATTCAATTGAAAATCAATGGGGTATCCCCAACTAGTCAACCGCACACGACCTCGTTCTTAACTCTGGTTTTAGTGGAGCTTCCTGGCACACCTTTTACAAGGGTGGATTTACCTAAAGATAGTCTTACTATGATTTTGAGTTTAAAATGATATTGGATAGTTTAAAGTGATCTAATCCAAGATCCTATCCTAAGCTAGTTGGTTTGTGTACCCTAAAAATAAAAGTTACTAATGATTTTTAATTTAAAAAATTCTTTAAGGGATTTACTTACTCAAAAGGGAGTGATTTGTGTGCAAAGGTGGTTACAAATTGAAACAAAAATAAATAAAGTATATAACGTACAAATTTCTTTTTACAATTTCATTTTCATTTATCTTTCAAAAAATAAAGACTTGGAAAGTAAACCTAAAAGATAACAAATGTTTATTTTTTTTATTTTTGAAGGAATAGCATATAGAACTAAGACTAAAAAAGAAAATGTCTTTGCTTAACTAAAGTACTTGCTTGTTAAAATTTCCTATTTGACAAAAATAAAATTGCAAATAAATATGATAATACAAAGACAATAAATGATGTAAGTAAAGATGACTACACGCAGACTTATCAAACTCAAAAAATTAACCCTCTTTAGATTTTCGAAGATAACAAATCCACAAAGTTCTTCTGACAAGCAAGAAGTAACTCGGTTTTGGAAAAGAGACACTAAATCAAACTAACCTAACTAAAAAAGCATACGATCAAAAAAGATATAAGAATTTACAGAAATCAGTAATTGAAATGAAAAGATTAAAGTGTCAACCAAACAATGGTGGACTTGAAAAGACCTATGTGAGTCAAACAATAAAACCAAATAAAACTAAAGAAATGAATCTCCAAAAATTTCTAAAATATCAGTATAAACTCTCAGACAAGTATAAAAAGTCAAAATACTGGCATATAAATCTTTCAACCAACAAGAACAAACCAAAAAATGGAAACCCTAACCCTAAAGTAAAAAACCTCAGGAGAAAACCGTGACTGTATGTAAACACAGCTCGCGAGTACCCACAGGTATACAAGTAGACAACTCATGGGTGTAGGGAAAAAGACGTGACTGTAAGTATGGCACAGTCATGAGTATGTCTTGAAAAAAATCAAAAAGTTGAAAGAAATTCTAAAAAGGTCAAGTCTGAGTGACCAAGAAAGGTGCAGGAAACATATAAACTTTATCATAGATTAACAGACATAAAAAGAATGAAGAAAATCAACCAAAAAGACTCCCAGAGCAACAACAGTACTCCCCAACGGAGTCGCCAATTCTATTGTGTGGTAAAAACCTATGATTGGGAATTACAGAGATCACCAACGTACATTTTAACTAGTTACAGAGATAGGACAACATAAAGATACAACAAGAAAATATTCTTTTAAATGTAAAGAACTAAGACATGAAATTGGAATCAGATACTTGAATAACTGGAGGTTTATCAAAGCTCCCAAACTCCAGACTCCTTCTCCACTACTCCATAGAGATCACCTGCAATAACACATACCTTTCTCAAAGCCTATGACTCAAATAAGAATGAAATGTTTTATATGAAACTCATGTATAATAAACAAAAAAGATTCAAAAAATACATGCATTAACATAAACGAGTATATATGGGAAAGGAACTTTATGTATTAAAGCATTAAAGGTAATAAGCCAAACCTTCAACTGGCACCCTTGAAACCTAGCCCTAGGTTCCTGCTCCTCCTCCTTCAGTAGAATTTTCTCGAGCATAACACTAGCATAAAATTGGTTCTCCCTTCTCAATGTTGGAGTATTACATATTCCTATCTATGTCATTTAAATACATTGGTAGCATTAATTAATCATTTATGATTAATTCCTATGTATTAGACTAGATAATTGCCATTTGAGCCATTGTGTGTACAACAAGGCAACATTGGGGGGACCAAAAGACTTCCAAGTGTGGACCACAATCTTCCTAGACCACTTGGGAGCATTTCTAAAATATTATGGATAAGATTCTGGTGGAAAAGGTGCCTTGCTGAGTTTTACTGCTTTTTACCTATGGGGGAAAAGCTAGTTAACTAGGGAAACTTGTTTTTGGGACCACACATCCTCTATCATGTTTCTTCTTTCCATTTTTTTGGATTTGGAATTTTTTTCCATCACACATCAACTACAGGTTACTAATTCAGAAATTCGTGAGCCTTTGGAGCGACTTGGAGAACACACTTGCCACCTAGGGGGGATTTGCATAATTTTAGTAAGTCTAATGATATGATGATCCAAATGGAATATTTATCCATTCTAATATATGTTTTAATGTTATATAACAACATCCTATTACTTTGCAAAGGTTGGATGATGTATTTTTTTCATGAGAGTTAATACAGTTTGTATGTATTTGTGAGTAATTTTCTGTGTCTTTGACTAGTTGTGTGAGATCTTTGTGAGAGTGTGTAATTTCTTGATCAGATCCTGGTGTGAACTAAATTTCACATGGTATCAGAGCTATCAATCTATTCCTTTCTCCTTCTATTGTCTTCCAGGATCCAACTAGTCTCAAAGAGGGTGCAAGAATTCATCCACAGGGCGCATTCTACCATCAAGAAGGCGCAGCAAGCAAGCTTTGGGCACACCCAAATCATTCCAAAATTAATTTCAGAGATAACATGGATCAGTCATAGTATATCATTTTCACTCCATTCAATTATTTTTACTAGAAGGTGCAGATGGAGATCATACCGAGGAGCAAAGGGCTCTACAGGGTGACTTTGGCATCTGAAGCTGAGCCAACCTCAGCAATTGAGAAATCAAAGTGGCATAATCAAAGAGATGAAGCTTATGGGCTGCTGTGTCTCACTACATCTAGGGAAATTCTATTACATCTCGATGGTCTTACCTATCCCAATGAATTTTGGTTGAAACTTCAAGAATTGTTCGGAAAGACCGATGAATTAAGAGGCCTCCAACTGGAAAATGAAGTAGTTTCATTGAGTCCATGAAATTTCGATAATATATAGGATTTCTTTTCCAAATTCAAATCACTTGTGTTGCAGCTAAAGCAATGTGGTATTGACAAAAAATATGAGCAATTAGTTTTGGCCATTCTCTCCAAACTTGGCCCAGACTACTCAATCTTTGTCTTGACCTTCCATTCCATAAGGAAGGCAATTAAAAATTGGAAAAGCCCGACACTTTCAGAATTCAAGGAGTCTTTGACACAAGAACAAGACAAATTGGTCTTTATGGGAGCCATTAAAAATCCATCCAAAGACCGTTGTCTGCATGTTGGAGATTCAAAGGGTTCAGAAGGGAAGAAGAAGGGAAATTTCAAGAAGCCCACCGGTGAGAGGAACGACAAGCATAAATTTAATGAAGACTCCTCAAATTTCAAGAGGAATCCAAATAAATAGCATGAGAGGAAAAAGTGCAATTATTGCAGCAAGGGATTTCATCCTAAAAGCTCTTGCATGAATAAGACCATTGACAGAATGGCTCAACTCCTGTAGAAAGCCACATTCCTCTTCCAGAGAGCGAAAGGAGGAAGGATGGAGGACAAAATTATGATGACAAGGAGAGAGTACATGCAATAATGGCAAGAACATCCAAGCCTACCTCATTCATTATTGATTACGGAGCTCCAAGACACATGGTGTCTACAAGTAAGTTTTTCACCTCACTTGACTCTTCCAGTGGTCCAAATATTGTATTGGATGACAATTCTGAAACATCTAGCAAAGGCAAGGGTAGCATAGATCTCGAGTTTGGATCATTCAATAATGTCTTGCATGTTCCTGGACTTGCTGCAAACCTTTTGTAAGTCTATCATATGACCCACACAGGGCTTCCCAAGAGAATAACCTTTACCCCAAATGATGTTGAGATAGCTGAAATTTCAACAGGCAAAATTGTTGCATTAGTTACTGCTGATCATAGTTCTAAAATTTACAAGTTTTCTCACTTTGTGCCATATTCCTCACCTTTTACTCTTTTAACCCATGCCAATGAGTCAAGTAAATTATGGCATGAAAGATTTGGCCATCTGAATTATAAATATCTTTCCCAACTTCATGTGAAATAAATGGTTATAGGGCTGCCCAATATCAAATTTTCCAAAGGTGTCTATCAATCTTGCATCCTAGGAAAACACCTCGAGCATAAGTATGGGAGACCCACTACTGAGATAACCTCTGCACCATTGGAGCTGATTCACGCTGGCATATCAGATCCATTTCCTCATGAGTCTTTGAACCATGCCAAGTACATCCTCACATTCATCGATGACTTTAGCAAGTACTGTTGGATTTATTTTATCAAGCTAAAATCTGAAGTTTTTGGTCTGTTCAAGCTATTCAAAGCCTCAGTTGAGAACCAGTCTGGTAGACATATAAAAATTATCAGATTTGATAATGGTGGTGAATATGTGAAATCAGAGTTTCATCAATTTTGTGCCTCTTAAGGTATTCAAATGCAACACATAGTTCCATATACACCTCAGCAGAATGGGGTTGCTGAGAGGAAAAATAGGTCTCTTAAGGAGATGGCCTCATGTATGCTTGAGGAAAATTCATTGCCTCCCAAGCTATGGGATGAGGCAATAAATTGTTCCACATACATTCAGAACAGATTTCCACACAAAGCTCTCAAAGGTATCACTCCTTTTTAGGCTTGGACAGGGCACAAACCTGATATCTCTTATTTGAGGATTTTTGGCTCAGAGGCTTGGGATAGGATTCCACTTGAGAAGAGGAGGGCTATGCAGCCCCAAAGATAACCATGTATTTTTGTTGGATATTCAGAGGAATCTAAAGGGTATAAGTTTCTAAACATGAGCACTCAAAAATCCTTCATAGAAAGGAGTGTTCAGCTTGAGGAAGAGCCCTCATAGAGTGTTGAAATTGGAGAACCATCTTCACCACCACCTGAATAAGTAAGTGATGCTCCTATTGAAATTTTTTATTATGATATTTCTAATGATGAGAACAATTTTATTGCAGATGCTAATTCACCAAAAAATCCTAAATGGGATGCTAAGACTTTGCAAGCAACAGGTGAACTAGTGGGCAATCCTCAGGACACGAGGAGGACTAGATCACAATTTGAGACTGCTCTCAATGTGAATACCTTTCTGATAAATGTTATATGATGGTGGATTCTGATCCTCAGACATATGAGGAATCCTCACATGACCCAATATGGTAGGTTTCCATGGATGAGGAGTTTTATTCATTGCAAGAGAATGAAACATGGGAGATAGTCAAGATCCCCGCAAGCAGAAAATTGGTAAGGTGTAAGTGGATCTACAAAACAAAATGTGCAGATGATGGTACATAAGTAAAATATAAGTCTAGAATGGTATAAAAGTGCTTCTCACAAATCCAAGGCCTTGAATACAATGAGACTTTTGCACCCATTGCACAAAAGGATTCGATAAGACTAGCTCTTTCAATTTCTGCATCCAAGCACTGAGAAGTGCACCATATGGATGTCAAGAGTGCATTCCTCCATGTGTATATTGAGGAGGAGATTTATATGAAATATCCAAAAGGATATACATCATTTCCTAACTATGTTTACATGTTGAATAAATCCTTATATGGGCTTAAGAAAGCCCCCAGGGCTTGGTATGTCAAAATGGACAACTTTCTCTTGTCACAATCTTATGTTCGATGCAAATCTGATCCTAATGTTTATATGAAGCTGATTGATGGTTCAATAATGATTATAGTGACGTATGTTGATGATTTTCTAATCACAGGTAGATCTACTGATCAAATAGCTTCATTAAAGACTGCTTTGCATCAAGCTTTTTCCATGAGTGACTTGGGAATTCTTAAGCAATTTTTGGGGCTTGAGATTTCTCAAACAGAGAATGGAACAAAGGTATATCAATCCAAATACGCATATGATCTGTTAAAGATGTTCAATATGTCTTATTGAAATCCTTCTAAGAATCCATTCCTTTCAGGAGTTAGAATGGAAGAAGCAGAATCTACACCCTTGGTTGACAACACCTTGTATAGGCAGCTTGTTGGAAGCTTACTATACTTTACTCACACTCGACTTGATCTTGCTTATGTTGTGAGTGTGGCATCAAGATACATGGAGTATCCACATGAGCTCCATTGGAGGGCTGCAAAAATAATTTTGCACTATGTGCAGGGCACCAAGACTGATGAGATTCACTATGTTCCAAATTCTAGCCTAGATCTTCTTGGATTCACTGATTTAGATTGGGATGGTGATAGCCTTGATAGGAAATACACATCTGGATTTGTATTCATGATTGGAGGTGGTCCAGTTTAGGGATGATTTTAAGAACCCCCCCAAAATTTATATGTATAAAAAATGGGCGAATCTTCCCGATATATAGGAAAATTTGAAAGTGATTTTATCAATAATATAATATGTATATATTTTTTTGGCGAATATTTCATTTTATTATATGATGTAAAATCTTGGCGAATCTTTCACTAAATTATAAGATATTGTAAAATCTTGGCGAATATTTCACTAAATTATAAAATATTGTAAAAACTTGGCGAATATTTCATTGAATTATAAAATATTGTAAAAACTTGACGAATATTTTACTGAATTATAATTTTTTGTAAAAATTTGGCAAATCTTTTGTTGATTTATAAAACACGTTGAATGAATAATACAACATAGATCTTATGTAAAAATTCCTAACAAATTTTGCGACTATATACTCTTAAAAAAAACAAAAATAATGTTTTTAACTATCTAGAGAAGTAACAAAATATTGTATACTATAATAAGGAGTCTTATAACTTTAAACCATGTCTCAGACAAAAGAGTACAAAAATGTCTACATATTTAGAGACATGCATAGAGGAATGGGGGAACTAGATGTAGAGGATGTGCAAGATGACTCAAGCAACAGAGAGTTGGACAATCCAATCATCGATCAATTTGGAGAGTTTATTTGACATGTCTAAAAAAACAAAACTAATGAACTATGTAGCATACCTTAAGAATTATGAGTTGAATTGTAACAATTGTACATTTCTAGATGGGTTTATCCTTGATTTTAAGGACATTGATGGTATGTCAAAATACCTAGAATCTAGTGAAAATCAATCAAAGAAAAATGACTATAAGATTTTCATAGAGATAGCTAGCTTGTCTCACATTATATGAGCAACATTTAATGTCTACTCCTACAAGATGCTTCTTACAATTTCAAATCAAATACCTATTCTTTAATATTTAACCTTCATTTATTTAGAATGGGTTTCAAAGAAATAATAGATTATCTAGTTGTATACCATTATATTACTCCAAGAATTTTATATTAATATATCTTAACACTTGATTAACAACTTACAACAACATTTTTAAGAGTGTTTGATTTCTACAAAAACCCATACTATCATGAGGCTAGGATACAATGTTGTCAATGATACAAGTGAATAAGCCTTAAAGTACTACTATATACTTTAGATAAAATATTTTCATAGATATGTTGACTTCTCTCCTAAGGGAGATTGATTTTTTCCCAGCCTTATATGTATATCCCTAGATTTGAAAATAATTGCATTTGTTTCCCATAAAAAAAAATCCACTAGATGTTGATCTTATCTCTTATTTAACACTTTATGTCTAGGCTTATTCTAAAAAAGAATTTCATCAAGCATACCTTCTTTCCCTTTTGAACTTGGTCTCCATTTCCATTGTTGTTTCATTCAAGGATATTCATGTATTATATAAAAATATTCATTCAATTATCCAAAGATATAATTGAATGATATTCATTCTAGATGCCATACAAGATTTTCATTCTAGGTGTTATACATGATTTTCAACTTTTATTCATGATATAATCCAAACCTTACGAATTTTGAAATCTTGAAAACTAAGAATTTTGATAACTTATAAATGGGATATGAAATTATACTTTTTCTATATGAAGTATGATGATAATGGAACCATTCTCAAACAACTTAAAGCAATTAATGATAGAGTATATATATGCTTATGCATAAAAGTTAATGATAGAGTATATATATATTTATATGTTAATATATACATAAGATAATGTTAGACCATATGTATCTTATGTTAACAACAAGATAAGTTAAATGATAGAGCATATATATGCTTATGCATAAAAGTTAATGATAGAGTATATATATATTTATATGTTAATATATACATAAGATAATGTTAAACCATATGTATCTTATGTTAACAAAAAGATAAGTTAAATGATAGAGCATATATATGTTTATGCATACAAGTTAATAATTATATATATTTATATGTTAATATATACATAAGATAATGTTAGACCCTATGTATCTTATGTTAACAAAAAGATAAGTTAAAATATAGAGCATATATATGCTTATGCATAAAAGTTAATGATAGAGTATATATATATTTATATGTTAATATTTACATAAGATAATGTTAGACCATATGTATGTTATGTTAACAAAAATATAAGTTAAATGATAGAGCATATATATGTTTATGTATAAAAGTTAATGATAGAGTATATATATATATATTTGAATGTTAAAATATAAATACATAGGTATTCATGGAAGGGTTGTCAAGGATATGGTGGCCCGTTGGTGGGGTTAGATGGATTCCATTCCATTCACCCGGGTTCAATTCCGTTGAGACATCTTCTAGCTTGGATTACGCTATGTGAGGAAATTTGTTGAGATTTCCCGTACATTGTTAGCTTTCCTTGATTCCTTCAAAATAGTAGGAAGGTGATTTTTCTGCTGAAAAAAAGGTATTCATGGAAGGGAATTAGAAATAAAATGAGTAATTATATTAGAATTAAATGTTGGATATATATAAATTAGTTAGAATTGAATATCATATTATATACCTACATATCATTATGTTAAGTGAATATAATGGGTTGAACTAGACAAGTTAGTATGTCTGATATGGTTAGGAAAGGGAATGATACCTCATAAGCTTGTCGAGGTGTCAATTATAATTAAAATGTGAAGTAGGATATGCAATTTGAATGTTTATATGTGATATTGGTAGTTGGTAAATTTAGTGATGATGTATTTAGGTATTGTGTCATAGTGAAATGAATGAAATGAAATTCATCAGTCAACTTACCCTTATGGTATTAAAGGCTTTAGGTGAGTACATCAATGGTGTATTCATGTGTATTAATAGAAGGTAATCTTGAAATAAATATAGTATAGGGGGGTAGATGTAATAATTATCAGCTCCTTAGCACTTCGGGGAAGTTCTATCCATTCCTTACTGCAAATTGGGAATTCTAGGTAGTTATGGTCTTGTTTTTGGCCTCTTGGAGAAACCAACAGTCAGGGTACTATTACAACATGCTTATCTCAAAAGTTCGTGGACAAGTAGGTCAATAGAACAATAGATTTTGGGCTAATGGTAAACAAAATCCTAAAAAAAAACTGCATATAATCATATCTAAAAGCAGTGATCCAAAGAAAGCACTAATATCTTTGTTAAACAATACCTATACCTCCTTGGAAGGGGTTTTCTGACTTGAAATTTTCAATGGCTTGGAAATATCATGCAAAAATTTATCCTCAAAGTCATAATATCGTGCACAAATTTATCCTGAATTCATTGTTGGCCAAGATTCTTTCTAAATCACAGGATAGAAGTTTAATTATATGCTATAAGGTAATCACATGACCCTTTCACAAAAAACAAGCAATATGCTATATGCTATAAAGTCCTACTTCAACCTCATATCATTCAAGAAAAGTGCAACAATGTTAGTCTCTTAACTTCAATACAACGTTAAGGATGTTTTTTTGTGTTGCAGGTACAACTAAGATGTATCCATTCTTTTATGCACTATTACTGTAAGAAGATGCAACAATTTATGTTGATCCAGATTATAAAAGGATCAATTCTCTAAATGGGTGCACATGGGATCCAACTAGTCTTAGAAGGACACATAAATTGTGACTTAACACATGACTCTTTATCCTGGCCAACTACAATAATAACCAATGAAATGTTAAGTCACAATATACTTATTAACATATGACTTACTATGAACGATATGACTCCCATTCCAAACCTATTAGCAATCTACCCACGTATAATAACGAAGCATTCTGAAATAATATAAAACTAATAAGGCTAAACTGATATGTAAAATGAGAATAACTAAATCAACTATATGCTCTAGCTTGTCATCATTTAAATTTGTCCATAATCTACATTTGATATCACCGTAAGATCATGGAAAATGCTCACTAGTTTTTTCCCAACACAATCAACAATTTTCCCATTAGTTATTGCTCCAACCATTGCACCAACATTGGATAGTGAACAAAATAAAGACTATTGCCAATTATTTAAGATAGGTAGTCTTCCAAGTAGATTCTAGGTACCCAATTGAATAACTTAAAATTCAGAATTAAAGCTGAAGGGCTAGCAAGCTGAGTCATTTGTGATGTCTTTCTAAACATGTAATGAATATCCAATCTAGAGCAAAGTAGTTGTTATAAGTAAATAAGCATATCACTATAACCAGAAGGACTAATATGAATGCGCATAAGACTTGGTGTGATGCATCCATAGCAACTAGCCTTCTTAGGACTTAGATGACCATCAAAGACACTCATAATGTAAAACCTAGTCACCTAGTCATGAGGCCTATCACAATCACAAATGAATCTACAAATCGTGGAATGAAAATATCTCAAGAATATGTATCTTGATTCAGATAAAGAGAAATTTTTGCGCCAAAATGCTAATGTACAACTAGCCCTTGCGGGTCCACCTACAGGCTTGGACATTGGACAGAAGTAAAAAATTAAAAAGGGAAAAAATGGTGTAATGAGGAAAATATTCCTTGTAGTATATTGTTATTACTTATTGCATGTTTTTTCTTAAACATGATGTCACACATGTATGTGAATCCCATATGGATTTTCTTAAAATGTTATTAAAGCATCTCCATAAAGTAAATTAATTTTTGTTTATAGTTAACAGGAAGTTATAATTTTTTTTTTGAAAAAAATACAAGTGTAGAGTACATGACCAATTTGAAAAAAAAAAAACTAAAAAAAATACAAAAAATGTAGAGTACATGACCAATTTGAAAAAAATAAAAATAAAAACTGAATCATCACCTGAAACTCCATTCTCAAGAAACCTTTACATGGAAGCAAAGGAAGAAATTATTATCAAAATTTTACATGGAAACGTACGAATAAATTATTATCAAAATTTCAAATTTCAAAATAATTAAAACTTTTACATGGAAACATAGGAAGAAATTATTATCAAAATTTCAAATTTCAAAATAATTAAGGAAATTACGAGAGGAGAAAAAAAACATCTTAAGATGCCTTATAAACATAAAGTAACATGCCTCAATGGATATTAAGTCAGTCACAAGTCTGAATGGATATTAAGTCAGTCATTCTAGTAAACCAAGCATGGTCTAACACTAACACCAAATATTTTCAAGATTCCAAGAATCCTTGACTGATTACAGTTTGGAAACGTATACAATAGAATTTATATTTAAGTGATATTAACTAAGGTTAGGTTTCTTTCAATACTGCTACAGAGAACTTGAGATCTCCATCCTTTTCATGCAGCTAGAGAGTGCTGATTTTAACATTTGTATCGAAACTAATCTTTCTTGTCTATATTTCTCCCCCTTTGACTACATCTTGAAGCACTCGTTGCAGAAACTATTTTCCCATCACATACTCTGCCATAGTCTTGTATTTATGTCCAGTTTAATCTCTGACAGTCCAGTATAAACCCTTCATACTCAATCCCCTTTGTTGTTCATCATATACCAATCACATTGTCTTTCGTTGATGGCTTCTCTATCATTCCAATAGCCTTCATGCTACCACTCTGTAATTTGCTACATTTCTTCATGAGACCTGTAGCAAGCACTGTCAGTAACTACCAGCATAGATCCATCTTAAGCCCGTATCTATCAAGCATTGAGAGGGATCCAATTTCTTGAGGTATATTTTTTTTTTAAATTTAAACTTAAGAAATTTGATCTCTCTTGATTGATAGATCTGGGTTTAAGTCTGGCATGATTTTTTTTTAATTATTTTGTTACATCACAAACGTAAAAGTACATCACACATGTTACAACATCTCCCCCATACTGATTGGTAGAGCACCTCGTTTCACTCAGTGAAATGAGCCCAATGCAAATTTAAGGGCGAAATCCTGTGACACAATTCCTCAATCTCTGCAAGAATGAGTACTGAGATAGCTCTGTATTTTGCAACCAATTTGTGCATAGATGAATGATCTTGGGTTCTCGAATTTAATTTACATTTCTTGGATCAACTCAACCTGTGTTTTTAAAGATCAAACCATTTCAATACTCCTCTTACAACCCCATATCACACTTGACTTTTCATTGAGATTGGCGGGTAGTTCAACTAACTGCGAGCATTTTGGGTAAGTCTATGAGCATTTTATTATGCCTGGCAGGCATTTTGGCTACGTCTACGGGCATATTTTTAGTGCTGCGAGCATTTTGACTAGTTCCCGTGGGCATATTTATCAGTGCTTTATGCATTTTGTTGGACATAAAATTTCAACACAGTGGGCATTTATTCAATACTTGTTGGCACTTGCAGCATTTTCAACTATTAAGACCATCTTGCGGGCATTTAATCTCTTCCTGGAGGGCATATTCACCTCTGAATGCTGACATGTTGAGGACTGTACGGGCATCTTTCTGAGATTTGTGGACCTCTGCAGGCATTTCTTCATCCATTTGCGGGCAATGTATTCTCTGATGCGGGCATTGCAGGCATTTCCTTTATCCAACATGCATTCTTTTTCCTATCTCGATCTCATCGAAAATATTCCAAGTTACAATATCTTTGGATTATTAGACCTTTCAGCTACTTGTCTTCAAGATGTCAACCGTGTCTAACTTAGGCATGATAACTAGTGGAGTGCTACAAACACTCTCCAGACTTTTATCTAAACTGCTGCATTCAACAATGGCTTGTACCAATTTGGTGTTATTTCAGCCAAGGTAAATATCTTGCAGTGTTGTAGGTAGAATTTATTGAACCTAACCCCATCATTCTGTGAAAATCCTCACAGCAGATCTAAGAGATGATGTGTACCTCACAAGAGTAATTATGATTAAGCAGGAAAATAGAAGAAGAGTGAACAATATAGTATAATGAGCAACAGAATAATATGGTATAGTAGAACTCAGATAGAAGCAATAATACTTCACACACACTAATTAATTAATCACAGTATGGACAAATAAATAGTACAAGCATGAGGATTCGAATTCCTCAAGTGGCAATTCGAATTATCATTCATGGAGTGATCAAAGGATCACTGGAGTGTCATCGACGCACAACTAGGTGTCCTCATGATCATCAGTGGAGTCATCAATGCACAAGTAATTGTCAATTGTCAGTCAAACTGAGTCTAACTGAGTGTAGTAGGTGTAACTGAATGTAACTAGCACATGGAGACACTAACTGGATGAAGGAGGCTCAGTGGAGGATGCAGTAGGAGCTTACTAGAGTCAGAACAGGCAGTTTAGTCTCACTGGAGGTCCATCGAAGTGATAAGGTCAGTAAAGAGTTAGTTAATCCTTAAATCAAGGAAGTAACTGAATATAACTGAATATAACTGGACTGGTAGGTGAAGAAGGTGCCTTTGTCATGCAGTGGAGCAAAGGAGGGCGCATTAATCACTAGGAGGGATGAAACTGCAAGGAAAGAAGCTCTCAGGGATAGCTCACTGAGGGCTAGGTGTTGGTGCTGATGACTGGAATGCATGCAAACCCTAATATTTGCATGCATCACTGAAAATGCAAACAATAGAAATGGTGCTAGGACTAGGATGGAGTATAGGAATATCCTAACACCCCCCCTTAATCCATCCTGGGCCCTGGTAACTAGGACCAAAGGTCACCCAATACAATCAAATGAATGATAATAATAAAGAATAGTCCATAAACCGAGGAAATGGGGAAAACCTCATGGGAAAAATACCCCCCCTCAAAATAAACTGTAGGTCACACACAATAATAAATGCTCCAAACTCAAGCAGGTATGATGCTTGGTCATATTTCTGGAGGTATCTTCTTCTTGGGAAGAAGTGGATCATGCTCAAAAAGCATGTGTTTGTACTTTCTCTTCAGTTCGAATGTGATGAGAACAAATCCAACAATATGAGAATGATCCTTGAACCTGTGATTTGAATCAGCTGAGGCAGGATCAAATTTTTGAATGTGCATATAGTCTTTTTTCTTCTCCTTCAAACCACCATGGGTGAGATTATGCCAAAAAGAACTATTACATGTTTTCTTGAAATCAAAATCAGACTTAAAACTTAAAAAACAGTTTCTTGAGATCTCCTTTGAACCTGCAGGGGTGAGATCAAAACTATCATATGCATGAGAAATTTTCCCAAGTAGTAATTGCTTAGAACCTAATTTAGATACAAGACTTGAATCATGGTTTCTTGAGATCTCCTTTGAACCATGAGAGGTGAGATCAAAACCAGTAGATGCATGAGAAATTATCCCAAGCGAATGGAAATGGCCATATTCTTCAATGACCTTCTGAAAGCATGGAATTATGATCATCTAGTAGTATAAAAGAGGAGATAGCTGGAGAGGAGTGAATGCATTACCTTCAATAGTTGTTTTGTCCTCCGAAATAATCATGTGATCATGATGCAAACCAACAGACTCTGGTGCAAGAGAGGATTTAGGACCTTCTGCAATATCTAGAGTGTGAGCTGGCACAGAAAGAGAAGAAAGTTTGAGCATGAGTGGAGAATCTGCAAGTTCTTTGTCAACAACTTCAATATGAGATGATACTGGTTCATGATCTGAGAGACCATCAAGGGGAGCAAATGGATCACTTTGCTTTCTTTTGAATGGGTTTGGACCAATCCCTTCATTCTTTCTACCAAATTTTCCATCCAGGTGAGCCCATAAATATTTTGGAGTCCATAACTCTCTTGGAATTTCAACACCATCACGGTATTCGAAATGAAATCTTAGATATTTAGGCAAAGAAAGCATCATTGATCCAAATTCCATGTCACCTTTATTCAACCAGTCAATATTCTCTTCAGAGGATTCGAACTCTCTTTCAAAATAACAATCAAAGAGATCATGGCTCTTCAAATATGCTATAATTCTTGGTTTCCATTCATCATAGTTGAATGGAGAAAGAGGAGTAATTCCTGATGAATGCATAGAAGCTGTAGAGGACCTGCAAAAACAATATAGAATAACTGCAACTGCTACTGCTGCAAAAATGCAGAAACTGCTGCAACTGTTGCACTTGAAATCTTGGTAATAACCTGCAAAAAACTCTCAAGAATGGAGATAAACAATACTCTCAACATGCTCTGATACCATGTGAAAATCCTCACAGCAGATCTAAGAGATGATGTGTACCTCACAAGAGTAATTATGATTAAGCAGGAAAATAGAAGAAGAGTGAACAATACAGTACAATGAGCAACATAATAATATGGTACAGTAGAACTTAGATAGAAGCAATAATACTTCACACACACTAATTAATTAATCACAGTATGGACAAATAAATAGTACAAGCATGAGGATTCGAATGCCTAAGGTGGTAATTCGTGTTAGAAAAACAGGATTGTAGAGCAATAACAATAAATAGAAATGCAAATATAATCACACATACACATTACAAGAAAGACACAGATATATCGTGGTTCACCCAACTTGGGCTACGTCCACACTGAATTTGCCAGTCCTTATTATTATTACCGTCCAGCAAGATGAAGGGATACAACCTACAGCACAGCCGCTGCACTTCCTCTTCTCTGTTTCACAGTCTCTCTCCTGATCTTAGAGATCTTTAAAATGCATAAAACCTAATACATCATCATACCTAGCCGTATTACAATGTATTTATTTTATAAGGGAAATACAATGGGAAAATACCATGAGATACCCAAAACCATGGGCCCGCAAAACAGTTGGCGAAAACAGCCCCCAAAATTTTCTTCGGGGGCGCTGCCCCCGAACCCCCCAGCCAGGGGGGATGGTCCCCCTTGGAACCTTATGGGGGGGCGACGCCCCCCCACACCCCCCCCGATGGGGTGAGTGTACAGTCCACCTACATATCATATAAAACTGGGGTACAAACACGGCTGATACAATATCATCTATGAGACTAGAAGATCTCACTCCACAACCAACAATTCGAATTATCCTTCATGGAGTGATCAAAGGATCACTGGAGTGTCATCGGAGCACAACTAGGTGTCCTCATGATCATCAGTGGAGTCATCAATGCACAAGTAACTGTCAACTGTCAGTCAAACTGAGTCTAACTGAGTGTAGTAGGTGTAACTGAATGTAACTAGCACATGGAGACACTAACTAGATGAAGGAGGCTCAGTGGAGGATGTAGTAGGAGCTTACTAGAGTCAGAACAGGCAGTTTAGTCTCACTGGAGGTCCATCAGAGTGATATGGTCAGTAAAGAGTTAGTTAATCCTTAAATCAAGGAAGTAACTGAAGAAAACTGAACATAACTAAATATAACTGGACTGGTAGGTGAAGAAGGCGCCTTTGTCATGCGGTGGAGCAAAGGAGGGCGCATTAGTCACTAGGAGAGCTGAAACTGCAAGGAAAGAAGCTCTCAGGGCTAGCTCACTGAGGGCTAGGTGCTGGTGCTGATGACTGGAATGCATGCAAAATGCATGCAAACCCTAATATTTGCATGCATGACTGAAAATGCAAACAATGGAAATGCTGCTAGGACTAGGATGGAGTATAGGAATATCCTAACACATTCTTTAATATCTTCAACATCAGCTGTTCATGAGGTAGACTAATTCCACTGTGGCAATCCGGGCTTAGTGATTTGTCTACCTGAGACTAACATTAACTTCTTTGTGTAGAAACTTGACAGGGATAAATGGATTATGTTGAGTTCTAATCAAAGATTGCTCATCAAGAAACTAATCCAGTCATTGCATATCCTATTCAAAGTCCCAAACAATTCTTCAAATAGAACTTCAGATCTGTGGTTTGAATGATGTTTCTTAAGGTCTCCTTGACTCTATTAGATTTTAAATGTCTTTTCTTGGATAATATTCTACTACTATCTAGAGCAAAATTTCCTTACCAATTTGAATCTGCCTTGGTTTTCAACAATTTACCCAAATTTTCACTTGAATTTTCAAGATCCTCAAGTTGTGGCTTCCACATGTCTTCTTTAGTTCAGTCGATGTTATAACAACTGTATCAAAGGTAAGAATGCATCAATGACAATATCACAATATCGCTTCACTTTATTTGCTTTTTCTTAACCATACTACTCCCCCTATCAGCTTGCCAATGTAGCCACAACCCTTTGCTGCTATCATTTGTCCTTTGGTCTTCAATTTTTTTTACATTATTCTTCTTCCAAGAGTCATCTACTTTCCTTGTCATGTGTCTCACAGACTTTGGATCTGTTCTTCAAGCTCCAAAAGTTTGTTCTACTTGCTCCACTTTAGATCTTCACCTCTGTATGGCTTTGATGTAAAATAGTTAATGTAGAGATCTATATACCTAGTCTTCTTCGATTATCCTTGAACACAATTTATGCTTCGATATCACCTTGACATCCTTCAAGCTGGCTAGGGGCCCTTCCTCAAGTCTTCTTAATTATCAAAGGTTTCTTTCTTCTGCCCTAGCCTATCCTCTATATCTTGTGGACAAGAATATCAAAAGCAAGCAATGAGAGAATCATCTATTAGTTCTCCAGCATACAGGACTGTCTAATTTATTGTCACGTATAGGAGAGTTTTTTCTTTCATTTGTTATAACACGTGGCATCAAGACAAGAGGCTTCCTTTGATTTTCTGAGCAATGACTTGCATACCCATCAGCATTCAATTTGTCTTGTTGGATCGGTGTAGTGACAGCCAGTTCACACTCTTCCTTAGTAATTCTTTTCAAAATTCCAAAATGCAGAGAAATAAAAAATCCCAATATGGAAAATGTTGCAACAAATAATTTTCTAGAGCAAGGAAATTGCATATGTCATAAACTATGCAATGGATTGAGATTACTAGGCTACTGAAGTTACTATGAGCATCAACCATTAAAAAAGGAATCATAGTAAGACTCGGGGTCGATATCCAACCTAAGAAGTAATGAGTAAAGATGGCACAACCAACATTGTGGCCACTTGAGTTCTAATTGTGAATGGGAATCAAAGTAAAGTGGACTACAGGATAATATTGATGGTTCAAGCAATTTTATGGCAAGGCAAAGGATCCTCAATGATTTTGAAGTCTAGTAGGTCATCCTAATATATCCAAGAGATCAAAATTATTCAGCTCTGTTAGGATGTATGTGGTTGAGAAACATTTATGGTACATACATGCAAGAGTGGCGAAATAGAAGCCAACTTGTTAAGTGCAACACTACAGTTTTGTGCATTGTTTACTTGTAGTGAAAACAAGTATGGGGAATGGCAAAAAGAGCGTGGAATGGAAGGACCATCTTACTAGGAGACAAAAACTGTTGCGGTGAAAATTATCTGCCCAAGTTAGTAAGTCACATACATGATCAAATACTAACTTTAAATATTGAACATACAAGTAATAGCAAACGACTACACATTAGGCTTTCAAAATATGCCCAACATTATATTGTCAAGCTTACTTGATTGTATTTTACAATTAATTTTTGTTAAGAATTTTTAATGGGAATCACTAAATTTTCTTCTTAGAATGGCATGGGTTGTATCAACTCTCGGTACAGACAGCAATCAACTGGGAAACATAAATGCATTGAATAAATTTGTTCCTAAAATGGATTTGGGATAGGTATGTAGAATGAATACATTTTCTGTGAACCTCATAATTTTGTGAAGTATGATGCCTTTTGGTATCAGAAATCATCCTTATAATGTCTAATGCAAAAGCCAGAAAATGAATACCACTAAGCTATAAACAAGAAGACAAATCCAATTTCAAAAAGAGCAATCCGTTGGCTGAGATCTTTCCTATCGGTCTACATATAAAAGGAATATGACAACCAAGCATACAACTACGAATTCTAGAATAGAAAACTAACATCAACTAGTTGTGTTTAAGAAATAAGCAGCATGAAATAATTTCCTCCCATACTTCATTGAACATTAGATGCCTTATAAGCCATATTGTATGATTTCACATATCGAAGCATATTTTTAGGATTCTTTCATCGCCACTTCATCTGAGGGGAAGTTCAAAACAAGGAGTTTGAATTTTCTATTTTCCTTCTCAGAACCATTGAGTTGTTGTATTCACCAAGCCTTTTCAAAGGATAAAATTGTAAAATTTTAAGACAAATGTAGTGTGAAAGTTAATGGATTGGGCATCAAGGGGATATAGAAATACAAATATAATGACCAATGTTTACTTATGTACACAAATAAAAGTTAAGTATTGGACTAGGTAAAAACAAAAGCAAATAAACCTACAGAAAAAAGTAGTGACATATAAACCTTAATATGAAGAAAATGAGTTTCGTTTATTTCTTGATTGTCTCAACTTAAGTTGGTATGGTTCCTTTGGTACCATTGATTTGACTATTTATAGCACCTTCATGTGTGGTGCGAAACTAATATTTAAACCTGAATCCAAGCATTCTTAGAAACTGACTTCCATCTACTCTTTATTTTCCCTAAATTATCAATCTCTTGTCTCATGCTTGAGCATTCTTCCTCAAGCTCAAAGACACACAATCTCATATTATAAACCCTCGATTCCTTGTAATAAACAAAGATATCAAAAGCCAAATTGGAGAGCATAGAAACTACATTATTTAAGGCTAAAACCCATGCTGATTTTGGCTATGAAATGACAACTAAAAGGATACAAATTAATTTTTAAGTAGCCCATATGTGTGTGTGCAATACAACAATAGAGGATTGTTTATATGCTCATGGTAGAATTAAAATTATTTTGACTAATTTTGAAGCAGTATTGAGTGACCCATTTACCATGGATAGTACCGTTTATGTCATAACATGGAATGGAAACTGAAAAATGATCCCATCTACAAAACAACAAAGAGAAATTACACTCATACATACACCATATACATTCCAAATTCATTCTCCACGATTCACTTGAAATATTAATAGAAAATCGTGACACATTATAACAATAGGAAAAGTATATATGAAATGAAGGAAATATCAACCTGGGTTCCAGTGTGAAACCTAATTCAATCTCACATAATAGAGATATTTTCCATGCTAATAAGGTTAAGCCATGACCCTAACATGGACTTTATGTGATTGTAGGTCATGAATTTGTGCATCCTGATTCCCAATTTTAACTATATTTCCTGCAAAATAACTTGGTAAAGAAATCAATCTTGAGTGTGGCCATACCTGCAATCTAGAATCTTGATTCTTTGTACGCAATGCAAGCCCAGGAACATTGAACTTGAACTACAAGTCTGCAAACAAACAAAAATATGCTAAACCTAGTCCCTGAACGCTGAACCTCAAATCCCTGCACTTTTTGCTGATGTGTATGGATTTTTTGAGTGGGTGATCCAGTGAGTAAGCAACACAATTTATAGGGATGAATTCAACCACATTCATGATTGAAATTCCTCGAAATCGGGGCGAAGGGAGGAATTTCGTGATCCACATTGCACGAAATCGGGGTGAGCTAAGAAAAAAATGATTTTTTTTGGAAATCAAGGGCGAGCCAGTCAAATTTGGTTGCAAATCAAGGGCGATTGAACGAATTTAGGGAGATTTCAACTGGAAATGGGAGCAAACTAGGATCCCCGTGCAAATTTGGTAGAAATCGGGGGCAAACTAACTGTTTCCCGCGAATTTGAGTGAATTTTAGGGGACACATTTTTTATTTGGGTTTTGTTCATACTATATTTAATTGGACTATTTAGGATTTCATCGTTATTATATTAATAAATTATGGGCTATTTTAATATTAAAAAAAAACAATTTAATATAGAAAATTTGCCCATTAAAAAATTTGAACCCCTCTAAAATCACCCATGGGCTATATTTCGCCCTTAAAATCATCTATGGTCCATTTTTTGGGTCTAGCAAGAAACAGAGTGCCATTGCACTATCTCCAGCAGAGGCCGAGTACAGAGGAGCAGTGAATGCTGCCACTCAGTGTGTATGGTTGTAGGGTATTCTTTCAGAGTTTGAGATTGGTTTTAGTACTCCTACTGTCATCTTTTGTGACAATCAGATTGCTATAAGAGTCTGAAGTGATCTAGTATAGAGACAGAGGATCAATAATATTGAGATACATATGCACTACATCAGAGGACTAGTGCATGACCAGATCATTGATTTGCAGTATTTCCCAACAGGTGAGCAAACTGCAGACATCTTCACCAAATCTTTTACTGAGAAGACATTCATCTATCTTAGATCACTACTTGGGATGGATGAACATGTGGTGGAGTGAAGGATTGATCAGCAATATTTCAATTTTGATATGTCCATTTTTTGAGGGAAGGTTTTTCCCATGAGGTTTTCCTTCTATCCTTGTTTTGTGGACCGACAATATTGTACAGGGTGACCAAGTCTTGTTACTGGGCCCTTAGTATTTCTATTTTCTGATATTTAGAGAATAAAGTCAGATTTATGGGGGGGTGTTGGAATATTAAATCTTCCTATCTATGTCATGTAAATACATTGGTAGCATTAATTAATCATTTATGATTAATTCCTATGTATTAGACTAGATAATTTCCATTTTAGCCATTGTGTGGACCACAAGGTAACATTGGGGGGACCAAAATAATTCCAAGTGTGGACCACAAGCTTCCTAAACCTCTTGGGTGCATTTCTAAAATATTATGGTGGAAAAGGCGCCTTGCTGAGTTTTACTGCTTTTTACCTATGGGGGGAAAGCTAGTCAACTAGGGAAACTTGTTTTTGGGACCACACATCCTCTATGATGTTTCTTATTTCCATTTTTTGGATTTGGAATTTTTTTCATCGCACATCAGCTACAGGTCACTAATTCAGAAATTCGTGAGCCTTTGGAGTGACGTGGAGAACACACTTGCCACCTAGGGGGATTTGCATAATTTTAGTAAGTCTGATGATCTGATGATCCAAATGGAATCTTTAGACATTTGAATCTCTGTTGTAATGTTATATAAAAACATGCTATTACTTTCCAAAGGTTGGCTGATGTATTTTATTCATGAGAGTTAATACAGTTTGTATGTATTTGTGAGTAATTTTCTGTGTCTTTGACTAGTTGTGTGAGATCTTTGTGAGAGTGTGTAATTTCTTGATCAGATCTTGGTGTGAACTAAATTTCACACTCAAGGCCCTCCCCTTGTATTTATAGAAAGGATGGAAGGATATAATCGAAATGGAAATTGGTTGGAGAGGTTAGGGTAGTTATAATAACTTCCCTTGACTAATCTCTAATCATCATTATATTTTTTTTATCGTGATTTAGGCATACTCGTGACTGTCACTCTTTACAACCAGCAAATAAATCATTAGTATTGTGTCTAGCAACTCACGAACGCAACTTCTAGGATGATACCCGTGGGTTTACTATATAGATTGTCACAAGTGACCCGCGAGATGGCTAAAGGTAGAGTTGCGGTTATGTTTCAGAATTGATCACAAATAATAGTTTTTTTAGGAGAATATTGCAAAGTCTAAGGAAAAATCATCTATAATCAAATAGGATCTTCCATCCATAATGTCCTTTTGTGTGACCGAAAAGGAAATGTAGTCACGAATGGAGAAGTGTCATTTTAGTTGATAACACAAGGCCATTTAATTGTTAATTCATATCTTATACCTATTATGTTATTTGTTGGTCCCTTAGTCTCATCTACTCAAGAGATCATGGATTATGGAGAAGATGCAATGGTATCTCTAGGAGACTATTTCTTTAGTAGGAAGCGGAAGGTAATCATTAAAAGAGGTAGTAAGAGAAAAATGTTGGAAAGTTATGTCAGTGGAACTCCTAAACAACAAATTGTACAGAAACAAGCTATTGAAACAACAACTTCATGGGAGCATTTGCAAGGTCCAATTTCCATTCTATTTCCAATTTGAATAGATTGATAGATGAGGAGAAATCCAATGTCGATTCTTTGGAAGTTGAGAATATTTCCCTCAATAAATATTTTTTCAAAAAAATTGATGATCTCAATATGCAACATTAGATGGATCTTAATGTTTCTTTGGAACATTTAAACTCAGTTGCTGATTAAATGAAGAAAGCAGAGGAGATTATTGTCGAGCATAACAGTCAAATTCAGGACCTGCACCAAAGCATTCAACAACTCACTCTTTAAGATACTTATATCCTATCATATAAGATTACTTTATATGAATTTAAAATGGAAGCATTAGATGTGAATTAAAGTGTAAGGAAGTTGAAATAAGGATATTCTCCGATATGAATGACTTGCAAGATGATTTCAGTATTTTTGTTCATCTTTTTTAGCTAGTGAATGAACAAAGGGAGGAGAAAAATATTTATCATAGGGCCTTTAAGAAGTTGGTGAATTTGTTAACTCTAATGAAGAATTTGTCCTGAAAAATTACCTAGATTAGATGCCAAGTAGTAAAAAGGTCAATATTTCCCTTAAGTCTTGGAAATTTTTATGTGATGAAGTCACATGAATGGTTGAAAAGGGACATGAAATTTGTAGTATATTTTGGGAAGAAACAAATAACATACTTGAAGACATGGGAATGAATACTTTGAAGAATTGACTGATGCAATACCCTTGAAGCTCAAGATCAACAATATTGATCAACTAAGAGATGAATTAGTTGAATAGGTTAAATTCCTTTTCCCAAATTGATTTGCCAGCTATTAAGTTGTTTATTTCTTCCCCAATTTCCATGTAGACACATATCCTCAACTTCCCTAACATTTGGAGAAAAGTTAGGTAGAATGATATTCACTCATTCATTTGCAAGTAAATACTCCAGTTGAACCAGATAGTCTATAGTGATGTTACGCATATTATATAAGTACATGACAAATTGAAAGACTATTTGTCTAATCCTGGTCACAGTATTTAGATATTTCTAGATTTAGGATTTCTATTACTTATTTTGTGGAATAGCCTTATACCTTGGTAACTATTTGTATGTAATCTTTGTAATTGAATGGAGATGATCTAGATCTGAACCTGGTGAAATTTATTTTGCATCAGACTATGAAGAATAGCTAAGGGATTCTTTTGAACATTTTATAAAAATCTTTGGAGCATCAAATGAAGATTGGAGGTTTTTCTCTCATGATGCTCATGGTTGATTGAGTAATTCTTGAATGTTTCTTTAGTTTTTCTTTATCTACTTTTGTGATCTCCTAATCCTTTTAAAAATATGAGAATATATTTGTAGAATACAAATCTTTTTATATTTTGCATTACAATGGCTATATTTCAGTTAGTGATTTTTCATTAATACTTATTATCAATCAGATTTAGATGTGTTATGCACATGCTTTCTTGGATTTATTCATAGCTCTAGTATTAATGTAATTAATTTTCCTTAGCAAACTTATTTGCTAATTTATAGGTTAGGTTAGATACAGAGTTGTATTTGCATAATTAATTAGGATTGCATTTAGGTTTTAGGAAAACATAATCTTGATTCTCCTTTCTAAGGAGCAACCCAACAATTGGCAACGGGGCCAACATAATCCTATCAGAGGTATCTACACCTAACGATTGGGGATTTATAAAAAACCTATATCATGTTGCCTCTATTACGTTTACGGACATGTTATAACTTCCCATCAATAAATGCTACTAGAAGGAGGGCCTGGATAGGTTGAATGGAGAATAGAACAAACCATGGTCCTCCAATAGTTCACTCTCTTGTGGTTAACATTGTTCCAAAACTAAGTGATATACAAGTTTCTACACAGATTAATAACTCTTCGCAACCTAAATTGATTACCACGGCACCCACTCATCCTATACACACTTCAGGTGAACATCTTAGCTCATCTACTCCATTAATAAATGAAGATATTAATGATTTTATTCAAATTTATCATAGGATTTTGACCTGTATTATTCTAGACTCACCAAAATCTTACACATTGAACACAACTTACCTTAGCATTCTCATCGATATATTGATGAATCCACTCAACACATACCTTCTCTGACAACTAGTTCCCGAATGATCACTTGCACAATATTTTCACCGGCCAACCTAGGAAAATACTTCATTAGGAGGAGCTGGTATTCAACCTTCCCCAGCTGATTCATGATTGGAATCACATCATGACAGTTATTATAATGAGGAACATTCTGAGGGACACTCTTCTGAATCTTCCTTGCATCGAGACCAACTATGGACCCTACCTGAAATAGTCAACAACAATAATAGACCATAGCTTGACTAGGATTTTGTCGCTATACCTGGACCTCAACACTGTTTACCCAAGCATATTGAGAAACTCCTTCTTAAGTTTGATCCCAATACGAAACAACCCACAGATGTTCACATTAATAAATTCATGTTGGTCGTAAGGCTCAGGAATATTGAGTATGAAGATGTTGTTAGTAGAATTTTCCCCTATACCATTGAAGGAAAAGATTCCACTTGGTATTTTTCATTACTTCCATGATCAATAACCTCATGGGATGAGTTTGAAGAAGCTTTTCTTAATAAATTTGGCAATGGAAAAATTCCAATAGTTCTAGTTATGGAATTATCTAAAATACAAATGGATACTGAGGAAAAAATCAAGGATTTCAATCAAATATTTTTAACCCCAAGGAAAAAAATCCATGCTACTTCTAGACCTGTTGAAGATGTGACTATGGAATTCTACACATCAAATTTACCTATTTTACCTACTTCCATCGCTATGGCTTTTAGGAGAGCCAGTAAAAATACCCTTCTAGAAACTTTAGATCAAAGGCAATTTTAGTGGAAAAGGATATGTTTAGTTTGAAAGGAAACCCTAATTTTGAAACCGAATAACCTAGTACTTTTTGTGAGAAACCTGAATCAACACCTAAACCTTCATCCAATAAGAATATCAATATTCACTTGATATTGAAAGTTTACAACTGGATATTAAAAAATTATCCAATGAAGTTATAGATCTCAAGAAGAATTCAGATGAAGGACCTTTTGGCAATGTATATTTTAGACCTTCATTTAGAATACCTTATCAATCCCCTACAAACCAATAGACTTGTACTATCGAGGGAATGAAAAAACAATAAATAATTGATATTCTTAAAGATTTAATATATGGTCCACAACCTCTTTCCGACAAGGCTGAGGGTAACTTTTAATGAAAACATATGAGAGGGAAGGTAAGCACTAGTAGATTAATCTCAATATGATCATCCTTATATAATCAATTATTTTGGGGATATTCCCACCATTGATGAAGAATATATTGAATGTAATGTTACCAATCATAAATTAGGAATATTATCTCCAAGGTTCCAACTTTAATTATGTTGATTTTCAACTTTTTCCTAAAACAATGGCTTATGAAGCCTTATGAGATGGTCTCGTTCAACAATAGTGGAGTGTGTGTATATTTCTGATGTCCATTAAAGGTGTTTATATCATAAAAGTGTTTAGAGTCCACTGATATGTCTCCCAAATCATATTTGATATAAAATTGGAATCTGGTAAAGAAACTAGGGACACTAGTTCAATTTTGGCCACACTAAACATGAGGTTTCCAACTCTTCCAAAACACTACCAGAGAAACTCGAATTCTCCCAATATAAATTTAATGGAATCAAATAGACTCAAATGAAACTATATGACCCACTTATATACTCCATATAACTTCCAAATAAGTATGAAAGAAATCCTCTCAAGACTAGTAAGAAACTAGCTTGATTTCCCCCACATTGGAATACTAGTTTTTCAACTTGACCCAAAAACTTCCCAATCAGCCCAAGTATTCCTAAATAGATCCAATTCGATCATGAAACTCCCAAATCAACAAAAATAAATTAATAAAATACTTTATGGATCTGATATGAAAATTTAATACACATTGTCTTAAGATTGCTTAACCATACTAGCAGATTTGCACATAAATCACCCATAAGCTTGAACATTGAACACCATATGATGAAAAGCTCCGTAAATATTTATTATGAATGTATAGAGACAGTAAATATACTGATTACAAAAATATATGTCCCTTATAGAATCTCTAAATCCAATAAATATAGATATAGAAAAGTAGTGGTGCGCCCCTCCATCAGAAGAGATGTCAAATATAGTAGATTTAGTAAAATGATGATATCTCGGGCATACAGAAAAATGTTTGAGTGAAACAAAAAGTGCTTCCCACTACAAACGATGCTCGGAATGCAATGGAATAGGTCTAATATCCCATAAATTATCAAAATTATCGAAACCAAAACCTCCATTTCGTCCCACCAACATCGGTCCAAGCTCTAAATCAATAGAAAGAAAATCCAAATGATAGGAATTCGACCACACTAATGTATATGAACATATAAACTGAAATAAATCTCTCTATATAAATATTAAAGTGATTTCTCCCCTCAATAATCATCTGCAATGAAGCACAATGAAAATATCTAGGTGATCTCCTCCTCTCTACTAGCTTGGGTGGAATCTTTCACCACAGAAACTAGATCAATGGTAGGGAAGTAAAAACCCACCATGCAATGGAAAATATAATATCTCCAAGAATTCAAAAACAAAAAAAATGATCCAAAATCCCTTTCACTTGTGTCTTCATCCCTTTTAGGAATCTCCATGGAGCATTTCCCCCTCATTCTAGAAGTCTCTCACAGATATTTAATAAAATATTAATAAATTTTATTTTATGAGAGAATGACACATTGGACCCATTTAATTCCTCTCTAATTTTCCCACATAACCCTTAGGAATTGGATAGGACAAATTGATTGTTCATCTAAAAATGATTTAATTGTGGACATTACATTGAATCAATTAACGTGCTCCAACATCCTTACAACACTTGTAGTAAGGGTGAATTAATTCCTTATTCTCCTTCTACATTGAATCCTAATAGGAATCAACTTTCAAACTACAAACCTAGCCTTGAAGTGTCTAGATTCAAAATTGTGCCTGATATAGAAGACAATCATGTGGAGGACCTAAACAAGATTAAAGCTAATTTTTCTCTATATAATATTCTCAAGTTCCCTCCTATTTAGGAGAAGGTTCTCCAAAAACTTGTGGTAAATAATTCTAGAAAGGGAAAGTCTATTGCCACTGAAAATAACAATCTAGACACATCCAGAAGTAATATTAATATTAAACCAAGAGAATCTACACCTAATGCCCCTTCAATTGGAAAGAAACCAAGTTCGGGTACCCCACCATTTTTACTTACCTTTGATATTTTTAATCAGAACATACATAATTACATAGTAGATTTTGGTGCCTCATAAAAAATTATGCCTCTTTCTGTATGCAGAAAATTGAATGTCGATATGAAGCCTTTTCCTATTGAGATTGTACTATTAGATCGATTGAAAGTTAAAGTGATGGTTGAATTAGTGTTGATATCTTCCAACCAATAGATTCAACAAACCGTCAATATAAATGTTGCTAATGTTCCAGAGGCATGTGGGTTGTGGTTAAGTAGGGGTTGGTCTCAAAATATAAAGGAATATTTTTCTATAGACTAGTAACACCCGTGGTTACACTACAATGGAAAGCACAATAATATTAGGGTTGATAGGGAACCGTACATCAAGCACATTGTGATAGCCTTAGATGATCCTAGTGAACCTTCCATGTTACTAGATTCAAACCTAGGGAGTTATAGTGTCAATACATTCTTTGGATATTTTCCTGCTAAGATATCAACCTTTGTAAATTCCACCAATCAAACTAAAATTCTCCATTTCACCCATACTTGTTCATCTTCTTCCATTCTTCATAATTTATACAATGTAAATACAAATTTTAAGCTGAATAATTCATTTTGGACTTTATTTTTTGATGGCTTTATATCCAAAGAGGGAGTTGGAGCCAAATATATTTTGATTGATCCATTAAGAAGTAATATTTTCATCGCTTGTAGATTGGAATTTGAATGGACAAATAATGTAGTTGAATGTGAAGCTCTCATGCAAGGTCTCAAGAAGGAAACATATTTAAATGCTAAAGCAATTTAAGTTTATGGTGATTTTAATATTATTGTTAGGAAAGTTAGAAATACAATTCATTACATCTCGGGGGTCATTTAAAAAACTATCAATCTGATTTATGGAATTTAATTAATAATTTTGAGGCTTTTAATATAAATGATGTACCTAGATCTCAAAAATTTGATGTTGATTTATTGACTAATGTTACATCTAGGTTAAGTCCACCTAAAGGTTTTTCTGCTGATGTCTTTTATGTTGAACTAATGTATATACCTTCAATACCAAATACCATTACTAATTGGAAGGTTTTTGACAATAGATTATAAATTTCATGACCTTTTAGGATACCTTTAAGGATGCAATGATTGATGAGGCCATACATGATCAGTCATTTTACAATGCAGAATCGGATGATGTTGACCACACCACACAAATTCCCCTAACCCCAGTAAGTCTAGTTCCAAAATTAGTCATTAGATTAGAAATTTTTTATGATGTATTGGATAAAATTAGGAAGTTTACAAATTGTAAAATGAATAGCTCATGTATGAACTATGAAGTGATTAATCTAGGTACTAAATGAAACTCTCAGAATATCAATCTCATAATTAGGTGTACTCCCACTGAGAAAGAATATTTTATCAAAATTTTCAGGGAATACAAAGATATATTCTCCTAGACCTATGATGACCTCAAAAAATTTGACCCAAATGTCATGCAACGCAAATTCCAATGAAACCCAATTCCAAGCCTTTCCAACATGATCTAAGGAAGATGCATCCCAACTTAGAACTATTGGCCAAGAAGGAACTTGACAAACTCTTGATTGCTCGACTTATATTCCCAGTCCACCACACTCAGTGGATAGCAAAAATCTCCTCTGTTAGAAAGAATAATGGAGATATTTGATTATGTGTAGACTTTCAGAATATCAACCGAGCTTCCGAAAAGTATAAAAATCATGTTCTGCCCATGGAACAAATATTGTAGAAAGTTTACGGTTCAGAAGTTTTTTCTCTATTGGATGCTTTTTTTGTCTATAATCAAGTCCTATTTTCACACCCATATCAATCATAAAAACATCCTTTAGAACCCCATAGGGAACGTTTTCCTATAGGAAAATTCCTTTTGGGCTCATCAATGTTGGGGCTACTTTCGAGGAAGTAATGGAAATCACCTTTAGGGGACTAATTCATCAGTACGTTGTTGTGTATATTGATGATGTTACGATCTTTTGCACAAAGAGAGGTGACCATATCTCTCACCTTAGACAAGTGTTTGAGCAATGTAGGAAATTTGGTATTTCTCTTAACCCAAAAAAACAAACTTTTTTGTTGTCGAGGATAGATTGCTAGGTTTTTTTGTTTCAAAACATGGGATGATGATTGATATTGAAATAAATCAAGCTATTTCAAACATTAATCATCCAAATTCCAAAAACTCCATGTAGTCATTCTTAGGCAAAATTAATTTTGTCAGAATATTCATTCCTAGTTTTGTGTAGATTGTCAAACCTTTACTGAGACATGATCAAGAAGGATGTAGTATTTACATCAGGTGACATGGAAAAGGAATCCTTTGTTAGAATTCAAGAATCTATTACTAAAGCGCCTACACCTATGAGTCCCATTTTTTCTAAATATTTGATCATGTATACATTTGCCTTTAATATGTCTCGACACAACGGAACTAGGAAGGGAATGAAGTTCCTATATTTTTCATGAGTTTTGGATCGAAGGGTACTGAAATCAATTATCCAGAAGTCAATAAACAATATTTTTCTATATACAAGGTAGTAAAAAATTTTAGACCTTATATTTTGAAATCGAGAACCAAATTCATTGTTCCATATTCAATAGTAATAAATATATTGGTTCAAAAGGAGCTCAGTGACAAATGAGCACATTGGATGACTGCGTTATAGGAATATGACCTTAAAATCAAGCCTTCTAAACTAGTTAGAGGGAAAGGTCTATGCCAGCTAGCTACAGAGTATGTTCAAGCACCTCAAACTTGGACATAATGGGAAAGTGAGGAGTGTCTTTTTAAAAATGAAATTTGTTGTGTGCCTGTTGTTTCTGATCCTTGGTACCATGATATTAGATTCTTTTTAACACATGGAAATTTTATTGAATACTTAGAAACTAGGAAAAGGAGATATACTAGATTAAAGTCGACTGCATATCAATTAATTAAAAATGTTCAATTTAGAAATAATTATGATGGATTATTCTTACGGTGTGTTAATAAGAATGACGTAGATATGATACTGGCTTAGTTGTATGCAGGTCCTTCTAGAGGCCACTTTGGTGGATAAACCTCTACTCATAGGTTTCTTAGAGTTGGGTATTATTGGCCAACATTTTTCAAATATGCTTATACTTTTTCTCGTAAATTTCAAGTCTACTAGAAAGCATCTAGTAGAGTTAATAAAATAGCTTTCTCTTTGTAACCTGTCACTATTGATGTCCCTTTTTAGCAGTGGGGATTGGATATCAATGGTACAATTAACCCCCGGTCATATTTGCAGCATCAATATATTTTGACTGCCACATATTACTTCACCAGACAGGTGGAAGCGATTCCACTGTGTGTGGTCAATACGAATCAGGTGATTTCTTTCCTTGAAACCCATGTTATCACCAAGTTTGGTATTTCAAAGGCTTTAGTTTTTTATAATGCATCCTATTTTATTTTGTTAATTTAATTGAGTTTGCATTAGAAAAAGGTACCAAAATAAAGTATTTAGCAAATAATTATCCTCAAAGAATTGGCCTAGCTAAATCCACTAATAAAAATTTAATCAAGATTCTGAAAAGGATTGTGGTCAATCACCATAAAAATTGGCACAATGCTTTATCCAATTCCTTGTGGGAAGATCGGATAACTCCCAAAGATTCCATTGGGAATTCATATTTATTTCTTATGTACGGAAAAGAAGTCATCCTTCCTCCTAAAATGTTCTAACCAAGGTAAGTTTTAGGGGCGAAATTTCGCCAATTGGCTATTTTTTGGGCGATTTTTCAAAAAATAAATTTGCTATTTGGTCATTTTTAGTCTCTAATATCGCCTATATTTACATAAAATAATTTTTTTTATCATAATATTCATCAAAATTTACATGTTTCAGTACTAAATTGTATGTTTCATATTTAAAATTCACCTACCTATCTATATATATGTTTTTTTTTCAATCCATAATAATCGCCTAGGATACTATACTTAACTATAATATTAGAATCCTTTAAAAAAAACCTGGTTCTCACCTTTTGTCCAAATATCCTAATCAGTTCAGGAAATAGGTTTTCCTGCAATGGAACAAAGAATGAATACCCTACTAAAACTAGAAGAAGAAAGAGAAAAGTCTAAACATAAATTATATCAACACCAACAACTTGTCAAATGTTGGTTTGATGAAATATCTTCTTCTAACAAGGAATTCCAAGTAGGTTATATGGTACTTAAGTGGGATAAAGTTCATGATGACAAGGGTGAACATACCAAATTTAAACATCTTTAGCTAGGACCATTTACTATTACAGAAAAACTTGGTCCTAGTTCATGCTGTATGAAAACACTGGAGGGACCATTAAGGGAGTTTTGAGGTAAAAAATGGGCCTCAAAACAAAAAAATGTACCATGTCGTGGGTGTCTCAGAAGTATGCAGTGTGGGTATGGGTTTGAAGCGAAATTAAAATACGCATCCAACGAGTGACAAAACCTTAAATTTGGGTAAAGTGTTAAGGAGATATGTCAAAAATATGATAAAAAAATAGTTTTTCTTTTTCCCCTTTAAAATTTAGAAGTCTTATTTTATTATTAGAACTGTTATTTTATTATTTCCCTTAGGAGGCCCATTTTAGACCTCAAAGCTCCCTTAATGACCTTGAAACATTTCCAGTGAATGCAAAAATTCTCAAGAAATATTTTTCTTAGTCTTTTAGATTAGTGATGTATCATAGTCTTAAGTAGTTTCTTTTTATAACTAGTTTTATATTTTCTTGTAATTAGTTTGATTTGAAATTTAACTTTTTCTTTGGATTGGTTTTAGATTTCCTTTTAAAAATAATGATGGCTACTTTCTCAAATCTTTATGAATCATTTGAATTCATCCATTCAAAATAAATCTGAAGAGAAACGTTAGTTTTGTGATCTACTCAATTATGAAGTACTTCCTCGAGTTTTGACATATTTCTTTATACTGAAAAATATATAATCGGGTGAATCCATGAAGATGGGTAACATCTTTTAGCCTAAAGTGATGGTGAAAATTTGATTTTTACTCATTTTAAATTGAAGCTCTCAAAACTCATATATGCTTTGTGAATTCCAACATGCAACAAAAACAATTATAGGGAATTATGTTGTCCTTCCACCTATACTTTTTTAAAATAATAATAATATTATTTAATTTGTTAAAATTGCATTTATTGATGCTCTCGTTCTTGCAAATTTTAGGAAAAGTTAACAATTGCCTCGTGTGAACGTAAACTAATTTAGTGATAAATGCATAATTTCTAGAAAAATAAAATATATGAAAATAATCTACACAAAATGCACCTAGACATAGATTTTTGTTTTAAATTTATTTAGGAAAATTATATTTTTATTAATTTTCGACATCGACCATTGAAAATTTTAATCACATTTTTTACAAGTGTGTGCACATAAACTTTTTTTCACTAGTTAAAAAAACTTATAGTAAAAAATACCCTTTTGAAAACGACGTGTTGATGTGGGGCATATATATTTTTTGAATTTTCGGGTGTGTACTTTTTATGTTGTTGATTTTTAATTTTGTTGATTCAAAGTTGTGGACATGGTTTTTAAGTGTATGTCTAAAAAGAAAATAAAACGGAATTATCTTATGAACTCAAACACCCATAAATTATATGCCAATGGATAGATGATTCATTGACGAATCCATCGTTATGAAGTACACCACCGAAGGGGTATCCAAGGATATATTTTAGGCTTGGAAAAGATGCTAGTAAATTAAATTTGTAGAAATGGGAGCTAAAATTCTATTTTTAGGCCGTCATAGCTCGATCGAGGTTTTAAAAGCTTAAATTAAGCTTTTACATGCTTTTATAAAATACCTCGATCGAGGCTTTAAGTGTGGTTAAATGGAATCTTGATTGAGCATTTTAAAACTTTGATAAAATAAATTGGGTTATGAAATTCATGTTTGAAGGCAATTAATAAAAAAAACAAAACCACCCCTGGCATATCCCTTTCTCTAAATTCATTGGGAAAATTTTGTCATCCCATTCATTGGTTCGGGGGTTCTCCTTGCCCTGGTGTTGAATCTCTGAGAAATGGACAACTATTAACTATTTGGGTTCCTTTATAAATTAATAAATTGCTAATATTTATTATAATTAAAACCTTCATGTGATCAAGATGATCCAATTGAATTAAAATTAAAAATAGAATTATAAAATAATCAAATATAGTAAAACATAATTTCAACAAGAAGAATGATACTTGTAAGTTCTAGTAAATACCTTGGAGAGAAATCAGGTAAAGACAACAGGACTGCAACTTCCTCTAGATTTTATACATGTAGATCATTGTTATTAGAGCTATATATGTGATTGAAATCATGAAAAATGGGAATGCGGGTCCTTTAGTTTTTGGTTCTTAATCACAAGCAAGAATTATGAATCAAAAGACCCTTCTCTGAATTTTCCATGATTTCAACCACATCTATAAACATCAATTATTCGTCTACTATATATTTAACCATTCTCTACTAGTCTTTGTTCGATCTTATATGTAACATGGATGGTGAAATAAGCCATAGTTTGTTGTTGTTTCATATTTATAACTATTGTATCCACTCAATCAAGGTTTTAAAAAAGATCGATTGAGCTTGCTCTGAATTCCTTGATCGATATTTTAAAGCTCTATCAAGGGTTAATAAAAACCCTCAATTGAGTTATGAAGATGGATCTAGGGTTTTACAAACCCTCGATCAAGAGTTTTAAAATAGCTTGATCAAGGGCTTAATTAAGTGCTCAATTGAGCTTTTTATAGCTCGATCAAGGGATTAATTGAGCACAAGATAGATGGATTATAGAAATATCGATTGAGGGCTTGTAGAAAGCAATCAATGTCATTTTGCAACATTCACACGATCTCTTCTTGCCAATAAGTGTTACCCATATTCATGGGAGCACCAAATCGATTGGATAAGTTTTTTTATCATTATCCAAAGACTTTAAACATAATAACTTTACAACAAAGAGGATTGAATCTATTCTAAAAAAGAATAACCTTAAAGGAATAAGTGAGATTGAGGAGATTGGTTATCAATAAACTCTTTATGTCATCTCGTACTCTTAAGGAGTTTTATATTTTCTTCCCCATTCATTAGACAATCTCCATTGAGATTAGCATTATTTTTTTATGGTATTAGATCCTCTTATTCTGATCATTTGGGACCATAACACTCACATAAAACTAGTTAAAAGATAACGTTGTCAATGCTATGGATTTCTGTTGGAAGTAGTGGCTCTGTCTATGGCATTTAGGATTCACATATTCCAATCAAAAGTATATACATATACATCTTTAAAACCCACATGTCATACATTCTTTCAAGAATATTATGAGTGAGATCCCCCATCTACAAAAGTGAACGAATGCTTAAATCATATATCTATAATCAATATGATGGGACCAAAGCAACTAAAGTGGGTTAAAAGGAAACCCTATCGAGGCTATGGTTTATTGTTGGTGGTAGTGGTAATGCTTGTGATATTGGGGTTAGATCTAAAAACTGGTTGAATCTATTTGCATTTGTTTTGTTTGAAGGTTTTCCTTGATCAATTTTATTCTCCAAAAAGATATGATCATTTCAATAACTCAAAGATTTTAGTTTATGGATAATGGTTGAATATATTTCAAATTCCTCATTATTTTAAGTTAAGATCTCATATGGATGAGTCAAGTGAAAGTAGTAATCATATTATTAGATCAAATACATTGTAAGTATATCCCAAACTTAAAACTCTTGAATAATATGTGTCCCTTTGATTTTAACAGTGATAACTAAACCTCCCAATGAATTGCCATTTGTTGTAGCCAGAATAGATCCCATTCTTCAAAAATAGTGGGATCCCCTATTAATTTTCCTCATTTTTTTCTTTGTTTGCTTTTATTTGAATTAATCTTTATATTTTCATTTGCAAATAGTTTAATTTTTTTCTTCAAGATCTTCCTTTCAAGGGTTTAGTCTTTTTCTGACATAATCCAGATATACCCTTTTTCCACTTTAAAATCATCCCATCCAACATCTAAACACATTCCTTGACGTTAAATTAACTTTCTAACATTTCATTTCCCATATTTTGTAATAAATGTACAGATGTTGGATGTCGTACATCCGGCCGTTAATTTTATTTTTTTTATTTAATTTTTTAACATTTATATGCCGGATGTGGCCAAATTATTGGCCTTCCGATATTGAATGTGATTTATGAAGTTATAAAATTTCCCTCTAAATGTTTCAGGCCCTGTGTTCATTATTTATTTTTCTTAACTATAATATCCCATCCGATACTACGGAAAGATTTCTTTTAAAATATTTTGAACCTCTTGATGTTTTTTCGCTTAATATTACCTTGGAATCAATTTTATCAAAAACATTTTGTACCACAACCTTTTTCTCTTCCGACTTCCGACATCTGAGATTCTCGACAATAACACATCATAACCACTTGTGGATTGGATCAACACTTCTAAGCCTCAAGTGATAGATAGAGGATCATTTATAACACACCAATGTTTCCATACTTCTCGAGTTCGCCACATAAAATTATTAGTCTTTCTCTAAGGAATAAGTTGTTTTTAAGAGGGGGCTGCTGTTATGGCCGGGTGGCTGGGGCAGTCGGCTGTCGCCGTCCCCACCTAGGATCGACCCCACAACCCCATCAGATTTGATGCTCTCTCAGTATTGAGCTGCCGATTACACTACTCATGTGAAAAAAAAAGGTTGTTTTTAAGAAGGGATCTCACAAAATATTGATAAAATAATTCCCATTGTGGATTCATATTATTTTGGTGGAAGAAGGCATGATACCTCTCACCCCAGTAGATATAGTCGATTCAATTTACTGTGCCATGAGGAGAGGGAAGGCATGGTGTGGGTTAGTTGTGGAATGATATGAAAAGGGTAAGATGAAGAGTGGTGACTCAACATCTAGCACAAGAGGAGAACAAGCTCATAAGAGGGCAACCATTTTGAAACGATGGTGAGAAAATAAAATGCAGGCCATCAAGAAATGAAATGCTAAGTTGGAGAATCAAATCAGTGATGAGGGAGCTTTTGAAGGAAGGTTAAAAGTGTTGTGAAACCAAAAGAGAAGAGTTGGTCGATGCATGGTTGAGGGAGAGAGGAATTGTTGCAAAATAGAGTCTAGTGAGGGGGGTTTGATGGGAAGAAGTTGGGATGGAGTCAAAAGAATGCAGTGAACCAGTGATGAGAGTAAATGCGACCATTCAGACTAATGATATGGAATTTCCTTCTGAAGATGGTATTTCCCAAATTGTACCTTTATTATGCCAAGAAAGGTGCATAAACCTCTTGAAATAGGAATAAAAAGTGGATCAACCCTCAAGGAAAGTGAATACAAGCCATTCGGGCCAACACCTACGAAAACTTCACCATACAATGCTTAAAAAACAACATAATATGCCATGTGAGCTACCTAGAACTGATAATGATGAAGTGATATTGTTGATTCAACGCAAAGAGATAGGTCTTTACTGCTACAATATACCCATGGACACTTTTATGTTGTTTTTCTTTACACAGATTGCACCCAGAATTAGGATTTTGCATCCTATTTCTATGTTACGGTCTTTTATACCCATAATGTTTTGCCAAATTTCAAGGTTTAGGGTCGTTTTACCAATAATTCTGCCCATAATTGGATTGCTATTGACTAGCAGGTCAAATAGGGATGAGAATTGATTTTAAGAACCAGGATGTACCGAGAAACATGGATATTTAGAGTCATTACTATTGTTCATTACACTAGACTACCCATAGACATGGATTTATCTCTCAAATATCCACAAACACTGCCCAAAACAAGCTCAAACTCATCTCATACTTGTTGGATATCACTATTTACTATTGCTACTTATTCTCAGAAGTGCCCAGGTCTGATTTTTAGCCACTTTACCACTTTTACGATACATAAACTTGTCCAAAATGTACCCGCAACACACTAAAACTTGAATTTGATGTTTTTTTCATCACCAAATTTCCCACAGTGTTCCCAAATATGCCCAATGATGCATATTCATGGCACCTCAATACGCATTTCAAATACGTTATTTATTATAGGTTTTGGAAATACTATTTCTGACATCTTTTCCTCCAAAGAGCACAAATGCCCATATTCATCGTACTGCATGTCATGTTTCATAATAGTGAACCTCTGTAAATTGTGGGACAATTATGTCATCTACAGTGGTTGCAGGATGCTCGTGAAAGGATCTAAAGGTTCACCACCTTTTGTTTCCTTAGTTTATTAGTATGAGTCTGCATGCATGTAACCACAACCCATATCATATTGGTCAACAATACATTCAAAAATCCAAATAACGTTATAATAAAAAGAGAAAAAAAAATTCTCACTAACTCATCTTCTGCAATCTTTTCAAAGTTCCTAGAAGCCTCTTTCAATGGTCATGAACACAAATTATGGTAATAGCAAACAATGGTTATCCCAAGAAAATTTGAACAACATTTGAAAATAAAGCTGATACTAAAATCACAACTGTAGCATTACATCTTAACGTTGGGTCATTTCTTTCATAACATTAGCCTTTGGAGTGAAAGGAATGTGGCTTTTATTCAAATAAAACTTTAAAGCATGAGTAGAGCCTTGCAACACTTTGCAAAATAAAAAATGTGATCAATAGGCTCCATGCTATGGATTAATGAATGGCCATAGGGTAGGAGCAAATCCATATGGGTTTTTAAACCATCTAAAGGAAACACTGATTACCCTAGGTCAATTTTAAAATCCATGGTATGGCAATGTTTTGGTGGTTCATTGTCTATAAGAATGCATTTAAAGTAAACCAATTAAAGGGTCATGTTCAATGTTAATCTACCTAACACATAGTTGATCAATATTCACTGCATGAGGTTGCTTCTTAATCTAGGCGGTGAATTATTTATGATGACTTGAGCTCTCCTTTTATCCCAATTAAATAAAAGTGTCGAGTGTAATTGGCAAGGTGGCTTTATAACTTTTCTTTCAACATGTTATAATTTAAATGAAGTACTTAATTTTTTTTGTGTAAGTGTCTTTCCCTTTATCCCATAAGACTTCATTTTGTAAAGTCGTGGGGTGTGCATTGTGACACACTAAAATCACATATGGAGCATTGTGTCACTCCTTGCAATATTTTCCCAAACTTGATTCCTCCTTCTCATACTTTTTACATTGGCCTTTATTGCATATTGTCAAAGTTAATAATAATATAGAATGTTGCATGGATAAAATTTTTCTTTATGTGATGATCTCAAAGTGTCTCCAATTCTCTAAATGATCATTTCACCACATGTTTTTTTAGGGATGAAATAATATTTGGTGAAACACTTTGCATGCTCTTGAACTTTATTAGTACAATGCCCCCGAATTTTTTAAGCTCATGTTTGAATCCTATCTCCATAATTATTAGAAGTGATGCATCATAATGAATATTCTTTGAGTGCGATATATCACATATTTTAAACTTTTATTTTTGTTTTATTTTTGTGATGATTCCAGTGGACTAAGTCCCATTACCAAAATTCCCCACATGCAATGCCTTTGTAGTGAGGTTTAAAAATTTCATTATGCAATACAATTTGAGTAATTTTCCTTTCAATGCATTGCTTATTCTAAAAATATGTGTTTCCAAACTTCACAAGAGTTTAAGTTGGAAGTCAAGATTAGTTCCTTGCCTTTAGTGTCTCTATGGCATGGATGAAATTTAAAAAAATTAAAGGTTGTGATGTGTTGTGTTAGTATTTCTTTTGGATGTGAAATGTCACACGAATAAATAATTTCATCATGTGAAAAATGAAAATGTTCTAAGGCATTTTTCAAACTTGATCAAATAAGGACTTCAAGGAAATTGAACTTCTCAATAGTTTAAACTTCTTAAAATCCATCGGAAAATAGTTATCAGTAAAGCACAAAAAGAGATGATTTATGGTCTACAATCCAAAATTAAACCCATTGAGTATTGATAGAAAACAATAACGAAACTCAAAGTATCTATATTATAAAATAAGTGGGTGCCCCTTTTCAATTGAAAAGTTAGATAAACATCAGGTTTTCCAAAATTTGAAAAGGGGATGTTAGCTCAAAAAGGCCCCACCTAGTAGAACTAAGGAAATAAAATTGAGATACTTGGTAGAGAGTGAGGAAGAATATTAAAAGGTGGAGAAGTAATAGTCCATGTGTTTGATCTAAAATGGAATTCTCCACTCCTTTTGTGTTTGCTTCTAATCGTTTGTCCTATCCATCTTCATCTCTATATGAGGATTTGGAATCCCCTAAACAATTGTGAATATTATAATTGAAATTTCAAATGTGAGGAGGAAAGGAGGAGTTTGTGATTTAGAATGGAACCCCATGTTAGTTGCATTTTATTTATTGTCTACTTATTTATGTCTATCATTATTTGTTGCAATTTCATGTTGTTCATGAGATGAATTATTGAAAATGTCCATCAACAAATTTCTTTATTGTGGAATATTACAAAAATCATACATGGATATATTAGCTTTAGTATTTTTCATTCCTTCAATCAAAATTCACTCCATGTGTTGTGTCATATATTTAGTTTCTGCATTTTTGTTGGCTGAGATGAACTTGTAGAGCTTTTATTTTGTACAAGTAGTGTGTTTCTTTGAGATGAGGTTGGTTTAGTATTTTTATGAGTTTGATCAACATTATTTTTTTGAGTCTATTGAGTGGTGGTAGTCTTGGTTTCAAAAGAAGTATTTCTTTTAGTGGGTAAGGTGACATTGGTTACAAGGCCTTTGCTTCTCAAGCCATAGATTATGGTGTTTTTTAGTAGCATGAATTTCAGCCACTGCTTCATCTTCTTTTGTTTTCTCTCTTAGACCTAGTGAAATTGTTATAAATTTGCCATTCCCACTTCTTCCATATTCAAATTAATATTTTGAGACATAGGGGTTTAGAGGTAACAATGTTTTTTTTCTTTTCAAAAGGTCTGAAAGTACTCTTGACAAAAGAACTTTCACTTGTATTATTTTTTAGATATACAACTTCATTGGACAATTTTTTAACTAATTTAATAACACTATCGAGGTTAGTGGGGTCCTTTTCAGTGAGCTTAGTTAACAAAAATGGATTTTAGAAAAAGTGAAAACTTTGTTATCATATGTAACTAGGTTCCCAGCTAATCTAGACATCTACTTTTCCACTTTCTTAGCTTCTTAAAAAAAATTGTGAGGGCGGATTTACCAACTCTCTACACAAGAATTGATATGAAAGCATGTAGTGCAGATGTGTAATGTTAAACTGCAACACCCTTAGTTGCTTGAGTAATAGTAGGGAATTTGTTCAAGATAGTTTTGAACTATTGATTAAAGTCTTTGATTCATTCTTTTTTTATCCATTTTTAGATCTATTAGTTATTTTAGCATGACATCCAAAGTATTTTCTTCACTAATTTTTTTAAAGAATTCCTCTTCAAAATCACTCCAATTAGTGATTGAATCAAGGGATAAGCTAAAGTACCTAAAATATTATCTATTTAAAGCAAATGAGTGAAAACAGGCGATTATTGCAGGTTTCATTTAGACACACAAACATATTTTGATGATGAGAAACATTACAAAATGATCAAAGCTATGTGTAGGTTGAGCCACAGTGTTTGTGACAATACTCATGGGCCTCAAGAGACAAGGAAAGAGTTACAAAAATGTGACCAAGAGTTAAAACATATAGATCAATTGAGGAAGCACCTATATCATGTACATAAACTCTCCATGTGGACGCTATGTTTGGAAGGCCGAAAGATGAGCATAATTTTTTTTTTTTAAACCTTGTTGCTATTTTATAAAACATTGTGTGGATGCAAGGAATTCTAGCCTCCTATTACTCAATTTCTACAGAACGAGTTGGAGGATTGAGACCATAGTGGTTTTCCTTCAATCTATAATATTTACACAAGCTCTATGAGACAACAAGGGACAGTGAGGGGAAGTTTGCATGTTTTCAACATCTAATAATTGCTCAAATGTGCATTTTAGCTTTGAAATAGTCATCACAGATTTTCTTGTATCAATTGATTCTTATAGAATAGCTAGCCTACAATTCTCTAATTCTTCTCAGTTTTATATTGGAATGGATTTCAACATCCAAATCAATAATTCTAGTTCATCCAATTTTTGAGAGTTGTTGTACAATACTTGATCTTTTTAACAATAAGAATTAGATGGCCCTTCTCTTGGATAAAAACAACATAACTCTTCCAGATGGCGCAAAGAAGAAGGACAATAATGATCATGCAAAAAGAGGTCATGCACTCATGGAAACTGTTTCAAATTCTGCAACTCTTCTCATAGATTCAAGAGCTTCGAATCACATGGTTGCTAGAAAAGACTCCCTCTCATCATGAGAATATGGAAGCTGCATCTCCATCCACATGGGAGATGATTCACAAATTTCTTTGAAAGGAAAAGATACTATTCATTTAGAACATGACAGTTTTCAAAATGTTCTATATGTTCCTTCTCTAGCTTCGAACCTGCTTTTTGTGTATCAAATGACACACACTATTTTTCCCAATAAGGTTGTATTCTTCCCTAATGATGTTGAAATTTCTGATATTTCCACCGGAAATCTCATTACAGTAGGCAAATCAAATCATGCTACAAAAACATATTAGTTTTCCCACTTTTTTCCACATGCAAAGCCAAGTGCCCTTCTGATCATGCAAATGAGGTTATCTAGCTATGGAATGAGAGGTTTGGACACCTAAATTATAAATATTTGTAGCTTCTACAAAATAATTCCATGGTTGAAGGCCTTCCGAACATCAAATCCTCAAAAGGGATATGCAAGGGTTGCATCATTGGCAAGCATCCTGAGCACAAGTTCGATCGAGGCAAAGCTAGCAGAGCTTATTGTATTTTGGGGTTGATTCATAGTGATATTAGTGGTCCTTTACCAAATCTCTTCATGAATAGGTCAAGGTATTGTTGGAATGGGGTTAGTCCACATGAAGTGCGGAAGCCAATAGTAGCAAAGAAGGACCATCCGTGGAAGAAAGGACCATTCGTGGAGAACAAGGAACCAATGGAAGCGCAAGATTAGTTTAGTTAGTTCAAAAGGGTCATTTGGACCATTTTGTAACCACCATAGTTGGCTATAAATAGGACTATGAATGTAATCCTAATGGCATCCGATAATGATAGCGCAAGTTGATCAATAACCGAGCGAATGACTTATGTGATTTTTTGCTCTGTTTTCAACAAGGTCGTATGGATCTGTGATAAGATGTTTTGAATTGTCCCTACAAAGGTTGATCCCGCAGTTTTTTGATGAGTTAAAGCATGAGGATGTCCAGATATGTCTCTTTTATCTCTGTTGATGTCGAATGATGAATATTGTGCCATGTTTGAATGTTGTTGTTATGTAATTTTGGGTTGATGCGATTTTGGGTTTTAACCTGTTAATGCGATCTTGGGTTGATTACTTAATGAATATGCGAATGATGAATGTATGTTTGAACCTATAAAGCATGTTGTGAATGTAAATATCTAGTTTCTGTTGCGATAGAATCTGAATAGGTTCATGTCCTTTTCCCCACTGTGGAAACTTGGTTCCTGCAACCCCCTTAACCATCTCGGGTGAGACTTCACTCGCTTCGTGGATGTTGCTGGAAAGGGAAAAACCTTTCCGGGCTGGTGCTTAAGGGTGTTGGGTTGGTGTTTTTTGACGACATTGTGAAGTGAACCCCTGTCGATAGAACTATTTCAACAGGTATGTTCTGACATTCATTGATGACTTCTCCAGATTCACATGGGTCTAGTTTCACAAAAACAAATCAGAAGTGCTTGAAAAATTCAAACATTTCAAGGATTCTATTGACACTACTACTGGGAGCAATCTAAAAGCTCTCAGATCTGATACTGGTGGATAATATATCAAATCAGATCTTCTGCAACTTTGTGTGGAAAATGGAATCCAAATCCAGCACACAGTCCCCTACACACCTCAACAGAATGGTGTAGCGGAGAGGAAAAACTAGGCATTGAAAGATATGGCTAGTTGTATGCTTGAGTCGAAAGGTTTGTATTAAAATATTTGGGATGAGGCCATGAATGTTGATGCATACATTTAGAACATATTTCCACACTCATCCTTCAAAGGTACAACTCATTTCGAAGCCTACACTGGTCACAAGCCCGATGTGTCACATCTCAGGTGTTTTGGCTCCACTGCATGGGCTAGAATTCTGATTGAGAAGAGAAGATCTTTGGAACCACAAAGTATTGAGTGCATACTCATTGGATATGCTGAATAATACAAAGGATCCAAACTCATGTATATCATATCCAAAAATATATTCATCAATTGAAGTGTCAAATTTGAAGAACTGCTTCATGATCTACAACTAGTGGAGGAAAAAACTGCCAAATTGCTTCCTCTTCCAGAAGAAGATTCAGAAGAAGATAATGAAATTTTGTGTTCTGATATTTCTAATATTTTATCAAATTTTAATGAACATGAAATATTAGGTTCAAATTCAAATCTAGATGATCCCCCTCAGTTTCCAAAGTGGGAAGAAAAGACCCTCACATCTATTGGTTCTAACATTGGAAATCCTACCGATCCAAGAAGAACCCGAGCAGACTTTCAAAGAGAAGGTATGGATCTTTCATATTCTAATGTCTGAAAATATATATATATATATATGATTGGTTCAGATCGGAAATCATACTACCATTCCCACCGGGATCCGAGATGGAAAACCTCCATGGATGAAGAGTACAATTCTCTTCAAAAGAATGCAACATGGGAGCTAGTTTCTCTTCCACCTGGGAGGAAATTGGTTAATTCAAATGGGTCTACTGAACCAAGGTTGATGCTGATGATTCAAAATGAAAATATAAATCTAGGTTGGTGGCAAAGGGTTTCTCACAAGTTCATGGTGTGGACTACACAGAAACTTTTGCATCAGTTGCAAAAATGGATTCAATCCGCTTGGTTTTTGCAATTTCTGCATCCAAGCACTGGGAGGTGCACCACATGGATGTGAAGAGTGAATTTATTCATGGATATATTTGGGAATATATTTACATGAGGCATCATGAAGTTTACATATCAGATCCGACACTTTTTTTCATATTAAGGAAATCATTGTATGGTTTAAAACAAGCCCCAAGAGCTTGGTATGCAAAGATAGATTCTTTCCTTCTGTCGAAAAATTTGTGAGATGAAAATCATATCCGAATGTGTATCTACAGTATAATGAAGGTAATTTTATGATAATTTTTTTTTTTTTGATGACCTATTGATTACAGGAAGCAATCTTGCTTCGATCCGCACTATAAAAACTGCTTTACACCAAGCATTCGATATGAGTGATTTAGGCATGTTGAGGGAGTTTCTTGGTCTTGATATCACTCAGAATTTTGATGGGATTATGATATATCAGTAAAAATATACTTTGGACATGATAAATAACTTCAATATGGCAGAATGTAAAGCGGCACCATTACCATTCCTCTCAGGAATTAGTCTTGAGGATGGTGATTCTACATCGTTGGTGGATTCTACACTATACAGACAGTTGATTGGTAGTCTTTTGTATCTGACACACTCTAGGCCTGATATTTCTTATGCCATGAGTTCTATGTCAAGGTACATTCATTAGCCCCATGAGCTTCAATGGAATGCATCCAAAATAATCTTGCACTATGTGCAGGGTACGAGATGTTTTGGCATTCACTATGCTGCGGATTTCGATCTTGACTTGGTTGGATTCACTAATTCAGATTGGGAGGGTGATAGAATTGATCGGAAGTCCACTTTTGGATATGTTTTCATGATTGGAACAGGGCCTATTTTCTAGTCAAGAAAAAATTAGGCCGCCATTTTCTTATCTTCAGTAGAGGAAGAGTATTGAGGAGCAATCAATGTTTGCATTCATGCAGTTTGGTTGCAGGGTATTCTAGCAGAGTTTGATATTGGTAGAACCACTTATACTGTCATATTTTGTGACAATCAAAGTGCTATCAAGATCTCGACAGGTCCGGTTCAAATACAGAGGACCAAGCATATCGAGATCCACATCAACTACATCCGATAGCTCGTGCATGACAACACCATTGTACTGTGATATTGGCCTAGAAAAGAGCAAATTGCAGACATCTTCACCAAGAGATTCACTGAGAAGAGGTTCTCTTACCTCTGTTCATTTTTGGGGGTGATTTATACTATGGTGAGGATAGATTAGATCCTTCATTGTTCAGTTTGAAGGGGGGGTGTCTTTCCCATTGAGTTTTTCTCTCTTTCCTCACTTATATTTTTTGAGCATTTCTAGAATTATTTCTGTACTGGGTTACCTATGGCCTTTGTTGACGGGGCCCTTTTATTATTTTTTTACTCCTCCACATGATATTAGCTTAAGGGGGGGTGTTGGAGAATTTTCCAAAAACACATCATTTATTTGAGCTTCACAGCTTACATTTCCACTTATCCTAAGTATTTTGACTCAATCATGTGCTTACATCATCAGTAGATCATAGTTTCAGTAAACTGGGCCTTCTCCTACATTCAAGGAGTCAATTGGGACATCAATATCAGTTAACTAGGCCTCCTCCATCATTCAGGGAGTGATTTGCATGACTAAAGCGCCCTACTCAGTCCAACTGACAACATTTATTAGTTTATTCATCCAACTGGAGACTAGAAGGCACCATAATACATTGGTTGACTTCATCTAGTGTTATTTTCACCTAATATTCAGTTAACTGCAAACAAAAAGGATCCATCCCCTATTTTTTAGCATTCAATTGAGTTTTGGATTCAGTTAGAATCAGTTGGATAGTTTCAGATTCTGTTAGAGTCATTTACATAGTAGTTAAGTGGTTAACTGATGTGCCAAGTGGTGTTAAATTCCAAGTAAGCCACTCTCATGCATTCAATTCGAATGACCTCTCTGCAATTCAAATTGCTTAGCTTGTTGTAGCCATTGTTACACATTGTAATTATATTCCAAGTTTATGATAATGCATGAACTACTGCAAACCTTTTGCATCAGTGTTTTGGCATATTATTTTCTGCATGCATCTCTAGTAATTGTTGTCTTTGTTTCATAGATCTATTGTGCTTAGATTTTACACAAATACCATCTGCAAACTATGCAATCTATTGATTCTCATCATCAATACGGTTAGCTTTTAAAATGGTTTCATATACAAACCAATGTTTCTTGGGGTCTTCATCTCCCTCATAAATAGGGGTGTGAATTGGGTTATTATATGTCATCTTAAAAAAATATATTTCTACTTTGCATTTTATTATTTATTGGAGATAAATGACCAACTACAGATAAATTTACCTATTTATGATGGGTTTCTACACTTAATTATTATCGGTGGGTGTTATACAAGGATAGTTGGACTTATTCTATAGATTCATCGTCGACAAGTCAGATATCTAACGGGCTACGTGGTTCAATAAGTAATGTTGTTGGTTGGGGGGTGCATCCATGTGTTCTGAATAGAATACATTAAATTTGTGCCTTCCAAACTCTGGTGTAAAATTGATCCAATTACCCTACAACGGTATTTCGATCATCAATAATTCAAAAATTCATCCACATCTAGTTGACTCCATATTTTTCTTTGGCCAAGTCCAATTGCCAATTCATACTCAAAAATTTATCATACAATTGGGCCATGATTCAGAAGGATCGAGATAATATCGAAGAGTCATTTGTTTAAGAATAAAAATATGCAATTTTGGAGTTTCCTCCATTGGAAATTGTCCTCTGATCGGTGCCTCACCCTCTCTCTCATCTGGTCGAATTTCGTTCGACTCGGGTGGGACTTTTGGCTACTATATATTTCCAAATACCTTCTCCATATTCCTCTTATTATGAAGGGGAATTAAATGGTCACTCGAATCCTCCCATCTTTTCGATCATGTGTCCCTCTTGATCTTCTGAATATCAAATGTCTACTTATGACTCGCCATCATTTTTTGTTGATTCAATCTTGGATCCTTACTAGGATTCATATCATTCTTATTCCATCAACTAGAATCATCTATTCATTCATTGGCACATTTTCAATGAACCCTCCATTTCTAACCTGACTCTTACTGAACAACAAACGAGGGTTCAACAATGAGGTTCAATACAAAATATTCCCACTCGCACTCATGGACAAAGCGCTCATATTATTTTTGTTTTTTCTCCCAATTTGAACTGGCACTAGGTAAACATAGGTCGAGGATCAACTATGTGACTTACTCATTTTTTTATTAGAAACTTATATAGCATGGTAAGAATTGTACACAAAAATATGTCAAGGAATTCATTATAGAACTTGCTTCAGATGTCATCAAGTGAAGTTATTTCTTTCATAGCTTGCTCTTCACAGTAGTCCTTGCATATATTTTCTAGCCACTCATATAAATTTTTCCATCCTTCATTATTGATTTTATGCATTAATAATCTTTATTCTTGGCATCCAACTTTCTCGTGAATGATATCCAATAAATTATTTATTTCATGTGGGACAAATTCAATGAATTGTTCATGCGATTCAGTGAAGAAATTTTCTATGTTCTGCATGATTGTCAACTTGTTCCTTTTGGCATAATTTTGAATGTAGTTTGTGAATTTCTAGTTCCACCACTCTCTTATTTATTCCTCACTCACCATTTGTCTATGCATGATCCTTTCATGTCCCAGTTCAATTACATGAGGTTACCCATAGCACAACATACACAAATATATATATATCAACTACTAGATCATACATAGATAAGAGAACAAGAAAGAGAGGAAGTAGTGGAGACAGGAGCAACAAGTATATTTATTAGAATATCATACCATTATGTACACTAATGGAATCTTAATCATATCTGTTGTTTGGTAATTTAACCTATGATTGGGAAGTTAAAAGAGATCATCAACATATTGTTATTAAGATACATAAACTAATAGATACACAAGTACAACATAGAGTGTTTCTTTAATCAATAAAAGCTAGGGTTTAAAGCCAAAGAACATACCTGGACATACGAAGTTTGATCCAAGATTTGAGCTTTATTCCTATGATCCAAAATCCGAAATGATGAACCTGCAAAACTAGACACCTTCCTAAAATAATTTGACTACATAAACATGAATTAACTAGCATCAGACTCATATATAGAAGAGATATGATAGATTCAATTAACTAGATTCACAAAGTAGACAAGTTATTTTATGGGAAAGAAAATCTCTTGCATTATAATCATCAATGGTAACAAGCTATACCTGATCTGTAACCTGCACTATTGAAACTTGATCCTGAGATCCTTGCTCCTCTTCCTTCAATGGATATTTATCCAACATTTACTTATACAAAATGGTTCTCTCCCTTCTCAATCCCCTCTCCTTGTATTTATAGAAAGGTTTGAGAGGATAGGATTGAAAGATAAATGGTTGGGGAAGTTATGGTGGTTAGGATAACTACCATAAATAACCTTAATTCAGTATTTTAGTATTTTTTTCGTGATTTTAAGGAATACTCATGGGTATATCTCTTGACAACAGGTGAGTAACTCACGATTTTAGTGTCAAACAACTAGTGTGAACAAATTTTTAGGTGAAAACTGTGGGTTGTCAATGGAAGATCCAGTAGGTGACCCGTGCATAGGTGCAAGGACCATGCTCTGATACCACTTGTAGTGTCTCTTTTTAATAAATTTGGAAAAATTGGAAAAATTGCGCTTTTTGGCCAATTCGACCCTTAGACTAGTAATGAATCAAATGCTTCCAAATTGCTTTGAATGCTTCCAAATTGGGTATGAATGTGTTTGAGAGGTATTAATACATAAAAATGAGTCTTATGGATGCTTGGAAACTCTCAAAATACTTCTTCAACACTGTTGGGAGACGGTTAGATGGGTCATTATCGCAGCACCGCGAGTGCTACGATACCGCGAAAGGCGGAAAATGGAGTGCAGATGATGATATTTTATGCAAGTTTTGGTCAGTTTTGTACCGTAGTATGCAGGTTTTATGGTCATTTTGACCATAATAGTTATATTTTGGGTCAGTTTCGGTTAGAAATTTGTTAGTAAGTGGACAAGCAATGTAAAGGCAGAGGCCTATATATAGACATAGATTTGCATGTGTTAAATTCTCCTGGATTGTGTATCTGAGATCTGTAGATATCTGTGAGATCTGTATTTTCGTGGAGTATGAACGGAAGACTGAACATTTTGTATCTGGGTTTTCGCAAAGTTAATATGATGTGACAGAGCTGTTTTGCGAAATTCCTGTGTTTCTTTTGTTCATCTGTGGTAATGCATGTTGCGATATGAATATATGAATAATGCGATGTTTCATTGCTGCAATTAATGCTTTACTGTTATATCTGTTGCGATGATGAATGATTCTGTTAAATGATGCTATGAATATAAATGATGTTTGAATTAAATGCATAGATCTATTTATGAAATGTTTCAATAAGTTAAGTAATTGAGCCACAAACATCCTCCTTCATTCGGTGAAAACATGGTTCTGTCAACTCTCCCTTGAACATCTTGGGTGAAACCTCATCTGCTCTGTAGGTGTTGCTGGACAAGGTAAAACCTCTCTAGGCCTATGCTTAGGGAGATCGCGGCGGTTTGGGTGTCGACAATGAGTGGAACCCCTATCGACTTGGTGTGAGTCAAAAAATGGTTCCCTTGCCGAGACCCAGCTCGAAGTGAAATAGGATATGTTGTGGCATCTGACATAACCGGAGATACATGACTGGTTTGATTAGAAGTTGCAAGAATTTGCTGAAAAATAAAGTCAAAACTCTCGGCTGATGGTAGATCAGTGGGTGGAAAGACATATTCATGATGACCCACATGAATATTTTTTTTGCGAGTTCCCAGTCATCTTGTATGAGTGGTTGGCGAAGTTGACCTTTCAGAAGAGGAACTTCCAAGGTGGTGAACCGACGACCTGGACCCCAGAGCTGATCCAGGAGTTGCAGGAAGTTGACAACAAGGCGTCATGAGCTATCGAAGTTTGGCTTGAGATCATAATGGAAGGCTATATCACTGAATTTGCAGTCGATACAAGCAAATCCTATAGTGAAGCTGAAAGATATTTCTTCTGCGGACCACGGGGAAGGTTTCTGTTGTCGCTTCAACTTTCTATTAAGATGCTTATTTGCGAGAAGGCTATATTGAAGATGCATCTGGATCAGTAAACGACTTGGTGGGTGGAGGCTATGGGTATCGCGATAGTAGGGGGGAGGTACATGGAATGATAAGGGGTAGATGGGTGTAGGTCATGATGAGACTGTGAGTGAAGCTCAGGAAGAGAGTGGTATTACAAGGGAAGGAGCAAGGTTTCGACAAGAAAAGAGGCAAAAGACAGGAGAAGGTCCTGTTGCGATCAAACCACAAGGCCGTGAAGGAAGACCACATGGGACGAAGCGACCTCATAGTCTAGACAAGGACAACCAGGATACGCCCAGGATAGAGGCAGGACCAAACCCTAGCAGCAACGTTCCCACACCTCCACTCACTATCTTTCAACCAGTAAGAAACACAACCTCGACACCACCGTGTCAAAAAAACTTAATTGCTAGTAGCTCATCGACTGCAGGTAGGAAGCCTAGAATGTCAGGTGAGGATACAAAGTTGCCACTATTCCATGGAAACAGAACAGACAATCTTGAACAATACTGGTTCTTATGTGAGGCAGTATGGACCGTAAAGCAGTTACTGATGATGATGCTAAGAAAGGACAGTTAGCGACAACTCTGCAAGGTCGCGCATTAGATTTGTTTATGAAGTTTGTTCTAGTCCCTACAGGAACTCCGGAGAACACGCTAGACGATATCAAGAAAGGATTGATTGCAGAATTAAAAAAACCCAAGTCTGAAGCACAATATATTATAGAACTAAAAAATATTAAGCAGTATCCCAATGAAACTGTGTGGGACTTTGACTAGCGATTCAAGACACTAATGGAGAGGGTCAGTTTCGACATGAGCACTGTCCAACACAAGGAATGGTTCATCGCAACATTGCTCCCACACATTAGATTACTGCTGATGCAACAGAACATTACAACACCAAGTGAAGCTATGGATATTGCAATGCGGTTGGAAGCTTTGTCGATTGGTGAAAACTCAGCTGGGATGTCGCAGATTTAGACACAGCTGGCTAACCTGACCATATCGCTGCAACATCTTAAGAAGGGCAAGGAACAACGAGAAGAAGTTTGGTGTACGCGATGTCGAGGAGAAGGGAATACTAAGGATAATTTCCCAGACTTCCGTAATTATCTGGTTTCAGGAGCACCGAATCCATTGAGTGGCAGTGGCATGTCGTGGTGTTACGTCTGTTAGGTATATGGGAACCGCCATGACGAATGTCAATACATGTAGAAAATGGTCACAAAATCGATGAATCTATATTGTACATTTTGCAAATCGGTGGGACTCGAAGACAAAGATTGTCGTACATATGGATTGCTTTAGGAGTGAACGTACAATGCATTCTATGTGAAGGGTGATCAACGTGCTGTACAACAACCCCAACTGCAATTGCAGGTATCCCAGCCACTACCTCAACCATAGGTGCAGTTTGTACCACAGCAGTTTATGCCACAATATGATCCAACGCAAATGGCTCCACAACCGCCACAGTATGTTCAACAAACATAGTATGCATAGCAATGGCAAGGCATGCAACCAACTCCTATGCAGCAACAGTTCAATCAACCACAGTACCAATAGCAGGGCAGATTCCGAGGAGAATTCAGTCGCGGAGGAGGACGAGGAGTTCGCGGACCTGTTCAATGCTATCACTGTGCGGTATGGGGACATTACCAGCAAGATTTCCCACTATTGCAGACACAGTGTACGTTTTGTTTTATTACAGACCATACTGTAGAAAATTTCCCACAATTGATTGCGCGATGGCAAGTAGGGAACGTTCCAAAATTGCAGAATCAGAATCAGGTGCAGCAGCCAGTACAGAGTCAAGTGCAGCAACCGGTGCAGAACCAGAACCAACGTCCAAGTTAGAATGCTAACCAGAACATGAACCAAACGGGGAATCTGCCACTAAACCAGAATCAGGGTGCGAGTGTTGCGACAATTTTTACAGAGCCAAGGCCATAAGATGTGGCTGTCGCAGTTATCACTCGGGGAGGTGCAACAACGGGAGAGGATAGCCCACATCCACTTATTTGGTTAGAAGGACAGAAGAAGGTGTCATTTGACATTGATTCCAAGCGCAATGCATTCTTCCAGGCACGACGGGTGATGGAAAAGGATCAAGGTAAGGCCATCGTCTATGACATGCCCCCTGTCTTTGATGCCACTTCAGAGGCAAGTCCATCCACGCAGTTTGGAACCTTGCATAAATTTTTTGAAAGCTATTTATTGTTGGCAAGGGATCCTACTGGTCTTGCTGAGATTGAGGGGTTGTTGCAATGACCAGCTAGGGGATGGAAAGATTCCACGGTAAACTCCTTACAGTGACGGAAGACAGGTAAGGAGATGCGCATGAAAATACAAATTGGGGACTATGAAGTTGATTCGGTTATTCTGGATCTTGGTTCAGATGTCAACATCTTAACCAAGCAGGCATGGAAGAAAATGGGAGCCCCCCATTGAGCTAGTCTCCTGTCCAGCTCCGGCTAGCTAATCACCCTAAGATGACACTGATTGGGATAGTTCCATGCTTGGTGGTGTAGATTGAGGGAATGAAGACTTATGTTGACTTTGACGTCATCGAAGTAGTCGAAGGGGGAAGTTCTTATCCCACGTTGCTGAGGATTGGATGGGCTAACGATAGTGGAGCAGTAATCAACTTTAATAGGCGGATGATGAATTTTGAAAACCGCGATCTCCGAGTTATAGCTCCATTGGATCCGGATGAAGGACATAGATACATTGAACCAGTAAAGGACGAAGATCCCAGTGGATGGGACCATGCATTCAATATTTCAGAAGATTATATTCATCCGACTGCCAACGGTGAGCTTGGATGGCACAGTGACAGCTCTGCATCTTCTGACTCTGACGATGCTTTAGAACATTGGCAGAATCCCTTGCATGAGGTGTCACTCCGCAAGTGTGGGCTAATCACGCAGTCATTGTGCCATGTTGCATTTGAAATAGTTACACTACCAATATATGAAGGGCTACCTGGCTTATCTGACTTTCTGGCAGTGTTCGAGGTCAAATTCTCAGAACCACAATGATTGCAGGCATTGGAGGAAGCACTAAAGGCTTCTCCGGCATGCTGGTGGGTGACACATAAGAAATTGATTGCAGGCTGGCCACAGTGTCTGGGTTTGTTGACGGTTCATTTCGGTGATACCAAGGTTTACCACACAGGGAAATATGATGGTTGAACTAACCTTGTAAATCATTTGATGGAATGTCAGACCTTGTGGGCATCGTGACCAAGAGATGAGTGGGTCCATGCCTTTGTCCATACTTTGGATGAAATACCACAATTGTGGTAGACTGCAGCTGAATTGTGGGGAGAAATTACTACTTGGTTGGAGTTGACAGTTTGTTTTACTCATACATTCAGTTCTGCAGATCCCAACTCGGATGTCCATAACACATTGCAGCTCATCTGTGCTGTGGTTTTGAAGGTTGTTCCAGTGGCATATCCTGCGGATCTACATATGCACTTCCAGATGCAATCCATGATGGAATGTTATAATATCACTGGTGGGCCAGAAGACGGTGATGATCCGTGGAATGTCAATATTCCAGAATCTGAAGGAAGTCACGATATTGTAGCACCTGATGCGCCAAGTGATCCGATCAGTCAACCGCTGAAGCTCCGTAATGTCAATATTGGGAAGGAGGCCAGTCTCAAGTTCGCGAATGTTGGGGATTATTGGGATGATGAGGTGATGAGAAAGGTCATTGAATTGCTGCATGAATTCCAAGACCTATTTCCTATGAAGTTTTATGAGATAAAAGGTATTTTGGGTGACTTAGGGGAGATGAAGATCCCATTGAAACTAGATGGTAAACCAATCCGGTAGTGACCCTACCGACTGAATCCACGCCATGAGGACAGGGTCAAGGTAGAACTCGATTGCATGTTGGATGCTGGTATTATTGAACCGGTTGAAGAGTCAGAATGGATCAGTCCTATGGTGGTACAGGACAAGAAGACTGGTGAAGTGCGCATTTGTGTCGATTTGCGGAAGTTGAATGATTCTTGTTTGCATGATCCATTTCCAACCTCGTTTATTGACGAGGTGCTCGAAGGCCTAGGTGGCCAAGAGATGTATTCTTTCATGGATGGGTTCTTGGGATATCATCTGATCCGCATTGCAAAGGACGACCACCACAAGATAACTTTTGTAATAGAATGGGGTTGTTTTCAGTACATAGTAATGTTGTTTAGGTTAAAGAATGCATCTGCAATATTCTCACGGGTTGTTGTTGTCGCGTTTAGGGATCTCATTCAGAATTTTTTGCAGGTATACATGGATGACTGGACAGTCTATGGTTTGATTAGCGATCATCTGGAAAACCTATGATTGATGTTGGAGCGTTGTCGACAGCATCAAATATCATTGAACTTGAAGAAGTGCATCTTTTGTGCACCATTTGGCATACTACTGGGTCACATTGTGTGCAAGCAGGGGTTGTTAGTTGATCTAGCAAAGATTGCACTTATTCTGAGCTTAACACCGTTGACTAACATTAAGTAGTTGAGAGCAATGTTGGGACACACCGGGTACTATCGCAAGTTCATCAAGGGGTATGCAGTGATCACCGCCCCTATGGAGAAGTTATTGAAGAAAGATGTGGTATTTCAATGGAGCCCTGAATGTCAAGATAGTTTTGAGACATTGAAGGATAAAATGGCTTCGGTGCCGATAATGGTATTTCCGGTCTGGAGTAAGGAATTTCATGTCCATGTCGATGCATCATCGATCGCGCTGGAAGTGGTGCTTTCCCAGCCAGGCGAAGGGGACCTAGATCATCCCATTGCTTTTGCAAGTTGGAATTTTTCATCTGCAAAATGGAACTATACCACTACAGAGAGGGAAGGATTGGTGATGGTCTATGTGTTGCAGAAGTTTCTACACTACTTATTGGGAGGACACTTTAATATGTTCACAGACCATTCTGCCTTAAAGTACCTAGTCAATAAGCCTGTGTTGGGAGGGAAGATATGTCATTGGCTACTTCTTTTTCAGGAGTTCAATTTCAAAGTGCTTGTGAAGCCAGGATGGTTGAATGCTGGACCTGACCATCTATTGCTGATTGAGATAGGAGAGGAGCCAACCAACATCGAAGATGGACTACCTGATGTGCAACTCTTTAAGGTTGAGATAGCTGATGGCTACTATGAAGAAATCATTCAGTTTCTGGAAATAGGTACCACAACCGAGGACTTCACCACTAGTCAAAAGAAGCAGTTAGTGGTCAAGGCTGCAGATTTCCAGCTAATTGCAGGCGAGTTATACAAATTGGGTTCCGATGAGATATTGCGGCTTTGTGTTTTGCCTCATGAGAGAGGGCAGATCTTGTCAGAAGCGCACGCAGGAGTGGCTTGGGGGCACTATGGCAGTTGGGCGACTACTGGGAAGGTGCTTTGGGCGGGGCTCTGGTGGCCCACACTGCAAAATGATGCGACAGACTATGCATGGTCCTGTGATGTTTGTCAGAGAACCAGGAAGCCATCCAGGAGGGATAAGATTTCGTTGATGCCTCAACTAACACTGTAGCTATTTGAAAAATGGGCAGTGGATTTCATGGGACCAATCAACCCACCTCGGAAGCACACTAGTGAAAGATACATCATCACTGCAATAGATTATTTGACAAGATGGGCGGAGGCTGCACCAATCGTTGATTGTTCCGCGGCTACAACCGCGTGTTTCTTGTTCAACAATATTGTCACTCGATTCGGCTGCCCCGATATATTGTTGATTGATCAAGGAAGCCACTTTCTCAATTGCACCATCAACACATTAACGGAGGAACTGCAGATACAGGACAAGAAGAGTACGTCGTATCATCCACAGGAAAATGGCACGATGGAAGCTTTCAACAAGATATTGGAACATGCACTGATAAAGGTGTGCAACATGAACCGCGATGACTAGGATCTAAAAATCCCAGCAGTATTGTGGGCGTATTGCACCACGTGTAAAAGGTTGAGAGGATAGACACCATTCAAGCTAGTGTATGGACAAGAAGCAATTATGCCTATGGAGTACATCGTTCTGAGTCTGTGCATAGCGACAACCACAGGTATGGATGCTGCAGTGGCATTAGAAGAACGTCTAGTGCAGTTAGTCCAATTGGAAGAAGATCGCTTTATTGCAGGATTCCACTAGAGTGTGGAAAAGCATCGCGAGAAAGCTTGGCAGGATCGCCACATAAAAAACAAACAGTTTCAACAGGGTGACTTGGTGCTGTTGTATGACAACAAGTTTATGAAACACCCAGGAAAATTGCAGATGCATTGGCTTGGTCCATATCACATCAATTGCATAACTTCAGGAGGAGCAGTACAATTGCAACAGTTAGACGAAGCGATGCTCCCCAAGTTGATCAATGGTAGCAGGTTGAAGCCCTACACGTTGGGCTTGGAGCAGCATGATGCCTGAGTCGCATCGGAAAAAAAAATGGAGGTTGATCGGTGGCAGGATGACACATCGACAGGGTTAGAACATGCAGGCAGGGAGGCTTGTGCCGCAAGTTAGGAGCAGTCCGCGATAGTGGTAGGATCGTGACTGGGTCAAATCAACAATAAATGACGAAAGTTTAAGACAATTAATTAACGACGCTCATTCAAATGATGGGAATTAATGGTGGATCCGGTCGATTGGATGACAGTATCGACGGCGGATTTGGGTCATTAATACAAGATTTGGCCCAAGTTAATGTAGGATTTAGTCATGATTACGAGGGATTCGGTTGGGCGCTATAAGAACAGGCCGAGGTTGGTCAGAAGGCACCATTTGTGATAAGTGAGTTCAGTTGCCAATTGAGGAATTGTGAAAGATTGAGTTGTGTTGCAGAGTTCAGTTGGGCCGTGTTGAGCGAGTTTCAGGTTGAGCAAGGATGCACCATTTGTTGTCATTATGGGAATTGAGCATGGCATGCCGAGAGAACCAGAGATGGTGGAGATTTCAAGTGAAGTCGAGTCACCCCTCATCCCTGCTCCTATCGAGGAAGAGGTCAATCTCATGGATGAAGTTCCTAACATGCTAGTGGGATCATCCTCTATGGTGCGCCATAAGTGGGGTCAGACGCAGCTTAGCTCCGAGCGGCCCAAGAAGCGGCACACTCGTTCCACTGCCCAAGTGCCGGAAGGCATCCCTACAGAGATCCCATCGAGCTTGGGGGTTGTGGAATCCGTAGTCCGTGTAGGCATTTTTTTCGCGGATATCCCAGGCTACCGACCTCCATGTCGAGCTAGGGTGCAGCTGAGGAAGGTCACTAAGAACCAGCGGTATCAAATACGGATGCCAGCAATCCTACCAGGCATGAGTTGTACCACCAACATCGTATTGGAGTTGATGCAGCTGCAGTATGATGATCATGACTTGATGGGGCTGGAAGATGTTATGACAGATCCTTTTAAGCCACGCGAAGTGGGGCAGACTAGATCGATGCCACGCATTCCACACGACTGGGTGTGCGGATTGGAGAAGTCTGGGTTGTTGGGGTTGATCTACATGCCACATTTCGGGTGGTTGACGAAATCCAATGCCTATTTCAAATAGTTGCTGGCTTGTTTTCATGGCGGTGTGTTATGGTTGGATAGGCAGGTCACCGTGAAGGTGGACCTGATTTTTGAGATCACAAGCTTTCCAAAGCATGGGGTCGACCCGTCACAGTACTTTCAGGGGAAGAACAATGACAAAAAGATTGTAGCAAGGTTGCAAAAGTGGTACAAAATGCAGAAAGATAGACGGGCTTACTGCTTGGACACTATCAACAAGCCCGCAGTCAAGATTGGGGTGCGAATCTTGGCTACCAAAATCCTGCGGAACACTTGACCCAATCAAGGAAACTTTAGGGTTTTCACCTGCGCGAAGCTATGTGCGGTAGGCGTGCAGATGAACTGGTCCTTGTTTTTACTTAATTAGTTGACGGAGGATGCACTGGCGGCCCAAGTAGGACAACGGTCATTCACTTATAGCTGGCTGTTGATATTAGTCGCGTTGGTCACCTGGATGGAACCCGATGATTATCAAGGCATGGAGGTAGATGCAGTGGAAGAATGCAAGGGAGCGCGCTACCAAAACTTATGGTGGGTATAGGAATCGAAGCGGCTCAAGGATTGTGCCACGTAGTTTTGGATGTATTGGGAAGTGTTGCAGGCGACCGCTAAGCGGATTCCGCAGTTGACTCAGGCCATTGTTGAGAAGTATAAGGGGATTCCCGATTTGTGATCATCCCACACAGCATCTATGTGCAAGCGTGCTGCAATACGGATAGGAAGTGGTTGCAGACCCCCTATAAGTTAACAGATGAAGACTTGGACCTGATCATCGACGACTGGCCGGTCAAATGGCATGTACCAGTTATTCAGAAGGAGGATTCTATGGGGATACCATCTGATGTACCAGCCATGGATGAACCGTGTTATATGTCGGATGAGGAATCATCTCAAACCCGTACGGATGATGAGCGTCAGGTTGAAGAAGGCAGAACGAAAGGACACCAGGACCATGGGACAATCAGTGGGATCCCCCTGTCGTCAGAGGCACAGTTGGGCCGACTAATACTAGAAATCACTAATGCATCCACTGTAGCGGATAGAACAATGACGGTAAAGGAGGATGAAGGTTTCCATGCACTCACCACTCATCTAGATTCCTTGTGCAATATGGTTTTGAAGAAGGCACTGGAAGAAGCATCAGTGTAGCCAGTTGGCACAATCGGCACTGAGCCGTGGGTCGGGAATGTTGATATTTCCCCGACTGTGAATGTGATTGACAATGAAGCTTTGAAAGCCTTGCTGTAGCCATTAGAGACTGTAACCATCAATGTCAATGAGCTTCCAGTGAAATCATTGACAACTATGCAAGTGGTTTCCAGCCGGGAGATGGCAGATAGGATGCACGAGATCAGCAGTAAGTGCCTACACTTGCAGGAGAGCGAGGCAGCTATGAAGGAAGTGGTCGAAGAGTTAATAGGGAGGGAGGCTACAATGTGATAGGATGTGGACGAGTTGGAAGAGGGAATCAAGAAAGAACGAGCTGAGAAGGCTCAAGTGATTAAAGAGTTGAAGCAGGCACAAGATTGCCTCATTGTGGAGAAGGCTACCTTATGGGATCAAAATGTGCAGGTAGAGATGGTCGTTGATGAGGCTTGTCACCATGTGCCAGAGCCCACCGTAGATTTGGATGTGATTCAACGCATGCAATAGCTTGGGGTTGTCATTGCCCAGTTGCGACACGAAAATAAGGATCTAACAGCCTTGGTGAACCCTGGTACACCCCAAGCGTAGGCGGATGACTGCAAACGTGCTATTGAGGAGGTAGTAGCATAGATGGGGGAGCTGGAAATGACAGTTCTCATCCCAAACATTTCAACTATAACTAAGCCCATAATTTATTGCAATATGATGGTTACAATAAATAAATCCTGAATGACTGACAAGATAACAAAAGACATACCGGCAAAACTCACAGCTGACACTGTAGAGTTTTGGGGATGAATTGTTCAGGACGAGCATATTAAACAATTGACCAAGCTTTGGAGGGGTACTTGGCAACACTAAAGACAATGATGCGTATGATGCTTCCAATGGAGTAGGTTGTCAAGTCTGCGGACTTAAAATAGTTGCAGCAGTGCATAACCAAGACAGACGAGTGTTAGAAGAAGCGCGTTGCATAGGTGGAGGAGTTCTAGGAAATTGGCGGTCAGTTTATGACTAAAGCTGGTGAAGTACTCCAGGATGTACAGGAAGGTCGCCAATAGGTTGTGGAAAAGCTAAGTGAGCATCCATCTTCCTAGGATGTGATCGACAACCAGGCGGTGGCTATGGCGGCAAAGGAGCAGGTCACGGTAGTCTCTCAACAATACGAAAATTTTCGGGTCAAGACTACCGAGTACACCATGTCTTTCTGACGTGGCTCGAGGGCGAGCCACAAGATTTTGTTGGGGGCCTGTTGGCAGGCGGTTAGATGGGTCATTATTGCAGCACCGCGAGTGCTACGATACTGTGAAAGGCAGAAAATGGAGCGTAGATGATGATATTTTATGCAAGTTTTGGTCAGTTTTGTACCGTAGTATGGGGATTTTTGGGTCATTTGGACCACAATAGTTAGATTTTGGGTCAGTGTCGGTTAGGAAGTTGTTAGTAAGTGGACAAGCAATGTAAAGGCGGAGGCCTATATATAGACATAGATTTGTATGTGTTAAATTCTCCTGGATTGTGTATCTGAGATCTGGATATATCTGTGAGATCTGTATTTTTGCGGTGTATGAACGAAAGACTGAACATTTTGTATCTAGGTTTTCACAGAGTTAATATGATGTCACAGAGCTATTTTGCAGAATTCCTATGTTTCTTTTGTTCATATGTGGTAATCATGTTGTGATATGAATATATGAATAATGCGATGTTTCCTTGCTGCAATTAATGCTTTACTGTTATATCTGCTGCGATCATGAATGATTATGTTGAATGATGCTATGAATATAAATGATGTTTGAATTAAATGCATAGATCTATTTTTGAAATGTTGCAATAAGTTAAGTAATTGAGCCGCAAACATCCTCCTTCATTCGACGGAAACATGGTTCCGTTAACTCTCCCTTGAACAGCTCGGGTGAGACCTCATCTTCTCCATATATGTTTCTGAATGAGGTAAAAGCTATCTGGGCTAGTGCTCAGGGAGATCACAGTGGTTTGGGTGTCGACAGTGAGTGGAACCCCTGTCGATTGGGTCTGAGTCAACAAACACTCATTTACAATTAGGATAAACTAGGGAAACTTACTAGAAAATTCGAGGTTCAAACCCCCAAAGGTAGGGGATAAATATGGATTCCCAAATTTTCATGTCCCAAATTTGGCATTGGGTCACAAGGGCCTAATCCCAATGACCATATTCATGAGAGTTTGTCAAATTGATGTTAAGGGTCAAAATATTGCCTAGGAGGAAAATTACTAGTTTCCTAGGTTGAGGGTGGAAGCTTTGGGATTTGAAATAAGGAGGATAATAAATGATGTTTTCACATTAAAATGGCATAAATATTTAATAAAGGAGATTTTGATCATTTTTGGAATTTTCAATTGCATTTGTGAAGAGGGAGAGCTAGTGGATGACTAGTTTCTTGCCTTAGCCAATTTTGAGGGTGAAATATTCCAATCCAATTTGGTAATTGGAAAGGCCATTCAGACCTTTCATTTGGAGCTTTAATGAAGTCATTTTTTGAAGGTGTAAGTTACAGGGAATATCATGGTTTCTTCTATTGCATCTCATTCCTTCAACCATTTCTAGTTTTCATTGCATATTCTTGATCCTTGAGGGAGGGCGTTTTTGGTGAGCTATTGTAATATTTGGGGGAGCTTATAATGCCCCATTTATTTTATAATATGAAATAAATACTATTTTATTCATATCCATAAAGTTTCAGGTCGAAATATCAAGTGGTTGTATGTAAAATTGATGATTATTGAGCAAACAGTGACCATTCCCCCACTAGATTGATGTATGCCAATGTATTGATGATGATTTCGAATGGAAGAATGTTTATATGATATTTTTATGATGTATGGACTTCCATTTATGAGTATTACAAGTTTCATGTTCATCACTTAAGCATTTGGAGCCATCTTGCTCAGTTTTATTTCATTTGAAGAAGATTTAATGTCCAAAGGAAGATCCAAAGAATGCCATGTCTTTTGAAGACTATACTGATATTTTGTTTTAAAATAGACCCAAAAATGAAGATGTGGATTTAGTGAAGAAAGTTTAATGCCCTTCTTGTAAAATACCTTGGAGTGAGTATCATATTTGTGTGAGTGAAAAGATCAATGAAATATCTGAAGCTTCAGCGAAGGCATGTATGTCCTACTTGAGGAGAGTTTTTGGATTTTCTTCAAAAGGAGATTCCAAATATATTAAACCTAAGGAAAACAAGGGGAAAAATGCATCAACTTGCTTGAAGTAGAAAAAGGAAGAGACATCACAAGAGCATGAAGAAGATCCTATTGAAAATATTGAAGATCAATTCGAGACACATTTTACCTTAGACATGAATCAAGGAGCATCTACTGATGGATGCTTGAACTATGAAGGAGTGCCTACTGATGGGTGCTCACACCTCTATGTTGGTGACATAGAGATCGCTTTTGACAGTATTGTTGCAAGAAAAAATTCCCTTAATCATGAAAATGAAGACCTTGTACCAATTGAAGAAGAAACAAGATCAACTTCCCCATCACCACTTGAGCTTCATGAAGTTGGTCCAAGTAAGAAGGAAGAAGATGAGGAGGTTCATTTGAAAGAACCTCATTTTATTGAAGGGTACTTAAATATGAATGAAAAGAAGATCGAAGAGTCCCTCAGCATTCTCCATGACACTCAAGCGTTGGTGTCAAATTCTTGTTGGAGAGATACGTCATTGGAGGAAACATCCTTCCTTGAAGACATGGAGAAGATTAAAAGAGAAATGTGCCACATCAAAGGTAATTTCATGTCTTTGATTTTTGATATAAACCATTTGTTTGAGCTTAATGAATTGTTACATGATGCATACTTGAAGAATAATGAGGATAATCATAAGCTCACAATTCAAAATGAGCAACTTCTTGAAAAGTTGCAAGACACTTGTTTTTCCTCCTATGTTTCAGATTGTCAAATGGTAGATTGTTTGGAGGATTCTCATGACATGGTGGATAATGAGAAATGTGGAAATTTGAATGTGCTTGATGTGTTTGAAGATGAACTTGAAGATATCCAAACACTTGATAGTGTGGAAGAGGAACTTGAATTGTCTCTTGATGACAGTTATGCAATTTTTAAAGAAGAGAATGATTCCTCTACATTGCTACCAATATATGACAAAGGTTTCACACTTTTTAAGGAGTTGTATGATACTACCCATATGGATCCTTCCCATGATGAAATGTCTTCACTTTTTGATCATTTGGGTGAGTTAGTTCATTCTCCTACATCCTACAATTCCATGTTTTGCAGCATTAGTCTCAATGAAGTATGGGTGAAAGGGTTATTTTTTATGGTGCCACATGAGGAGTATGGAACTCCTAGATTTACCTTTTATGATGACATGGTTGGAGCACATTCTTATTCACATTTGAAGTAGCATCATTTGTCACTTTATGATGATGCACATCTACATGGATGCACCTATGATATGCATTTGTGTCACTTGAAGACTCGTGGTTTTTCTTGCTCAACACTTGTTTCATTTGATGTTGGAGGAACTTCATCCAACACTTGGGTGAATAGGTTTATGATTGGAGAAAATTTTTGTTGGAAGCCACATAATTTTTCATATATTTATGATTCTCACATTCATGGATGTATGGGTGAGACTTCTTTGAGTCATTTGAAGTCTCCTTGTTTTTCCTCCTCATTCTTTGGTTCAGATTTTATTGGAGATTCTTCATTCACTTCTTGGATGAAAGAATACATGAATGAATATTCTGATTCATATCACATCCTGTTGGAGTAGCATTATAGGACATGGGATCCTCACCTATGTCATTGGATCAGATTTGATTGGTTACTTGCTGATTGTATGAACTTGGAAAATGGTGGTCTACTTGCTTGGAGGTATAAGAACTTTCATGACTCTTTGATGAAGCATCTTCTTGATGTACATTTCCATTATGTTTTTATGTACTTTGATGATATATATTTTGTACTCATGACGTTTGGAAGAATGCATAAAAGAAAATGGGATCCAGGAATCCTCTTATTTGATGATATGGGTTGGAGAGCACTGTTAATTGTTGGGGTGCAATACAAGCAATGGGACCCTGGAATTTTTGTTTCATTGGTTTCATTTTGTTTTGGGAAACAAGTAGTATGGGAGATGGATTCCCCACTTAATAAAGTGACATTAATCAGAGTAGTGTAGTAGCAAGAATGGTGGTTCCTCTCTAGAATCTTCATGGAATCTCGAAGACTCAAAGTTGGTCAACTCAATGGCAACTTCAAAGAATTATACAGAAAGCAGCCTCTTCAACACCCACATTTGAAATTGCTTGAGGAAAAGCAATATTGGGAAGGGAGGATTTTTCATGTCCCAAATTTGGCATTGGGCCACAAGGGCCTAAGCCCAATGACCATATTCATGAGAGTTTGTCAAATTCATGTTAAGGGTCAAAATATTGCCCAGGAGGAAAATTACTAGTTTCTTACGTTGAGGGTTGAATATTTTGGATTTGACATAAGGAGGATAATAAATGATGTTTTCACATTAGAATGGAATAAATATTTAATAAAGGATATTTTGATCATTTTTATAATTTTCAATTGCATTTGTGAAGAGGGAGAGCTAGTGGATGACCAGTTTCTTGCCTTGGCCAATTTCGAGGGTGAAAGATTCCCATCCAAGTTGGTAATTAGAAAGGCCATTCAGACCTTTCATTTGGAGATTTAATGGATTCATTTGTTATAGGTGTAAGCTAAAGGGCAGATCATGGTTTCTTCTATTGCAATTCATTCCTTCAACCATTTCCAGTTTTCATTGCATATTCTTGATCCTTGAGGGAGGGCGTTTTTGGTGAGCTATTGTAATCTTTGGGGGAGATTATAATGCCCCATTTATTTTATAATATAAATTAAATAATATTTTATTCATCTCAAAAAATTTTCAGGTCTAAATATCAAGTGGTTGTATGTAAAATTGATGATTATTGAGCAAACAGTGACCATTCCCCCACTAGATTGATGTATGCCAATGTATTGATGATGATTTCGAATGGAAGAATGTTTCTATGATATATTTATGATGTATGGATTGAAATTTATGAGTATTAAAAGTTTCATGTTCAACACTTAAGCATTTTGAGCCATCTTGATCAGTTTTATTTCATTTGAAGAAGATTTAATGCTATTTCCCCCAAGGTCGAAACTAGTCTTCTTGCATCTGATTTAAGAGAGTTATAGCAGACATTAAAAGTTGAATGGTGAGGCATATGAATTCATGTTGATGTAATTTATATTTTCCCTTATTCCATTCATAATTTTGAGTTGGATTGAGTGCATTTGGAAAGTCATTTTCATCATCTACCCCTAGGGGATTTGAACCACAATTTTACTAGTAAAACTCCATACATGGATCAGATTTCCAAAGTGAGTTTCAGAAGTAATTTGATGGTTAAAAGACACCTATAAACACCATTTTTATGTATTAACATCATTCATACACCTACTGTTACAATTTGAGATCATTTGGAGCTATTTAGAGCCATCTACCATTGGGGGTTTGAAGCTCGAAATTACTAGTAATCTTCCCTACTTTGTTCAGATTGTAAATGAATGTGAAGAAGTGTTTTAAGGGTTTTTAAGTATCCATGAGCCTATTTTATATGTATTAATACCTCTCGAATACCTTTAGACCCGTTATACAATCATTTGGGGTCATTTGGAGACCAAGAGACCAATACTAGTCAAAGAGGAATTGCTAGTCTAACTCCCTACTTTGGACAGAATTAAAAGAGGATTTGCAGAAGTAATATAAAGGTCATATATCATCCATCAACATCATATTCAATTCCTAATATCATTCATATTCCTTCTCATAATATTTTGGAGCATTTGGAGCAAATTGGAAACCTAGACATCAAAACTAGTCAAAGCTCGAACTAGGGAAAAAAGTGAAAAATTTGCCATTTTAATAAAATGATTAAAAAGGGACATTACACAAATGCAATATGAACCTCCCAAATTTCATAACAGAGACATGTCTTAGTTAACTAAATTCAATGGGAACCAAAATGCATCATTAATCAGTTCCTAAAGGCTGCTGCAACTCCCATAAATTAGAGGTTTGTGGACATGTCTTCACATACGGAGAAATGATAGGAAACTTCACTACTTGCTATGAAATTCGAGATTTATGCTCCAAAGGCTTATGTAATGTATATGAAACTTATTAAGGACATTAATGACTCCCCATACATCATAAAAATCATAGATATGAAATGATACAAGTCTAAATAAACCAACTTCAAGCTTTCATAACTAGATATGAGGAAAATGGCACCATTTATATATTGTTTGGTATTTTTACATAGTTTCAGTTGGTATTTCGACCTGAGGATATTTTGAGAAGAAAATATAGATTAAATACATCAGATTATAAATAAATGGGGCCACAAAAGCTCCCCAAAAGAGGTCATCATCTCACCAAGTGCGTCCTTCCTCTAAGAGCCAAAATATGAATAGAAAAGTGAGATTGGTGTGGAAACAAGTTGAAGAAGAGAATGTCACGAGCTTAACTGTAGCTTCAACCTGCAACAAATTACTCCATTGTAGATACAAATGAAAGTTCTGAATGGCCTCTCTAATTTCCTATTAGTATGGGAATCTTTCACCCTCAAAATTTGTACTAAGGCAAGTAGAGTAAACACTCCACTAGCATGGACAAGCTATGCTCTCCAATATGCAAAATGAGAAATGATCAAAAGCTACTCTCCTTATTTTTTCTTGACTTTTATAAAATTCAAAATACCTCCCTATCTCGAATTCCATCCATGAGCTTCATGCCAACTCAAATTGGGAAGAGATTCCAATGTGTGCCACTTGTCCCTCCATTTCTAGCCTCCTCCTTCACTCAACTCGAATGAATTACTGTTTGGCTGCCCTAACTCCTTGTGTTCCCTCTTGGAGGATATGTTTAGCTATGACATGTCATATATGTCAAATTTCATCAATCGGGTCTGATTTGTGTCATAAGTGTCACAACATCTTCATCATCATTGTCATAGAATCTAGGGAATCCATCCCAAGTGTCTCAATATCTCTCAAATGCCTCTTCCTCTTCCATGGAAGTTACTCTTCCACTCCAATTAGACCTTCATTGATTCATTCCAAGTATATTGAACTTCCAACTCCCCAATAATATTATACTACACCTTGGATTCGAATGGGTGAGAATAGGATGACATGTGGCATGAGGAATCTAGCTTTGTGTGGGTCCCACAACACCAATGTGTCTCCATGACCAAGTGCCACCTTATTTTCCTATCATAAATATTTATTTAACTCCTTTTAATATATTTATGTCAATCTAATGTCCATTTGGGGTTTTATAGTCTCCTTATTCCAAATCTAATGTTTCCACCCCAACCTAGGAAACTAGTAGATTGGTGGAATTTCCTCTTTTGAGATTTATTTGAATGGGGTCATTACAAAAATGATGAGGTATAGATGCAATGCAATGATCTTATCGACATGCCATAAGACATCCAAGCTTTTATAGAACATCGGTGTTGACACAGTTGTGAAAAAAGGCCTTCTTGTACTTTTACCTAATCAAAATTACTTCATTAGTCACTTTAGATTAATAAAAATAACAAAAAATTGTTTAAGAACTATAGAAAGTGGGTAAAAATAAAAATATTTTATATAAATAGTAACAAAACCAAAAAATGACCCACATTTACCATGTTACCATTGGAGAAGAGGAAAAAACCTACGACTTTGGATGTTGTGTATGATCGATCCGGAGGACTATTTCGCATTCCACTGTGTTGAAATATTGTAACTTCAAAGAATATTATATTTGTATTTTATTATTCCGAAGATGGTAAATTCCTCCGTGGTGACCCTATTATATATCCACAGATGTTTATTCCTCCGAGAGAATGTGGTAACTAGGGTTATTAGATCTCCCATGTGAGGTTGGCCCTGAGTTTACTATTTGGGGGTTATTAGACTCCCCTGGGAGAGGTCGGCCCCATTAGGGTAAAAGGTCAGTCGGGAGATGAGTATAAGTAGAGGAGGTATGTTCCTCACTTATTTGATTCATTCATCCACTTGGGAGTAGCGCACAAGTGAGAGAGAGGTCTGCATAGGAGGAGAAGGAGCTCTAGTCTTGGACTACATCTTGTATTTGGTTGATTATCTATATTGAGGAAAGCTTTGCTGGTTTTTTTACCCCATGAGGGTTTCCCAGGGTAAATATTTGTCTATCTTGTGATTGTGTTTCTTTCAGTGATATTGCTAGTCAAATTAGGCTAAATTTAACATGGTATCAGAGCTAGCCTGAAAAGGACATCTTTCATAAGGTGAAAATACCTCTCTCTCCTCCTTTGGTGAAAATTAGGGTTTCTACAAAAGTTGGAATTTTTGGATTCTGATTCCATGGTTGGATAGCCCTCCTCAAAATCAAAGTTTTGAGCCCTGTATCGAGTATTTTGGTTGGGTAGAACTTTGGGAAATTCAAACCCTAGTTTGACCAAAAGTGCAGAAAACCAGAAAAGATGCACACCTGTGCACCAGTGAACCAGAAAAGCTGCGAACCTGTGCACTAGAAAACTAGAAAAGAGAAGACCAGAAAACCAGAAATTATGTTGCAGATCCGGAAGGTGAAAAGTTGAAGTTTCCAGAAGCAGAACACACCAGAACTTTCAACTCATTCAAGCACATCTCCTAGTAAGTGTTATTCTATCTCTTGAGAAACTTCAATCTCTTTGACCCTTGGATAAGATGGCTCTAATCACTAAGCTTGAAGACAAGCTAGAGGGTATAGAAAATTTTCGGGCATGGAAATACATAATTGTTCTCATTCTTGAAGAGAATGATCTTGCCCAATATATCAAGGATGAGGTTGAAAAACCTGAAGAAGATGAAGCCAAAGAGAAGCATAGGAAGGATTTGATTAGGGAAAAGAGAATCATTGTTGATTCTATCAAAGACCACTTGATTCCCCAAGTGGCATCCAAGAAGACTCCAAAGGAAATGCATGATTCCCTTTCCAGAATGTATGAAGGAAAGAACATCAATAGGAAGATGAACCTGAGAGATCAATTGAAGAGCACCAAGATGAATAAAGGAGAATATGTTCAATACTATTTCTCAAGGGTTTCCCAGTTCAAGGAACAACTAGATGCTATTGGAGATACCCTTGATTAAGATGAACTAGTCATGACTACTTTAAATGGTCTCACTAGATCTTGGGAGTCTTTCATCCAAACTATATGTGCTAGAAAATAAAGTATGAAGTTTGATGTTGTTTGGGAAGATTGCATTCAATAAGAACCTAGGGTTGCCAACAGAGAAGCCTTGCTCAAAGAAGATGATGAAGCCTTGGCCACCCACACCAAGAGAATAAGGAATCAATCCCCCTTCAAGAAGAATAGTTCCAAGGAGTCTCAACCTCCACAAATATTTCAAAAGAGAAGAGGAACTAATCAAAGAAGAGATTACTCCTCATTTCAATGTTTTACTTGTCACAAAATAGGACACATTGCTAAGGATTGCCCTCTAAAGAAGAAAAAGAGTTCTCACCACAAAAGACATCAAGCTCATCTAGCGGAAGATGATAGTGAAGAAGAAGAGGAGGAAAGGCCTCAAAAGAAAAGATCTAAATTAGAATAAGAAGAAGATGCAGAAGAATATGTTCTATTCTCTGCACTCTCTGGGGTAGTAACACCTGGAGAAGATACATGGCTCATTGATAGTGGTGCTTCAAAGCACATGAAAGGTCAAAAGAAGACTCTTTCAAAACTTGAAGAAAAGACTTCTCCATAGAAGGTATCCCTTGGAGATGACTATAAATATCCCATCAAGGGAGTTGGCGAAGCAAGTTACAAGCTTGATTCTGGAACCCCATTAAAGATGAAGGAGATCTTGTATGTACCAAGTTTGAAGAAGAACTTACTCTGTATCTCTACCTTGGATAAGAAAGGCTATAGGATTGCATTCATAGATGGGAAAGTACTAATGTGGCCCAAAGGAAAATCAATTGAGGATGCAATTGTTATTGGTGAAGAGGAAGGAGGTATATACAAACTCAAGGGCCATCCAGAAGCTGCCCTTGTACATGAAGCCACTAGCCCAAATGAGCTATGGCATAAAAGGCTTGCTCACATTAACTAAAAAGAACTACCTCATGTGAGCAAGGTAGTTATAGGACTTCCAGACTTAAAGATTGATCATGATGGCACATGCAAAGGATGTGCAAAAGGGAAGAATATCAAGAACCCATTTCCAAAGAGTGAGACAAAGACTAAGAGTACCTTGGAATTAATTCATTCAGATGTATGTGGACCAATGCCCTCCACATCTTTGAGTAGATATGAATACTATATTACATTTATTGATGACTATTCAAGAAAGACTTGGATATACTTTCTAAAGGGAAAGAATGAAGTCTTTGGAAAGTTCAAGGAGTTCAAAGCCTTGATAGAAAATCATTCATAAAAGAAGATCAAAATAATCAGGATAGATAATGGCGGAGAATATACTTCAAAGGATTTTGAAGATTTTTGTAAAGAAGTTGGAATCAAGAGGGAACTAACCACACCCTACAATCCCCAACAAAATGGTGTTGCGGAAAGAAAGAATAGAACTATTATGGAAGCAGTAAAGACTATGATACATGATCAAGACCTACCTATGTACCTATGGGCTGAAGCAGCTAGGACAACAGTCTATGTGCAAAATAGACTATCTCATAGTGCTCTTGATTTCAAAACTACAGAAGAAGTGTTCATAGGAAAGAGACCTGAGGTAAGTCACCTCATGATATTTGGATGCCTAGTATATATTCACATTCCAAAAGAAAAGAGGACCAAGCTAGATCCCTTTGGAAAGAAGGGAATTTTTGTTGGATATTGTGAAGCATCCAAAGCATTCCGAATTTACATCCCAGGTTTTCATCACATGGAAATAAGTAGGGATGTGACAATTGATGAAGAAGTAGCTCTCAAGAGATCTAGGAAGTGCCAGTATGAAGAAGTATATGAAGAAGATGCACATTCTAGAACTGTAGAGGTTGTACCCAACCTTGAAGTTGTAACACCAGAAGACCATGACATGTTAGAACCACAAGAACCCCCTATTACAAACATATCAAGAAAGAGAAAGCCAGCATGGGAAAGATATATTATTCTAGGAGCAGAAAAGTATGGAGCTCCTGAAGGCTCCACCAGAGTGAGCAAGAAACCAAAGTGATTTTCCAACTATATGGCTTTGATGTGTGATTTGGTAGATCAAGAACCCACTAGTTATGAAGAAGCATCTCATAAGAAAGAGTGGGTAGAGGCAATGGCTAAGGATTACTAGTCAATAATGAAGAATGATGTTTGGGATATAGTTCGCAAACCAAAAGACAAAAGTGTGGTATCCTCCAAATGGATATACAAAATAAAGCATGCTGCAGATGGTAGCATTGAAAAATATAAGGCAAGGTTTTTGGCCAGAGGATTCTCTTAGAAAGAGGGAATTGACTATGAAGAAACATTTGCACCAGTTGCTAGGTACACTTCCATTAGAACCATCATGGCACTTGCATCCATGATGAAATGGGGATTACACCAAATGGATGTAAAGACAACTTTCCTAAATGGTGTGATTGAGGAAGAAGTGTACATAGAACAACCACAAGGATTTGAGGTGGAAGATGGAAGAACCCATGTGTGCAAACTGAAGAAGGATTTGTATGGGTTGAAGCAAGCTTCCAGACCTTGGTATGGAAGAATTAACAGTTTCTTGACAAGATTGGGCTTTACCAAAAGTAAAGCTAATCCTAATATTTATCTCAAGGTTATGAATGATGAACCTGTCATACTATTGCTATATGTGGATGATATATTTTTGACTGGAAATGAGAAATGGATTATCGAGTGCAAGAAGAAGCTCTCTTCATAATTTGAGATGAAAGATCTTGGATTGATGCACTACTTCCTAGGTATGGAAGTATGGCAAGGCCTATAAGGAATCTTTCTGAACCAAGGTAAGTATGCTGTGGAAATATTGAAAAGATTTGATATGTTGGAATGCAAAGCCATGGCCACTCCCATGGATTCCAACTTGAAGTTGTTAGTTGATGACTCTTCAGAGTTAGTGGATGTGACTTTGTACAGATAGATTATTGGGTCATTAATGTATCTAACAAATACCAAGCCAGATATATTCTTTGCAGTGAACACCTTAAGTCAGTATCTAGTGGAACCTAGACGAGTTCACCTAATAGCTGCAAAGCATGTGATGAGGTACCTAAAGGGTATGATAGATTTTGGTCTATGTTATCATGGGGATCATGACTTCAGATTGTATGGATACACAGATGTTGATTGGGAAGGAAGTGTATCCGACAGGAGAGTACATCGGGTGGATGTTATTGTCTAGGATTTGCCATGATCTTGTGGTATAGCAAGAAGCATCCTAGTGTGGCTCTCAGCACAGCTGCAGTGGAATATATAGCTGCTTGCTCTGCTAGTTGTGAAGCGGTATGGATTCATAAGTTGTTATCAGGTTTGTTTGACTTAGAGATGGACCCCACTGTGATCCTGTGTGAAAACCATAGTTGTATCAAGATGGTAGAGAATCCAGTGTTCCATGATAAGTCAAAGCACATAGAGATCTGGTATTTCTATATATGGGATATGGTGCAGAAAAGAGCTATCAAGATCGAGTATGTAAGCACTAACGAACAAGTTGCTAATATATTGACCAAACCTATGTCTCGAGTAAAGTTTGAGTATTTCCGAGACAAGATTGGTGTTGTTCAGAAGGAACCTCCTTGAAAGGGGGAGCAATATGGTCAATGATGATATTTGGATACTGGTATCGATGTGGATACCTGTATCGATGATGAGATTACCTATATTGACGGTAAGGTCAATAATAAGGATACCTGTATTGATGAGGATACTATATTGATGATGAGGATATTGTATCGATGATATGGATACTTATACCTGTTCCAATGATGAGGTTGATGATGAGGTTACCTGTTCCAACGATGAGGTTGATGATAAGGATTACTTGTTCCGACGATGGGGTCGATGTAGTGGTACTTAGACTTTGTCTAAGAGGACTATTGGGATTGCATCATCCTTGGACTCATGTCCTAAAGTGATAGGGATTGATCATCCCATAAGTGGATCAGGTTGCATCGTCCTTGGACTTATGTCCTAAAGTGATAAGGATTAATCATCCTGTAAGTAGATTGGGATTGCATCGTCCCTACACATGGTGAGATGTCTTAAAGTGATAAGGACTAATCATCCTGTAAGCTGATTCAGGATTGCATCATCCCTAGACATGGTGAGATGTCTTAAAATGATAAGGACTAATCATCCTGTAAGCTGATTCAGGATTGCATCGTCTCTAGAAATGGTGAGGTGTCTCAAAGTGATAAGGAATAATCATCATGTAAGTTGATTCGGGATTGCATCGTCCCTAGACATGGTGAGGTGTCTTAAAAGGATAAGGATTGTTCATCCTGTAAGTTTATCTGGATTGCATCGTCCATAGACATGAGAGATGTCTTAAATTGAGAGGGACTAATCATCCCATAAGTAGATCAGGATTGTATCATCCTTGGACCTATGTCCTAAAGTGAGAGGGATTGATCATCCTGTAATAGGATCTTGTACATTGCAGAGTATGCTGCTATATTGATGTTGTTGATCGAAAGGATCCAGATGTTGATCGTGAGGGTATAGATGATGATGCTGATGATCGTGATGGTCTAGATGATGATGCCGATGATCGTGATGGTATAGATGATGATGCTAATGATCGTGATGGTCTAGATGATGATGTTGTTGATCGTGATGGTCTAGATGGCGATGCTGTTGATCGTGATGGTCTAGATGATGATGTTGTTGATTGTGATGGTCTAGATGATGATGCTAATGATCGTGATGGTCTAGATGATGATGATGTTGATCGTGATGGTCTAGATGATGATGTTGATGATCGTAATGGTCTAGATGATAATGCTGTTGATCATGATGGTATGGATGAAGATGATATTGATCGTGATGGTCTAGATGACGATGTTGTTGATCGTGATAATCTAGATGATGAGGCTATTGATTGAGAGATCCAAATGATGAGGCTATTGATCAAGAGATACAGATGATGAGGCTGTTGATCGAGAGATCTAGATGATGATGTTGATCAGTAGATCCAGACGATGAGGTTGTTGATCAAGTGATCCAGATGAAGATGATTGTGTAGTTGATCGAGTGCTGCAGAAGATGAACCCAATACTGATGATGATGATGTTCCAGTAACTGTTTGAGTTACTGATGATGATGTATAAAGAAAGATTTCGATGATTTATAGATGTATTATGTATCATGTAGTCAATGACTCCTTGCTCCTACAGATGTTGTTATAATATCCTTCTCGTTAACGAGGAGTGCTGAATATTGTAACTTCAAAGAATATTATATTTGTATTTTATTATTCCGGAGATGGTACATTCCTCCATGGTGACCCTATTGTATATCTGGAGATGATGTTTATTCCTCCGAGAGAATGTGGTAACTAGGGTTATTAGATTTGCCATGTGAGTTCAGCCCTGAGTTTACTATTTGGGGGTTATTAGACTCTCTTGGGAGAGATCGGCCCCATTAGGGTAAAAGGTCAGTCGGGAGATGAGAATAAGTAGAGGAGGTATGTTCCTCACTTATCTCATTCATTCATCCACTTGGGAGTAGCGCACAAGTGAGAGAGAGGTCTGCATAGGAGGAGATGGAGCTCTAGCCTTGGACTACATCTTGTATTTGGTTGATTATCTATATTGAGGAAAGCTTTGCTGGGTTTTCTACCCCATGAGGGTTTCCCAGGGTAAATATTTGTCTATCTTGTGATTGTGTTTCTTTCAGTGATCTTGCTAGTCAAATTAAGCTAAACTTAACACACTGCTTGCGGGTAACAAATATCTCTGTGCTTTGCATATTTAATACTTTTTAAAATATTTTTAATGGTATTCTGAAGCTTTGTTTTTTGTTTAAAAATGTAGGTCTGTGTACCCATAGGTAGGCTCTTGTGAAATTCATAGGTACATGAAATAGCCTCGGGTTGGAATGAATTCAACTTGCGGGTACTCGCCCATGTGTTAAATGTAGACCCGCGGGTGGCACAAACTAAATTTAAAAACTTCAAAATAATGTGAAAATGATGGATGCAATGCAGGTATGGTGCTCACTTGGATAGAAAGAGAGCATGAGGCCATCGATAAAACATCCATGGGGGGCCCATTGACGTTAAATGCCTTAAGACGGTGTGGACTCCTCAAGTTTTTCTACACATCAAACATGAGGGCACAATTCCACTTAATCCAAATGTTAGTGCAATATTGGGATCCTAATCAAGAGATGTTCAATATCCAAGGGGAGACAATATATATCACAGTGGATGATATCTACTTCATTATTGTACTATCCCATCGAGGAGAGGTAGTAAACCTCAAAGGCACATTTAGAGGTGTTGGAGCCTTGTCGGTGCAAGATTATATCAATACCTAATGCATAGCAGGAACGGAGAAGAGCAACAGTCAAGCATTGATTGGAAAGTAGCCAGCTTTCCTTTGAAAGTGATCCTAAGTACCATAAACAGGATCAGTGGCATTGCGGCCCAACATCTAGCTTCCGGAAGCTATATGCAGATTGACATGGAATGTCTAGCCAATGTTATATTTGATTGGTGTTTCAGTTTGTTGGTGAATATGAAACACCAACTTGCTGAGTGCAAAATGGGGAAGAAGAAGAAATTTGGATATGGAAGCACACTTTGTACCTTATTCGAGAGAGAGTCCCTACCTTGAGTCCAGGAGTGGCTCTCCTACCACTCAACCCTCGTGAGCCTATGCTGACTCGATGGGGTGATATTTTCCTATGCCAGGTAGGAGGTGAGACAAGTACTTCTTATATTGACGAGGATTATCTTGGATGGTGGAGCATCCAGGTGCCAGCATTCGAATAGTTTCTGTATGCTGGTATGAACTTCCGGGGGGATCTCGAGCTCATGTTTCCTCTAGGATCTTCCTAGGGAGATATAGGTACCAAATTTATTTTGAATGTTATTTAATTTTTATCATTTTTTTTATTAACATATACATGTGTTTTTGGTGAGTTTGAGTGCTAACAACATACATCTTATGCAGATATTGGGCCAGTGAGGCCAGCTGGACATCCCAGGATATATGTGCAACCAATAGATCTAGTTGGTACTGATGCCATGCCACGGAGTATTGAGGGGAAGATGGGCCATTTAACACATGACATTCCTACATATCGCATTGAGCGGATGCCCATAGATATGCAGGAACATGTGGTGGGCATGCCCCTACATGGATCCGTATACTTAGGAAAGTAGTTAGGCTAGTGATATGTTATAGAGAGGTTGTAGCAGAGCAAGATGAGGCACCTGCCTCTCCTTAGGGATACTGACACTATTTTGAGTTTGTTATGCCCATTTTGTATATTGTTATATTTTGACATAGATTGACTCATACTCATATTTTTTTGGACTTATACATATACACTATCAGTTATATATACATGTTTGCTTAATGTGTGTTAATGGTTTATTTTATTGTGTATGATACAAATTCCAATCGAGTACATAATTTTCATATGCATCAGCTAATGAATTGTGATTTCTTGAAATATGTTCATATGAAATGTAATCAAAATTTATTTCAAGTAACCTAACCCTCAAAAAATGACGTAGCAATGAAGGATCTCTAACCTGATACTCACTCGTCAACTAGAGTACAACTAACCATGAGTCGAGCCTCACCTATAAACATGAAATGTCATGGTGAATAGAATCTCGGAGTAGCTCAATAAATGCGCTATACTCAACTATATTTTTCATCGTAGGTCCTAAACAAGCACCGCCTGACAAAACAAGTTGGCCTGTGGGTGCATAAATCACCCAATCAACATAAGAAAAATTGTGAGAATGATGACTAGCACCATCGGTGAATCCTAAAAACCACTTGGTTTCCATCTGAAACACCATCCAGAGGACACATAATCAAATCTAAAAATACTAACTCTACAAAAATGTACAGCTATAATACAAGAAAAATCATGTATGCTAGGCATAATACGTTTTCAAGTAGATCCCATTTTGGGATCGGACAACTTAAAACCATCATAATCAATCAACTCATATGATCCTTTATTAAAAAATTTAGAAACAATATAGGGACCAATCCACAAAAACATGAAATTTCCTGCCTCCAGGGGATACTTGTCTTGATCATAAACCAAAACAAGATCTCCTTCAGAGAAGAAGACCCTAGGTTTAACAGACTTGTCATGTTGATTTTTTATTCATTTCTTATGAACTTCATTTGAAATTAATGCATCTCTGCATTATTTATCCAAATGTTCCAAATGAAGCAAACGCTCTTCTAAAGTAGAAGTCTCGTGTAACAGTTGGATAGCCAAATTTAATGATGGAATCTCGCATTCAATAGGAGTGACTTCCTACAACCCATGGACAAGTTGGAATGGTGAGAAACCAGTAGCAGTCTTGACATTATAACGATATTCCCAAAGAGCCGGATACAACATAATGTGCCATTTTGACCTACTAGCATTGACGATGCGCTGAAGAATGGTTTTTAAAGTCTTGTTAACGGATTCAACATGTCCATTCACCTACAGATAAAAAGGAGATGAGTGCTCCTGTATAAACCCTAACATAGTGGTAAAATATGTCATCATATGGTTCTGAAAATGTCTACCATGGTCGGTGACAATCTCTTTGGGGATGTCGAACCAGGAAATGATCTTATTGAATACGAAATAGGCTATAGTTTCACCATCTGCTTTCACAGTTGGAATTTCCTCTGCACACTTGGTAAAGTAGTCAAGATAAACCATAATGTATTGATGCCTCCTAGCAGAGACTGGGTTGCAATTCATATAATCAAATCCCCACTTGGTGAAGGGACCTGCTGTGATAACAGGGGGAAGGGGAGCCGAGTGTGCTCTCATTTTATTCTTGAATTTCTAACATGGATGACAGCGCTTCACGGCTTCCACACAATCTTTGAATATGGTGGGCCAAAAATACCCAGCACTAAGTATTTTTTGGGTCGTTTACAACCCATAAAGATGAACCCCACAGGCTCCAATGTGGGAATCATTTAATACTAACTTCACTTCATCAAGAGTTAAACAATGATGTAATATCGAATCTACCCCCTGTCTCTATAGTGTATCAGAAATAATGAGGTAGTTCTTGGCATGATGCCTGCGGTTTCGTCGTTCCTCTCTAGAGAAAGCCGGCGAACACTGCAAAGTCTGGATATATATTAAAATGTCTCCATACCATGGATCAAAGGTTGCAATCAGGAAGATATGTTCAGCAGGGAATGAAGTATCTTCTTCATCATACTCTACGCCACTAGGGAATTCAGATATTAATTCTACGAACACTAACGAATTCTTTGACTTTGTGGATTGAAAGGTAAGATCAAAATCTTGAAGAATGAAAATCCATTTGTTGAATTTACCGTCGATGATACGTCGGGTTAAAACATATTGGAAAGGATTGAAATCTACAATCATCGTAGTAGTGCACAGTAAAATATAGTGACGTAATCTTTGAATGGAATACACTGCGGCTAGTGCCAATTCTCGACGTGTGAGTACTTGAGTTCAGGTGTTACAAGCACGCGATAAAGGTAGTAAATGAAATGCTCTTGGATTACGACATCCTCCTGAACCAGTACTATACCAATTGTGGAATCCAATGCGGCTAGATATAAAATAAATTCCTGGGTGTAATCTAGCAGGCTCAACAAGGGAGCTGATAATAATTCTTTTTTCAAAGCCTCAAATGAGTTTTGTGCAGCTTCGTCCCAGAAGAATTGTGTATCTTGTTTAAGAAGTCACATGAAACCTTTAGTAATTTTTGCATAGTTAATGATAAAATGTCTAAGAAAATTGGGCATGCCTTGTAAACTTTGAAGTTTTCTGATATTGTGAGGAGGAGGAAATTTGATAATGGCATCGAATTTCAATGGATCGACCATGATCCCACGATTTGACACAATGAAACCTAAGAGTCATTCAGACTTAGCACATAACACACATTTATTGGGGTTTAACCGAATATTATAGTGTCTGCATCGTTCAAACACGATCTGTAAGTGTTCTGGATTATCTCTTCTCTTTTGAGATCGCATAGGTAAGTCATACAGTTAAGGTTCAACCATGTGTTTGATGTCATGAAAATAAAAGTTCATAGCTTGCTGGAAAGTGGCTCCATCATTCTTCAATCCGAATGTCATTTTCCTATATGCAAAAGTACCCCAGGGGCATATGAAAGTTGTCTTATGCGGGTCTTTGGGTTTGATTTGAATTTGATTATATCCTGAGAATCCATCCATGAAATAAAATATTTCATGGCCCGCACAAGCATCTATGATTTGATGGATAAATGGTGTGGGATAGTTGTCTTTTGGAAAAGCTTTATTAACATCCATAAAATCTGTGCACACGCATATGGTACCTTGATTTTTATCAAATGGAACTAGGTTAGATACCCATTCCATCATATCAATATGATAAATGAAGCCGGATTTGAGCAGCTTTTCAACCTTAGCCTTGATGGAAGCATCTTTTCTAGGAATAAATGGATGGAGTTTCCACAAAACTGGTTTCACATTAGGATATGCCTTGATGTCGAGTTCGACAATGGAAGGGTCGATGCCTGGAATCTCCTCATATGACCAGGAAAAAACATCACAGAATTCCTTAAATAAGTTGCTGTATAAATTGATCTCTTGGGGAGAACAATTTGCGCCAATAAAAGTGTTTTCCACAATGTCTCGTTTGGTGGAAATATTGATCGGGATAGTTGTTGAAATTTTAGCCATATTACCTTCAGATAAAATCCCTTGTTTTGTTAAAGGGTTGATGGATAAGTCAATGTTTCCACCGAGTCTCACGAAGAAATCTCCATTCTTGATTTTGTTCGAATATGGAAGGAAATAGGATATGTGATGCATATGTTCCCAAGCTTGATCCAGACCTATCATAGCTTCCATAATGGCTTCATATAATGATAAAACTGTGTCTAAACAATTGAAGCAATGGGTAGAGGATATTTACCATGCAGGTGCATAATCGATATCTGAATCCATGGATACTAACGGAGTCAAGATATAATCTATCGTGGAGATATTTGAATCTTGATAAGTCACCTCTGTGACACATAGGGGCACAATTGGTTCCTCTTGAGTAAGAAGAATCCAAGGATCAGTTGTTTGAGCAATCGTGAATACCTCCTTAGATGACATATTAGAGTTACTCATTGAACCAATATAATTCACGGGAGCAGGTAAATCAAAGGTGGTCATCAAAGATGAGTACATACCTACTCCTAAACTCTCACTGGGCAGACGATCTTGATCAATCCACGAGATATTCTAATCCGAAGGAGTTGTATTGTTTTTCCGAGAAAAGGAGAGTTAGTTAATCGTGATGATCTTTCCTTCATGGGGGAACATAAGTACCTAAAAAACAGTATAAGCAATGGCTTGCATTGCGTACATCCAACTTATTCCCAACAACAAGTTCTAATCAAGAGAATCATCTACAACTTCCACATCTTCTGACACTAATTTTCCCGCTAGATGGATCTAAAAAGAGGGTAATATTCCATGTGGACGGAAGGATCTCCCATCAAAAGAGGTAAGTAATGTAACCGAATGGGATAACTCCGGAGAGCATAAGGCTTGCCAACAAGAGATAGACATAATGCATATTGACACGCCTTCAGCTACTGCTATTCGTCCAATGGTTTTCGAACCATGGACTACTTCGATTTGGAAGGCCATGTGATACGGAAACCAGCATTTGATATTCAACATATCAAATATAGCCAACATACTTGATGAATCCATACTTCCTATTGCCGCTAAATGTGCATTTAGCTGCGATGGGAAGATTTGCAAAACTTCTAGAGTGGACATAGCACACGACGTTTGGGATAGGTACTCTACAACTGATTAATTAGGAGCAGCTCGTGTATTAGGGTTGTGCGTTTCCCATTTATAGACACCTTTCGGTATCTTCGGCATAGGATCTGTAGGTCTCTCTATGTGAAGAGGAACATATGACTCAGGGATTTCTTTATCTTTCTGCGGAAAATACGAGGTATAATTCTTGGCTCTCATTTGCAGTAAATCATGTGATTTAACCATATTTATATAGAATTGATCATCCTGTGTGGCACGATGAGTTCCCCCAGTATTAGAGCTGCCAGAAGTTGGGTTTTTTCCTTTTGGAAAAGGATCCTTTAGGATGGCTGGTTTCTTTTGGTTCAATAGCTTATGGGCTTCATCAATAAGAGGAAATTGATGAGTCAGGTGATCTTCTTTACAAAGTTTGCAAGGAAACTCCACCTTCTTCTTTTGTCTTTTTCCCTCCTTGACATTCTCAGTGGTTTTGGGCTTGTGTTGGTTTCCTTCCCCTTTCTTTCCCTTTTTCTTATTATTGGGTTGTCGAGGACCCTTTTGATTTGACTGCACATTTTGTATAGTTTTCGTTTGTGAAGGGGAGGATGCAACCGTATTTTATTCCATAGCAGAATGATTTATCGAAAGTGAATGGATTTGCTTAGTCAAAGCTTCTAAAGAGGATGAATCGACTGAACCTACAATGCCATCGGCATGTGGTCCAGGTTTAGGCTTACTAGGATCAATGTTTGACCTTGGCACATCTGGAATAATTTAATAAAGGATCCCGGACTGAGCATAAATCAATTCAAGTTGTTGGGTCCTTAAAATGGCTTCCTCTTCAGAATTAACCCTGGAAGTTGACACATCTTTGGAGATGTAGGGTAACAGTGCTTTCAAAAACCACTCCAATAGAAACTACAGAGGGATCTCAGCTTTAATGAGGTGCTTCCGTCTTCTCTAATATTGAATGTGATAAGATATATGAGTGGATTTATTTTGTCTAAAAGTAGATAGAAGGTCCATGCCGACATCATACCAGAAGGGAAGTTGGAACTGGTTCAGAAAAACTGTCACTAAAGCATAAAATTTATTATAAGTTGTGGCTAGTAACTCGATATACCATTTGGTTGCAACATTGGTCAGGGTTCTTTGAAAGAGCCTCAATCGAATCGAGTCATCATTCAGCGAGTTAGAGGAACACAACATATGAAATGTTGTGACATCGTCCCCTAAGTCTTCACCAATTTTTCCTTCAAATTTATGAATGTCTAAAGGTGGTTTGGCTGGGACCGGAGGCCAGGCAGGATTATGACACATTGGGTCATTCATTAAATTTGAAGGATCGAGAAAATTCAATGTTGCTAAGAAATTTAAGCGAGGCCTCGCCAATGGCATATGAGTTTGAGGGATTTGATAAGGAGAAGAACCTGAACCATGACCCCCATAAGGTTGGTTGGGGTTTCCCCCAACCATCGGTTGTGATGAAAATGAGTTTTGAAAATTACTCCATCCATAAGCCAGTGTATTTCTCCCTTGTGGCCCAATCCATTGCGGTTGAGCATAATTACTTCCAAACGGAGTATGAGTATAAGTGTTACTTCCTCATCTGCCGAAAAGTGATAAAGGAGTACTCCCTATAGGAACATTAGAAGTTTGAATGTTTGAGGATTGTACAAGCCTATAAAGGGATTAGAAATCAGAAAATGTGAAATATAAGGGATACGCATCGATCCTATAAATGGTGCTGAAGTGGGAATGTGCCCTCCAAGCCAAGGAAATCCTTGAGTAAAAGGAGTTGAACTAGGGTTACCCTGGAACTGTTGAAGGAACGGGGCAGAAGTAAACGATATCGTAGGTATCCCAGTAAAAGGTACATTAGATGACCCAATAGCTAATCCAAAAGGTATAGAGGTTGATGCAATCTAGGTGCTAGACGACCCCAAGGATCCTGTATTGAAGCTCAAATAGGTGCTCGGAGCAAAAAAAATATGCAACGAACTAGGTATTAGATTATTTATATGTGGGGGAGACAAAACTCTCAGCCTTATAGCTGATGTGGGAGTGTGTGGAACTCCTGATCCATCCCCTATATTGTCCATACTAAGTCCAAAAGTAAACCTATATACACTTAACTCGGGTAATCCTAAGGAAACAACTCTTTCTAAAAACAGATCTTCCAGAATGGTTAAAGGAGGTTTAAAGTGTCTTGGAAAGTCTTCTGTTGGAAAATATTCAACCTCAATTGTATGTGGGACCGATGAAGTTTAAGTGATGAGTTGAGGTTCCATAGGTGGTTCAGTCGTACCGGTTAGTTCAAAAGAACTGCCTGAATTTGTTCTACACCGTTGAGGTTGCAGTGGGGGATCCATAGTGAGTGGAGGAAGTTTTCTCAACCTTATTGACCTACGAGGAGGTTGGTCCTCCACATATACAACAAAAAATGTTCTATGTAATCAACCTAGGGCCAACAAAAACAAATAGTAAACACACAACACATCGCTAAAAAATCCTATGGTAATCCAAACCAGGCAGGCAGATGAACTCTCAAAGGAAATTTTGGGATGATTAGAGCCCAGAAAAAACCAGTGAAGTGACGAAGAATAGTTATCTGAGGTCCAAAGTACAGTCATGATGGGGCCAAGTGCTGGAATAACCCAACCACCTTCCCAAAGAGCTGCAGAGGATTTCCGCTCGAATCCATCTTAGGTGAAGTGAAAATATCCTTTCACTATCACCTGTGTAGAGACCTAATGGTCAGGATACTAAGGCTACCAACAATGTAGAAAGAGTCTGGGGGGATAGTCGCAGGCCTAAACAACACGCATGGGCAGGGTAACTAATCCCGAAATCCAAAAGCACCAAAATTACTATTGGATCCCCGTATGTGTATCGATTATGGTAGATGCTTGATTGAAAAGTGGAGGGGTATCTCCAGCTAATCAATATCACACGTCCTCATTCTTGACTCCGGTTTGAGTAGAGATTCCCGGCACACCTTCCACAAAGGTGGATTTACCTAGTAATAGTTCACTATGATTTGAGTTTAAATAGATTTGGATAGTTAAACAACCTAGTCCAAAACCATAGCCTAAGCTAGTTTGTATGTGTTCCCTAGAAGAAAAAAAGTTAATATTCAATTTTAACTTTAATGTTCTTTTTAGGGTTGTTGTTTACTCAAAAGGAGTGACTGTGTGTGTAAGATGGTTATGAATGAAAAATTAAAGTGTACAAATAAAAATGAAAAATTCCTTTCACTACTTTTCTTTTTCACTTATATATTTCAAAAAAAAATAAAAAAAATTGCAAAGTAAACCTAAAATAAACTTGAAAATTTATTTTCTTCTTTTTCAAAAATTAGTATATGCAACTAATATCTATTTGAAAAACCATGCTTTTGTTAAGGGAAAAATTACTTGGTACTTTTTTCAATTTTCTTTTAAAAAGAAATAACAACTAACTATGAACAAGGAAATTACACGCAAGGATGCAAGTGTAGGCTAATTGTACCTAAACCTATAAAAATCATAAATCTACCCTCAATAAAGTCTGAAAATAACAAGTCCGATATGTTTCTTCAATCAAAGTAAAGAAGTAACTAAATTTGGTATAAAGACACTATGAAACCAACTAACACCAAGAAGAAAACACGGATTCAGTCAATACATCAAACTGATCTTCAACAGGTCAGTGATCATAAAGAAACATTCCAAGTGTCAACCAAACAACCTTTGAACTCAAAATACCTAGGCACACCCTCAACAAGAAAATGAAAACCAAAAAAGATCTCATAAAAGAGAAAACGAGACTCAAACATAGCCTACCAATAGGTCTACATGATCCAACTCAAAGCAGAGAATATATTCCAAAATCAAATCAGAGGCCTAGATTTTAAACGCTAGAAGGAAATCAAATCCTACAGAAAAAACTGCAATTGTAAGTGCAACAACGCGCGGGTGACTTGTGGGTGCTTATAAAAGCAACTTGCGGGTATGGGGAAAACTCGCGAATGTAAATAAATATAGATCACGAGTATGCTTCAAAAACAACAACAACAACAACAACAAATCTCAAGAAGAACCAAGTCTGATTCTTAAACAGAGTTCAAAGCACCCTGTAAACTCTCCCATAGAACTAAAGGTTAAATTAAACTGAATAAAAACTACCCCAAGACTCCCATAGCAACAGAAAGAACTCCCCAATGGAGTTGCCAGTTCTGCTGTTCAGTAATTTAACCTATGATTGGGAAGTTCAAATATATCATCAACATACTATTATTAAGATACAAAATCTAATAGATACACAAGTACACCATACAGTGTTTCTTTAATCAATAAAATATAGGGTTTAAATCCAAAGAACATACCTGGACATACGAAGTTTGATCCAAGCTTTGAGCTTTATTCCTCCTATCCACGATCCCAAATGATGAACCTGCAAAACCAGACACCTTCCTCAAATATTTTGACTACATAAACATGAATTAAATAGCATGAAACTCATATATAGAAGAGATATGATAGATTCAATTATCTAGATTCACAAAGTAGACAAGTTATTTTATGGGAAAGAAAATCTCTTACATTATAATCATCAATGGTAACAAGCTATACCTGATCTGTAACTTGCATTGTTGAAACTTGATCTTAGGCTCCTTTCTCCTCTTCCTTAAATGGATATTTCTCCAGCATTTCCTTATACAAAATGGTTCTCTCCCTTCTCAATTCCCTCTCCTTGTATTTATAGCAAGGTCTGAGAGGATATGATCGAAAGGTAAATGGTTGGGGAAGTAATGGTGGTTAGGATAACTACCATAACTAACCTTAATTCAATATTTTAATATTTTTTTTGTGATTTTAAGGAATACTCGCGGGTATATATCTTGACAACAGGAAAGTAACTCGCGAGTTTAGTGTCAAACAACTAGCGGGTGCAATTTTTATGTAAAAACCGTGGGTTGTCAATGGAATCTCCAGCGGGTGACCCATGAGTTGACATATATAAGAGTTGCAATTAAGTCTTAAAAATACTTCACAAAAATAGATAAACTGGAGGTGATATTGTAAGGTCCAGGTAAAATGCATCTATAGTCAATGAGGCTCTTCCATCCATAAGGTCTTTTTGTGTTACTAACAATGCAGTTTTTTCATGAACGGAGAAGTGCCAATATGAATAATAATAATATCCTAGATCACCATCCTATTATATATATCATACAATTATTTATATAGTTGTAACTACCTAACTGACTAGTGCGGTTGATTAACAGAACCAATTGAACCGGGCCAACTAGTTTCTAGTCGGTTAGGAGGACCTAGTTGGTTGGTCGATTAAGATCCTCCAATAGGTAAGTAGACATCAAGTCAATATTTTAAAATACCTTTTCCCATCTCATTTGATCAAAAATATAATCAATTCGAGGCAAAGGGTACTTGTTCTTTACGTTCATTTTTTTCATTTCTTGTAATCAATACATAGTCGAAGTGTTCCATCTTTTTTTTCACAAATAACATAGGTGCTCCCCATGGAGACACACTTGGATGAATTTAACTCTTTTCCAACAACTATTATGATCGGATTTTCACCTCTAACAATTCTGGTGTACACATTATGTAAGGTGTCTTAGACACTAGTGCAACTCCATGCACAAGAACAATTGTGAAATCAATATCCCTCTTCGAACGAAGTCCTGGCACTTCATCGGGAAACACATCCCTAAATTCTTGCAAGACTCAGTAGTTCTCTAACTTGGGAAATTAATTTTCTACTCTATCCAAGACATGGGCTACATACAATTGATAACCCTTTGTAAAGAACATCTCAGTTGCAAGGCTGAAATTTTTCTGATAGAAACCACCTTTGGAATGCCCTTCACTATCCTTGTGTTTCCTTCTTCGTCAATGCATTCAAAGGTATTGTTGTAGAAATAAATTTTATCTTTATATTCTTCCAACCAATCCATTCCAATGAGAACATCATAATATTCAAGTGGAAAGATATTCATATTCTCCCTTGTGACGAGTTGTTAACAATCAAATTAACACCCTAGTCATGTGACAGAAGAAGCACATTTTTACCATGCGCCCACAACATGAAGACAGAAACATAAGTACATTCAGACAAGTCCTCTCTGATCTAATCACTTCTCCCATAAATGGAAGGAGTAGGTGAAGACAGTAAGAACCTAAGAAGACCAAGTTCAGTGATTGAACCACTCATAAAAGGTCTAAAACTAAGCTACACCAATCAATAAGTGAAGATGAATGCATTAAAGTGCATTAATTGTACTCAAAGTATGTTAAAGTTGCGCAAAAAGCCTAAAAACTATGGAAAAGTGGGTTTTTGAGCTAAAATAATCAAAAGAGATGAAAAGGGATAATCCCACATTGAAAAGAGACATGAGGGCTCATTTCCCAATGCTATATAAGAAAGGCATGGGAGGCATTGTAGAGTACACCAAAGGAAGAGAAAAGGCATGTTGAAGAGATTTTGAAGGAGGAGAAGGAGCTCAAATTCTTCAAAAGCAAGGGTGAAGGAAGGGATGCTCATGACAATGGAGGAGGGATTCACACCAATATCATTGGTAAGGATGTACTTCTTCTTAATTTTAATATGAATGGATTCATGTTTCTACCATCTAAGAGTTTGAATATGGCTTATCATGCATGAATTTAATTCTTAAATGAATCTAGATCTTAAGGAGTTTTGATTAATGAATATAGATCTTTGTAAACTTGTGATAATCTTTTCATGTTTCTGACATAGGAAATCACTATTTCTTAGTAATATAGATTGATATTTTGCAGATCTAAATCCCTACATGCAAACAACTTAATCTATTATCACGAGTCCATCCATTTCAAATGGAAATTTCTCTGCCACTTCACAAATTTTATACCGGTTCTAGTGGCTAGTTGAACCAATCATGATTTGTTATGCTTTGTTTTCTTACAATAAAAGATATCAAAATTTTTGGGAGTGATATAATTGTGAGTAGATCCAAGGATGATCAAACTAGAAATAGATTTCTTAACAACCTCAACCACAACTGATTGATGGTATCATTGGTTTTCCTATAGTGCATCATAGATTATAGGGGTGGTCCTTGCCACCTCACCCACATTTTCATCTTTGTTGAGGGAAAATCTGTAAGGGTGGACACAAATGGATCTCCCTATTTTGAATGGTTCAGATCTAGAACAAAATAGATACACAACATAAATAACTTTCCTAGATTGATTGAATTGAAAAGTAAGTAAAGGGATAACTTACCTTATGGATGCATTTCCTTTCTCCTTGCTTGATCCAAGTTCTTGATATTTAGATCTTCGGCTGCAAAACAAGATAAAACAAGTGGAAACAAACAAGTAGTGAAAGCACATGATTATGAATCAATCTATATTAGCAGTCAAAGAAGCCAATCCTAAACATTATAAAGACAATAAGTTTATGGAAAGAATTTGTATTAAATGTAATTATAGAAAATACAAAGAGATAGGTGTTACAACCAATGCTTTGACGCCATAACTCATTTCCAACAATCCTAGCCTCAAAGATCAAAGATTTTTCCTCCTATGGATAAAAGGTATCTCCTAGAAAAATTCCACCAGCATGTAGGTACTCTATCCTTCCTCCCTTAACAATAGAGAGGGGGTTAAATATATTTATAGGAAAAAAGGGATAGGAAAGGTTGAGGATTTAGGGGAGAAGCTTAAGCAATAATTCCACTAGGTAAGGGGATCGAGTGCTACCTTTCCTAAGGATAAGCCTCCATGCAACCCAAGGTTGGAGAAGTCGCTCGAAGCTTATCTTTATCCATTTTAACCAACAATGACGCACCTTGTACACATACAACTCGTGTCATTTGTAGGGTGATGCACTTTGTGCAAGGGAAGCAAGCATCACTGACGCACTCTGCTAATGTGCAGAGCATGTCACCTAAGGTTTGATGCACCTTTCTAGTGAACAAGACACTTCAGTGTGACAAATTTATTTTAAAGGGATAGACATCAAATTTCCATTTGGTCTTTTATCCCAGGTGCTTTAGGAATTAAGGCATGTAGAGGACACATAACTCATGATGATGAGATTTTGGTGTAACAAAATTCCCCCCAAAGCATGAAGCTAGAAAAATAGGGTAGGTGAAATGCTTTTCAATATGAAGGATTGAGGCAACGATCATTGGTTGGAGTGAAGAAAAAAGAATCCTGTAGTACAAATGACTCTGAGATACATGTCTCAGATGACTCATAACATGGTTGCTGACCAATACATTGCGGATCCATGGTAGTAAATACTGACTGAACATAATCATGGCCACTAGATACAAGCGTAGATCCATGATGAGATGATAACACAATAATGACCAATACAGAATTGGATCCATGTGATATGAATAAAAAAATATCCATCACAACCTGGGTAAGTTACATGATTTAACCCAAGGTCTTCAAGCTGAACTCGTAATGATACGAATCTAGCCATGTGATTACAATGTTTTGAAGTCGAACATGGTAGAAACCACTTGATTACCGTTCATTGATGTATATCATTAACAAGTACAATGGAAATCACTATTGATGTCAATGATCCCCAAGGTATCATAGTACATACCACTGAATGTGAATCAATGAGATGAGGTCAAACATTCGGTGGAATATTTCAATCAAAAGTCAGTTATGTGAAATTACTGTTGAAAGCAAGGTAACCTACCATTGAGGCATGCAGGCCCAAGGTACTTGATTGGTTTCTAGGTTTAATCCTTGGATGATGTGTTGAATTCGACAAGGATAAACTGGTAGAAGGAGGGCCATTATGTTTCCCTCATAATCGACATGAAACAATATAGAATATGTTTTGGAGTGGATCAGAATGTAGAACAATGTTTGATACTGACTCAAGGGTGACCGACATGATAAAAGGTATAATGAATACATATATTTACTCAATTAACATACCTCTCTTTAACATTGGATGGCATGACTTGGAATCATTGACATGATGAGAATGACATTGACACCTAATGCAGTTGATGATGGAAGCATTCTTTGAATTACTCAAAGGATAAAAAAGAATCATGGAATTGGTGGGACTCGAATACAAGCCGATTATCCAAGTAGTTTGAATGAATATGCAAATGAGTGCCATGTTCAAGAGTGACTAATTACTTCCATATTTACAAGTAAACACAAACTCTTTCCTTATCCCCATCATGATTGATGAGTACCTCTTTTTTTTAACGAGTTTGAGGAGGGTAACAGATGCTTGGTATAGCTCATCCTTAGGACAAGTCCAATATCACACATTTTATGAACCTGAGATAGGAGGGGTTCGTCCCTAAAAGGGCCCTTCAATGACAGATTTTAACGAGTCCAGAGAAGGTAAAATCGGCGTCATTTCATATTTAGAGAGTCTAAAAGAACTAAAGAATACTCCAAATGGTTCTTTTTCATAAAATTTATTCTCCTCATCCGAAAAAGGATAAAACAATATGATAGAGAACTCTTCCAATTATGATTAACTGGAGTGCTCATTTTTCGTAAATAGTCCTACTGGTCCAAAAAAGGGGTAAACTATCACCAGAAAGATGACCTTTCAAATAATTTTACAAGCGTGAAAGAATCAAGTTCGCTTGGAAATATTTTCCTATTTAGGGAGTCTGAAAAGAGCTTAAAGAAGGAATCCAAGGGGGTTCTTTTTTCGTGGGAGTTTTACGAGCCCGAAAAAAAGATAAAATGTAACTCGATGACTTATTCTCATGGTTTTACGAGCACGAGAAGAAACAAAGAGTGAGCTAGATACCGTTAATACTAAGTTTAATGAGCCTGATGATGGCATAAAAAATGATCAAATACTTGTTCATACTTGATGAAAAGCATGAAAAGTCTACGATGGTCACCAACAAAGTCAAAACACCACTTTTCTCTATCTGCAAGCTCTGGGAATTAAGTTCAAATCCATAACGAGGTTTTAAAACATAAAAAGGACACCAACTATAGAAAATAGCCCATAAAAGAAATATTAATTAAGGAATTTTTTTTTTTCATATAAAAGGGTGAAGAGTAAAAAATTATTTACCAATTGATTCTACCAAGTTCGAATAATGGAAAAAACCTCTTTGGAGATCGATTTTATGATGACGATTACGGATGCCTCGGTCAACCAATCGACCCCCCATCAGTTGCAGGTAGGCCTCAATCTCATGCTTAAGCTTTTCAATGGATCAAAATTTGATTTTAATGTAATGTCTTAGGTTTTGGGGGCTCATAATAAAGGGGATTGCACGTTCCCTAGACGACCTACTTTCCCCTTGTAGGAAGTGCATCGCAAGGGGTCTAACGCACCTTCCCAATGGTAAAAGTGCATTATCAACGCACTGTCCCAAAATGTGGGGTGCGTCGGCGCAGCTTGATGCCCAAAATAAAAAATAGGGCCCAAAAGACCAACTCTAATGCATTGAAAAGGGTCTAACAATCATCTTATTGATGTTTATGCAGACTTTTGCCAACAAGATGGTCCAGTGGAAGGAGAGAGAACATGAACTCGAAGACACTCAAGCAACAAATGACCCACACTCCATGAATGCTTTGCAGGGGTGTGGACTACTGAAATTATTCCATGTACAAGGGATGAGAGCCCAACTACAACTACTTGACTATCTGATCAGGTTGTGGGACCCAAATCAACATTTTTTCAGGGTAGGTTCCCATATCCTCACATTGGATGTGGAAGATATCTATTTTTGATGGGATTATCGAGATGTGGGGCCCCTATTTAACTATCCAGGCCTCAGGGTAGTGATCAGTCTACCGAAATTATTGTCGCACAATTCTACACGCTGGGTACACAAATACTTCCTGGGAAACTTCCCATCAAGAACATACGGGATCGACCTCTGAGGACTGTTCTCTTCATCATTGAGCAGGTGGCAGGAAGTAGGGATGCTCATCAGGACACCAAATCTCATATGTTATACTCCATCGAGTGCATGGTGCCAACATTTTTCAACTGGTGCGAGGGACTCCTCGTGAACTTGAAGGATCATCTCACCAAGATCAAAAGGGGTGAGTTAAAACAATTTGGTTATGGTTCCATCGTGGTTTCTTTCTTCTTAGAAATAGTTCCACTACTACGGCCACAGGTTGAGTTAGATGATCTCAATACACGATATCCACACATGGTTCAGTGTTTAGAGGTGATGGCCAACCATGGAGGCGGGGGAACTATCATTACCTATGGGCCAACCTTCTTTAGGTGGCTCTATAGACATCTCCTCATGATCGAGGACTATGCTTATGTGGGCACCGACTTTAGAGGGGATCTGGATCTAGCTCTTCCTAAGGAAGAGCAATGGGGAGACACTGGTACGAAATAAATTCTTGTTTTTTTATGTATTTTATATGTTTGTAATGTTTTTGTGTAGTACCGATGGTTCATACATGTTTTATACAAATGTTGGTCCGTCCCGACCAGTGGGTTCCTCTCTGATTGAGAGGAGAGGAGTCGTGCAAGAGATGGTAGCCGCCTAGTAGGAGGCATTGGAGGGTCTAGATATGCTGGAGGAGAAACTCCATAGGTTGACTATTGATATTCCCGATATATCTATTGATGACCTTCCTCGGCTCTACCATCGTAGTACAACTGGGGTTTCTGGAGAGTTTGGCCGGCTACTTCGTCGAGTGGCTAGGGACATTATATGTTATCACAAGCATCCCTAAGGGTAGGATATATGTATGATATACTAAAACCCATAGGCTTCAAATTTTGTAGATATGATCTACTAAAAGCTTATGAGCTTCAAATTTTTGTATCAGTACCACTTTTTGTATTTTATTGGACATGATGATATATATACAAAAACACTATCTAGCGGTTTTATATATTGTGTCTTCTATGATGAATTTGGGATCTTATGGATGTTGGCCTATACACTATAATTAGTTTAAATGTTATGTCAATTTATACATATTTGATAAAAATGTTTATGAATATGAAATATACCAATCTAATATGAAATTAGCTAGGGAGTCAGCAATTGCGTTCATGCTTCTTGGAATATGTAGGTATTGAATGGATTCAAAAGACCCGTCCAAGAGACATACTCGCTGAAATAAGTGGAGTAATATGGGGTCACGGATAGCATAGACATGGTTCAGATTAGAGAACACTAACTGTGAATCAAGGTAGATAACAATGTGGTCCACACCCACGGAAAAAGCGTCGATTAATAATCCAATTACCGTGTGATACTCGGGAGTGTTGTTGGTTGCAAAACCTGGGCAGGTTCCTCCTGAGCTTATCATCTCACCAACAGAGGAATAGAGTACCCATGCTTTCAAGGCGAGGTTGCGGGTGTGCCGGCTAGCATCGTCTACAAATCCATAACAAGTTTCCATCTGCACATCCAGGAAGAACATGGTATAAGAATAATGATAATATCCTAACACACTAAAATATGTCACACCAAACAAAAACATGCATCATGTACAGTATATACAAAGTACTAATGGAAAATCACTTAAGCATAGTACTGTTTTATGTAAATCTCATTGTGAGGCTCCACATGGACTCAATTGTTCCTACCCTCGGCTTATCGTGTTTTTGGTCGTAAGTAAGGACCAAATCGCCCACGTTGAAGATACAAGGTTTTACGTACTTATCGTACTGATACTTGATGTGTTTCTTATGCGCTTCCTTAGCTAGAGTTGCATCACAGTGAGTTTCATCGAGTTTTTCCAAGTATAGAAATCGTTCTTCCTCGGCAGTTGTGTTCGGTAAAATCTTGACAGCGCGTTTTAGCAACAGAATATCGCACTCAATAGGAAATATTGCCTGTAGTCCATGCACCAATGGGAAGGGTGTGAAACCAGTGGCAGTTTTGACAGAAGTCTTGTATGCCCAAAGGGATGAAAAAAGCATCATATGCCAATTGGACTTGTGTGTTCCCACCATGCATTGAATCATGGTTTTTAAGACCTTGTTAATGGCCTCTACTTGTCAATTTGATTGAGAATAGTAGGGAGTTGAGTTTTCATTTCGAAAACCCAAGTTGGTGCTTAGTTCATCCACCATCTTGTTTTGAAAGTGTGATCCATGATCGGTGATGATGGCTTGAGGGAATCTGATCTTGCAATGATATGGTTAAACATAAAGAGTGTGGCAGTTTCATCGTCTTCCTTGTATGTAGGCATAGCCTTGACCCATTTGGTAAATTAGTCAACTACGATAATGACATAACCATGCCCCCCGGCTGAGGTAGGATTACAATGCATGAATTTGATTCCCCATTTGGAAAAGGGACCAATGATGATAACTGGATATGATGGGGTTGGATGTGAGTGCTTTTTATAATGAAAAATATTGCAAGGAGGATACTTCTTGACCGCCTCGATACAATCTTTGAAAATGGAAGGCCAGTAGTATCCAGTGCGTAATATTTTCTAGGTTGTAGCCATCCTAGAAAGATGACCGCCACATGCCCCTAAGTGACAATCATTCAGAACATGCTTTGCCTCATAATGAGTTAAACAGTTTCGGATAATGGGATCAATTCCACGACGATATAATGTATCACCAATTATTAGGTAATATTTTGCATGGTGACAGACACGACGACATTCATCATGGGATAAATTAGAATCGAAGCGTTGGGTTTGGAGATATAATGTAATGTATTCATACCATGGGTTAGAAGTACTAATCAGAAATAAGGACTCATCGGGGAGAGATTCAATGGGCTCAGATTCTTGATCAGTGCGGGGAAGATCGCAAATAAGCTCTGCAAATACCAAATACTTATTTGATTTGTCCTTCTCAAACTGGAGATCAAATTCTTGAAGAATCACGATCCAACGCGAATATTGGCCCCTAGTACTTGAAACGTGAGAACATGGTACATGGGGTTAGATTCGAAAAAAATGGCAGTAGTGCGAAGTAGGATATAGTGACGAAACTTCTAAATAGCAATGACTGCTACTAGAGCTAATTTCTCTACATGTGAATACTGGGTTTCAGAGTCAATGAGACCCTTACTAAGGTAGTATATCACATGTTCATGCATGTGACTATCTTCCTGTACTAAAACCATAGCGATAGTTGAAGTAGAAGCAGCAAGATAAAGGATCTAATCCTTGGTGTAATCTGGTGGTTGTAACATGAGCACATGATTAATTGCATGTTTGAGGTTGTCAAAGGATTTTTTATCATATTCATCCCAAATGAATGGGGTGTCTTTCTTTAACAACCGCATGTATCCCTGTGTTTTCTCTACGAAATTACACACGAAACGATGCAGGTAGTTTTCCTTCCCCTGCAAAATTTGAAGTTTCGTAATATCCATGGGTGGTGGTAGGGAAACAATGTCCTCCACTTTGAGGGGATCAATGCGGATCCCATCATTGGAAATGATGAAGCCTAGGAGGCGTCATGAATCCACGAAGAAAATGCACTTATGAGGATTTAAATGGATGTTATAGCATCGACATCTGAGAAACACGGTCGTTAGATGATCGATGTGGAAGTCACGACAATTCGAATGAGCAGTTAAATCGTCTAGGTAAGGTTCCAAAAAATACTTCACATCATGAAAAGCATACGACATGGCCCACTGGAATGTGGCACCAACATTTTTAAGTCCAAATCGGAGTTTGCGATATGCGAACGTACCCCATGGGAAGATGAAAGCATTTTTATGTTGGTCAACTGGGTGGATCTCAATCTAATTATAGCCATAAAATCCATCCATGAATGATAAGATGACACTTCCAGCACAATTGTCAATAATTTGGTCAATAAACGGGGTAGGGTAATTGTCCTTTGGACAAGCCTTATTTAGATCCCTGTAATCGACACAAAATCTAATGGTTCCATGTTTTTTGGTAACGAGGACGACATTAGAGACCCATTCTGTAAAGGGAACAGGATAAATAAACCCATCTTTCAACAACTTTTCTATCTCTTCTTTCATAGTCGTAGTCTTCCTAGGGTGCAAGGGACAGAGTTTTTTTCAGACAGGTTTTGCATCGGTTTATGTTTGAATCTCATGCATGACAATAGAAGGATCAATCCAGGGAATTCCTCATAGGTCCATGCAAATACATCGTGAAACTATTTAAACTAGGCCATAAAAGTGTTGACTTCATCCAGAGAACAAGTTTGTCCTATGTGAATACGTTCCATGACTCCTGCTTTGACCAAGATGTCTATAGGAAAGGTAGGTGTGATGTATTCCAAGTTTCCCTCCATTATTGTATCGTAGTTAAGGATAGGAGATTGAGGGTAAGGGAAGACATCCGGTGAAACAATAGTTTAGATGGAATTATCTACCATATCTAAAGGTGGAAGGAAGGATGATTGATGATGAAGGTATTACCAGGGGGGTTCATCCATGCTCATAATCTCCATGATTGATTCATCATAATGAAAGGTATGGAGTAGAGGATCAGGTGGGGATGATATCCGTTGTAATGGAAGAGAACCTGGGGTAGATTCCACTGAAGAGTGGGTATCTAGTAGATAAGATGTTGATTGGATGACCTAATAAGTAGCTTAAACGGGGCTGAGAGGCATCAAATATCCAATCAAATCCAAATGATCAAGATCGGGCACAACCCATTGGTCGGTCAATTTGGAAGAAGATGGGATCATAGATGAGATCATTTTCACCGTGGAAACATGGGAAGGGGGATCTGGTGTTGGAAAGACTCCCATGAGAGATGCATCTTTAAGGATTCCTACCCCCACACTCTCATATATCTACAAAGAGTGTCCTAAAAGAGGGAAATTATCCACGTGATGAGTAGTGGTGTCAGGTGTATAGAAATATAACTGGTCGATAGTGGCAATTCTCCCTTGGTGGGGAAATTGCACAATGCGGAATATAGATGATGCGACCATGGTCATGGCATAGAACCATTTTCTACCAAGTAATAAGTTATAATACAATGGGGCGATGAATACTTCCACGTTAATGTAAATATTCTTACCTCCCAACTCTACCGCCAAGGATTGTAACATCCCATCGGGTTTAAATCCATGTCCGTCAATTGATTTCAATGTAGAGGGCGAACGGTTCAAATCAGGAGAGACAATGGCTCGCCAAAAGAATAAAGACATAACCGAGGTAGAGGCTCCTTTGGATAAGAAAATACGATGGATACTTTTCCCATAAACATTGGTAACAATTTGGAATGCTAGATGGTGGGAAAGAATCGTCTTGAAAGAATCTAGTTTGAACATGATGGTGTTGGAGGAATCAGGGTCTACAGCTCCTATAGCATATAATAGGGTCTTACGCTAGTTGGGGAATTTTCTTAAGACTTCTAGTATTGACATACAATAGGAGCACTGGGCTAGATCCTCGACAATGTTCTAGTTTTGAGCGGCCCGGGCGTTTGGATTGAAAATAGATTTTCGAATTGTGCTCTTGGGCGGATGCAATACTGAATATGGTAAAGGTTTCTCCATGACGAGAGGACCTTGAGGTGAAGGGATACTAGATGTAGATGCGGAGGATTTTTCAATATTACCTCTATTAGATTCCTTGTCAGAAATAGAGTCGTATGTATGTGACCTGGTAGACAAGTTGACTGTTTTGCTGCGCATCATGAGAACATGAGCGGTTGTGGAATGTTCTCCTTGAGAAGGAGGTGGTTGTTGTGCAACCATTTTTTTTGTTGTGTGGGGAAGGGATCAGTTAGGACTGCGGGTCTTGGGTTTCCCTTGATAAAAATTTTCACTTCTTCACGATGTGGGCACTCTTTCGTGAAGTGATCGTCACCAAATAGTAAACAAGGATATTTAACCTTCTGCTTTTGCTTGGTGTCATCACGATTATTTTCGAGCTCCTGCTAATTAGAAGACTTCTTGGATTTTCCTTTGTTCTTCTTTTTACCACCAGATTTTTGAGGTGAAGCAGGTTGAAGTGAATTCACTTATTCAGTGGAAGCAAGGCTGGGTGATCGATTGGTGTTGTTTCCATCCTGTGGCAGGGATGGAGTTGGACTATGGTGGTTCTGTGATCCACTTGAGTGTGTAGCAGGTTGTGCATGAACGGAACCAATAAATCCATCGGCATGTGATCCCGTGGGGGGGTTTTTTGGATGATGTGTATGGTGGGGGACATTAGGAATAATTTTCCAGATTGAGCATAAACGAGGTCTAGATACGGAGCACGTGAGATACCTTGTTATTTTGTAACGGACCCTCCCATAGCCACGTCTTTATCTATGATGGGTAGTAATGACTTTGTGAACCAATCAGAAAGTAGTTGATCCAGAATAGGATCTTTAATGAGACGTCGTATCCTTCTCCACCTATGAATATTATTGGAAATGTGGGTGGAAGTAGATTGACGGAGAGATGTCAAAATATCCTTGTCGGTTTCGTAATGGATCGGTAATTGAAAATGAGTAAAAAAGGCCATAGCTAAAGATCAAAAATCGAAAAAATGATGTGGTGTTAACTCGATGTACCACTTTGCGGCAGTGTCCGTAAGGGTTCATTGAAAAAGCATCATATCGATAGAATCATCCATTAAGGAATTGGAGGAGCACCAAAAATGATAATTCATTACATGGTTCTTGGGATCCTCACTGGGTTTTCCATCAAAATTCAAGATGTCTGATGGTAACTTCACAGGAATAGTTGACCAATTTATACCATGTTGAATGGGATTGTTAGTCAAACGTGACAGATATGGTAGACCAAGTGCATCCAGAAATGGTAATTATCGGTTTGGTTGTGGATACTGGTAATACTGATAAGGCATCGGGGGTACCAGTAGGACCATGGATCGAATGATCATAAGGTCCTCCCATAGGGTGTTGTCCATATGGAGGTGGGCCTCCCGGATTGGGAGGTGGTCCTGAAGGGGGTCCTCCTCCAAAGTAAGGTGGTCCAATTCCAAAATACGGGGGTGCTCCAAGTGTAGGTGGTAGAGGTGGTGGAGGTTGGACAGGTGGTGAGGGAGGAGGTGGGATAGGTGGTGGGGGGTAGGTGGGGGAGGTGGGGGGGTGGGGTGGTCTGACGGATAGAGGTCCAAGCGGTGGAACATTATGGTTCCCCCATGGGTTGTTCATGTTTTTGAGATACGTTAATCCAGGAAAAATATTTCCTAGATGATTTTGTCCTATAGCAGGGTTATGATTACCTGGGTATGTATGCCCCCGTAGGGGTTGGATCCAAGTGGATGGTTGAAGCAACCGAGTCCAGTTGAGAGGGTTAAGAAGTGAATCTACTTTCCATAATTGAGAATAAAGTAATAATTGTATTGGTAGAAGATGAATTACAATTGATTTGGTTGCCTTTAAATATGGCTTGGCCATTAAATATGAGGAGTCGCATCCTCTTGTTTCAAAATAAATAATATTTTATTAATTATCCTAATTTATTATTAACTATTAACTATTGATTATTATCTTATTTGTTTATTATTTTATATTTGTGACATATCCACCCCCTTTAAAGGGAGCTTTGACCTCAAAGTTGTATTTGTTGTCACCGTCTTTTGTTCTTGTTTTGTGTTGATGTTTGATTTGAGCTAAGTGATCTGGACTAATCTCTCTATCTTGATAATGGCCTGGGTCATTCTTATGCTGCGACTCTTTCGGCTTGAGTGGAAAACTTCTCAAACCATACAATCAATACTTACTTCAATTCCATTTAAAACTGATGTACTATTTTTGTAGATTGGTAGAGTACATCCCTAGCGATGTTAACCAGTCAGTGCCTAACACCATGTCTAATTCCTTGAGTGGTAAAACAATACAATTGAGTTGTAGGTGTAGTTTTTGTATGTGCAATGACACCTTATGACATTTTCCTACTTCTTCTACGTGTTGATCAGTGATGGTTGATGCTTTAAGCCCTTTTATGGGAAACACAAAAAGATTAAGTTTCTTTGCCTTGTTGATATCAATCAAATTATGGATACTTCAAGAATCGACCAAAATTGTTATATCGCTATTATTAATTGTCCCATTAAGTTGTAGTCTTTTTGGCCCTCACTTCCTTGATTCTGTTACTCGGAATATGAATTGTTCAGTATTAAGGATGTCACGACTTCTCAACTGAGGTGGAACATAGTTCCTTGTGAGTGATTGGATTCCCTTATGTTGGGTGTAATCTATATTAGGTGTCTCTGCCCATTACTCTTTACAACCTTGTTGAATACACGTAATTGTTGCAACTGATACTTCGAATGAGCTTGTATATGAATCATTAGTGTCTTCTTCCACAAGTACCTATACTACTTTTCCATTAATAATTTTGCAGTGTGTTGTGTGATTGCATGTATGTCCTGGGAACCAGTCTTCTCTCCATCAACGACAAGTATTCTTCTTATTTTTTCTATCATTGTCGGTGCGACTGGTTGATGTTTTTGAACCGTTTTCAACTTCATTGGAATATGACTGATAAGATGACACTTCCAGCACAATTGTCGATAATTTGGTCAATAAATGGGGTAGGGTAATTGTCCTTCGGACAAGCCTTATTTAGATCCCCGTAATCAACACAAACTCTAATGGTTCCATTTTATTTGGTAACGGGGACGACATTAGAGACCCAATCTGTAAGGGAATAGGATAAATCAACCCATCTTTCAACAGGTTTTCTATCTCTGCTTTGATAGTCGCATTCTTCCTAGGGTGCATGGGATGGATTTTTTTCCAGATAGGTTTTGCATCGGTTTATGTTTGAATCTCATGCATGACAATAGAAGGATCAATCCAGGGAATTTCCTCATAGCTCCATGCAAATACGTCACGAAACTATTTAAACTAGGCCATAAAAGTGTTGACTTCATTCAGAGAACAATTTTTTCCTATGTGAATATGTTCCATGACTCCTCCTTTGACCGAGATGTCTATAGGAAAGGTAGGTGTGATGTTTTCCAAGTTTCCCTCGGTTATTGTATCGTAGGTAAGGATAGGATATTGAAGGTAAGGGAAGACATCCGGTGAAACAATAGTTTAGATGGAATTATCTACCATATCTAAAGGTGAAAGGAAGTACGATCAATGATGAAGGTATAACTAGGGGGGTTCATCCACGCTCATAATCTCCATGATGATTCATCAGAATGAAAGCTATGGAGTAGAGGATCAGGTGGGGATGATATCTATTGTAATGGAAGAGAACCTGGGGTAGATGCCACTGAAGAGTGGGAATCTAGTAGATAGGGTGTTGATTGGATGACATCATAAGTAGCTTCAGCGGGGCTGAGAGGCATCAAATCTACAATCAAATCCAAATGATCAAGATCGGGCACAACCCATTGGTCAGTCAATTTGGAAGAAGATGGGATCATAGATGAGATCATTTTAACCGTGGCAACATGGGAAGGGGGATCTGGTGTTGGAAATACTCCCATGAGGGATGCATATTTAAGGATTCCTACCCCCACACTCTCATATATCTACGAAGAGTGTCCTAAAAGAGGGACATTATCCACGGGATGAGTAGTGGTGTCAGGTGTACAGAAATATAATTGGTCGATAGTGGAAATTCTCCCTTGGTGGGGAAATTGCACAATGCCGAATACAGATGATGCGACCATGGTCATGGCATAGAACCAATTTCTTCCAAGGAATAAGTTATAATCCAATGAGGTGACGAATACTTCACGTTAATGTAAATACTCTTACCTCCCAACTCTACGACCAAGGATTGTAATATCTCGTGGGGTTTAAATCCATGTCCGTCAAATGATTTCAATGTAGAGGGGGAACGGTTCAAATCGCGAGAGCCAATGGCTTGCCAAAAGAATAAAAACATAACTGAGGTAGAGGCTCCTTCATCTAAGAAAGTACGATGGATACTTTTCCCATAAACATTGGTAATGATTTGGAATGCTAGATGGTGGGAAAGCCTCAACTTGAAATACTCTAGTTTGAACATGATGGTATTGGAGGAATTAGGGTCTACAGCTCCTATAGCATATAATAGGGTCTTATGCTAGTTGGGGAATTTTTGTAAGACTTCTAGCATTGACATAGCATAGGGGGACTAGGCTAGATCCTATACAATGTTGAAGTTTTGAGTAGCCCGGGCGTTTGGATTGAAAATAGCTTTTCGAATTGTGCTCTTGGGCGGATGCAATACTGAATATGGTAAAGGTTTCCCTATGACGAGAGGACCTTGAGGTGAAGGGATACTAGATTTAGATGCAGAGGATTTTTCAGTATTACCTCTAATAGATTCCTTGTCCGAAATAGAGTCGTATGTACGTGACCTAGTAGACAAGTTGACTATTTCGCTGTGCATCATGAAAACATGAGCGGTTGTGGAAAGTTCTCCTTGAGAAGGAGGTGGTTGTTGTGCAACCATTTTTTTTTGTTGTGTGGGAAAGGTATCAGTTAGGACTGCGGGTCTTGGGTTTCCCTTGATAAAATTTTGCACTTCTTCACGATGTGGACACTCTTTCATGAAGTGATTGTCACCAAACAATAAACAAGGATATTTAACCTTTTGTTTTTGCTTGGTGTCATCGTGATTATTTTTGGGCTCCTGCTAATTAGAAGACTTCTTGGATTTTACTTTGTTCTTCTTTTTACCACTGGACTTTTGAGGTGAAGGAGGTTGAATTAAATTCACTAATTCAGTGGAAGTAGGGCTGGGTGATTGATTGGTTTTGTTGGCCTCCTGTGGCAAGGATGGAGTTGGACTATGGTGGTTCTGTGATCCACCTGAGTGTGTAGCAGGTTGTTCATGAATGGAACCAATAATTCCATCGGAATGTGATCCTATGGGGGGGGTTTGGATGATGTGTATGGTGGGGGGAGTTAGGAATAATGTTGTATAATGTTCCATATTGAGCATAGATGAGGTCTAGATACTGATCACGTAAGATATCTTCTTCTTTGGTAATGGACCCTCCCATGGCCACATATTTAGCTATGATGGGTAGTAATGACTTTGTGAACCAATCGGAAAGTAGTTGATCCAGAATAGGATCTTTAATGAGACGTCATATCCTTCTCCACCCATGAATATGATTGGAAATGTGGGTGGAAGTAGATTGACAGAGAGATGTCAAAATATCCTTGTCGGTTTCGTAATGGATCGGTAATTGAAAATGAGTCAAAAAGGCCATAGCTAAAGATAAAAAATCGAAAAAATGGTGTGGTGTTAACTCGATGTACCATTTTGCGGCAGTGTCGGTAAGGGTTCGTTGAAAAAGCCTCATATGGATAGAATCATCCATTAAGGAATTGGAGGAGCACCAAAAATGATAATTCATTACGTGGTTGTTGGGATCCTCACCAAGTTTTCCATCAAACTTCAAGATGTCTGATGGTAACTACAAAGGAATAGTTGACCAATTTATACCATATTGAATTGGATAGTTAGTCAAACATGACAAATATGGTAGACCAAGTGTATCCAGAAATGGTAATTATTGGTTTGGCTATGGATACTGATCATACTGATAAGGCATCGGGATACCATAGGACCATGGATCGAATGATCGTAAGGTCCTCCCATAAGGTGTTTTTCATATGGAGGTGGGCCTCCCGGATTGGGAGGTGGAACTGAGGGGGTCCTCCTCCAAAGTAAGGTGGTCCAATGACAGAATACGAGGGTCCTCCAGGTGTAGGTGGTGGAGGTGGGACAAGTGGTGAGGGAGGAGGTGGGATAGGTGGTGGGGGTGGTGGTAGGGGGTAGGTGGGGGAGGTGGGGGGGTTGGTCTGCCGACTAGAGTTCCAGGCGGTGGAACATTATGGTTACCCCATGGGGTGTTCATGTTTCTAAGATAAGGTAATCCAGGAAAAATATTTCCCAGATGATTTTGTCCTATAGTAGTGTTATGATTACCCGGGTATGTATGCCCCCATGGGGTTTGGGTCCAAGTGGATGGTTGAAGCAACCGAGTCCAGTTGGGAGGGTTAATAAGTGAATATGCTTTCCATAATTAAGAATAAAGTAATAATTGTATTGGTAGAAAATGAATTACAATTGATTTGGTCTCCTTTAAATATGGCTTGGCCATTAAATATGAGGAGTCGCATCCTCTTGTTTCAAAATAAATAATGTTTTATTAATTATCCTAATTTATTATTAACTATTAACTATTGATTATTATCTTATTTGTTTATTATTTTATATTTGTGACATTACCACCCCCTTTAAAGGGATCTTTGTCCTCAAAGTTGTATTTGTTGGCACCGTCTTTTGTTCTTGATTTGTGTTGATGTTTGATTTGAGCTAAGCGATATGGACTGATCTCTCTATCTTGATAATGGACTGGGTCATTCTTATGTTGCGACTCTTTCGGCTTGAGTGGCAAACTTCTCAAACCATACAATCGATACTTACTTCAGTTCCATTTAAAACTCATGTACTATTTTTGTAGATTGGTAGAGTACGTCCCTAGCGATGTTAACTAGTCGGTGTCTAACACCATGTCTACTTCCTTGAGTGGTAAAACATATAATTCAGTTGTAGGTGTAAGTTTTGTATGTGCAATGACACCTTATGAAATTTTCCTACTTCTTCTATGTGTTGATCAGTGATGGTTGATGCTTTAAGCCCTTTTGTGGGAAACAAAAAAAGATTAAGTTCCTTTTCCTTGTTGATATCAATCAAATTATGGGTACTTCCATAATCAACCCAAATTGTTATATCCCTATTCTTAATTGTCCCATTAAGTTGCAGTATTTTTGGCCCTGACTTCCTTGATTCTGTTACTTAGAATATGAATTGTTTAGTATTAAGGATGTCACGACTTCTCAACTGACGTGGAACATATTTCCCTGTGAGTGATTGGCTTCCCTTATGTTGGGTGTAATCTATCTTAGGTGTCTCTATCCCTTATTCTTTACAACCTTGTTGAATACACGTAATTGTCACAACTGATACTCCAGATGAGCTTGTATATCAATCAGTAGTTTATTCTTCCACAGCTACCTGTACTACTTTTCCATTATTAATTTGCAGTGTGTTGTGTGATTGCATTTATGGCCTAGGAACCAGTCTTCTCCGCATCGATGACAAGTATTCTTCTTCTTTTTTCTATCACTGTCGGTGCAACTAGTTGATGTTTTTGAACCCTTTTCAACTTCATGGGACTATGACGGATACTTGTCACACTGATGACCAGATGACCATATATATTTGCAATACCTACATTGTTTTTCTTATTGTCGCAAATATCCTTTGTCAAAGTTTCCTTGTTTTGATTTTTTAAACTTTTCCTGAATAAGTTTTGCTTTGCACCTAGCTTTATCCAAATCTGATACATTATGTAATTATAATTCTTCTCTTATGTATGGTTTAATACCAGAGACATATGTCTAGATTCGTTGACCATCTGTTAATTCTTGTACTCGTGTCGTTAATGCTTCCCATTCATATGTGTATTCTTCCACGTCGCCTTCTTGTTGTAACCTCGTTATTTTGGTGAAAAAATTCCTTCTCTATCACATCTTAGAATCTTTTAAAAAAATCATTTTGCAATGTGTCCCAACTGTAGGTGCATACCTTTGTCATTTTCTTCCACCACATGTATCAATTGTATGCCCGACCTTCGAGCTGCATGGAGGCATATTTAATTTTTTCATCATCTGATAAGATTTTTTGGATGTAGAAGACCTCTTCCGCTTTGTTGATCCATGCCACACTCTGTTTTGTTTCTCCAATGAACTTGGGTAACTCCAATTTAGGTTTCATTGGGTATCCCCCCATCGATTGCATTGTATCCCAATATGATTTCTGATGCTTGTAATCTTTATGGTCTACTAGGATATCCACTTTGAGGGGATTTGATTGATGATTATTGGAATCAGCTGAATCACGACATGAGTCGTCTCTCTTTGGCAACTCAACATTTTTAGAATCATCTCTAACTTTGAAAAATTGCTTTATATATTCTATCCCTTAATCGAAGTATGTTTTCATTTCATCTCGTACCTTCCTCATTTCCCATGATATTGCTCTGGCAACTTCATATTGCACTTTTGTGATAGCTCTTCTTTTCCTTCATGAAACTCTATGTCAAGTTTTTCAATTCTGGAGTTTAAACTTTCAAGGATTTTTAAATCTTGGAATTGACCTTTTTCTAATTTTTCCATTCGATCCTTCATTTCTGCCATTGATATAGTGCACGCCGGAATCTTGTTGTGAAGGTATAAATATAATAATTATTATCATATTTATTGAATTTATTATTAATAATAATATATACTATTATTATTATTATTAAAAATTAAATTATAATAATATTACTGTTATTATAATATATATATATATATATATATATATATATATATTATTAATTAAATTTTTTTTTGGTGATTGTGTGTAGGGCTCACTAGAGCGGGCAGGAGGTGACAAAAGGGGATCATGAGGCAGCTTGCGGTGGTGGCGGAGAGGTGCTTGAAGAGGTGGATGCATAGTCTTGGAGGTAAATGGGGGGCGGGAGTCGAGCTGGTGGCGGGGATTTGTGATGGCTGCGTGAGGAGGGAGGTTTGCGATGGAGTGGAGGGTGCAACAGGAGGGAGGAGTAGCGTGGGGTAAGACGTAGCAGGGAGGAGGGGTGGAAGGTGTAGCCGATGGGGAGTGGGTGTCGAATATAGGGGTCTGACTACGAATATAGTAGGAGGGTTTTGGCGTGGAGATGGAGGGTGGCATGGAGAGAGGAGTAGCGCGAGGTAAGTAAGTGAGGAGCAGCTTGTTGGAAGTGGAGCAGGAAGGAGAGCGAAAGAAGAAGAGTGAGTGGGAAGTGGCAGGAAGAAGAAAAATTGGAGAGGCAAGAAATGGAGGGAGGAAGAAGATGGGATGAGGATCCGAATCCGAGATATGAGGGGAGGAGCGAAATCTCTGATACCACTGAAGCAACCGAGTCTGGTTGGGAGGATTAAGAAGTGAATCTGCTTGCCATAATTGAGAATAAAGTAATAATTGTATTGATAAAAGATGAATTACAATTGATTTGGCCACCTTTAAATATGAATTGTCCATTAAATATGAGTCGCATCCTCTTGTTACAAAATAAATAATATTTTATTAATTATTCCAATTTATTATTAACTATTAACTATTAATTATTGTCTTATTTATTTATTATTTTATATTTGTGACAATGGTCCCCCCATTTGATGTTCCGACGTAGGTCTTCCCATGGATGGAATCTAACTTCCAACCATGCTATACTTCATGTGTGAATAATTTCCTTCGCTCACGTTGTGTCCCCTAACTGGATTGTGCTCCCTAGTTAGATTTGGTCCACTAACTAGGTGTTTCCCCCTAGTTGAAAATTGTCCACCTATTGGAGTATTCCCAGTAAGAATATGTTGACCACTAATCGTAGGTTGACCCATACTAATTTTTTGACTACTAACTAGAGTATAACTTCCACTCAAAGTTTGAGGTGGAGGTTGTGTTCCAGTTATGAATCCTAGTGGGGTCTCTCGATATACTCAAGGTACGTGGGATCCCCAATCGGTAGTGGTGTTGTCTAATGCACAACCATAGGACAGAATCCTTCTGATATATTGTCGAGTATGTGAAGTACCTTTCTATATTCCTGAAGGTACGTGAAAGGTCATTCGATATATCGACTTGTATGTGGAAGAACTACAGGCCCCCGGTATATAGTGCAGGAAAATAACGACAGCTACCATGTTTTAAGACATCGGAACATGTCTCTAACCCAACACACGAGCTTCTATACAATTTTAACCTAGGCTACCACTTTATTTTAAGTTGTATGGTTAGGTGAATCCATGAAGTGTAGACTTGGAATTTAAACAAGATGAAAAACTGATCTATATGAAAATGCAAGTCTTCGTTTTCTTTTCGATGAAAACTAATTAATGTAAGGATAAATATTTTTGTTTTCCGATAGTAAAAATGAACAAAGTACCTCTATGTTACTTTTCCAAATTGACCAAAAGACTAAAAGGCACTCTTTCAATAATCCAACAAAAATGAAGATAACACACCAAAATGAAAAATGTTTTTCTTTTTCTTTTCAACTTAAGAAAACCTATGAGCGAAGAATGAAAAGAGGAATTTTCGTTCCAAATGCAATAACTCTAATTTCTAAAATGAGAATCAAAAGAGTTGGAGAGAAAATAAAAAATATAATATTTTTCATTAACTTTCAAATACTTTGAAAAGGCCCTAAATATGCTTAAAATTTCCAAGGAAATGATCAATGACTTTCCAAAACCAATAAAATGTAAGAAAATAACAATTTTTTAGCTCTTTCAAAGGTTCTTAAATGATGATTTCAAAGCATAAAAAAATATTCACACCAATTCCAAATAATGCACTTGAAATGGAGATAATAAGAAATTTTGATTTTCTAACTAATGCACTCAAAGGATCTAATAATTATGCCACTCTTTTAATCTAGATTCGGAGAACTAGAGAATGTATGCTACTGCAATCTTTAATCAATTGGAAATTCTTGAAAAAATTAAGAACCCAAGATCTCAAAACAACACACAAATCCACACAAGATCTTGCAAAAAATCACAACAACTAACTATTGGAGGGATGAGAAGTTAGATTGAACAGATCAGGTAAGCAGATTGGGAGTCACAAGACTGAATGTGTTCATGAGGGATTAAACTTTCCCACAAAGAGAGATACACTCGCTTGACTAGCTAAGACTCAAATCAAACTCAAACTTCAAAAAACAAGCCAAGGACAAAGCATGTCGTGTTTAGGAGGTTCTATGACTGTCAAAGACAACATACAGAACTCAATAAATCAAGCCAAAAATAAAATTGAGAAATTTTTCAACTTATGCACCAGGCTATGAATGGTGAAGTGCCCCCTGCAAGGATACACTAGAGTGTTGGAATCCCAATGACGCACTCTGCACACACAAGAAGTGCGTCAATGACGCTAACTTCTTTAAGGAAAAGTGTGTCTGAGTTATAGTGACGCAAGAAATGAACTTCCTAGGTGCATCGGGCGGGATCCAAGAAGAAAAATGAAAAATTCTCAAAGAATAAAAAGATAAATGGCTCAATAAAAATCCCAATCAAAGTCTAGATGGCCCAGAATCTCTCTGATAATCAGATCCAAGTAAGAAAGAGGAAACTTAGAGGCTAATTGGAAAGAGATAAAAAAACCAAAAAATTACAAGAAAATCAAAACTATGAGCTACCTATACCCAGTATGGTCGCCAATTTTGTTTACGGACAATCTGTAAGGGTAGACACAAATGGATCTCCCTAGTATGAATGGTTCAGATCTAGAACAAAACAGATACACAACATAAATAACTTTCCTATATTGATTGAATTTAAAAGTAAGTAAATGGATAACTTACCTTATGGATTCATTTCCTTTCTCCCTGCTTGATCCAAGTTCTTGATCTTCAGATCCTTAGCTGCAAAACAAGATAAAACAAGTGGAAACAAACAAGTAGTGAAAGCACATGATTATGAATCAATCTATATTAGCATTCAAAGAAGCCAATCCTAAACATTATAAAGACAATAAGTTTAAGGAAAGAATTTGTATTAAATGTAATTACATAAATTACAAAGAGAGAGGTGTTACAACTAATGCTCTGACGTCGTAACTCCTTTCCAACAATCCTAGCCTCAAAGATCAAAGCTTTTTCCTCCTATGGATAAAAGGGATCTCCTAGCAAAATTCCACCAACATGTAGATACTCTATCCTTCCTCCCTTAAAAATGGAGAGGGGGTTTATATTTATAGGAAAAAATGGATAGGAAAGGTTGATGATTTAGGGAAGAATCTTAAGGGATCATCCCACTAGGTAACGGTATCGAGTTCCACCTTTCTTGACATATAAGGATAATCCTCCACGCAACCCAAGTTTCAAGAAGTCTCTCAAAGCTTACCTTTATCCATTTTAACCAACATCAATTCACCTTGTACATATACAACTCGTGTCATTTGCAGGGTGACACACCTTGTGCAAAGTAAGCAATCATCACCGACGCACTCTGCTAATGTGCAGATCGCATCACCTAGGGTCTGGTGCACCTTGCCAGTGAATAGGATGCATCAGTGTGACAACCAAAAGTTAAATGCATAGACATCAACTTTCCATTTTGTCTTTCATCCCAGGTGCTTTAGGAGTTAATTCATGTAGAGGACACATAACTCATGATGACGATATTTTGGTGTAACAATCTTCTTGGATGTTGTGAACATGCTTGGCACTACCATATTGATGTGAAAGTTTTATAACCAAATTTCCCTCTACACATCACCAACATTGGAGTGGCACTCTTGGCTTGTCTCCCATCATCCTACTTGGATTAGTGACACCCTATGGTGGATACCTTTGTTGATTTTTGAAATGAGGAGGCTTGAATCCCTTCTTTCTTTAGTCAAACTTCTCCCTTTTCTTTTACTTACATGCTTTATGTAATTTTTGACTTATTTTGTTTTGATCATAACAATACTTGGCCTTCCTTATGGTTTCATCTAGAGTTTGAGGTTCATCAAACTCAATTTTGTCCTTGAATGACTGAAGTAGTCCACTTAGAAACCACTAAATTTTGACCTTATTATATCTGATATACCTAACATACCCCAAAAACTCCTATAATTTATTGGCATACACCTCCATGGTCATTTGTCCCAATTTCATCTCACGAAACTTTTTAATTTTTTCATCTTAGTACCTATTGGAGAGGTGGTTTTGCTTGAAGTACTTCTTGAACTCATTCCACACAATATTCCTTTCATTGAGATTATTCACTTGTCTAATTTGGTCCCACCATATAAATTCTATTCCATTCAAATTAAATATAGCCATGATTTCCTTCATGTTCCTAGAGTAGTCTAGGACTTGGAAATACTTCCTCATCCCAATTGACTAAATTTTATTTCAACATAAAAAATGGGAGGTTTGGCCTTCCAAAATTCCCCATGTGAGTTGTTCATGAAATTCCTATTCCTCTTATTCCTATGAGATGAATATATTGAAATTTAAATGGAGTCTTTAGAGGTAGATGACTCACAAGAAGAGAATTCTAAAGTATATGTATTATCTCTAGAAACCCTACTTGAGCTATGAGACCTCTTGTGATAATTCATCCTTGAGTTTCTCCCGCTCCTTTCCTAATTTACTGAATGTTTCCCATGGTAAATACTCCTTTGAATTTCTTTCAAGATTTGGAGCATAAATGCATTCAGTTGGTTCTATTTTTCATGAGCTCTAATTAGCCTCTCATTATCTGTTCTATAAATTTGTGTTTCCACTCTTAGACTTGTTAAATTTTCAGAATTTACTTCAATCTGATCCAGGATCTTAACTGAGAGAACAACATGTACAGCAAATCTACAGCATATAAATCATGGACACAATAATGCAAGCACACAAGAGACACAGAGTTTACTTGGGGAAAACCATAAAGGTGAAAAACCCCAATAACTTCCTCAGAGATAGATAGAGCAATGATACAACCAAAATACAAGAGATAGTCTTCTCCTAGCAGCAGAGCCTCCTCCTCCACAAGTGTGCCACTCTCCCAAGTGTGAGTGAGAGAATAGAATGTGTCAAACGAGAGAGACACACTCTCTATTTATACACTAACTTGACTTGACCTTTACTCAACTAGGTCGGCCTCAACTTAACCACTTAACATAATGCTGACTGGGCCGACCCGCACTAGGGTGGTCTAATAACCCTTTGACCCACATGGCTGACTTCCAATAGGGTGGTCTAATAATCCTTTGACCCACATGACTTATACAGGGCCGACCCCAACAAGGTGGTCTAATAACCCATCAAGTATAAGTTACGACACTTACAATATAAATGACGACACTTTCGTATAGAGGAATAATAACATCTCTATAGGAATACAATATACATATATGTGAAATACATTCTGAAGTTACATATACATCAACACTCCCTCTTAACTAGGAAGGTATTTCTCGACACAGGTCTTCTAGCACAAGTCATCTTCTCTGGTTCATCGTCACTACTGCTGCTATCTCAATCAATCTCTGAATCTACTCGTCATAGGAAGTTCTACAGAGCCAGTCCTTTTTCATACTGGATGTAGGCCCACCACCTACAGGTATTCGTCATCACTAGCCATACTGTGGAATCCTCAGGACTTATTACGTGCGTCACAAAACGTCGAAAGAGCATCCCATGTTGTTACGAGCACACGACTCTACCTATAGGATCTCCCAAGGCCATATTATATGTGACCTCACCACAAAACCTCGCAAGAGAATCCCAGGCTGTTACGAGCACATAGCTCTACCTATAGGATCTCCCAGGGACAAATTATATGTGGTCACCACAAAACCTCGCAAGAGCATCCCAGACTATTATGAGCACACAACTCTACCTATAGGATCTCCCAGGGACAGATTATATGTGGTCATGGAAAAACCTCGCAAGAGCATCCCAGGACTTATTACAGGCACATAGCCCAACCTATCAAATCTCTCAGGGACATATTATATGCCATAGGACAAAACCTCGAAAGAGCATCTGCAATATATCCCAGGGCCAGATTATATGCCATAGGCAAAACCTCGAAAGACTATCTGCAGATCTCCCAAGGCCAAATTATATGTCCTCCCAGAGCAAAACCTCGAAAGAGCATTTTACAGATATCCCAGGGCCAAATTATATGCCATAGGAAAAACCTCGAAAGACTATCTGCAAATCTCCCAGGGCCAAATTATATGCTCATCTGCACAACCTGATCCACAACCATAGATTATCAACCTGATACTCACCATACATCATCCTGATGTATACATGATCATCCTGATCATCATCACTGCAACATCCTGCTGCAAGTCATCTGGAGCAACATCCTGCTGCAAGTCATCTGGAGCAACATCCTGAAGCTCATCATCCATGATCATCCTAATCATATCATGCATCTACTTGATGCATACCAAGTATCTACCTGATACATATCATCATACATGATCCACCTGATCATACAATGTATCCACCTGATACAAATACAAATACATGATCCACCTGATCATACATGATACATATCAACATACATGATCTACCTGATCATACAATGTATCCACCTTATACATATACAAATACATGATCCACCTAATCATACATGATACATATCAACATACATGATGTACCTGATCATACAATGTATCCACCTGATACATATACAGATACATGGTCCAAGCATCCAGCATGATGCATATACAAAATACATACAAATGATCCAACCGATCATATCCAACATCCAACATGATGCATACATACATAAATGATCCAACTGATCATATCCAGCATCCAACATGATGCATACATACATATACATATAAATGATCCAACTGATCATATCCAACATCATCCTGATGCATATACAGAGCAGTAACTGGAGCATCATCCTGATGCTCATCATCTAGCGCTTACATCCACATTCATGTGAAGGATCCTCCTTCCAACATGCTTGGAATGGCCTCTGCAAATGTGTCCATCACTTCTTCCTCAAAGTGTCATCAATCCGAAGAACACCAAGCCTCTCTCTGAAGTACTCGAACTTCACTCTGGATAGTGGTTTTGTCAGCACATCTACAATCTACTCATTCGTCACAATGTACAGGAGCTTCACAGCTCCTCTCTGCACCATATACCTGATATAGTGATATTTGATCTCTATGTGTTTCGACCTATCATGAAACACTGGGTTCTTGGACAGCTTCACACAACTCTGGTTATCACAAAAGATACAAGTAGCATCCAATGGGAGATCAAATAACTCAGACAGTAGCTTCCGTAGCCATACTGACTCACAACTAGTTGAACAGGCTGCAACATACTCTGCCTCAGCTATACTCAGTGCTACGTAGGACTACTTCCTGCTAAACCAAGAGATCACACCTGATCCCATACTGAAGCAACATCTAGATGTGCTCTTCCTATCTGCAGCACTGCCAGCCCAATCTGAATCAACATAACCCTGTAGGTTAAACTTTTGATTCGCTTCATACTTGAGCCCATAATCCACTGTACCCTTTAGGTACCTCAGAACATGCTTTACAGCAACCAGGTGAACACTCCTCAGATCCGTCAGGAACTGGCTCAATGTGTTCACTGCAAAGCAAATATCTGGTCTCGTGTTCATCAGGTACATCAAGGACCCAATCATCTGACGATACATAGAGACATCAACCAACTCAGATGAAGCATCACAAAGAAGCTTCAGATTCGATTCCATAGGTGTGGCCATGGCCTTGCAATCCATCATCCCGAACCTCTTCAGGATCTCTACTGCATACTTCCCTTGTCCAAGGAAGATTCCATCTACACTCTGCCACACCTCCATGCCAAAAAAAAATAGTGCATCATCCCCAAGTTCTTCATCTCGAACTCGGCAGCAAGCTTCCGCTGCGTGTCGGCAATCAATCTATCTTCACTTGTAACAAACAGGTTATCCGCATACAAAATTAGTATCACTGGATTGCCTTCCTCAACCTTGTAGTAAAGGTTGGAATCCGCTTTACTCTTGGTAAAGCCCAAACTGGATAGAAAGTTGTCTATCCTACCAAGTTCTGCACACATATATGACTACACCATTCAAGAAGGTTGTCTTGAAATCCATTTGGTGTATCTTCTATTTCATCACTTTTATATTTCTCTATGCTGCCATCTACAGCATGCTTGATCTGATAGTTCCATTTGGAAGTCACAACAGACTTCCCTTCAGCTATTGGGACCGCATCCCAAACATCATTCTTCATGATCGACAGATCATGGCATTCTTCCCATACCCTGGGAACTTCAATATCTTCAATAGATAATTTTGTTGCTTGAACAAATGTTGTAGTCCTTCTTTTGTAGGTGAAGGTATACGGTCTTTTCTACAAAACAAGTTAAATTGCATGATTAGAAACATCTCATAATTTTCAGAAAAATTCTTACACATAAAGAAATATGTCATACAGTCATGCAATTATCTTAGCCAATGCTTCAATACAACATTTATCCATGTTCCACAACTTTCTAGATGCCTTCCAGTCTCTACCAGAACATTGTTAAGAGTTTGCACTACTCCCAACATGTCAACAAAGAGGTTTCATTCTAGATAAGTAGCACTAGAATGTTGTACAGTGCCATAGGCCACTTACCCATCACATTCATATTAGTAGTATATTGTTCATTAATGCAATCATTCTAATATGCAAAATACATATCCTAAGTCTAGGAACATGAGCATATACATCATTGAACAATTTTATTTAAACAAACAAATATGCAAGAAATGATAATTAAAAATACTTATCTTTGTTTGGTTGCTAGGTGGACTCCCTCTGAGTCTTTGCTTCCTTGCAGGAGCTGCTGAAGTAGCTTCTTCTACACCTTTCTATTGTGGAATGTAGAAAGATGTTCAACTCCCTTTGAATATCTGCATCCTTGCAGAAACTACTGAAGTGTGCTCCTTTGCTTTCTTGCAGGAACAACTGGAGTGTGCTCCCTCTTGATCTTTGCTTCCTGGATTACCTGTCCTTGAACTTACATTCATCCTTGGTCCCTATGCATGCTTATTAGTATCATCATTGTTTTATCCTCTAGGTCTCATACATAATCAAACATTCATTAGTATAATCTTAATATTATCAAAACACAATAATCTCAAGCATGTATAGTCAGGAGCAATTCAAACACAGATAATAAACATTAGTATTCAAGGTTTCAAGGAAGTCTTCTTTTATTCATACATATTCTTATTTGATCATAGGACTCTTCTGGTTAGTTAAATCATCAATCAAGATAAGAGATATAATATGCATAAAACCCGTGATTACTCAAACCTATACCTTCATGATTCTTCTAGTTAGTCATATCATCAATTATGGTAAGAAACATAATATGCATACAACCATGACTATTCAAACCTATGACTTCATGAATAATCATTATCAACAACACAAAAGTATAAGATCCTAACACAAGGTAGGATTCTAGCTTGATATAGGAAAAACATACCTGGATTAGTATGCTAGCTGGTTATGTTTAACATACCCGCATAATGTCTTCTGGTTCTCTTCAATGACTTGTGCTAGTAACCTGCATGTCTCATAAGTTAGCCATTGTAGAACCAAGTTATACATACCTCGTAAGTATATCTTCTATGTGATCCATGACAATGGATGAATCTTTGTCTTCATGTCACCATGATCATATGTTCTTTAAGTAGAACATGATTTGTCTTTCTTGGTGTACCTTTTATGTTAGCGAATAACATAAACCTCATACAACATCACAATGCATTAGTACAATCATAAGTGTCAAAACCTTAATCAATGAATATCTTCTATTAAGGTAATACGACAAGTCTAGTAATTAATCAAGATTGTACTGTAATGATATGAAGACAAACATAGCATAAACTTAACCATGAACAAAATTCAAAACATACCTGTAAGCCATACCTGTCAAGATTGCTTGTAATCATCTTATGGAAGGCCTTAGCCTCATCTCCCTCTGAAATAGGAACTTCTTCACTTATGTAGGTGACCAATCCATCTTCTTCTAGGATTAACCCAATCCGCTTGATTTGCAAGAACTAGATCTGGAGTTGGATTAGGGTTTGTCAGAGAAACCCCCAAAAATTCAAACTTTGAATTTCAAACTTCCGAAAGGATACAAATATGTGCCTTGATGAGCTGATCAAGCTGGTATGTTCAGAATTTGAAAACTGCAAAGTTTCACTCCTCAATTTTGCCTTTGAAACTTTCGGATTCACTGGATGTGACCCCGAACTGGGGTTTGATGAAGCCCACTCTTTTTCCCCATCAAAAGGTTTGATCCAAAGCTCTAAGATTCTATTTTTATGAGGAGCTTCCAGCCATGGTCACATATTTCAAAAATTCCCATTTTTGCAGAAGCCCTAATTTTCCACTTTTCTGATCAAAGTCCCGAACTAGAGTCTTATCAAGCCCAACCTTCTGCCCAACCAAAAATTCTGATCTTGGTCTCTGATTGTTTCTGGTGTAACTCCAAAATTTTCAATCCACAGGGTCTAAAAAATTTTCATAAGATAGCCCGACCTATTATATTTCCATCCCGACAGGTCTAACCTCAATTGGATTCTCTGAGAGAGAGTTATGCCAAGTGTCGCAACGTGACCTGTATATGGGATAATACAGGAGAGCGAACTTGTATGGTGTGCCACATGTCACTATTTAAACTTCGGCCTCTGAAAAATTTTCTTGAGATATCTCGACCTGTTATCTTTCCATCCCGATAGGTCTTACCTCAATTGGATTCTCTGAGAGAGAGTTATGCCAAGTGTCGTAACGTGACCTGTTTATGGGATAATACAGGAGAGGAAACTTGTACAGCATGCCACGTGTCACTGGTTCAACTTCGGCCTTTGAAAAGTTTTCCTGAGATAGTACCATCTGTTTAATACCTATTAATTTTTACTAAATTTCATTTGGAGCTTCCTAGCCCAAGTTATGACCTTTTTCCCAAGGTCACCTGATTTTGACTCAGATCTGGAAGAGGCAGAAACCCTATATTGTACAGATCATAAATCACAAAGTACACTGAATTAGAGGTTTTCCTTTGGACACAAGGTGCATGGGGATCTTATCTTTGACCTGTAAAAGTTTCAGATCCGAAAACGTCACCAAAACGGATTTATAGTGAAATTTCTACGATGACTGGTTTTTGTTATATCAAGCCTTAGCATCGTAAGTGCAACAAGTGTCATACATGCCATATCATGCCTTCTTTCAGGCTAGCTCTAATACCATGTTAAATTTTCAGAATTTACTTCAATCTGATCTAGGATCTTAACTGAGAGAACAACATGTACAACAAATCTACAACATATCAATCATGGATATAATAATGCAAGCACACAAGAGACACAGAGTTTACTTGGGGAAAACCATAAAGGTGAAAAACCCCAATAACTTCCTCAGAGATAGATAGAGCAATGATACAACCAAAATACAAGAGATAGTCTTCTCCTAGCAGTAGAGCCTCCTCCTCCACAAGTGCACCGCTCTCCCAAGTGTGAGTGAGAGAATAGAATGTGTCAAATGAGAGAGACACACTCTCTATTTATACACTAACTTGACTTGACCTTTACTCAACTAGGTTGGCCTCAACTTAACCACTTAACATAATGCTGACTGGGCCGACCCCCACTAGGGTGGTCTAATAACCCTTTGACCCACATGGCCGACCCCCAATAGGGTGGTCTAATAACCCTTTGACCCACATGACTTATACAGGGCTAACCCCAACAAGGTGGTCTAATAACCCATCAAGTATAAGTTACGACACTTACAATATAAATGACGACACTTCCGTATAGAGGAATAATAACATCTCTATAGGAATACAACCACTTTCGTATAGAGGAATAATAACCTCTCTATAGGAATACAACCACTTCCGTATAGAGGAATAATAACATCCCTATAGGAATACAATATACATATATGTGAAATACATTCCGAAGTTACATATACATCAACAAGACTTCTCATGGTTTTTGCAATATCTAGTGGAGTTACTTGATTTATATAGCCATTATATTATGTCTCTACATTCTCAACATTTACATTTTCTCACATGGAATCGGTTTCAGCTGCATAAGGATCATGTGCATCATCAATGATGACGGTTTTCTTGGCCCAACCAAGACCAAGGATTTCCAAATTACACTATATTGAATGTTGACCATTAACGGTCGCTACTATGTTATTGAATCAACAAAAGTTTTCATATAAACATGCTTGTTAGATTCAACACATTCTTAGAAAATCATCAAATCAATTTCCATGCATTTTAGGAACTATCCCTATTGACATTTTTTTTCAAATTATGGCTATAGGCACTTTTCTACTCTCTTTTTTTAGAAAAATGGGAATCACACCTTTAGAATATGGTGGTGTGAACTATTCCCATATGGATAATATTTTCAAAGACTATATTCATGCTCCATTCTGACCTCTAGAAGAAAATTATTGGCACGGGGTTGGAGCACACAAGTGCGGAACCCCAAGTGGCGCAAGGGTCAAAGATAAGAACAAAGGACCAATCGCAAAGCCAAGATATGCAGAAGTAATTAGTTAAGTTAGTTAGAGATGGGTCATTAGGACCATTTTTAAATGCCAAGTGCACCTATAAATATAAATAATATTGTAAGCGTTAAAGGGAAGAATTGATCGGAAGATCAGAGGAGAAGAACCTTTTGTGCGATTGTAAGCCTAAGGGCATTTTCCTGAGTTGGTAAATATGAGATGATATCTTCACATTTGTTGTGTTTCTGTCTTTTGGATCGATCTATGGAGCAGTTATCTAGTTTTGGTTTTGTATTATGAGTAATATGCATATCTATCTTATGCTTATCTCAATATGATGTTTTCTTGAGATCGCATTAGATATTTTCGCAAATATGTTATGTATCACAGATTCCTCAAATAGGCTTTGTTGATTTGCTTAATTCCTTAAGTATGAGATGTAAATGCAATTAAGGATTACTAGGGAGATAGTATGATTTTTTTAATGCAAATGCAAATCTCTGGCTTATGTCGATTGAGAATGGAATAGCGCATGTCTTCTCCCAACTGCAGAAACTTGGTTCTTGCATCCCCCCTTAGACATCTCGGGTGAGACCTCACTCGCTCTACGGGTGTTGCTGGAAAGGGTAAAACCTTTCTGGGAAGAATCTTAAGGGTGTCTAGTCGATATTTGTTGACGGCAGTGCGAAGTGAACCCCTGTCGACAAAACTGTGTCAACAAATGGTTCTGTTTCCGGGACCATAGTGCAAAAGAAGAGAGGACATGTTGTGGTATCCGACAAAGTCAGAAATCGAGGAATGGTTCAACAAGAAGGCATGAGAATTTGCTGAGGAGGAAAATCAGAACCCTAAATGGTCGACAACTGACTGGATACAGAAGTATATCTACTCCAACATTCACAATATATTCTTCTGCGAATTCCCGAGACTATTACATGAATGGTTGGCACAACTGACGTTCCAAAAGAAGAATTTTCAAGGCGGTGAGCCTAAACATTGGATGCCCGAACTGATATAGCAATTGAAGCAAGTGGATAAAAGAGCCTCTAGAAATGTCGAGGTCTGGGTAGATAGTATTATGGAAGGATACATCACTGAATTCGTTGTAGACACAATTAATTCATACAGTGATGTGGAAAGGAAGTTTTTCAAAGGAACCAGAGGAAGGTTTCTATTGTCGTTGAAACTATGGATTAAAATGCTCATTTGCAAAAAAGGAATACTAAAGATGAATTCCGACGAGTAAATCTTGGGTGTGCGGAGGCTGTGAGTACTGCGCGGATGTGGGTCTGGTATACTGATGTGGGGTAGATGGATACGAGCTATGTTGTAATTCTAAGGGAGGCTGTAGAAGATTGTGGTACCCTACGAAGTGGGGTGAGGTTTTGTCCAGAGAAGAAGAGGAGGAATGAGATTGAGAGAGAGTCTCCTAGGGATACCAGAATAGAGAACTGCGAAATAGGACCACAAGGGACAAAGAGAAATTACTGTGATGAAGAAAGAAACCAGGCTACCCCTGAAGCCAACAACATACCCACAACTCCATGCACTACACCAAATTTCAGAGGAATAAATATAAGCTCTTTGCAGGGTTATAAGCTCTTTGCAGGGTTGTCCAATGTGTTAGAATAGTGGTAGGATTAGTGGGTCTACAAATATCAACAAGAGACCAAGGATGACAGGTGACGATGTGAATATGTCGATCTGTCAGGGTAATGGGACTGAGGATCCTAAGAAATACTGGTTTTTATGTGAATCAATATGGACGGTGAAGCAGGTCCAAGATGACGATATCAAGAAGAGACAACTAGAGACAACCTTCATGGATCGAGCATTGGATTGGTTTATGAAATTCATATAGGTACCTATAGGGAGTCCTGAGAAAACACTGTCGCAAATCAGGGCAGGATTGATTAATGAGTTTAGGAAACCAAAATCAGAGTCGCAATATATCACAAAACTGAAAGAGATCAAGAAATTTCCTAATGAATCAGTATGGGAGTTTAACCAAATATATAAAACCCTGATGGAGAAAGTAAGTTTTGGAATGAGAGACATACAACATAAGGAATGGTTAATCGCGGGATTAGTACCACACATTTGCATGTCGCTAATGCAACAAAAGATTGCATCCCAGGTAGAGGTACTAGAAATCACGATGAAGATGGAGGCTTCACCAATTGGCGAAACAAGGTTAGGTATAAACCAAATCCAAGCACAGCTAGCGAACCTGACAATCCAACTACAGGACATCAAGAAGGGGAATAATTTCACAAGGAAATATGGTGCGGTTGATGTAAATAAGAAGGACATCATAAGGATCAATTCCAGTAATTCCGCGAATACTTATAGTTGGGTGCACCAAATCCACTCAGTCAGGGAGGAATTCCATGGTGTCGAATTTTTCAAATGAGGGGACATCGATCAGAAGAATGTGTATACTTATAGAAAATGGTATCAAATCCATCCAACCTTTTCTCCAAATTTTGTCGATCAGTTGGTCATGAAGAGAAGGATTGTAGAGCATATGACTTACTCCAAGAAAGGAATGCAGATACGTTTTTTTATGAAGGGGGAGGAGAAACCCCCTGTACAATAGCAACAATAGTATAATCAGCAAAAGTTGCACTACAATCAACCACTACCACAGTATAACTAGCTGTAGCTCCACTATAGTCAACCATGGTCGTTGTACAACTAACCACCATCGCAGTATGGCCAACCGCTGTATCAGTCGCCACAATATAACCAATAGCCATATGGTCATACGCGAGGAGGATTCCACGAAGTTCAAGGTGGAGGTGTTGGTCGTGGAGTAGATTTTGGATGAGGTTGAGGGCTAGTTATATGCTATAATTAGGGTCAGGTCGGGTATTATCAAAGGGATTGTCCGAACCCGAGTCCACATTGTACTTACTGTAGTGTAGTGGACCACAATGTTGAGGAATGTCCCCAGTTTATTGCAAAATGGAAAACTAAAATTCCACCCCAACCTCAATCGAATCCGAATCAAAATAAAAATCCACCTCTGAATGTACAAAATATCTCAGTGGAGATAAGAAGTCGACCTTTGAATGTCACAATAGTGACCAGAGGGGGGGCTACGACAGTGGAAAACAGGCCACTGCCTAGTATTTGGCCTACATCAAGGAAACAAGTTCGATTTGACATAGAAGCAGAAAGGGAGACCTTTTTAGAAGCGCAAGATACAATGAGAAGGACTAAACTGCCATGTATTGGCCAGAAAGAACCCATCTACGATATGCCAGATATATTCGATACAACGAACTCACAAAGGCCACCATGAAGGGTCAACACTTTGAAGGATTTCCTAGAAAGTTGTTTGGCACTGGCGAAAGAGTAGGATGTGCTAGCAAAGATAGCGATCCTATTACACTGATAGGAGTATGGATGATAGGATCAGACAGTAAATCTATTACACAGAAAGAAGATAGGGAGAGAAATGAGGATGACTGCGCATATTGGTGCATTCAATGTCGATTCTATCATTTTGTACTTGGGATCAGATGTGAATATCTTGACTAAACAGACATGGGAGAAAATGGGGAAACCATAGCTGGCATGGTCCCCTCTACAGCTTCAACTGGAAAATCAGAGCAAGGTCACACCCATTGGTCGATTATGTCACCTCCCAGTCGAAATAGAAGGATTAAAGACGTACGCAGACTTCGACGTTATAGATATAGTTGATAACACAAGCCCTTGTCCGGTGTTGTTAGAGATAGACTGGGCAATGGAGAATAAATTTGTGATCAAATTTAAGAAAAGAACAATGTCATTTGAGAACTGCGAGATAAGGTTCGTTTCCCCACTTGATCCATCAGAAGGGAAGAGGTATGTCGAGCCGATGTGGGATGAAATCATAGAAGGATGGGACAACGTCTACAACATCTCAAAGGATTAAATCAATCCCACCACCGATGGAGAATTGGGATGGCAAAGCTTTAGTTCATCTTCGTCAGATTTTGATGAGTCTCTTGAGAATTGGCAGAACCGATTACATGAAGTATCATTTAGGAGGTGCGCATGAATCACTCAGTCATTGAGATGGGTAGCAACGAAAATATGAGAACTTCCAAAATACGAAGGATTTCCTAATCTAACTATACTTATCACCGAATTTGAAGAAAGAGTATCAGAACCACAGAGACTGTTGGAATTGGAGGAAGCACTGAAGGATACACCAGCATGGTGGTCGGAAGCACACAAGTCGATGATAACAAACTGGCCACTATGTCGACAACTAATGGAAGTCAGATTCAGTGAAACTGAAGGGTACTACGGAAGAAAATACCATGGAAGAGGTGACCCAAGGGATCACCTGGAAGAGTGTCAAAGAAAATGGGGAATGAGACCAAAACAGGAATGGTTCCATGCATTCATCCATACATTGGATGATCTACCACGAATTTGGTATATCGCAGCAGAACTGCGATGCAGAACAACTACATGGGAAGAGTTAACTATTAGATTTAGCCAAGCTTTCATATTCTTGAATGAGATCCCCTTCATCCATAGCGCACTATAGGATATTGGTGAGAAGGTACTCGAAGCAGTCCTGATGGAAAAACTAATGGGATTATAGTGGAATGCGACACTAGAAACTTTGGAGTGCTACAATGTGGTGGGAGGACCTGATGAAGAGGATGATCCATGAGTTGTTTATGTACTAGAGTTGGAAGGAAGTCGGGATGTTGAAGCACCAGATATTCCCTTCGACAAATTCTAACAACCAGTGTGAATCAAGAAGGTTAATATTGGGTTGGATGAAAACCCCAAGTTCGCAAGTATTAGAGATTATTGGGATGATTCGACCATTTCAAAGATCACTGATCTGCTACATGAGTTTCAAGATTTGTTCCCAACGAAATTTTTGGAAATGAAAGGCATTTTTGGGGACCTAGGCGAAATGAAGATTCCACTGAAACCTTATGCGAATCCCGTAAAGAAGTGACCCTATAGATTGAATCTCAGGTACAAGGAATGAGTGCAAGCCGAGATAGAGCAAATTTTGGATGCAGGAATCATAGAGCCTGTGGAGGAATCTAAATGGATCAGCTCGATGGTTTTCCAAGATAAGAAGACTGGTGAAATCAGGATTTGTGTCAATCTAAGGAAACTGAATGATGCATGTCTTCATGATCCATTCCCTACACCATTCATTGATGAAGTACTAGAAGGTGTCATAGGTTAGGATATATATTCATTTACAGATGGATTCTTAGGATACCACCAAATAAAGATCACGAAGGAGGATCGACATAAGACAACTTTCGTAACAGAATGGGGTTGTTTTCAATATATAGTATCGTTGTTTGGTCTTAAGAGTGCCCTGACGATCTTTTCAATATTAGTTGTTGCTGCATTCAAAGACTTCATTCATAAAATCATCACAGCTTATATGGACAACTGGACTGTATATGGACTAGTTAAGGACCATGTTGTGAATCTAAGGTTGATGCTGGAGAGATATCGACAACATCAAATTTCGTTGAACTTGAAGAAGTGCATATTCTGCACTCCATTTTGGATTATGTTAGGACACATTGCATGCAGGGAAGGGATGTTGGTTGACCCAAGAAGATTGCAATCATCATCAACTTGCCGCCACCAATGATAGTGAAGAAAATAAGGGCGACGTTGGGACATATTGGGTATTATAGAAATTTTATCAGGGGATATGAAGCGATCACAGCGCCAATGGAAAAAATGTTAAAAAATGATGCTAAGTTCGAGTGGAATGACGAGTGCCAGAAGAGCCTTGATATACTGAAAGAAAAGATGGTCGTAGCACCAATATTAGTGTTTCCCGATTGGACAAAAGAATTTCATGTTCATGTGGACGCATCATCAGTCGCACTAGGCATGATATTGGCCCAACCAGGAGAAGGATCAATCGATCATCCAATCACATTCGCAAGCAGGAAGCTGTTCACTGCAGAGAAAAACTATACGACAACAGAAAGGGAAGGCCTAGAAATGGTTTATGCGCTACAAAAATTCCAGCACTACCTATTGGGAGGACATTTCAAAATGTTTACTGACCACTCTGCATTAAAATACTTGGTAAATAATCCTGTGTTGGGGGGAAAGATCTCTCGCTGCTTGTTGTTGTTCCAAGAATTTTACTTTGAGATCATTGTGAAATCGGGGCGATTGAATGCAGGACCTGACCACCTATCCCAGATTGATTCAGGATAAGAAACAAGAAGCATTAACGAGGGATTACCAAAAGCAAAATTATTTTGAATTGGAATGGTCTATGACCATTATGAGAAAATCATTCAGTTCATGACTACAGGTCATGCACCAAAATAATTCTCTACCAGACAGAAAAAGAAGCTAGTTGTTAGGGCTGCCGACTTTTAGCTAATTGTAGGACAAATCTACAAAATGGGGGAAGATGAAATCCTTCGTCAATACGTCCTTCCACATGAATAGGAAAGAATATTAGTAGAATCTCATGATGGGATCGCGGGAGGACACTATGGAGGGTGTTCCACTACTAGAAAGATACTTAGAGCTGGACTATGGTGGACGATGGTGCATGGAAATCCTAAAGATTACACAAAGAGTTGTGATGTATGCCAAAGAACAGGGAAACCATCATGAAGCGATGAAATTCCGGTAGTACCTCAACTAACATTACAAGATTTTGATAAATGGGTAGTTGACTTTGAAGGACCTATCAACCCACCAGGAAAAAGAACAGGGTTGCGATATATAATCACTGCGACTGATTATTTGATGCGATGGGATAAAGTTGCACCAGTAAAGGATTGCATGGCTACGACAGTAGCAATATTTCTCTTTGATAATGTGGTCACTAGGTTTGGGTTCCCACTGATGAGAGACCAAGGCACTCACTTCGTCAACCAAACCATCAGGGCCATGACTGAAGAATTCCAAATTCAGCATCACAGGAGTACCTCATGCCACCCACAGGAAAACGATGTGGTGGAAGCACTAAACAAAGTATTGAAGCATGTGCTCACGAAGGAGTGTAACATAAACTGTGATGATTGGGTTTTGAATATTCCAGCGATATTGTGGGCCTACAGAACAACTTGTAAACGATTGATAGGACAGACTCCATTCAAGTTAGTTTATGGAAAAGAAGCAGTGATGCCAGTGGAGTATATTGTCCTCAGTATGTGCATCGCAGCAGCAACAGGAATGAGTGACGACAGAGCAATCAAAGAATGGTTGGCACAATTGGTACAGTTTGATGATGACAGGTTTATCGCAGGGTTCCATCAGTAGGTAGAAAAGGATTGACAGAAGGCTTGGCACAATCGCCACGCTAAGGAGAAGCACTTCCAATGCGGAGATATGGTCCTATTGTATGACAGTAAGTTTGTGAAGCACCCAGGTAACCTGCAGATGCATTGGTTGGGTCCCTATATTATATTTTTTTTACTAACGGAGGTGCAATGTAGTTACAAAGTCTAAATGGGACACTAGATGGGACACTATTGACAAGTCTAGTGAATGGAAGTCGGTTGAAGCCCTATCGCTATAATTAGGCACATAGAGACTGAAACAAAAATCGTGGAATATATATATATATATATATACATATGATGATGATTAAAGGCTGGAAATTTTTCGACAACATTAGGTCTGTCGATGGAACAAGAGCAGAGTAAATAATAAGCGACGAGGTTTGGTGCCTGTCGATGGATGGCATAACGTGAATGGGTAAAATCCAATCATAAATGAAACAGTTAAGCCTTAGTGGAAGGAGGCGCAAGTGGGTAACGGTACACTTAATGACCAAATCATGTGGAGGATTCAGTAAATTGATGCAGGATTCAGTAATAATTGTTCAAAATCGGTAAGATGGACAGGACATGGGAAATCGAAACTATAAATGCAGGGCAAGGAGACAATTCGACTCACTGTGCATTAAGCAGGTTAGTCAAGAAGTTTCAAAACAGAGCCGAAGAGGGAGCAGATGGCGCATTTCATTTGTTGCACAAGTACCCAAGAACAAGCACAGCCAACCCCGATTATGCCTGAGAAACCAGAAATCGCATCAGGATGATCGTTCAGAAAGAAGAGAAGTGTTATCCGGCCTGTAGATATCGGTCGAAAGCCGAAGAGAGAGACCCGTAATTCTGCACGAATTACAATAGGAGAAGCAGGCACATCGAGCACTGCTGAGAGGTAAAGGATATCACGAGGAGGGCACCTTGGCCCAATAATAGCAGACATACTAGGGTATGTGCCATCACACAAGGAAGGGACACCAACAATTCGATTGGGCAAGAATGAAAAATACGCAATCAATATGTCGGCAATACCAAAAGGAGTTCATAGCACTAGGAATATTGTGGAGCACCTGCAAAAGATACAATACATCAACCATGACCTCATGGCATACCCAGAATGCACAAAATACACCTACATCGAGGTCGTATGTGGAGAAGGAGGCTCAGTCACGAGAGAACTGAAAAAGTGGGCATTGCGATTGGAGCAATCAAGACTACTGGGAATCATCCACATGTCGCACTTTAGGATATTGGTGCAGGCAAATGTGTGTGTAAAGCAATTACTAGCTTGTTTTCATGGCAGGTATTTATGGCTGCATGAAACAATATCGGTCATAGTTGACTTGATTTCAAAGATCACTGGACAACCCAATGACGGGGTATATCCTTCCCAATTCTTTCAGGGGAAGGATAATGACAAAAAGCTTGTTGTGAAGCTAAAAATAAAGTATGGAGTGGAGAAAAACTCAAGAGGATACCTAATTGACACTATTAACGACTATTAGTCCTAGAGACATTCTAAAGTTTTTTTTTATAACTTTGCCTGGGCATCAATAATCACTTCTAAAAACTTTACTGAATCACAACATAGCAGAGAGAAACAATGTAGAATTCCGATCTTGAAATTTTAATGGGTAGTATTTCAATGTGCAAAGAAATCAGAATTTTGAGTAGCAAATGGAAATGGAATGGTGCAAGATAAAGGTACTGTGGAAGTAAATCTTTATTTTACATTTATAGAATGACGTGTTGAGCATGAGAGAGGAATTCAACAGTCCTAACAAAATGAAACACATAACACTACTGAATAATACAAGGATATAACTTCAAGATAAATCACCATGAATGCTTCAAGTACTAATCACCATAGAAGAAATACATTTAAGCATAAGCACTCATATAAACTCAGAATAGCTCTGCAGATCATACATAAATGGAAGAGATGAAAAAAAATAGAAGGTACTAATTGTGCACATCAAAAATTTGAATCCATCAAGCTCCAATATAGGGAAAAAATATGTTTCTCTTTATATTTTATCAACCATCTAACATAGAAGTAATACTTCTTACATAAGAGAGCCAACCCTTTGGCTACTGCCTACCAGGGTATATATAACCTTCCTACTATCTAAACAGAATTTGTTACAATAAGTTACATCTCAACAACTTAAAAATTTCAGTTTATACTCCTTAACAGAGTTTGTTACAATTATCAGTCATAGGGGAATTACTGGTTATCCTTATGACCGTGACTCAGGACCACCTTGTTAACAAAGTAGTACGTCCAGCTAGATGAATTTCGCATCACCTTAAAATATAAGGTATCAACAACATAACATCTTTCAGAGCTACGAAGAACCTTTTACACACCAGTTGGACTACCTATGGCCTGTTGAAGACATAGCTGCGACCATATTACTGAAAAATACTGCTTTGCAGACCTCTGCTGCTTCATTCTTCCATCCCGTCAGAGCCCTTTTCTCTCGGATCTTGCTTTTGACAAGACATAAGCTTAAATCTGATGCCGAGTTGTGGAATAGGACATGATGTAGATTAGATACTGCTTCATTAGAAATACTCAGGTGCTACTACTCCACCATATGATCATCCTTCACTAGGACCAACATGTCCCCCTCTTCTGTGCTCCTCCATATGGAAGGCCCATATTCATTTGAACTGACGAAATAGCTGAACCTTCCTTAGACATCTCGGGTGAGACCTCGGATTTGTCCTGCCTGACTGCCTGCGGATGTGCATCTGCAGGCTGCTCATGGACGTTGGTCGTTCGAATCCCCGGTGCTCCTGGCGAGCCTCCTCTTGAGTGAAATGAACCATTGAAAAGACCTTTTCACCCGGCTATTCGAAATAAATGAACCTAAAATAGTCTGCACATATTTAGCTTCATGTTCCGGACCGGTGAAGTGAAGGAGTCTCAATATACAAAATGGGCCAACTCGGGGGTATTTATAGAGCCATCCGAACTGTCCTTGGAGAGCGAGCCCATACTGTCGCAATAAATTCCTGACCACCCTTTCAAGCTTCACACACTGGGATTGAATTGTAGTTCGTACGATGATGGCAGCATAAATGATTGCTGGGGAGAGTCACTTCAAAGTGACAGGCGAAGATGACAAGATAGAAACCCATTAGCGGTTTTCAGGTCCCTCGAAAAGTGGTTTTGGGAACCCACTCTAGGACCCCTGAATGATCCTAGGACTACCACATGGAGGTGGAGGTTTTGAATCAGGGGAAAAATAAGCATGGTAAACTTCTCGCGACTTTAATCCCCTGATGCCCTTTTGACCATTGATTTGCTGTCAGGAAAACTCGAGATCCGGGCCAGGAAGACGCAAGTCCTCTAAGGTGGGTCTCGTCTGGCACAAGGCCTCCCTACCAGCTGCTTTTATAAACCGTCGTCACAACTAGGTGGTTGCAGGGCCTTCGAAAGGTGGTCTACTAATATCACTCTAGGGCCCTTGAATATCTCTGAAGCGGACACATGTCAACAATGGTTTTCTATCAGGGACCATCTAGGCTAAAAACATCAAAGTGCATCGAGAGTCTTGACTGTGCCTGCTTTAAGCTGGCTCATGCCAAACCTTTCCAATCCTTTACCACATATCCTCCGGCTGCTAAGGTGTGAAGTATTTAGCTTTATGTGTGCCTTTTGCTGCTCTAACTCCTTTCTTTGACGTCTCCCTTTGATCTGGCGATGAACCTCCTTTCGGATGATAATATCACTAACATCGGCTTCAGCGGGGACAACCTATTTCTTCTGGGAGAGGTAAGGAATAGTAGATGAGTTCCTTTTATACCATTGGTTTATGGAGTCGTGACTGTCCAAAATAGAAACATAACTACAGAAAAATAGTCAGAGAATAGGCTACAAAAATTCTCATAACTTTTTAAAGAACAAAAAAGAAATAAAAATATGTTACAAGCATGATACAATGGTCTTGCTCACAGTGAAAGACATAGAACTTAGTAATGAAAGAACCGCTTCAGAAATCTCCCATTCACAGGGTTCCCAAAACTTTCACCATTAAGTTGAGGAAGCTCGTATGTGTTGTTATTCTGAACTGTGATCTTTTTGAAAGGGCCCATCCATAGGTTATCGAACATCCCATGTTTAGACCTTAGCTCTCTCCTGGCATCCCATTTCAGAACAAGATCTCCGGGCTGAAAATATCGGGCAACTTCCCTTCGGTCAAAAGTTGATTTCATCTTGTCCTGGTAGATTTTAGTGGAGTCATCCAATTGTTCCCTGACCTACTGAATTTCTATCAACTGTTGAATTCTTCTTTCCATATCATTTGGTTCCTCGTTTTCTGGTTGTAGTAGCTTCATTACTGGGAGGCCCAACTGGATCGAGAGAACATCCTCCTTTCCATAAACCAACTGAAATAGTGAAGTGCCTATAGCCCTTTTAACACTGATTCTGTCTGCCCATAATGCGAATTTCAAATGGGAGTCCTAATCCTTTTTGTTTGTGCTGAGCATTTTTTTAATAATAGTGGCCAAACTCTTATTGGAGGATTCAGCCAATCCATTTCCATGTGAGTAGTATGCAGTTGAATGGATTAATTCAATATTATAATTTTGACAAAAATCCATCATTTTATATGACTTGAATGCTGGAGCATTATCTGTAAGTATTTTCCTTGGGCAGCCAAATCTTGCCAAGATGTTTTCTTCCAAGAAGCTTATTATAATTGAGTCATTTGCATTCCTAGTGGGAATAGATTCTACCCACTTCGTGAAGTAATCAGTGGCCGTAAGAATCCATCGATGTTGGCTGCTAGAATGGGGATTTATCTCTCCGATAAAATCAAGGCCCCACTGCTGGAAGGGCGCTTCCACCCTAATTGGTTTTAGAGGTAACGGCTGTAGCTTTAGCTTCCTGGCAAACATTTGACACTCCTTGCATGCCCTAGTGATCTTACTGGTATCAGAAAATAGAGTGGACCGGAAATAACCTGCTCATAGTATCTTATGAGCGGTCGCTCTCCAAGCATGATGTCCTCCACACATACCCTTATGAAATTCATTAATTATTCCCTCGGTCTCCTCTTCGAAAATACAATTGAGCAACATTCCCAGTGGGTCTTTCTAGAAAAAATAACCATCCAAAACATAGTATTTGACCTCCTTAAGTTTGAGAGATCTTATCTTAGATTTCTCCATTTCGGGGGGATAATTAAGATGTTCCAAATAGTAAACTCTATCCCTATACCATTATGAATTTATAAACGTCTCGTCTACATGATCGGGGAGGTTCCATTGACCTTCCTCGTTTCCCTTCTCTGGAAGTTGATCAATCAAATTTATCTCTAGGGCTTGATAATTCAATTATGCTAGCAGTGGTTTTAATCTCCATATCGTACTCCTGGATCTTGGAAATCCATTTTCCTCTTCTCCCTTCACTATCATGCTGGCATAAGATATCTTTAATGGTACTCCCTGGGACATGAGCAATGATTTTGGATTGCAAAACGTAGCTCCTGAAAGACTTGAGTGCTTTAACCAATGCATAGGCCTGCTTCTCCATTGTGCTATATTTTAATTCTTCATCTCTCAAGGCTTGACTTAAGAAAGCAATAAGTTGTTCATGCCCTTCCTGGTTTTTTTGGAAAATGACTACTACAATAGTGACCTCAGAGGCAAAAGAAAAAATTAAGAAATCCTTGGTGTAGTCTGGGGTTGTCAACACTGGTGCCTCTCCCAAGGATTTCTTTATTTGTTCAAAAGAATTTCTCGCGGTTGTGGTCCATTTTATCTCAGCATCCTTTCTTAACATGTTAGTAATCTCTTTCATTATTTTAGCAAAGTTAGGGATAAATATTCGTAAAAAAATTATTTTACCAATGAAAGATTGTACCTCCTTTTTATTTTGTGGAAGATCAATCAACTTAATAGAGGCCATTCTCTATGGGTCTATCATCATGCAATCTTTGGAAACAATGTGACCAAGAAACTTTCCTTTCATCATGGCGAAAAATGACTTCTTTGGATTGAGAGACAGGCCATATTTTCTGCACTTCTCGAAAGTTTGCTTTAGGTGTTGAAGATGCTCCTGGTCAGATTTAGAAAAAACTGTCATATCATCTAGGTATATAACAATGAATCTGTCCTTTTCTCCTATAAATGCTATATCCATGGCCTGTTGGAATGTTTCCCTAGCATTCATAAGGCCGAAAGGAATTTTGTCATACATGAACGTTCCCAATGGTGTAGTGAAAGTCGTCTTTTCCTAATCATCAAGCTGCATTGCTACCTGGTTATAGCCTGAGAACCCGTCCATCATAGATACTCGGGTTGACCCTACCACCTTTTGCAAAATATGATCCATTTTGGGCAAGGGGTAGTTGTCCTTCAACGACCATCTATTCATATTTCTGAAATCGATGCATAGTCGAATCTCGCCATTCTTTTTTCTGACCGGTACCAGGTTAGCCACCCATTCTGAATATCTTAAGGGGATAATGATTTTTGCATCAAGGAGATTTCTTACTTCCTGTTCAATCACAGGAAACAAAATAGGATTTACCTACCTCAAATTTTGTTTTACTGGCTTAGCATCAAGCTTCAAGGGGATCCTGTGTTGTATTATGGTAGTTTCATAGGTTCTAAGGTCCTCATACTTCCATGCCAATACATCAGCATAATCTTTAAACAATTCCTCATACCTTTTCCTCTGCTTGTTCGTGAGGGACTGAGAGATTTTGATGAATTTTGGGTCCTCCACGGTACCAAGATTTACCTCTTGTATGGCCTCTGTGGTTGGTTGTATTACTGGTTTGACCGGGACTTCATTTTTATCGAACAACTGCTCTAATGGGACAAGTCCTTTCAGAATGTAATTATTTTTTAACTGCAGGAAATTTTGCCCCGCGAACTGCTATGCGAATGTAGAGCCTTCTGTATCCTTTGACTGCGAATTAATCTCCTATATTTTCTCGGAATTGGCATCCACCTCAATACCTGAGAATTCCCCGACTAGTTGAAAGAAATGCTTAATTTGTTGGTCATCCTCAAAAACCTGCCAACTTTTGATGTTGTCGGGAATGTAGGGACGGTATCTCATATCAACTTCATAATTCAACTTCGTCTTTTTGGGAGGATTGAAAGAACTTGCCATCATGGCTAAAGCATCATCCTGTTTATTTTCTTCCTGAGGGACGAAAGTAATGTTAAAGGCGTCAAAAAAGTTCTCAATAAGATCCCAAGCTAGATTTCGGTATGCTCTAAGTCTGGGATGATTCGTCTGATAAACATTTCTAATCTGATTTACAACTAGCTCAGAGTCTTCGAAAACTACCAGATTAGCAATTCTCAAGTCTTTTGCCGCTCGGAGACCCAGGATGAGTGCTTCATACTCCGTGACATTGTTGGTGGTGTCAAAATCTAGCTTGTAAGATAAATTGATTTCATCCCCCAATGGTGATGTCAATACCGCATTGGCTCTGGATTCATCTTTGGTGGATGCGCCATCGAAAAAGCGTTTCCAGACCTGGTTCCGACTACTTTCAGCAACTGGTTCTGTTGCTTGAACATGTGCGACCTCTTCACCAACTGGGTCTCCTATTGATAGTCTATAACATCCCATGTTCTCATCAGCAGCATAAATCGAATGATTCATGGGACTGTCCTGATCACTTATAACATAGGCGAACATGGCCTCCCTGTATAACCGCCTGGTTTCTCTAGCAAAAATGGGAATCGTAGCATATTTCATGTCCATATGCATGGTTCCTCCTAGATTTTTAGCCCAACTTCTTGACAAGAGCATACCATATTTAGCTGGGACATCCGCTTCCATCACTACGCTCTTAGCTGGTATCTGGGAAAGAGTGACCACCGTGTCTTTTATCATCCCTATGCACTTTAGCTTCCTGGAATCAAAACTGTAGAGGTCATGGTAGGGCCTGGTGATTTCCAGCCCCAACTACTCCATGATAAATTTGGGCATTAAATTGTGATATGTCTCGAAATCTAACATGCAGTTATGTAGAAGCTTCTCATGTACATTTAGGGTGACGTAAAATGGGGCAGTGGGCTTTTCCTTACTATCAATGCATGGACCACACTAAAAAGAGGGAGCCTCATCGTTAAGGTTTATGGAATCCACAGATATTCAATTCTATCTTTTCCTAGATATGATGCAAATAGATGCACAGGAGGTACCACGGATAACCAAAAAGGAAGCAAAGAAGTATCGACGGATTGCAAATCGGTAGAGTCTCAAAAAATATACATTCAGGCACGGGCAGATCCGTAGGGGCAGTGGTTTCTGACACAATACAAACTCGGCAAGGTGGAACTAGATTCCATCATTGAAGCGTGGCCAAAGGAATGGAAAATTCTAGCAGCGGAGGATCAATTGTCAAATCTAGAGAATGGGAATTCGACAACTAGACCAAAGCCACCAGATGAATATAAGGACTCAGAAAGTGGAAAAGAGGATGCAGGAGAAGGAGACCCTATGGAATAACATTTGCATACATTAAGTCACGATGGGGCCTCATCGGCAACCCCCAAGGATTCAGAATTAGAAGAATGATGAGAAGATACAAGAATGAAGCACAGGATGGAGCGGGGCAAAGGGAGCACAAGTGTTGGCCTTCTCGATGAGCGAATTAACAAACTCATGGAGAAAATAACAACATTAGTGGAAGAGAACCGGGGGAAAGTCACTCAGCATGCGACTGAGTTTTTCCATCGGGTATTGCATCTATTATAGACATTAACGAATGCAGTGACTAAGACAAAGCTTCCACAAGGTGAAGTATGACCAAGTGCTTAAATACATAGAGTTGAGGTGGAAATCGGTGCAAGGCCGAACATAGTCCAGATATTACCCAATGCTATCACTGCTAGTGATGAGGACCTGGATTCCACACTACGACATCATGGCCTAATCACTATAGATTTCAACATCCTACCAATGGTAATGTTGTATAGAACACATCACACGTCAAGTAAAGAAATTATCGAACAAGAAGCAACAGTACATGATCAAATGGTTGAGTATAAATGATAGGTGTGGACCACCGAGGAGGATATTCAGTGCCTCCAAGAGGAAAAATAAATAAGCATGAAGGTCGCAGCAAAGGCCATTAAAGATAGAAGGAGATTGGAGCATGCCATATCCATCACATGTGAAGAAGCACCAGAAGGTGAAAAGGACATAGAAGAAGAGGAAAAATAAATCATGTTAGGTGCAGTCATTTCAGACCCATGAAAAGAAAATGAATATTTACAAGCTAGGACTATGCCCGGCACACCGCCAGAACAAATTGAAGAAAGAAAGAACGTGATTGAAGAAGTTGCGATAGATATGATCCAGATGGATATAGGTGTCCACCCACCTATTTTTGGAATATTTAAAACCCATCTATGTCATTTATTACCATAGTAGCATTAATTAATCATTTTATGATTAATTCCTATATATTAGACTAGGTAGTTGGCCTAAAACACCATTGTGTGGACAACAAGCTTCCTAAACCCACTAGAGAGAATTCCTTGAGATCCTGGATGATATTCTAGATATTTTTAGTTAATCCTAGAATATAAAGGTGCATTAGTTTCTTTTACTGCTTTTTACCACTTTTTGGTGAAAGGTAAAAGCTAGTTGGCTAGTCATAACTGTTTTTTGGCCAACTCATCCTCCATGATGTTTTTTCCTTCCAAATTCTTGATTTGGCATGATTTTCCATCACACATAACTATCTGATCACTAAATCATAAATTTGTGAGCCTTTGGAGTGACTTGGAGAACACACTTTCCACCTAGGGGGGTTTTGCATAATTTTAGTAAGTCTTCTTTTGTGAGGATTTGAATGGCATCCTTATGCATTTGAATATCCGATGTAATTCTATATATTAACAGCCTATTACTTTCCCAAGGTTGGATTATGTATTATTATTCATGAGAGTAATTCTGTTTGCATCATATGTGACTATTTTTCAGTGTTCTTGACTAGTTGTGTGAGAATTACTTGTGAGAGTTGTAATTTCTTGATCAGATCTTGGTGTGAACTAAATTTCACATGGTATCAGAGATATAAATCTATTCATTTCTCCATTGATTTTCTTGTAGGATCCAACCAGTCTCAAGGAGGGCGCATTCAGTCATCAACAGGGAGGATTCAATCACCTAGAGGGCACAACAAATCATCTTGGGGCGCACCCAAACCACTCTAAAATCTATTTCAGAGCTTCCATGTATCAATCACATCAAATCATACTCATTTCATTCAATTATTTTGAATGGAATGTGCAGATGGATATCTTGTTGAGGAGTAAAGGCCTCTACAGGGTGACTATGGCAACTGAACCTAAGCCAACCTCAGCAATTGAGAAATCGAAGTGGCATAATCGAAGAGATGAAGCCTATGGTATCCTATGTCTCACTACATCCAAGGCTATTTTATTTCATCTAGATGGTATTACCTCACCCAATTAAGTTTTTCTAAAGCTTCAAGAATTGTTTGGCAAGACAAATGAATTAAGAGATCACCAACTGGATAATGAACTTGTTTCATTGAGTCCACAGAATTTCGAGAACCTCTGGGATTTTTTCTCAAAGTTCAAGTCACTTGTTCTACAGTTGAAGCAATGTGGAATTGATAAAAAGGATGAGAAACTAATCTTGGCCATTCTCTCCAAGCTTGGCCCCAATTACTCAGTCTTTGTTTCGACCTTCCACTCCATAAGGAAGGCAGTTCCTAATTGGAAGAGTCCTACACTCTCAGAATTCATGGAGTCTCTTACACAAGAACAAGACAAGTTGGTCTTGATGGGAGCCATTAAAAATCCATCAAAATATTATTGTTTTACTCTTGGAGATTCAAGGAATTCGAAAGGCAAGAAGAAGAGAAACTTCAAAAAACCCACTGATTAGAGGAGGGACAAGTAGAAATTCCATGAAGACTCCTCAAACTCAAATTTCAAGAGAAATCCAAACAAAAAGAATGAGAAGGAAAAGTGTAACTATTGCAGTAGGGGCTTTCATCCTAAAATCTCATGCATGAATAAGACCATTGATCAAATCTCTCAACTCCTGGAGAAATCCAATATTCCTCTTCCTGAGAGCGCAAGGAGGAAGGATGGAGGACAAAATTCTGAAGATAAGGAGCGAGTGCATGCACTGATGGAAAGCAAATAAAATCATACATCATTCATCATTGATTTGGGATCTTTAAGGCACATGGTGTCCACAAGAGAGAGCTTCTCATCTCTTGACTCTTTCAGTGGTCCATCCATTGTGTTGGGTGATGATTCTGAAACTTCAAGCAAAGGTAAAGGCAACATTGATCTAGATTTTGGTACATTCACTAATGTTTTGTATGTTCCAGGACTTGTTTCTAACCTTTTGTCAGTATACCATGTGACTCACATAGGATCACCCAAAAAGGTGATCTTCACACCTAATGTTGTTGAAATATTTGAAATGTCAACAGGTCGAATTGCTTCTTTAGGTTCCGTTGACCATAACTCAAAAATCTATAGGTTTTCTCATTTTGTGCCATTCCCCTCACCTTCTACTCTATTAACCCATGCCAATGAGTCAAGAAAATTATGGCATGAAATATTTGTGTACCTAAATTATAAATATCTTTCCTAACTCCATGAGAAAGAAATGGTCATAGGGCTGCCCAATATCAAGTTTTATAAAGGTGTCTGTCAAAGCTGCATCCTATGGAAAACACCCAGAGGATAAGTTTGAAAGATCCAAAACTGAGCAAACCTCGGAACACTTGGAGCTTATTCACAGTGAAATATCAGTTCCATTCCCCCATGAGTCTTTTAACCATTCCAAATACATCATTACCTTCATAGATGACTTTACCAGGTACTGTTGGATTTATTTCATCAAGTTAAAGTCTGAAGTGTTCGGTCTGTTCAAGCTTTTCAAGGTCTCAGTAGAAAACTAGTATGGTAGACATATCAATATCCTTATATATGACAATGGTGGGGAGTAGATCAAATCTGAGTTTCATCAATTTTGTGTCTCTTCATGCATACAGATGCAACACACTGTTCCCTACACACCTCAGCAGAATGTTGTTGCTGAGAGGAAGAACAGATCATTGAAGGAGATGGCCACATGCATGATTGAGGAAAATTATTTTTCTCCAATCCTTTGGGATGAGGAAATAAATTGTGCCACATATATTCAAAATAGAGTGCCTCACAAATCTCTAAAAGGAATCACTCCTTTTGAGGCTTGGACTAGGCACAAACCTGATATTTCTCATTTCAGTATTTTTGGCTCCAAGGATTGGGATAGAATTCCACTTGAGAAGAGGAGGGTTATGCAGCCCCAAATCCAAACTCGTATTTTTGTTGTCTATTCAAAGGAATCCAAAGGCTACAAGTTTATGAAAATTGATAATCAAAAATCCTTCATTGAAAGAAGTGTTCAATTCGAAGAAGAGCCCTCTTAGAATGTTGAAATTGGAGAGCCATCCACACCACCACCTGAAGATGTAAGTGAAGTTCCTCTTGAATTTTTTTATTATGATATTTCTGATGATGAAGACCATTTTATTACAGATCCTAATTCACCCAAAAGGCCAAAGTGGTGCTAAGACTCTTCAAGTAGCTGGTGAACTAGTGGGAAATCCTCAGGACACAAGGAGGACTAGATCACAATTTGAGAATGCTCTCAGTGTGAATGATCCTTACTTATATGAGAGATGTTATTTGATGGTGGATTCTAATCCTCAAAAATATGAGGAATCCTCACATGACCCAAGATGGTAGGATGTTATGGATGAGGAGTTTCATTCACTGCAAAAGAATGAGACATGGGAGCTAGTCAAGCTCCCCTTAGGGAGAAAATTGGTAAGGTGTAAGTGGATAGTGTGAAGCTGATGGTGAAGTAGTTAAATGTAAGGCTAGGATAGTGGAAAATCATTTCTCCCAAGTCCATGGCCTTGACTACAATGATACTTTTTCACCAATTTCACAGAAGGATTCGATAAGACTAGTTCTGGCAATTTATGCTACCAAGCGCTAGGAAGTATATCACATGGATGTCAAAAGTGCCTTCCTCCATGGATATATTGAGGAAGATATGTATATGCATCATACAAAAGGCTATACATCTGATCATAAATATGTGTCCAGGTTGAGGAAGTCCTTATATGGGCTTAAGCAAGCCCCCAGGGCTTGGTATGCCAAAATGGACAACTTTCTCTTGTCACAATCTTTTGCTAGATGCAGATTTGATCCAAATGTTTACATGAAGCTGATTGATGGATCAATTCTTATTATTGTGTTATATGTTGATGACCTACTAATCACAGGTAGCTCTACTGATCAAATTGCTTCATTAAAGACTAAGTTTGCATCAAGCTTTTTCCATGACTGACTTGGGAATTCTTAAGCAATTTTTGGGGCTTGAGATTTCTCAAACTGAGAATGGAACTAAGGTATCTCAGTCCAAATATGAATCTGACCTGATAAATAAGTTCAATATGGTTGATTGCAAGCCTTCAAAGAATCCTTTCCTTTCAGGAGTTAGACTTGAAGAAGCAAAATCTACACCATTGGTGGACAACACCTTGTATAGGAAGCTTATTATACTTGACTCACACTCAACCTAATATTGCATATGTAGTGAGTGTGGCTTCAAGATACATGGAGAAGCCACATGAGCTTCATTGGAGGGCTGCAAAAAGAATCTTGCATTATGTGCAAGGAACCAAGACTGATGGGATTCACTATGTTGCAGATTCTAGCCTAGATCTTCTTGTAGGCTTTAGTAACTCAGATTGTGATGGTGATAGCCTTGACAAAAAGTCCACATATGGATTTGTGTTCATTCTTAGAGGTGGTCCTATTTTCTTTTCTAGCAAGAAACAGAGTGCCATTGTACTATCTTCAGCAGAGGCCGAGTACAGAGGAGCAGTGAATGTTGCTACTCAGTGTGTGTGGTTGCAGGGTATTCTTTCATAGTTTGAGATCTCCTTTAGTACTCCTACTGTCATCCTTTTTGGAAATCAGAGTGATATAAGGATCTCAAGTGATCCAGTATAGAGATAGAGGGCCAATCATATTGAGATCCATATGCACTATATCAGGAATTTAGTGCACGACCAGATCATTAACTTGAAGTATTTCCCAACAGGTGAGAAAACTATAGACATCTTCACCAAATATTTTACTGAGAAGACTTTATGCTATCTGAGATCACTGCTTGGGATGGTTGAACATGTGGTGGAGTGAAGGATTGATCAGCAATCTTTCGATTTTGATTTTGTACATTTTTTAGGGGAGGTTTTTCCCATGAGGTTTTCCTTCTTTCCTTTTTTCATGGACAAGCCAATATTGTACAGGGTGACCATGTCTTGTTACTAGGCCCTATTTTTTACTTCTGATTTTTAGCGCATAAATTCAAACTTATGGGGGGGGTTGGAATATTTAAAACCCATATATGTCATTTATTACCATAGTATCATTAATTAATCATTTTATGATTAATTCCTATGTATTAGACTAGGTAGTTGTCCTAAAACATCATTGCGTGGACCACAAGCTTCATAAACCCACTAGAGTGGATTCCTTGAGATCTTGGATAAGATTCTCACTATTTTTTGTTAATCCTGGAATAGAAAGGCGCATTAGCTGCTTTTACTGCTTTTTACCACTTTTGGGTGAAAGGTAAAATCTAGTTGAATAGTCATAATTGTTTTTTTTACAACTCATCCTCCATGATGTTTCTTCCTTCCAAATTCTATATTTGGCATGATTTTCCATCACACATCACCATCTAGTCACTAAATCATAAATTCGAGAGCCTTTGGAGTGACTTGGAGAACACACCTACCACCTTGGGGGGTTTTGCATAATTTTAGTAAGTCTGCTTTAGTGAGTATTCGAATGGAACCCTTATGTATTCGAATATCTGATGTAATTCTATATATTGACAACTTATTAATTTCCCAAGGTTGGATGATGTATTATTATTCATGAGACTAATTCTATTTCCATCATATGTGACTGTTTTTCAGTGTTCTTGACTAGTTGTGTGAGAATTACTTGTGAGAGTTGTAATTTCTTGATCAGATCTTGGTGTGAACTATATTTCACCCCTATTCCACTGGCTCAAAACAGTTTTCCATTTTGGCAGTTTTCTAGTAATATTTCTACGGTTTTTCGGTCCTAAACTTCTAGGGCCGTTTTGAGGTCCTAAACGGTGTTTTTTGGCGATTTGGGGAGCCAAATGGTTTCCAATGGCATAGACCTTTCTAATGGGCTATCGAGCACCCCAAACGGAGATCTTATGCAAAATTTATGACCCCAAGAAGTTGATTCTTCAACTAACCACCTTGGGGCCACAAACTTTATGGTGGTTCATCTTTGAGGGTTAGGTTTTTGGATGTTTGGGATTCTTTCCTTCATTCTTATGATAAATAGGCCCTTTCGGCCTCTCTTTGTATTCATCTTGTCATGAATGAGTGTAGTCACCACATCTCTTCTCAGAGATATAACTACCACCATTCTAGTTGCTTTTATTTTACAGTTTGTTCTGTTTCATTCATTTAATAGAATCTGAGTTTACTATATCACTGTGTTTCTTGACATATATCTGTGTATGTGAATATATTTACGCTCTTTCATTTCGTTCTCAAATAAATATGGATCAATGGTATAAGATCGTTCTACTCTTGTGGTTTCTCAGTGCATGTCCCCGACGAGATCTGAATATCAAGATTTGGATCTCGAACTAATTGAGCTTGGGGAAAACCCCTCTCATCGGTCCAAGCATAATCACATGGCGAGGGAAGAAAAGAGAGATGACAGACCAAGAGATCCTATTAAGTTGTTGCTCGAGTAAGCCCTCGTGTGACAGATGAATCAAATGATGGATAATTTCACCCAGATCCTTCTAAGAATGCCAATGACGACAAATGCACCTTCAACAAGCAGTCGTTTCGGGGGTGCGACTCCATTAAAGGTACAAGTTAACTTTGACATTCCCTTATTTGAAGGAAAGATAAATGCAAATGATTTGGAGAAATTGTTCAATCTGTTAGAGGGTTACTTCTCTGTTCAAAAATTTTCCAACAGTGAAAAGATCACATTCGCGCTCCTTCAGTCCCTCCCCCATGTCAAAGACTCGTGGGATGGGTACTGCAAGAGGAAAGCAGGAGAAGATTCTGAACTATTTAGGATAGACCCAACTTGGAAGGCTTTTGTCGACACCGTCAAGGAGGAGTTCTACCCAATCAGAAACTATGATGACCAGTACACCAGGTGGACAACTTTGCGCCAGGAGAGAGACCAAACAATGCCAGAGTTTATCAACATGTTCCATACCCTACACTCCAAACTAGGTATTAGGGACTCTGAACGGAACTTGGTCCTAAAGTACCGTAGTTTCCTGCACAGGTACATTCAGACAGATATGGATTTCCTGTACATATTCTCACTAGGAGAAGCTTATCGATATGCCCTCAAGATTGAGCAGAAGTTTAAGCAAAAGAACAAGCGGGATTTTGGGTTTGCAAATTAGTAGCAGAAGACTGGAAAAGGTGGACCTAATTCACAAGGAAAAGCATAGAGCAAGGATGGCCAAAGCACCAACAAATAGCCCAAGCCGCATGCGAAGAAGCACAATGGGGAATCGAAGAAGGACACTCAAAAGTAGTGCAAATTCCACAAGACCCCTAGAACAACACTGATGAATGTCGCTCAAAACAATCCTTCTTGGATGAGACGAAATCCTTGGATCCAAACTTGAACTAAAACTATGATGTAGAGAAAGAAAGGGAAAATCATATCATTGATGCAAAACCGAGTTCCACCATCACAACCGCAAAGATCCAACAAGAAGACTCAGAGGATCCATAGGAATGGGAGCGCCTCTTCCATTCTCAACTATGGGTGCAGGGAAATCCACTACATTTCATTTTTGATAGTGGTAGCCAGAAGAACCTCATCTCCATCGAGGTTGTCAAAATATTGAATCTTCTGATAGTTCCACATCCCCAACCATACAATATCGGTTGGTTGAGCCAAGGATGAGACCTTCATGTCATTTAACAATGTCGCCTCTCCTGCGACATCAATCCCTTCAAAGATGAGGTAATGTGTGATGTTTCCCCGCTTGAATTTTTTGATGTTCTTTTAGGACAACCATATATGTGGAAACATCATGTTGTGTATGAGTCTAGACCTCGTAGTTTCATTATTACTTTGCGAAAGAAACTCTACAGGATACCAAAGACACTTCCCACGACTACAATGTCCCTCATCACAGCTAAGCATTGTAGGAAGTTAATCTCCCAAACATTTAATTGATCCTCTTCATGGTTCGTTTTGAAGGAGAACAAAAGATCGCAGCATCATCCACCACCTCCACACAGAGCCCCTATGCACATCAGAAACATGTGGACAAGATCATGGAAGCATAGAAGGACATCTTCACCACACCTGTTGGGGTGGCAGCACATTGCAAGGTCAAGCATCCCATTTATTTGATACCTGGAGCTCAAGGGTTCTAAATATTTCGGCGAGATTGATCTAAAGTCCGGCTATCATCAATTACCAATTGAACAAACCAATGTCTGGAATACTGCCTTCAAATATCGGGAAGGCCTTTTTGAGTGGTTGGTCATGCCTTTCGGATTGACTAATGCTCCAGCAACCTTCATGAGGATGATGGACAATATCCTATGTCCATTCACCAATTCTTTTGTGGTTGTATATCTAGATGACATCCTCATCTACAACAGAACATGGGCGGAACATTTACAGCATATCCACCAGGTCCTCAGCACCCTACGACAACACAAGTTATACGCCAATCTAGAGAAGTGCTCATTTGGCATGGAGAGGGTTTAATATATCGGATACATCATGGAAAAATATGGTGTTCATGTGGATCCAGCCAAGATCCAAGCCATTCGTTATTGACCAACCCTGGCAACTCTCACAGATCTTCACAACTTCCTAGGCCTTGCCAACTGCTATCCAGATTTCTGTTGGGATTCTCTAATATTGCTTGGTCCCTTATCCATGTGACAAAAGGGTGATCTAAGGAGAATTTCATTTGGTCCAAGCCACAACAACAATCATTTGAGGAGCTGAAGCAACTCTTATGTTTGGCGCCCATCCTTTCCTTACCATATCTGCAACAAACCTTTGAGATTGAGACAGATGCTTCGAACTATGCTGTTGGTGCAGTCCTCACTTAGCATGGCCATCCAAAGGCATATCACAGTGAGACACTTTCAGATGTAGTCCGTAAGTACCCCACCTATGACAAGGAAATGTGTTCCATTGTCCAAGCCACCGCCAATGGAATCATTACATCCTAGGAAAAGAAACGGCCATCCACACTAATCACAAGACCCTACAGTTCATGCAAACCCAAGGAAAGTTACAGTATGACTGCCACCATAAGTGGTCCACTTACTTGCATCAATTCCACTTGAACATTAAATATAAGAAGGGAAGCACCAATCGATTCATTTATTTTATCAGTCGACCTCCAGTACCAGCACTGACCACGGTGCTCAAATCTTGTGGCCCTGAGGCCTCCATGTGGACTCAATTATATATCAGTGATCCTGAATTTTCTCCCATATACCAAGCCCTATGTGCAGGCACACCCGTGGAAGATTTTCATCTCCAAGAAGGATTGCTATGCCACCTAGGCCATCTCTGTGTTCCTTCAAGCGAGCGTGCAAATATTGTTTGGGAAGCGCATTACAGTCGGGTGGCAAGGCACTTCGGCACCAAAAAGACAGTGGCCATATTGCAGAAGTATTTTTATTGGCCCAAGCTCCGACAAGATGTCGGATGATACATCAGATCTTGCACTGCTTGCGCCATCATGAAACCTGCCACCAAAAAGAAAGGGTTGTACACTCCTCTTCCCACTCCTGATGGACCCTGGAATCCACTCCATGGATTAAATGTTCAGACTACCTTCAACCAAGCATGGTAATGACTGTGTGTTTGTGGTCATGGACCGCTTCTCTAAGATGGCCATTCTGATAGCTTGAAAGAAGAACATATCTGTCAAAGCCACTGCTAAGCTCTTCTTCGAGCGCATTTGGGTTCATTTCGGGCTTCCAAAAACTATCATATCAAATCGAGATAGCATGTTTCAAAGCACTTTCTGGTCCAACCTATGATCATTGATGGATACCAAGCTCACTAAATCGACTTCTTTCCACCCCCAAACCAATGGAAAAACAGAAGTAGTCAACAGCATGATTGTGCATATTTTGAGAATGTACAATTCAAAACATCCCTGCACATGGGATGAGATCCTTCCTTAAGTTCAACATAGCTATAATAGATCTCTTCATATTTCTACCAGACACAGTATTTTTCAAGTGTGCCTGGGGTTCCAACCAATGGCCCCAATTGATGTATCTCTTCCCATTGCATCCACACGGGAGGAATATTCCCATGCTCAGACTGAGGCTGATAAGGCCACCAGATTTGTTGAAAGAATCCAGTACATATACCAACAGGTCCATGACATTTTGGAAAAGGCCAACACTAAGTACAACCAGCGACATGACCAACATTGGGTTCCACAAAATTTACAGGTGGGTGATAATTTTTGGTTGCATTTGCTAAAAGAGAGGCTCACAGGACCCCATCGCAAGCTTTGTCCACTTCGATATGGTCCATACACCATCACCAAGGAATTTGGTGGCAATGCCTTCGAATTAAGCATTCCTTGGCCTGCACCCAGTATTCAATGTGGAGCTCCTTCTCCCATATTTTCCACCATTTTTTGACACCTCGGAGGTGGAAGAGCAATTGACACCTACAGTGCTGAATCTCGACTGCATGGAATAGGAAAATATTGATCAGATCATGGACACATAGGTTAAGGGTGTTGGTTGTGGAGCCTAATCTTCCAGTCTCATAGATGATGATTCATCCGTGTTTGAACCCCAGGTTTGGTTATGATCCAGGAACGATCCCCAGGGGGTCCGTGGAAAATGTTTGGGTTGTTTTCGCCAACAGATTTCGGGCCCATGGTTTTGGGTAACCTGTGGTATTTTCCCATTGTATTTCCCTTATAAAAGAAAGTCATTGTAACACGGCTAGGGTTGATGTATTAGGTTTTATGCATTGTAAATATCTCTGATATCAGAAGAGAGACAGTGAGACAGTGAAGAGGAAGTACAGCGATTGTGCTACAGGTTGTATCCCTTCACTTTGTTGGACGGTATAATAATAAGGACTGGCAACTTCAGTGTGGACGTAGACCATCTTGGGTGAACCACGATATATTTGTGTCTCTTGTAATGTGTTTGTGTGATTATATTTGCATTTATGTTTATTGTTATTGCTTTGCGATCCTGTTTTTCTAACAATTGGTATCAAAGCCAAAGGTCTATTTGGCAGTTAAACCCGTAGTAAACTAGGGTTTCTGGTTCGTGTGGGAGCAATGGCACAAGAAGGAAAGTTTAAGTTCAAGAATTTTAATGGCCAAAACTACCAGTTATGGAAGATGTAAATGGAGGACTATATGTACCAGAAGGATCTATTCCTGCCATTGGGAGGAAGAGCAAAGTAGCTGGCGGCCATGAAGGACGGAGAATGGGAGGTTCTTGATAGAAAGGCTCCGGGAACAATATGGCTAAGCCTGGCTTCGTCGGTGGCTTTCAATATCTCAAAAGAAAAGACAACGAAAGGTTTGATGAGTGCATTGGGTAAGCTGTATGAAAAACCCTCGGCCTCCAACAAGGTATTTCTAATGAAGTGCTTATTTAATATGAAGATGTATGAAGGAGGATCTATTGCTAATCATTTAAATGAATTTAATACGGTTACAAATCCACTAAGTTCTGTAAGTGTGAACTTTGATGATGAGGTTAGGGCTCTTCTAATCCTGTGTTCATTGCCAGAAAGTTGGAATAGCTTGGTCATGGCTATAAGTAACTCTGTCTCTAGTTCAAATAGCTTGATATTTGATGATGTTGTTAGTGTTATTCTTAGCAAGGAAATGCGAAGAAAAAGCACAGGTGAGACATCAAGTAATGCGTTGACCATGGAGAGTAGGGGAAGACAAAAGGAGAGAGGAAAGAGCCAAGGTGATCGTGGCAAGTCTAAAACGGGCAGATCCCAAGTCCAGACTGGGAAAAATAGAGTGTTGGAACTGTGGAAAGAAAGGACATCTGAAGAAAGACTGCAGATCTCTAAAGAAGAAAGGAGGTGGACAGAAGGAAACTACCCAGGAAGAAAATGTAGTAGGTGATGTGCTATAGGATGCTTTGATTATGGCATTAGATAATATTAGTGATTATTGGGTAGTAGATTCAGGGGACTCATGTCATGCTACACCCCATAGGAAATATTTTCATGATTATGTTCCAAGCGATTTTGGAGATGTTTTATTGGGTGATGATGAGCCATGTAAAATTGTTGGAATGGGTAAGGTATGGATAAAATTTAAGAATGGAATTGATTGGCTACTGAAAGATGTAAGGCATATTCCTGCTATGAAAAGAAATATGATCTCAACAGGCCAATTGGGAGATGGAGGCTGTCTATCTACATTTGGAGAAACGTGATGGAAGATCACTAAAGGATCAATGGTGATAGAAAAAGGAGACAGAGTAGGTACGTTGTATTTATATCCTCATAATACTGACCATTCTATCTCTTTAGCTTCCATAGGAACAGATACAGCATTGTGGCATCATAGGATTGGCCACATGAGTGAGAAGGGGATGCAGATTCTCCACTCAAGGAAGTTGCTGCCAGATTTGAAGTAGGTAAGTTTGGAATTCTGTGAGAACTCTGTTTATGGAAAACAAAAGAGAGTCAAATTTCTCAGGGTTGGGAAACATAAGAAGAATGAAAAGTTAGAGCTTGTGCATACTGATGTATAGGGACTGGATCATGTACAATCTCTTGGTGGATCTCATTATTATGTTACATTTATTGATGATGCAACTAGGAAAACTTGGGTTTATTGCATTAGACAGAAATATGATGTGTTTGCTACTTTTAAGAAGTGGAAATATTTGGTTGAGAATGAGACAGGAAAAAGGTTGAAGTGTCTTAGATATGATAATGGAGGTGAGTACTGCGGCAAGGAGTTTGATAGTTACTATTTATACCATGGGATTCGTAGAGAGAAAACAGTCCCAGGAACACCACAAGAAAATGGTGTGTCAGAAAGGATGAACAGAATGATCATGGAGCATGCAAGGTGTATGTTGCATGCAGAGTTGCCCTTACAGTTTTGAGCGGATGCTGTAAATACTATTGTTTATTTAATAAACAGAGGACCTTCAAGTTCTTTGGATGGTGGTATTCCAGAGGAGGCATGGACAGATAAAAAGGTAAACTACTCATTTCTGAGGACGTTTGGTTGTGAATAATTTGTCCATATATTGATAGAGAAAATAGAACAAAGCTTGAAGTTAAATCCAAGAAATGTACCTTTATTGGATATGGGGTTGATGAATTTGGTTATCGCTTATGGGATTATGAAAATAACAAAATCATCAGGAGTAGAGATGTGATATTCAACGAAAAGGTCATGTATAAATATCAATTGCAGGGAAAGATACAGGAAAAGGAAAACACAGAGTACACAGTACTTGATGAAATTAAAGAAAATGGAGTTCCAAAGGTGCTAGAAAATCAAGAACAACAGCAAGTACCTGAAACTCCTGCAACTACAAGAAGATCTACCAGGTTAAGTAGACTCCCTGAAAAATACTCTCCTTCAATGTATTATTTATTGATGATTGATGTTGGTGAACCAGAGTGTTATGAAGAAGCAAAGCAGGTGGAAACTAGAAGGAAGTGGGAGCAAGGCATGAATGAGGAGATTGACGCATTGGTAGGAAACCAGACTTGGGATTTGGTTCATTTTCTTGCTGGTAAAAGAGCATTGCAGAACAAATGGATTTACAGATTGAAGGAAGAAGAAGGAGGTAAGAAGCAATACAAGGCCAGACTTGTTGTAAAGGGGTTTGCACAAAAGAAAGGTATAGATTTTGATGAAATGTGTTCTCCTGTTGTTAAGATGACTTCAATTAGGACTATTTTAAGTCTAGTGGCAGTAGAATATTTGCATATTGAATAGTTAGATGTAAAAACAACTTTTCTCCATGGGGATTTGGAGGAAGAGATATATATGCAGTAGCCACAAGGGTATGAGGTCAAAGGGAAGGAGAATTTGGTGTGCAGGTTGAAAAAGAGCTTGTATGTCTTGAAGCAATCTCCAAGGTAGTGATATCTAAAATTTGATAGGTTTATGAAAGAGCAAGGTTATAGTAGATGTCATTATGACCAATGTGTTTATTTCAAGAATCTAGAAAATGAAAGATATATTATTGTGTTATTGTATGTGGATGACATGCTTGTTGCAGGCTCTAATATGTAGGATATAAATGTACTCAAAAGGAAGCTAGCTAATTCATTTGCGATGAAGGATTTGGGTGCTTCAACGCAAATCCTTGGTATGAGAGTAACGAGCGATAGGAAAAATCACAAATTGACATTGTCTCAGAGTGAGTACATACAAAAGGTGTTGGAGAGGTTTAGAATGCAGAATGCAAAACCATTTAGTACACCTTTGGCCAACCATTTCAGTCTAAGTAAGGAAATGTGTCCCATGACACAGGAAGAGACAGGTTACATGTCCAAGATTCCCTATCAATCAGCAGTTGGCAGCTTGATGTATGCCATGGTGTGCACAAGACCAGATATTTCACAAACAATGGGAGTTGTGAGCAGATATATGAACAATCCAGGTAAAGAACATTGGAAGGCATTACATTGGATTCTCAGGTATTTGAGAGGTACTACCACTCATGCATTATGTTTTGGAGGTTAAGACACTGTTCTACAGGGATATGTTGATGCAGATATGGCAGGTGATCAAGATAACAGGAGGAGCACCACAGAGTATGTGTTTACTGTAGGTGGAACAACAGTAATTTGGATTTCAAAATTGCAGAAGGTTGTTTCACTTTCAACAGCAGAAGCAGAGTATGTTGATGTTACAGAGGCTAGTAAAGAGATGATTTGGTTGCAGAGTTTTATGGAGGAATTGGGTAAGAAGAAGAAGGATAGAAGGTTGTATAGTGATAGCCAGAGTGCCATTCATCTTGCAAAGAACTCAGCATTCCATTTCAGGACTAAACATATACAGCTCAAGTACCATTTCATATGCTCTGTTCTAGAAGATGAACTGTTGAAGCTGGAAAAGATACATACTAGCCAAAATCCTGCAGACATGTTCACAAAGGTAGTGACCATAGAGAAATTGAGTTCTTGCTCAGTTTTAGTTGGCCTTGTAGCATGAAGATGAAGAGGAGAAAATTGCCAAGTCCAAGTCCAGCAAGTGCAGCAACAGTGGAGTTGCTGTGATCAGTCTCCAAGTTGTAGATTGTTGGTTGTGGAGCCTAATATTCCAGTCTCATAGATGATGATTCAGCCGTGTTTGAACCCTAGGTTTGGTTATGATCCCAGCACGATCCCCAAGGGGTCCGAAGAAAATTTTTGGGGTTGTTTTCTCCAACAGATTTCGGGCTCATGGTTTTGGGTAACCCATGGTATTTTCCCATTGTATTTCCCTTATAAAAGAAATTCATTGTAACATGGCTAGGGTTGATGTATTAGGTTTTATGCATTGTAAATATCTATGATATCGGAAGAGAGACTATGAGACAGTGAAGAGGAAGTGCAGCGGTTGTGCTACAGGTTGTATCCCTTCACTTTGCTGGACGATATAATAATAAGGACTGGAAACTTCAGTGTGGACGTAGCCCATCTTGGGTGAACCACGATATATTTGTGTCTCTCTTGTAATGTGTTTGTGTGATTATATTTGCATTTTTGTTTATTGTTATTTCTCTGCGATCCTATTTTTCTAACAAAGGGCACCCAGCAAAATATCCAACTATATCGAGTTGTCAAAGTAGGGAAACTACTCCACCAAGGCAAGTGTCTCACCAAGAGTCAATTGCAACAAAAGTTTCCCCATTTGATGGGGGCACTCAACGCAATGGAGACCATTTCTTCCTATGGGGGGAGGACTATTCCAGATGGATATAGGTTTCCACCCACTTATTCCACAAGCTCAAAACAGTTTTCCATTTTGGCAGTTTTCTTGTAATATTTCTACGATTTTACGGGTCCTAAACTTCCAGCACCATTTTGAGGCCCTAAATGACGTTTTTGGTGATTTGGGGGGCCAAATGGTTGTCGTTGGTATACATTTTTTCCAATTTTAAGGTTGTAAATATCGGATAGACCTTTCTAATGGGATATCGAGCACCCCAAACGGAGATCATATGCAAAAGTTATGACCCCGAGAAGTTGATTGTTCAACTAACCACCTTGAGGTTGCCAACTTTATGACGGTTCATCTTCTATGGTTAGGTTTTTGGATTTTTTGGATTCTTTCCCTCATGCTTATGATAAATAGTCCCTTTCGGCCTCTCTTTGTATTCATCTTGTCACGAATGAGCGTAGCCACCACATCTCTTCTCATAGATATAGCTACCACCATTCTGGTTGCTTTTATTTTACAGTTTGTTATGTTTCATTCATTCTGAATTTACTGTATCACTATGTTTCTTGCCATATATTTGTGTATGTCAATATATTTATGCTCTTTCATTTCGTTCCAACATAAATCCGAATCAAGATATCACAGCACTCAAAATATTGGTGCAGACAAAGGGTCAAAGACAAGAACAAAGTACCGGTCGCAAAGCCATGATATGCGGAAGTAATTAGTTAAGTTAGTTAGCGATGGGTCATTAGGACCATTTGTAACAGCCAAGTGCGCCTATAAATAGAAATAAGATTGTAATATTTAAAGGGTATAATCGATCAGAATATCAAAGGAGAAGAACCTTTTTTGCGATTGTAAGCCTAAGGGAATTTTCCTGATTTGGGAAATATGAGATGATATCTTCGCATCTCTTATGTTTCTATCTTTTGGATTGATCTATGGGGCAGTTATCTGGGTTTGGTTCTATATTATGATTAATATGCATATCTATCTTCTGTTTATAGCAATATGATGTTTTCTTGATATATCATTAAATATTTTTGTAGATATGTTATGTATCGCAGATTCCTCGAACAGGCTTTGTTGATTTGTTTAATTCGTTATGTATGAGATGTAAATGCAATTAAGGATTACTAGGGCGATAGTATGATGTTTTAATGCAAATGGAAATCTCTAGCTTGTGTCGATTGAGAGTGGAACAACGCATGTCTTCTCCCAACTACGGAAACTTGGTTCTTGCATCACCCCTTAGACATCTCGGGTGAGACCTCACTCACTCTACTGGTGTTGTTGGAAAGGGTAAAACCTTTTCTGGGCTAATGCTTAAGGGTGTTTGATTGATCTTTGTTGACAGCAGTGAGAAGTGAACCCCTGTCGACAGAACTGTGTCAACAAAAATTTACAACCTTCTAAAAATGTCGACTTTGCCTAATTTTGCACCTTTCCTACAGGTTCATTTAGCTTCAGAGACCAACTTTAGACACTTCTAGAAGAAAATCTAGTGAGAACTAGAAAATTTTTGATATCGGGTTTTGATAGCCCATAATATTTTGAGTACTCAGATATTTTTCGATTCCTAATCTGATGCACCATCCAATTTCTATTAGATTCTAGAATTGTTAGCTTTTAAATTTTTAATTTTCTCTAGCCTTAGATTTTCTTTAGCAATTTCTATAACACACTTATTCCTGAATTGATAGAATAGTGCAACATTTCCATTCTAGTTAGTCATGTTATCACCAGAGGGAAATTCTTGGAATCCTCAATGTATCAGGGAGGACGATGGGGGTTAAGGGGGATTTCCCTCATTTTATTGTAAATATTTTGATTCTACACAATCTGTCACATGAGATCGGAGACATTTTCAATTTTTGGTACCTAAAATCCCAATGTGGAAATCACCATTCTTCATGTTATTTTTAGTAATTTATGAGATTGATGTGACCTAGGGGGGTTCCATCATGTATGACGTCACCCTACATCACATTACCACTCATTGGACATAACTCGGTTTTGATTGATGAAAAAGTGGTATATAGAAACCACCCTCACGACCCAGAATGAACTATCAAGTGCCATGTTAAAACCATGGTTTTGAAATTTTGGCTCATGGCATACAATTTAACAATCGTGCACTTTTGGGAGTCGAAATAAATGTCATTCGTTTCTCAAATTTGCATGATTAGATATGGGACACCAATATTGCATGATATCCACTGTAATATCTACCCTTCATACATGGATTCCACTCATTCTTAAGGCTCTTACCTAGAGCTGTCACATGTTCACTCACCCCACGTGGTTGTTTCATGTTGTTCCTCCTATCCACATGGATCCTCCATACCACACCTTTGTCCAAGTGACATGGGTGGAGCCATAATTAAGTGAAATTTTAATTTGGAAACAAGGGGGATTGTTTTGAAATTACTTCTGACCCTTTTCCCCATTCTGGAACCTATCTATCACTTAACATAACTATATTTTCCCGTCAATAGCTATACAATTTTGGAAAATTTTCCCAAATTTCTCACACTAACCTACCATTTTTGTTGGTGGCCACAAAATACAACTTCTAGCTCTGATAAAGATACCATATGAAAACTAAATACATGTATTTTCATAGATGCAATTTTTATGCCACTTCCTATGCAAAGTATGTTTTATGCCTATAGGTGTGGATTACATCCCATACAGCCTCGATCTAAAACCAATAGCTCTGATACCATTTTGTAATGTCCCCAATATCCATAATTCTGACCAGATGAAGGGATATTTACAAATTAAAAGTTTCTAAATTTTTCCCCATGGACATAATATGAATTTGTAAATAAGAAACATATGTGCAATTTCAGAATGCAAAACACACTGGAATTAAAACTCTACCTACTGTATACATCATTCATAAACAACCATATTCATCACGAGAATAAAATCAATTCATTCCACAATCATATACAAAGATAATACTTATCTTTAAACCAGAAAATCAAAGCAACTAGTTGTGTAAGAGTGATTTTCCACCCAACTGTAGGTATTAGTTGTAGATACCACCCCAAGCTAGTCTATGAGGCCACCAAGGTGAAGGAAACACCTACAAGCTTCTCCTCTCATCCCATAACCCATTTTCTCTCATACTTAGCCAAATTTCCCACCTTTGAACATTTGCAGGGACCTCACTCAGCCATCCTAGCCATGGCACTCTTCTCTACTACCCCACACGACACAAGGAAGGAAATTCCCTTCATTATTCCATAGTTCCCTATGGAAATCCAACTGTTACATTGTTTACTAGTGTGTGCAAAAATATCCCAACATGATGTGTTCTATTGGTAAAATTAATTCATGGATTCTCAAGTATTTAGTAGAATCAAAAATCAGTGGCTAAAGGTTCCTATCATGCCCAACCTCTATGCTCACCTACAAAGATCTCTTTTCTCTTCAATATGCAAATTTTCCTTCACAATTTTGAATTTATGGTTATGTTTCAGTCTAGGAATGGTAATGGCAATGAACATCCAGAGTAAAACTCTACTTAGTGTAAAAATTTCCATTTCAATGTGTGGCTAGACTCCAAAGGAGATGAGAGGATGGAGAAAAGACAACTGACATAACCTCTTACCATAAATAAAGGACTCTTACAAGTTTCATAGAATTATATTCATCCTATGATTCCATAACTGCATGAGAATATCTTTCCCACCAACCTCACACATGCATTCAATGATTGGATTTAATAGTCAAAAGGAAGTAATTAGCTCATTTAAGGTGCATGGAAGCAATTGGATGAGTTCTAAGGTTGACACTTGGAAATAGAGGATTTAATCTCACATAGGCCCCCTTTCCTATTCCCCTCTAGCGGAATAATATCCCCTCTAGTTCTCTTTACTTGGCCATATTATACCATTTTATTGTTTTTCCAACATAGTATTTACATAGCTTTCGAGTTAGCATGACATGCCAACTACATGGTCCATATAGAAATATTTACATTATACACGCCTAGTCATTCACTAGTCAAGCCTTGTATTTGAGCTCCACTCTAGGAAACCACACTAACATATTTACATCATTTACATAATTTTGATTTAATGCATTCCAAGTCAAAACTAGGGGTATTACAAATTTTACCATTCTAAGGTTCAATTCTCAATCTGAATTTGATGAACTTGATGCTAATGAGCTACATGATGTATTTTGATGATGTCCTTCTATAATAATTATTGAAATGTTAAATGTGTGTGATATTTGGGTGATAATAGATGCCCCCTAATGTGTGAGGTTATGAAAAAAATGTATAGTTGAAATATGGCATTACTTCTTTCCCTCACTTTGATATTCCAAGCTATGATAGTAAGCTAGCAAGTGTTGAGAGTAAAGGACCAACCTTAAGGAGGATGTTGATGATGATCGTTGAAGCATATAACTGATAGGTGACACATAAAAAAATGGTTGTCTATACAAACAAGACATGCATCCCAACAATCTTAAAATTCTATCAAACTGAATTACAATAAAAGGAGACCGAGGGGTTGACTTTAAAACTACTAGACACAAGGACGAAGTTGGCTTCAATGTCGTCATGAGTAAATGTGCCTTGGACTTGTGATGACGTTGATGTGCCAAAGGAGAGGAAATGTTGATGAAGGTGAACAAACCACTTGTTGGAATATTTAAGCCTTCCTACCATTTAATTAATTACATAAGATGCATTAATTAATCACTTGTTGGTTAATTCTATGTAATAATTGAGGAAATTGCCATTGTGTGGCCCACAAGGCAACATGGGAGGATAAGATTCCATCTAAGGTGTGTTCTACAAGTCTCCTAGGCCACTTGGGTGCATTGCTAAATATTTCTGGATAAGATTTAGGAAGGAGGGCGCATTTGTGAAGAAAGCTGCTGCTTTAACTGCTTTTTCCCCCAAAGGAAAGAGCTAGTCAACTTAGGAAAGTGTTTTTCTCACCAAAAAATTTCCTTAACACCATTTCCACTCAAATTTTGTATTTGGCATTGATTTTACCTATATTTCACCTTCAGCTCACTAATTTAGCAATTCGTGAGCTTTTGAGCATATTTGGAAATCCAACTTGCCACCTAGGGGGGATGGGCAGTTTTAGAAAGTCTGATGGATAGAAGATTCTTTTGGCATCTTTAGCCATTCGAATTATTGCTGTAATTTTATTTAATTAAAGCCTAAAACATTCATATGTTGGCTGGTGTAATTATTATTCATGAGAAGTAATACGGAATTCCATTCTTGTGCATTATTTTTGTGTCTTTGAGCAGTTGTGTGAGATTTTTTATATGAGAGACGTTAATTTCTTGCATAGTTCTTGGATGTGATCTGATTTTCACATGGTATCAGATCCATCAAGCTATTCCTTTCATCTATTGATTGTCTTGCAGGATCCAACAGTCTCAGGAAGGGTGCATTGATCAATTCACCGGGTGAATTCTATTCTCTGCAGGGCACATTTTGGAATCCAGAAGTGTTCTAATTTCAGTCCAAAAGTTATATCAGTTGTAGAAATGGATCATACACAGCATATCATCCTCACTCCTTTCAATTATTTTGATTGGAAAGCATAGATGGAGATTCTACTGAGGAGCAAAGGGCTCTACAGGGTGACCATGGCAACAAAAGCTGAGCCAACCTCAGCAGTGGAGAAATATAAATGGAATAATCGAAGGGATGAAGCCTATGGGATGTTGTGTCTCACTACATCCAAAGAAATCTTATTTCATATTGATGGACTCACTTCACCCAATGAAGTATGGCTGAAACTTCAAGAATTGTTCGGTAAAACCGATGAATTGAGAGGCCACCAATTGGATAACGAGCTAGTCTCTTTGAGTCCACAGAATTTCAATAATCTACAAGACTTCTTCTCCAAATTCAAGTCTCTTGTATTGCAGCTGAAGCAATGTGGAATAGACAAGAAATATGAGCAATTAGTTTTGGCCATTCTCTCTAAGATTGGCCTGGACTATTCAATTTTTGTCTCCACCTTCCATTCCACCTTGGAAGCAATTAAAAATTGGAAGAGCCCATCACTTTCAGAATTCATGGAGTCATTAACTCAAGAACAAGACAAGCTGGACTTAATAGGAGCCATTATAAATCCATCCAAAAACCATTGTCTAAATGTTGGAGACTCAAAGAATTCGAAAGGCAAGAAGAAAGGCAACTTCAAGAAGCCCACCGGTGAGTGGAAAGACAAGCAGAATTTTAATGGAGAGCCATCAAACTTCAAGAAGAATCCGAACAAGAAGAATGAGAGGACAAAGTGCACATATTGCAGCAAGGGATTTCATCCCGAAATCTCTTGTATGAAGAAGACCATCGACCAATTAACTCAGGCATTGGAGAAAGCCAACATCCCTCTCCCAGAGAGCGCAAGAAGAAAAGATGGAGGATCAAATTCCGATGACAAAGAGAGAGTTCATGCACTAATGGCCGGAACTTCCCAATCTTCATCATTCATCATTGATTTTGGTGCTTCAAGACACATGGTGTCTGCAAGTAAGTATTTTACTTCACTTGAATCTTCTAGTGGTCCGAATATTGTATTGGGAGACAATTCTGAAACTTCTAGCAAAGGCAAAGGTAGCATAGATCTCGAGTTTGGGTCATTCAATAATGTTTTATATGTCCCTGGACTTGCAAAAAACCTACTATCAGTATATCAAATGACCCATACAGGGCTTCCCAAGAGAGTCACCTTTACTCACAATGATGTTGAGATAGCAAAAATTTCAACAGGAAAAATTATTGCATTTGGTACTGCTGACCACTGTTCTAGAATTTACAAGTTTTCTCATTTTGTGCCAAACTCCTCACCTTCTGCTCTATTAACCCATGCTAATGAGTCCAACAAGCTATGGCATGAAATATTTGGCCACATAGACTACAAATACCTTTCCCAACTTCATGAGAAAGAGATGGTTATAGGGCTGCCCAATATCAAATTTTCCAAAGGTGTCTGTCAATCCTGAACCCTAGGAAAACACCCCGAGCACAAGTATGGGAGATCTACCACTGAGAGAACCACTGCACCATTGGAATTTATACACACTGACATATCAGGTCCATTTCCTCATGATTCATTGAATTCAAAAAAATACATTCACATTCATAGATGATTTTAGCAGGTACTATTGGGTTTATTTCATCAAGCTTAAATCAGAAGTTTTTGGGTTTTTCAAGCTATTCAAAGCCTCAGTTGAGAATCTGTCTGGTAGGCATATTAAAGCGTTAAGGTCTGATAATGGTGGTGAGTATGTGAAATTAGAGTTTCAACAATTGTGTGCTTCATCAGGCATACAAATGCAACATACAGTTCCATATACACCTCAGCAGAATGGGGTTGCTGAGAGAAAGAACAGATCTCTGAGAGAAAGAACAGATCTCTTAAGGAGATGGCCACATGCATGCTTGAGGAAAAAGGTTTGTCTCCTAAGATATGGGCTGAAGCATTAAATTGTACCACCTATATTTGTAATAGAGTGCCACACAAATCTCTCAAAGGTATCACTCCTTTTGAGGCTTGGACAGGTAAAAAATCGGATATCTCTCATTTCAGGATTTTTGGCTCAAAGGCTTGGGCTAAGATTCTGATTGAGAAGAGGAGGGATATGCAGCCCCAAATCCAACCATGTTTGTTTGTGGGATATTCAGAGAACTCCAAAGAATATAAGTTGCTGAACATGACAACTCATAAAGCATTCATCAAAAGAAGTGTGCAGTTTGAGGAAGAGCCCTCTCAGAGCGCAGAAATTGGAGACTCATCTTCACTGCCGACTGAAGAAGAAGTGATGTTGTTGATATTTTTTATTCTGATATCTTTGATGATGAGGATCAATTTATTGCAAATGTAAAATCACCTACAAGGCCTAAGTGGGCTGCAAAAACTTTGCAAGCAGCAGGTGAACTAGCAGGTAACCCTCAGGACCAAAGGAGGACTAGATCACAGTTTGAGACTGCTCTCAATGTGAATGATCCTTATCTTTCTGAGAAGTGATATATGATGATAGATTCTGATCCAAAAACATATGAGGATTCCTCACATGATCCTATATGGAATATTGCTATGGATGAGGAGTTTCAGTCATTGCAGAAGAATGAAACTTGGGAGCTAGTCAAGCTCCCCGTAGGTAGAAAGTTGGTAAGATGCAAATGGATTTATAAGACTAAATGTGCAGCGGATGGTACAGCCATTAAGTACAAGGAAAGGATAGTAGAAAAGGGGTATTCTCAAGTCCAAGGACTTGATTATAATGAAACATTTGCACCGGTAGCTCGGAAGGATTCCATTAGACTAGTTTTGGCAGTGGTAGCTTCCAAGCGGTGGGAAGTACATCACATGGATGTGAAAAGTGATTTCCTCCATGGGGAGCTTGAAGAGGAGATATATATGCAGCAGCCACAGGGGTAAAAATCAGATCCAAACCTTGTTTTCAGGTTGAAAAAGTCTTTGTATGGACTCAAGCAAGCCCCTAGGGCTTGGTATGCGAAGATGGACAGTTTTTTGCTGTCACAATCCTATGTTCGGTGTAAATCTGATCCAAATGTCTATATGAAGTTTGCTGATGGTTTTATTATGTTAATAGTGTTGTATGTTGATGATTTGTTGATCACAGGTGATAGCACTGAACAAATAGCAACTCTTAAGACCGCAATGCACCAAGCATTCTCCATGAGTGACTTGGGAGTTCTCAAGCAATTTTTGGGGCTTGAAATTTCACAAACAAAAGAAGGTACCAAGGTATGCCAGTCAAAGTATGCTTCTGATCTGTTGAAGAAGTTTAAGATGGCTGATTGCAAGCCTTCTAAGACTCCATTCCTTTCTAGAGTCAGAATGGAAGAAGCAGAATCTACACCGCTTTTTGACAGTACACTCTACAGATAGTTGATTGGAAGCTTACTCTACTTGACTCACACTCGTCCAGATCTTGCATATGCTGTGAGTGTGGCATCTAGATACATGGAGCAGCCACATGAGTTACATTGGAGGGCTACAAAAAGAATCCTTCATTATGTACAGGGCACAAAGAGTGATGGGATTCACTATGTGGCAGATTTGAGCTTAGATCTCTTGGGTTTCATAGATTCAGATTGGGCTGGTGATAGACTTGACAGGAAATCCACATCAGGATTTGTATTCATGCTTGGAGGTGGCCCTATTTGTTGGTCCAGCAAGAAACAGAATTCCATAGCACTATCTTCAGTGGAGGCAAAGTATAGAGGAGCAGTGAATGCTGCTACACAATGTGTCTGGTTGCAGGGGATTTGTCTGAGTTTGAGATTGCTTTCAGTACTCCTACTGTCATTTATTGTGACAACTAGAGTGCCATTAGAGTTTCATGTGATCCAGTACAGAGGCAGAGGACCAAGCACATAGAGATTCATATGCACTACATCAAAGGACTAGTGCATGACCAGATCATAGATTTGCAGTATTGCCCCACAGGTGAGCAAACTGCAGATATCTTCACCAAGGCTTTCACAGAGAAGACATTCAGCTATCTTAGATCACTACTTGGGATGGTTGGACATGTGGTGGAGTGAAGGGTTGATCAACAACCTTTCAATTTTGATATTTCCATGTTTTGAGGGAAGGTTTTTCCCATGAGGTTTTCCTTCTATCCTTGTTTTGTGGACCGGCAGTATTTTGTACGGGGTGACCAAGTCTTGTTACTGGGCCCTTAGCATTTTTTTTATATATTCTGATATTTAGATCATTCAAGTCAGACTTAAGAGGGAGTGTTGGAATATTTAATCCTTCCTACCATTTAATTAATTACATAAGATGCATTAATTAATCACTTGTTGGTTAATTCTATGCAATAATTGAGGAAATTGCCATTGTGTGGCCCACAAGGCAACATGGGAGGATAAGATTCCATCTAAGGTGTGTTCTACAAGTCTCCTAGGCCACTTGGGCGCATTCCTAAATATTTATGGATAAGATTTAGGAAGTAGGGCGCATTTGTGAACAAAGCTGCTGCTTTTACTGCTTTTTCCCCCAAAGGAAAGAGCTAGTCAACTTAGGAAAGTGTTTCTCTCACCAAAAAATTTCCTTAACACCATTTCCACTCAAATTTCATATTTGGAATTGATTTTACCTATATTTCACCTTCATCTCACTAATTTAGCAATTCGTGAGCTTTTGAGCAGATTTGGAAAGCCAACTTGCCACTTAGGGGGGATGGGCAGTTTTAGAAAGTCTGATGGATAGAAGATTCTTTTGGCATATTTATCCATTCGAATTATTGCTGTAATTTTATTTAATAACATCCTACAACATTCATATGTTGGCTGGTGTAATTATTATTCATGAGAAGTAATACAGAATTCCATTCTTGTGCATTATTTTTGTGTCTTTGAGAAGTTGTGTGAGATTTTTTATATGAGAGAGGTTAATTTCTTGCATAGTTCTTGGATGTGATCTAATTTTCACACCACTAGTGTGGGGAACCTAGATAAGGATGAAGCTTCCAGGTGGATAGCTTGCTTATGTCATATTGATAATTGTCTTTAACCATAACTATGAATACTGAACCTTCAGAATGTACAAATCCCCATGATGTGATAAACTTGTTGATGTAAAACATAGGGAAGAATATTGAGATAGAGAGAAATGATCACTCTCTCTACTCAATCTGAGGTTAATCCTTATTTTGATGAGAAGGGAACCCAAGGTATAATCATAACTTCCTTAACTCTCGTAATAAAATGATCAGATCTTGATGAGAGCGAAAGCAGATTGTAAGATGATGGTATTACCACGATAATTAAGAACATTCATTGTAACCAATTGGGATAATGACAAAACTTAAAAGGATAGGATGGTAATTCTATGGCTCATGAATTCCCTTGATAGGAGTAAACTAGGTGACCAGTGTACGACAATATTATTTAATCAACAATGCATGGTATAATGGATACAAATAGAGTACAAATTGGTTTTTGAGGTTATCTATTTTCATATGATAGTTAACAATGGTGTAGTGAATCTGGATGACAAAATGAAGGTGTTGTTGGGATATGGACACAAGTACAATGATCAGGGGTGACTAGGGAGTGCTTCCAAAAATAATAATGTAAAGTGATGGGGTCCCCATGTTCGATGAATTAGTCATGGAAATGATTTATGTGAAATGAACTATGTGCATGTTTTGTACAAATGAGAAGACATGTGCCTAGTGAATAAATATCATGCAAACATGGAAATGTTTAGGAGCGAAATTTCACCCATGGGAGAAAATTAAGGGTCCCAAATGTTTACTGGGCAAATATTTTATATGGTAGTAATTTTACAAAAGAAAAATAATTATTCTCATAATTATTTTAAAAAAATATGTATATAACTACTAGCCCAAGGTTTTTTATGAGAGAGAGCTTGAAAATGGTTTTCATCCATGGTTTTTAGAAGAGATGGGCTTAGAAATGGTTTTTTCCCATGGTTTTTTGAAGAAAGAGGCTTGAAGATGGGTTTTTCCTATGGTTTTCTTTTCCCATGCAATGATAGTCAATTTATAATTTTTAAACTTTGCAAATATAAAATAAATACATGTATTTGAAATGAAATTTGAAACAAATCAAATATCATACAAAATATTTTTATATTCGAAAATGAAAAACCACATTAAATTTAAAAAACATATAATTTATTGGTAATTAAAAAGATAAAATATGAATAAACAAATTTAAATATAATTCTAATACATTAAAATTTATATTTTGTATTTAGTGAAATAGTTTAGAAGGTTTTGTAGTTTTGTGAAAGATTCACATTTTACAAGATACAATAATTATGCGAAAGATTCACCAAAAATTTATATATAGATATTATATTATCAATAAAATTACCTTCACACTTTCGTATGTATCATTGGGATTCACCCATTTATTATAGACATAAATTTTGGGGGGTTCTTAAATTTTTCTCCCTATGCAATGTCCCTATGGGGATGATTGAATAATATTGGTGTGTTTAGAGGGTGGGGCCCCTTTATGGTCCTCTCAGGGGTTGGCAATACGGAGAGAAATGAAAATGGTCTATTGATCATGATCGGGATGATAGGATTTATGTGAATCATGACCGTGACTTGTGTTGGGAAAAATGAAGGGGGAGTCAACAGATGCAACAAGAAATATGAATGTGGTTTACGTAGAAAATATGGTGAATTATTATATTACACAACCTTAGTAGTTTGACATGTGGGAACCTTATGGATATCAGTGAGATAACTAGGTAAGTGTAATGTAAACAGAGGGGATAAGTTTCTTATATGAAGGGTCAAGATGATATACATGTGGGTGGGGCTTGTGGACCTTTTAATGAGGGAGAATATGCTTCCTAGCAAAAATGCTATACATATGACGAAAATACCAAAGCATAAAAGTGTTCATGATAAGAAATATGAAATTCCAATCATTATTGACAGGAAACTTATTGCACCTAAAGAACTGTTCAAAAACAGGTGCTAGATGAAGTGTCAAGGGGAAACAAAATAGATGGTGTTATGTTAAAGATATTGTAATATCTATTGTGGTAGTGTTTATGGTTCGTCAAATGGAGCAACGAAACTCCTAAAAGGAGCTATTGAAAATTGGGCAGTTTGGCTTATAAATAGGGATGGGGCTTTCTTTTTTAAATCATTTTTCTCATTGAGATTCCAATTCCATAGAAGTTTTTTTTCTTATTCTAGGAGATTAGACCAATGGATTTTTCTTTTTGGAGTCCCAGGAAATTCCTTCTGATGAGCTTGTTGTTTTTAGCAAGTTAATTTTTTGCTTAGGGCCCTTGAAAGGTTGTTCAATCGATCGAAGGGTTTTTCGTCCAACCATATGGATTTCAAAGGAATGGCCACACATAATTATTCAACATTTGTTTCAAAAGTTGTGTGCCACATGAGAGGTTCATGCTTCAGTTGCACAAGTTTATCATGTGATTGTTCATAAGACAGTCTCACGACTACATGGCTAAGCCCTGAAGCTCCCTTGCACATTGTCCATGCAAATGTTAGGCTCATACACATGTGCTTGCATGAGGATTGACACAGGTGTTTCACATGGGAAAAACATGTGGGTTATTTCTATTATCTAATGGGTTTTCTAGTCCTTCCATTACACCCCTAGAAGGGTAATAACACTCCACCCCCATTAGGAAAGTGTTGTCCTCAACACTTTTTGTGAAGCTATACAACCATAATCTAGGGATTCACAGCCATAATCTAGGGATTCATGGTAAAATGTTGATAGCCATGCTAAATTAAGAACCAAGGTCCCATGTACCAATATGAGCCACCATTTTGATATCATCCAACATGCATCATTTTAATCCTAGATCTCATGTAGGAGTGCTAATGGCCATCACAAAGTAGTTGAAGGGACTTATGCCAAAACCTATGGCTAATGTGTTGTTGCTAACACCCCATCATTGAAACTTAATCTCCATGAATTGTTGAGTGTGGTTCCCCTGAGGCTCATATGGATCTAAATAAGTATAACTATCCAAAGGAAGTGAAACCTCCATAGAGTAGGCTAAGAGGAATTATTCTACTATAGAAGAGGGTTACTCTAGTTTCCCTTTCACCACTAGTTTCTCTTCATATGAAAGAAAATTCATAAAAATAATATGGAAGTAGTTTTCATCCCAAAAATTACAACTATCTATATACCAATTCTCACAATCATCCATTAATTCATACCATGCCTCTCGTTCTTGGTTATATGCTTCAATGTTGAGAGAAAATTTGGCATGATTAACAAAAAGATCCATTATTTTAGCACAAACCTCCTTTAATGTATACTTCAAAGATGCAAAAATTAATTGGATTTCTTCCCATGGCTTGTTCCCCTCTTTCCATGCTTCAATGATGTGAAGTTTAGAGGGAGGAAATTTAGCAAGGGTGATCTAATAAGGTAGAGTAACTAGAACTAGGGAATATAATATATCATATGAAATCCATAAAAATTATCTTTCCAACTACTTTGGTATTTTTGCAATCTGATCACTTTGTCAAAAGTTATGACCTTTGCAAGGTCCACAACCGTTACCCAAAACCTTCAGAAATTTGTAGATTTCAAATGCTCATTTATCCCCCTCTTGGACTTGGATTTAAGTGATTTTTTTATCGTGTATTTTTCGTAGATAAATTCATATCTACAATTAGATTGTGTAGATTCTACTAGAAAATACTCATAAATGGATTTGAGTGTTGCGGCCCTCTTTTTCTCTTTTCAAAAATCTGCAAAAATAAAGAAAGAAAAACTTCCAATGTTGTGGCGAAGAAAAGCGGCTTTGATACCAATTGTTATAAACTAAATATTCAATTTAGATATTATACAAAATATATAAGAATTATGTAATGATACTAGATATATTCAGTAAGATCTAACTTTATTATTATTGAAATGATTCTTTTGATGGGATGGATAAACCTTATTTGCTTGCCTCTTTGAGGGGGATACCTCCTAATGATATAAGCTCAACATACAATATTATTCTGCATCCACATAAAGAGGAATCCATCATTTTTTCTAGAATCACAATACATCGCTATCCTCCTAACCTCCTAAATATCTAGTGGACCTTCTTTAATGAGGCTCCATTACATTTATTTACTAGCATAATGGGACTTATTTAATAATAAAAACATAGTGGATCTAGTCCACTTTATATTGAATGGCATCTACTATTTATCTAATGGGACCTTTGGACCCCCCATTCCACCCCTAGGGAGGGTCATAACACTCCACCCTTCTTAGGAAATAATTGTCCTCAGTGCTTGATGTGAAGTGGCCGTACAAACATAAGATTGGGTCCCATGGGTGCATGTTGACCTCCATGTTGAAGTAGGACAAGGTTCTTTTTTTCCATGGAGAAGTGTTATCCATTATGTTAATGTATTCCAACAGTATCCATGTAGTATGTACAAGTGTGACCTGTCTTGTTTACATAGTCCAACAATATCTATTGCGATCCCATGTACCCTGTCCATGTGTTCCAATTGAAAAACCTGTTATGTAAATAAAGTTTCAAGAACCTCTAAGCGTTATACGGATCATGCCCATGATTTTCATGTGGGTCCAAATAAATATAATCATAAGAACATGCATCCACCATATAGAAGTAAATTGATGGATCAATGAAGAACACTATGATTGAAGAAAAAGAATCAAGTTGTCTTTCTTTCACAAGGTGGGATTCATATGATAGAGAAGATTCTAAAAAAAAAATATGGAAGTAGTTTTCATCCCATAAATTACAACTATACATAGACCAATCCTCACTATGATCCTCTAAATATTACCATGCATCTCTATCTTGTATATGTTCTTACACGATGAAAGAATATATGGTATTGTTGATAGACATCTCCTCCAAGAAAGCAATAATAATTTCTGATGTAGGTGGGAATGACAAAATCCAAACCAACCCACTTCCCCTAGGAAATATTGTGATTCTCTTAAATGGAATCACTAAACTTATCTAAAAACTGACTAATTCCTTCTCAATCGCAGGCCTTACCTTCAAAATAATCCTTCCGCAACATTCTACCTATCAGAACTAACTTTTCGCAACAGTCTTGCGAAAAATGCCTTATTTCCGCAATTGCGGTGCACTTCCACAATTATCTTTCCGCAATGCGCCCTTCTGCAACAAGCCTTTCCACAACTTCCTTTCCGCGATTCTCACTCCCGCAATTACCTTTCCACAACGCCCCCTTCTAAAACAAGACTTTCTGTAAATTGCGTATTGCAGGTGCGCTTTTTCGTAATTTCTTGAAAAGACTTCCACAAGAAATCTCCCGCAATGTGACTTCCACAAACTCTCACCGTTAAATCTCGAGTTCCTTCCTCCTGTGGAACATTGTATCAACCATCGATCCCTTGCGGATTTGATCTCGATCGTTGATATATGATCAATGTGGAATACTTCGCATCGGCTTGCGGAAATGTTAACTCCCGTGCACGTTCACTTTTCGGATACTTTTCCCATCGTTGATCTTCTTTTTGGATTTGATATGAGCCTTCCAACCTCTTCTAATTGAATTGAATCCAACTCTATGATTTTTTTCGTCGATTGATCCGAAAATCAATCAATCCAGCTCGACCTTCGTCCGGATCTAATGTGAAACTAAATACAACAATAAATTACCTCGTTTACTTAGTGATAGTCGGTTTGCGAATGACTTTGGTGTTCTTAACTATACATGAGAGTTCACGTCAGCATGAAAATGGAGATTCATTCACACAGATATCAAGTTAACGCTTTCACAGAGCTCTACCTGATAGAATCTCAGATTATCTCTCATTCAAATGTAAAGTAACACTATCAAACACACAAAACTTGCTAATTTCATTAACTGATAGCAATTCCTCCATCCAGTCACATTTTGGGGCCGTCTACTGAGTCCCCTTCCTTCCCCTTTCACCCATTCAAAATCCCAAAACCGAATGGTTGAAAAAAAAAAAAAAAAAACTAACTTACACTCCTCCCCATGAAGGAATCACCATCATTATTCAACAAACTGCCTATCTGGCTTGATCTCCACATAGGGAGTATCAAATCACCACTATGTCTTATTTTCTCAAAAAACTGACAACACACTAGTCGGTTACATATTTTGAAAATACTAAAATACTTAGTAAGCAAATTATCTTCCCTACTTTAGGGAAACTTGTCCCCTCGCTAGCCACAACATGTGAACACTCAATCACATTGTTGGCTTACCATTGATGCTCCTACATCAGACTCCCAAGGTTAAAATTCTGAACCTATGTTCATTAAATCATCTATTGAGAAACCCTTTGTCTCCAATTCTTTAGCATTCATCCATGTATAATATTCTACAGGGTGTCATTTCCATTTGATCAAGTATTCCATGTAGTCTCTCTATTTGGTACTCTTTGCCACTCTAGTATCCAAGATAGACTCAGCTTCTGATGGTTGGTATATAGGCATCTGCTTCAGCCATTGAAGATATTCCATAGGATCCCTATATTTTTTCATTTGTCCCATATCATCGACCACATATGTATACAAGTCTTCAACATTAAAAATAGGTGAGATACCAATCCCTGTTGGCATTTCCAGCTTATAGGCATTTGCCAAAAAAATTATGAGTATTCTGCAAGGCCCAATTTTTTTCATTTTCATCTTGTTATACTCTCCTTTTGGAAATCTCTCTTTCCTCAGATGTGCTAAAACCAAATCTCCCACCCCATAGTTTTTCTCTCTTCTCCTGGAATTTGCCCTTGTTTTGTAACTATTGTTACTTTGTTGCAACCTTGCTTTAACTTGCTCTTGTAGTTCACTAATCCTTGTTGCAAACTCTTCTCCATCTGCAATTCTCATTTCCAGTTGACCCAAATCATGAAGTTCACACACCCCTCTAGGATTCATACCATACATAACTTGGAATGGACTCATTCCAGTACTTAGGTTTGCTGAATCATTATATGCAAACTCGGCTTGAGCTAGCCCTTTGTCCCATTGTTTTCTATTTTCTCTGACCATACTTCTCAACATGTTACCCAAACTCCTATTTACCACCTCATTCTAGCCATCAGACTATGGATGATATGCTGAACTAAAGTTCAACTTAGTACCCAACTTCTTCCACAAGGTCCTCCATAAATGACCTGTGAACTTTATATCTATGTCAAATACAATGCTCTTAGGTAAACCATGCAGCTTTACAACTTCATTGAAAAAAAAGTTAGCAATGTGTGTGGCATCACTTGTCTTATAGCATGGAACGAATTGTGCCCTATTAGTAAATCTATTCACAACTACAAAAATAGAATCATTTCCCTTTTGATTTTTTGGTAAACCCAAAATGAAATCCATACTCACAGAATCCCAAGGCCTAGTTGGAATAGGAAATGGTGTGTACAAGCCTTTGTTTTGGCTTCTTCCCTTGGCATGTTGGCATACCCTACATTTTCTCACAAACTTTTCAACCTCAGACCTCATATTTCCCAAAAATAGAAATGGCTCAACTATCCAAAGGTTTTATCACTTCCAAAGTGACCTGCCATCCCTCCATTATGTTTCTCCTGTATCAAATTATCTGATCTGTAATAGAGCACGATAGATATGAAATAAAATGCAAGACAAGCTGAATACTAAATGGAAGGTGAGGCTAGGAGAGCCTCACCTCTCAATGTGTTAACACCCAAAAAGTGCTCACTAGCTCATTTCCTTATTCACATGACGCATTTGTCCACTTTTCCACCATTTGAGTCTCTAAAGCCATCAAAAGGTCACCAAAAGACCATAATACACCCTTTTTCCTCTCAAAAGATATATTTTTCCTCAAAAAACATAAAAAAAAACCTTGAAAAAGGGTCTAGAATTCCCAAAAATATTAAAAGAGAATAAAAATATTCAAAATATTCAAAAAAGGAAAAAAGAGGGAAAAAGGTACCTAAACCATGTTGGTCAATACCATTGGTTTTCTCAAAACCATAATGGTATTCTCCACCACCAAAAACTATAAAAAGGTGGTAGGGGCTCCTCACTTTCCATCCATCCATCATCCTATCCTCATGCTATCAAAATCTCTCTTGATTTCTTGACCATTGTAGCAATCTTGGAGAAGAGACCATTGGAGCCTGGAGCATCTCAACCTTGGAGCTGCTCAACACCACAAATCCTCACCATTTGAGGTATTATAATACAAAACATTCTTTCATTTCTTGTTCTTTCCATGAATCATTTTATATTTATTTGTTATATGCACATGTTAGTTTAAATTTAGATTTAATTCATAATCATTTTTGCTTTCTATATTGAAACTGCTATCACATTGTTGATAGGTGCCCATTGCACAAGCTTGGTTGCAAAACCAAGCAACAGTTTTTGGTGACTCCGCTGGTTTCGAATTCTTGGATCTTGGTTTTTTGCTTTAGATCTTAGTTTTTGTTAGTTTTTAATCATTTTAATTTATAGATCTGCCATCCTAGGGAGCAGATCCATTGCTGCACTAGTTTTTGGCCCTTTCTGCGCCCTTTAAACAGCCCGAAACTTCATTTTTCGGGTTCATTTTTTGGCAACCTTTTTCCATTTTCGCCTCGTGACTTTTCACCCGATAGTCGTGCGGCTCATCACGACCTCGCGGCATTTTTCCGCGCAGCACACCGCGGCTTTGCAGCCTTTTTCCGCGCGGTGCGCTGCGACTTCGCGGCCTTTTTCCGCACGGCGCGCTGCGGCTTCACGGCCTTTTTCCATGCTGCACATCGCGGCTTCACGGCCTTTTTCCGTATTGATCATCAAGGCTTCGCGGCCATTTTCCACTCTGCACATCGAGACTTCGCAGCCGAAACCCGTGATGCACATCATAGCTTTTCCCCTAAAACCCACAATGCTGTTTTACTGAATTCGGCTCAATTTTTAGAAATTTTTTTGCTGTATTTTGTGCCCATTTAGCCTATTTTCCAGCATTATTTTTTCTGCATTATTACAGTCATACTGAATTATTTTCTATTTACATATGCTCCATTAAAAAGTCTTTTTAAAAATTTTCAATAAGTGGAAGAAAGATTTTCAGCGTTAGTTTTAGATCATAGGTTTCACTTTTAATTTACTCAATAGTTTGCCCAAGCAATATTTTTTTTAAGAAATCCATTTATTTCTTGAATTTTTTATGTATTTTGCTTTCCTTTAAAAAAGTATCTCAAAAATTCCATTATTTTTTGAATCGTTTTTATTAAAGCATTTACATTTCAAAACGCCTTTATTTTTTGCAAACTGGAAACGTCTTATTTTTTCATTTGTAATCAATCGCCCAAGCGAGGCAAATCAATTTCAGTTAAATAATCACACTTGCACCCACTCTGCCACATTATTTAAACTAAGCCTTAAAATCTACCTTAACTCAACAAACTTTTTAACCCCACTTGGGGAGCACTTAAAAGAATCTTGTAGTTAGGTAGGATTGAGGGGATAGGTGTGCCAATAACACCCCTCAATTTTTTACATCTGAGACATAGTGGTTGTCTTTTAGGGTCCCAAAAATCCCTTATAATTTTGACATGGTTATCAACCAATTTATTGGAAAGGCCTCTCCCTTAGGAGGGTTGAAGTAGCCAGACTGGTTCTGGAAGCCTGAGTGGAATACCACAATCCATTCAATAACCGAAGGATACCTTTCGAAGTTCTCGGTGTACACCCATATGGGGGTACAACGGCGATAAAACCAAACTACAAATTCACCCAACCAAACGTATCATGAACGGGGTATCCTAGTTTCCATTCTTTAGGATTGTCTACCTGGTGTCCCTCCCGGTAGGGAGATATCTAGCCTTTGATTCAACACTCTATATTGTCTAACTTGGATTTCATCACCTTGCAGAGAATATCGTTTGTTGACTCACAATACTTCTAGTTAGTGTTTGCATGATACAATACCCACCTTTGGTCTAGTGAGCACCACTGTTTTCTAGGAACTGTTTGACTTTTGGTATTCTGACCACCTTTTTGGATCCCTCCACTTATTATAGCACAGCTGTTATAATAAGTGCTTTTGAGGTTTGTTGTTGGCTTGAGAGCCATTATTTTTTCACTCCCCTCTTGCACTCATTGTTGCACTAGGGTTTCAATTTTTTTACATCACCACCTTCCACTGGAATTTTTATACATTTCTCACCATTGAGAATTTAAGAGGATCCCGTCGTTTTCAGGGTGAACCCCCTCAGTTCGGTACACTTGACTCTACACATCATAGACGTAGAGCCTTATCCCTTGACTCGACACGTCATCGGCATAGAACACAGTCATCCGATTCTGATACGCCTCACTTCACATATGATTCTGAGGCTGAATCCGAACACCCTACTGAAACATCACCAACCAACCCCATGGTTGGATCACAATACGACCCCCTTTTCACCAGTGCTATTGGAGATACATCGACAAACCCTACTACTACTGTGCCACCCATGTTAACAACAACCCCTTTAGGCATGCCTAATATAGGGGCCATTCCCCCTTTAGGTATGCCCAACACAAGACCACCACCTATTATGGGTATGCCCAACATAGGGGTCACACCCTCTCTCATTACCACAACCCAGATCCCAGGAATTCCTGGCACTATTCCTAACCCCTCTGCAACCCATGTTGCACTTGGGAGCACTAGCCCTTCCCACACCACAATAGTTGGATGACACATACCTTCCATACCTAGCATACCCTTAGGGGCCACTGGACCACTACATAATCCGACTATTAATAGTTATGTCCCAATCACCACGCCACACCCATCTACTAGTCTACCATACATGGCTATTCTGAACTTACCAAACCTAGCCAAGTTAACCAATGATCCTATTAGACACAACCCCACGTGGCCACCTATGCCTACCAAGCTTCCCTCAAACATACCAAAGTTTGAAGGAAAAGCTGGGGAAGATCCCCAAAACCACATCATGTCTTTTCACCTATGGTGTTCCTCTAACTCCATAGTAGATGATTCCATCAGACTGAGACTGTTGCAATGAACGTTCACTGGCTCTGCAGCCAAGTGGTACATTGAGCAACCACATGGGACCCACCATACATTTATGTCCCTCGCCTCCACTTTCCTCCAGTTTTTTCAGCTACCTGTACGCTATGATGTAGGAGCTGAAATACTGTTGTCTTGTAGACAAAACACGGCTACCCATATCACCGACCATATCCATGAGTGGCATAAACGACGTAGCCTCTGCAAGATAAAACTAGACGACCGTATATTTTTGGATTGGTTTCTCAAATCACTCCTACCCCTCATAGCCAAAGATGTAGCTTCCGAACGACCCCAGTCAGAAGAAGAAGCTATCTTAAAAGCTCAGCAGTTCGACCTGATTTATGCCCAGTCAGGCTATCTCTACACCGTCATACCAGATGCCCCACGAGGCGATTATTCATGAGGTGACACTCCGAGGGAATCACATGCCACTGATGGTATTATCGGCCAAGTCACGGCACAAAATAAACCTTTTAGCATGGTGAGCACCATAAATGCCCTAGACCTCTCTAGGGATACATCTAATTCTGGAGCTACGACTTCATATGCTCCAACAAATCAGACTCATCACATTCATGGACCCTCTTATCCACCACATTGTTATGGGAAAGCGCCATCGACCTATGTACCACCCACATACTATAACCAACTGGCCACCCAGAACCCAATTCACTTACTGGCCCAACCAATGTATTACCATCAGCAGGCCACACATGCTCCTCTTCACTCACAAGCCCCAACGGCTTATTACCCATCATAGGTAGTCCTTGCTACACCACAACCTCCAATCGCTCAGACTTATCCTCCAAACAACAACAACACTACCCCCACCAACCAAAACCCTGATCAACCACTGAAACAGGTTAAGAACCCCAATTTACGAACAAACCACCCATGTTCCATATGCGAGGTATACAACCATTATACACACACTTGCCCCCATTTGGGGCGAGCACGCCAACTGTGGTCTGATGATTCCCAATGCCAAGGACACGTGGCACAACCAGTGCCACCTCCTCAACCACAACCCATGGTGCTGCAGAATCCTTTTATCAAATAAGGAGTGGTGAACACTCGTCCATTGGATCCTCCTCAAGGAACCACAGCACCACAACAACAAATCACATACGTTGCACACACAAACCAACCAATGGATTCAAGTACTCATCATCTCCTTATGATGTCATCATTTGACATGAATCTCCAAATGCGTCAAAACCAATACGCCCCCGCTACACCTAAAAATGTTCTCCCTATGATTGAACAACCAGTTCAGAATGCACCTACATCGTTTGTCTCCACAGTGAGACCCGGATTATACTCGGAATCACCTATGACTTCCACATATCAATCCATCCCACCCCCTTTGAATATAACCGAGATATTTGATTTGTGAACCCTCTCGCATAACACATAGGTACCAAACCAACAACCCCCTTTACTCCCGCAACCACCCTCAGTGCCAACTCACGTAGGAGCCACACCAATTCATACTATCCCATTTTTATTTCCCCCTTCAGGCACCATCAACACACTAGTCATGGCTACACTTAATCTCCTAGGATTAACATTAGGACTACTTGTGTGGTACCTACCTGCCCCAACCCCTCCCCCAACATTGAATGTCATTTTACAACCGGTCCAACCCATCAATACTTCTAACCGTCCACCCCCTGGTGTAGAAAACATCTAGAACCGACCACCCCCAACAGTGACTACGGCATCAACATCTAGTAATGCTCCCCCTCCATTCTGAAACACTAGGGGAAGAGGCCCACAAACTTATACCATTGGACCCACAACCCGCACCCCCCCAGCGACCCCAAAACTGGCTAAGAATCCCCCAACAATCCATGCTCCCCCCAAGTGCTCTTTGTGCGACAATATAGGCCATGCTACCCATCAATGTCCACAATTACCAGCACTTCAAAAATAGATGCAAATGTTGAATGATGACACTAACATACCAGTTGTCAAACTTGAATTTCCCCCTCAGCATCAAGATAAATCATTGCGTACCAATCACCCTTGTGCGATATGTAGGATTTACGGCCATTACTCACATCACTGCCCTGATCTCCCATATTATAGAGCAACTCTATACGAATTGGATAATGCCAACCTAGAGATATCCCCTCCTCAAATTGAGGAAATTCATCCCCCGCCATCTTCCTCCTTGGAAGAAATTAACACCATTTACACGGTTTCCACTGGATACCCCTCTGTCCAATCGGACCCTTCCATTGATCCTTTTGACACACATGTTCAACCCTTTCAAATCAACGAGGAAACCACATGTACACAACATGGGGGCAGGCCCAAAACCTTTCCTACTCATCATCATCATGATTCTCGTCGGAGATACTAGGGGCATCCACCCCACAAAGGGAACCCCCCATCATCATATCATCACTTCAATATGCCACCATAGCCCATAGCCTCATGGTATAGCCCCCCGCCAGTAGTTGCTCAATGCCCTATTGATCCCTCTCTAAGAGAACATCTGCACCACATTGACACCCCTGAGTTAGGGGGCATAATAGATTACCTCAACCCTGGGATAGGGGGCATGATCAATCATTTTGAACCTTCCCCATCACATCTATCTCATTATTTCAATGATGCCATTGTTCAAACCAACACATATGTGATCCACAATCATAAACCCCATGCACGTAGCATGGGGGCAGGTCATTAACTCTGCTCACTTTTTCACATGCGTGATCTCAATCATTTTTTAGGTCACATATCACTTGTATATTTGATTTGATTTGATACACCTAGTATTCTTCCCCCGCAGGTCATCATTTCTCCCCACCATTGCATCCTTGTCTTGGTGGGCTCACCTTTATTTGTAGCCATTTTTTAACTTAGTTATTTCCTTTGACCATTCCGGAATCCTTATGACCTCTATTGTTCGCACCATTTGCATCGCCGGATTCAGTTTTCCACGCTCGTGACGATGCTTGAGATCATTTCTCGCTCTCCCCCCCAAATTTTTCGTGCACTTTTTCCATGCCCCCTTGTCACCTCGAATTGCATGCCACATCGGCCATTGTCTGTTTTTGACGAGTCTTATATCGCCGGATTCAGTTTTCCGCGCTCGTGATGATGATTGAGATCATTTCTCGCTCTCACGCCCAGATTTTATGGGCACTTTTTTCCGTGCCCCTCATATCCTCGGTTTATGTACCACATCGACCGTCGTCCATTTTTTACTAGTCTTATATCACCGGATTCAGTTTTCCATGCTCGTGATGATGCTTAAGACCATTTCTCGCTCTCACCCCCGTAATTTTCAGGCATTTTTTTCAAAATGCCACTCATCACCTCGGTTTGTGTGCCACATCGATCGTCGTCCGTTTTTGATGAGTCTTATATTGCCGGATTCAGTTTTTCACGCTCGTGATGATGCTTGAGATCATTTCTCACTCTCACCTCCATATTTTTTCAGGCATTTTTTCAAAATGCCACTCATCACTTCAGTTTGTGTGCCATATCGGCCATTGCCCGTTGTTCACAATCTTTATATCACCGGATTCAGTTCTCCATGCTCGTGACGATGCTTGAGATTATTTCTCGCTCTCACCAATACCTTTTTGTTCAGTATAATTTTATCCCGTTTTCAGGCAGAGCAATTATTTTATGAAAAAGGCACTTAGGGGGTTTATGTTAAGCTCTTTTCTAACTCCTAAAACAATGAAAAGATCACTGAGCAACCTTGCTTCCTTTCATGCTCACTAAAATTATTTGAAGGGGCATCTACCTGGTATAATTTTACCCCTTTTCCGGACCTTGTAGACTAATTACGAAAACGGAATACTCTAGTCACATCGGCTAGAAGAGTTCTCCATTTGCATCATTTTATGCTTTTTCGGGCCTTGGAGACTAACTTACGAAAAAGAACACCAATGGATTCCACTTACTGCTTTCAGACTCTCTAAACATGAAAGCGACCATGAGCAAACACCATCCTGGGCTCGTATAAATCCACAGGACGGTACTCCACCACCACTGTAGAGTCTTCTTATCGTTTTCAAACTCCTTAAAAATGAAAGCACCCATGAGCACGGACAGTCCTAGGCTCACAAAATCCACAGAATAGTACCATTTCAGAGCACACTTTTATCCCTTCTTGGAGCTCATTAAAACTACAAAGAAGGACCCAATGGTGCTTCTCGGCGCCACAACAGATCATGTCTACTCATATGGCAGCTTCCCCATTTTTGTCGCCTTTGTTCAGAGCATTATGCAGTATGTCACCCTAAGAGTCTCCCGAAAGCATCCATCATCTTGTCCCCCTAGAGTCACTCCAGTCTACAATACATACCCCTGATCCCTTAAAGATATGATCCTCACACCTAAAAGTCAGTTTCCCATGCTGCCAAGTCAACCATGTCATCATGCTCTGAACAAAGGAAGTTTGAGTCCACCCACTCTATGACCCCAGTTATTTCCCATCCATTAGTACTATCACACTTCAGTTATACCCTTGCACTCCTACCAAGGAAACATCATTGCCTTGGTATTTGCTAGTCTCCCTCTGTCGACGCCAACCAAATCTATTCTAGAGGATAGACCTAGAGGTCCCTGTGCCTTGGACTCATCACCATTAGCGATGAGTGCCTATGGATCATTTTGAAAGGAGTCCTCAGTGCCTCTTGAAATGATTGTTTCTCACATGCTCGACTTCAACACCTTGATCGCATCGTTGAGACTCGCATAGGGTATTGGTCCTTTCAGTTATTTGTTGAAGACCCCGGATACCACCTGATTCTTCCACATTTGAGAGTCTACTTATGGAAACAACCTGTTACATTCTCCTATAGATATCCGGGTTGCGCACGGCGATAGTATTCAGATGTACCCCAGTTTTATACTCCCTCAAGTATACAGTTACATATACTCCTCAGAGTTGACTCACAGTTGTTGAGTCCCCACAGATGTTGGATACCTTCAATTTCAACAGTTCATCAACCCTCCTGTAATATTCAAAACGGTTGTTGCATTTCCAATGTATTAGTTATTGAGATCAGTCATGTTATGATCATGAGTACATCCCAGAATAGTGTCCCCTTTGGACCATTATGATGTACCAGCAGATCTTTTATGTATTATTCAAGTCCCCCTTCTTGGGACTAATTGTTATGTATATGTCTTGATACGAGCATGGGTATTCCTGCCTCGTCCATTATCAGAGATTATCCCTCATTCATATTGAGTCCATGTAATATTTTTTTTTTGCAGCTTCTAAGGGGCCATTGATCCAGTCTCCAACCGGTCTCTTCTCTACTCCAAACCCCAGGAAAAACACAAAATAACTATGATGTCTATCGGCCATACGATGAGCTCCTGCCCTCACACATCAGGGGGCAATCTGTTAACACCCAAAAAGTGCTCACTAGCTCATTTCCTTATTCACATGACCCATTTGTCCACTTTTTCACCATTTGAGCCTCTAAAGCCATCAAAAGGTCACCAAAAAACCATAATACACCCTTTTTCCTCTCAAAAGATATATTTTTCCTCAAAAAACATAAAAAAACCCTAAAAAAGGATCCAGAATTCCCAAAAATATTAAAAGAGAATAAAAATATTCAAAATATTCAAAAAAGGAAAAAAGAGGGGAAAAGGTACCTAAACCATGTTGGTCAATACCATTGGTTTTCTCAAAACCATAATGGTATTCCCCACCACCAAAAACTATAAAAAGGTGGTAGGGGCTCCTCACTTTCCATCCATCCATCATCCTATCCTCATGCTGTCAAAATCTCTCTTGATTTCTTGACCATTGTAGCAATCTTGGAGAAGAGACCATTGGAGCCTGGAGCATCTCAACCTTGGAGCTGCTCAACACCACAAATCCTCACCATTTGAGGTATTATAATACAAAACATTCTTTCATTTATTGTTCTTTCCATGAATCGTTTTAGATTTATTTGTTATATGCACATGTTAGTTTAGATTTAGATTTAATTCATAATCGTTTTTGCTTTCTATATTGAAACTGCTATCACATTGTTGATAGGTGCCCATTGCACAAGCTTGGTTGCAAAACCAAGCAACACAATGGAAAAACCTAAAAGAGCTCTCAGATCCAACAACCATAAAACAAACTAAGAGACACAAGAATGGCACGCAAAAACTTGTTTGTATTATGAGGCAAGGTTCCTTTTTATAACAATTACAAAAGGAGCACAATAAATGTTGCTCATTATTTAATACTAAGATATCTCTAATAATCTAAATAATAACTAATACATTCGTGGGAATAGAACCCAAATAGTTCCTAATACATGAATGGGGAGTGTGGGCCTCCCATACAGATCATTCCTCCCGGTTGAAGTGGAAAGCGTCCCTGCTTTCCTTCCTCCTGGTTGAAGTTTGAAGCCATGTTTACAAAGAAGAGAAACCATATGTAGAAGAGGTGTTGTTTTTGCAACTCGATGAAAATCGTGATGATGTATCGATGGTGAAAGATGAGAGTAGGTGGGTGGCCCATACAGCTGATGTTGTACATCTTGTGAAAATAAACTAGAGGGAGAGATCTGTATGTGTAGATTTGTGTACCTCCTCTCTAGTTGGGATGTGGAGTTGGTGTAAGATGTGAGCAGGTGGGGGGCCCATATAGTTGTTGTTCGTCATCCTACGAAAATTAAACTAGAGGGAGAGATCTGTGTTAAATTTGTGTACCTCCTCTCTACGTGGTAGAGATCTATGCTGTAGATCTATGTTTCCAACGGAAAATGAGCTGATATAGAAACCCTTACAAGGGTGTGATCTGGATTGATACAAATCCTGAAGTTACCTCGAAAACCTATGAATGCCTTCTCTGCAAATAAAACTGTGTGAAGTGCTCTATATTTCTGCTGGAGGAAATAGAAAAAATGGAACTGAAAAGAGAGCTAATATTGGAAGAGAACTAATACTGCTGCAAAGTAAAAATTTGAACCAAAAATGTGAAACCACCCCTGTAGAGTATTGCTGAGTACATACTGCTAAGAATCCCTGTGAACTGCTGGAGCGTGTTGAAGATGCCATGTTGAACCAAATGAACTTATGCATAACGTTGAAGAGGCCATGTTGATGATGGCTTGCTAAAAAATGAGAAATGTGCTTTTGAATAATGCTGAATATACCATGTTGAAAGTTTGCTGCATTATTCGTCAATGGAATTTTTAGAGCTGATGCTAGCTGGGCGTTGTTTGACAGAGAGAAAAACATCCCTATTGGCTAGGCGTTGTGGGGCATATAGAAGGGTGAATGCAAGATGGAGGCTGTGTATTCTGGGAGGGAGTAGCGTGAGTGCAGGTTGGGGTTGTGCATTTTTAAGAGAGGGCATGAATGCAAGATCAAGAATGGAGTGGGAAATAAGGGAGCAGCGTGAAAAGAGTAGCAGACTGGGCATGAAAAGAGAGCTAGGGAATTCGTGGAGGCTACTGATTCGGAAAATGAGATTTGGAGAGTTGTGATGCAGAGGTGAGGCAATGCATGGAGAGCTAGGTCGCAATGGTAGAACGTTAGGTGAGAGGTTACGGCGCAAATGGAGGCGTGAGAGTGAGGCGAAATGGAGATGGGATGCTGCGTGCAAAATGGAGCGTGAATATTAGGGTAAGGTTGTAGCAGTCAGATGGATGCTACGTGAGAGGGGCAGCATTAGTGTTGGGTAGCATGAGAGGTGAATGTTGCAACAGATGGTGTGAAGAGGGGTAATGATTAGGGTACATAAGGAGCGGGAAGATACGTGTGAAGGCTAGGTTAGCTGCAGCATGGAAATGGGGAAGCGTGCATGGAGGGGGCAGTGTGAGCAGAGGAGAGGATAGCGTAGGAGTTGGGGATGGTTGGAATGAGTGGGAAATGAATGGGTGTGAGAAGATGGCTGACCAGCGAGGGAGCAGCGATGAAGATGTAGGTTGGGCGTTGTAGAGAGCAGCCTAAATTCTATTTGCATGTTGGGTGTGTTTGGTGGAGTGAGCTGGGATGTAGGGAAGCATTAAATGGAGGGCAGGCTAAGCGTGAAGGTTGATGGAGAGCGTGAGTGTAGCGTGATGGGCGTGGATCATGATGTGTGAGCGTGGATGGGTAGGTGAGAGCTGGGAAATCAACGTGAGTGTAGGTGTGGAGTATTTAGGGTTTGTAGGTTGGTGTGCAGCACCAGCGTGGAGTTAGAAATTTGAGGAGGAGTGTTTAATGGGATGGCAGGGTATAGGCAGTAAAGGAGAATGGGTGTTTTGCTGAGAGCATGAGATGGAGATAGAGTGGAGTTATTTCCTGAGAAGAACATGGAGTTGGGCGCAGAAATGGGGGCGTGGAGTATTGTTGAAAGGGCAGAGTTGAATGGAAGAGCAAAGCGTGAATGGGGCTGAGTGTGTTAGCGTGAATAATTAAAGGGGCGGCTTAAAAAATGGAGTGGGAAGAGTGATGAGGGATTCCTAGAGGAGAATGGAGTGTGTGGATATTGGAGTTGTTGAGCAGTATGGTGGGAAGGCGTGCTAATTCAAACGAAAAAAAAGAACAAATGGAGGAAAGAAAGAGATAAAATTGGGTCTCAGGACTTGCTTCTTTTTATTTTTTATTTTCTTTGGTATATGGCTAGTTTTAGGGTTTTTGGAAGCTACGGGCCGATTGGATGCACGGGACTGGAGACAAGTGGCGGTAGTGTTGAGCGCAGAACAAATGGGGAGCTAATGGAGAGCAGAAAGATGATAGTAGTTGTGGAGGAAGTGCTCAATGCAGCGATATGGACTAGCAAAAGGTGGAGGGGGTGGAGTGTGTTGGGCATTCACACAAGTAAAACAAAAACACACATCAATCGAATACCTAACCCTAGATATAAATGAGACAAAGAAGCAACACGTTTTCCAGAACATGAGCAGGATCAGGTAGAGGAGGGAACTACTCCGATACCAATTGATCCGCCGAGGAAGGCAAGATATGAAAACAATGATAGGAGGTGAGGCTAGGAGAGCCTCACCTCTCAATGGAGAAAACAAGAAAGAAAGCTCAAAGCTAAACACAATATGCGAAACCCTAAAATAGAAATGAAAGAGAGACAAGCTTAGCACAAACAAGAATGTAGAGCAGTCCAGATCTAAACAATGCTAAGACGAATCTAAAATGCAAGACAAAATCTAAAGACTAAGAACCAAAACTGAATACAAAGATGTAGGGTGAGGCTAGGATAGCCTCACCTCTCAATGGAAAAACCCAAGAGAGCTCTCAGAGCCAACAACCATAAAACAAACTAAGAGACACTAGATTGGCACACATAAACTTGTTTGTATTATGAGGCAACGTGCCTTTTTATAACAATTACAAAAGGAGCACAATAAATGCTGCTCATTATTTAATACTAAGATATCTTTAATAATCTAAATAATAACTAATACATTCATGGGAATAGAACCCAAATAGTGCCTAATACATGAAGGGAGAGTGTGGGCCTCCCATACAGATCATTCTCTCTCATGGAACATTTGGGAATACAAAGTTTATTGTTTTTAAAGAGTAATCCATCTTACAACATATACTCCATCCATGGCTCTCTGTCCACCTCCATGAGATTTCTACAAACTCTATATGCATTCTAAAAATCAATGTCAGCCTCATACAAACCTCTTAAGTGTTCAAATCCTAAGACTTAGATCTTATTTTCTTGCATAATCAATTGTCTCCTGCTTAAAGCATCAGCTACTCAATTTGATTTCCCACTTATGTGCTTCAACACAAAGCTAAAGATCTATAGGAACTCAACCCATTTGGCATGCTTTTGATTTAATTTAGGTTGTTGCATGATGTATTGCAATGCATGGTTATCAGAAAACAAAACAAACTCCTGAGGCATCAGATAATGCCTCCAATGCTTTAGTGCTTGGACCATAGTATAAAATTGGTGAGATCCCAATATGGATGCCTAATGAGGGCAGTTGTACTAAGAGCCTACTTTAATTATCAACCCGGGGGACATACAAACTTTAGAGGTGCAGGCATTATCTGTGCTCTTATAGGATAATCTTTGTCACGGTTGGGTATCAGTATCAATGTTTTAAGGGTTTCCTACTCAATACATAAAACTATTTATACTAGGGAATTAAATACTGGGAAACAATAAATCTATTTTAAAGAATTAAAATACTAAAAGCAGTAAATCTATTTTTAAAGAATTAAAATACTAAAAGCAATAACTCTATTTTAAAGAATTAAAATACTAAAAGCAGTAAATCTATTTTAAAGAATTAAAAATGTTGAAAGTGAAAGAGATATTCCTATGAATCTACCTAATGCAGAATGGTGAATTGAGACTATGAAAGTGAAATTCCATAACAAATCTATTCTAAATTAAAGAAAGCAAGGTCTGTAATTACTTATGCATAAAACTAGAATTCTAATCTAACATCTCATGCTACACATCTATTATTAAGAAATCAAAGCAATCAATCTCGAGAAGCAATTAATCACGATGGGAAACATTCATAAACCTTAGATCTAAACCATGATTTTTGAAAGCAATGCTAATATATATGGAATCGTTGTTTAAAATGTGCGTTGGAAGAAAGCAGCTGCAGGACTATTGAAACCGTATTGCTGAACTACAAAACATGTTATAAATTACTACAGAATCAAGACATCATTCAAATGCTTCCATATGCGATATAAATTTTCATCACTGTAAAACACATAATCGGAAATACCTAAAAAATGGAAATCCCCTGACTTATGTGTTGGAGGGGCCCTCTCCAACCCGTACTCAGGAGGGAACGAAACTTATAGACACTGACGGGGATTTAACATCAATCTTCTATTAAAATATAAACTCCATGTCTTCACAAAGGTCTGTAACTCAGAAGTATCTCAATAGTGCAAAAACGTGAAACAATGTTTCTCCAAAAATGTCAACAGAGACCTCTCGCTACCCGAGAGGTCCATATTTATATAATTCTTAATGTTGAACCTAACTAAATGTCTAAATGTCGATTCTCCTTGAACAGGAGTGTGTTCTCTACAAATCAGGAAAAAGGCACCGAGCTGCATGATCCCTCAGTCTTCTACGTGTTTGTCCTTTAATGCCCCTGAACCTACTCAATCACGCTCGATTTCCACAGAATTAGTTTATTGAATACGCATTTTAGACATACAAGAATAATCGTCAAAAACAAATTCATTAAATAATTAAGGTAAAACACTTTTACCACAAATGAGTGTGTTTCTTCGCCATTGCTTGAGCTTTACTACGGGAAAAAGGTTATCAAATACCTGAAAATTGGACTCATCAAAAATTCCTTGTCATAATATGAATATTTATGTTTTGAATCATTCAACTTCTCGCTGAAATATGCTACAGGCTTGTCCTCCTGACTAAGCACAACTCCAATTTCTACTCCACTGGCATCACATTTCACTTGGAAAGGGTGTTTGAAATCTGGTAACTTCAATACTAGTTGCTCAGTAATCTATTTCTTCAAAAACTGAAAGCTACTTTCAACCTCTACTGTCCATTTAAATGGTTGTTTGTCCTTTTTAATTGTTTCAATGATTGATGAACAAATACCACTAAAACTCTTTATGAACTTCCTATAAAAACTTGCCAATCCATGGAAACTTCCTACCTCAAAAATGCTCTAAGGTAAAGGCCAATCAATAATTGCTTGCACTTTTCCCAGAACCATCTCTTGAGATAAAAAAACCCAAATACACTAGTTCTGATTTCAGAAATGTACACTTCTTTACATTTACTAACAACTTTTCCTTTTGTAATTTCTCCAAGACACATGTTAGATGCTCCAAGTGTTCTTTTTCTATTTGACTAAAAATCAGAATATCATCAAGGTAAAATATTACAAAATTACCTATGAAATCTCTCAAGACTTCATTCATTAATCTCATGAAAGTGCTTGGCACATTGGATAGTCCGAATGGCATAACCAGCCACTCATACAACCCATCATTTGTCTTAAAGGTTGTATTCCACTCATCTCCTTCTCAAATTCTGATCTGATGGTATCCACTCTTCATATCTAATTTTGAAAAACATGTTTCCCCACTCAGGCAATCCATCATGTCATCCATCCTGGGTAATGGAAACCTGTATCTGATGATATTCTTGTTAATGGCCTTAGACTCAGTGCACATCCTCCATTCACCATCCTTATTTGGGGTGAGTACTACCGGTACTTCACATGGACTCATACATTTCTGAATCATCCCCTTGTCTAACAATCCTTGTACTTTCCTTCTAACTTCTTCATTCTCTTGAGGCATCAACCTGTATGATTCCTTGTTTGGTAAGCTTTCTCTAGGAATAAAATCAATATGGTGACTTATATCCCTATTTGGTGGTAACTCATTGGGTAAATAATCTACCACAATGTCACTAAACTCACCTAGCATCTCCCAAATCTCCTCAGGCAGATGTGTAATATTGGTCCTCATTACTACCACTCTAGGCTTACATATCACATCATAATTAAGTTCTTCTTCATCAATTTGCTACAAATACTCTTTCCCTATCAACATTAGGACCTTAGATGCTTGCTTCCCTGTCATACTCCCTCATTGAAAAGGAAGAAGGACATGTTTTATCCCATCCTTCTCAAAACTATGACAATTTCTCCTACCATCATGTATCACCTTTTTGTCAAACTGCCATGGTCTTCCTAGAAGGATATGGCAAACATCCATGGGAATAACATCACATATAATTTTATCTTTATATGTACCTACTTGCAAATCAACTTCACATTGTTCACTTACCAAGATTTGATGTCCCTTATGCATCCAGGATACCTTGTATGGAACATGATGTTTGGTCTTATTCAAACTCAGCTTCTCCACCATCTATGTGGAAACAATATTTTCAGTGCTCCCACTATCAATCACCATCTTGTAGCACTTCCCTTTGACTTTACACATGGTCCTGAATAAATCCTTTCTTTGAGCGGGTTCCACCTTCTCCTTCTTAGGCTTCAATAAGACTTTGTTCATCATCAAATCCTCCCCCATCTCTGGTAGATTTTCAGCCACTGTCATCTGCTCTTGCTGCTACTCATTCTGAGCTGCATAGGTTCCCCTATGTCCTATGTCTTCCTTCTCAGGACACTCAAAGGACCTATGTCCCAATTTGTTACATTTGTAACACCGATAGACAGTTTCTTTGCCTCTTCCTCTTCCTCTACCTCCTTGGTAAGGTCTTCTCCCTCTTGGGTCACCTCCTCTATCTTGTTTCCCCTATTGGTTTCAGTTGTTGGATTATCCCTTTTGGGTTGTAAACATTCCTCTTCCAGTTGTTTTCCCTCTTCCTTTGGTTGAACCTCTTCCCCTGTTTAAGTTCTTCTTTCTCAATAACTTTTCTTCTGCTCTCAAGGAACATTGGTATGCCTCTTCCATTGTTCTCAGTGATATCATACTTATCTCATCATGAATATCCATTCTCAAACCATTGACATATCTAGAATCCTTCTCTGTTGATTCCTCCACATAACTTGCCCTGATATTTACCTTGCAAAATTATTCAGTGTATTCTCACAGTCAACAACCTTTTCCTAAGGTTTTGCATTTGTCTGTACAAAGTCAGATGGTAATCATTTGGCAAGAATTTGGCTCTCATCTTAGCCACCATCCTATCCCAGCTCTTTATCAATGACTTATTCTTCTGTCTCATTTCATCCTACACACTATCCCTCCATAGGGATGCACGCCCTTTCAACCTTGTCACTGCCAATCTGACCTTCTTGTTTTCTTCAATTTCATCATACTCAAAGTTCTTGTCTAACTCATTGATCCAGTCAATGAGACGTTCAGTAGTGAGGCTTCCCTCATAGGTAGGAAACTCAGGTTTTGGCCTCGACGTTTCCCTAAGAATTGACCAAAAGTATCTTAGCTCAAGTGTCTCTTTCATGGGTGTTGCTTCTTCTCCTTGTTCCTCTTCTTTAGGCTCACTCACATCCCCTACCTCTGGAACTATTTGTTTTCCCATGTCCATAGCCTCCATACGTGTCTGTAATTGTCTCAATTCCTCCATAAATTCTACATTCGTTGTTGGTCGTCCTCTGTAATGACCTATTGCTCTGCCTACATGTATCACCATACCTTTCTTTTGTTGTGCTGAGCAAAGCCTGCTCTGATACCAAAAATGATGCAGGTGGGAATGACAAAAGCCAAACCAACCCGCTTTCCCCAGGAAATATTGTGATTCTCTGAAATCGAACCACTAAAATTATCTAAAAATCGGCTAAGTCCTTCTCAATCGCATGCCATACCTTCAAAATAATCCTTCCGCAACGTTCTTCCTGTCATAAATAACTTTCCGCAACATTCTTGCGGAAAACACCTTATTTCCGCAATTGCGGTGCCCTTCCGTGATGATCTTTCCGCAATGCACCCTTCCACAAAAATACTTTCCGCAACTTCATTTCCGCGATTCTCACTCCCGCAATTACCTTTCTACAATGCGCCCTCCCGCAACAAGCCTTTCCACAAATTGTGGGTTGCGGGTGTCCTTTTCGTAATTTCTTGAAAATACTTCTGCAAGAACTCTCCCACAATGTGACTTCCGCAAACTCTCGTTGTTAACTCCCAAGCTCCTTCCTCTTGTGGAACGTTGTATCAACCGTCAAGCCCTTGCAGATTTGATATCGTCCGTTGATCTATGATCAATGCGGAATACTTCGCATCGGCTTGCGAAATATTAACTCCCACGCACATTCACTTTGTGGATCCTTTCCCCATCGTCGATCTTCCTTTTGGATTTGATCTGAGTCATCCAACCTATACTAATTGAATTGACTGCGACTCAACGATTTTTTTCGTTGATTGATCTGGGAATTGATCAATCCAGCTCAACCTTTGTCTGGATCTAATGTGAAACTAAATACAATAATAAATTACCTCTGATACTTAGTGACAGACGGTTTGTGAATGACTTGGGTGTTCTTAATTGTACATGAGAGTTCACACAAGCATGAAAATGGAGATTCATTCACACAGACATCAGGTTAATGCTTTCACACAGCTCTACCTGATAGAATCTCATATTATCTCTCATTCAAATGTACAGTAACACTATTGAACACATAGAACTTGCTAATTTCATTAACTAATAGCAATTCCTCCATCCAGTTGCATTTTCCTCTAGTATTCAAGAAAATATCCCACGGACTCTTCCTCGCGCCGGGGCCCTCTATCGAGTCCCCATCCTTCCCCTTTTCACCCATTCTAAATCCCAAAACCAAATGGCTGAATAGAAAAACAAACTAACACTCCTCCCCGTGAAGGAGTCACCATCATTATTCAACAAACTGCCTATCTGGCTTGATCTCCACGCAGGGAGTATCAACTCTCCACTATGTCCTATTTTCTCAAAAAACTGACAACACACTAGTCGGTTACATATTTTGCAAATACTAAAATACTTAGTAAACAAATTATCTTCCCTACTTCAGGGAAACTTGTCCCCTCACTAGCCACAATATGTGAACACACAATCACATTGTTGGCTTAGCATTGATGCTCCTGCATCATTTTCACATGTATTCATAACACAACTCTTCAATCCAACACAATCCCACTCCATATATGTAAAACTGGTCTGCATATATTTCATATTGGCCTACCCATCATGTAAAATTTCCACTACCATTATTTGTTTCTCATGTGATATGGGCCCCCGCCTTGGTGATAGGGGGAATTTGTGGATTGGAAAAACAAGGTAATGTTGTTTTTTTTATTAGTCTAGTAGCATGTAGTAGTCATTCTTGCACCAATATTGGATGTGGTCATCGAATGAATAGAGTTTTGTTATATTGGTTAATAAAGAGGTTGGGCTAGGGATGCAAAGAAAACCTATTGTGATTCCACGTTACAATACCTAGTATATGTGAATAAATTTTACCTAGAAATAGATCACTATAAAAAAAACATTTTTGTATACCTCAAGGGTAGAAGGAACCCTTAAATTTGAGAAGCGTAGCCAACCTTTTTGTGCCTTCCTAGTGATAACAACAAATTAACCAACTCATAGTATTGATCATTTTTAGCATTGTAGCTAGTTTTTGTGTGCATTATATTCTAAGAGCAAAGCTCTTGTTGCAATGTTGAAGACAAAAATATGTGCATAACATTGAGGGATAAATACCAAAATATAATAGATTAGAGTATCCATTTTGGTGTTAGAGCCATTGTATCCTTGACTATGATGCAAATACAAGAACTTTGTAGACCTAGCATGGGTAAATAAAATAGAGAAATTTTAGAATACATGTAGGCCATCAAGTCTTAGCTTGAAGAATAGAATAGGAACTTAAAGAAAAAATACAGATGTATGACTAGTGGATATCAGATATGGAGAAGAATTTTGAGACATTAGCAATATTTTTGGTGTCATTTACCCAAAAATCTCTATCCATTATCAAGGGTAGTTTGTCATGTACCCAAAAACATCTCTCCATTGTCAAGGATACTTTTTCATGTACTCATTAATATCTGTCCACTGTCAAGGATATGGATCACCTTAATTTTCATCTCATAAATGTTTTTGTAAGGTTACCAACATTATTATCGGTATCCACTATGAATTCTTGTGAAGAAGCAAACTATATTATCTTTCATTAATCAATTTCAATTCCAAACATGAAATATACCATGCAAGAATCCATATATATGATCATTCATTCCATACATAACATTGAACAATCCGGAAAATAATCAAATACATAACTAGACATAAAATAACTATCATTCCATAACAAATTATAAACATGACATTCAAGGAACAGTTAACACTTATCTTTATGGAAAGATCCTCCAACTAGATGCATGTGAAGGGTATTCCTCCCATCCTTAGGCACTCTATCATGCTTATCCACTCTATGATAGAGGCCACCCCTTAGCTGGGGATATCAATCCACAATGGTACCACATGCACCATCACTAGTTTCCTAGGGTAGTTAGCACGAACATGTATGGAAAATTTGGTTTCCTCTTCTCTTCCCTCTTTGACATACCATCCATAGTTAAGCATGGCTTCAAATTTCCATGTGGGTCCCACGGGGAAGCCACTGTTCCAATTTTATTCATATCTTAGGATAATTAAGTAGTGATTAAGAAATCCACCCCCATGAACATGGTTTAGAGACCTCGAGTTAAATTCCTTACCAAGGTTGAAAAGTAAGGCTAGTGACTTAGGTTTATACCAACTAGGGTCATATCCCCCTTAGACCCCCTTTCACTTTCACCACTTGCGAAATCATAGCTCCCCACCTCTTCTTCATCCTTCTTCATTGTACCCATCAAGAATTTTTATATTATATTCAAACATACGTATTTAAAATACATTTGGTCATCCTATACTATTTATGTCAAACCTCTATCCTTTGCATCATTACATAGATAATTACATCATGGGGTAAAAAATGAGGTGTTAAATCCCCCCCCCTTAATTTATGCATCATCCTCAATGCATATTAACACTATGTACATTAACAAAAATTTACATCAAAATTTTAAAAATAGTTATGTGTATGCCTCTTACATAGCATACTCTAGCTCCCACATTCCTTCTTTGAGTTTGTAGTGGGTTCATTGGACCTTTACCTACCCAATTTCTTTGTTCTTGAGTAATATGACTTCCCTATTTAGGATGCAGACTAGTTTTACCATGATATTTCCTTCCAATCCCACCTAAATCAAAGCCAAATCAATAATATGGTTATGACCAAATATATATTTTTTTAACAATGGCACATGAGACACAGTATGAAATTTTATGCAAGTATAAAATGCAATATCCTATGATATATTCCTTATCTTATCTAAAATATCCAATGATCCACAATATTAGGTTGTTATCTTAGGAAATATCCCAACTTTAGGGATCTCTTCTTCAACCTAACTTTCAAGTATACATGCTTGCCCACTTGGAATTCCTTTGATATTCAACCTATGTCTATATAACTCTTATGCATGTGCTATATATGATATTTTTAAATTCTACCTTATATTAACCATCATCTCTTTCATTTCCTTGAGTAAATCCTGTTAGAAAAATATAATCGCAGAGCAATAACAATAAACAAAAATGCAAATATAATCACACATACACATTACAACAGAGACACAGATATATCGTGGTTCACCCAACTTGGGCTACGTCCACACTGAATTTTTCAATCCTTATTATTATTACCGTCCAGCAAGGTGAAGGGATACAACCTGTAGCCGCCAGCCACTACACTTCCTCTTCATTGTCTCACAGTCTCTCTCCTGATCTTAGAGATCTTTACAATGCATAAAACCTAATATATCAACCCTAGCCATATTACAATGTCTTTCTTTTATAGGAAAAATACAATGGAAAAAATACCACGGGATACCCAAAACCATGGGCCCGCAAAACAGCTGGTGAAAACAACCCCAAAATATTTTCTCGGGGGCATTTCCCTCGAACCCCCATTTCTCGGGGGCACTGCCCCCAAAACCCCTTTTTCGGGGCATTGCCCCAAACCCCTAAAAAATGAAAAATGGGTGTACAGTCCTTCGGCGTGCACGGCTAAGACAATATCATCTATGAGACTAGAAGATCTGGCTCCACAACTAACAATCTCCCACTTGGAGACTGATCACAGCAACTCCACCGCTGCTGGTCTTGGACTTGGCAAATTTCTCCTCTTCACCTTCATGCTAGAAGGCCAACTGAAACTGAGCAAGAACTCAGTTTCTCTCTGGTCACTACCTTTGTGAACATGTATGCAAGATTTTGGCTAGTATGTATCTTTTCCAGCTTCAACAGTCCATCTTCTAGAATAGAGCGTATGAAATGTTACTTGAGATCTATATGTTTAGTCCTGGAATGGAATGTTGAGTTCTTTGCAAGATGAATGGCACTCTAGCTGTCACTATACAACTTGCTATCCTTCTACTTATTACCCACTTCCTCCATAAACCTCTGCAACCAAATCATCTCTTTACTAGCCTCTGTAACAGCAACATACTCTGCTTTCGTTGTTGAAAGTGCAACAACCTTATGCAGTTTCGAAATCCAGCTTAATGTTGTTCTACCTATAGTAAACACATACCCTGTGGTGCTCCTCCTGCTATCCTTGTCACCTTCCATATCTGCATCAACATATCCCTATAGAATAGTGTTTGAACCTCCAAAACATAATGCCTGAGTGGTAGTACCTCTCAAATACCTGAGAATCCACTGTACTTCCTTCCAATGTTCTTTACCTAGATTATTCATATATCTGCTCACAACTCCCACTGCATGTGCAATATCTGGTCTTATGCACACCATAGCATACATCAAGTTGCCAACTGTTGATTGATAGGGAATCTTAGACATGTAATCAGTCTCTTCCTGTGTCTTGGGACACATTTCTTTACTTAGATTGAAATGGCTGGCCAAAGGTGTACTAACTGGTTTTGCATTCTGCATTTTGAACCTCTCCAACACCTTTTGTATGTACTCACTCTAAGACAATGTCAATTTGCAATTTTTCTTGTCTCTTGTTATTCTCATACCAAGGATTTGCTTTGCAGCACCCAAATCCTTCATCGCAAATGAATTAGCTAGCTTCCTTTTGAGTACATTTATATCCTACATGTTAGACCCTACACCAAGAATGTCATCCACATACAATAACAAGATAATATATCTTTCATTGTCTAGCTTCTTGAAATAAACACAGTATAACCTTGTTCTGTCATAAACCTGTCAAATTTTAAATACCACTACCTTGGAGCTTGTTTCAAGCCATACAAACTCTTTTTCAACCTGCATACCAAGTTCTCCTTACCTTTGACCTCATACCCTTATGGCTACTGCATATATATCTCTTCCTTCAAATCCCCATGGAGAAAGGTTGTTTTTACATCTAACTGTTCAAGATGCAAATCTTCTACCATCACTAGACTTAAGATAGTCCTAATTGAATTCATCTTAACAATAGGAGAAAATATTTTATCAAAATCTATAACTTTCTTTTGTACAAACCCCTTTACAACAAGTCTGGCCTTATACCGCTTATTGCCTCCTTCTTCTTCCTTCAACCTGTAAATCCATTTGCTCTGCAATGCTCTTTTACCAACAGGAAACTAAACCAAATCCCAAGTCTGGTTTCCTACCAATGAGTCCATCTCTTCATTCATGCCTTGCTCCCACTTATTTCTAGTTTCCACCTGCATTGCTTCTTCATAACATGCTAGTTCACCAGCATCAGTCATCAAAAAATAATACATTGAAGGAGAGTATCATTCAGGGAGTCTACTTAACCTGGTAGATCTTCTTGGAGTTGCAGGAGTTTCAGGAACTTGTTGTTGTTCTTGATTTTCTGGCACCTTTGGAACTTCATTTTCTGTAATTTCATCAAGTACTGTGTACTCTGTGTTTTCCTTTTCATGTTTCTTTCCCTGCAACTGATCTTGATACATGACCTTTTCATTGAATATGACATCTCTACTTCTAATGATTTTGTGATTTTCATAATCCCATAAACGATAACCAAAATCATCAACCCCATATCCAATAAAAGTACATTTCTTGGATTTAGCTTCAAGCTTTGTTCTATTTTCTTTATCAATATGGACAAATGCTTCACAACCAAACGTTCTCAGAAATAAGTAGTTTACATTTTTATCTGTCCATGCCTCCTCTGGAATACCAACATCCAAAACACTTGAAGGTCCTCTGTTTATTAAATAAACAACAGTATTTACAGCATCCGCCCAAAACTGTAAGGGCAACCTTGCATGCAGTCTCATACACCTTTCACGCTCCATGATCGTTCTGTTCATCCTTTTTGACACACCATTTTCTTGTGGTGTTCCTGGAACTGTCTTCTCTTTACGAATCCCATGGTATGAACAATAACTATCAAACTCCTTACCGCAGTACTCACCTCCATTATCAGATCTGAGACACTTCAACCTTTTTCCTGTCTCATTCTCAACCAAATATTTCCACTTCTTAAAAGTAGCAAACACATCAGATTTCTATCTAATGCAATAAACCCAAGTTTTCTTTGTTGCATCATCAATGAATGTAACATAATAATGAGAGCCACCAAGAGATTGTACCTTAGCTGGTCCCCATACATCTGTATGCACTAGCTCTAACTTTTCATTCTTCTTTTGTTTCCCAACCCTAAGAAATCTGACTCTCTTCTATTTTCCATAAACACGGTTCTCACAGAATTCCAAACTTACCTGCTTCAAATCTAGCAGCAACTTACTTGAGTGGAGAATCTGCATCCCCTTCTCACTCATGTGGCCAAGCCTATGATGCCACAATGTTGTATCTGTTCCTATGGAAGCTAAAGAGATAAAATGGTCAATATTATGAGGACATAAATAAAACATGCCTACCCTGTCTCCTTTTTCTATCACCATTGATCCTTTAGTGATCTTCCACCACTTTTCTCCAAATGTAGATAGACAGCCGCCATCTTCCAACTGCCATGTTGAGATCAGACTTCTTTTCATAGCAGGAATATGCCTAACATCTTTTAATAGCGAATCAGTTCCATGCTTAACTTTTATCCATATCTTACCCATTCCAACAATTTTACGTGGCTCATCATCACCCAATAAAACATGTCCAAAATCGCTAGGAACATACTCATGAAAGTATTTCCTATGGGGTGTAGCATGAAATGAAGATCCTAAATCTACTACCCAATAATCACTAGTATTATCTAATGCAAGAATCAAAGCATCTTGTAACACATCACCTACTACATTTGCTTCCTAGGTAGTTTCTTTCTGTGCATCTCCTTTCTTCTTTAGAGATCTACAGTCTTTCTTCAGATGTCCTTTCTTTCCACAGTTCCAACACTCTATCTTTCCTAGTCTGGACTTGGATCTACCCATTTTAGACTTCCCACGATTACCTTGGCTCTTTCCTCTCTCCTTTTGTCTTCCCCTGGTCTCCATGGTCAATGCATTACCTGATGTCTCACCTGTGCTTTTTCTTTGCATTTCCTCGCTAAGAATGACACCAATAACATCATCAAATTTCAAGGTGTTTGAACCAGAGACAGAGTTACTTACAGCCATGACCAAGCTATTCCAGCTTTCTGGTAATGAACACAAGATTGGAAGAGCCCTAAACTCATCATCAAAGTTCACACTTACAGAACTTAGCTGATTTGTAACTGTATTAAACTCATTTAAATGATCAGTAACAGATCCACCTTCAGACATCTTCATATTAAATAAACGCTTCATTAGAAATACCTTGTTGAAGGCCAAGGGTTTTTCATACAGATTACCCAATGCGCTCATCAAACCCTCCGTTGTCATTTCTTTTGAGATATTGAAAGCTACCGACGAAGCCAGGCTCAGCCGTATTGTTCCTAGAGCCTTTCTATCAAGACCCTCTCATTCTTCATCCTTCATAGCCGCCGACTGCTATTCTCTTTCTCCCAATGGTAGGAATAGATCCTTCTGGTATAGATAGTCCTCCATTTGCATTTTCCATAACTGGAAGTTTTGGCCATTAAACTTCTCGACCTTAAACTTTCCTTCTTCTGCAATTTCTCCCACTCGAACCAGAAACCCTAGCTTCCTGCAGGTTTATCTTGCAAATAGACCTTTGGCTCTGATACCAATTGTTAGAAAAACAAGATCGCGGAGCAATATTAATAAACAAAAATGCAAATATAATCACACATACACATTACAAGAGAGACATAGATATATCATGGTTCACCCAACTTGGGCTACATCCACACTGAATTTTCCAGTCCTTATTATTATTACCCATCAAGGTGAAGGGATACAACCTGCAGCACAGTCATTGCACTTCCTCTTCATTGTCTCACAGCTCCTCTCATGATCTTAGAGATCTTTACAATGCACAAAACCTAATACATCAACCCTAGCCGTATTACAATGTCTTTCTTTTATAGGGAAAATACAATGGGAAAAATACCATGGGATACCCAAAACCATAGGCTCACAAAATAGCTAGCGAAAACAGCCCCAATTTTTTTTCTCATGGGTGCTACCCCCAAACCCCTAAAAAATGCAAAATGGGTGTATAGTCCTCCGGGGTGCACAGCTAAGACAATATCATCTATGAGACTGGAAGATCATCTATGAGACTGGAAGATCTGGCTCCACAACCAACAAATCCAATCCAACTATGAATCTGTCTACTAGATTTTCACAACTATTTGGAGTATTTCATATACTACCATACAAAGATTCAAATGATCTAATTTTTAGAGAAGCATGATATCCATTATTATATGAAATATATACCAAATAAAAATAATCCTCTCACTTGGATGGCTTTCCCATCACATATATCCTTATCATAAATCCCTAACCCTAGGAGATGAACTGGAAAAAATAATGTGGGCGGAATCTAGTTGATACATCAACTTCCCAAGGGCACAAATTCCACATACAAAATTTTTATGGGGCTCCCAATATCCCATTGGAAATGTATCGAGGAGAAGAATAATTTTGGTCAAGGATTAGGAAATACTTCAACAATCATAATCTATTGCAAAGCCAAAAAGCACTATTTAGGACATCAAAAACACTTTGAAAGTTTGAGACCTGAACAACGATAGAAAAAATGAAAAGGCATGGAACCATTCTAAATCAGTGGAATAGGTGGGTGACCACCATTATCCACCTAGATTAGTCCTCCCACCATAGGGAGTTATGGTCCCCATTTTTTCAAGTTCCTCCTTCAAATTGGGAAACTTGTATTGAATATGACTCCTAACGAGCCAGTTTCCCTATTGTTATAAGTGAAAGTGTTACAAAGATAATGAGATAAGTTCCCTCCTCGATGAGTGGGTTAGGATCATTTATAGATAAACAAATAAATTATTCTATTGTTCCCTAAATTCAACATGCATGTGAGGTAAACATTTTAGAAAATGTAAGAGGAGTGGGTACCTTGTTACTGCTTGCATTTTCCCAAAGCTTTGTCAAGTTGAGTCTTGAATTTCGATCCCTACTCATAAGATGTTGATGAAACTACTTTTTGGCATATTCTAGGCTACCCTTTGGCCTTCCTATATATATGTTTTCTCTCTTTTCCTACCCTTTCTCCTCAGTATTCCTTGACATTTTTGACACCAGTACAATGAGACAAGATTTAGAAGTAACAAGGTAATTAAACAGGATTTTTCTTGAGTTTTCTTTGATTATTGTTGAACTTAAAAGTAATCATATATTACTAGGGATTTTCCTATGTACTAATGGTCGATTGTTCCAAGGTTTATGAAGATATACATAGGATTACCATGAAACAACATTAACCATGGAACGAATCATGGAACAAGTAGAAGGGCGCTATGAATTCATATGTGGAATATGTATAATGATTAAACATATTACATTTTAAATATACTTTATTTCAAGAATTTGGTTGATATGTCAATGCCACAAATCAATGAAATCTAATGCGAATAATTTGAAGATTCCCATGCACCTTCACATTAGCTTTCAGTAAACTCCACTTCAGCAACTAATAGCTCTAAATATGTCCACTCATCCTCCAACATAGATGCCACACAACCCGCCTCAATACCAGTAATGCATAATGGATGCACTCAAGTGGAAGATTTTATGTTCTCAATCAAAGAAACAGTTAAAACATTTTCAAAGCAGCCAATCAAGGAAAGCCAAAACTTCAGTGCCACATACACTTGAGAAGATCTTATAGGATAAAACTCATGATTTTAATTATTGGAAGGAGTATTTCTAAAAACTCACATGTGCAAATCCATTTTTCTATATGCACGAGTATTCTAGATTCATTTCAGAAGTTATAGCTCAAGCGGCAAATAGATTCTCATATATTTTTAGCTCAACAACCACCTTGCATGTATTTTGGGTAAGTTGTTATTGCCCACACAACTTGATTTCGAATTTGACAATCAATGGAATTCCAAACTCAATGGGAATTATCACAACTTGATTTCGAATTTGACAATCAATGGAATTCCAAACTCAATGGGAATTATCAAGAATCTCGGAACCATTTATGAATTTAGCAAATTATTGTAACCATTTGAGATCTATATTTAGATTTTTTTATTTCTCCTAAAAGAAAGTTGTGTGTATAAAAAGAGGACGTGTTCCTCTTTAAGGGGATAAATTATTTGGAAGATAATACACAATGTAGAAGATTGCAATTTTCTTGAATAAAATACACAGTACTTTACAACTACATTTCTGTGATTCTAAGATGTTTATTGTAAGTATATTTGCCTTGTAATCTCAGTTCAATTTTGTTGTAGAAAATCCCATCTAATATGTTCTCTAGAGGGGGGCCACTATAGATAACAAATGTTGTGTATATGTAGCTTGTTTTATGTTTTTATTATAAAACATGTTTGTTTAATTCTTGTAGCTTAGAATCTTAGTGTGAGTTCTATTTTACATTTAAAAGTATTGATTTGTTAGTTTATGATCAACTGAAAACTGCAGAAATCTACATGCTTAGAAATGAAAATATCAATAGTAACATGAGTATGGTAACCCTATGAAATGAGACACACAATTAATTAAAGTTTTTTAATTACCTTAAAGAGACAACGACTAGTTTAAATATCACAATCATTCATGTTAATTTGCAAAAGTTGTGCTTAGAGAATGGGTGTTTACTCAACTCTGTTTACTTCTTGCAAGCTTGATTTCCTTTCTAGTCTTTTCCTTTCCATAGTAGCTATTATTAACCAACAATAGAAGTGGTAATATATGGAAAAGGGAATCACCTAAATCATTGTATTGGGAAAAATGTCACAAGAGTGAGCAATCCTCCCTATCCTTGTAGGTTGTAACCAAGGAAACAATGTGAGTGATGATTAGTAGACCATACACTAACAACCTAAAGCAAAACTCAATAGAAAAAATATTGGCAAGTGTTAAAATACCATACAACAAATAGATATTTATTCAACCATACATTATTTTCCAATGAAAAATATTGTATACAAATGGTTTCACCAAGAAGAATGTGGCTCTATCCAACACTCTCCTTTAGGGGTGGGTCCTTTTGAACTCTCTCAAATTTCTTGCTAACTAACTTGGAATGATGAGGAGAAACACTTGCTTCTTGAGGAAGAATTCAATGGAGCTTTGTGATGCCAAATGATGATAACAAGGAGTGTGAAAGATGATCTCTCAAACTAATTCTTGCAGCATAAACTTTCTCTAGTTTTCTCTTATGGAATGCATTCTCATGGCTTCCTTTTATAGGCCCAATGGAGTTCTTAAAACAACTAGTGCTCAATATGAATGATGTGTCTCATGAAGTGATATTTGAGGTACAAATATGGGGCTATTGAATTCTCCCAAGTATGTGAAGAGACCAACAAAATATGGTTGTGATCCTTGAATGTGCAATGTAAATTTAATTGTCTTCTAGCTAGTACAATCATGTGGGTTTTGAGACTTTACCTGCATGGATTCACATGGGTTTCTTGAGAATAGTCGCACAGTTGTATAATGTGATGGAATTTTGTAACTTCCCCATCCATCAATCTGACCAAAGGAGGGTATATTTACAAATCACAAGTTTCTAAATTTTTCCCCATTGCCATAACACAAATTTATAAATAAGAAACATATGTGCAATTTTAGAATGAAAAGCACAACAGAATTAAAACTCTATATACACATACATCATTTATAAACAAGCATATTAATCATAGGAAGAAAATCAATTCATTCCACATTCATATACAAATATAATACTTATCTTTAAACAAGACTATTCAAGTAACTGGTTGTGTAAGAGTGATTTCCACCAAACCATAGGTATGAGCTATAGATACCACCCACAAGCCAAGAAATGAGTCCACCGGGGAGAAGGAAACACCTACATGCTTCTATCTCTCATCCCACAACCCATTTTTTCTCATGCTTAGTCAAATTTCCCATGTTTGAGCATTTACAGGGATCTTACTATTCCATCTTGGTCATGGTACTCCTCTCTAATTCCCCACACAACACAAGGAAGGAAGTTCCCTTAGGAAATAAATACCTTGCAGTGCTTACCATGTGTTCAAAAATAGTCAAACTTGATGTGTGCTATTGGAGAACCTAGATTGTAGCATTAATTCATGGCTTCTCAAGAATTTAGTAGCAACAAAACTCAATGGGTAAAAGCTTAAATCACACCCAACCTATATTCTCACCTACAACCATATATTTTATCTCCAATCTACGAATTTTCCTTCACAACTTCAAATTTATGTTCATGTTTCAAATTGGGAATGGTAATGGAAATGAACAACCAGAATAAAACTCTACTTAGTGTAAAAATATGCATGGTATTGAGTGGGTAGACTCCAAAAGAGATGAGAGGATGGTGAAAAGAAAATTGACATAGCTTATGACCAAAGAAGAAAGTACTCTTACAACTATCATAGAACTATATTCATCCCATGCTTCCATAACTAATTAAGAAGTGCTTTCCCACAAACCTCACACATGAATCCAATAATTAGATTTAATGGTCAAAAGGGATTAATTGGATCATTTAAGGCACATGGCATAAATTAAATGAGTTCTAAGGTTGACACTTAGTAATAGAGGATTTAATCTCCCATAGGACTCCTTTCATATTCACCTCTAGTGGAATCATAGCCCCTCTACTGCTCTTTACACAACCATCTTGAACCATTTTATTATTTTTCCAACATAATATTCACATAATTTCAAGTCAACATGAAAACCCAACTATAGAGTGCTAAATATATAGCATCATGAGACATTCTCCAAACCAATATTGTGTAGCCAAGATTGATCCTCCCGTATAGAGGTGATCACTTTGATTGCCTTCCGTGTAAATTTTATTCCTCCCATATAGAGTTATGATCAAAGTAATGATGTTGTAAAGTCTTGTTGGACTTCATAAATTTCATGAAATACGGGACTGAAATGTTGTGGTTGTATGAATTTCATTACTTTGATCATAAAATTCATGAAATATGGGACTGAAGTGTAAATTCTTGTGTTATGGTTGTATGGATTTCATGGATTGAAATGTTGTAAAAGAATTAAATATCAAATCTCAACCAAATATCAACATAGAGTCCATATAGAAATATTTGCATTATATTGTTAGCCACCCTAAGACAACAAGGGTTAAGAATAAGAGAGATAGATCTTCCTAAATCTTAGTCTACATGCAATAATAGGAAACAAAAGAGATGGATAAAACATTGCATAACACATATAATAGAATTTGGACTAAAAAGAACCACATGTAGCTCTCCTTTCCAAATAGGCATGGAGGTAATATTGAATCCCTAGATGCTACTCAATCCCAAGAACTCTCAACATCACTCAATACAATGGCTTGAATCTTTCTCTTGAATATCTCATGAGGGAACCTTATAAAGACTCATAAACCCTAATGTGAGACATTAATTACTCATAAAACCTAACCCTAATGTGATTCAACACTACATTACATTGAGTCGTAATATTATCCTATATTTACATAAATACAAACCCCCAAATAGGGTTCCAACTGGCCCCCAACACAAATCATTGTCTCGTCCTCAAGGAAATTATATTTGGAAGAAACATGAACCGTATCCTCAAACCAGCTGCAACTCTTGAAACTTAGTTGTCCTAAATCTCTGGCTTGTATGTTGATTTACAAATATGCTTACTCCTACTTCTACTATATGGTCCCTTTTGGCACCTCTCTCTCGGCGAACCCTTTTGGCACCACTCTACAACCTCATCCCCACCTATTTTTTCTTCTATATATGGGTAGTATGGATGGCATATCTTATTCACCTTTGTTTACTCTAAATAGAATGTTCCTATGGTCATTAGTCCATCTTACTAGAAATCGATGCTAAATACTAGGATCATTCCTCCTATCCTAATAATTTGAAAATCGGCAACATTCTTCTTCCTCATCATACAATATTTCCTCAATCCTATAATCTAGATGTATAAGGATTGAACCTTTGTCATCTAATCTTCATTTATGCTAACAAATTATTTGCACAAGGGTAACATTTCTACTACTAAATTCTCTAAATGAGGGTTAAATCTCTACAGTAAATCTAAAAGTAGTGATTCCATTGCTTTGATCAATACCAATATCCAACACCTATATGTCAATCTAATTAAATACCAATAGGAACTGAATTCAATCTAATTGCAAAAAAATATGCTATTTTTAACTTTATGTTTCCCCTCCCAACATGTTGTTTACATTGTTCAATGACTCAATGAATACACAAAATGAATCAATGTGTTAGCCACACAGGGCCTAGACTCAAAAAATTTGTCTCTCGTGACTCATAACTCAAATGTTGCATAGGGTTTTAAGCTCGTGACTTGTTTTCAAGCTTCATTTGCAATTGTATTCAAGAAATTCATGGACCCACTTTCCCCTTAAACTATATTTATTGGGATTAAAGAAAAATTTGACTCATGTATCCTCATAAACTCTCAACAGAATCAAAATAAAGTATTCTATGTATAAAAGTGTGCACATGTAATTGAAGTATTTTATCAACCAATAGAGAATTCATTGTGCACCCACTCTTATCCATGCAAGAAACAATACCAACATCGTAAATGCCTCTTGCTTGTCACATGTATGTGTCCCACAATGAATCCCATTATTTAGTGTGGAGGTCTGGCACATAGGATTTAACTCTATCAAAAAATTGTGTGCCAAAATCCTAGGTTTGTTCAAAAATCATACATTAAATATTTCTTGAATCACTTGAGTTCTTGTGAAAACATATTGTCACCAATACCATCTATTGTAGAAAAACTGCCCCTCAATATGTGCATGACCCATGAACAACATATGCTTGTGTATAAATTCCTCCTCAAACTAATGTGCACCAAAATCGCCATCACGCAGATAAAACACCATGCATATGCATGAAATTCCTCTACTAGGTATATCAATGAAAATCAATAATTCTAAAATGTTTTGCAATAGATTTGAACTCCACAAGAGTATACAACAATATGGAATCCATCATGAACTGACCAAAATACCAATGCATAGAAAATATTGAGCACCACATCTTAGGCTATGAGACTTTTGTGCACACCAAGACATGCATGGGACCTCCATACATAGTGCATAGTCAAACATTCTTCCACGCGGTGGACGTGCCTTTCAATGTAAAAAAAAACACAAAATGAAGAATCCTGGAAATCCCAAATGGATCTCCTACACATGTTGGTCAAATCTCACTTTGATGTATGAGGGATTCCATATAATTGTTGTGTGAAATAGAGCACTATGTTTTCTTGCATGTTGGAAAAATTCCAACCATGGTGTAGTCGAATATCCACCTTACATTCCACCATCCTATTGTACACCATTCTGGAATATGTATGGAAAAATATCTAACCATAGGTTCTTCTGAATGATTTCCTTCACCCATCGTTGCTGCCACCCAACCCAGAGAAGGGAGAATCATGGTTTTCCTTATTTGTGCAAATTGTTAGCCGCTCTCGTCCAACAAGGGTTAAGAGAGATAGATTTGCCTAAATTTAAATTTATATGCAATAATATGAAATAAAAGAAATAGAGAAAACATTGCACATTACATATAGTAAAATATGGATCCTTTATTCATCTAAATCAAAACTACATGCATCCCTCCTTGTCAAAGAGGCAATCTAGAAAGACTAAAACCCTAGTTGCTATGCAATCCCAAGAACTCTCAATATTGCTCAATACAATGGCTCGAATCTCTCTCTTCAATATCTCATGAGAGAACCTTATAAAGACTCATAAACTCTATTATGATACATTACTTACTCATAAACCTGAACCCTAATGTGAGTCAAATTTACATTACATTAAGTCATAATAATATCCCCTATTTACATAAATACTACCCCCCAAATAGGGTGCCAATATATGCATGCCTAGTTAGTCACTAGTTGGGCCTTGTCCTTGAGCTCTAGACTAGGAAACGATAAGAGCATATTTACATCATTTACACAATTTAATTTAATGCATTCTGAGTCAAAACTAGGGGTATTATAATCCCTCCTCCTTGGAATAACACCATCCTCACTGTTTGCTCAAAATCAAAACAAAAAAGGATATGCCTCTCACATTGCATCCTTCAGATCCCACATAGCCTCTTCGGGATCAAAGTGCTTCCATTGCACCTTTACCTATATGATTCCTAGTTAACCTTGTTTCCCGTTGTTATATGAAAACTATACCAAGTGTAGATAACATTCCCACTTGGATGTTTTTTCCATCACATATGTTTGAAGCAATTTTTCAATCACCTAATTTAATATTTGTGTTTGTCCATTTATTTATGGATGGACCAAGGAAGTACTCAGTTGTGTAACCAAATATGAAAAAATACTTTTCCAGAATTTAGAGGTAAATTTTGTATCATGGTTAGATACAATTGATTTGGGTGATCCATGCAAGTTTAATATTTATTTAATAAATATTCTTGCTATATCATCAACCTTGTAAGTAGGTTTAAATGGAATAAAATGTGCTTCCTCAGACAATATATCCACCACAACCATGATGGAATCATTCTTTCTTGAAGCCTTTGGAAATCTAGTAATTAAATCCATAGTTACCACTTCCCATTTCCATTATGGAATTGGAAAAGGTTGCAATAAACATGTTGGGTGTTGATGTTTAGCTTTCTCTTACTGACATCACATGCATCTATAAATACACTCAGCATTGTCTTTCTTTATTCCTGGCCAAAGATATTGATTCCTTGTTGCAACAATTGTTTTTTGGTATCTAGGGTGACTGGAAAATGGTATTTTATGGATTTCATCCATAACAATTCTCCTCAAATCTACCACATTGGGAATATACATTGTATTTTTATAAATAGTAATTCCATCTTCCTCCAAATGATAAAATTAATTCCTCTTCTCCAAATTAGGATTCTGCGATTTGTCTTATGTTTGTACATATTTCTCATCTTGAACGGAAGAGTAAACAACATTTTGCCTCAAATTTGATTGGAAAATTCCAATGGATGCCACAAGCATTTTTCTATTGAGTGCATCAACCACTTTATTTTCTTTCCACTTTATGTGTTTGATCTCAAAATCAAATTCACATAAAAATATCAGCCATCTAGCTTGCCTTACATTTAGTGTCGGTTATTCAAACAAATATTTTACACCACAATGGTATATTCTAAACTTGAATTTCTTGCCTATCAAATAGTGCCTCCAAATATTCAAAGCATGCACTATGGAAACAATCTATAAATCATGGGTAGAAAAATTCTTATAATGTTTTTTTATTTTTATTGACTCATAAAACACCACACAATTTTCTTGCATAAGTACTCCTCAAATTCATATTTACATGCATCTATACACACCACAAAATATTTTTTGGGTTTGAAATTTTTAAAATTGGAGCACTTGTAAGAAGCTTCTTCAACAACTAGAAGCTTTCTTCACATTTTTGTATCCACTCAAATTTTATTCCCTTATTTTTCAAAAAAATGATGGGGTGTGCAACCTTGGAGAATCCTTCAATGAAACCCCCTATAATAACCATAAAATTCCATAAATGATCTCAAATTTATCACATTATTTGGAGTTGGCCAATTCATAATGGCTTCAATATATTTTGGACTGACTGATATTCCTTCCTCTGAGATAATGTGACCTAAATAATGAATTGTTTTTGGAAATCATATTTTCTTAACTTTGCATACAACTTATGCTCTCTTAGAACTTTCAAAGTCATTCTCAAATGTTCTTCATGTTCTTCTTCATTATAGGAATAAATAAGAATTTCATCTAGAAAACAAGAACAAACTTGTAGAAAACACTATTCATGAGACACATGAATGTAGTTCATGCATTAGTGAGACCAAATGACACCACCTGTTGGCTCATTCATTTTTTAATGGACCAAATTCATGTAAGACCAAACAAAAATTAAGGAAGGAGTTGCATAAATTATTAGAGTTCACAACTATATCGAATCCACTCCCATGACTATAAAAAGAATGAGGAAAGTGAGCAAAAAAGAGAAGCAATCCAAGAGAAGAACAACAGAGAAACAAAGAAGAAGAGAAGAGCATCAACAGAACAACAGTCTAGGGAAAATTTATTACTAGAGGATGAGTTTTTGGGTCTTGTATCTAGGTCATGGGATTGTGGGTTTTGTTTTTGTATCTAGCTCTATGACATGTCGTTCTGAATAATGAATATTAAGGCTATATATCCAATTGTATGAAAAACCAAAATATTAATACAAATGAATATGGTTGGGCCCTTAAAATTTTTGTGTGCATGCTACATGTTATGGATGTTTTATGTGGATTGTATTCTTTGCTTTATACCAGTTACATAGCTCTGTTATGAATATATATTTGCATGTATGACGAATGTGTGTCGCTACATGGTGAATACGTATACCATTTTCTAGTTTACCCTTGTAGTTAACAATACTCATCATAAAGAGGTCTAGTATGTGCTTAGGATGAGACCTTATCCTTTAGGGGATTGAATATTCCATCACACTATACTATAGAGACCCCTTTTTTGGACCCTACACAAGAACCATGGTATTATTTTGCGCCAATAAATGGTTTTTTTTTAGACCTAATTTCTAATATGACTTTGTTAACGACATAGATAGATTGATACTGAAGAGAAGTATTCAAGATTGGTTGGAAAAGAGTTTTGAGGACTTTGTAATACATGAAGCTAAGTTGCGAGGGTGGAATCCACTGAAACTTAGAGAATACATCATTTACAAAGGAGTGGTATTTGATCAATATTAAGTCTTGTGGGTTGAGCTCCCTGATAATCAATTCAAGTGGTTAAATTGACTTGCAAAAGCCCCAAAGCATAGAAATTGATAGTGAAGAACTATGTAGTGTACTCAAGGAGATCAAGTAGCATTGTGTCACGTCCCCTCCCGTGGACCCAATTCGAGGAAGGGAACATGATGCCAATCTCTGGGGATTTTACATAACTCAGCCAAATTCGTTAGATTCATAGCAATAAGATAAATGTGTGCAGATGAAAATCAAGCAAACATGCACAGCCGAATAAAAACATCATCCACACATATTTCATACTCATCTAACATATCAAAATAATTATCAAATTATAACATTGCAGATGTAAAACACATAGACAGAGAAACACTTATATTTAGGGTGAAATGGTCCCAAGCAACTAGCTATGTCGCTGCAACGTTCCACCCAACCATAGGCTAGTTGTGTTCATCAATTCTCTCAACACAACTTCCACCCCCGAGCTTGGCATGATTCTTACAAGGAAAAGGGGACATTCAAGGTCATGCACAACCAAAGCAATAGATACCCATAACCCACACCCCAACATACTCTTTTCTCACAAACCAAGTACAATCATTGGGCAGGGATGCACATTTTAACAATGGGATTTATCAACAAGATGGCCATGGGTTTCCCCAAATCATTTCCAGCCAAAAATGGATTGTGGGATGGGGAAAAACAATCCCAGGGAGGAAAACAATTTCTTCCCCAACTATATAAGCATTCAACAGCCAAAGAGGACTCTAAGGAACCCCCAATTCGTTTCCCTTTCTTCCCCACTAGTATACAACACAAAAACGCCCTTCTCCCAGCTGAGAATGAAGGAAAACACAAAAAAACCATGGAGAAAAATGCCTAGGGAGCTCCATACTCGTGGGAGAGAACACTAGTACAAAATGAGAGATAAGTTGTTAAATTTTGAGTATGAATTCACAATACTCTAGGATCTTTACTGAGAGAATAACATGTACAGTATATCAATGCATATCAATCATAACAAGAATGTCAATCATCACAAGAAGCAAAAGCATGAGAGACAATAGACACAGAGTTTTCGTCGAGAAAACCCTAAGGTGAAAAACCCCACAACTTCCTCAGAGATAGATAGAAAAATAGCTCAACCAAAGTACACCCAAAGTACAAGAGATAGACTCCTCTTAGTAGCTGATCCTCCTCCTCACATGTGAGCCACTTTCCGAGTGAAGGAAGTGTGAGTTCTGAAGTGATCCAAATAGAGATCTCCCGATCTCTATTTATACTTGTCCTGTTTTCCCAATAACCTTATGGGGCCGACTTGTCTAGCTAGGTACAATAACTTCATATTACATTATATCGGGCCAACCCCTTACAAGGTGGTCTAATAACCCATCAGCAAGTTAACATACTTGCGACACTTGTCAATACAAATGACGACACTTCCGTATAGAGGAATAATACATCTCTATAGGAGTACAATAAATATATAAGTGAAATACATTCTGAAGTTACATATACATCAACACTCCCTCTTAACTAGGAAGGTATTTCTCGACACAGATCATCTAGCACAAGTCTTCTTCTCTGGATCATCATCATCGATGCATCATCCTCGAATCATCGTCATCGTCAATGCTGCTGCTTTCTCAATCAATCTCTGAATCTACTCGTCATAGGAAGTTCTACAGAGCCAACCCTTTTTCATGCTGGATGTAGGCCCACCACCTATAGGTCTTCATCATCAATGGCCATACTGTGGATCCCAGGACTAATTACGTGCGTCAACAAAACCTAGCGCAGACTATAGGTTCTTTTACATGTTGACCTTCACAAAACCTACTCAAAGCATCCCAGGATGTTATGAGCAAACCGCTCTACCTGTCTGGATCTCGATAGAGCATCCCAGGCTATTACGACCACACCGCTCTACCTGTCCATATTTTAAAGGATCTCTTCTATGTGAACTTTCGCAAAACCTACTCAGATCACCCCAGGATGTTACGAGCACACCGCTCTACCTGTCCAGATCTCGATAGAGCAACCCAGGATGTTATGAGCACACCGCTCTACCTGTCCGATTTTTAAAGGATCTTTTCTATGCGAAACTGTAGCAAAACCTACTCAGAGCATTCCAGGATGTTACGAGCACACCGCTCTACCTATCTAGATCTCGATAGAGCATCCCAGGATTTTACGAGCACACTGCTCTACCTATCCAGATTTTAAAGGGTCTTTTCTATGCTACCTATAGCAAAACCTACTCAGAGAATCCCAGGATGTTACAAGCACACCGCTCTACCTGTTCGGATCTCGATATATCAACCCAGGATGTTACGAGCACACCACTCTACCTGTCCGGTTTTTAAAGGGTCTTTTCTATGCTACCTACACAACCTGTCCACGGCCATAGAGTATCAAACCGATACTCACCATACATCATCCTGATGTACATCATCACATGATCAACCTGATCATCATCATTCCATCAACCTGATGCGTATCATCTAGAGCAACATCCTAAAGCTCGTCATTTGTCATCATCCTAATCAAACAGTATATCTATCTGATGCATACAAAGTATCTACTTGATACATATCATAATACATGATCTACCTGATCATACAAATGCATCCATCTGATATACATAATGCATCCACTTGATACATACATAAGTACATGATCTACCTGATCATACAAGTATCTACCTGATACATATACAAATACATGATCTACCTGATACATATACAAATACATGATCTACTTGATCATATCCAACATCCAACATGATGCATACATACATACATATAAACGATCCAACTGATCATATCCAACATCCAACATGATGCGTACATACATACATATAAATGATCCAATTGATCATATAGAGCAAAAACTAGAACATCATCCTAATGCTCATCATCCAGCGCTTACATCCATAGCCATGTGAAGGATCCTCCTTCCACCATGCTTGGAATGGCTTCAGCAAATGTGTCCATCACTTCTTCCTCGAAGTGTCATCGATTTGAAGAACATCAAGCCTCTCTCTGAAGTACTCGAACTTCACTCTGGCTAGTGACTTCATCAGCACATCTGCAATCTGCTCATCCATCGCAATATACAATAGCTTCACTTCTCCTCTCTGCACCATATCCCTAATATAGTGATATTTGATCTCAATGTGCTTCGACCTGTCGTGAAACACTGGATTCTCAGACAACTTCACACGATTCTGGTTGTCACAAAAGATACCAGTAGTCTCCAGCGAGAGATCAAATAACTCTAACAGTAGATTCCGAAGCCATACTGCTTCACAACTAGCCGAACAGGCTGCAACATACTCTGCCTCGGCTGTACTCAGTGCTACGCAGGACTGCTTCCTGCTAAACCAAGAGATCATACCTGATCCCATACTGAAGTAGCACCCAGATGTGCTCTTTCTATCTGCAGCACTTCCTGCCCAATCTAAATCAACATAACCCTGCAGGTTAAACTTTTGATTCACTTCATACTTGAGCCCATAATTAACTGTACCCTTCAGGTACCTCAGAATATGCTTTACAGCAACTAGGTGAACCTCCTTATATCTATCAGGAACTGGCTCAATGTGTTCAACGCAAAGAAAATATCTGGTCTCGTGTTCGTCAGGTACATCAAGGACCCAATCATCTGACGATACATAGAGACATCAACCTAGAAGCTTCAGTTTTGATTCCATAGGTGTGGCCATGGCCTTGCAATCCATCATCCTGAACCTCTTCAGGATATCTACCATATACTTCCCTTGTCCAAGGAAGATCCCATCTGCACTCTGCCACACCTCCATACCTAGAAAGTAGTGCATCATCCCCAAGTCCTTCATATCGAACTCGGCAGCAAGCTTCCTCTTTATATCGGCAATCAGTCTATCATCTCCTGTTACAAATAGTTCATCCACATATAGGAGTAGTATCACAGGATTTCCTTCCTCAACCTTGTAGTAAAGGTTGGAATCTGCTTTACTCTTGGTAAAGGCCAAACTAGATAGGAAACTATCCATCCTACCATACCAAGTTCTGGGATCTTGCTTCAAGCCATACAAGGCTTTCTTCAATCTGCACACATATGACTCCCTTTCATGTGTTTCAAAACCGAGTGGTTGCTCCACATACACTTCCTCTTCAACTACACCATTCAAGGAAGAAGTCTTGACATCCATCTGGTGTATCTTCCATTTCATCGCTACAGCCAGGGAAAGTACTGATCTGATGGAAGTGTACCTAGCTACAGGAGCAAAAGTTTCTTCATAATCTATTCCTCTTTCTGAGAGAAGCCACGAGCTATGAATCTTGCCTTGTATTTCTCTATGCTGCCATCTGCAGCATGCTTAATCTTGTAGATCCACTTGGAAGTCACAACAGACTTCCCTTCAGGTCTTGGGACAACATCCCAAATATCATTCTTCATTATTGATTGGTATTCTTCAACCATGGAATCCTTCCATTCTTTCTTTTCCGCTACTTCTTCATAACTGGAAGGTTCTTTGTTCATGATATCACAAAGTAAAGCAACATAGCTAGTATGTGATCTAGTTCTCTTCTTTGCTCTGTGTTCTTATCCTGGAATGCCATATCTTTCTGCATCTTGGATGAGCTCTCTAGCCCATGCAGGTTTTCTCTTGTGAGATTTATTCTCATGGGGTGGATCTACAGGTTGTTGCGGATCTTCAATTTCACGATCAACATTTGGAATTGTTTCAGTCATGGTAGTGTCTTGAAATCTAGTTTCCTTAGGTTCTTCATAAACTTCAACATGTGTCTTCCTTGATTTGATGAATGCTGAATTTTCATCAAATGTTACATCGCTGCTGACATCAATTTTCTTGAACCCTGGAAAGTATATTCTGTAAACCTTCGAACTTTCACTGTAACCCACAAAGATACCCTTCTTTCCTAAAGGATCTAGCTTAGTCCTCTTTTCCTTTGGCACATGAGTATATACTGGACAACCAAATGTTCTTAGATGGTTGACTTCAGGTTTCTTACCAGAGAAGACCTCTTCTGGTGTCTTGTTGTCCAATATCTTGTGGGGTTTTTTGTTCTGCACATATACAGTTGTCCTAACTGCTTCTGCCCATAGATGCATAGGTAGATCCTAGTCATGAAGCATTGCCCTTGTTGCTTCCATGATTGTTTTGTTCTTTCTTTCTACAACTCCATTCTGTTGTGGATTGTAAGGAGCTTAATCCCTGAATCACTGCATAGCTTCTTGAAGTCACCTAAGGTGAATTCTCCACCATTGTCGGATCTGAATGTTTTGATCTTCTTATCAGTTTGGTTCTCCATCAAGGTTTTGAATTCCTTGAACTTATCCAACACTTCATCTTTGTTCTTCAAGAAGTAAACCCAAGTCTTCCTGGAGAAGTCATCAATGAAAGAGGCATAGTAAACATACCCACTCAGAGAGCTGGATGACATCGGGCCGCATACATTGGAGTGGATAATTTCCAATATACTTTTTTCCTTGCTTTCACTGCTTGGAAATCACGTGGGCTTCACTAGAAGGAAATATAATACCACGTTCATTCATACGGTGGTATTAAATATTCATGAAAACCTAAAAATTATATTGCTTATATATTAAGAGGCAAAGGGTTTTTTTATTTAATGTAACAATATAAAAATACTTTGGGGTCTTTTTTATATGGGTAGGCTAACAAATATCTGCCAAATGGAGATGGCGGGATCACAGTCGAATGAGAAATCAGGTTGAAGCAAGGCTCGGGCTTACCAGTACGCAGGGAAATCGCGTCTTGAGACATGCTTGAGGCCAGTGGGTTTCATGGTGAAGTGGGTTTCTAGTCGATCATAGTCAAGAGATAGTGGTCATTGACAACCAATTGTTACCAATAGCACTCAGCCATTTGTTACCAATAGTCTTGGGAGTCTCTAAACCTCCAAGGGCATGTTATAGGTCCTCGATAGGCCTTGGGGGCTTGAATACCCAACCACTCGTGCCTATTACATGCATTGGGAGGTTTAGTCAGTCTCCTAGATCTTGTTACAGGCCCTGGGGGCTTGGATACCTATCCCACAACATGCTTAGTCAACGATTGGGGAACTGTAACATGCAATATAAATGTTGTACTATGTGCATTGGCTCTAGTGACATATAAGAAGTGATCTCATATCTCTTCATTAGACCATTCGATGTTGCAAATCATAATGATATGTGGTTGAGTAGTTGCATTGTGGGTGAAGTAATGTGCACCCATAATATACATCGAAAGAAGCAAGGTGCATTGTAGAATGCATGTGGGGTCATAAGAGGGGTATCATATCAATATACTAGGTAGAAATATAAAGGGGTATAAAAAATGTTAATGAAAAAATTGATACATACAATATCTAGTGAAAATAGGGGTTTTATTAAATTGGGAAGGCATATTGGGAGGGGGTTAAAAAAAACGATCTTGGAAGGTATTTTCCAATATTTAGTGAAATTAGGGGTATTATTTCATATGCCATGAACGAACGTGCTAGGAGAGCGGTTTATTGAGTGAAGCCCCCATGTTGGAAATGCTTTCTTTATGTTCTTTCCTTTTGCACATCCTTTGCAAACACCTTCATGCTTGGTCTTAATTTCAGGAATACCTTGTGCAAGTCTTCTATGCCAAAGTTCACTTGGCTCCATGGAATCATGCACCATGGCATGTTCAGGTTGTCCCTTCAATTTATACAATCCTCCCTCTTGCTCTCCAATCACCACTACATCATCAATAGTTTTACCCTTTGGCCACATTAGGACTTGGCCATCTACAAATGCAACCCTCATACCTTTTGCATCTAATGCAGAGATGGAGAGTAGATTCTTCTTGAGCCCAGATACATAGAGAACTTCCTTTATCTTCAAGGACTTTCTAGAATCTAGGTTGTAGGAGGCTTCACCACTTCCTTTGATGGGGTATTGATAGTCATCCCCAAGTTTCACTTTATGGGGTGATTCATGTTCAGATAGATTTACAAAAGATTCTTTAAACCTCGTCATGTGTTTGGAAGCACCACTGTCAATAATCCAATCATTACAACCATGAGAAATAGTACTTGTGAGAGCAGAGATTAGAACATACTCTTCTTCACTTGATGAATCATCATCATCACTTTCTGCTCTAGCCTTCTTCTTTGGAGGTTCATCATCTTCAGCAGCATGAGCACGATACCTTCTTTTGCTGCCCTTCTTCTTCTTGTTGAATTTGTTGTTTTTGCTACTATCCCTTTTGTTCTTGGGACATTATGAAGCAAAGTGTCCCTTCTCATTACATTTGAAACATCGAACATGAGATAGATCTGTCTTCTTGTGATAAGGGTGAGAATGTTTCTTGTTATGAGATTTCTCCCTCTTAACCTTGCTTCCCTTGGTGTGAGCTGTGATAGCTTGATCTTCATTCCCCATCTTTTCTTATCATGATACAAGCCTAGCTTCTTCTTGAGACAATTCCTCCCCCAGTCTACTGAAACAGATCAATTTCTTTCTTGCACAGATTCCTTGAATAAAGGAGTCCCATGACCTAGGTAGGCCATTCAGAGTGGTCATAACAACTTCACCATTGTCCACTACTTCATCCACAGCTTCAAGTTGTTCCTTGATCTGAGAGACCTTGGAGAAGTAAGATTGAATGGTCTCTCCATTCAACATCTTGACCCCTTTCAATTGATTCTGCAGAGTCATCTTCCGATTTATGTTCTTCCTTTCAAATAACTTGGTTAGGGAGTCAAACATCTCCTTGGGTGTCTTTAGAGATGACACATGTGGTATGAGATGGTCTTTGATAGAATCAGCAATGATTCTCTTTGCCTTGACCAAGTTATTCGTATGCAATACCTTAGCCTCTTCATCCTCTGGGATAGGGACCTTAGAGCTGATGTAGGAGTCCAATTCATTTTCTTCCAGGATTGACCCAATCCTATACTTCCAGGCTCGGAAGTGATCAACCCCTTTAAGCTTATCCTCAAGATTGGTGTGGTGAGACATCTTAAAGAGTACTTCAAATGGAAATAGAAAATATTTAGGTCTTACCACTTGCTTTGCTGAAAACTGGATTTGGTCCTGGATTAGGGTTTGTCGGAAAAACCCTAAAAATTCAAAATATGAATTTCAACTTTCTAAAAGGATAGAAAGATGCGCCTTGATGATCTGATCAGCTTGGTGTATTCAGATTTTGAGATCTGCAAAGCTTCACTTTTCAAAAATGCCTTTTAGTCTTCCCGGGTTCACTAGGGACGACCCTGAATTAGGGTTTGAGTTTTTCGAAGATTTACCCAACCAAAAATCTCAATCCAAAGCTCTAAACTTCGATTGTTCCAAGGAGCTTCCAGCTATGTCTTCAGATTTCAGAAATTCCTATTTTTGTGGAAACCCTAATTTTTAGGGATAAATCTGAAAATGCTCAAAATTGAATTTTGATTGGACAGATAGATTATCCTTGATGAGTAGAGTCAATCTACTATTCTTCTTTTCCAAAATCTGTGGAGAGAAACCCAATAAGCAAGAAACCCTAGTTTCCGTTACTGCACAATGTCTTCTTCTCAAGTTAGCTCTGATACCATGTTAAATTTTGAGCATTAATTCAAAATACTCTAGGATCTTTACTGAGAGAATAACATGTACAGTATATCAATGCATATCAATCATAAGAAGCATGTCAATCATCACAAGAAGCAAAAGCATGAGAGACAATAGACACAGAGTTTCCATGGGGAAAACCCTAAGGTGAAAACACCACAACTTCCTCAGAGATAGATAGAGCAATAGCTCAACCAAAGTACAAGAGATGGACTCCTCTTAGCAGCTGATCCTCCTCCTCACATGTGCGCCACTTTCCGAGTGAAGGAAGTGTGAGTTCTGAAGTGATCCAAATAGAGATCTCTCGATCTCTATTTATACTTGTCCTGTTTTCCCAATAACCTTATGGGGCCGACTTGTCTAGCTAGGTACAATAACTTCATATTATATTATATCGGGCCGACCCCTTACAAGGTGGTCTAATAACCCATCGGCAAGTTAACGTACTTGCGACACTTGTCAATACAAATGACGACACTTCCATATAGAGGAATAATACATCTCTATAGGAGTACAATAAATATATAAGTGAAATACATTCCAAAGTTACATATACATCAACATAAGTGACCAAAAAAACAACCAAAATCCACATATAAATGACCACTTTTGAGTTGGTGACCACTGGTAGCAAATTAGTGGCCATATATCACGCGACCAAAAATGTGGTCATATTTAGCTTGGTCATTTATAGCTTATCTTGTGGTCATATATTTGGTCATTAATTTGGTAATATGTTTGGTCATTAATTGTCACAATTAATGACCACATTTTTTGTCACGTGATACCGCTAATTTGCTACCAGCGATCGCCAACTCAAAAGTGGTCATTTATATGCATATTTTAGTCATTTTTTTTGTCACTTATCTCTCATGTTGCAGTGGTGGTTGTTTATATGCAAATTTTGGTCATTTTTTTAGTCATTTATCTCTTTTTAGTGGTTTCAGAATATAAATAGGGCACGGTGGAATCGAACCACCAATCTCCTACCTATAAGGGAGGTGCTCTACCATTGAGCTAGCACCCTTAAATAGAATTCCTTATGGATTGATATGGGAATAAAATTTCCAACAGTTAACACCAGATTGCCAAATTTTGGGAAAGGGTCACATACCTAGGTAGGAAAAAAAGATTACCCAATAGTCACCAAAAAGGGTCATGTTAATGATAATCTTCTTTTGCCAAAATCTCTCAAAAATCAAGAATGCAGTTGTATTGTCAATTTTTTCTCAGAGTGGTATCAAATCAAAAATCACAATTGTCTTTTCCTGATCCTGGACATCTGCATTTGCTCCCATTATCCTTACTTGGCTTTGCTTCAAGAAATTTCTTGCTCCTATCTATGCAACCAGCACTGAAACCAATGGGAAAAGAACATAAAGTGCCACCCCAAGCTTAAGCTCCACTTGCATTGGATATACAAATCCACATGGTGCACCAGGAGGAGTAGAATTCAATGGTTGAGTGCAAGCTATTGAATCGCAATCTGTACAAAGAATGCATCAAGTTAGTCACACATAATGTATCTTGATTCTTTATACATAGAAATAAGGTGAACTCTAAGGAGACTGATCTTATATGCATTGAGTAAATTTATTTGCAAATAAAATGATAACAATTACAGAGAAATTCAACTTGTGATAACATAATGAATGTTCAAAGAATAACAAAATGTATTATGTACTTTCCATACCTTTAGTAGATGGAGGGGGGAGGAAATACCAATGGCGGTGGTGCCAAAGGTATCCTCTGTGTCATCTGAGGTGATTCCGAAGGGGCAATGTTTATAGGAGAAGCATAGGATCCTAACAATGCAATAAGCAGGCTGTGCTTAGTAAATTTTGCTACTATTATACTCATAATACATCTCAAAGATCTATGAAAAAAAAGGAAGTATACCTTTCACATGTCGATGATTTGGAGGGCAAGGAAACATGATTGATGGTGAGACTATTGGGGAACTCAAGTTTCCTGAGGGTAATACAAGGGGACAATTAGCTGGTGAATAAACAGACCCTTTAAAAATAACCAACAATCCAATAAATTAAGAGTGTAACCTTCATCAAGTATAAATTTTGAATATCAAAATAGAACAAAAATAAAGGAGTATACCTTTCGCGTGTCGATGATGTGGAGGTGAACAAAACCCAATTGATGGTGAGACTTATAAATATGTATCCAACATGCCCATCTAGAAGTATCATGGGTACCATTGTCATGCCTTCAAGTGTCGAGCCTCTTCCATAGATGATAGGATGAAATACCATATGAGAAAGTTAAAAAACAAGGTTATTTGAGATTATAACATGTGCACTTTCTCTACCATAGCTGATTGGATGAAAGACCTTGTGAACAATTTCACAAGGTTATAAGGATAATCAATAAAATCTTGGAAAATACAACAGAAATAGGAAGCAAAAGAATTAAGAATCTCTTGTAGGTGTAGTCATGCAAAGAATCACAACAGAAAAATATTGTGTTTTACCTGAGTATGGCCCATGGAACCAAAATCATACATGTTTGGATTGTAACCATACCCAACTTGAGGCTGAAAATTTGAAAACAGAGACCTATGAAAATATGTAAGGTTTGCCATAGTTTGGGGATTCTTATCACTGAAAGGTCTTGCTAAAGATACCGACAGCTCCCAACCTAGAAATAAAAAAAACTTACAAATCTTAACATATTTTACCAACCAAAAGTATGAATAGCATAGTTTCAAGAAACAATTTTCCATGTTGCTTCATTTTCTTTTTACCTTCAATGACATATTTCTCCGTTTTTTCAATAGCTTTTATGGTACTGGAATGGTCAGCATAATGAACAAATCCAAAATCATGCTTTGGCTGCCCAAGCTTTTGTTCCAATAGAACAACTTTAGTAACTTCACCATGTCGACCAAAAAGTTATTTTAATTTCTCTTATGTCACATTCTCTGGCAAATTATGCACATAGACAAACTTGACCTGGTACTTCTCCAAGAAATGAACCTTTACTTGGTTTATCAAACTGGTTTGGTGTCTTTGAATCATATTCAGATGGTGCAATCTCACAGTTTTGAACAACAGTATCATTTGGTCAATTGGGTTTAGAATTTCATATATCTCTACAAGATTGTTGTTCCAAATCATGATACTTGTAATCAAAATTTGCAATCACAGATACATATGTGTACATTTTCTCTAAAACAGTAAGCCTATCCATCTGATTACCTCTTTAAAGATTTGAAAATTACATTTACATACTTGTGGACTTGTACAACCCAGAGGGATTTCATGGAATCAGCCTTGCAGACCCACAACTCTTAGTGATCAACCCAAGAATAGACAAACTCACAGGTTTTGGTGATCAACCCAGGAATAGGAAGATAACCTCAAATATATGATGACTTACATATATATTTGGTACTAGGTTGATGCAGTTTTTTATTATGTATTTGAACTTTGAAGGGATTGTAGTCAACCTAAAGTTTTACAGATATTAAGTCCTAACTCCTGCTTTGTGAGAGGCTTGAAAACCAATGTGAGGATTTGCATGATGAAGTACTGCATTTAGAATGACCAATATTGCCCCAGAATTGGCTTCAGCCTTGCAGACCCACAACTCTTAATGATCAACCCAAGAATAGACAAACTCACAGGTTTTGGTGATCAACCCAGTTATAGGCAGATAACCTCAAATATATGATGACTTACATATATATTTGGTACTAGGCTGCTGCAATTTTGTAAATTATATATTTGAACTTTGAAGGGATTGTAGTCAACCTAAAGTTTTACAAATATTAAGTCCTAACTCTTGCTTTGTGAGAGGCTTGAAAACCAACGTGAGGATTTGTATGATGAAGTACTGCATTTAGAATGACCAACATTGCCCTAGAATTAAATTCAAGCATTTATAGAAGATTTCCCATTTTATGGTGCTTTCTTGTTTTTATTTACTTTTTTCTACTCCAGGGAGGAGATATCTAAGCACTCATTTGCTATTATTTTATACCATATCAATGAGTAATCTATATTGGGCATTACTACACAGAAATTTATTTCTTTCTTTATGTACCATGTAGTGGGTGTCAGAACATGTGTTTTAAAACAAATAGTGTGTATGTGAGAAAGAGAGAATTATATTTAAGATATCAACTATGATTACATGTAAGTTCTCATCATGAGTTAATGTAACTTACCATATAAATGGTTAAAATGCTAAAAAATTCCTACACAAAGCATTCAGGTCATAATATCAATCATTATCTAATTAGTTACCATTCCATTGGATTCTGTTATGTAGAATTTTTCCCTACGGATAAGCCAAAACTCTCTTAACTTTAAAGTAGATTTTCAACTAACTCTAAAGCAAGAAACAAGTCAAAACAAATGCTACCTTGAGATTCCTGAATTAACTTTTACAGCAAGATTAAACGTATTCAGAAACAAATGAGAGATAAGACACACCTTTCAAACTGACGTTTGTCCCGCTTCTAGCTCTTGATCCAAAGCTCTAGTGTATAACCTGTTGAGGTCAACCAAAGAACAAACATACAAGCTTCCAAATACCTTGAATGTAAAGATTATATTCAAATCTAGATTAGATACATTTCATGCTAAGAACTTATGCTAAACACATGAAATTGGAAAGACAAGACAAGTTATCTTATTACAACTTGAAGAATGCTTACATAGGTTGCTTGATGTCCAAGCCAATCCTCCAGCTCCAAGTGCCTTCTCCTCTAGCTATCTCCACAATGCTGCAAGATCATAAGTTTGGTACTTCAAGAGTCCTCCCCCTTCCCCATGGAATGCCTCTCTCTTATAGTGTATGGTAGGGTTAACCAACAAGAGAGATGGGTGGATCTAGGGAGAGATAAGTGGATCAAGGTTTCTAATCACAGAAGGTGAGTTGGGATCGAATCAGGGACCCCAATCTTCCACTATCTTCGAAAATCCAAAATCCCACAAGCCATGGGAAAAAGGCTAATAAAAGAGTACCGCGCCCTGTGGTCTTAGCACAACGCGGTACTACCGCGTTCTGGGGAAAAATCAAAGCGCAGTAGTGTAGAGTACCGCGCTCATATAAATGAGCAAGACGCGGCAGTGTAGGTAAATAAAGTCTCAGCTGGGTCAGAACTTGTCAGGGTAGATTTACCTTTAAGGTTCATTCATCTTCTGGGTGGTTCAAACGGTAGGGGAAGTGTCGTCAACTCTATTTGTGGCGGAGATGCGACACTGTGGAATATAGAGGTATAAAAGATGCCCCCTAAAGTGTGAGGTCAGAAGGGATTGATGGCCGAAATACTTTACGAATATAGTGTGCAGAGATAGCATCGAGGAGAGCGACACTGAGCTGAAACAGAAACAAAGTGTCAGATATACCACTGAGGCGGGCATCCCCATGATCGGAAACAAATGACTCAAAGCATGGCTGCCGACCAATACATTGCAGATCCATGAGTGCTGAGATGATATAGACTGTGGATAGACCATGGCTACTATGAACAAGCGTAGATCCATGAGACAATAATGACACAGCCACGACCAATACAATAAGTGGATCTGTGTGACAATACAAAGGACATCTCCATCGCAACCTGGACGCAATCAAGATGCTGAGGCGCGCCCAGGGTCTTCTATCCAATCGCAAAAGATACGAATCTAGCCATGTGATTACAAGGTGTTGAAGTCGAACATGGTAGAAACCATTTGATTACCAGTCAATGATGTGAACCGTTAACAAATGCGAGGGAAATCACCAATGATGAGCATGATCCCCAAGGTATCTGAAGTACATCTCAATGAAATGCGAATAGATGAGTTGATGTCGAGCATTCGAGAGATCGTTCGGTCAGAGGTCAATGATGTGAACCTACTGTCGAACATGAGGAAACCTGCCATTGAGGCATGCAGGTACCAAGGTACTAATGGTTGATCTCTAAGTCAAATTCTCGGATAGTGATTTGGTGTCGACGAGAATAGACTCGTCGAAGGAGGGCCATAATGATTCCCACATCATCGATGCGAAATCGGCACAAATGATAAGATGATGAAACAATGGAGTATGTACTGACACAGCGGAGGTCCGACACAATGAACGACTCTGAACAATGCAACCCTTTGAACATGTAACGGCATGTAATAGGACTTGGCAGCAGGGATTATTGACAACAGAGAATGGACACCGGATGAGTAGGCTCGTGGCCAGGGAGATGACTCATGATGATGACCGTGACTCGGTGAAAAATGGATACCCAATATAGACAAGAGACGGACACATGCCATGTTCAAAGGTAACGACTGACAAGCTGCCATAAATAAACTTGACTCATCCCCCCATATTTCCCCGACATGATAGACGAGTACCTCTTTGTTGTTTTATGAGCTTGAAGAGGATAACATATGCTCGGTATAGCTCATCTCCTGGATGAGTCCAATCTCACATGTTTTACGAACCTGAGAAAGGAGGGGTTCATCCCAAAGTGGGTCCTTCGATGTTAAAATTTTAACGAGCCCAAGGAAGGAAAACTCGGTAGTTTTTCGCATTTAGAGAGCCTGAAAAACTTAAAGGAAGCTCCATAATGTACTTTTTCGTAAATTTAGTCCCTTGATCCCGAAAAAGTGTAAAACAATTCCCGAGAGAACTCTCCCAGCCGAGATTGACTGAGGTATACCTTTCTCGTAAATAGTCTAGACAGGCTGAAAAAGGGGTAACCTATCACCGAATAGACGACCTTTCAGATACTTTTACAAGTGTGAAAGAGTCAAGATCACTTGGCAATCTTTTCAATTTTAGGGAGTCTGAAAAGAGCTTAACTATGGACTCCTATGGTCTTTTTCGTAATTTTTAATTATTCTGGTCCGAAAAAAGAATAAAATACAACCAGGATAATACTTTCCTCATCGTTTAACGAGCATGAGTAAAGCTGACCGTACTCGACACCATTTACTTGAGTTTGACAAGCACAACACGGGTGTAAAAGCGCTTGGAATCTTTTTCAAGTTTTAAATCCAGAGCACAAAAAAGATAAAGTGGGCTCAAAATGAAGTTCAAATCATGAATAAACACCAGTGTGAATATATCACTTTTTACTGGGGATCCTGTCAATAAATGCTCAAAAAACTGGGCATTAGTAATGTGAAAAAGGCTTTATTTTAACCATTTAAAATAATAATTAAAAAATATGTGAAAATGCTATATAAAGAATGGTTAAAAATAGAAATTACCATTTCATTTTTGTTTTTACCCAAATAGAAGATTTTTACCCATTTGAGGAGCAAAACTTCAAGGATCAATATCGGGAGTTCTAGGACACCATTTTGACGACCGTCTATGCCAGGTAAGAGCTCTTGAGCTCCTCTTTCATTTCATGTAGGAATTATTTGCTTTTACCAGGAAAAATTCAATTTTTGGGCAAGCCCTATTGGGCAAAAATCACCCTTCACAGTACCGCGTGGGGGCTCTATCGAGAAACGCGGTACTGTCTAGCAGTATCGCTCTGTAGCTCCAAATCTAGGCGCGGCACTGTACAGTACCGCGCGGCAGTGTTTCCCTCAGGCGCGGTGAAGGCGATTTTTTAGTTGAAGAAATCAAATTTTCTCAAATTTTTTGCTGGAACTAAGTTGCTAAATAGCTACTAAATATTTTCCTTGACCTTTTGCAGGAGTTTACAACTTACTTGGAGCAAAATGGTAAGCTGGAAAGAAAGAGAGCACGAAGCGGATGATTTTGCAGCTGAAAATCACTTACTGACCGTGACCGCATTGAGAGAATGTGGTTTACTGAAGTTCTTTAAGACCAAGGGGACTCGTCAACAACCCAAGCTTCTCACTCATCTTATCCAATTGTGGGATCCTGACATTCAAGCTTTCCGAGTGGGAGAGCATGTTCTCGAAATTCAACTTGAGGACATTTATTTCCTCACGGGCCTCTTGAAAAGAGGGGCCCAGGTGAACTTTACTGGGTACTCAGCCTCGGAATCGAGTACAGATGACTTGATTGCTCGATATTGCCGTCAGGGTTCAAGTAAGAAAAGCGGGAAGGTGGCCATAAAGGAGGTTATAGAACTTCCTTTAAAAACCGTACTGTTCACCATTACGCGTGCAGCAGGAAGTGTGAGTCCGCATCAGGCATCCCGCACACAAGTGAATCTAGCAGCGGAGTGTATGGGGGGGACAGTTTTTAACTGGTGTGAGGCAGTGTTGTCCCATCTCAAAGAACAAGTGCACAAGTGTAGGATTGGAAAGAATTCCCAGTTTGGCTATGGGAGCATCCTGGTCACTTTCTTTTTGGCGAGGGTGCCACTACTGCGCCCACAGATATCTATGCCCCCCCGTCCACCTACCGAGCCATGGATGGCTCGATGGAGTGATTATGCTGGACGTCTCGGGGGACCTCAGCGCTTAGCCTTTGGCGAGGATTTCTTTTCCTGGCTCGAGGAGCAGATAGTTATGATTGATGACTATCCCTACTCAGGGGTGGATTTCCATGAGGACATCGACTTGGCACTGCCAGAGGACGATGATTGGGACAACTCTGGTATGACCTTCATGGATATGTATTTTTTCCTTTTTTGAATTTTGAATTTTTATTACTTTTTTAGAATGTGTAAAAGACGTCTAATGTATGTTCGCATGCATGTTGCAGACCGTGGACCATAGAGACCAGCTGGGTACTCTCCACTACCTCGTGGTGGTGTCGATCGTCAAGCTGTTCCTGACGAGGAGGAAGATGAAGACGAGGCAGGAGGTGTTCGGGACATTGAGAGGAACTTGCAGGGATTGACTCATGGTATCCCTGCTATGAGGATGGATGACGTCCCTTATCACCTCCAGCGGCATACTGTAGGTGTGCCTGGTCGTATCAGTCGACTTCTTCGTAAGGTGGTTCGAGCTGTAGTATGTTACCACCAACAGCGGGAGGAGTCCGATGGGGGACATGATAGGTCTCCTATATCTCCATAGATGGTCTTTCGATCTTTTTGTGGCATGTACACGATATGTAGGCTTTGAGAGCCAAATTTTGTATATGGGATTTGGTCCCAAATTTTGTCTTCGACACAAACTTTATGTATTTTGGAAAAAACACTCTTATATACAGTGATATGGACCTATTTATGATCTAAGTATTTACAATGACTTGTGCATTCTATTTTTTATGATGTGTTTATGTGTGGGCAAGATGCCAATCCAAAATGTATTTAGCCAATGAATCAGCTATACAATTGAATTCTCTCGGTATGTGTTGATATGTAATGAAATTAAATGATCATTCCAAGAGGCATACTCTCCAAAATAAGCGAAGTAGTATAGGATCGCGAACTGTGTAAACATGGTTTAGATGAGAAACCACGAGTTGGGAGTCTAAAAAGAATGATAGGGAGTCAATTCCGAGTGAAGCAACCTCCGTCAAGAGACCAATGACTACATGGTACTCTGCGATATTGTTGGTTGCAGGACCTAAACAATTGGCTCCTGAAGAAATCAACTCACCAGTGGGGGAATAGATTACCCATGCTGCGGAAGCGAGATTCCGGGTATGTCGGCTTGCACTGTCAGCGAATCCAAAGTAGGTAGACATCTGCGCATAAAGTCACGAGTCAAAGTAAGAGTGGATACATGAGGTCCATGCGCACACCAAAACGAAAGCAAAAGCAAACTAAGTACATTATGTACAACAAGTAACCTGCATAGGGTAACCTCATGCGTAGAAATGTTTGAGGTATAGCCCGTTACGGGGCCGTGCCAACGGCGTACCATCACAATCGATTAGTTCATAGGCTCCTTTTTCTAAGACACGTTTAACAACAAAGGGGTCGTACCACATAGATTCCAGTTTACCTTTTCCAAGCTTATCATGCATTTGATCATATGTAAGTACGAGGTCACCCTCATTGAAGATCCGAGGTTGAACGGATTTGTCATATTGAGCTTTGACGCGTTTTTTGTGAGCTTCATTAGCCAAAGCAGCGTCGCGGCGGGTTTCATCTAGCTTAGCTAGGTATTGAAACCGTTCCTCTTCGGAAGTAGTGTGTGGAAGTAGCTCTATGGCTATCTTGAGTGATGGAATTTCACATTCAATCGGCAGAATGGCTTCTAGGCCATACACCAGTTGGAATGGTGTAAACCCAGTAGCACTTTTCACTGAGGTTCGGTATGCCCACAGTGCTGAGAACAGAGCTGAGCGCCAATTGGATTTCTGGGTACCCACAATGCGCTAAATCATTCATTTCAGGACTTTGTTAATGGCTTCAACTTGGCCATTAGCTTGTGGGTAATACGGGGTTGAGTTTTCATGACGAAAACCCATTTTGGCACTTAGTTCTTCGATCATATGGTTCCTGAAATGGGAACCATGATCGGTCACAATAGACTGTGGGACACCGAATCTAGCTATAATATGATTTAATATGAACTGCGCTGCTGTTTTGCTGTCCTCAACATACGTAGGCATCGCTTCAGCCCATTTTGTAAAATAATCGACAGCTACTATGACATAGCTATGCCCCCCGGCTGAAGTGGGCTTACAGTGCATGAAATCGATGCCCCATTTGGAAAAGGGGCCGATGGCAATAACAGGATGGAGTGGAGCAGGATGCGAGCGTGTTTTGCTATGAAAGAATTGACATGGCAGACACTTCTTGACTGTTTCAATGCAGTCTTTGAAAATTAAGGGCCAGAAGTATCCTGCTCGCAGTATTTTCTGGGCCGTAGCCATCCCAGAGAGATGACCACCACATGCTCCAGCGTGGCAATCATTAAGGACATGTTCTGCCTCATCTAAGGTCAAACAGCGTCGAAGGATGGTGTCGACACCACGCCGATAAAGAGTATCGTTGACTATGAGGTAGTATTTTGCGTGATGTCGGATGCGTCGTCGTTCGTCGCGAGTGAGGTCGGGACGGAAGCGTTGGGTTTGGAGATATAAAAGAATATCCACGTACCACGGATCAGACATTCTAATGAGGAACAATGATTCATCAGGAAGAGAATCAATGGGCTCGGGTTGCTCAGTAGCACGGGGCAAGTTACAAATTAGTTTTGCGAAGACCAAAGACTTCTTGGACTTAGCCTTGACAAACTCCAAGTCAAACTCTTGAAGGATGACAATCCAACAAGAGTATTTGCCCCCAAGCACCTGACGTGTGAGGATGTAATACATTGGGTTGAAGTCGGCTATAACAGTGGTCCGGCGGAGTAAGATGTAGTGGCGGAATCTCTGGACAACAAATACTGTTGCCAGAGCCAGTTTTTCAACATGTGAATAGCGGGTTTCGGAGTGAAGAAGACTCTTACTGAGGTAGTATACCACATGTTCTATGCCGTTTTGGTCTTCCTGGACTGTCACCATACCGATGGTGGAAATCGAGGCTACGAGATAAAGGATGTAGTCCCGTGTGTAATTGGGGGGTTGAATCATAGGATCTTTGGTTAAGGCTTCCTTTAGATTGTCATAGGAGCGTTGGGCTTTGTCATCCCAAATGAAGGGAACATTCTTCTTGAGAAGCTACATGTAGCCTTTTGTTATCTCGGACATATTGCAGATGAAACGGCGTAGAAAGTTTGCATGCCCTTGCAAACATTGAAGTTCTGGAATATTGGTGGGTGAAGGTAGGGCTACGATAGCTGCTACCTTTGCGAGATCTAAACGTATCCCATCTTTGGAGACTATGAAGCCTAATAGTTTTCTGGCTTCTACGTAGAAGACGCACTTATGCGGGTTCAAACGTATATTGTAGCGATGGCACCTTTCGAAAATGGCACTTAAGTGGTCTGGATGGTCTTCCCGGGTTCGAGAGTGAGCGGGGAGATCATCGAGATATGGTTCTACAATATGTTTGATGTCATGAAATGCGTAGGACATCGCCCGTTGGAAAGTTTCCCCGGCATTCTTCCGGCCAAAAGGTAACTTTCGATATGCAAAGTGTTAGAAAAACAGGATCGCAGAGCAATAACAATAAACAGAAATGCAAATATAATCACACATACACATTACAAGAGAGACACAGATATATCGTGGTTCACCCAACTTGGGCTACATCCACACTGAATTTGCCAGTCCTTATTATTATTACCGTCCAGCAAGATGAAGGGATACAACCTGCAGCACAACCGCTGCACTTCCTCTTCTCTGTTTCACAGTCTCTCTCCAAATCTCAAAGATCTTTACAATGCATAAAACCTAATACATCAACCCTAGCCGTATTACAATGTCCTTATTTTATAAGGGAAATACAATGGGAAAATACCACGAGATACCCAAAACCATGGGCCCACAAAACAGCTGGCGAAAACAGCCCCAAAAATTTCCTTCGGGGGCGTTGCCCCCGAACCCCCATTTCTCGGGGGTGCTGCCCCCGGACCCCCCAGCCAGGGGGGATGGTCCCCCCTGGAACCCCGTGGGGGGGCGATGCCCCCCCCACACCCCCCCACTGGGGTGAGTGTACAGTCCACCTGCATATCATATAGAACTGGGGTACAAACACGGCTGATACAATATCATCTATGAGACTAGAAGATCTGGCTCCACAACCAACAATCTCCCGCTTGGAGACTGATCACAACAACTCCACCGCTGCTACACTTGCTGGACTTGGACTTGGCAAATTTCTCCTCTTCACCTTCATGCTAGAAGGCCAACTGAAACCGAGCACGAACTCAGTTTCTCTCTGGTCACTACCTTTGTGAACATGTCTGCAGGATTCTGGCTAGTATGTATCTTTTCCAACTTTAACAGTTCATCTTCCAGAACAGAGCGTATGAAATGGTACTTGAGCTGTATATGTTTAGTCCTGGAATGGAATGCTGAGTTCTTTGCAAGGTGAATGGCACTCTGGCTGTCACTATACAGTCTGCTATCCTTCTGCTTCTTACCCACTTCCTCCATAAACCTCTGCAACCAAATCATCTCTTTACTAGCCTCTGTAATGGCAACATACTCTGCTTCTGTTGTTGAAAGTGCAACAACCTTCTGTAGTTTTGAAATCCAGCTTACTGCTGTTCCACCTACAGTAAACACATACCCTGTGGTACTCCTCCTGCTATCCTTGTCACCTTCCATATCTGCATCAACATATCCCTGTAGAACAGTGTCTGAACCTCCAAAACATAATGCCTCAGTGGTAGTACCTCTCAAATACCTGAGAATCCACTGTACTGCCTTCCAATGTTCTTTACCTGGATTGTTCATATATCTGCTCACAACTCCCACTGCATGTGCAATATCTGGTCTTGTGCACACCATGGCATACATCAAGCTGCCAACTGCTGATTGATAGGGAACCTTGGACATGTAATCTGTCTCTTCTTGTGTCTTGGGACACATTTCCTTACTTAGACTGAAATGGCTAGCCAAAGGTGTACTTACAGGTTTTGCATTCTGCATTCTGAACCTCTCCAACACCTTTTGTATGTACTCACTTTGAGACAATGTCAATTTGCGATTTTTCCTGTCTCTCATTATTCTCATACCAAGGATTTGCTTTGCAGCACCCAAATCCTTCATCGCAAATGAATTAGCTAGCTTCCTTTTGAGTACATTTATATCCTGCATGTCAGACCCTGCAACAAGCATGTCATCCACATACAATAACAAGATAATATATCTTCCATTGTCTAGCTTCTTGAAATAAACATAGTGATCAGAATGACATCTACTATAACCTTGTTCTGTCATAAACCTGTCAAACTTTAGATACCACTGCCTTGGAGCTTGCTTCAAGCCATACAAGCTCTTTTTCAACCTGCATACCAGATCCTCCTTACCTTTGGCCTCATACCCTTGTGGCTGCTGCATATATATTTCTTCCTCCAAATCCCCATGAAGGAAAGCTGTTTTTAGATCTAATTGTTCAAGATGCAAATCTTCTATCGCCACTAGACTTAAGATAGTCCTAATTGAAGTCATCTTAACAACAGGAGAAAATATTTCATTAAAATCTATACCTTTCTTCTGTGCAAACCCCTTTACAACAAGTCTGGCCTTGTACCGCTTCTTACCTCCTTCTTCTTCCTTCAACCTGTAAATCCATTTGTTTTGCAATGCTCTTTTACCAGCAGGCAACTTAACCAAATCCCAAGTCTGGTTTCCTACCAATGAGTCCATCTCCTCATTCATGCCTTGCTCCCACTTCTTTCTCGTTTCCACCTGCATTGCTTCTTCATAACATTCTGGTTCACCAGAATCAGTCATCAATAAATAATACATTGAAGGAGAGTATCGTTCAGGGAGTCTACTTAACCTGGTAGATCTTCTTACAGTTGCAGGAGTTTCAGGTACTTGCTGCTACTCTTGATTTTCTGGCACCTTCGGAACTTCATTTTCTTTAACTTCATGAAGCACTATGTACTCTGTGCTTTCCTTTTCCTGTTTCTTTCCCTGCAACTGATCTTTATACATGACCTTTTCATTGAATATCACATCTCTGCTCCTGATGATTTTGTTATTTTCATAATCCCATAAACGATAACCAAATTCATCAACCCCATATCCAATAAAGGTACATTTCTTGGATTTAGCTTCAAGCTTTGTTCTATTTTCCTTATCAATATGGACAAATGCTTCACAACCAAACGTTCTCAGAAATGAGTAGTTTACCTTTTTATCTATCCATGCTTCCTCTGGAATACCACCATCCAAATCACTTGAAGGTCCTCTGTTTATTAAATAAACAGCAGTATTTACAGCATCCGCCCAAAACTGTAAGGGCAACCCTGCATGCAGTCTCATACACCTTGCACGCTCCATGATCGTTCTGTTCATCCTTTCTGACACACCATTTTCCTGTGGTGTTCCTGGGATTGTCTTCTCTCTACGAATCCCATGGTATGAACAGTAACTATCAAATTCCTTGCCGCAGTACTCACCTCCATTATCAGATCTAAGACACTTCAATCTTTTTCCTGTCTCATTCTCAACCAAAGCTTCCCACTTCTTAAAAGTAGCAAACACATCAGATTTCTGTCTAATGCAATAAACCCAAGTTTTTCTAGTTGCATCATCAATAAATGTAACATAATAATGAGATCCACCAAGAGATTGTACCTGAGCCGGTCCCCATACATCTGTATGCACAAGCTCTAATTTTTCATTCTTCTTCTGTTTCCCATCCCTGAGAAATCTGACTCTCTTCTGTTTTCCATAAACACAGTTTTCACAGAATTCCAAACTTACCTGCTTCAAATCCGGCAGCAACTTCCTTGAGTGGAGAATCTGCATCCCCTTCTCACTCATGTGGCCAAGCCTATGATGCCACAATGTTGTATCTGTTCCTGTGGAAGCTAAAGAGATAGAATGGTCAGTATTATGAGGACATAAATACAACGTACCTACTCTGTCTCCTTTTGCTATCACCATTGATCCTTTAGTGATCTTCCACCACTTTTCTCCGAACGTAGATAGACAGCCGCCATCTCCCAACTGCCCTATTGAGATCAGATTTCTTTTCATAGCAGGAATATGCCTAACATCTTTCAACAACCAATCAGTTCCATTCTTAACTTTTATCCATACCTTACCCATTCCAACAATTTTACATGGCTCATCATCACCCAATAAAACATGTCCAAAATCGCCAGGAACATACTCTTGAAAGTATTTCCTATGGGGTGTAGCATGACATGAAGCTCCTGAATCTACTACCCAATAATCACTAGTATTATCTAATGCAAGAATCAAAGCATCTTGTAACACATCACCTGCTACATTTGCTTCCTGGGTAGTCTCCTTCTGTGCATCTCCTTTCTTCTTTAGAGATTTGCAGTCTTTCTTCAGATGTCCTTTCTTTCCACAGTTCCAGCACTCTATCTTTCCCAGTCTGGACTTGGATCTGCCCGTTTTAGACTTTCCACGATTACCTTGGCTCTTTCCTCTCTCCTTTTGTCTTCCTCTGCTTTCAATGGTCAACGCATTACCTGATGTCTCACCTGTGCTTTTTCTTCGCATTTCCTCGCTAAGAATAACACCAATAACATCATCAAATTTCAAGGTGTTTGAACCAGAGACAGAGTTACTTACAGCCATGACCAAGCTATTCCAGCTTTCTGGCAATGAACACAAGATTAGAAGAGCCCTAACCTCATCATCAAAGTTCACACTTACAGAACTTAGCTGATTTGTAACCGTATTAAACTCATTTAAATGATCAGTAACAGATCCACCTTCAGACATCTTCATATTAAATAAACGCTTCATTAGAAATACCTTGTTGGAAGCCGAGGGTTTTTCATACAGCTTACCCAATGCTTTCATCAAACCCTCTGTTGTTGTTTCTTTTGAGATATTGAAAGCCACCGACGAAGCTAGGCTCAACCGTATTGTTCCCAGAGCCTTTCTGTCAAGAACCACCCATTCTTCGTCCTTCATAGTCGTCGGCTGCTTTGCTTTTCCTCCCAACGGTAAGAATAGATCCTTCTGGTACAGATAGTCCTCCATTTGCATCTTCCATAACCCGAAGTTTTGGACATTAAACTTCTCGACCTTAAACTTTCCTTCTTCTGCCATTGCTCCCACTCGAACCAGAAACCCTAGCTTCCTGCGGGTTTAACTGCCAAATAGACCTTTGGCTCTGATACCAATTGTTAGAAAAACAGGATCGCAGAGCAATAACAATAAACAGAAATGCAAATATAATCACACATACACATTACAAGAGAGACACAGATATATCGTGGTTCACCCAACTTGGGCTACGTCCACACTGAATTTGCCAGTCCTTATTATTATTACCGTCCAGCAAGATGAAGGGATACAACCTGCAGCACAACCGCTGCACTTCCTCTTCTCTATTTCACAGTCTCTCTCCAGATCTCAAAGATCTTTACAATGCATAAAACCTAATACATCAACCCTAGCCGTATTACAATGTCCTTCTTTTATAAGGGAAATACAATGGGAAAATACCACGGGATACCCAAAACCATGGGCCCGCAAAACAGCTGTCGAAAACAGCCCCAAAAATTTCCTTCGGGGGCACTGCCCCCGGTCCCCCCTGGAACCCCGTGGGGGGGCGATGCCCCCCACACACCCCCCCGCTGGGGTGAGTGTACAGTCCACCTACATATCATATAGAACTGGGGTACAAACACGGCTGATACAATATCATCTATGAGACTAGAAGATCTGGCTCCACAACCAACACAAAGATCCCCTAAGGGCATATAAAGGCCGTTTTGTGTTGGTCGGCTGGGAGGATATCGATCTGATTATAGCCAGAGAAGCCATCCATAAATGAAAAGATGACACTCCCGGCACAGTTGTCGATGATCTGGTCAATAAACAGAGTTGGGTAGTTGTCCTTTGGACAAGCCTTGTTCAAATCACGGTAATCAACACAGACCCTAATCGTTCCCTGTTTCTTGGCTACGGGAACGATGTTGGATACCCATTCTGTCAATGGGACAGGATAGATAAAACCAGCACGCAAAATTTTTTCAACTTCTGCTTTAATGTCGGCTGCCTTACGAGGATGGATGGGTCGAAGCTTTTGCCGAACAGGTCGGAGCGCCAGGGAAAGTAGGAATTTCGTGGACCACGATCGAGGGCTCTATCCCTGGCATTTCTTCATAACTCCAAGCAAAAACATCGTGGAAAGTTTTAAAGTAGGCACTATAGAACTCTGTTTCAAGGGGAGTACATGTTTTGCCGATGTGTACATTTTCCACGATACCAGGCTTCACTAAAATATTGATGGGATTGGTTGCCATAAGATTGGCCAAGTTTCCTTCTGAAAATACCTCATCGAGGGAAGTGGGGAACTTGGTTTGAACCATCCCAAGTGAAGCGCTGGATTTTGTATTAGGCTCAAGTGGCTGAATAGTGGGGAATGAAGATCGATGATGAAAATCTCCCCATGGTGGCTCATCACCGCACATAACCTCCATGATTGATTCATCAGTGGGAAAAGTCAAATTAAGAGGATTGAAAAGTGGTGAATATGGATGAGTCTCAGCTGAGAGCTGTGCCACGGTGTGCTCAGTAGAACAGTCGACCCAATCGGTGGCTGACTGGATCGCGTTATATGTTGCGAGGTTTCTGTTCAGAGGCATAGAGTTACCGCAGTCTTCAATCTGAGAGGGACTCGAAATCACCCATGAATCATTGGACGGGGTGATACTTGATGAAATCATGCTGATTGGTTGAACATGGGTTCCCAGCTCTGGAAAAACTCCAATGAGGGATGAATCCTTCATGAGACCAACACCAACGTCTTGGAACCGGTACTGAGGTTGATCCAATAGCGGGACAGTGTTGGTGGAGTTTGGATGGGAGTCTGGGATACAGTAATCCAATTGATCAATAGTGACAATTTTCCCTTCATGAGGAAATTGCACAATCCGGAAGACTGTAGATGATATGGCGGTCATGGCATAAAACCAGTTCCGTCCAAGGAGGAGATTGTAATCCAATGGTGCATCTACGACTTCAATGTGTACGGATACTGTTTTTCCCCCCAGTTCAACACCAATTGAGGGAATGAGTCCATAAGGTTGAAAACCATGTCCATCAAATGCCCTGAGAGTGGTAGGAGAAGTGGTGACCTCGGGTGAGCCTAAGGCTCTCCAACAGTTCAAAGACATGATCGACGTGGAAGCACCTTCGTCTAATACAGTGCGATGGATGGTATTTCCACGGATTTTTGTATGTACCTGGAAAGCTAACTGATGATAAAGCCTAGGTTTAGCGTGCTCCAAGTTAAACATAATGGAGTTTGAAGTATCTGGGTCCATTGCCCCCAGTGCTGAAAGTAGGGTTCTACACTGTGCGGGGCAATGTTGGAGAACCTCGAGAGTCGACATGGCGCAAGGTGCTTGAGCCAAATCCTCAACAATGTTGTAGTTTTGGGCAGCTCGTGCATTCGAATTAAATGTCGCCTTTCGTATGGTGCCCTTGGGTGGGTGTAGCACTGTGTCCATCAGCGGTCTCTCGATATGGAGATGACCGTTAGGGGGGGGGGTAGGAATCAGATCTTCAACAGGAGATTTGCCTTTGGCTATCTCCGATTGTTTGTTTAAACTTGGAGGGTTGTCATACGTCTTTGAACGAGTGGTGATATGAACCTCTTCATTACTAGTCATTAGGATTTTGCAGTTTGTGGACGTCTCTCCGCGGGTGGGATTGGTCGGGTTTCCCCCTTGTGGGGATTCTTGGGCAACCATTTGTTGTTGCTATTGGGGGAAAGGGTCAGTTAACACTGCCGGGCGAGAGGATCCTTTAACGAACTTGTTGACCTCATCCTTGTAGGGACAGTCACGCGTGTAATGATCATCTTGACAGATCAAGCAGGGAAACTTAGCTTTCCGACGTGGTTTCTGGTCATTTTGTGTGGGTTGTGGCTTGGGGTTCTCCTGCTGGTTCTTTTTGGTTTTGCCACGATTGTTCTTCTTCTTTCCCCCGGATGGTTGTGACGTAGATTGCACTGCGTTCACTTCGGAGGAAATGGCAGGAGAAATGGAAGCTTTTGAGGCAGCCTGGTTTAAAGCAGGGGAAGCGGAAGCTTGTTGCCCCGTCGAGTTGGTAGCAGGCTGAGCCTTGACTGAACCGACGATACCATCAATGGGGGGTTCAGTGGTAGGCTTTGTTGGATCAGTGTGAACGCGGGAGGCATGTGGAAGAAGTTCATGTAAAGTACCGGATTGACTATATACCAAATCCATGTACTATGCTGCCGAGATGGCTTGTTCTTCTATAACCAGTCTGCGCATAGTGATATCTCTAGCTATGGGAGGCAAAAAGGATTTTGTAAACCAATCAGCAAGTAGCTGATCCGGAATAGGTGCCTTTATTAGCCTACGGTGTCGTCGCCACTCATGGATGTGATCCAAAATGTGTGTAGAAGTGGTTTGACGCAGTGAAGTTAACAGTTCTGTTCCAGTCTCATACCGGATGGGGAGCTGGAAATGAGTCAGAAACTGCATAGCCAAAGTGTTGAAATCACGAAAAGAGTGTTGTGGCAGCTCGATGTACCATTTTTCTACCGTTCTGGTGAGCGTATGTTGGAAGAGCCGAAGTCGGATGGAATCATCCATCAAGGAGTTGTATGAACACCAAAGATGGAAGGTCATCACGTGGTTCTTGGGGTCTTCCCCGGGCTTAGCATCGAACTTGGGAATGTCCGATGGTAGTTTGGCTGGAATAGGTGGCTAGTGAGGTTCATGCCATATAGGATATTTGATAAGCCTCGACAAATCAGGTAAGTTAAGTGTGGCCAAAAAGGGAAGTTGACGGTTGGTCTGCGGGTATGAGTAATAACCATGTGGTGCAGAGAAACCTGGAGGGCCCTGCATAGCATACTGCTACGTGTTATACCCATATGTGTTTCCCACGGGATGCTGCTGGAAGTTCTGTGAATAGTAAGCCATCTGGTTAACTGGTTGATTGTAGGCAACCGGTTGGTAAGTGTTCTGCTGAGTGGGTATGGTACCCTGGGGTTGTTGATACCCGGGAATGGTTGCTGCTCCTTGTTGGGGAAAAGTTCCTTGGAATTGTTGTGTTCCAGGGATGTTGCCACTATACTGTGTAAGTGGAGGGTTTCCCATAGCAGGGTTGGGGGGTGGCTGCGATGGTGGTGTCCATGGAAGCCTCGTTCCTGCTAGAGGGGCGAGTGGGAATTGAAGTGATGGGTTCCATGGATTTGTAGTAGCTAAAGGATAAGGGAAGCCAGAATTCAAGTTGGGGGAAATCTGAGATTGCCCCCCAGCTTGGTTCCAGTTTCCAAAAAGTGAGTACCCCCCACTCTGTGGGATTTGAGGATCCCAAGAAGGAATCATGCCTGACGAGGGAGGTTGAGAATGAGGTCCGGTTGGAATACCGGAATAAGGTTGCCCGCTGCCAGGTGTGCTGTACATACCGTACTGAGCAGATACTGCTGGTTGGGATAGTTGTTGGATAGAACCAATAGGTTGTCCGCCAGCGGATGGGTTGGATGGCCCTATGAGAGGAGGCTGTTGAGTAGGAACGGGGTTCCCAAAAAGGATGTCCTCCAACTAGTTGGGTTGATGGCCCTACAGGAGGAGGTTGCTGACTAAAAATGGGGTTCCCAACAAAAGGTTGTCCCCCAGCTGGTTGGGTTGATGGCCCACCAGGGGGTGTTTGCACGTTGGAGTTAGGAGCCATCGCAGTCGGTTGTCCACCTCCTGAGATAGTGTAAATGGTGGCTGAAGGTGATCCTCCGTTCCAACCGGAAGATCCAACAGTATGACTAGGTGTTCTTCCGCCGCTGGTCAAATATGATAGCGTGGATTGGCCAACGGCACCAAAAGTACCGATTTGCGGAGGGGATCGTCCATATCGAACAGGTGAGGACGGAGAAAAAACTGGGTTATCCCTCATAGAATGTGCGCCAAAAATGGGTGATGGCAACAAATGTGGGGAATTTAGCCCAGGGGTATCGGTGTCATCCATAACGTGTTCAATGATAGGAGGACCATCAAGAACTGGGTCCGAGTTCATATTCTGAAAAATATCTTGGGGATCCGACGGGAACCTAGGTATAGTAAAGTCCGAAGGTCTTGATCCGTCTACAAAGGAGTGACGAAACTCTATGCTAGACGGGACATTGGGAACCCTATAGTCAGAAGGACGAGAAACGGGGGGATATCGAGATGCTGTCGAAAGCATTTGCTCTGTGCTGCATCTAAACTGTGCCGATGCTAACGGAGAGTTCACTAGACTAACCATACTAGACTGGATGGAAGCCATGATTTCATGTCCTGGAGGGAGGTTAGGTAGATCTATAGTACAAGGTACGTTGCTAGAAGAACTTGTCTCCTGAGGATGAACACTGGGTGACGTAGTAATAACAGGCGGAAGTTCTGCCTGGGAAGTGATGAAGCCATAATCAGGTTCAAAAGGTGTGTCAGGGAGTCGAGTATCTTCAACGATTTCAACGTACCCACCTGGGACTGAAATCAAGCCAGGTATGTCCTGGTCAGACCCTTCTGTGGTGCCAATAGACCCGTCTGTGTCATTGTGAAAAGTGTCTGATGGGCGGGAAGTGCTGACATCCAGTAGAAGGATGACCTCTGGTCTAGTACTTTGGGTTGTACTAGGTTCAACTGCGGTAACTGTGTCCACTGTGACAGATAAATCTGGAATGACAGTGGGTGAAGTGACAGTGGAGGTCTCAGATATGCTAGTGGTTGCAGAAGCTGCAATAGATTCTGAGACTGTGCTGTGAGTGGCAGTTACAGGTGGAACTGAAGATGTTGTACGTATCGGCGGTGGGATGTTGCCTCGACCGGCACCGCGGCCAGGAGGAGCAGGAATGCGTGATGCGAGCAGACCGGAAGTCCGTGGCGGTGGTGGTGGTGGAGGGATTTTGCCCTGTATTCTTCGTGACCTTCGTGGTTGATCTGACATGATGACAGGAAAATGAAAATCGAGGGCAGTGTCGTAAACAAAGAACTCAAAAACTCTAATGCAGCCGAGTGTGCAGAAGAGGAGCTAGAAAAATCAAGGCTCACAGGCCAAAAAAGCAAGCTCTAAAATCTATACTGAGACCGGTGTCTCAATAAGCGAGCTGATCAACAAAAATGGCCAGAATGCCAACAAGCAGTCCCTATAAAGAAAAATGACCCTCTACAAAGATGAGATAGCAAGCAAACTCCTAACTAAGAGCTGGAGACCTCAACAGGCTATATCCTTTGCAAGGTGATGAAATCCAAGTCGAACAATACAACATGAGAGACCAATATAAGAAGGATATCCCTCTACCGAAAGGGATTCTGGGTAAAAGAGACCTAGTAGAATAGATACTAAGCCACCTCGTTCATGACACGTCGGAAAAGGTTTTGGGCACTTCAGCCTTCCGAAGAAGACAGCGATCGATGTTGCCTTAGGGCTTAGTGGAGTGCGGTATTCCACAGAGTCCATCCGATTCTCAATGTCGCAGTCGTTTAACCCCTGAAAGTTGGAAACAGTCAGGAGGCCCCTCCACAAACTGGCTGTGACCGTGTCAATAAATACTAGAGGATTTTAGTTCCCTAAAGACAATGACTATGTCTTAGATGAAAATGACAAGGGGGAATTATTTTGATGCCTATCCCCGATGTCCTACCTAACTACCAAATTCTTTTGATTTCCTCAAGTGAGGTTAAAGTTGGTTTAATTAGGGAGATTAATTTTAGTGGCTGTCTTACTCAATCGGGTAGTGGATGTGAAACTTGATGGTGTTATGATGACTCAAACCATGCAAATGAGAATGAATAAAAAAAAAGCCTTTGTCTTCGATGAAATCTAGCTAAGGAAGGGAGAGAGTTCTTCGATCAAACATGCATGAAATTTTTCACAAGCAAAAATCAAAGCAAAAGATATTTTCTTTTCTTTTTGTAAACAAAGCCAAACTGAAGTAAACACTCCTTTTAATGCACTGATCCTACAATCTACAATGCTTCAACTATGAGAATTTTTGTGGCAAAATCAATGGTTCATTTCCTAATGCAAAATAATGCTACTAGACTTTTTCAATTTCAAACAACAAAATTGCTCTCAAATGATAATATTTTAATTACTAAAAATGATAAAAATAATGTGATTGTAAAAGCTACAGGATTCAGTAATAGAGAATAGTGGTGTTGAGTTGGTTGTGGTGAAAAAATCAAGCCAATGCAATCATACTGGAAAAATGAGCCAATGTGTCAAAAATGCCACTAATTCAAATAAATCAAGCTCACAACAGGGAAATAATCAAATCACACAGACTGTAAAATGACCAGGATGCTAACAGGAAACAGCAAAGACTACCTAAGGCAGAGAGAGACTCAGGAAACCAAGCAAGTATAAAAAATTTAAAAAATTTGCAGACACTACCGCGGGTCAGGGTCTAAATGGAGCGCGGCACTGTGACAGTACCGCTCTGGTACCAATGCAGAGAACGCGGTACTACCGCGCTAGAAGCAGTTCTGAGGGTGCGGTACTGTGGCAAGGTAAGGAAAAAGCGCAACTTGAGAAAGGAAAATGAAGTTTTCAGGGTTGTTACTAACCCAGGGGACTCAGTGATCAGACAGGGAGAAAAATACAGCGAGGAGGGGTGAATAAAGGTCAAAAAAGACCAAGATTCAAACTGGTTTGAAGTGCAATAAAACAAATCACCATCAGCAGATAGATGACAGTGAACTGAATCAATCAAACAAAAATCAAACCCATCGAAGTCGCCATTCTTGTTATGTAGAATTTTTCCCTACGGATAAGCCAAAACTCTCTTAACTTTAAAGTAGATTTTCAACTAACTCTAAAGCAAGAAACAAGTCAAAACAAATGCTACCTTGAGATTCCTGAATTAACTTTTACAGCAAGATTAAATGTATTTAGAAACAAATGAGAGATAAGACACACCTTTCAAACTGACGTTTGTCCCGCTTCTAGCTCTTGATCCGAAGCTCCAGTGTAGAACCTTTTAAGGTCAACCAAAGAACAAACATACAAGCTTCCAAATACCTTGAATGTAAATATTATATTCAAATCTGGATTAGATACATTTCATGCTAAGAACTTATGCTAAACACATGAAATGGGAAAGACAAGACAAGTTATCTTATTACAACTTGAAGAATGCTTACATAGGTTGCTTGATGTCCAAGCCAATCCTCCAGCTCCAAGTGCCTTCTCCTCTAGCTATCTCCACAATGCTGCAAGATCATAAGTTTGGTACTTCAAGAGTCCTCCCCCTTCCCCATGGAATGCCTCTCTCTTATAGTGTATGGTAGGGTTAACCAACAAGAGAGATGGGTGGATCTAGGGAGAGATAAGTGGATCAAGGTTTCTAATCATAGAAGGTGAGTTGGGATCGAATCAGGGACCCCAATCTTCCACTATCTTCGAAAATCCAAAATCCCACAAGCCATGGGAAAAAGGCTAATAAAAGAGTACCGCGCCCTGTGGTCTTAGCACAACGCGGTACTACCCGCGTTCTGGGGAAAAATCAAAGTGCGGTAGTGTAGAGTACCGCGCTCATATAAATGAGCAAGACGCGGCAGTGTAGGTAAATAAAGTCTCAGCTGGGTCAGAACTTGTCAGGGTAGATTTACCTTTAAGGTTCATTCATCTTCTGGGTGGTTCAAACGGCAGGGGAAGTGTCGTCAACTCTGTTTGTGGTGGAGATGCGACACTGTGGAATATAGAGGTATAACAGATTCCCTTTGTAGAATGTAAGCACGTTCACCTTTGGTTTGAATAATATTTCATGTTTCATGATTCTGATTTTGGTGAAATATCTCATTTCCTATTATGAATGAATTACATGTGGTATCTACATAAAATATCCAACCCATTTGGAAAGCCCTAAACGACATATGGTAGTGGCATGCGATTGAGTAGATGCTCACCAAGCCCACACAACAGTAGAGGAACTATTAACTAAAATGTCATCGATAACAAAAGATCAAAAATAAATTCATAAATGCAAATTTCTACTGCCATAGTCCCTACCAGTGATCATCATAAAATAATAATATATGCAAATTTCTACTAACATAGTCCCTACCAGTGATCACCATAAAATTATAATAAATTCATAGAAATTTATTTTTATTGCCTTAACCCTAACAACTAAAAATTTGATAACATAAGAACCTATTTATCTCTATAGTCCTACATGAGTCTCATCACCTTTTTTGCCATCACCAATTCCTTGTTTGCATATGTTTCCTGCATCAGTGCATAAGTCATGATACCCATTGCTTCCTTATTTCTTTCATGAGATCAATTGTGAAGAGAAATATATCAAAGGAGTTGTGGCCTCGTGTTCCTGCCACTTAATTTGTTGATTTATTAAAAATGAAAAGACGCGTAGCTCTCTTTAGCTAATTGGAAAAATGAATTTTAAGGCCAGGTCGCAAAGTAGCAGTAGCTGCATCATTGCACTTCCTGTTGAGTTGTTATCCACTTGATCATTGATATTCTTGTTGATTCATTGGGGATCTTCTTTGCCTACAACCAAAATGTAGTATGCCTCTCAAACGAACTATGGTCGAACTACCTATGTTTTCTAGGGGAATGGATTTATGGGCTAGGTTTTGAAGTACCACCAACATAATTGTTACAATGCTCGATGAGTTACTATCATTAAGTTTTATAACTTGTCTTGTGACCCAGTCAAATAGGTCTGTACATCCATCTATGCCAAGCTTGAGATCCTCGAAGGATGAAGCTATACATGGGACCTACCACACACTATGGCAATATATATTATATGCGTTCACATGAACATACTCATAATATCTAAGCTAATATGAATATACTCATGAAAATAAATTGTACAAAGTGTGAGTGAAAATGCCCATCTAATATCTAAGCTATTGTCAAAAATATACTCATGATCATTAGGTTTAGTAAGTTGTCTAGTGACCCAGTCAAACATGTCTTTATGGCTATCTGTGCCAAGCTTAACATCCTCCAAGGATAGAGCTATATATGGGACCTCCCACACACCATGTCAATATGTGGATCATTCCCAGAAGTAATTGTTTTCAAAGCATTATGAAGATACTAAAAAAATAATGTTTACAACAAAGTTTAGGACCTTACATTCCCAGGACTAATCAACATTTCCCATCCAATTTAGTTACTACATATCCCATTCAAACTGAAATTATTCTCCATGTTGGGCAGACCTAGAGGTGTAAACAAAAGCAAATAATAGATATAGGAAATTTTGAACTAATTATGAGCAAGTATGAGGCAGTTTTCCTAAATCTGAGCACAAACAACCCTATTTGACAGTCAAAAAGGCAGAGAAACAGACCTAATTCAGCATGTTGAGCACCCCTGTGCAGTTCTCAACCATCAAAAAAACCCAAATTGGTCCTTTAATCTAGGTATATTTCAGACCATAAATTAGTAGTAACAGGCCTAATCTTTAAATCTAGGCTAAATTTGAGGTTTGAAATATAATTCTGGGCATATTGCAGCCTTAAAAAGTGACGAACAAAAACATAAAACTCACTTTGCTAAGTTCTAGACCAAATTTGATGGTTAAAACTCCAAATTTGGGCATGGGCATCATGGTAAGAGTCCTTAATTCTCATTTACAAACTGTTTGTAGGGGTTCTGAATACATTGCGTTCCCTAGAACAACATTATACAAAACTGATATAGGCTTTTGACGTAGGCATGGGCATGGGAATCATAGATCCAACTTGGCATGGGAATCACAAATCCAACTTGACAGTAGCAGTTTTCTTAATTAACAAATTATGAAATATTAACAACATGAGAATCTTGATCTGAGTTTATAGAACTATATCCAACCACGATTGTTGTAGAATAATGGTTGGATTCCATAATAGGTGTATCATATTCCGTGTTTGATAGATGCTAAGTAAATGAGGTGGAAACTTGGCAAGGATAACCCTAAACCTCATACAGATAGACTATAATCATGGTGATGAAGACAGTAACCCTGAATCGCGATGGAGAGAAAAAAAATATTTTAGGGCACAACAGGCGAGCAGATAGAGATCTCATTTTATTCTGAATAATGATATCTTCAATTAAATATATAGATCTGATTGCATGACAGAATAAGAGAGGGCACTCATTTGATCATTAATATCGCTCTCTTGTGGTTAGAAGTCTAGTATCAAACTCATTCATCCAACGCATCAACCAATGACATCTTTAGGGCTACAAGGAATGCTTCTTTAGAGAGCTTAACTTGGTGATTCATCATGATATGTATATCTCTCACAGAGGAACAATCAAGGGAATAGAAATTTGAGATGGCATTTGAGATTGATCCCTTTAGCTTTGCGAGGTGAGTAATACCCTTTGTCAAATCTCCTGGCAGGGGTTGTGCCTGTTTTCAATGGAGATGGGGTCATGATCCTGAAAAAGCATCGAGACCAATTCCTCGCCATATGTGATATTCACTTGTTCACTCAGGATGACATCATGGTTAGGGTTTTCCTTCAAACATTGGTTGGCCCCGCATATGACTGGTATTTATCACTTCCCATTGGCTCTATCACATTTTTCAATGATATAGATTTCAATGTATGTTTCTTTCATATGCTTCAAAAAATTCTCGAAGAAGAATGCCCAAACGAACTAGTTGTGTTCAACTGCCTCTAGATATTCTTGGGTTTGCTTATTTTCCAGGGCTTCCTTAGGCTTCACAATGTTTCAAAATGAACTCGATCTGAGATGATCTTCCGAATTGCTGTAGCAACTAAACGCTAATGTTGAACTCTTAATGAGTATACTCTTCTATCATCCTTGTTTACCACATACATGTGGAGAATCAATGAACATTGTTCCTAGGCAAGAAGTGCCAATGTGTTAATTCAACATAAAGAAATAACACACTCACTTGATTGCATCACAATAAATTGCAGACATGTCATCACATATACTGCAAATATACAGAGATGTCTAGGGCACGATAGGTCATTTTTTCAGATGGCAGAAACAAAGTTGAAAATTCTAATGACATTGCAGATCAAGGAAGTGATGTTGCAGCTAGTGTTACAATTTGTGCATAGCCCAGTACATTGCAATTTGCATACCCTATTGACAGTGTAAAAGCCAAAAAATGATCGAGATCGAGATCCAGAAGCTACAGGATTTCAACTGTAAGGGGAGTTGGGGATATGGTTCTTTAAGTTACTGGGTAATTTGGTTCTTGAACAAATGAAACTCAAACAGGTGCCACTTCACCTGTCTTTGTCTCTTCCCCAACAGCTCTGCCTTCACTTATGCTCCTGCTCCCATCTCAACCTGTCATAGGAGGGACTATTGACTGGTTTATATTAGCGTTGGATACAGAATCGTTAAACCTAGATATGTGAGTTGCAATTGGATAGGGACGAATACCATGAATATGTGCACGCAACGAGGCTATGTTAGTGATACCATTTCACCTATTGAAACCATTGAACCACCAGAATAAAGAGATAAATCGGTGACGATACACATAATGGAAAGCATAGGTATAAAGTTGCATAGAAGCGATGCTTCACCTTTGATAGAATGAGCGGATGATCATTCTATCTGCAGACAACCTGATTCCACAGGCCATTCAGTGAACCATCCCATGATGAAGTAAAGTTAAAAATAACTCAAAGCCAACATTTAAAATAGAATTTAACATACCATTGCTCCTTGATGTTTCAGAATGCCAACTCCTTGCCAGGGATCCAATTAAGAGAAAACATCAAGGGAGGCATAAGCAAGGGAGAGAGCAGCGGTTCCAAAACTAGGACCAACATCAGCACCCGCAGTGGTAGATCCAGCTCCACGGCTAGCATGAGAAGTAGCACCCCCAGGGAGTTAAAGCAGATTCAATCTGCCAGAGGACGGGCCAATATTCATGTTCCATACACATAGTCCATTGGAGAGAGAGAGAGAGAGAGAGAGCCAAAGTTAAGTTAAATATCCATAAGCACACATTGAAGAGGCAGTTGGTTCAATAGAGTTAGTTGTTTATGCTTTTTTTATCTATTAACTTTAAAATTTACCATTTGCTAATGAAAAAAGATCATCCATCCAGGACTTAAAGTTTCTTTATATTCTTCCAATGCTCCTACTGGGAGAGCTCGTGGGTTATTTCTGGGTTATAATCCATTTAAAATGGGGTCATTTTTAATCTCCCGTCACCAATCCAGCAAGGCACGCTTTTCTCTTCCCCTCATTGCAACCTCCATATCCCTAATCATCTAAAATAGACATAGATTTTGGTAGGTGTCTTAGATCTGGGCATCTTGAATCAATTCAAATCTTCGCATATTTGCAACTCTGTGGCCAATATTTGATCTAGGATTCTGATCTTAGAGCTTTTCAATTCAGGAAGGCTTCATCTACAGCCAAGGAGAGTTGGATCTATGGCCAATATTTGAGTCTTCTCTTTAGAACGCCAAGATTTGAGGCATTTGAGAGCATCTTTGCATTTGGGCATCCATTCACATCTTCACATCTTAACAAGTGAGGCATCTCATCTATGGCCAAGCTTCGATCTAGGCTTCTGATGTTACACATCCACTTGCGAGGGTTTGCATCTGATCTTACAAAATAGCCCCTTCTTTCTCTTCCTACATTAAATACCAACTTCAAAATTGGTGAAAAAAGCGGGAAATCAATGGCCACAGATTGTGTTTTCTCCATGTTTGGGCAGAGGTATGTGGCTTTTGATTTTATTTAATATTTTCAAACTTAACCCAATTTAGAGAATAAATTAAATTGGGAACACCATTTTGTTCTCTTGCTTTTTATATTTTACCATTATAAAATTCAAATAATTTAATTTAATTCAAATAATAATATTATATTAATATCACATAGTATTAATATATTAATTATATTTAATAACTATATTAACATATATATACTATATTATATAAAATTCAAATAATTTGATTATATTCATATCACATAGTATTAATATAATAACTATATTAACATACATATAGTTATTAAATATAATACAGTTAATATAGTTATTTAATATAGTTAACATATTTAATACTATGTGACATTAATATAATATTATTATTTTAGTTAAATTAAATTATTTAAATTTCAAAATGGTAAAATATAAATTAAAAAAAAAAAAAAAAAAAAAACAATTTTACCATAGAGAACAAAATGGTGTCCATGCTTTAATTTTTTTCGTAAATAATTATGGATTATATTTTCAAAAAATAGTATAGCATAGTGTCTTGAAAAGAATCTTCTCTTGATTGAGTTTAATTGAGTTTATTTAGGACCTCGGTTGAGTTTGATTGAGTTTATTTAGGACCCCGGTATGGGTATAAATGTTGGAATACATGTAAAATATATGTATGATATGGAGTGTAAAAGCCTCTTTGAGTTATATAGTTGGGAAATTGCATAATCCTCAAAGTTATTTGAAGAATATTTGGTCGGAAAGAGAAGACATGGAAAAGTTTACTAAGGAATGTTCTCAATGGACAAATCCATTCCTTGCTGAGTGGATGGTTTAGGCACAATTTGAGCCACAATTATTTGAAATAAGTCTACAAATTGCTTGGAACTTAAATCTTCGTAATAGATTTGAGGTTATTTATAAATAATAATAGACTAGATAACACTTGCACTAATGGTGGATGGTTTCTACTAGCAGGCAATTGGCTAAAAGCGAATTGGTTTCGGGTTCAGGTAGGTAAGCTCTCGAAAGCTAGCCCCATATTACTAGTTTAGGGGATCCTTTACTTCATCCGGTGGGCATTTTTTTCCCATAGATTCAATTACCTTTTTGTTCCATCCTTAGTTTGGGATGTCACGTTGAAATGGTTAATCGGGTGTGGGGAGGGTGTGTACTCATCAATCCTGACAAAATACATAATTTTATATTGTCGAATTGAATTTAAATGTACTAACAATGTGGAAGGTCCACGAACTCATTGAACATGCCTAAGTAGCTTGAGTTGCTAAATTTTTCTTCCATCCATCATTAAATGAAATTACCTTGTCTCCATCGACCTAGTCTTTTAATTAGGTCCGATCATAACTAGTCATAAACTAGTTCAAACTTCGGATGCTTCCTAATCATGGCCTCAAAGAAATGATCCCTTAGAAGACATGTATTGAAAAATAATCCAAGTTGTATACTATTATTGTTACAATTTACTAAATTTAAACACTACAGATGGATTCGGAGGCCATTTTAACACTGCATCCATCTGCAGTGTTAAAATTTAGTAAATTGTACAAATTTATTATCAAAATTATCATTTTCCACTGTCAGAATGACATAACTAAAAATGACCACATAAATGACCAATTGTTATGTTGTCATTTTTAGTTTAGTTCTTATCTCGTGACCAAATTGGTCATTTTTAGTTTAGTTATTATCCCGTGACCAAATTGGTCATTTATCTTGGTCATTTTTAGTCAGTTCACTTAAAATTTCTCGATTTTGGTCATTTATCCCTTGAAAACTCTATGGTGACTAAATTTTTCGGTCGCATGGTCACTTATCTCTCATTTTGTACTAGTGTGAAAGCATAGACTATATGCAGCAAACAATGGTATGCAGTAGATAATATCATGCAGATTATACACTTTGATTCCTTGGAGCTCATTGAAGATTCTTGCCCGCCTAAGTTGACGATTGAGCAAGTTGAGCGCAAGTTTGAAGAGGCCAAGGAGAAAATTCAGCATCTTGAGCAGGTCAACATTGATGATGTGGAACCACTGATTATGTAACCAGTCAACATCAAAGGAAAAATCCAAGTTTACATTCGCATCTGGAATAAGTTAGCTAAGAATGAAATGGAAACATTTGAATGTAATGCCCAGCTGGGGCCAGAATCAGCTAACTATCCGAATGTGGATGAGTTGTTAGATATTTGGGACAAGTGGCAAGTTTTTCTAGGCCATTAGTTTATTTTTGATTTTGTAAACCCGGTTTGTGGGAATATTACTCCTTGTATTATTATTTTGTAACTCTTATTTAAGAGAGATGGTCTCTCATAGAGGGGGGATGGAATTTGGAGGACAAAATCTGTAGGAGAGACTGGAACTGCTCTGTTTTGATACAAGCTTGTAATTTCTTATAGACTATCATTAAATACAACAAAGTTATTTTTCAGATCTAATTTTGTCTATTTGTCAATTTTATTTGATGGATGTGATTTTCATCCAAATTGATTATCTAATGTTGTTTTAATCTTTGCAATTTATTAAACATATTGATCTGCAGTCCTGGTTTATCAATGCTTATGATTTATGTGTTTATGAAGGTTTTAAAGATTTTATTCTATTAAAACTTTTATTACAACTTTTATCTATTTCTGCAAATGGTTCTTACAATAAAAATATAATTGATGTTAAGTTTTCAATTAACATATCAGTTATAGATCAAATATTTAATGCAGACAACCCTCAATTTGCCATTGGTTAATTTTTATTAAGTAATTGTAATTTGAGCAATTAAAGTCATTCGTCTCTTCTACATTTATGTTTAATGGGTAAATGACCTTACCTATTTACATATCAAGCTGATATGCACTTATCTCAGACACTTTCTTAGGATATATCTAACCTAGTTTAGATTCTTTTAAGTAGATTTGTGTTTACAGACCTTTTACACTTAGTTTTATTTGTTAGAAAACAGATCCTTTGGATCAAAACTTATCAACTCATAGAGTGCCAAAGGAGGCCAAATATCCGTGGGATATTACTACACCAAACAGGATGGGGATAGAACTGTCCTTGCGTAGTGCCTTTTTAAGCCTTTCAATCTAGGTTTTCCCCCTCTGTTGAGAGCTCAGGAACTTATTCCAGCACCTTGCACACCCTGCATACCTTAGGCCTCAACACACCTCTTTGAGAGAAGTGGATCTGCATGACATGGTGCAAGTTTTGCATGATACTGATATCTGGTGATTCTATGGTCAAATGGATCCCTAATTCTGTTCCCAACAGCTATGAGGACTTTGTGATCCCATATTGGCCTTGGACATGTATTGGGATCATGTGTTGGATCTGGCTATGAATCTCCTTGAACTGGGATCATGTGTTGGATCTGGCTATGAATCTCCTTGAACTTTATTCTCAACATCAAGATCTTGATCATCATGCTCATTAGAAGAGATATCACTCTAATCTTCATCAGATTCTAATGGGGTAGGAAGAGAGTATAGAAAAAAATGGGAGAATTCATATGCTTTGGAGGCATGGTTTGCAAACCCTTTTCCTATAATATTCCCAGTAGATATCTCTGCAATCTCAATTGTGTCGGACCAAAGATCACTTTCTTCGGTGAACTTGTGTGAGTCATCTGATATGAAAAATTGGCTGACAAAGAAGGCACAAATAGAACATTTTTGAACTTCCCATGCTCCATATGTACTATGTCCCTCCCTTCAACAGGGATCTGAGAGTTATATCCCATGTGAATAATCAGACCATCTTTTAGATATAGAGAATAAAATGATTCTCTGGAGGCAACCATGTGGTTGGAGGCTCTTGAATCTATGAGGAGGAATTGTGATTTTGAAAATACAGCCTTCAGTGCATGGCATCTCTCATGACCATCAGACTCACTTCCAGAATCAGTCTCTCTTACAACTTCTGGGAGGGAAATGTTGTGGTGTTCAAGAAGCTTGGTCATCTAATCTATCTTCTTCTGCATACAATATCTCTCTGGGGGGTTTCCTTTCTTGCAATAGGAACACTTGGATTTAGCAAATCCATTTTGTTTGTCCTTCTTGGAGCTGGAGGCTCCTTCCGATGGACTTGACTTGGCATTATTCTTGGGTTCATATTTCCTCTTCTCCTTTCCCTTGTGCTTCCCATTTCCATTCGCACTTTTTGCTTCTCCAGCCACAAGAGATTGATCTTTGGATTCCATCAAGGTGCCCATATGGATCAATTTGTCTTCTTCTTGGATGAGAGATTCAGTGAAAACATCTAAGGAAGACATACAACCAGGAATTGACATTCACCTTGAATGGAAGGTAGACAAAAAGATGGATAACTCAGGACCTAGCTTGCTTAGAATGGATAGCACCAACTGCTCATCCTTCTTCTCAATGAAAAACTACTTGCATTGCATAACCAGAGATTTGAATTTTGAAAAGAATTGCTGAATGGTATCAAAACTGCTCGGTTGAAGAGCAATCAAATCATTTTTGAAGAGCAATCAACTCATTTTCTAGGATATGGCCTCTTATCTCATCTTGTTTTCCAAAGAGGGTCTCTAAATTCAACCATATCTCTATTGGAGTCTTCAATCGATCGAGGTGGAAGAGTACATCACTGGAAATATGAATACACATGAAATCAAATGCTTCATCTAATCTATTTATATACTTGGCCTTCTCAACAGCTGCTTGTCGTTCGACCTCCTTCCCCATTGTTACCCTATACAATGACTTGTTGCACAAGACCATCTGTATATTATCTATCCAATAAAGGTAATTGAAGGGTTTCAGGATCCTGGGAGAGAAAGGAGAGTTCAAATTGTCCATGAGAACTGTTGGAGTGAATACAAGGTGAAAACTGCTACTACTACACTCAAAAAATTTGAATAACCTGCAAAAAAACTCAATTTTTGGAGATAGACTACTACTAAGCACTGCTTTAGGACAGTAGGCACATTTTTTTGGATCCTTCACTCCTGGCTAGACCTCAAAGGATTTCTCCAATGAATTCAATGAAATAGCACCAATATTTGTTGTGGAAATCCAGAGGCTTCTAGTGCACTACCGAAAGCATCTGCTCAACCTATGCTCAAATGGATCTGATACCATGTGAAATTATAATTCACAACAAATCTAAGGGCTGAGTATACCTCATAGAGAAAGAATGAGTAGAAAAGTTGAATTGGAGTGAAAATTGTAGTAAAAAAAGAGCAGACAATTAATTTTGCAAAGAATTCAGATAGGAGCAGAATAATGCCACACGATCCAATAATCAATATAATGAACAATGATGATACAATGGAGAGAATTCAAATCACACAGGAGAATTCTAACCTTATTTGGTCTAACATAGGAATTGTCACCACTGGAGTGCTCCAGAAGACTCAAACTCAACCAAACTGAACCTAAACTCAGTTAACTAAAGACACAATCAATCAAATGACTAAGGAGGGTGCATTAGTGATTTTTTCATGCATGACATTTAGAAAAGGGCATGTGAGACCATAATCAATGGCATCTAGAGCTCTAAACCCCCACAAGAGTCAACTAACTCAAGTGGATTGCACTGGAACACTGATTAGATTCCTATAAAATAGGGAACTGACTCAAGTGGTCCTAAAACGATGCATGTAGGGCTTAGAAGGTGGTAGATGGATCGTGGATGATATCTGCACACCACTATGGGGAAAATAAAATCGTAAGCTACTAGTAAAAATAAATAATGCTAGGTAGGAAAAGGATGGAGTATTAAAATATCCTAACACCAAGGATAAACCCAATGAAATTTGATATCCATTTTGCATCCGTAAAAGTGCAAAATCAGATAAGAGAGGAAATAAAAAAATATCATGCAACGATGAACACCAATATAACTAGAAGGACCTGAACCAAGAACTATCGAATTGAAGAAGGGTATACAATGATTTACAAAAAAAATGAATGGAGGGATCCTTGAGTTTAATTAAAAATGTAGGGAATTTGTTGTGGGTACAACATACTACCGTCATCATGGATACATCCAAGTTGATTTCAAAGAATAAGCATTCACAAATGGTGCATGAAAATCCATTTAGTTGGAAAACGTTGTGAATTCTTTCATAGTGATTTTCAAAGAATGTATAACTCAAGGAATCCCATCCCCATGGGATGGAAAAGGTGATTTATATCCACGAAAAAATTATAATGTATTAATATCGGATCGTAGGAATTATGATCAGAAGTTTGATGATATTACATAAGGAATTAAAGTCCAGATCATATTGGATAAAATATTAAATGAATTCAGTCTGTTATCTAACCTCCATATACTATTCAAAATATTACCTCCACCTTCATATTCACATTACATAAATTTAGATATGTGTTTGAGGGAACTAAGATCACTAGAGAATTCTATGGAGAAAGACTGGAAGAATATTGCCAAATATACAAACTTGGTCTCTACCCAACAAGCTCTACTAGTTGGACCTTAAGGAACACCCTATGCATCCTCTTCGCAACCTCTTCAATTGTCAGTTTTTCTTCATCAAGTCACACATCGGCCATCTCAGGCTCCCCAGTCATATCAGATGCCACTTCGACAGTTTTCCCAGTGACTACCTCAACCTCTTGGGAAAAAATTCAACCAAAGACCAGCTCAACATCTAAGGAAGAGGACAAACCAACATCATAGTCACCAGCAACAGTAGATTCAAGCCTCATCTAAACAATTTTGTTGAGAAATAGGAAAAGAGAGAGTGCAACAAAAAAACATAATTTGTTGCAACATAAAAGGTGACTATAAACCATAAAAGAGTAAGAGCTACAACAACGAAAGGATCAACATTTTCAGAGTAGAGTGTAACTCCTCTTATTTTATTGTATTTGAGCTATTAGGCATTTCCATTGGATATTTGATGTAATTGGTCCAAGTGGATTCAGACCTTTTGATTTACCAGTCTATAATAATTTATTTATTATGTACCACTCTTATGTTCTCCATATCTCCCATCATCTATGTAATTGTTGCATAGATATATAATGCAAATTCCATGAGGCAGTATTTCATCATACATTTTGGGTCATTTATGTGATGAATGTTTCTTTTTCTGTTGATGTGTTTTGAATTATTCATGATATGTTGAATTGAATAAATATGTCATCCCATGAATATTTTACCATATGTCTTTAGTTACATTTTGTCTCGAATTACTGAATTCTGTATGCTTAGTACATTCTTTCTATAGTCTCTGAAATTAAGATTTACTTTCATAGTACCTTATTCCTATTATGTTCATTTCACCTTTTTAGCTCAGGATATCTATCTATTATGATAATTCCCATCTATGTCCACTACATCTCATAATATTTCATATTCTCATTATTTGATAACTAAACTGTCTCATAGAGGAAATAAAGGAAGTATCACTGTCTCTTAGACAACATAATATCAACACATATAATACAAGTTTACTGATTCCTTGGCATAGTTCCAAAAAATCCTTGGAACATCTCAGGGACTAACAATAAGAATGAAGAAAGAAAGTTTGATGAGTTAGAGGGTAATTTAAAAGGATTTCTTGTAATGGAGCAGTTGACTGAGGAGTTCGCACTATCGATGAATTTAAGGAATGTATTTGAACACCTTCCACCTGTATCTTATGAAAACCTCACAAATGTTGAGTTGGCTCTGGAATCCATGAGGACACATAAATATCCCATAGGTAATGAGTGGCATCAAGTATCTAAATATCATAAAGATTCTCTACCAAAATTAGGGTATCCCACTCCAGTAGGGAAGTCATTTGGACAACCAACATGGAAGTAGTCTGGATAACCAACAAGATAGTTGTTTGTGAAGACATAATAGTATGGACACATTCCTAAGCAAAAGTCCACCCAAAAAGGTTTGACTAAGAATAAATGAATAAAAAATGATATAGTTAGGAAGTTAGAGACAACAACCTTAACAGAGTGAAAGGGACATAAGAGAAAGGACATCTGGAAAATAGTTAGAACAAACAATTTTTTTTTAACAAAGTCTCCCTCCTATATTAGTATAGCTTGAAGAAAAAGCAAAGGCTGGTATATTTTTGAGAGGGCCTCTCAGAGAACTGTTGAGTCAAATTTTGGATCTAATATTTGTATACAGGGAATGAGTTCCCAAGATTAAGATCCTGATGTACACCATCACTGTATAGTCTTTGTAATTATCTTTTTCTATCGTGAATTCCAATTCTTAACTATGTCTATGTAAATTTCTCTTGATATAATGAAATCTCTGAGCAGCAAGATTTTCACCAAATTTATAGCATTGATATGAATGTATGATGAGTAGTCTAACTGAAATAAATATTCCATGTTATTAACTTTGTTTCCTTCATCTATGTTCATTGTTGAAAGAGTAATAGATGTTATCTATTTCTATCTAAATATATGAATGTATTGACTTCCATTATCAAACATTTATAAAGTATGATTTGCATTCACTATGTTTATTTCACCCTAATGTGTAATATTTTTGCCTCAATGGAACCTCACACACTTATTTCATGTGGAGTTCTCAATCCACCTTCACCTACATCAAAATGTTGAAAATTCACCTCTAAATTCCTCTTGAAAAAAATCCTTACATAAAAGTATTTCCATCACCTTCATTCCTGTAATATTTCACACATAAACCATAAATTCCATACTTCAAGAAATATTAAGCTCTAAATATTAAATAATTAAGCGTTATCATGCCCTGGCATATTCCAAATTCAGCCTTGGAACTGTTACAACATAATCTTCCACCTTGTGAGTATCAGCATTCTTTGTCCTGCAAGATCCATTTCACTGACTCAGATCCACTTTATATCCTTCAGACACTATTTTTCCCTATTTTTCCCCTTATACGCTAGCTACATCTCTATAGCCAGCGTACCCGCAAGTTGCATCACTATAGCCCACGGGTAGCATGTAAAATGGTAAAAATCACTAGTTTATTACTCTTTACTCCCAAAAAGCGGTTATTGGGTGACCTTTGACCCTCCATCTACCCAAGAAACGCCTCGATGTGTCCTTTCACTTACCTTTGAGAGGACTATATATTGAGCACATATGGCTTATGGATAGGAGGAGAAAGAACATCAAGAGAACTCTAGTGGATTTTTTCCCTATCTTGAGTCTACACTCATTGATCCTTGTAGTTGTGAACCCCTTATGTTCACCTTCCAAACTCCTACCATAGTTTGAGTTTGCCATTCATGGAGGATTAAAGTGGTGGAGGCACAAGTGGATTGATCCAGATCTTGGTTCAGATTGAATGCCAGCAAGAGGTTGTATCACATTGTACTTCTTCTTGTTTATTAATAGAAATACTCATATTCTCGTCCATTAATGTTGTGAATGTTGTTTATTCTACATTGGGTTGCATTTACTTATAATATCATGGACCATTGCTATTGATGATGTTAATGTCGTTTATATATCATATGTACTTGTTGTATATTGGTTGTCAAGACTAATTTGTAGATTCAAGTGCACAGATTAAAAGCTCCAACAGGGTTCTACATCAAACGTTTGGATTGAGGTTGGTTACATTCTCTATTATCTTAGCATTGTCATTTATAATAGCATAGTTCTGAGAATTGAGTTAATTTCTGGTAGTCAGTGTTGAGATATTGTAACTTCAAAGAATATTATAATTGTACTTTATTATTCCGGAGATGTTTCATTCCTTCGTAAAGATCTTATTGTATATCCGGATATGTTTATTCCTCCATCGGAATGTGGTAACTCGGGTTATTAGACTTCCCTAGTGGAGGTCGGCCCTGTATGTGTTATGTGGGTCAAAGGGTTATTAGACCACCCTAGAGGGGTCGGCCCAGTCAGTTGTAGTGGGGTATTTAACCCATTGGTTAAATACGAGCCTACGTGTACTTGTGTAAAAGATATGTCAGTGTAGTGTATAAATAGAGGAGGTGTGTTCCTCATTTGATACACTCACACACTTGAGGGTAGCGCATTTGTGGAGGAGAGGTATGCTATTGTGGAGGAGGAGATCATGTCTCAGGGTTTCATCTTTGTATATTGCTGGTCATCTATATTGAGGAAGCTTTGCTGGGTTTTCTACCCCATGAGGGTTTCCCAGGATAAATCTCTGTCTCTTGTGTTTATGCTATGCTTGTTGTTTCTTCAGTGATCCTGTATATGCTATTATTGTGAAATGGAATGTAATGCTGCTATTTTATGTCTTAGCATATTGAATTTGAAAATGGTATCAGAGCCAACTTGAAGGAAGACAAGGTATGGCACTAACGACACTTGCTTTACTTACGACAATTTGAAGGTTAGGGTTTTACATAGCAAAAACCAGTCATCGTAGAACTTTCGCTATAAATCCGTTTTGGCGAAGTTTTCGGATCTGAAATTGTTACAGGACGAAGATTAAATCTCCAGGTACCTTGTATCCAAAGGGCACCCTCAGATTCATTGTACTGTGTGAGTTATGATTAGTACAAGTTAGGGTCTCTGCCTCTTCCAGATCTCAGTCAAAATCAGGTGACCTTGGCAAAAAGGTCATAACTTGGGCTAGGAAGCTCCAAATGAAATTTAGTAAAAAGTGATAGGTAGTACACAGAATTTAATATCTCAGAAAACGTTTTCAGAGGCTGAAGGTGAACCAGTGACACGTGGCACGCCGTACAAGTTCGCTCTCCTGTTTTATCCCATAAACAGGTCACGTTGCGACACTTGGCATAACTCTCTCTCAGAGAGTCCAATTGAGGTCAGACCTGTCAGGATGGAAAGATAACAGGTCGAGCTATATTAGGAAAATTTTGCAGAGGCCGAAGCTCAAACAGTGACACGTGGCATGCTGTACAAGTTCGCTCTCCTGTTTTATCCCATAAACAGGTCACGTTGCGACACTTGGCATAACTTTCTCTCAGAAAACCCAATTGAGGTCAGACCTATCAAGATGGAAAGATGAAAGGTCAGGATACTGCAGAAAAAGGGTTTCAGACCCTGTGGAGCAAAAATTTCAGATTTATAGCAGAAACAATCAGGTGCATATTTCTGTCAAAACAGAATTATTTTTGGAGCACCTTTATTCATGGCTTCCCGAATTTAGGGTTTCAGAGAAAGTTAGAATTTTTGGAATCGGAGTCCACGGCTGAATGCTACTCAGGAAAATCAAAATTTAGAAACCAAGATCGAATTTTTTGGTTGGGTGGAAGACCGGGCTTGATCAAACCCCAGTTCGGGATTTTGATCGGAAAGATGGAAAATTAGGGCTTCAGCAAAAGTTGGAATTTTTGAAGTCTGTAACCACGGCTTGAAGCTCCTAAGAAAAATAAGAGTTTAGAGCCTTGGATCGAACCTCTTGTTTGGGCAGAAGGGTGGGCTTCATCAAACCCTAGTTCGGGATCCTGTCCAGAAGATCCAGAAGTTTCAAAGGCAATCTTGAGGGGTCAAATTTTGGAAATTCCAAAATTGAAGTATGCTAGTTTGATCAGCTCAGTAAGACATATTCTTTCATCCATTCAGAAGTGTGAAAGTCAAAGATTGAATTTTTAGGGTTTCTCTAGAAAACCCTAATTAAGCTCCAGATCAAGTTTCAGGGGGAGTTGAGGCTAAGGCCTTACATAAGAAGACTACAAGAAGTCTCGACAGGTATGACTTAAGGAGGCTCAGGTATGTCTTAAAATCTAATTCTTGATTAAGTTCATGATGTGTTTGTCTTCATATTATTTATTAGTACAATCTTGATTAATGTTAGAATTGTCTTATCACCCTAGTAATAGTATGAATGCATGTGAATGATCAAAGACATTCATTGATTAGGGCTATATGATTGTACTAATGCATTATGATGTTGTGTGAGGTTGATGTTGTCTGCTAACAAGGCTCAGGTACATCACAAAAGACAAATCAGGTTCCATGAACATGAAAACATGAAGACAAAGACTCATCCATAATCTTTGTTCTACTTACGAGGTATATATGACTTTGTTATATTATGCTTAACCTATGAGACATGCAGGTTCTAGCTCAGGATCTCTAAATCATTGAAGAGATTGTTTAGGTATGTTGTACATAACTAAGTAGGTATACTAATCCAGGTATGTTTCCCATGAATCTTACCTTGTGTTAGGATCCCTTATATAAGTATACTTGGTATGATTGGTTACGCTTATTCATAAAGTTAGTAATCAAGGGATTATGCATATTATGTCTTTTATCTTGATTGATGATATGCATAAGTAAAAGAAGACTTCCCTGAAATCTTGAATACTAATGTTTATTAACTATAATCATGACTATACATTCTCAAGATTATTTAGAACTATAATGTTTTGATAACTTTTAGAACATACTAATGGGTGTATGTTTGTGTATGAGATCATGAGGATGACACTTGAACATGCACAGTGGTACATAATGAATAGAAGTTCAGAAGACATACAGAAGATCAAGCGGGAGGCAACCACACAAACATAAAAGATAAGTATTTGAGTTGTTATTTAAAATAGTAAATGATATTGCCTGTAATAGGTTGTATGCATATTTGTATTCCTATAATATATCATGCTAAGTGTAAATATTCATAGAACATTGAACAGTATACTACTAATATGCATATGATTGGTAAGTTGGACAAACATTCCATTGTTGCTTGTCTAGAATGAAACCTCTTTGCTGACATGCTGAGAGTTGTGCACACTCTCGATAGTATGTTCTGGTAGAGATGGAAGGCATCTAGATAGCCACTGTATGCATACAGGATATGGGAAAGTGTTGTGCCAAAGTATTGGTCAAGATAGTTGCATAACTATGTAAATGATATCTGTATGCATAATAGGTTATCATGTCAATATGATTTGATGATTATGAAGTATTACTAATCATGTACCTAATTTTGATTTGTAGGAAAAATCATGATGAATGATGAACAAGCGATGGATGTTCAACAAAAGGATTTACAAATCAAACACACTATAGAAGGCTTGTGGCTAGAAGATTCTCCTAGAAAAGAGAAAGAGAATCATGATGAGATGTTTGTTCCAAGAGGATAGATAAAACCATTCTCTTAATGGTGTAATTAAAGAAGAAGTGTGATTCAGGTTCTGTATGGGTACCCAGGATCGATAATCAATTGATGAGCTTAATGATCACCACGGGTGATGTGGATCTCAACCTTTGCTACAAGGTTGAATATGGTTTTTATACACAGATGACATGGATGCAAGAAGGAACTCACCACAAAGTTTGAATAATATTGAGGCTCATATCAATAGACCCATCTATCGAGAGATGGCACAGATAGATATGCAGAAAATCATTCAATGCAGAGTGTGAATGATGTTCAGTCACAAAAGGAGAATTGACAGTTTCTTGATAAGCTTGGGCTTTACCAAAAAAAAAATTAAAGTTGTTCCTAACCTTTACCTTAAGGCTATGGATCATACTATTATTATGATATCCTTCTTATAGGGAATGAGAAATAGATCATGAAAAGAAAGAAGAAGATGGCTGCAGAAATGAAAAATGAAAGATCTCAGATTGATGCATTACTTCCTAAGTCTGGAAGTATGGCAAGGCTTAGAAGGAATCTTTCTCAACCAAGGTAAGTATGCTGTGAAGTTTCTAAAAAGATTTGATATGTTGGAGTATAAATCCATGGCCACTCCCATGGACTCCAACTTGAAGTTGTTAGTTAATGACTCATCGTATTTAGTGGACCTAACCCTATATAGACAAATCATTGGGCCAATGATGTATTTAACAAATACTAGGCCAGATATATGCTTTGCTGCAAATACCCTAAGTCAGTGTCTAGTAGAACCTAGAAAGGTTCACTTAATAACTACAAAGCATGTAGTGAGGTACCTAAAAGGTACAATAAATTTTGGTCTATATTATCTTGGAGGTCATGAACTCCGTTTACATGGTTACTCAGATTCTAATTGGGCAGGAGGTGCCTCAGACAGAAAGAGTACATCATGTGGATGTTATAGTCTTGAATCTGCCATGATCTCATGGTTCAGCAAGGAACAATCTAGTGTGGCTCTTAGTACTGCTGAAGCAGTATATATATATAGCTGTCTGCTCTGCCAGCTGTGAAGAAGTGTGGCTTTAGAAGCTTTATATGGAGTATTTGACTTAGAAATGAATCAAGATAGAAAATCTTGTATTCCACGATAAGTCAATAACACATAGAGATCCGATACTTCTATATACGAGATATGGTGCAAAGAGGAGCTATCAAGCTCGAGTATATAAGCACTGAGGATCAGATTGCTGATATATTGACTAAACCTCTGTCTCGAGTAAAGTTTGAATACTTCCGAGACAAGCTTGGTATAGTCTAGAAGGACCCTCCTCGAAAGGGGGAGTAGCATAGTATCTGATAACAAGTCTGTCTCATCAATGATGAGGTTACCTATTTACTGCACTTAGTTACCTAGAATTATTTAGATTTAGGACTCTTATATTCTTTCTTTTGATGATAGATGTATACATGCTTTTGATGTTAGTTTTGATGATAGATGTATACATGCTTTTGATGTTAGTTTTGATGATAGATGTATACATACTTTTGATGATTTTGATGATAGATGTATACATGCTTTTGATGTTAGTTTTGATGATAGATGTATACATACTTTTGATGATTTTGATGATAGATGGTTATACATGTTTTGATGATGATGATACATGTTGTGGTTATACATGTTTTTTTGATGATGATACATGTTGTGGCTATACATGTTTTGATGATGATGATACATGTTGTGGCTATACATGTTTTGATGATGATGATACATGTTGTGGTTATACATGTTTTGATGATGATGATACATGTTGTGGTTATACATGTTTTGATGATGAGGATACATGTTTTTGGTATACAACATGTGAAGGGATTGGATCATTCCTGGACTTCAGTCCGAAAGAAGAGCCGTAGATGTATGTCTTCGAAAATGAAGTTCTTGGTGAACATGTGAAGGGATTGGATCATTCCTGGACTTCAGTCCGAAAGAAGAGCCGTAGACGTATGTCTTCGAAAATGAAGTTCTTGGTGAACATGTGAAGGGATTGGATCATTCCTGGACTTCAGTCCGAAAGAAGAGCCGTAGACGTATGTCTTCGAGAATGAAGTCCTAGATGGACGATGGAGGATTAAGTCATCCTTGGACGTAGGTCCTAAATGCACGGTTGGAGGATTAAGTCATCCTTGGACGTAGGTCCTAAATGCACGGTTGGAGGATTAAGTCATCCTTGGACGTAGGTCCTAAATGCACGGTTGGAGGATTAAGTCATCCTTGGACGTAGGTCCTAAATGCACGGTTGGAGGATTAAGTCATCCTTGGACGTAGGTCCTAAATGCACGGTTGGAGGATTAAGTCATCCTTGGACGTAGGTCCTAAATGCACGGTTGGAGGATTAAGTCATCCTTGGACGTAGGTCCTAAATGCACGGTTGGAGGATTAAGTCATCCTTGGGACGTAGGTCCTAAATGTACGGTGGAGGATTAAGTCATCCTTGGACGTGGTCCTAAATGTACGGTGGAGGATTAAGTCATCCTTGGACGTGGTCCTAAATGTACGGTGGAGGATTAAGTCATCCTTGGACATAGTCCTAAATGTACGGTTGAGGATTAAGTCATCCTTGGACGTGGTCCTAAATGTACGGTAAGGATTGGATCATCCTTGGACTTTGGTCCTGTGAACTGAGCCGTAGACATGAGGTCTCCGAGAATTGATAGGACTGGATCGTCCCTGGACTTTGGTTCGAAAGGTACATGACAGGACTGGATCGTCCCTGGACTTTGGTTCAAAAGGTACATGACAGGACTGGATAGTCCCTGGACTTCGGTTCAAAAGGTACATGACTGGATTGCATCATCCATGGACGTATGTCCTAAAGAGAGCAGGATTGATCACCCTGGAAAATGTTGATTGTATGATGACGATGCTGATGACGATGCTGTTGATCGTATGATGACAATGCTGATGACGATGCTGTTGATCGTATGATGACGATGATCGTATGATGACGATGCTGATGACGATGCTGTTGATCGTATGATGACGATGCTGATGTTCGTATGATGACAATGCTGTTGATCGTATGATGACAATGCTGATGACGATGTTGTTGATCATATGATGACGATGCTGTTGATCGTATGATGACGATGCTGATGTTCGTATGATGACGATGCTGTTGATCGTATGATGACGATACTGATGATCGTGTGATGACGATGTTGATGATCATGAGATGACGATGCTGACGATCGTGAGGATTCAGATATTGATGTTGCTGTAGCTGTTTGAGTACTGCAGAAGATAAAGACTCAGTACTGAAGATGTTGATGTTCCAATATTGAAGATGTTCCAGTAACTGGTTGAGTTACTGATGATGTTGATAAAGCTTCCAATGATTTATAGATGTATCATGTATGATGTTGATGACTCCTTGCTCGTGCAGATGCTGTTATAATATCCTTCTCGTTAAGGGGGAGTGTTGAGATATTGTAACTTCAAAGAATATTATAATTGTACTTTATTATTCCGGAGATGTTTCATTCCTTCGTAAAGATCTTATTGTATATCCGGAGATGTTTATTCCTCCATCGGAATGTGGTAACTCGGGTTATTAGACTTCCCTAGTGGAGGTCGGCCCTGTATGTGTTATGTGGGTCAAAGGGTTATTAGACCACCCTAGAGGGGTCGGCCCAGTCAGTTGTAGTGGGGTATTTAACCCATTGGTTAAATACGAGCCTACGTGTACTTGTGTAAAAGATATGTCAGTGTAGTGTATAAATAGAGGAGGTGTGTTCCTCATTTGATACACTCACACACTTGAGGATAGCGCATTTGTGGAGGAGAGGTTTGCTATTGTGGAGGAGGAGATCATGTCTCAGGGTTTCATCTTTGTATATTGTTGGTCATATATATTGAGGAAGCTTTGCTGGGTTTTCTACCCCATGAGGGTTTCCCAGGATAAATCTCTGTCTCTTGTGTTTATGCTATGCTTGTTGTTTCTTCAGTGATCCTGTATATGCTATTATTGTGAAATGGAATGTAATGCTGCTATTTTATGTCTTAGCATATTGAATTTTAACAATCAGCTGTCTGTAGTGGTCTACCCCAAGCCATGGTGATTTTTCTCCAATACAGAAATGGCGACTCCGCTGGGGAAAACATCCATGTTTGGGGATTTTTTAGCATTAGTCCATAATTAGAGTTGTTGTTTGTCGAAGCTCTGTGTCATTGATTGGATGTTAAGATACAGTATAGAAAAATTGTTTTTTCTGAGCCATTGGACTCTTTATTTGCCCATTTTCCTTTCCTCACCTGCGGGCTAGCTTAGCTCTGCCCGCGTATACCCACCTCTGTTTACTCTACTACTCGCGGGTACCCAAAGGTTTTCCTTTCACAGTAGCGTACAATTCTGGATTTGGTTCATTTATGACTTTTGGTTGTTGTTGGGTTGGCTTTGGATGATCCTGAGTCTTTGTTGGCCTGTTTCTTAACTGTTCCATGCCTTGGTTGTGACCAGAACTCTTCTTTTATCTTGGTTGAGCCTTATTGGTTTTTTACCTATCTTTGGATTTAGCCTTCTTGGTTTTCTCCTTTTGAGCTCATTCCTGTGGCTGGGTCTTACTGTTTGGGATCTGCTGGGTTATCTTAGTGATCTTCTCAGCACTTCAGTGACTAAATAGTAGGATTTTGCTTGCATTTTTCATTTCTTTATATTGAAAAATACAAAAAAAATACATATAGTTTTGCATTTTCCTTTTGCTTATAAGAGAAAATACAAAAATAAAAAATAAAAAATTTTACTTGCATGTACTGCATCTTGCATTGAGTGCTTGCTACCTTCATTTAGGTTTTGCTTGTGCATCAAAAATATAAAAGGATTGAATTTTTATTTTGAAATCGTTGGGTTGATTTTGCATGTTAGTGACATTGTTTTATTGGATAGATGAGTCTAGGATTGGACGATTTTGCATACCATTGAGTCATACACATCACTAGTTTCACGACCATATCCTTTGAGTAACCACAACCATTAAAATTAATGCTTAATCTTAAAATTGATTAGACTGATTTTATTTATAGGGTACACCAACTAGCATAGGTTTAGATTCTTGGAATAGATCATTGTGAGTTAACAATCCAAGACTGCTAGACGAAACATTAGGTGTCTGACCAGGGAGTGGAGGAATCCATGGTATATATCGGTGTTCTTAGGAAGCTCTACTCAAACCAGAGTTAAGCACAAGGTCACGGGAGGTTGGTTGAAGGGATATCCCTCTGATACCCATTGAACATGGGAGATATTTCTAGGATTTGTTCGTATCTGGGGACTCTTGGGGCATTTGACGCTTATTGAGTTTCGGGCTCAGCTACCCTGCCCATACGACAGATCCCACCTGCGACTGTCCCCCTGAGCATTGGTTATATTGCGGTGACCATAGTTTCCTTACCTAGGTATCGCATAGGGTACTTGCAGTGGTTATGTTTTTTGTGTCCTGAGTCAGATAGGGATTAGACAACATAATTGTTTGTTGCCAAGGGTTACGGCCCTTTGCACGCAGTGAAGCCTGGGTGTCTCTATAACTGATTATGTTACCTCCGACTATAGTTTGGGAGTCTCAAGCCTCTCCTAGGAAAGACATACCGGCTCTAGTGTTGGGAGCTCATTTAGCCACTTTGTTTGTCTACTCTTGGCTGTAGTTTCTCTAGGTGTGTGCTTTTGATTTACTGTTTTTGATCGATAGCTGGCCTTTAGGGGATGTTTTGATTTTATATTCTCTCCGAAGATATCGTGGCATGGAGTCCTACTCTCCGTCGATCCCATCGGTTGGCTGGTTTGAAGCCTACCAAACTTTCACGCCACATTGCTAAAGGACACCGGCGGGCTCCCTCTGAGTCTTCGGATTCTTACGAGACATATGTCCAAGACGTTATGACGGCTGCACATTTTGACACAGAGGAAATCCCCACGATTTCCATCAGGTGGAGTCAAACACACTTCATACACCCCTACTGCTTGTGAGGTGTGGGGGGGTGATCCACCTGAGACCCAACATAGTTTGTTTGGTCCAGATCCACCCGAGGACGACCCATTAGATCCTTCGTATCCACATAATTATTTATACGGGATGCCAGAGGTCCATGATGATACAGGCCCTACGGTCAACCCTACCGCATTCTCATATGGTATGCCAGATTACACCACGTCTGATCCATCCACTACTTTGGGTAGCCATGCTGGCGCCGTTCATGGTGTTAGAAACACTGCACCCACTGGGGGAAAGACCCTCATCGGGGGCACCACGTTGTCCACTCACACACATAGTATGGGGACCAGTTGCATTCCTCCTAAAAATGCTAATGTTGGAAGATGACCGCCTCCTAGGTCTATCCAACCTAATAGGAACACTGTTCAAAACACGACTCACCATCCACCACCTAACACACTTATCGCTACCCGTCAACCCAGGACCACTTTAGCGAATGTTAATGCTCCTCCTAACCATGGGGGTGGACATATACTGCATACTTTTGCGTCCAATGCCGCCACTAGTAATGCCAATGTAGGAGGTGGGAATATATCTTATCTACATGGTCAGAACGCCACCATTCCTACTACTAGTACCACCAACATTGGGGTTGGGGATACTTCTCATGCTTTGGGTCACCACATGACTGCTCATGCTAATCCTAATGCTGGGGGTGGGAACATACTGCACCATTATGGTCATTACAACTTGGTTCCCGCTACGAATAGTATGTATATTCCCCATACTTATGGTGGCAACCCTTACTACAACACAGTCAGTGCTGGCCACCAGTTCAACCCGCCTCACTACGGTGCCCAAAACACTTATATACCTGCTTACTCTCATATGGGTTAGGAAGGAGGAGGTTATCAAACCTATGGCCATGGTCAAGCTTATGGTCTGTCAAGTCCTCATTATCAGCAGTTTAATCCTCATGGTCAAGCTTTTGGTCCATCTTATAATTCGGTTCCCTTCAACCAACCTTTAATGGGATCTTATAATCAAGCTTTCCAACCGCAGCTCCCGTTCCTTGCACGTTTGAATCTTCCGTATCTTTCGAAGCTCATGAATGATCCGGTGTCTCACGACCCTAATTGGCCCCCGGTCCCTACCAAGATCCCTTCAGACATTCCTAAGTTTGAGGGGAAAGGTGGTGAGGATCTGGGTGATCATGTCACAATGTTTCACCTTTGGTGGTCCTCCAACTCGTTAAATCACAATTCCGTTAGATTACAACTATTTCAACGCACCCTCACAGGGGCAGCTGTGAAGTGGTATGTGGAGTTGCCCGAGAACACCTATAGGGGATTCAATGAGATTGCTTTGGTTTTCTTGGACCATTTCCAGTTGCTGGTTCGTTATGATACTGGTACTGAACTGTTGTCTACCTTCCGTCAGAATAAGGCCACACATATTTCTGACCACGTTCAAGAGTGGCACCGACGGAAGAGATTAGTGAAATCCAACATTCCTCCAGAGTTTCTATTGGAATGGTTCCTCAAGTCTCTACTCCCATACATTTCTAAGGATGTTTCGATGTCCACCATTGTGATTGAGGAATGAGCCATCTTGAAAGTCTAGTAGTTAGACCTACTATACTCTCAGTCTGTCATTTTATATGACATTATTCTTGACGCACCGAGAACACGACATGAGCCGACGTTAGTTCCTGGACCACGTGTCGATGGCATTGTGGGATCCACAAGCACTCAACCCATAGCTTTGGTAGCTAATCAAATGTAAAAAATTTCACTAAACCAGTCTACTCCCAGACAAGTTCACACCTTGTCCACTTCCACCCTGTCATCTGATGTACACAATGTGCAATCAACGAAACCGTCAGGTAACCAGCAACCTGGTGGGAAGAAAAAGTGGAGAAACAATCGTAGGGGTAGAAACAATGGGAATAACAATAATAGCAATCGCAATACCCCTCATAAAGAGAATGCCAACCCTCCTTGGGAAGGCGAAAATGCTGCTGAGGACCGTAAACCTAGGCATAAGGTGAAGTTTCCTTGCAAGATCTGTGGGGAAGATCATCTTACTCACTTATGTCCTCGAATCGAAGAAGCATCGAAGCATTTGGCACAGAGCCCACCTGTGTTGAAGGATCCCCTTCCTCATCATCAAAACATGGCTTCGCATGCTCCCACCACTGGTTATGGACCTACTGAAACGGAAATGTCTTCTTCCAGTACTGGTGGTTATGAATGTGTGAACATGGTTCAATCAAAGGTTAATGTTGCTACTCGTCAATGCGATTATGGTGCACCACAACCTAATATGGGGAGTGAGCCTCCCCCTCCTCCTAACAATTCCTTACATATCAAGAAGCCCTCTAATATGCCATGGATACCGAAAGGTGTTCTCAAGCGCTCTACGCATAATCCTAATGCTCGAGCCACCCATAACTACTCCATTGTAGAAGATTTGGGCCAAACACCGTGTGCCATGTCGGCTCTTGAAGTTTTGCAGGCCTGTCCTTCTCAGAAGCATGCCCTTTTGAGTGCATTAGGAGTTCAGGATGGGGGAAATCCCACTATTATCAAGTTCGATACTACTGGCTTACCTTACCACATGGCTTTTCAAATCCAAGTGGTGTGCCTTCATAGTTTTGTCAAACGTACTATGGTTGACGAAGGTGCTTTTGCGTCAGTAATGTCGATAACTTGTTGGAAAGCTCTTGGCTCTCCTCTTCTACTTGCATCTAGAACCACGCTCACTACATTCAACGGTTGGTCATTTAAGCCACATGGAATTATCCCTTCCCTTGTTGTCTGCTTGGGAGGTAAGTCTGTGCCTATTGAAGTCGAGGTGGTTGATGCACCCATCGACTACAACCTTTTACTGGGTCGAAATTGGATGTATGCTATGAAAGCTATTGTGTCCACTGTATTCAGAGTTATCTACTTTCCTCACGAAGGCAAGATTGTGACCATCGATTAGCTGGATTTCGTTAACTCCTCTTCCACAGCATCCATGGGATCCATAGTCCCACAAGTTACTGATTCTCAACCGGAAACTGGGAACATAGGTGTTGGTATGTACCCTTCATTGATGGGAACTTATAGTTTTCCTACACCTGTGAACTTTATCGGAACCATTTCTGACGATGCGTCTCCTCCTTTTCATAGTATGCCATTCTGGACTTCCTATTGTATTGATCCATGGAATTTACCGTCCACGAGTTCTACATTTGGAGACATTACGCACGTCGGGATGTCTATGCCACTATCTGTAGCTGAGCTTGCTTACCAGGATATTCAACAAGCCACTTCAGAGCCTGATCTCTCTTCTTCACGGATAGGGGAACAAGATCCCATTATGCTTCCCACGTGTGTAGTCGACCCATCTTGTTCACATGATTTCCTCGATGGTATTCTACCTCCAGATGAAATTTTTATCGAGGCCATGAATGGTAATGACAAGCCTTGGGAGGATTCTCATCATCAATTTTATTTCCTTCCTACCCTTGATCTTATTGAACGAGATGAGCCTCAAGTACAACCTACCATGCATTTGGATTTTGATCCAGGCATAGTTTTGTCTAGCCCCGGTTTGACATTAAAGTCTGATCTCACTAGTGATGAGTCTGTAGACTCTCCTATAGATCCACAAATTGGTGATCCTGATGAGTTCGATTCTACTTCTAGAATTTTCAACTCCCATGATGATGAATTTGCCACTGCAGATTCCTCCACGTCCTTCAGCTTTTCTCTTCATTCCGAAGTTGATCATTTTGGTCCCTTGGGTGTTGGTACTATGGAACCTTCAGTGGTTAGCTCTCCATGCATTATGTCTGAGGGTGATAATAGTGAAGTTGAAATTTTTTCTACCACAGTGACCTATATCATATTTTTCTTTACGTACATTTTAAAGATGATCTTGGTACTTATGTTTCTTGGAGACAGGATTCTTAGCTAGACTCATACTTGTTTATTGGTCCTTTTCGACATTTGCTTCAGTCATGGCAGGAATATTCAGAACCTTGCATATAGGTTTAGGCCTCCCCTTTGTTATGATGCACTTGAACCTATTACTATCCGAATTCGCAGACACCCCTTAAGTGTCCTTATCTTGCTCATGTTCCTTGCATTATGCACAGCTTTGTCCCAAGCGCTTGGAACTAGTCTCACATGTCCCCGACACTCATCTGCTCTCATTACGAGCATTCTTCCATATCTCCTTTGAGCTCGGTAAAAACAATAAAGAGGTCACGAGTTTACTTTTTCGGGCTCGTTAAACCTTTAAGAAAAAAAAATTTATAAAGTCTTTTTTAAGCCCTTATTAGACTTTTTCAAATCAAACAAGATTGCCAAGTATACTTGTCATTTTAGACTCATTAAAGGATTTGAAGCAACATTCACTTAGGTATAAGTTTACCCCTTTTCCGGACCTTTGTGGATTAATTACGAAAAAGGTATACTCTAGTCATACATGACTAGAAGAGTTCTTCTCTCATTGTTTTACACTTTTTCGGGTGAGGAGAATAACTTTACGAAAAAGGACTTCCCTTTTATGTCGAGTTGTGATTGCATTACATCATTCTGCTTGTCGCTTGAACATTGTGCTAGCTCCCACTTACTCAGTTATTAGTTTGGTTCCTGAGCACTTTCCCTGTCGAGCCTTGCGGAGCTTCCATTTGTCCTTCACAATTTGATGACCCTTTACCCTGAGGGAAAATTCACCCGAGTGTCCACATCCTGCACATGCTTCCTTGCATTGATCATAGGTATGTTCCACTGCTTGGGACTAGTTTGCTCACTATATGACACTCGTTCCCTCACTTGTTGTACTATAAGCAATTTTATTCTTTTTCAAGCTTTTCCAAATATGAAAAAGACCAAAAAAATCAAATATTCCAAAATGCTAGACGGGATTATGGTTACTACTTCTTGTTGGCAGCTGTTGTGTCTCCTTTGAACAAAGCATTCATTCCACTCCATACACTATGAGTCGGGACTATAGTTGGACCTTAGGAGCTGTACTTGTTTCTCAGTTTCTCCACCGATTGGTTAAGCTTCCAGTCATTATGGAGCCCTTTGTGATGCCTCCTGCATCGCACAGTCTATATCGAGTCCATGCTGCCTACGTCTATCCATCTGCTCATGCTCTTGTTCAAAGGAAGTCCTGAAACCAGTGTCGACCACTCCTCAGATCTCTTGACTATTGCATGTCAGCCATCCTTATTGAGTCAATCCGTTTCACTTGAGATCTTCCAAATCTTTCAGTGTAGCTGGTACCTCGTGCTAGTTGATGGGGGATGCATTAATTCCCTCCTTCCAGTGAGTCTCGTTCCGTCGACTTCAACCCATTTATTTTGGGACTTGAGGCTTAGAGTTCAGTTGAGTACCTTGAGGCTTGCAGTCATTAGTGGCAGGTTCTCTCGCCATCGACAGTTTTGGGAATACATCAATATCCCCTGATCGATGGATTCATCCTAATGTTCGACTTCAACTCATTTATTCACACTCCGATGATTGTGCTCTGTGCCTTGATGCCCATTTTCATTATTGGTGTGTCATCTTGCGTCTATTAATGGTATACATCATTGATCGGTAATCAGACGATGTCACATTAGGTTTGACCCCAACTCCTTTATTCACTTGATGGGACTTGCACCGTCGAAGACTTGTGTAGAAGCCTCCAGGTGATAGTGGCATTCAGTATGCTACCTATGACTTTGACTTTACATCTGAGATATCACCTCTCATATATCAACAATTTGTACCTCCAGTTTGCACCAGTTGTTTCCTTTTTAGCAGGAGACCATATCTTACTGTAGAGGGATCATGGCTATGATCACTTATGACATATATCCATTATGTACTGCCTATTCATGGCCATTGTATCAGATTGTTGTACTATACCGACATGTATTCAGGGATACTATTGTATTATGACGAGTGAGCTGCTCTTCCCACTTGTGTTTCCATTACTCCACTTCTGAGTTTTATAATGTATTTCGGCCGTCGTAGCATCAGTCTCTGACCTCACACATTAGGGGGAATTTGTTACAACGTAATCTTCCACCTTGTGAGCATCAACATTCTTTGGCCTGCAAGATCCATTTCACTGACTCAGATCCACTTTATATCCTTCAAACACTATTTTTCCCTATTTTTTCCCTTGTACACTAGCTACATCTCTATAGCTAGTGTACCCGCGAGTTGCATCACTATAGCCTACGAGTAGCATGTAAAATGGTAAAAATCACTAATTTGTTACCTTTTACTCCCAAAAAATGGTTATTGGATGACCTTTGACCCTCCATCTTCCCAAGAAATGCCTCGATGTGTCCTTTCACTTACCTTTGAGAGGACTATATATTGATCACATATGGCTTATGGACGGGAGGAGAAAGAAGAGCAAGAGAACTCTAGTGGATTTTTTCCCTATCTTGAGTCTACACTCATTGATCCTTGTAGTTGTGAACCCCTTATGTTCACCTTCCAAACTCCTACCATAGTTTGAGTTTGCCATTAATGGAGGATTGAAGTGGTGGAGGCACAAGTGGATTGACCTAGATCTTGGTTCATATTGGTTACCGGCAAGAGGTCGTATCACATTGTACTTCTTCTTGTTTATTAATAGAAATACTCATATTCTCGTCCATTAATGTTGTGAATGTTGTTTATTCTACATTGGGTTGCATTTACTTATAATATCATGGACCATTGCTATTGATGATGTTAATGTCGTTTATATATCATATGTACTTGTTGTATATTGACTGTCAAGACTAATTTGCAGATTCAAGTGCACGGATTGAAAGCTCCAATGGGGATCTACATCTAACGTTTGGATCAAGATTGGTTACATTCTCCATTATCTTAGCATTGTCATTTATAATAGCATAGTTATGAGAATTGAGTTAATTTCTGGTAGTCAGCTGTCTATAGTGGTCTACCCCAAGCCATAGTGATTTTTCTCCAATACAGGAACATCTCATGGGTTAACATATTCAATCTTTATTGCCTCTTCTAGAGAGACTTGTGGTGAGGCAACAACCTCTTGCGATAAGGGAATTCAAGTTAAAGGTAACAGCCCTTGAATAAAGCATTCCTTATGATGGGGGTCATGCACATGGAATGAAATATTTTCGAACACATCTCTGAATTATTTCACATGATCCAAAAATGATTCTCCTTGTATTTGTTATATTTTTCCCCAGCTCTGCAATTCCTTGTTGTTCTTGCTTTGGCAGCTGAAACTCATCTAAGAACAATTTTTTTAACTCTTGTAGTGTTACTCCTAGTGCATTGGTATCCCTTCATTTTATCAATTTCATATACCATTGCAGAGATATTACACACAATTTGGTATGAAATTCAATCAACTTTGATGTAGGAGGTGTCCCTCTAGAGATTCAAATGGATTCATAGATAACCCATTATTGTTCAACATATTCTTCATTTTCTCTTCCCCAGAATTCAAGGCTTTTCATAGAAAATCTTGATTGCATCCCAACCATACTAGTGATTGGTGGTCCTATCAACACAAATCCTTGAGGTCCAGGTTGAGCCACGATACTACTACTATTTTGCAGAATATTGCTACTACTTCCACTTAATATTGCACTAGCTTGTAAACTATTTGAACTACCAACTGTCTGATTGTACCAAGGTAAGTGTAAAACATAGTTAATAAAATGGATTACCAATTTTTTTGAGGGTTTATCTATGGTAGTGAAAGGTGTGTTGTTGTCATTACTTCTAGTACCCCCTTCTACAACAATGGAGGGTTCACCTTCTGGGGTTCCATTTTTTTTTGTAGTTCCTAATAATTATGAATTTTCAGCAACTTCTTCAAAGGTTGGATCAGATGGCTAATTCAACAATCCACTACTAGGTAATTGACCTTTGCAGTCTCTTTCCTCATTTACAAAAAGAACACTTTCTCCCTAGCTTCTCCTTTATGGGTCATCCTGCACTACTATTCCTCTTACTCTCAACCAAGAACCAGTCAATTCCCCTCATTTCTTCACTTTCTACAACTCCTTTCCCTCTCTTCACCATTTTCTCCCTTTTACAACTCCTCTTCTAGTTGTGCACCTCTTTTATTTGATTTTATCATCTACATCTTCCACCACTTTGTTGATCTTCTTTCTACATGCTCAACTATGGTATCAATAATAGATCCCTCACCCATTGTGAAAATTTTAGTTTTTGCAAATTAGAAACATCACCTAGACGGCACACCCAGTGGCGTGATAGTTTTACTCCTCCATTCTAACCAGGTTAAGTGGAAAAAATTCATACTCAAGAATCTAGGTATTAATCCAAAATGAAACTTCCTTCAGTATCCTACCACTTTCTCCCTTCTTGAGATCTTCTTCATCCCTAGATATAGATTGGTTGTTTTACGCTGTAAATTCCACAATACATCCAGTCAAAGTGCTTTCTACCCAAGAAATGAATATCCCTAGTTAATAGAGTATCTAGTTTATGCAATGTGTAATGTCCCTATTTTGACCCCATTGCATTTAAATATAAATGATGTAATATTGTTATAAAATCATGGTGAGGAGCTCAAATCCAAGGCCCCACCATCAATTTATTGATGCATATGGTTTGCGTGTTAGCCAAGCACAATGGAATTTCAAACATCATGTAAATATGCATTTTTAATAAAATACCCACAACTAGCTATGCAATGCAACAAGATATGGGGACATGATTTTACAAGGAATTGGGAGGGAAAATTTTCAAACCCTTGAGCCAATCAAGTCAAGCCAAATGTCAATGAGAGAACCCATGAACCCTCAACTACCCATGTTGACTTTTGTACCCAATCATTCATTTCTTCCAAGAGTTGGTTGAGGTAGTTAATGCCTTGGGGAATGAGAGGTATGGTTGTCCAAATTTGGGTATGGGAAAGCCACCCTTCAGGGAAAATCACATTTTGCTGCTTGGGCAAGAAAAGAGCCATGAATTGCTCCCCAAGAGATTAACCATGAACAAGTTTTTCCACTAGTACAAAATGAAAGATAAGTAACCATGCGACCAAAAAATTTGGTCACCATAGATTTTTCAAGGGATAAATGACCAAAATTGAGAAATTTTAGGTGAACTGACTAAAAATGACCAATTTGGTCACGAGATAAGAACTAAACTAAAAATGACCACATAACAATTGGTCATTTATGTGGTCATTTTTAGTTATGTCATTCCGACAGTGGAAAATGATAATTTTGATAATGAATTTGTACAATTTACTCAATTTTAACACTGCAGATGGATGCAGTGTTAAAATGGTCTCCGAATCCATCTACAGTGTTAAAATTTAGTAAATTGTAACAATAATAATATACAACTTGGATTATTTTTCAATACATGTCTTCTAAGGGATCATTTCTTTGAGGCCATGATTAGGAAGCATCCGAAGTTTGAACCAGTTTATGACTAGTTATGATCTGACCCAATTAAAAGACTAGGTCGATGGAGACGAGGTGATTTCATTTAATTATGGTTGGAAGAAAAATGTAGAAACTCAAGCTACTTAGGCATGTTCAATGAGTTAGTGTACCTTCCACATTGTTAGTACATTTAAATTCAATTCGACAATATATAAAATTATGTATATTGTCAGGATTGATGAGTACACACCCGATTAACCATTTCAACGTGACATCCCAAACTAAGGATGGAACAAAAAGGTAATTGAATCTATGGGAAAAAATTCCCACCAGATGAAGTAAAGGATCCCCTAAACTAGTAATATGGGGCTAACTTTCGAGAGCTTACCTACTTGAACCCGAAACCAATTTGCTTTTAGCCAATTGCCTACTAATAGAAACCATCCACCGTTAGTGCAAGTGTTATCTAGTCTATTATTATTTATAAATCACCTCAAATCTATTACGAAGATTTACATTCCAAGCAATTTGTAGACTTATTCAAATAATTGTGCCTCAAATTGTGCCTAAACCATCCACTCAGCAAGGAATGGATTTGTCCATTAAGAACATTCCTTAGTAAAGTTTTCCATGTCTTCTCTTTCCGACCAAATATTCTTCAAATAACTTTGAGGATTATGCACTTTCCCAACTATATAACTCAAAGATGCTTTTACACTCCATATCATACATATATTTTATATGTATTCCAACATTTATACCCATACCGGGGTCCTAAATAAACTCAATCAAACTCAACCGAGGTCCTAAATAAACTCAATTAAACTCAATAAAGAGAATATTCTTTTCAAGACACTAAAGCATGGACACCATTTTGTTCTCTATGGTAAAAGTGTTTTTTTTTTCTTTTTTATATTTTACCATTTTGAAATTTAAATAATTTAATTTAACTAAAATAATAATATTATATTAATGTCACATAGTATTAAATATGTTAACTATATTAACTATATTATATTTATTAAATTATTTGAATTTTATAATGGTAAAATATAAAAAGCAAGAGAACAAAATGGTGTTCCTAATTTAATTTATTCTCTAAATTGGGTTAAGTTCGAAAATATTAAATAAAATCAAAAGCCACATACCTCCACCCAAACATGGACCATTTTACACATTCTTCTTCTATCTGCAATTTTTTCCCGATTATCATGGAGAAAACACAATCTATGGCCATTGATTTCTCGCCTTTTTCACCAATTTTGAAGTTGTTATTTAATATAGGAAGAGAAAGAAGGGGCTATTTTGTAAGATCAGATGCAAACCCTCGCAAGTGGATATGTAACATCAGAAGCCCAGATCGAAGCTTGACCATAGATGAGATGCCTCACTTGTCAAGATGTGAAAATGTGAATGGATGCCCAAATGCAAAGATGCTCTCAAATGCCTCAAATCTTGGCGTTCTAAAGAGAAGACTCAAATATTGGCCATAGATCCAACTCTCCTTGGTTGTAGAATGAAGCCTTGCTGAATGGAAAAGCTCTAAGATCAAAATCCCAGATCAAATATTGGCCACAGAGTTGCAAATATGTGAAGATTTGAATTGATTCAAGATGCCCAAATCTAAGACACCTACCAAGACCTGATTTTCTCTCACATCCTATTGAAAATCTATGTCTATTTTAGATGATTAGGGATATGGAGGTTGCAATGAGGGGAAGAGAAAACCGTGCCTTGTTGGATTGGTGGCGGGAGATTAAAAATGACCCCATTTTAAATGGATTACAACCCAGAAATAACCCACGAGCCCTCCCAGTAGGAGCATTGGAAGAATATATAGAAAATTTAAGTCCTGGATGGATGATCTTGTTTCGTTAGCAAATGGTAAATTTGAAAGTTATAAACTAGATAAAAAAAGCATAAACAACTGACTCTATTGAACCAACCGCCTCTTCAACGTGTGCTTATGGATATTTATCTTGAACTTACTATGGCTCTCTCTCTCTCTCTCCAATGGACTATGTGTATGGAACAAGAATAATTGGCTCGCCTTGGAGCAGGCTTTGAAACAAGTCCTTCAATGACTGCTTCAACTCCTTGTTGCTACTGGTGCTACTCGTGCTGGCCGTGGAGCTGGATCTACTACTGTGGGTGCTGATGTTGGTCCTAGTTCTGGAACCGCTGCTCTCTCCCTTGCTTATGCCTCCCATGATGTTTTCTCTTAACTGGATCCCTGGCAAGGAGTTGGCATTCTCAAATATCAAGGAGCAATGGTATGTTAAATTCTATTTCAAATGTTGGCTTTGAGTTCTTTTTAATTTTACTTCATCATGGGTTGGATCACTGAATGGCCTGTGGAATCAGGTTGTCTGCAGATAGAATGATCATCTGCTCATTCTATCAAAGGTGAAGCATCGCTTCTATGCAACTTTATACCTATGTTTTCCATTCTGTGTATCGTCACCGATTTATCTCTTTATTATGCTGGTTCAATGGTTTCAATAGGTGCAATGGTATCACTAACATAGCCTCGTCACGTGCACATATTCGTGGTATTTGTCCCTATCCAATTGCAACTCGCATATCTAGGTTTAACGGTTCTATATCCAATGCCAATATAAACCAGTCAATAGTTCCCTCCTATGATAGGTCGAGATGGGAGCAGGAGCAGAAGTGAAGTCAAAGCTGTTGGGGAAGAGACAAAGACAGGTGAAGTGGCACCTATTTGAGTTTCATCTGTTGAAGAACCAAATTACCCAATAACTTAAAGAACCATAGCCCCAACTCCCCTTACAGTTGAATTCCATAGCTTCTGGATCTCGATCTCGATCATTTTTTGGATTTTACACTGTCAATAGGGTTTGCAAATTGCAATGTACTGGGCTATGCACAAATTGTAACACTAGCTGCAACATCACTTCCTCGATCTGCAATGTCATTAGCATTTTCAACTTTGTTTCTGCCATATGAAAAAAGGACCTATCGTGCCCTAGACATCTCTGTATATTTGCAGTATATGTGATGACATGTCTGCAATTTATTGTGATGCAATTAGGTGGGTGTGTTATTTCTTTATGTTGAATTAACACATTGGCACTTCTTTCCCAGGAATAATGTTCATTGATTCTCCACATGTATGTGGTAAATAAGGCCGATAGAAGAGTATACTCATTAAGAGTTCAGCATGACATGTTTGCTAGAATGTGGAAGCTAGAATATTGGCAAGGACTCTTGGCTGGGACTACATACTAATGGAGATACCTTGGTGCTTGGGTCCCACTGAAAAGTATGTTACAGTAGTATCATAAATTCGTCCTGCATTAGCATTTATTTGCTACAACAATTTAGAAGATCATCTCAGATCAAGTTCATTTTGGAACATTGTGAAGCCTAAGGAATCCCTAGAAAATAGCAGACCCAAGAGTATCTAGAGGCACTTGAACACAACTGGTTCGTTTGGGCATTCTTCTTCGAGAATTTTTTGAAGCATATGAAAGAAACATACATTGAAATCTATATCATTGAAACATGTGATAGAGCCAATGGGAAGTGATAAATACCAGTCATATGCAGGGCCAAACAATGTTTGAAGGAAAACCATAACCCTGATGTCATCCTGAGTGATCAATTGAATATCACATAGGACGAGGAATTGGTCTGGATGCTTTTTCAGGCCCGTGACCCCATCTCCATTGAAAACAGGCACAACCCCTGCCAGGAGATTCGACAAAGGGTATTACTCACATTGCAAAGCTAAAAGGATCAATCTCAGATGCCATCTCAAATTTCTATTCCTTTGATTGTTCCTCTGTGAGAGATATAAATATCATGATGAATCACCAAGTTAAGCTCTCCGAAGAAGCATTCCTTGTAGCCCTAAAGATGTCATTGGTTGATGCATTGATGAATGAGTTTGATACCAGACTTCTAACCACAAGAGAGCGATATTAATGATCAAATGAGTGCCCTCTCTTATTCTTGTCATGCAATCGGATCTATATATTTAACTGAAGATATCATTTTTCAAAATAAAATGAGATCTTTATTTGCTCGCCTGTTGTGCCCTAAAATATTCTTTTTCTCTCCATCGCGATTCAGGGTTACTGTCTTCATCACCATGATTATAGTCTGTCTGTATGAGGTTTAGGGTTATCCTTTCCAAGTTTCCACCTCATTTACTTAGCATCATCCAACATGGAATATGATACACCTATTATGGAATCCAACCATTATTCTACAACAATCGTGGTTGGATATAGTTCTATAAACTCAGATCAAGATTCTCATGTTGTTAATATTTCATAATTTGTTAATTAAGAAAACTGCTACTGTAAGGTTGGATATGTGATTCCCATGCCAAGTTGGATCTGTGATGCCCATGCCCATGCCTATGTCAAAAGCCTATATCAGTTTTGTATAATGTTGTTCTAGGGAACGCAATGTATTCAGAACCCCTACAAACAGTTTATAAATGAGAATTAAGGACTCTTACCTTGATGCCCATGCCCAAAGTTGGAGTTTTAACCATCGAATTTGGTCCATAACTCAACAAAGTGAGTTTTATGTTTTTGTTCGTCACTTTTTAAGGCTGCAATATGCCCAGAATTATATTTCAAACCTCAAATTTAGCCCAGATTTAAAGATTAGGCTTGTTACTGCTAATTTATGGTCTGAAATATAGTTAGATTAAAGGACCAATTTGGGTTTTTTTGTGGTTGAGAACTACACAGGGGTGCTCATCACGCTGAATTAGGTCTGTTTCTCCCCCTTTTTGACTTTCAAATAGGGTTGTTTGTGCTCAAATTTAAGAAAACTGCCTCATACTTGCTCATAATTAGTTCAAAATTTCCCAAATCTATTATTTGCTTTTTTTTACACCTCTAGGTCTACCCAACATGGAGAATAATTTCAGTTTGAATGGGATATGTAGTGACTAAATTGGATGGGAAATGTTGATTAGTCTTGGGAATGTAATGTCCTAAACTTTGTTTTAAACATTATTTTCATTAGTATCTTCATAATGCTTTGAAAACAATTGCTTCTAGGAATGATCCACATATTGACATGGTGTGTGGGAGGTCCCATATATAGCTCTATCCTTGGAGGATGTTAAGATTGGCACAGATAGCCATAAAGACCTGTTTGACTGGGTCACTAGACAGCTTACTAAACCTAATGATAATGAGTATATTTTTTACAATAGCTTAGATATTAGATGGGCATTTTCACTCACACTTTGTACAATTTATTTTCATGAGTATATTCATATTAGCTTAGATATTATGAGTATATTCATGTGAACACATATAATATATATTGGCATAGTGTGTGGTAGGTGCCATATATAGCTTCATCCTTTGAGGATGTCAAGCTTGGCATAGATGGCTATACAGACCTATTTGACTGGGTCACAAGACAACTTATAAAACTTAATGATAGTAACTCATCGAACATTGTAACAATTATGCTAGTGGTACTTCACAACCTAGACCAGAAATCCATTCCCCTAGAAAACATAGGTAGTTCGACCATAGTTCGTTTGAGAGGCATACTACATTTTGTTTGTAGGCAAAGAAGATCCCTAATGAATCAACAAGAAGATCAATGATCAGGTGGATAACAACTCAATAGGAACTGCAATGATGCAGCTAGTGCTACTTTGCGACCTGGCCTAAAAATTCATTTTTCCAATTAGCTAAAGAGAGCTATGCATCTTTTCATTTTTAATGAATCAACAAATTAAGTGGTAGGAACACGAGGCCGCAACTCCTTTGATATATTTCTCTTCACAATTGATCTCATGAAAGAAATAAGGAAGCAATGGGTATGATGACTTATGCACTGATGCAAGAAACATATGCAAACAAGGTGATGAGACTCATGCAGGACTATAGAGATAAATAGGTTCGTATGTTATCAAATTTTTAGTTGTTAGGGTTAAGGAAATAAAAATAAATTTCTATGAATTTATTATAATTTTATGGTGATCACTGGTAGGGACTATGTCAGTAGAAATTTGCATTTATTGTTATTTTATGATGATCACTAGTAGGGACTATGTAAGTAGAAATTTGCATTTATGAATTTATTTTTTGATCTTTTGTTATCAATGCCATTTTAGTTAATAGTTCTTCTACTGTTGCGTGGGCTTGGTGACAATCCACTCAATCGCATGCCACTACCATATGTCATTTAGGGCTTTCCAAATGGGTTGGATATTTTATGTAGATACCACATGTAATTCATTCATAATAGGAAAATGAGATATTTCACCAAAATTAGAATCATGAAACATGAAATATGATTCAAACCAAAGGTGAACGTGCTCACATTCTACAAAGGGAATCCAATGGAATCGTAACTAATTAGATAATGATTGATATTATGACCTGAATGCTTTGTGTAGGATTTGTTTAGCATTTTAACCATTTATATGGTAAGTTACATTAACTCATGACGACAACTTACATGTAATCATAGTTGATATCTTAAAGATAATTCTCTCTTTCTCACATACACGCTATTTGTTTTAAAACACTTGTTCTGAACCATTACACCCACTACATCGTACATAAAGAAAGAAAGAAATTTCTGTGTAGTAATGACCAATATAGATTACTCATTGATATAGTATAAAATAATAGCAAATGAGTGCTTAGATATCTCCTCCCTGGAGTAGAAAAAAGTAAATAAAAAAAAGAAAGCACCATAAAATGGGAAATCTTCTATAAATGCTTGAATTTAATTATGGGGCAATGTTGGTCATTCTAAATTCAGTAATTCATCATACAAATCCTCACGTTGGTTTTCAAGCCTCTCACAAAGCAGGAGATAGGACTTAATATCTGTAAAACTTTAGGTTGACTACAATCCCTTCAAAGTTCAAATACATAATTTACAAAACTGCAGTAGCCTAGTACCAAATATATATGTAAGTCATCATATATTTGAGGTTATCTTCCTATAACTGGGTTGATCACCAAAACCTGCGAGTTTGTATATTCTTGGGTTGATCACTAAGAGTTGTGGGTTTGCAAGGCTGAAGCCAATTCTAGGGCAATATTGGTCATTCTAAATTCAGTACTTCATCATGCAAATCCTCACGTTGGTTTTCAAGCCTCTCACAAAGCAGGAGTTAGGACTTAATATTTGTAAAACTTTAGGTTGACTGCAATCCCTTCAAAGTTCAAATACATAATAAAAAACTGCAGCAACCTAGTACCAAATATATATGTAAGTCATCATATATTTGAGGTTATCTGCCTATTCCTGGGTTGATCACCAAAACTTGCGAGTTTGTCTATTCTTGGGTTGATCACTAAGAGTTGTGGGTCTGCAAGGCTGATTCCATGCAAGTCCTCTGGGTTGTGCAGGTCCACAAGTATGTAAATGTAATTTTCAAATCTTTAAAGAGGTAATCAGATGGATAGGCTTACTGTTTTAGAGAAAATGTGCACATATGTATCTGTGACTGCAAATTCTGATTACAAGTATCATGATTTAGAAAAACAATCTTGTAGATATATATGAAATTCTAAACCCAATTGACCAAATGATACTGTTGTTCAGAACTGTGAGATTGCACCATCTGAATATGATTCAGAGACACCAAACCAGTTTGGTAAACGAAGTAAAGGTTCATCGCCTGGAGAAGTACCAGTTCAAGTCTGTCTATGTGTGTAATTTGCCAGAGAATGTGACATAAGAGAAATTAAAAGAACTTTGTGGTCGACATGGTGAAGTTATGAAACTCGTTCTATTGGAACAAAAGCTTGGACAGCCAAAGCATGATTTTGGCTTTGTTCATTATGCTGACCATTCCAGTGCCATAAAAGCTATTGAAAAAATAGAGAAATATGTTATTGAAGGTAAAAAGAAAATGAAGCAACATGGACAATTGTTTCTTGAAACTATGCTATTCATACTTTTGGTTGGTAAAATATGTTAAGATCAGTAAGTTTTTTTTATTTCTAGGTTGGGAGTTGTCGGTATCTTTAGCAAGACCTTTCAGTGATAAGAAGCCCCAAACTATGGAAAACCTTACATATTTTCATAGGTCTCTATTTTCAAATTTTTAGCCTCAAGCTGGGTATGGTTACAATCCAAACATGTATGATTTTTGTTCCATGGGTCATACACAGGTAAAACACAATATTTTTCTGTTGTGATTCTTTGCATGACTACACCTACAAGAGATTCTTAATTCTTTTGCTTCCTATTTCTATTGTATTTTCCAAGATTTTATTGATTATCCTTATAACCTTCCTTGTGAAATTGTTCACAAGGTCTTTCATCCTGTCATCTATGGTAGAGAAAGTGCACCTATTTTCATCTCAAATAACCTTGTATTTAAACTTTCTCATATAGTATTTCATCCTATCATCTATGGAAGAGGCCCGACACTTGAAGGCATGACAATGGTACCCACGATACTTCCATATGGGCGTGTTGGATACGTATTTATAAGTCTCACCATCAATTGGGTTTCATTCACCTCCACATCATCGACACGCGAAAGGTATACTCCTTTCTTTTTGTTCTATTTTGATATTCAAAATTTATACTTGGTGAAGGTTACACTCTTAAGTTATTGGATTGCTAGTTATTTTTAAAGGGTCTATTTATTCACCAGCTAATTGTCCCCTTGTATCACCCTCAGGAAACTTGAGTTCCCCAACAGTCTCACCATCAATCATGTTTCCTTCCCCTCCAAATCATCGACATGTGAAAGGTATACTTCCTTTCTTTTCACAGATCTTTGAGATGTATTCTGAGTATAATAGTAGCAAAATTTACTAAGCACAGCCTGCTTATTGCATTTTTAGGATCCTCTGCTTCTCCTATAAACATTTCCCCTTTGGAATCACCTCAGATGACACAGAGGATACCATTGGCACCACCACCATTGGTATTTCCTCCCCCCTCCATCTACTAAAGGTATGGAAAGTACATAATACATTTTGTTATTCTTTGAACATTCATTTTTTTATCACGAGTTGAATTTCTCTGTAATTGTTATCATTTTATTTGCAAATAAATTTACTCAATGCATATAAGATCAGTCTCCTTAGATTTCACCTTATTTCTGTGTATAAATAATCAAGATACATTATGTGTGACTAACTTGATGCATTCTTTGTACAGATTGTGGTTCAATAGCTTGCACTCAACCATTGAATTCTACTCCTCCTGGTGCACCATGTGGCTTTGTATATCCAATGCAAGTGGATCTTAAGCTTTGGGTGGCACTTTATGTTTTTTTCCCATTGGTTTTAGTGTTGGTTGCATAGATAGCAACAAGAAATTTCTTGAAAAAAAGCCAAGTAAGGATAATGGGAGCAAATGCAGATGTCCAGGATCAGGAAAAGACAATTGTGATTTTTGATTTGGTACCACTCCGAGAAAAAATTGACAATACAACTACATTCTTGATTTTTGAGAGATTTCGGAAAAAGAAGATTATCATTAACATGACCCTTTTTGGTGACTATTGGGTAATCTTTTTTTCCTACCTAGGTATGTGACCCTTTTCCAAAATTTGGCAAGCTGGTGTTAATTGTTGGAAATTTTATTCCCATATCATTCCATAAGGAATTCTATTTAAGGGTGCTAGCTCAATGGTAGAGCACCTTCCTTATAGGCGGGAGGTTGGTGGTTCGATTCCATCGTGCCCTATTTATATTCTAAAACCACTAAAAAGAGATAAATGACTAAAAAAATGACCAAAATTTGCATATAAACAACCACCACTGCAACATGAGAGATAAGTAACAAAACAAATGACCAAAATATGCATATAAATGACCACTTTTGAGTTGGCGATCGCTGGTAGAAAATTAGCGGTATCATGTGACAAAAAATGTGGTCATTAATTGTGACAATTAATGACCAAATATATTACCAAATTAATGACCAAATATACGACCAAATATATGACCACAAGATAAGCTATAAATGACCAAGCTAAATATGACCACATTTTTGGTCGCGTGATATATGGCCACTAATTTGCTACCAGTGGTCACCAACTCAAAAGCGGTCATTTATATGTGGATTTTGGTTGTTTTTTTGGTCTCCTCAAAATGCTCAACCGCAGCAATGGCCACATGGATGGAGAGGGAAATATTATGCTCATACACCTCCTCCTATGCCTAACTATCCTTACCCACCTAATATTCAGCAACTTCCGCCTGGATTTGTACCTCCTTCACTACCCCCTATCCCGAATCAACCTCACCATTTCCAGAACATGAACCCTCCAAAACCCACAATATTACCTGCACAACCGATACCGAATCCTAACAACAAACCAACCCAAGCTCTTAACAGCATTGGGTTGTTACCTCTTCCATCATATGTCATTTCGACTGCGCCAATACATGAGATACAACTACGATCTGGAAGAGTTTTGAAAGATAAGCCCAAGTCATAAGTTGTTATTCAAGAAGAGAATGAAGAAGACATACCTAGTGAAGCTTTGAATGATGTCATTCTTGAAGATGTGGTTATTTCTAGATCTTCAACACACAACCATCCACACAAAGAAGTAATTCCAGGGGAAAAATCACCTCCATATCCGGAGCGTCTAGTAATAGAAAAACCTGTAACTTATCTAGAGTACGATATCATTAACGAATTGAAAAATATTTTCATTAAGATCCCTTTGTTACAAGCCATTAAGGATATCCCAATCTATAGTAAGGTAATAAAGGAACTCTGTATTAAGAGACCAAGGAGAAAACAAAAAGACCCCGACAATTCATGTAATTGGAAAAATATCAGATTGCATAGCAAACCCACCTAGAATACCAAAGTATTCAAACCCAGCAAACCCTATGGTGACTGTTTTCATCAATAACACCACCATAGGGAACACACTTATTGATCTATGAGCTGCTATCAATTTGATGACTACCACAGTCTTAGAAACTCTCAATTTAGGACCATTTCTATGCCCTACCCCAACGATGCTAGAATTAGTAGATCGTACTATGGTTCAACCTACTGGGATCCTAGATGACATCACTGTATCAATAGCCTCATGGGAATATCCCGTGGACTTCATGGTAATTGAATCAAAAGACCCTTCCAAAGGTCACCCCATTATTTTGGGAAGACCTTGGTTGGCTACTGCCAATGCATTTATAGGATGCAGGAATGGAGAGATAATTATCTCTGATGGGTTATCTACAAGAAAACTAGCTTTATACCCACCAGCTCAGCCAATAGCTGAAAAACTCTTTTGGTTAGATTGTCCTTTTGGAGATGAGAACTTGGAATAACTTTCCCTTATCAGTGATCTCTCTCGGGCACTTCAAGAGAAAAATACCGAGAATGTGTTGAACCAATTTATCTCTTCCACAACATGTGTAGATTTTCCTCAATCTTTTTCCCAATTTGACTAGATCTTTGGAGACGGATTCCAAGAAAACATGAGCCTCTCAACATTTAGAAGTATACCCTGTGTCTTCGCAATTGAAGAACACCTAGGATCCTATACCATTCCATGGGAGGTTAGTACCGACAAATTTCTACATATAAATGCAGGTTTAGATGAGAGTCAGCAAAAACAATTACTAAAATTTCTCAAGAGTCAAACTGGAGCATTTGCATGGGAGTATGCCGATATGAAAGGTATACACCCAGATACCTATATCCATCACATTTACACAGACTCGAACATACCTCCTGTTAGGCAGCCCCAGAGAAGAATGAACCCAGCACTAAAGGATATAGTAAAGGATGAATTACAAAAACTCCTTAACGTTGGATTCATTTACCCAAGTTCCAACAGTAAATGGGTTTCTCCTCTGGTGGTAGTTCCAAAGAAAGTCATAGGGAAATGGCGTGTCTGTGTTGAATTTAGAGAACTGAACAAGGCTACTCTTAAGGACTACTTCCCTTGGCCTTTCATTGATCAAGTCTTAGACACCTTATCAGGGAAAGAATGTTTCTCATTCCTTGATGGGTATAGTGGATACAATCAAATATTGATAGCACCTGAGGATCAAGAAAAGACAACCTTCAATTGATCTTGGGGGATGTATGCCTACCGAATGTTACCGTTTGGCCGATGTATTGCACCTGCTACTTTCTAACATGCAGTTCTAGGAATCTTTGCTGACCTCATACATGACTGTGTAGAAGTTTATATGGATGATTTTACAGTTTATGGTAATACCTTCCAAGAAGCCCTTGATAACCTCAAAACAGTTCTTATTCGGTGCCAAGAAATGAACTTAGCTCTTAGTCATGAAAAATGTAAAATGCTATTGATCGAGGGCATAGTTTTGGGACATCATGTCTCTCTTCAAGGTATCAAGGTGGATCCCACCAAAATCGAAATAATTGTTAATCTTACTCCTCCAAAAACTCCGAAGGAAGTAAGAAGTTTTCTTGGCCATGCCGGCTATTATAAACGTTTCATTGAAAATTTCACTAAAATAGACGCACCTATGTTCAAACTACTCAGGAAAGACACAGAATTTCAATGGACTGAATCGTGTCAACAAGCCTTTGAAACTCTGAAGGCCAAGCTATCAGTGGCCAATTCTTAGGGGCCCAAATTGGTCCCTTCCTTTTCATATATCCACCGATGCTTCCGACATAGCCATAGGGGTAGTTTTAGGTCAAAAAGAGGGATAGATATCACATTCCATCTACTTTGCCAGTAAAAATTTGACTCCTACAGAATCGAAGTACAATGTTACTGAAAAATAGTTTTTAGCAGTAGTCTACTCCATCAACAAGTTTCGTCATTATATCACAGGATATGAAATTTTTATACACACTGACCACTCCGCCATTAGGTTTTTGATGAATAAACCTATCACCAATGTCAGAGTGACTCGGTGGCTTCTTTTGTTACAAGAATTCAACATCATCATTGTTGATCGTCCCGGTAGAGAGAATGTAGTAGTTGATTTTCTCTCTCGAATTCAAATTGACGATAATTCCATCCCTGTCGATGATAGCTTCCCAGATGAACATTTGTTTGTTGTATCTGTTCGAACCCTATGGTTTGCAGATATAGCCAATTATTTAGCAACTGGAAATCTACCTAACCATCTCTCCCCACCTGATAAATGTAGGATCATAGTTCAAAGTTCCAATTATTCTTGGGTAGAGAATGATCTCTTTCATACTAATCCTGATCTTATTATTAGACGATGCATACAAGAGGATGAGATGGCAGAGATCCTTCATGCATGTCATGGTGGACCCTATGGTGGGAATTTTTCTGATAAAAGGATAGCATACAAAGTATTTCACTCTGGGTACTATTGGCCAAGCATCTTTAATGATGCTACTAAATATGTCAAGGGGTGTGACAGTTGCCAAATAATGGGTAGACCTATACCATCCGATGAGATGCCTTTGCAACCCCAAGTTATGATTGAACCATTTGAAAAATGGGCTCTATATTTTGTTGGACCAATTTCCCCTATGTCTCGCACGAAGAAGTACATCCTAGTCTGTACAGATTATGTCACCAAATGGGTAGAAGATAAAGCTTTATTTCAAGCCACAGAGAAATCTGTGGTGGAATTCATTTATGAAGAAATATTTACCCGATTCAATGTACCTAGGGAAATTGTAACCGATCAAGGATCTCAGTTTACCTCCAAATTAATGAAAGAGATTACTGGAAAATATGGTATTAGACTTGTAAATCTTCACCATATCACCCACAATCCAATGGTCAGGTGGAATCCACTAAAAAATTATTAGAAGCTATCCTAACTAAAACTATTCAGTTACACCACAAAGACTGGGCAGATAGGCTTCCAAAAGCTTTGTGGGCTTATAGAATAACATGGAGGAACACTACTGGTCACACACCTTATGAACTTGTTTATGGTAAACAAGTTCTTCTACCTATTGAATTTCAAGTCAAAACCTTTCGTATGGCTGCGCAATTAGGGATGAACTTTGAAGAAGCACAGAGTCAACAAATCCTGCAGATAAATGAATTAGACAAGATTAGGCAAGATGTTATTCAACGTAAAATTTTAATACAAAATCAACGCAAAAAGTGGCATGATAGATACATTAAACTACAACAATTCAAAACTGGAGACTGGGCACTACTTTTTGATTCAAGATACAAAAATTTTAAAGGTAAATTAACTACTTGTTGGATGGGTCCATATGAAATTGTCACCGCCTTTGATAATGGATCCGTTAAAATTAAGACAATTGATGATTTGCAAGTTTCTTTTGTTGTAAATGGACATAGACTTAGACTTTATCATCAACCAATATCTAAACAATATTTTGTGCAAAATGCCTTGCAACAGGAAGAAATGGAACTGGTAGAAGAGGAATTCATTTCTCCTCCTCCTAGTCCTTGAATCATTTTGGGTTATCTTCTTTTGTATATATGTAAATATGTTTTTGATTTTCAATAATAAAGATTTATTTCTAACAACTGATCACATTCTTTTTTTTCAGGAAATCTATTATGATCAGTTGTAAAAATTGTCAATAAAACAGGAAGACTCTTTTTCCTTTTGTTAATTTTGAAAATTTTACATAACTTGTTTTGTACATATGTTTTGTTTTGAATAAAAATTTGAATCATCTGACAAGTGGTTTTGCAGCTTAATCACAAGAACCCTATCTTTGTAATCAGCTCATGTGATATTATGCGAAAAGGGAAGTGCTCTAAAAAGAAATACTTATAGTTCTCCCTCTCTTTCGGTTACTGCTAAAATTGAAAATTTATAGTGAAAGGATAAAGCATTGTTGATATCATTTATAACCACTTTCTTTTATGATTTTGTATGTGGTATTCGATTCAGACATGCACACCTCTGATTTATCATTAGAACAGTTGTTTAAAAGACCTACTTCAATTATTATGATCTCCACAAAACTCTATCTTACACCTATGGACTGCTATCTCATCCTTGACTCATTATCAAAACTTGTCTCTGAAGCACCTTTAAAAGGTAGCCTAAAGGTAGGTGATATTTTCTATTTTGTGGGGAACATTACTGGCCTTTTATGAACAAGATAGACTGTGAAGTCAAAGAACAACTTTAAGTTATTATCTTTTGGCATGATCTATAATTTAGGCCATTTTAAATAAAGTTACTCATAAGGTTTGTGCTAAAATTTGAATTATGTGTTTAACAGGCTTAGCACACTCTAGTGCCAACCGGCTTCCTTACAAAAAAATATATATATCATTATACGAAGCAAACCCACCAGGGTACTGAATAGGCCTGCTAGCAGCGGGTCCATGGTAAGTAAAATATTAAACAAGGAAGCTCGGTAAATGCAAGTAAACCCGTCAGGGTACTCAATAGGCTCGCTGGCAGCGGGGCTAGGCTTGCATGGTACCAAGATAAACCCATCGGGGTACTGAACAGGCCTGCTGGTAGTGGGTCAATATCGAGTAAAAGAGGTTTGGTTAATGCATTGCTATTCACATAACTTATAAAAACCTGAGTATACAAATATATGTTTAGGTCGATTATGTATGTTGTCATTAGATAATGGCTGTAAGTTGGACTTGGACCCTGTCATCTAATTCAAACAATAACTAGGATATGATTATCCTAGAAATGGGACCCATAATTATAGGATATCTCACAAATTTTATGTTGAAACTTATTTATATTCTTTGGATGACAAGAGATCTTTACAATGAGTCATGGACAACTAGTTTTCCTATGGCATTTTTCGCATCTCATACACTATTATTCTTCATATGGTCTTTTAAGCACTGTTGTATTATTTTTATGAATGTACATATCTGAATCATCTACATTTATTAGTTAATATTTCATTTCCTTATGAAAATTATCACAATATTTTAAAAGCTATCTGTAAGACTTTCAATTGAAAATTTTTAATTTTAATCATTTTCTCTTTTATGGCTTGAGGACACGCCATATTTTTGGTTTGGGGGGAAGATTAGAACTGTTCTTACTCTCTGAATATTTATGAAAATTTTATTTATATCTGATACAATTACAGGTGTTTTCAGGTTAATGCAAAAATAGAAGAAAATTGATTTAATCAAGAACAAAAAGAGGAACGCAACTAAAAGATCCAGAAAAGCAAACTTTATAGCATATTTAGTGCACTAACAACTTCAGAAATTCTCTGCAAAATCAACTTTGATCAGCATCAACAATAAGATCTTGTATAAACAAAAGTTTGTATGAAGGACTGAATAACGGGTTGAATGCCGATCCAAATGAGGCAAATAAACAACGTTCTGAATGGAGTGTTGAATCAAACCATAGCCTATAACAGCTTTATTTAATATGCCAAATTTGAAAATTATTGATAAGTTTTATTGGCTAATTATGACAGGGATTAATCAAATGTCGATTTCACACATGGCTTCGTTCTCTTATCCATCTCGCCTCCATTAAACGAATGGATTATGCATCATTGTGAATTATTACATGACCTCCATTCGGTCTTACTTATCCTATTGTATGATCTGCCACCATATCAGTCAAATCACAATCTCTCACGTGTAATCTATTTTCATTACGTGAATTACATTCAACCTGTCCAAAGCTCGGCTTTGGACATGGTTGAATATTTTCTAAACTACATGTATTCACTGGATTCACGCACCTCTACATTGGAACTTAACTTAAGATATTCGAATGACAGGTGCGATATTTTTAAGCATGCCAAGCCCTCATCCTCTGTCATTCAAACAATCAAATGGACCTTAGTTTAAACTAGTGATCGTGTGAATTTCACCTCAGTCTGTTCGCTCTCCATATGAGCCACATCCTCTGCAAATTCTTGCACCTATTGTGTCCATTCGCATTCCCCCGTCCTCTGTCAACGATGCCAATTCGTTATGAACCTGGTACCTACTAGGAACTCCTTCGCATTTCTGAGTTTATAGCCTACCGTGAAGTGTTTTTGCGAGCAGGTTGGGGACCATTTCTCCGCCTTCTCCAAGGCCATGACCACCAGATTTCATTACTGTTTGCCAAAGGTTTTGATGGCAAGACGGCCAAGGTTAGCCATCTTATTTTCTCCGTGACAGAAGAGTCAATAACATTAGCTACAAAGCTCCCGAGGGAAGGTGCCCGATGGAATAAGCATCTTTTTCTTCCATGGAAGGATCATGAATTTGCCCTGAAGACTAAGTTTCAACACGTTGTTGTTACCAAAGGTTTTCATAGAGAATGGATCAATCCAAAGTATTTAGATCCTCTTACCGTTATCATCCACTTAATCACTTGTGAGGGTGTTGGGCCCAAGTTGGGACAAAGTTTTGGTAACACTTTTTGATAAGCAGGAAAAGTTGAGCTGAGCGCAGCTCAGAAAAATATGTAATTTTGCCTAAGTTTTGAGGGTGCTGCGAAGTTGTGTGCAGCATCCAAGTTTTGACCATGCTGCGGAGTTGTGCACAGCATCCAAATTTTGGAAGTACCGTGAAGACCAGCGCTGTGAGGAAGTAGTGATACGAAGCAGTCAGGCCACATGGAACTAGCAAAGTGGAGTGATGGACGAGGATCAGGTACAAGTACCGAATGGACTAGTAGTGGTCTAATTTTGGAAAGATGCTCCAGGAGTGTCAAGCGGTGGGCACGAGCAATTCAGGAAGGCAGCCAATACACGAGTTTGTTAAGAAAAGAACAGCTCAGGGAAAGTGACAGCTAAGCATGCCTAGTGGGAGAGACTATTAAGTGGAGAACAGTGCTGAGAAAGCGACTGGAGGTTGAGCCAATTGTACAAGTTCGTTAAGGGGATGAACGGTCTGCAATGAAAGTGACTAGGAGCTGAGCCAGTCATACGAGTCTATTAGTGGAAGGGAAGCTTGATGAAGATGACCTGTTGGTGTATGCAAAGGTAGAAAGAGACAGAACAAAGGCATGGAGGGCTTCCACGATAGCACCCTCGCTACCAGAGGCCAACAGTTTGGTTCAGAGGAACTGAGGTAGTGTTGGAAACCCTAAGGGTTTCAGTCTTCAACTTTGTAAAGACATGACCTTCTAGCATGGTCTATTTAAGAAGAAATTTTTTTAAGGGAAGGGGTTCTCTCATTACTTTTGTTGTTGATACATTGTAATATCTTTCTGAGTGAGAAACCATTGTAAAGGCTCTGCAGTTGTGTGCGCAGAGACCTAGTCGAGAGGACAGAGTCTGTAGCTGAATGTGCAGACTAAGAACGGTTGTCCCCTTCCCATTAAAGATATATATATAAAAACCGTTCTTGTGGACATAGCTTCCCAACCAGGGGAGTGAACCACATTAAATAGTGTGTTGTGTGTTTGAATGGAACAATGTGTATATGACTGTGCTTATCTATTTTCTGTAGATGAATGTCTAAATATTTCCTTGCATTTTGTTATGTGAGACTTTTGTATGCATTTGCCATCAGGAGAAGTATGGACGTGATATGTTAAGTCTGCATGAATAGATGAATGGTGAATACTTAGCTTTGCTTCCGAAAGCAGTGATTCAGTTATTTGTTTAAGTGTCAAGAGATTGCTTGAGTGCTTTAATATGCGCAACAGACAAATGTATGACAGAAGAATGGTAACTGCAGTGTATGCTTAAAATAGTAAACGCTTTAAGTGTATAAATGAAAGTTAAAGTGATAGCCATTTGGATGCATAAATGAGTGGATGAGTGATACTCATGTCAGTTCCTTAAGCGTTTTTTACCACTTCAAGTATAAAGCTGAAAGGTATTGTTGCAGTTTCAGTAGAAGTCCTGCAATAGAACAACTTAGTGGTGCGGACCGTGGCATTGTCCATCGCTGCGCAGTCTCACCTTGCAGCATAGACCCCCTGTTGTGCTATGCAGTACGGCTGTCCAAACAACTCATCACATACTATGGAGACCTGATTCCATAGTACCCCATAGATACACCTCGGGTGAGAACTCAACCTGCTCGCAGGTTATTGCTGAAAGGGCTGGTGCGAAGGGGTTTTGTTGGTCAAAGGGAAATCGCAAAGAATCTAGGTCTTATAGAAAACCTCTAGGTCAGTTATAGCCAACAAATGGTTCCATTTCCGCGCTAGAATCTGTGATGAGTTGCAACTGTAATGTGTGACGAAGAATACCAGTCCCGGAAGGCTTGGACAACTGGCATCCTGAAAAGACAGAAATCCAAGCTTGGTGGGACAAGACCATAAGAGACTTTTCAAGGCAAGAGAATAGACATCCGCGTCTATGTGACACACAGTGGTCGGATAGATATATGTGGAAAGATATTCACGATATCTTCTGGGCATCATTTCCAAACGATTTGCACGCGTGGATCTCGCGGCTCGCAAAAAAGAAAACCTGTTTTCAAGGAGGAGTTCCTACAGAGTGGAATCCTGAGCTCATAGCGCAACTCAAAGCAATAGACAGCCCACTAACATGCGTAGTTGATATTTGGGTCGATCATATGCTAGAAGGCTTCGTAACAGAATTTGTTGTAGACACACTCAAATCCTATAGCCAAGCAGAAGCATACTTTTTCGGAGGATTCCAAGGTAAGTTGCTGAACAATCTCAGTCTATACATTAAGATGTTGTTAGCTGAGAAAGGTGTTTTAAGAATACAGTAATATTCTCAATTTTGTCATGGTAAACAATATATATAGTGATTCTGATGAAGATACCCATAATCTTAGAAGTGGTAAGAGGTATAAATTTAATAAGAATCTTGGAGGCCCTGGACCCCATATTGATACTGAGATTCCTTGTGACAACGAAGCCGCACCACCATTTACCCCTCAGAACCCATCGGCAGTAGAGACTGCACCACCCTTATCTCAGAACCCACCTGCTACATAGCCCACCCCACATAATACTCAGCCCAGTACATCTATCCCGATAAGCCCATTTTTTTTCACTGCATAGAGCCCTTTATAGTAGCCGGGCACTCCACCACCTAATAGGTGTTGATGTATATGTAACTCTGGAATGTATTTCATATATATTTATTGTACCCTTATAAGAGATGTGTTATTCCTCTATAAGGAAGTGTCGTCATGTGTATTGACAAGTGTCGCAAGTGTGTGTACTTGGAGATGGGTTATTAGACCACCATGTGTGGGGTCGACCCTGAAATATATATTATATAGTTGATGTACCTAGCTAGACAAGTTGGCCCTATAGTGTAACTAGGAAAACAGGTTAGTATAAATAGAGATCGGGAGATCTCTATTTGGATCACTCGGAAACTCACACTTCCCTCACTCAGAAAGTGGCGCACTAGTGAGGAGGAGGATCATCTGCTACTAGGAGACTATCTCAGTGTATTTTGGTTGTACTTTGGTTGAGCCATTGCTCTCTATCTCTGAGGAAGTTGTGGGGTTTTTCACCTTAAGGTTTTCCCCACGGAAACTCTGTGTCTCTTGTTTCTCATGATTTTGATTCTTGTGATGCTTGTCATGCTTATTGCGATTATTATGCATTGATATACTGTATATTTTATTCTCTCAGTGAAGATCCTAGAGTATTGTGAATTAATGCTCAAAATTTAACATGGTATCAGAGCTAACCTGAAAAGAAGACATTTTGCAGTGACGGAAACTTGAGTTTCTTGTTTATTGGGTTTCTCTCCATAGTTTTTGGAAAAGCAGTATAGTAGATTGACTCTACTCATCAAGGAGAATCTATCTGTCCAATTAGAATTCAATTCTGAGCATTTTCAGATTTGGCCCTAAAAATTAGGGTTTCCACAACAATAGGAATTTCTAAAATCTGAAGACATAGCTGGAAGCTCCTTGCAAAAATTGAAGTTTAGAGCTTTGGATCGATATTTTTGGCTGGGTATATCTCTGGGAAACTCAAACCCTAATTCAAGGCTCTCCCTAGTGAACCTGGGAGGACAAAAAGGCAAATCTGAAGGGTAAAGCTTTGCTGATCTCAAATTCTGAATACACCAGGATGATCAACTCATCAAGGCACATCTTTCTATCCTTTCAGAAAGTTGAAATTCACATTTTGAATTTTTAGGGTTTTTCGACAAACCCTAATCCGGGACAAGATCCAGTTTTCAGCATTTCAATTGGTAAGACCTAAATCTTTTCTATTTCCATTTGAAGTACTCTTTAAGATGTCTCACCACACCAAGCTTGAGGATAAGCTTGAAGGGGCTGATAACTTCAGAGCTTGGAAGTATAGGATTGGGTTAATCCTAGAAGAGAATGAGTTGGACTCATATGTAAAAGAAGACATCCCTATCCCAGAGGATGAAGAAGCTAAAGTATTCATAAGAAGAACTTGGTCAAGGCAAAGAGAATCATTGTTGATTCTATCAAATACTATCTCATACCCCATGTGTCTTCTCTAAAGACACCCAAGGAGATGTTTGACTCTTTGACCAAGCTATTTGAAGGGAAGAACATAAATCAGAAGATGACCCTGCGGAACCAATTGAAAGGAGTAAAGTTTCAGAATGAGAAACCATTCAATCTTATTTTTCTAGGGTCTCCTAGATTAAGGAACAACTAGAAGCAGTAGATGAAATGGTGGATAATGGTGAAGTTGTCATGACCACTCTAAATGGCCTACCGAGGTCATGGGATTCCTTTATTCAAGGAATTTGTGCAAGGAAGAAGTTGATCTCCTTCAACAGATTGCGGGAAGAATGTTCTCAAGAAGAAGCAAGGCTCGTGGCCCGAGAAGAAAAGATGGGAAGTGAAGATCAAGCTCTCACAGTACTCACCAAGAAAGGAAGGTCAAAGAGAGAGCACTCTCATACCAAGAAATATTCACACTATCATCAACATAAAGATAAGAAAGAACTCAGATGCTTCACATGTAATGAGAAAGGTCATTTTGCTTCAGAATGTCCCAAGAGAAAAAGGAACAACAACACCAAGAATAAGAAGGGCAGTAGGAAAAGATATCATGCTCATGCTACTGAAGATGATGAACCACCCAAGAAGAAGGCTAGGGTAGAAAGTGATAATAGTGATGATGACTCATCAAGTGAAGAAGAATATGTTCTAATCTCTGCTCTCACAAGTACTATCTCCCATGGTTGTAATGATTGGTTAATTGACAGTGGGGCTTCCAAACACATGACTGGGTTTAAGGAATATTTTGTGAATCTATCTGAACATGAATCACCCCATAAGGTGAAACTTGGGGATGATTATCAATACCCAATAAAAGGAAGTGGTGAAGCCTCCTACAACCTAGATTCTGGAAAATCTTTGAAGATGAAAGAAGCCCTTTATGTACCTGGGCTCAAGAAGAACTTACTCTCCATCTCTGCATTGGATGCAAAAGGTATGAGGGTTGTATTTGTGGATGGCCAAGTCCTAATGTGGCCAAAGGGAAAGACCATAGATGATGCAATAGTGATTGGAGAGCAAGAGGGAGGTTTGTATAAATTGAAGGGAAAACCTAAACATGCCATGGTGCATGAATCCATGGAGCCAAGTGAACTTTGGCATAGAAGACTTGCTCATATGCACTATAGGGCACTTCCAATTGCAAGCAAGCCTGTAGAGGGTCTTCCTTAAATCAAGACCAAACATGAAGGTGTTTGCAAAGGATGTGCAAAAGTTAAGAACATTAAGAAGGCTTTCCCAAGCAGTGAAAGCAAGGCAAAGGATATCCCGGAAATCATCCACTCAGATGTATGTGGTCCTATGTCATCCAGTTCTCTAAGTGGGTATGTTTACTATGTCTCATTTATTGATGACTTCTCCAGGAAGACTTGGGTATACTTCTTGAAGAACAAAGATGAGGTGTTTGATAAGTTCAAGGAATTCAAAACATTGATGGAGAATCAAACTGACAAGATCAAAACATTCAGACCCGACAATGGTGGAGAATTCACCTCAGGTGACTTCAAGAAGCTTTGCAATGATTCAGGGATTAAGAGGGAGTTGACTGCTCCTTATAATCCTCAACAGAATTGAGTTGCAGAAAGGAAGAATAGAACAATCATGGAAGCAGCAAGGGCAATGCTGCATGACCAAGATCTACCTATGCATCTATGGGCAGAAGCAGCTAGAATAGTTGTATATGTGCAGAACAGAACACCCCACAAGATATTGGACAACAAGACACTAGAAGAGGTCTTTTCTGGTAAGAAACCTGAAGTCAGCCATCTCAGAATATTTGGTTGTCCAGTATACACTCATGTCCCAAAGGAAAAGAGGACTAAACTAGATCCTTCAGGGAAGAAGGGTATCTTTGTGGGTTACAGTGAAAGCTCGAAGGCTTACAGAATATACTTTATAGGGTTCAAGAATATTGATATCAGCAGGGATGTAACATTTGATGAAAACTCAGCATTCATCAAATCAAGGAAGGCACCTATAGAAGTTTATGAAGAACCTAAGGAAACTAGATTTCAAGACACTACCATGACTGAAGCAATTCCAAAAGTTGTTCATGAGTTTGAAGATCCACCCCGTGAGGATAACTCTCACAAGAGGAAACCTGCATGGGATAGAGAGCTCATTCAAGATGCAAAAAGATTTGGCATTCCAAAAGAAGAACACAGAGCAAAGAAGAGAACCAGATCACATACCAGCTATGTTGCTTTACTCTGTGACATTATGAACAAAGAACCTTCCAGTTATGAAGAACCGGCAGAAAAGAGAGAATGGAAGGATGCCATGATTGAGGAATACTAATCAATAATGAAGAATGATGTTTGGGATGTTGTCCCAAGACCTAAAGAGAAGTCTGTTGTGACTTCCAAATGGATCTACAAAATCAAGCATGCTGCAGATGGCAATGTAGAGAAATACAAGGCAAGATTCGTAGCTCGTGGCTTCTCTTAGAAAGAGGGAATAGATTATGAAGAAACTTTTGCACTTGTAGCCTGGTATACTTCCATCAGAACAGTACTTTCCCTGGCTGCAGCAATGAAATGGAAAATACACCAGATGGATGTCAAGACTACTTTCTTGAATGGTGTAATTGAAGAGGAAGTATATGTGGAGCAGCCACTCGGTTTGGAAATACATGAAAGGGAGTCATATGTGTGCAGATTGAAGAAAGCCTTGTATGGATTGAAGCAAGATCCCAGAACTTGGTATGGTAGGATGGACAGTTTCCTATCTAGCTTGGGCTTTACCAAGAGTAAAGCGGATTCCAACCTTTACTACAAGGTTGAGGAAGGAAATCATGTGATTTTACTTCTGTACATGGATGACTTATTTGTAACAGGAGATGACAAATTGATTGTAGATACTAAGAGGAAGCTTGCTGCTGAGTTCGATATGAAAGATTTGGGAATGATGCACTATTTCTTAGGTATGGAGGTGTGGCAGAATGCAGGTGGGATCTTCCTTGGTCAAGGGAAGTACACAGTAGATATCCTGAATTGGGGATGATGGATTGCAAGGCCATGGCCACACCCATGGCATTGAACCTGAAGCTTCTATGTGATGCTTCATCTGAGCCAGTTGATGTCTCTATGTATCGTCAGATGATTGGGTCCTTGATGTACCTGACGAACACGAGACCAGATATTTGCTTTGCGGTGAACACATTGAGCCAGTTCCTGATGGATCCGATGAGTGTTCACCTGGTTGTTGTAAAGCATGTTTTGAGGTACCTGAAGGGTACAGTGGATTATGGGCTCAAGTATGAAGCGAATCAAAAGTTTAACCTGTAGGGTTATTGTTGGCCCGGTTTTGCAACCAGGCTTAGTGCTATGGGCACCTGCTAACTAGTAGCAGCAGTTTCAATAGAAATAAAAACAATAAACTAAATAAACAATACTTTTCATGGATCTAAACAAGAATCTAAGCAAATAATGTAAACATTTCAAAATCAAGAACAAGAAACATAATAAATAATTTTTTGTATTGAAAAGTGGGGGGCAAGCAAGTGCTTGCGATATTACCTTCAATGGTGAAGGTTGATGTTGAGAAACTCCCAAGATGAGTAGCTCCAAACTCCAATAGGTCTCTTTCTCCAAGGTTGCTTCAATGGCTAAAAGTGCTCAGGGGAGATTTCAGCAGCATAAGGATGAGATAATGGAAGGATGTGAAATGAGGAGCCCCTACCACCTTTTTATAGGTTTTGGTGGTGGGAAATACCATTTGTGGTTTTGTGGAAACCAAATGGTATTGACCAACATGGTTTAGGTACTTTTCCCTCCTTTTTCCTTTTTTGAATAAAAATAATATTTTAATTCCCTTTTTAATATTTTTTGGGAATTTGGACCCTTTTTGAGGGTTTTTTATGATTTTCTTGGAAAAATAATCTTTTTTAATGGAAAAATGGGTGTACTAAGGTCTTTTGGTGACCTTTTGTTGGTTTCAGAGGCTCAGATGGTGGAAAAGTGGACAAATGGGTCATGTGAATAGGAAAATGAGCTAGTGAGCACTTTTTGGGTGTTAACAGTTATGTTGATTCAGTTTGGGTAGGCAGTGCTGCAAATAGGAAGAGCACATCTAGGTGCTGCTTCAGTATGGGATCAGGTGTGATCTCTTGGTTTAGCAGGAAGCAGTCCTGCGTAGCACTGAGTACAGCGAAGGCAGAGTATGTTGTAGCCTGTTCAGCTAGTTGTGAGGTAGTATGGCTATGGAAGCTACTGTCTGAGTTATTTGACCTCCCATTGGATGCTACTGGTATCTTCTGTGATAACCAGAGTTGTGTGAAGCTGTCTGAGAACCCAGTGTTTCATGACAAGTTGAAACACATAGAGATCAAATATCACTATATCAAGGATATGGTGCATAGAGGAGCTATGAATCTCCTGTATGTTGTGATGGATGAACAGATTGCAGATGTGTTGACGAAGCCACTAGCCAAGGTGAAGTTCGAGTACTTCAGGGAGAGGCTGGCCATTCTTCAGATTGAGGACACTTCTAGGAAGAAGTGATGGACACATTTGCTGAAGCAATTCCAAGCATGTTGGAAGGAGGATCCTTCACATGGCTGTGGATGTAAGCGCTGGATGATGAGCATCAGGATGATGTTCTGGTTTCTGCTTTGTATGATCAGTTGGATCATCTATATGTATATGTATGTACGCATCATGTTGGATGCTGGATATGATCAGTTGGATCATTTATATGTATATGTATGTACGCATCATGTTGGATGTTGGATATGATCAGTTGGATCATTTGTATGTATTTTTGTATATGCATCATGTTGGATGCTTGGACCATGTATCTGTATATGTATCAGGTGGATACATTGTATGATCAGGTGGATCATGTATGGTGATATGTATCATGTATTTGTATTTATATTAGGTGGATACACTGTATGATCAGGTGGATCATGTATGATGATACGTATCAGGTAGATACTTGGTATGCATCAGGTAGATGCATTGTATGATCAAGATGATCATGATGACGAGCTTCAGGATGTTGCTCCAAATGATATGTACCAGGATGGTACAGTGATGACAATCAGGATGATCATATGTATCAGGTGGATATAGTACATAATCAGTTGGATTATGTGTGATGAGTTCCGAAGACACAGATGCATAGTGCCTTTCCGACATGGTGGTAGATGTGTTCTCCCATGTGCATTGATGCAAGTACAGAGCCTTTCCAACATGGTGGTAGATGCGTTCTCCCATGTGCGTTGATGTAAGTGCAGTGCCTTTCCGACATGGTGGTAGATGCGTTCTCCCATGTGCATTGATGTAAGTGCAGAGCCTTTCCGACATGGTGGTAGATGCGTTCTCCCATGTGCGTTGATGTAAGTGCAGGGCCTTTCCGACATGGTGGCAGATGTGTTCTCCCATGGTCGTTGATGTAAGTGCTGTGATCCCTTCACGGATGGTGGTAGGTTGGTCCTCCCATGCCGTTGAGTGTAAGTGTTGTGTGTGTGCATCTCGGTTGTGCTTCGTGATAATCTATGGCCGTGGACAGGTTATGCAGTAGCATGTAAAAGGTCCTAGGAGATCCGATAGGTTGAGCTGTGTGCTCATAATCAGTCCTAGGATGCTCTTTCGAGGTTTTGTTGACTCACGTAATTAGTCCTGAGGATTCTACAGTATGGCCAGTGATGATGAAGACCTGCAGGTGGTGGGCCTACATCCAGTATCAAAAAGGATTGGCTCTGTAGAACTTCCTATGACGAGTAGAGTCAAAGATTGGTTCAGATAGCAGCAGTAGTGACGATGATGATGACGATGATCCTGAGAAGAAGACTTGTCTAGTAGAACTGTGTCGAGAAATACCTTCCTAGTTAAGAGGGAGTGTTGATGTATATGTAACTTCGGAATGTATTTCATATATATTTATTGTACCCTTATAAGAGATGTGTTATTCCTCTATAAGGAAGTGTCATCATGTGTATTGACAAGTGTCACAAGTGTGTGTACTTGGCGATGGGTTATTAGACCACCATGTGTGGGGTCGGCCCTAAAATATATATTATATAGTTGATGTACCTAGCTAGACAAGTCAGCCCTATAGTGTAACTAGGAAAACAGGTTAGTATAAATAGAGATCGGGAGATCTCTATTTGGATCATTCGGAAACTCACACTTCTCTCACTCAGAAAGTGGTGCACTAGTGAGGAGGAGGATCATCTACTACTAGGAGACTATCTCAATGTATTTTGGTTGTACTTTGGTTGAGCCATTGCTCTCTCTATCTCTGAGGAAGTTGTGGGGTTTTTCACCTTAGGGTTTTCCCCACGGAAACTCTATGTCTCTTATCTCTCATGCTTTTGATTCTTGTGATGCGTGTCATGCTTATTGTGATTATTATGCATTGATATACTGTATATGTTATTCTCTCAGTGAAGATCCTAGAGTGTTGTGAATTAATGCTCAAAATTTAACAATAGGACAATGGAAAACATAGATATGAAGCTGCTGATATTCAAAGGAACTACACTAGAAGACCCTAACCAGCATTGGTTCCTTTGTGAAGCCATATGGTGTGTAAGACAAATCCAGGATGATGCCGTGAAGAGAGCACAGCTCATCACCACTTTCAGGGATAGAGCTTTACATTGGTCCATGAAGTACTCTAACACACAGCCAAGAACCCTCGCAGAAATTAAAGCTGCGCTTGTGGAAGAGTTTAAGAAACCCAAATTTGAATCTCAGAGCATAACCGAGTTGAAAGAAATAAAGCAGAAACCGACTGAAATGGTTTGGGAGTTTGATCAGAAGTTCAAGACCCTATTAGACCAAGTAAGCTTTGTTATAGCTCCAGAACAGCACAAGGAATGGTTCATTCCTGCGCTATTGCCCCATATTCGATTACCATTGATGCAACAGAAGGTTACGTCACAGGCAGAGGCCTTGGAAATCGCAATGAAGCTAGAGGATTTGCCAGTTGGTGAGACTAGTTCTGGGATGTCTCAGATCCAGAACCAACTGACCACCCTGACACTAGAACTGCAAAGCATGAAGAATGGCAAAGAACAAAGATATGAACCTAGACATGAGGACTGGTGTACAAGTTGTAAAGGAGAAGGCCATAACCGAGAGCATTGCCCATTATTCTGCGACTATCTTAATAGTGGTGCACCCAACCCAATAAATCAGAATCAGGCCCCATGGTGTGAAATTTATAGAACTACAGGACACAGACCTGAAGACTTCTATCTCATACAGAAATTTGTGAAAACACCTAAAAATTTATACTAGGCTTTCTGTAAATCAGTTGGACATGATGAATCCAACTGCCGCACATATGAGCTAATGAATGAGAGAAAATGAGATATGGACTCAATGAGAGGCACTAGCTTGTACCGTTTACAAGAAGATAACCAGCCGAAACAAGAGAATGCACAATATGACCAAGGAGGATACAGAGGTCGTGGTGCTGGATACCGCGGCAGAGGAAGAAATGCTGGCCCGGCGCAGGGAAGAGGCCGTGGCTAGGTCATTTCTTATAATTGTGGCCAACGGGTCATGTATCTAGAGATTGTGTTAACCCATGCACTACGTGAAATTATTGTAAATCATTTGAGCATGTTATTGAAGATTGCCCAATATTAGAGGTGGAAATGCAGAAAAGAAGACGGACGGACGCACCAAACACGAACATCCAGTGGATAGCAGCAGAGAACAAACCAGTGGACCCGAGCATCAATGTGGTCACGTGTAGTGGTGCTGAGACAGGCCATGATAGGAGTGCAGAAACTTCCACATCAGGGGAGGCTTACACAAAGAAGACTCCTCTTGAGACAGTATGGATAAGGAAAGCCCCAGGAAAAATAGCTACTCTCGAACTACGAAAGAACAAGTCTTTATCGACACGTGGGATACCTTCAGAGAACCGGCAATAGAATCATAGAGGATCCCATTGCGCAGTGAAGAACCGCATGTTGAAGACATGACAACGGCCTATGACAAAACAAGCACTGCGACGGATGTCAGCACTTCCATTGCGCAATTCCTACGAAGCTGCATGAAGCTACTCAAAAGTGAAAATGCCATAGTAGAACTGTAGAAGCTCATAAACCAGTATTAGCCACAGACCGAAACAGAGACTTCAGATAGCTCAATACATCACATAAGGAAGCATAAATGAATGGGACGAGAAATGAGACTTACCGCATAGATTGGAGATTTTGAAATGGATGAAGTCATCCTTGATCAGGGATTAAAAGTGAATGTCTTGACTAAGCAGACATGGCAGCAGATGGGTTGACCAAAGTTATCATGGTCACCTATCCACTTAAGAATGGCTAACCAAGAGAAATTCATACCTTTTGGCTACTTAGCTGACGTGATAGTCGACATCAATGGAGTCCAAAGTCATACAGACTTTGAATTTATCGAGATTGTGGATGATAGTCAGCCTTTTCCTGCACTGCTAGGATTTGACTGGGCTATGGATAACTTGGCTATTATCGACTTAAAATCAAAGAAGATGATATTTGAAGGGAAGCATCTTAGGGTCATCGCACCGTTGGATCCTGCAAATGGTGACAGATACAGCGAGCCAATTTAGGAGGAATCCAAGGCTCAAGACTTGGACAGACTATACAAGCTCACAGCGAACCAGGAAGATTACATCAATCCTACCACAGATGGCACACTCAGTTGGAGATGTGACAGCTCCTACATTTCTAAGTCGGAGGCAGGGCTAGAAAATTGGCAAAGCCGCATGCATGAAGTATCAGCAAGAAGATGTGCGCAGGTTACGAAATCACTGCGCTGGATCGGAAAAGAGGTGAGTCCTATTCCCACATATGATGGTTCTGCTAATGTTTACAGTTTCATAAAGGAATATACTACAACTATACCAGATGAGCATAGACTACCAGCTTTAGATATAGCATTGCGTGATACACTTGCCAGATGGTGTAATGCACATAAGAAGACATTGACCACTTGGGATCAATGCAAAACTAATATGCAGACCTGGTTCGCCGAAAGGGTTACTTTACCTTTCGAAAAGTATAATGGACAGGCAGACCCTAGCCAACACATTGAAATCTATTCAAAAGCATGGGTGGAAAGACCACCTATAGAATGGGTACATTTATTTGTACATACATTGGATGCGGGCATCCCAGAAAAATGGTACCTAGACCTGGAGTTGTGCAGCAAACTCACTGATTGGGAGCTGCTCACTGCGAACTTCTAGAAGGACTTTAGCTTTGAAGATGAGAATCCATTAATCCATGAGGCATTACAGCTAATCAAGAAGTGCATATTCTAGGATGACAGTCCTCATCAAAACATGACATTGTAGGAGTTTTTTGGGACAGAGTGCGTTCCTGCGCACCCACAATCAGAATGGAAGGAACATGAAGAGCACTTTATCAAGTGTTACAACTTAGCTGAAGATACTAATCATACAAATGAAGATGATGATGAGGACCCACGCAACATAGATATACCAGAGTCAGAAGGTACGCGTGAGGTAGAAGGACCTCCGTTGGAAATCCCAGATATGACTGGACCAGTAAAAACACAAAAGGTGAACATTGGAACAGACAAAGAGCCGAAGTTCACATCAATAGGAGATTATTGGGACGATCAGACTGTTGTAGAGATCGCAAATACCTTACATGAGTATCAGGAACTGTTTCCAACAAAATTTACAAAGATGAAAGGAATTTTGGGAGACCTAGGGATCATGAAAATACCTTTAAAGCCAGGTGCTAATCCTATCAAGAATAGTCCATACAGATTGAATCCGCGCTACAAGGAAAAAGTCTGCGCGGAGCTAGATAAGATGCTAGAGGTAGGAATCATTGAACCAGTCGAAGAATCCGAATGGATTAGCCCCATGGTTGTTCAGGACAAGAAAGCAAAAGGCGAGATCAGGATTTGTGTGGATTTTAGAAAACTGAATGATGCTTCCATGCATGACCCATTTCCTACTCCATTCACAGACGAAGTGCTTGATAACGTTGGAGGAAATGAGGCATATTCTTTCACTGATGGTTTCTCTGGTTATCATCAGATCAGGATTGATCCTACGGATAGGCATAAGATGACATTTGCTATAGAATGGGGGTCATTCCAGTACACCGTCATGACTTTTGGTCTGAAGAACGCACCTACCATATTCTCTAGAGTCATCATCGCAGCATTTAAGGATTTTATGCACAAGTTTCTAGATGCATACTTTGATGATTGGACTATATTTGGTCTATTGAAAAATCATTGCGCGAATCTCCGCATGATGCTAGAAAAGTGTCGACAGCATCAAATATCCTTGAATTTGAAGAAGTGTATTTTCTGTGTGCCCTATGGAATTTTACTTGGCCACATTGTCTGTAAGCAAGGATTGATGGTAGATCCTGCGAAGATTGCAGTTATTGCAAACTTACCAACACCAAATTTAGTCAAGATGTTGCGATCTACCTTAGGCCATACTGGATACTACAGGAAATTTATAAAGATTTATGCACAGATAACCGTAGCAATGGAGAAGTTGTTGAAGAAGGATGCACCATTCATTTGGAACGTAGAATGCGAATAGGTTTTTGACACATTAAAAGAAAAGATGGTGAGTGCGCCAATTCTAGTTTTCCCAGATTGGTCAAAACCATTTCATGTCCATGTCGACGTGTCATGCATTGCATTAGGAATTGTATTAGCTCAACCGGGGGAAGGAGGTATTGACCACCCCATTGCATTTTTTAGCAGGAAGCTCTCCACAGCAGAGCAGAACTATACCACTACTGAGAGGGAAGTCCTTGCAATGGTATACGCTCTACAGAAATTTAGGCATTACTTGCTTGGTGCGCACTTCCTGATGTTCACTGACCATTCTGCATTGAAGTACCTGGTCAACAAGCCAGTGTTAGGGGGGCGTATATGCAGATGGTTGTTACTGTTCCAAGAGTATGATTTTGAGATTGTTGTTAAGCCAGGTAGACTGAACTTGGGACCTGATCACCTGTCAAGGATTGAGTCAGGAGAAGAGCCGACGAATATTGAAGATAGTTTTCCTGATGCGCAGTTATTTCGTATATAGGTTGTTGATGACTACTATAAGGATATCATTAATTTTTTAACAACAGGGTTGGCACCGCAGGAACTATCAGTCCAGCAGAAGAAGCAACTAATAGTGCACGCCGTGAACTTCACTATAATTGTAGGCCATTTATACAAACTTGGGCCAGATGAAGTCCTGGGAAGATGCGCACTCAATCCTGAGAAGCCATTTATTCTAGCAGACGCACACTCAGGAATCGCGGGAGGTCACTATGCAGGAAGGGCTATCGCGCAGAAGATATTATGCGCAGGGCTATGGTGGACTACGCTCCATAAAAATGCCAAAGAACATTGCAAGAAATGTGATGTCTGTCAGAGGACAGGAAAACCATCACGCCGAGATGAGATGCCATTGAATCCATAGTTGACACTATAGCCATTTGAAAAATGGGCAATAGACTTTGTGGGTCCTATAAACCCACTAGGGAAGAGAACTGGTGCAAGGTATATTATCACGGCTACTGATTACCTCACCAGATGGGCAGAAGCAAAGCCAATTAAGGACTGCAGCGCTAGTACTGCTGCGCAGTTTATTTTTGAAGAAATAGTCACCAGATTTGGCTGTCCGAAGATTTTGATGAGTGACCAAGGTACTCACTTTTTGAACAAGACTATTGAGGCGCTTATGAAATAATTCCTCATTCGTCATCAGCGCAGTAATCCATATCATCCATAGGTGAATGGTACTGTAGAGGCTTTCAATAAAATATTAGAGAACACACTCACTAAGGTATGCAATGTAAATAGAGACGATTGGGACCTGCGTGTCTCATCTGTGTTGTGGGCATACAGGACTACATGCAAGAAATTGATAGGACAGACACCCTTTCTATTGGCTTATAGGTAGAAGGCTATAATTCCTATGGAATATATTGTCCCTAGTTTGAGAATTGCTGCATTCACAGGGATGGCAGATTATGAAGCTCTAGAAGAAAGATTTCTACACTTACTGGGCTCGAGGAAGATCGCTTCATCGCAGGCTTCCACTAGCAAGCTCAGAAGGACTACGAGAAAGCATGGCATGATCGCCATATAAAGAACAAGTGTTTTTAGGTAGGTGATCTAGTCCTCCTGTATGATAGCAAATTCATGAAATTCCCTGGTAAATTTAAGATGCATTGGCTTGGCCCATATACTGTGATACATGTTACTAACACTGGTGCAGTCTAGTTAGCCAATTTAGCTGGTGATACCTTGCCAACCTTGATAAATGGAAGCAGGCTAAAGCTATACCATGATAGCACTTCTTCGCAGAACCTTGAATAACGAGCAAAGGAAGGAATTTCTAAGTGTCAAGTACAATTGAAATTGGACACTAGAAATATAAAGGAGTCTGTACATGTACGATAAGAAGAATGATCTATGCACCGCGCAGGACTATCGAAGCTGCGCGGGGGGGGGGGAAGTGGAATCCATGTAGTTGGAAATTTTTGGCACTGCGCAGGGTTGCAGATGACTTGCCGCGCATTTCAGCGCAGCACTCAAAGAAAAATAGTCGTTGCATGGCTTTTCAGAAAATAAGCTGTTAGATGACCGTTGCAACAACCGCTTCAGCATTTAAAGAGAAAATAGTCGTTCTGAGCATGCTGACGATGGAAAAGACCGAAGGATCTGCTCAAATTCACCAATAGACACCACATTAAATTCCTATGTAGTCATTGAAGGGTGCGGGAGGGGGTTTGCTGAGCCTATAAATAACACCGTTGGGAGACTCGCGGGTGTTACCAAGCACTTACAATTTTCTTGTGATTAACCTCTCTAAGCTAGTAGCCATCTGTATTTTGTCTACCTTAGCCACTATCTCATTAGTGAATGTCCGAACCTTTCTATAGAGAAGAAGAAATGACCATTGAAGAAACACTGAGGATCTTTCAGCACAGAGGGATTCAACAGTTAATGAAAACTCTAGTTAAGAAGGTCACTGTAGAACAAGGTGAAGGTTCCTGCAGATCAGCAAGAATTAATCCATCCATGCAAAATAAAGGAAAATAAGTAACTGCCCCATGAAGCAAGACCCAGAAACCAACCCAGACGGCACTGAAATCACCGGTCTTCTAGAAAGAACCCTTGAAGCTAACACCCGAATATATCTCCCTGCGAGCACTGAATGCCCCTGTGTTTAAATTATCCAAGAATGTGAGATATGACATTCCGCTGTAACCTATCTCAAAACATGTAAACACTGCTAAGAATCTGCTGGGAAAGATAGCAGAATGTAAATGGGAGGATTATGACCTCTTGGGAATGAAGAAGGACGAGCTAGATGTTCCCAAGTACCCAGATTTTCAACTAGACCAGTATATGTGCTGGAAAAAGGATGCCATGGGAACTCTTAACCTGGTTGCCGAGAGCTAGCTAACACCTGTCGTTCAGTCGGTTCTACTGAACTTGCTAAGATTGCCACATTTTGACCGTTCTCCAGAACTTAATATCGTGGTTCGCACACTCATGGCGCGAATCCACCAAGGATATCTATGGCTCGACAGAAACATCGATTTGATCCACCGCATCACCGGGCTAAGAAAGCGTGGTACGGATCCTAAGCAATTCTTCCAAGGGAAGAGCAAAGAAAAAGAGGCTATTGAGAAGATGAAGAAAACCCATCCGATGGTGAAGGGAAAAAGAGGTTTCCCAATCAAAGATATAGAGGACAAAGCAACAAAATTTGTAACACAGCTGCTCATAGGCAAGATACTCAAAACAGCTAGACCTTCGGAGTTGCCTGTGGGCGCAATAATCCTTGGTGCTGTAGTGGTTGAAGGCACCAACTTTAATTGGTGTTAGTTTATGTTGAATGAATTCCTTGAAGAACTCAATGACACACAGGTGAATGGCGGCCAGTTCCATTTCACCTGGCTCATCATACTGATTGATTTTTGTGGATGGAAGGAGCCGCGAGATTATGTGGGTGTCATTATGGAGACCAATGATCCCAGAGGATTTTGGTTCGCTAACCTTTGGGTGAACACAAATGTAGAGAGCCATCATGCGACAACAGAATTCTTTTATCAGTACTATATTCAGCTGCGCGATGCAATCACGAAGACATCCCGCGTTACAAAGCAGTTCACGGCGAAGTATATCCGCATCATCGACTTTGAGGTAGATATGAAATGTATATTCATATCACCGAAAGCACAAACGAAGAAACCAGAGTGGTTCCCAGGGAACTACAACATGTATGAGCAGGACGTTGAAGATCTCATGAAAGACTGGCCACCAGAGTTCCGCGTAGAGAGTTCCGCGTAGAGGTTATGAACGTGGAGACAGACTCAGCAAAAGATGAGCCAATCCTGCTCTCATGCCCAATTATTGAAGAAATAGGAAAGCGGAAAGAACCTGAGACTTCGCAGAAGCCAAAGTCGAGGAAGAAGGTGAAGGCCACAAAGATTCAATCGGAGGCAGTCCTCAATGATAATGACTACGAGATGATAGCTGAAACAGTCTCAGAGCAGATGAAGGAGCTCATGGTGGTTAAAGAAAAGAAGGACATGGTCATCCACGATGACCTGCAGAAGACGTGGCTTGCAATGCAAGGTCTGATGAAGAAAATGGATGATGTCCAGAAAAGCCTTACCTTTCCTCGGGAAGCAGGAGCTGAAGGGAGGTCGGTAGGGACCTCGCAGCAAGAACCACCGCAATTAGCAATAACGCTACCATCAAAGACCAGAATTGTCCACGTGGACCCATCGGCTGTTGCATTGCCAATGGCAGAACAAGTCGTGTTGGACACAAAGGGATTCGAGAGGGTAGAGCTCGACTTAGCCAAAATCCCCTTACCAGTCTTGCATTTCATCCACACGTAAATCGTTGAGGAGATGCATGAACGGATGGTTGAGTCAATGAAGTCACAAGCAGAGCTCACCATAGCAAACAGGCAGCTGGAGTTGCGCGCAAACATGCATCTACGTGACAAACAATCCCGCCGAAAGAATTTGGAGATCACCATATCTACTGTCACCATGGATATTGAAGGTATAGAAATCCAGGATGATCCAACAAACATAGTGCTGAGGATCGGAGATAAGGTGAGATCCTTGCAGTCGGAGATGCAGGATAAAGAGATTTATTATGAGGCTGATATTGCCACATTGAAGGATAAGCTGAATAAGTAGACACCACTAACTGAACAGCAAGTCAGATAGCAAGCAGTGAGAGCCTCCTTGAAAAGCATTACAAGTGAGATGGCTAAGTGCCAATCTGTCCTGGATAAGGTTTCACAGGAAATCACGACCCTTGAAGAAGATCAAGGGTTGCTACAGGTCAAGACCACGGTAGAAGAAAAACAGACCGCGTTGGACAAGTTGAACGCAGAGGTTAAAGATCTGCCACCCAGAGAGAGGATGCCGAGATACAAGGAGATATCCGGCTTAAAGAAAGAAGTCTAGGAATTACAACAAAAAGAGATTGAGATGGATAATTAGTCGCAGCAGCTCCTGGAGGATGCCATGGCGGTATCGCAGCATATTGAAGACAAGTTAGCAGAACTGCGCAATAACTAAGAGCAAGTACAAGGCCAAATTGGACAAGAACTAACTCCAACACTACTTAAGACAGTTAAACAGGTTGAGCAGGATACAAGAGAAGCAGTGGAGCAGTTGTGTGGCACATATGATGAGTTTGCGGCCAAGTTTGTTCCACTGGTCGTGGCGCGGAGTGAGACAGCTGAAACAATCAGTGGCTCGGGGATGAGCCACATGTAAGTGTTAGGGGCATGTTGGGCCCAGGCTGAGACAAAGTTTTGGAAACACCTTTTTGAGGCAAGCAGGGAAAGCTGAGCTGAGCGCAACTCAGAAATACAATTTTGCCTAAGTATTGAGGACGCTGCGAAGTTGCGTGCAGCATCCAACTTTTGACTAGAGTACGGAGTTGCGTGTAGCATCGAAGTTTTGGTTGTGATGCAAAGACCAGTACTACGCATAAGCAGTGCTGCAGAGTTAGGAGGCCATGTGGAGCCAGCAAAGCGGATTGTTGGACAAGTATCAGGTACAGGTACCGGTTGGACCGGTAGCATCCATTTTTGGAAAGATATTCCAAGATTGTCGAGTGCAGGAAGGCGACCACGCGTGGTTTGTTAAGGAAAGCGACGTTTGGCATGCTTAGAAGGTAAAACTGTTAGAGAGAAACGGTTCGGCAGAAGCAGCCTGTAGGCACGCGTGCAACAGGAAGGCTGATAGCGACAGGATAAGGACATGTAGATCCGCCACGATCAAGAAAATGCTACCAGGAGCTAGCAAGCCGGTTTGAGAAACCGGCGCAGTTTTGGAAACCCTTAGGGTTTTGGGTTTTAGGTCTTCGACATTGTATAGACATGACCTTCGGGCATGATCTATTTAAGAAGAAAATTTTGTATGGGATGGGGTTGCTATATTTTTGGGGGCTAGATGTTAGTTGCTAGAGTAATCATAATATAACATTTTGTATTGAGAAAGCTCTCCGAGCTGAGAATATTGTAAAGGCTCTACAACTATGTGCACAGAGACCTAGCCGAGAGAAAGGAGAGTTTGCAGCTGAGTGCGCAGACTAAGAACGGTTGCCCCATCCCCTTTTGAGAGAAATATAATACCAACCATTCTTGTGGACGTAGCCTTCCATCCGGGAAGTGAACCATGTTAAATCCTGTGTTATGCGATTATGTTTTATGAATGAATGACTATCTATATTGTCTGTAGAATGAATGTTTGAATATTTCCTTGCATGCTGTAATAGGGGAACTTTGATATGCATTTACCAATAGGAGAATTTGGGAATGATATGCTAGGTTCCATGGGAACAGATGAATGGTGAACATTTCAATTATATGTTAAGATCATGAATCAGTCATTTAAGCTTAATACTTTCTTAAACACAGTGAAGGAATGCAGCACAGTTAGTCGCATCTATCATTTCAGTTCATGTTGTAATAATCTAAGTTCTTGAATGAATGCTAGAAAGATAACCAATAAGTGCCTGAATGAATGGACGAGTGATATTCATTTCAGTGCCTTAGCATTTTCAAGATCTTCCAAGTAAAGAATCAGTGTGGTCGACTCGCAGTTCCAGTAGAAGAATTGCAGCAGTAAGAAGTCTTTAGTGTAGCCCGCAGTGTTTCCATCACCGCGTAGTACTGCTCACAGCGTAGACCCTGTTGCGTACCGCATCGCTTTGTCCTACAGTGCACTCCTTCTTTCTTGCGTTGCGCATCTTGTTCATATAAACAACTCATCATTTACTATGGAAACCTGATTCCGCAGTACCCCATTAGATACACCTCGGGTGAGACCTCAACCTGCTCACAGGTTGTTGCCAAAAGGGCCAGTGCGAAGGGGTTTTGTTGGTCAAGAGGGAGAATCGCAAAGAACATGGGTCTAATTGGAAACCTCTGGGTCAGTTTAAGCCAATAGTTAGCAATCCTTAGTCATATCTCAGAAACAGTTTCCTACTCTCGCCAATGAATGTCCAAATCACCAGATAGAGAAGAAGAGCTTACACTCCAAGAAGCAATCCGAATCTTTTAGCACGAGGGGATTGCAGAGTTAATGAAAACCACTGGAAAGAAGTCTATACTCGAACTCGGTCAAGCATCCAGAAGGTCACCTCAACATAATCCAGCCATGTAGGACAAAGGGAAAGCCACAGCTTGACCATGAAGCAAGACTCCAAAGACGGGCCAGACGGCGTTGAGATCGCCGATCTTTCAAAAGGAACCCTTGAAGTTGACACCGGAGTATATATCACCATAGGTGTTGGATGCCCTAGTCTTTAAATTGGCCAAGAATGCTATATATGAAATCCCATTGTTGTCGATTTCAAAACATGTAGAGGTTGCCAAGAACCTACTCGGAAAGATCCCGGACTATAAGTGGGAGGACTTTGACCTCCTAGGAGTGGAGAAGGAAGAACCCCACGAGCCAAAGTAACCACAGTTCTAGCCTGACTAGTACATGTGCTGGAAGAAGGATGCCAAAGGAACTTTTAACTTGGTCGCTGAAAGTTGGTTGATGCCGGTAGTGGAGTCCGGATTGCTAAACCTGCTCTGACTACCCCATTTTGATCGTTCACCATAACTTAATGTAGTGGTTCGCACTCTGATGGCGCGAATTCACCAGGGATACCTATGGATGGATCGAAATGTGGATGTAAACATTGATTTAATCCACCGCATCACAATGTTAAGAAAGCACGGTAAGGATCCCAAGTGGTTCTTCCAAGGGAAGAATAAGGAAAAAGAAGCTGTTAAGAAGATGAAGAAAATCCATGCATTGGTGAAAGGGAAAAGAGGTTTTCCCACAGAAAAAATTGAAGACAGAGTGACAAGATTTGTCACCCAATTGCTCGCAGGAAAAATCCTCAAAATAGCTAGGCCTCCGGAGGTGCCTGCGAGCGCAATACTACTCGGTGCCGCAACGGCTGAAGGAACCCAATTCAATTGGTGTCAGTATCTTCTTAATGAGTTCTTGGACAAACTCAATGATACCCAGGAGAATGGCTGACAGTTCCCCTTTACATGGATGATCATCCTTATCGCCTTTTCCGGATGGAAGGAACTGGAAAAATATGTCGGTGTAATTACAGAAACCAACGATCCCATAGGATTCTGCTATGCCAACCTTTGGGAAAATCTGAACGTAGAGTAGCAGCACGCAACAGTGGAGGTATTCTATTAGTATTACACCGAGTTGTGCCAGGCGAGCACCCGTACGTCATGCATTACAAAGCAGGTAACGTCAAAGTATATTCGCATTATTGATTTTATGGCAGACATGCGATGTATCTTTATTTCACCCAAAGCGAGAATGAAGAAGCTAGAATGGTACCCAGGTAACTACCATATGTATGAGGAGGACATTGAAATCCTCATGAAGGACTAGCCGGCTGACTTCTGTATTGAAGTCATGGATGTGGAAATTGACTCTGAAGAAGACGAACCCATCCCACTGTCATGCCCTATTATTGAAGAAAAAGGAAAGAGGAAAGAACCTGAAACTCCGCAGAAGCCAAAGGCACAGAAGAAGGTGAAAGAAATAAAGAGTCAATCTGAGACAATGCTGAACAAAGATGACTTCGACATTATTGCAGAAAGGGTCTCAGAGAAGATGGGGGAGCTAATGATAGAAAAAGATAAGAAGGACAGCGTCATCCAGGATGACCTGCAAAAGCCTAGGCTCGCACTGCAAGGTCTCATGAAGAAAATGGGCGATGTCCAGAAGAGCATAACCTTGCCACGTGAAGCAGGAGCTGAAGGGAGGTCGGTAAGAACCTCGCAGTAGACACCACCGTAGCTAGCCATAACGCTACCTTCAAATACCAAGGTTGTTCATCTGGACCCATTGACCATAGAGTTAGAAATGACAGAACAGATCGTCCTGGACACAAAAGGTGTCAAGTGGGTAGAGCTTGACTTGGCCAAGATTCCTTTGCCTAGATTACACTTTCTGCACACAGAGATAGTGGAGGAGATGCATGAACGAACAGTAGAGTCCATGAAATCACAAGCGGAGTTGCATGTAGCAAACAGGCAGCTTGAGTTGCACGCAGAAATGTAGCTACATGATGAAATGGACTGTCGGGTACAACTGGAGAACACCATCACTGATGTCGCAAAAGATATTGAAGATCTAGAACTCCAAGATGATCCTGTGGACGCAGTTCTGAGTATCAGAGACAAGGTGATATCTTTGAAGATGGAGATGCAGGATAAAGAGATTTTTTATGAGGCTGATCTCGCTACCTTGAAGGAAAAACTAAATACGTAGATGCCATTAACTGAGCAGCAGTTAAGAGAGCAAGCACTGAGTGCCTCCGCGCAGAGCATAACGAGTGAGATGGCTAAGTGCCAAGATCTCTTGGAAAAGGTTTCAAAGGCATTCACTTCCCTTGAAGAGGATCAAGGGCTACTGTAGGTGAAGACCGTGGTAAAAGAAAAGCAGATCGTGCTAGAAAAGTTGGACATAGAGGTCAAGGATCTGCCACCCAGGGAGAGACTGCCGACGTATAAGGAGATATCAGGCTTGAAGAAGGAAGTCCAGGAATTAAGAGAAAAAGAGACTGAGATGGATAATCAATCGCAGCAACTCCTGGAGGATGCCATGGGGGTGTCGCAGTAGATAGAAGACAAGCTAAAGGAACTGCGCGGCAACCAGGAGCAGGTACAAGGACAGATTGGAGAAGAGATAACCCCAGCACTGCTTGAGACAGTACAACAAGGTGAACAAGATACTAGAGAAACAGTGGAACAGTTGTTCGGCACATATAACGAGTTCGCGGCCAAATTAGTTCCACCGATCGCGGAGCAGAGTGAAATGACCAAAGCAGCAAGTGGCTCGAGGACGAGCCACATGTAAGTGTTAGGGGCATGTTGGGCCCAAGTTGGGACAAATTTTTGGTAACACTTTTTGATAAGCAGGAAAAGTTGAGTTGAGCACAGCTCAAAAAAATATGTAATTTTTCCTATGTGTTGAGGGTGCTGCGAAGTTGTGCGCAGCATCAGACCATGCTGCGGAGTTGTGCGCAGCATCCAAATTTTGGAAGTACCGCGAAGACCAGCGCTGCGAGGAAGTAGTGCTGCGAAGTAGTCATGCCACGTGGATCTAGCAAAGTGGAGTGCTGGACGATGATCAGGTACAGGTACCGGATGGACTAGTAGTGGTCTAATTTTGGAAAGATGCTTCAGGAGTGTCGAGCGGTAGGCACGAGCAATTCAGGAAGGTGGCCAATACACGAGTTTGTTAAGAAAAGGACAGCTCAGGGAAAGCGACAGTTGAGCATTCCTAGTGGGAGAGACCGTTAAGTGGAGAATGGCGCTGAGAAAGTGACTGGAGGTTGAGCCAGTTGTACAAGGTCATTAAGGGGACGAACGGTCTGCAACGAAAGCGACTGGGAGCTGAGCCAGTCATACGAGTCCGTTAGTGGAATGGAGGCTCAATGAAGATGACCTGTTGGTGTATGCACAGCAGGAAGGCCGAAAGTGACAGAACAAAGGCGTGGAGGGATGCCACGACAGCACACTCGCTACCAGAGGACAGCAATTCGGTTCAGAGAAACCGAGGTAGTGTTGGAAACCCTAAGGGTTTCGGTCTTCAGCTTTGTAAAGACATGACCTTCAGGCATGGTCTATTTAAGAAGACATTTTTTAAGGGAAGGGGTTCTTTTTGTTGGGGTTGGTTGGTTGATTACTTTTGGGGGTTCTCTCATTACTTTTGTTGTTGATACATTGTAAGATATTTCTAAGTGAGAAACCATTGTAAAGGCTCTGCAGCTGTGTGCGCAGAGACCTAGTTGAGAGGAGAGAGTCTGCAGCTGAGTGCGCAGACTAAGAACGGTTGTCCCCTTCCCCTTAAAGTTATATATATGACAATCATTCTTGTGGACATAGCTTCCCACCCGGGGGAGTGAACCACATTAAATAGTGTGTTGTGTGATTGAATGGAACAATGTGTATATGACTGTGCTTATCTGTTTTCTGTAGATGAATGTCTGAATATTTCCTTGCATTCTGTTATGTGAGACTTTTGTATGCATTTTCCATTAGGAGAAGTATGGAGGTGATATGTTAAGTCTGCATGAATAGATGAATGGTGAATACTTAGCTTTGCTTCCGAAAGCAGTGATTCAGTTATTTGTTTAAGTGTCAAGAGATTGCTTGAGTGCTTTAATATGCGCAACAGACGAATGTATGACAGAAGAATGGTAACTGCGGTGTATGCTTAAAATAGTAAACGCTTTAAGTGTATAAATGAATGTTAAAGTGATAGCCATTTGGATGCATAAATGAGTGGATGAGTGATACTCATGTCAGTGCCTTAAGCATTTTCGACCACTTCAAGTATAAAGCTGAAAGGTATTGTCGCGGTTTTAGTAGAAGTCCCGCAGTAGAATAACTTAGTGGTGCGGACCGCGGTGTTGTCCATCGCTGCGCAGTCTCACCTCGCAACACAGACCCCCTGTTGCGCTGCATAGTATGGTTGTCCAAACAACTCATCACATACTGTGGAAACCTGATTCCGCAGTACCCCATAGATACACTCGGGTGAGACCTCAACCTGCTCACAGGTTGTTGCCGAAAGGGCCAGTGCAAAGGGGTTTTGTTGGTCAAAGGGAAATCGCAAAGAACCCGGGTCTTATAGAAAACCTCTGGGTTAGTTATAGCCAACAGAGGGTAAGTTCACTGTCTTTAAAGCTTTCCATTTCAGATTGTTAGCACATTTTGTTAACGATCATACTCTCAAATTCCCATTTTATTTCCTGAAAAAGTTTGGAGAAGATGTCTACCCAAGTCAGGAAGAATACAGTTAATCCCTCTGGTAGTTTGTATCATCATTGTCTCATTAAAATCTTGATCATTCACCAGTTAGAAGAGAGACGGAAAACCTAGGATCATTTTGTTTTTGAGATACTAAACCCTCATTTATCTACTGTCAAACCTTCCTCTTCTCAAGAACATCATCATACCCAAGTAGAACCAAATGCTAAACATGTACGGTTTGATGAGAGTTCCTTAGATGATATGGATTTTGTCCACTCATCACCTCCTCCTAAACTTACCCTTGGTGACCCTACTTCGGAACCTCCACTCTTTTCAGAACCCACTAAATCCACGAGAATGAATTGTAACCATTCCGTCAACCAGTTTTTCATTCAGAGTGTTGTTCAGCCATCATGTTCAAATGTCTAGTCCGATTACCATACCCTTGAATCACCCCTCCTCACGTTGGCCAACATGTCTGCTCATATGAGTGAAGTCTTTGCTACTCGAAATCCTCCTACACACAATCAAGATACAATTCTTGAATGTCATACTGTTGAGTGTGAAACATTTTCAAAAGAGTTGAGTCCCCCAAAGAGCCCTGAACATCATGAAAAATAGCTCATTCTGACTCAACAGGAGATGGATAAGTTGATCCAAGTGATAGCATGGTTGACAGACCAAAATCAAAGCTATGTGGAAACAATTTCTGAGCTTCATGAAGAAAACAAGGCACATCGTACATAAGTAAAAGACATTGAATGGTTGGTTAACGCCAAAATAGCGTCCCATACTAACCTGAACATGAGATATAATTACTTAAAAAACCAATTCAGGAAGCTCGAGGCCAAATCTATATCTTCATCACCCAATTCGAAGGTAGTTGTTGCGGCAACTCATCCTTCTTCCTAATTTCGCTCTGTTTTACTCAGTGGGACCTGGCATATCTCCGGTTTGGGGAATGTTGGTGTCCGTTTTGTCACTATTTTTTATCATCAAATCTACTCTGAATGGAATTAATTTCATTATTTTTAATATAATAAGTTATTCTTTCCAACATTCATCCCATCAAACAGACCAGGTATGCATGTATTCGTTTATCATATGAATTTTGGTCAACTCTCATTATATTATGATTTATTAATGATTAAATTAACAATTCTAGTCATGCATGGCATTTAGTTTTGATCTACAGGATGCGATTTTTCAAATGATCCTTCATTCAGACTGCATGTTTATGTTTCTTAAGCTTAGCTTCATTCAGCTCATCGTTCAATTTTGCATTCATCCCACGAAATCCACGGTTGGCATGACTCGGTCTATTAAAGTCAAAAATGGGTACGTGGGTTCTGTTAGCCACACGGTGGTGATGTTTAATGAGCCGTTGTTTTGGAAGATTCGACCCTATGCTTGCTAAAATAGGCAACACACCATGCTTCCACGTCAACACTCCACATGCCGATTCTCTGGTTTGTTCAACCCGGAATCACGCAACTCCCATTCACATCGGTGTTCTGGAAGTAGTTCGTTTGCCCACGCTCACCCTGCCAACACAATGCTTCACCCACGTCAATGCTCTAACAGCCATCTCCTCCGTTCATTCATTTCTCCAACACACTACCTCTCTTCCCACGTCAAAGGAAGATCGACGCTGCAACCGCCTCGTGAAGGAATCGGCCCCGTGAAGCCTGTGTATGCTCCCTATGCTATCACGCACCATTCAAAGTAGCCAGTTACAGCCATAAACGCCTCTTTTATTAGAGAGGTCGACTCTGTTGACCCTCTCACCCATTGTAAATGTATAAATAGACGCTTGCAGACAGAAACAGAGCTAGTCTTTAGTTGGAGAAGATCATCAAATTAGCAGATAGTTCGTAGAATTTGCAGCAAATAGCAGTCGTTTTGTAATTTTCTTAAGATTAATGGAAGTTCCAGTTTGTTGATATTCTGAGTAGCTAACCCAGTTTCGTTTTCCATCTCTGATTGCTGGGAAGGGCCCCTCATCAACTGGAGGTTTTGTCTTTGCTTTCTGCATTTTCTTTTATGCAAATAGTTAGTTTATTTTCCTGTATATGTAATTAATTTTGTTTTCTATACATGATATTTCTTTCTTCTCTGTAATTTATATTGTGCTGCTAACATAGTTTGTGTTTACAGAATTAGCAAATGGTCGACCAACAGTATAGTTTTGATAATTTCATTTCAGTCTTTCATAACTAGATAGTTTGTTTTTCTAATCCTCTGCAATTAGATAGGACTTAGTTATTTGTTGTTTCCAACTCTGTTAATAGTTAGAATTAGTTTAGTTAGCTTCTCCTCTGTAGCTGTAGGTTAATCCTCTTCTCTCATCTTAATCTTGCTTTAGTATAGGATAGGAATAGTTTATCTCTCCAACCATGATTAGAATAGGTTGCTTTCTATTATCTTAGCTTCTCAAGAAGTCTTCTCACTGATTTCTTTGCATTGTAGGTTCATCTGCATTCACGAGATGACGTTAAGATCATCAAAACCACTATTTTCCTTAGTTTAATTCATTTTTCCTCCATTCGGACTGGCATTCGGACTGGCATTTGGATCGTCGTTCGGACTTTTACTATTTCTTTACTGTTTTTATACTCATTTGAATCCAGTTTCTTAGTTTTCTTTACTATAATCTTTCTTGCTCTTAATTAGTATTTTTAACCATAATTAGGCCCTTGTTTTACATTTCATAAAGTTTTAATTCAAGTCTTGTTATTATTCTTAGTTTGCTTTCACTGTCTTTTAAATTATGTCTCTCATACTTAATTTGCTAATATGTTTATGTTTCAGAATTTATCAGTCTTATTGCTAGTCCATTTTATTACATGCTTTTAAGACTTAGTTAGAATAGAGTTAATAATTTCATCCTTCAAGTATTCTAGTTTTGATAATTTCCTTCATTTAGATTAGGATCAGTTTCTTATCTCGATAAATAATGAAGATGTTCATGGAATAGGATTTGGATTTGAAAATTAATATCTTTATCAAGTTTTCTACTTGCTTCTAAATTAATATCTTTATCAAGTTTTCTACTTGCTTCTATATAAATATATTTATCAATTTTTCTACTTGCTTCCAAATCATGTTAAAAATTAAATATCTTTATTAAGTTTTCTACTTGCTTTGCTTATGGATAGTAGATAGATCAGAATGTTTAAAGTTAACTGTAATTTGTCTCTTTGTAGTTTACATCTCTTTGTTGAAGTTAGACTAGATTTACTTTCGTTTTGTTTTGCTATTACATTTGAAAGCCAGTACGATACATTCACTCCAGTTCCTATTACATGGGAATAGATGTTTTTCTTGAATGAGTTGTTGAAGTTATTTAATAGTTTTAATTTGCTTTGATTAGCATAGCTTTCTGCTTATGTAATTTATCATCAAATTAATCCATTTCATAGATAGGTCTCTGAACGTATTTACAGTGGTTTTTCTAATTCTTAAATAGAATCTGAAATTGTATAGTTTCCATTTTTCATCGTCAGTAATTTGCTTTTTAATCAAGTTTTCATTATTCAATTATAAGATAGAGTAGTATGATTTGATACTATTCCAGTTTGTTCGTTTAACTAAGTTTGATTTAGTTCTTTTATTGTTTTTTCTGAAGTTTGACTCGGTTTTTCATTTTGAAAGATCTTTTGATCTTTTCTTTATTAAATATTTTTAAGGTCTAACAAGCCAAAATCCTAGGTTCCATTCTACCTTAGCATATACTTTGCCTCAACTCTAAGATTACCAACCCTGGTTGATAATTAAATATTAGGTGTTTTCTTTGAAATAGCTCACACACCCAACACTTCCTATGCTAGTAATAATTCTGGCATTTTCATATGCTCAGTAGCAGGTATATTTAACCTTTTCTTCAATGCTTGAACCTCTTTTTCTTTCTCCTTTAGGATATTCTGTACAGGATAAGGGTTAAGAGGATCCAACCCTCTTTCAACAAAAAAAATTTCCAATTCTATAATCCTCAATAGTTTATCCTTGTTGGTTGTATTTTCATTTTTTGGTTGCTTCTACAGCCTTCTCACTGTGTTCTGCAGCTTGTTTACACTCATTGAATATTTTAGAATGTCCCTAGACAAAAATTCTCTTGTTTACTAATGTAATTGTATCTTGTCCAAAGGACTGAACTTGTCCAAGTCATATGTAAATTGTGTGGCCTTGTATTTATCTAGAGACAAATTGTCCCAAAAAACCATAGGCTCCAACACCGCCATCTTAAGAGTTACCTCCTTTAGATCAATCATAGATAATAGCTCAGTCTATTCTTCGGACCTAAATTCTGCACTCGGGAACATGTCCTTCTTTACCTGCAAATTCTCATACCTTATCTAAGAAAATATTATTTCTAAGCCATATCTGAAAGGGAGGATCTCAGAATATGTTGTCGGTGCTTGGGGAAAGTTAGCTATTAGACAATTTTCAAAAATGACAGTCGATTTAGAACAGGATGAGGCTACTCCCTCTTGAGTTTGATGAGCCACTATGGCTAACTGTGGATTAATCCTAGGCTTTTTAGTCTTAGATACCTCTTCTTCAACTCCTCCCATATCCACATCAGAGGTGGTTTATGCATGATTTCTCTTCACTCCATCTGTTTTGATGGGATTTGGGATGATCTATGACTAGGTATGTTGACCTAGAATGAGGATCTTCTAGACTTCTTCCTAGATTTGTTGGAAATCTTGTCCAATTTCTCTAGGGTCCAGTGCACATAATCTACCAATTTGACCTTCTTCCTTTTTTCTAAGATAACACCCTTTGGGTCATAATTCCACTTGAATCCTAAGGGAAGGTTCAAGGTGCTCAACATTTCTTCAACAATTGGTTGATTTGAACAAGACTTAACCAGGAATGTACCAATCCCTTGCATGTGCTTGAAGGTTACGATACTTTTATTCTTTCAAAAGTGAGCCTAGTCATAATTGGTTCTCTAACTAATGTACTCAAGAGAAAAAATTATTGAGGTCAACAAGGCAGGGATATGGTGCGGGGGAAGTTCACAACCATAAATTTTGATCTCAATATGGTTTTCAAAAGGTAACCAATCCCCTATGGATGAATCGGGACTCAATTGGATCCACTTCTTAAACAAAGGGAACAATCTTGGAGGAGGGTTTCCATATAAGATAGTGTCGACACCGCACATGACTATGTTAAGAAACTCAATGTACCTCTCATTTGTAGATGATATATAACCATGTCAAGAAGGGATTGAGGGAAACGTTATGGGAACTAATAAAAAATCATGTATAATAGGTATGCTCATACATTAAAAAATTGACATTTGAAAAAGTATTGAAATATCCATGAATCATATCAACAAGGAATTGTGCATTATCAAGCTTGACATTTGTTTCAACGGAAGTTGAGTTCATTTCTAATAACAATCATAGAAAATATTCAATGACCAATTTATCATTAACATATCCAAGGACTTGAAAAATAATGGCCATAGATATCCTAGCTACTTCAGAAAATAATTCAGACCTGAAAGGAGGTGATCATGTTCGTAATTTGGCTCCAAGTGGAAGCAGAATCCTAAGAATATTTCTCTTCTTTTGTAGCGATATCTATGAAATTATTTCTTAGGGCATCTTCTTCAAAAGGATTATGCGGAACATATGGTGCAATCCCCAACATTTGTCGTATGAAGTCTGTGTTAATCGGGTAGATGGTCATCCCATCACATGCGACCATTACTCTACTCTTTGGGGAGTAAATCCCTAAACACTAGGTAATCGGCTCGAGAAAATGGAGCATTCTGGGAAATAGCGCCATGGTCAAGCCCGACTGCCATAGGTGTAGGTAATCCTGGACAGCGTTGAATCTATCCTAGGCATCCTTAGCAACCTTATTAGCATATGTGATGCAAGTGACTATGTCAAATATTTATGATAAATATTCCCGCGAGTGATCATCTAGCACAAAGGTTTTATTTGAGGGCTCAGGGGATGATGATTGAGGTGTAGAATCCATTGATGGTGACTTCATTGGATATTACTAGAAATTGTGGGGGGGGATTAGGTTCTCTAAAGTAGGATGAAATTAATTTGTAGGGAAGAAAATCCAAGGCAGTGCTCACAAGATTTTAAGAAATTCAAAATTTTGAATTATGTGGGGCTTGGCATCTATTTATAAGTTTGAATTTGTGCAATAAATGAGGATTCTGTGTGGTAGAAAACTATTGACTAAGGTGACCAAGCGCGGGGGGATGAAAAATGTTCTTAGCTATTTGAAAGAGAGGACACGTGACATGATATTATTGGTGGATTTGGTGGACAAGATTGTAGATGGGGTAGGATTTTCTTCATTGAGGCGATAAGTGGTTTTAGACTTGTGAGTGGGGAAAATTTTAAGAACCCCCCCCCCTAAATTTTTATGTATAATAAATGGGTGAATCCCCATGATATGTAGGAAAATATGAAGGCTATTTTAGGAGTGATATATTATGTATATATAATTTTATGGAGAATCTCTCATTGAATTATATAATCTTGTAAAACCTTGGCAAGTCTTTCACTAAATTATAAAAACTTATAAAATCTTGGTGAATATTTCACTAATTATAAAATGTTGTAAATTCTTGGTGAATATTTTACTAAATTATAAAATCTTGTGAAGTCTTGGTGAATTTTTTGATAAAGTATAAAACCATATATAGTAATAGGAAACATATACAAAAAATACTAAATAGGAGATAAATCTTAATAAACGATCACATAACAAGCCCTCCTTCAAAACTAATAAAATTTAATAAACAAAACAAAACATGTCAAAATAACTGACAATGCCCAAATCAAAAGAAGCAGCAAAGATAGTGGGATTCCAGGTTGCTCCTCCCATGGCCTGTCCCACAAAGGAGAACACAAACACAAGAATAAAAAAATGGTAGTGGTTATAAGCAGCATCATGGCCCCCTACACGCCCAAATATGTGGTTATGAATGAAGACCTAACTCCTTGGCATTATGCCCCAAACACCCACAAAAACGTTATTTTTGCATCATCAACCACGAGCTTCATAATCCCCATGTTTCTTGGGGAAACTTTGGATCTGAGGCGATGGGATTCAGAACTCTCCTAGATGAAAATGGGTTGTTATGTTACCTGATAGAAAATATCAACTACCCTTCTCATGTGGCCATTAAGCAACTTGCAAAAATAGGTTCAACCCATAAAATATAGATGAATGTAACTCCGACTTCAATTTCCATGATCGATAGAAGGTGAAAGATCCCCTAGAAACTACCATTTCTAGAAATCGAGGGATAATGGGAGCTACCTAGTGATTTTCATGGGGGAACAAAGGTTTAAATCATTTTTTAGAGGGGTGAATTTTTTTTATCTTGGATCCAATTTTCAAATTCGATGGGGCTAACCTCCTATTCATTAAAAATTAATAAATAAAACGTGGTCTAATCATATCTAACATGTGTTTAATAAAAAATTATCCCATTAAAAATTTAAAACCCCTAAATTTATTCCATGGGCTAAGATTATCCCCTAAAATTTTCCATGCTCGTGAGAGTGGGGTCTCATGAATCCACTTTTGGGGGCTTGGATTCCTGTAGAGGCGACACACATCCTGGGAAGTTTCGTATTCAGTATCGTGTTCTTTGTATAACACACGAGCAGCTTTAAAGGCCTGAAACACTCCAGTTCGTAGATCCTATGACACCATATCTACCTCTTCCTTATGGACTATGCAGCTTCATAAATAGCACACCATGTCATGTCACATAACCATTCTACCATCTGGATCTCTCTTACTTTTGAAATGACAACCCGACATAGTACTTTGAGCTTTTCCGCATTGAAGGTAATAGACAATTTCAAGTTTCTGAAAAGAAGGATTTCAAAAACCACTTTTTGAAGCTTGAACGCTTGTGGAAGTTTCGTGCATCCCTGGTGGTTTCATATCCAATATTGTGTGTTTTGGATAATTCCCAAGCATATTCATAGGCTTGGAAACCTAAGAATCGTTGATTTGATCAAGGGTGATATGAGCTGTCAAAGCTGGCACCCTCCTGTCATTCATTAAGAAAAGAGTATATAATCATTTTTTAGATGTTTTCGTTCAATTAGAGACTAGCTAACATAGTGGATACTCTTCATCTTCTGGTTCCTCTATACTACACGATCCATCCTCATTCCTTTGAGTTGATTGATCTCTATGAAAAGTCATCCACAACCTCACCACCTCCATTAGGTATTGAAAAACAATGCAATGAGATTTTATTTTCTATCATCATCGAGCCAAGTCAATATTGGTACCAACAATTTTTTTTTTTATCATTTCTTGTTAGTTTTCATTTCTATATAGATCTCTATTTCCATCCCACAAGGATGGTATCCCCTTTTCCATTATATCAATAAATAGGCCTCTGGAAAATGCAATTTCTATTACTAACCCATTTATCCTATTTTGAGCCATATTCATAGGGACTCTTTTGTTTAATACTTGCTTGGAAAAATTTATCAAATGTGTTCTATTGGTGAAACCTAAGTCTACCAATTTCCTTTTAGTTCTGTTATTTAGCACTACTACATATGGCTCAAAAGTCCCACAAACGTTTGCCACGAATTAGTTAAAATGGACGTTTTCGTGGCAAAACAGTTTAATTTTTTGGTAAAATTTGAAAATATCCCCGATGTTTGTCGCTATAGCGATGGTTTAGGTAGTTCATCTCCATAGGGATGAAAGTTCGGTGCTGTAGAGATGAACTTTCCATGATGTCGCTAGAGCGACAGAAGTCAGAAAATATTTTTTTTTTGTTTTTTTGTTTTTTTTTAACGGTCATTGACTTTTTGTTTTTTTTTTTTAATTTGAATGTTGTGCATTTTCACCAGAACCGCGACCCTCATTGATCTATAAATACATCTTATTAACTCATATTTTCAAAATCATTTGCTAGAGTTGCAGCGATCTCTCTATTGGTTTTTCGTTCTGCGATTTCAAGAGTACAGTACTAGTTTGACACATCGAATTTTTTATCTCATTCATTTTCCAGGTTAGTAATTTGATTGCAATGCACTATTCTTTTTTTTTTTTGCCCCCTTTATGTTCCAACTAGGGCTTCAATGCAATCGAGCAAATGTTTATATAGTTTGGGATTTTTGTGACAAAATGTAATTTATAAATTTGTCATTTGTGTTAAAATGTAAATTTTTAAATTTTCATTTATGTTAAAATGTAATTTTTTAAATGGTTGTTTTTGTTATAATGTTAATATCGATCATGACCATCATCGTAGATTTCAAGTACACAATCACCCATATTCATGCTTTTATTTCACAATGATGGGAATTTATGCACATCAATCCCCTGTTGTGAATAGAAAATACAAGAATTCATAACCTAACATGAAAATAAGGTGATTGTTGCATTATGTGAAGATGAAAATAGATTAATATTTTAATCCAAGACAACATACAGGGGGAAATAATATTGCAATCCATTAGGTACTATTACTTGTTCCCAACCCTGTCAATAATATTGCGATCATAAGTAAATTAAAGATCCACTTTGTATAGCATCAACCTTTCTCTTGGGTCAATATAGAAAATTAAATTACACATTTTAACTAGACATGTGCTCATGACTTCTCATATTTTAGTGCCTTGTATGTTTTTAATCACTGCCACATAGACTTTTCCTTTAAAGGGACAACTTCAAGGACAAAACTTCATGTGCTTTTACATACAAATACAAAAATATTTGAAAATCGCATATTATATGAAACAGATAGACTTGAGCCTTATAGAGCATGGAACTTGTGAACAATGTATTTTAACCACTTCCAATGTTTTTAAAACTTTGGCAGTTTTAAACAATTAAATTTGTTAATTAAATAGCTTATATGATATACTTTTTATTTATAACATGATGTATGTTACATTTTTATATATGATGAATAAATGTTTAACAAGTGCAAATTAAAATGTAACATTTGAATTTATAAAATTTTATAAAAAGAACATTAAAATTATTTCCCAAAAGAATCAAAACTTGAAACAATTATCAAATCTTTCAAAAAAAAAATAGTGAATATAAAACATTCTTTCATATTGACAGCTGATGGTTTCAATAAAATGTACATATTACTCTACCTAAAGATAATGTTACCGTACTTGTTTTCAAGGGTATTTGTGGATGTAAATGGTGAACCCAAATAAATTGACCATCTTGAACCAAGTTGTGTTGTTCTTCTACTAAACGTTGCATAAGAACAAGGAGGAGAACTCAATAATCAAGACGTTAGTGCATTCCTAATTTTATTGGTTGATTTAAAAACATATACTAATTCCCTTTTAAGATGATTTCTCTCCTATGCAGATTCTCTAGCATAATTGCAAATGTGGACAGTGAACTGAGAGGAGTTTGATAAGTCTCCTCCCTTGAACTAGTATGGCCTAACCCATGTAATCTCAATCAAAGATGGTCTTAGGACCTATTACCACCCATTTTGTATGGGTGTCCACTAAGGGATTTTGGTAAAAATCATACTTATGGACTTGTTATTAACATTTAACAGCAATAAAGATAGTTCAATTCTAATTCCAAGTGTATACAGTATGGAAAAATAATGATTTTCCCTGGAGCAGTTTTTTAATAGCATTAAAGAAATATTATTGTAGCAAACATACCAATGAGAGGTTCAGATTGATGTCCATAAACCTAAAACATCCAACAGTCAGTATACTTTTCAAGCTTGATTATCATTCCTAAATCTCATAGATCTAGAGAAGAATAGGTTGCAGATTGGGTAGTGACTTATGGATAGAATTTACAGCCTAATTTTAGTCAACCTATGCCAATATGCAAGAAGAAAAATATATAATCCAATTAGGGCCGACTTGAATTTATCCATGAGAACATATATCTATATGTTGGTTTGAGGCACCTTTTATATGTGTTTTGTGGCCAGTTCTATGATGTCAGATGCACATAGTTGTAGTATTGGTGTTAGCTACTAGGAAGGGATTGAAAATAATGTCTTGGAATGACATTTACATGTATTTCTATGCTTAGTACTAAATGGAGGATGTCATGATCATGTTGGCACTAGGTGACAAAGCCGAGTGAGGTGGCATTGTTTACGAAATATTTAGTATATTGTAAATAGGTGGTCTAAATAAAGGGGTGATAGACTTGCATCGCATAACTAAATATTGTAGTGGTTACAATGAAAAATAACTAAATAACTGAATATTGTAGTGGTTACAATGAAAAATAACTGTTGGGAACTTTCATTGTTGGGCAAATTTGCTAGAAGCAGGGGTGAGAGTGTGCCATATTCCCATTATTTATCAATTTGGTGATTTGTCTCAATTTGAAGTATGTGAGATCCCACTTAAAACTAACCGAGGGGGAGGATAAGGGCATGCATCTCATGCTTGCTTTTGTATGGAAGTAGGAGGATAAGATCATCCCTCAGCTCTAAGAAATGCTTCATATACAAGTCTATCTTTAAAGGCATGATCCAAGCTACTTGGATAAGTTTTCTATAAAGGTTACTCTCTTGTTGCCCCTGGTCATATTTTTTCAACCAAGTAGGAGCTTCACATGATTAAATAAAAGAGGTTGTAGGTTGTGCAGAGATGACCAAGAATTGAATGAGAAATCTAGACAGATCATTGCAATTAACGATTGCACTTTTGAAGGGAAATTGTTTGTTTTGTACAAGATTAGGATTTTTGTAAGATGGTTCTAGAGGATTTTATCTTATTACAAATGGTATGTGAGAATAAACATATATATATATACTAGCATGTATTCTTGCATTAAACTCACTTGAAGAAGCCTATTTAAGTTCATTGTATTTGAACTTTCTATGCTTGATATTGTGGATGTTTTAATAAAAATCTATCATCTGTACATTGCAAATGAATATATCCTTAGAACCTGTACATTAATCTCAAAAGTAAAATCATATCATTCAACTAGTGTCACACTAATATACCATTCATGGCATTATATGCTATGTGGATATTTCTTTATTTGGATCCTTTAGCCATCACAAAATGTAGCTTTATCATAATCTTTACTTGATGTGGAAGTTAAGAACTTAATCTTATTGATTGACATGAGGGAACAATTTTAGTTGCTTAAAAATAATGGCCCAAAATGAATGGAACAATCCAAAAAGGGACCCTCCAAAGGGATGATGTCCTCCATAAAAACACATAAAACTCGTCAAAGGTGGTTGTTAGCTTAACAAATATCCTAAGGCCGAATGATGTCTTAGAAATTGTTTGAAGCCATAAACCAATTTAAGTTGACTGGATGCTGTAGTGCTATTCCATTATACAATAGTGTGTAAAATGTTCCCCCAAATTAGATGTAAATGCACATTAACATGATGTCCGTCTTCAATTTTCATGACTTCACCTGCTCCTTAGGGTCTTTTGTAAGGAACTGAGGCAATATATCCATCCTATCTTGAAATGAAGGTACGGGTATAAACTTTAATAATATTTCTGAGTATCTACTGAGGTTAGCTGAAATGCCATGCATCCCTAGTGAGAAATCTAAATGATTCTCAAACAAGCATGCTTGTGGTTTGAAGAGAAATATAGCATTGAGAGAAGTCAATAATATGTATTTCATTATGCAACGGTGGGAGAAAACTAAAAGTATCACTTGGATAACTTTTGATTGAATAGAAAAGTGTGACAGACAAAGCTAGCACATCATGAAGAAGGTTTTTTTCTTTTTCTTTCTCTATCACACTAATGGTACCAGTGACCCACACAACCTTGCAATTGGAAGAAGCCTCAACAATCATAATGAAAGACATCAAAAAAATCATTGAAACGTTAAAACTCAACAAAAAAATGTTAATATCTTAATTGTCATTCATAATTGTCAACCAGTTAATGTAAATTGGGTTCAATTGTGTTCAAATCACCACTCAACATGCACTCTGTATCAATGTCAATCTAGAAAAACAACACCTTATGTCAATGAGACCAGTCCCCACAAAAACAAGGAGAAGCAAGTCACTTACCAGATCCCTGCAAACAATAATAATAATGAAGGATTTGCATAATGTAATGGAAATGTTGAGATGCTATAAAGGTCAGTGACATGCAGATAAACCGGTCTAACAAAAAAAATTAAGGAATTGATTATACTTCTTAAGGACAAGAATGTTATGTACAAGATTGTTCAATTATTTCAAATGAAATAGGAAATTAACTTTTCTCATACAACTGTAAAATAAGATAGACCTTATAAGACAATATAAAATTTAGCTGCATATGAGAATGTGATATCTGACTTTGACATGCATACTAAACTGCATATTGAAAAATTTATTGTGCCAAAATTGGTCATGATCCTTAAATCTCAATTTATGTTTTGCTAGAAAAATAATTGGATAGTCCAACATTGTCAAGGTTGAGGAACTATTTGAAACCTGCCAATCAAAACTTAGTTGAACTACTAAGCACTTGGGGTATTGAAAAATGCAGAAACCAGATTTTCTAGTATTATCATTTATGTCAAATTTGAAGTGATGGAATCACATGATGCTAAAGATGCACATGCACCTTTAGTAGGCCGACCTCAAGGAAAATTGAGAAGCAGATAGTCTAGAATCTAGATAAGGATCAACCATTAAAGTAAATGACAAACAAGTTGAAATCAAACATATTTATAAAATTACAGGTTATCTTGAAGATGGTTATGAACAAAATTGTGATGGTGGGTTGTAATTGAGCAGTCCTTTGTCTGTCAACCAAAATTCTGATGTACGTTTTGATTGGCAGATGAAAAATTGCACATTAAGATCCAACTTTTCAACAAATTCATGAAATCTCTATAGTATCTCATCAAACTAAAGCAAGAACTTACAGTGTTAAAATTGTCCCTTGCTTATGGAAAAGTGAATCTTAACCAAGTTAGTTACCTTCCCAAGTCTAACCAACACGCTTGTCAATGTCAAGTATATTGACTATTATATTTACACTCGCCTTCCCCTAAAACATATTGAACTAACTAGGTTGGTAGGATCTTGCAGGAAATCTATAGTGAGATCTTTGGTTGGGTAAATGGTTGTTGACTCACAAAAGAGAATTATTCCTACTTTGCCTTCTAGACCAAATTTCCCGACATTTAAAGGCAATGAAGCCGAAATTCATAATGAGAATTTGACGAAATTTACAACATCCCGATGTTAGAGGAAGATGGTCTCAAATCTTTCCCAAAACACTTCCAGAAATAACTCATATTTGGTTCCACATTCAGGAATAAGTAGGGAATGCAGTTGATAGGGATAAGGCATATTCGTTAAACACTTATCATTTCAAACTAAAGATAAACAACTCAAGCAGGTTCCATCATAGACACCTAAACAAGCATTGACTACAGTTCCAATTCAGGCAGGTTCCAATGTGACTAGTGTCAGTTTTCAATAAGGTCTCTAAACAGAAAGACCTTTCCCAAGAAAAGAACTTTGTTTGGGCATAGAATCATCTATAGATAAGTCAACCTATTAAATTTATCAAACATGTTTACATTAAAAAATAAAAAGCATCACCTGATATTCCAACCTGAACTTATAAACATAGTTCTTATCCACCAAATTATATTGATGTTGTAGAAGTTGACAGGCAAATTCAAGACCAAAGTTCCAATATGGATGAAGGGTGAAATTAAAAGGTCTAAATACCTAATGACGATCAACCTGCAATGGCCAAAATTAGTGACTAATTTAAGTCAAATGAGTTCAAGGATATGTGTAGAAGTGGATCTGAGAAAAAAAATTGTCCAATAAGATAAGATAATTTAATTAATGGCCATCAAATGACTACAAAAGTAGGCCAATGGGACTAAAAGGTACAACTAGTATAAATACAATGTGGCAATGCAAAAGCAACTCCTAGATCAATGCTAAAATCAAAATGAGAAAGAACTAAGTGTCAAGCACAAAGCAAAGCACTATAAACTAGGTGTCTAGAAAAATGATAAGATAATGTGAGTAACAATGATACATCAAGAATGCCAAAGACTCAGGATCTTGGTGCTGAGTCAAAGTTAGAGAGTGTCAATGGTTGCTGGACTTGGTGGTTGAGGACATGAAAGGGGACCTTGCTATTGTTGTCTAATAGTTGACTGAGGAATTTGAGCTATGGATCAAGTTGAAGCTCACCTTCAAAGTTATGCCACACAATTCCTATCAAAGCTTCACCAACATTGAGTTGGCCATGGATTCAATGATGTTTCATAAGTACCCCATGGGTAAAGAGTGCCAAAAAATATCTAAACATCATAAATTGTTCTTGCCAAATCGTTGAGGGAAACATACTCTAGTAGGTCAAACATCAGGAAAAGGGTTCCCAGAAAAATGATCGACTCAGCGGGGGTGAAAGCTAGAGGGGCAGTTAGACATGCAATCTCAACTGAATTCTAAAACAAACTCGGGAAAACCAGTTTTGTGAAAGTAAGGAGGAAACAGGGCAGTGGGAAGAAAGGTAGAGAGCAGTAACAAGAAGACTTCCTACTATGTAAAATGAATTCAATTTTGAATTCTAGATCTTGTAATTTTGAGAGAGGGTCTCTCTGAGAGCTGCAAGATCATTTTAATGCTCTGGAAAAAGAATGTATTTAGGAAATAAAGCCTCTAATATTCAAATCACTATGTATTTTCTAGCCTATAATATTCTCTATGTGATTGTATTCTATTGTCATCTGGTACTAATTAGACAACTACTAAGGATGTAAAAAGTTCATCTTCTTGGCCTAGTTAACGAATTTCATCCTCTAACACAATCTCAACAATTCAAGCATGAAATAGGGTTTTGTTTTTGTAGTTTATTGGTTTGAAGGTTTCAATATCAAGAAAATAAAAGGTAATCAAACTAATACAAGTACTAAATCATGTAATATATTGAAGAACTGAAATCATAAATCTCAACAAGGTAAATATAAACCATTACACTCACAATCATACATACTGGTTTTTGTCTATAGCACATAAGCATTCACTGGATTAAAACTTAAAAACAGAAAATGAATTCATATGTTGAATGACCAAACTAATCAGAAACAAAAACTCAATCAAATAAGATAAAATGGCTTATATCACATATATATTAATCTCGGTATTTAGGACTTACATAAGAGTCTTGTAAGCTTTCCATATCATGATAGTATATTGCTTCTTGAAACCAAAAAAATAGAACCCCTCTACATCCTCCTTTACTCCCTTTTATCCATTTACAAAAAGAGTAGTTTGTAACTACTTTTAGGTTTTAGTCTCAAAAAAAGTTGCATAAAGTAGTTAGGATAACTTCGAGTCTTTTCTAGAAACTTAACTATTAACAATTACATATTTAATACAAAAATAAAATGCATTAATAAACTAGGCACTAAGTAACTTTTCTGGCAGCTTCTACTAACATGGCAATTCCTTCTATTGCATGAGGCCTTTTCTTATGTTGAGGTTGTTTTGCTTACCAATATTTGATTTTGTTCAATAGAAGCTTGTTCTTCTCATTCAAATTCTGAATTTCCTGGTTAAGTCCTTAGCTTGGGCCTCTGTTTCCCTTTTTTTCTTCAAAGCTTCTTTGAGTACAATGATCAACTCTTGGTAATGAGCATTGACTTCTCCCAAGTTTTCCTTCAAACGTTTATTAGTCATTGTAAGCATGTCATTGGACTCATTAAGGAACAATATTTCTGCTTGATGTTGCTCCAGAACCTTTCTAAGACTTTCAACCTCTGCATACATGTTTACCTCTCTTGGAAAAGTAGGGTCTTCAGATGTGAAAGATGGAATATCCAATTTTCTGAATATTAAATCTTCTTCATATTTTTCCTTTTTTTTTCTTTCTGCAATTACAAATTCATCTTGTTCCATCTTGAGAATGATTTCTTCTTTTTCAACCTTGTTAATTTCTTCATATGATTCTTCTACCATTGTACAATCCTGTTGTATGCTCATCTAGTTTTGCTAAGAATTTGATTTTTCTTTCTCCTCTTCATCTTCATCACTTGAAGAAATTTGAATTAAAGTTATCTCTTCTGTCTTTTGGTTAGAACTTGAAGCTCTTTCCATATTCGTTTCATTTTTCGTAGCTTCTCTTGTTCTAAGATTCCAAGTTGATTTTCTTAACTGAATGAGGTGATTAGCATCTGCTTCAAAATCTGGAACTTGCAAACTTTCGTTCTTTGTATTATCTGCAGAAGATTGTGAAACTAGGTTCTTAATTATACTTTGTTTTGGTGTAATTGGACTTTGAACTTGTTTAGCAGCAAGACTAGTTATCTTCTTCATTTCTTGATCTTTCAGACCGTGTTCTTGCTCTTCTTCAAATACATTAACTTGTTTCTCCTTTTTGGGACCTTTAGGCTCTTCCTGTGACAGAGGCTTTTCAAAAACATCTTGTATCGGAGTTTCCTTCTTATCCTTTTTACTTTTCTTTTTAGGCATATCCTTGTTTATACACTCCTCCTATTTAGAAATAAATCTAGACCAAAATATGAAATGATCCTAGCTTCTGTTTTCCTTCTGTAATACTGTTTGGATGATAAATTTTATTAATCCATGATGAAATATTGATTTCTTGGTATGCTCGGGATTCCCTCTAACCCTATTCGACATTTTTTGAATGCTCTTGTACAAGAATAAGGGAAAATTCAATTTGCACTGCAATTTTAGATGCATTAAAAACCTAACATGGTATTTAAAGACAGCCGTGAACCTGCCATCACCTGTAATGTAGGTTTGTATAATGCCAAGCACATCCCTCCATTCTGTTTGGAAATTCTTTACATGAACTCCATTTCTCTAGTCTAAGGTTTCATTACCTGGTAGCAAGAAAGAATTCGGGTCAAACTCAAAAGGAACTTTTTTGAACCATAATTCCCCATCCATGGCGATGCCAGTAGCTTCAAAAATTAGAGATTCTGTAAGCTGAAATCTTAGGGTATTGAACTCAATAACATCATCGATAATATTCCTTTCAAAATTAATTGAAACTTCTTCATTGAACCTGGTGATCTTCTCGAAGATGTCAAACCATCCTACTGCTTTAAACAACTATGCACAATTTGGAAATTGCGCAGCCCACTTCGTGTCTATCGGTTCGAACCTATTAATCTTGCCACTTTTCCCATCTTATAACTGAAAGTTCGTTTATCAAGCTTCTTAGAAAAAACAAAGATGACAAATTTTCAAAGATCTGGAACTAACCGCGTTCAACTACAAATGTCTTCAATTTTGCATTTCACGATCCCCAAATTTGAACTCATGGCATTTCGGACCCCAATCCCTCTCAATGATGGAATGTAAGAGGCCTTACAACTGTCATCATTCTTCAACATGTGTTTCAGCATCTCTATTCATCATAACTTGTAACGAAGCACACCTTGGCATGAATAAACCATGATCTTTCATAATATCATATTCTTGCAGTGCGCTAGTGGTCTGTTTTGGACTTTGCGCTGCAGGAATCTCTTAACATAGTCAATTTGACAAATATACTTAGGATAAAGGTTAGATCATGGTTACAAATATTTTAGCAAGGCTAAAGAGGTATAATTGAAGACTTTGAGACAAATATCATATTGCATTAGCCACTTAAATATTTTAGACTAAAACATAAAAACAATAAAAAATTAATAAAAATTGAAAAGAAAGTCAAAATTATAGATAAATAAAAAGAAAATGAAGTTCAAACAATTCTAAAAGAAACACAAAAAAATGAGAACAACTTCAGCATTAACAATACCTTCCAACAATTATGGACTGCTTCCTTCCCATATGGAATCTCAACATCAACATTTTAATGTTTTATTTTCAAGAAAAACTATAATTTTGTAGTACTACTATGCATCATCCCAACATAGTGATCTAGTTTTGTTCCATTTAAGGCCATTTTGCCTTGGCAAATAAAATCACGTCAAATTTTTATACCTATTTTCAAAATAAAATAGATTGAAAAGTATTTTAATGTGGACACAATTTAATATAGCCCAATTTAATTTATGTTTTCCCAAGAACACAACTCCAACCATTTGGCATTGTTTTTTCATCAACTACACAATTAATGAAATGTAAATAATACTCAAAAGAAACTATTGATTTAAATTCAATCTTGAATAGGTTACATGTGACTAAAACTAAGCGGGTTTAACTCTAAATTACTATTCATTGCTCTAGAGGAGGTTAGATCACTATTAATTTTCTTTTCAAAGATAGAACTTGGTGGTGTGATTAATAGTCCTTCATTTTAATTGACTCAATAAGATGTGTCAAGAGTGGCCTTTCTATTATCATTAAAATAGAAAATTGAGGTAGATGAATAGTCCTCTGTAGAGCAATAATCATTAATGTTCTATCCTCTTTTTCCTTAATGAGTAATAAATGGGTTGTTGGGATCTATGTGCTAACTCTCTAATGAGGATTATTGAGGGTTGTTGGGCTCCATGTTTAAATTAACTAACTTTCCCTTAATCATCGGTTATTTAGCTTTGATTCCCTTTAAATATCATATCAATGTAAATAGTTTAGGAATATTTTCAGTAGGTTGTATGGTAATCTAGGCTTTAAGTTTATATCCACTAATCATTTATATTACATTATTAGTTTGGCTTAAATATTTTTTTTCTAGCCTGAGGTATTGCCTTCATCTTTACTAATTGAATTAGGCTAGTTTTGATCAGCATTATGTGGATTCTTCAGTATCTCCTACTGAAGATGTGATGCGCCTTTCAGCTCGAAATGTCGACACTTCTTCAAATCTATACACATGGTCTCCATCAATCTTTTGAAATGTATACTAGTGAAAACACCAATGAAATCAGATTATGCATTTTTTGGGAAAATGTGAAGATGCAAATGTGTTAGATTATCATATGGTTATTCAAATGTGTTAGATTATGCATTTATGGTATCTCTTCATTGTATTACCCAAATCCAAAGTTTCTACTCTTAATTCAAAGATGATTAAATGGATGGTCAATTGTTGAATACTGTCCATTTGTTATAGAATTAAACAATTTTTTTTGCAATGTTATCCAAGAAAAACCCTTTAGAAATAAAGCAAGCACAAAGTTGATAAGTGTTCAAGTAGTTTGATAATAGTTAATTTCTAATGGATTCCCATTAAGTAATGTTCACATGTTTAATCAATCAATCAATGACACGTTGTATATTGATTAATGAGATTTTTTTTGTTGTTGTAGGCTATCAGAATGTCAAATAACTATACCTGGGCAAAAAACAATAGGAGGTATGCTGAGGCTAAGGAAGCATTGGAGGCGAAGGGTGATGGAAAGTGTTATTGCCCTTGCAATGATTGCAGAGGTTTGCAAACCAGAAGAATTTTAATAACACCAGCTGAAAAACATTGTAAGGAGAAGGGGCATGCTGAAGGGGGGTATGAATATCATCCCTTGGTAAGACGTTATTCATTACATATTGTACTTCTTATAATAGTATTGATAATGTATTCACATTTTTTTATCATTTTAAATATATGTGTTGTATATTATACACTAATGTTATTGCAATGTTTGTAAATATAAAGACAATGCCCCCAAGATGTCGACCGCCAGAGAGCCATTTGCCACATAATAGTAGAAATACTACTTTACAATACGAGGAGCATGGAGATCATGTTATTGAAGATCGAGTTATTAATGATCCTATGGAGGAAGATGATTTTATTGATACTAATGGTGAAGATGAGATAAATTGATTGTTGCAAGACACATTTTCTCCATTGGATGAGGACAACCTCCATGATTTTCATGATGTTCCTCTTCTCGAGAAGTCCCAAGAACCTCTTTATGAAAATTCTTCAACCAATATTCTATCTGCTATATTGTTGTTGGTGAACTTGAAGGTTTTGAATGGTTCATCAAACACTTGTTTCACACAGCTCCTAAGGTATGCAAAGTTGATTATTTTCCTATTTTTTTAGTGTTTATCAATTCGTAAATTAGGGATATGAAATATTTATGATGTATATTGTTTACATTTCACTTTTTGTCAATGTTGCAGATTGTTGGGTGAATTTCTATTACCACCATCAAATAATTTACCACGCACAAGTCGAGAAGTATTCTTGATTATGAAAGAAATTGGAGTGAAGTATCAATCTATTGATGCATGTCCTAATGATCATAATATATATTATGGGCAGTATGCATCAGAAAACAAATGCCCACAATGTGAAATTAGTAGATATCGAACTGATCAATTAAAAAAAGAGGTCCCTTGAAAATTTCTTCATTATATTCCCATAATTCCACGTTTCCAACGACTATTCAGGTGCCAAAGTATAGCACAGTTTGTAGATTACCATGCGAAGAACAGAAGTGAAGATGGTGTTCTTCGAATGCCTGCAGATGGTTCTGCATTGAAGAACATCGAAGAAAAATGGCCAATTTTTAAAGATGAACCTCGTAATGTTAGACTTTCATTGGCATCTGATGGTTTCAATCCATTTGGTGAGCTGCGTTCTACTTACTCAGTGTGGCCTGTTTTCATCATAGACAATAACCTACCTCCTTGGATGACAATTAAGAGAGAGCACACAATGTTGGCAATGATTATTCCAGGTATTTTTTTGAAAGCTGTAATTATATTATTCCATAAAGTTATTTGTTTAATTGTTGCATGAGAACACCTTTTATATATTTGGACGGATAACTAAATAGCAATATTGTATGTTTATTGATCAATTAGGTAAGTACCAAGTTAAAGAGATGAATGTATATATTGATCCTCTTATCGATGAGCTATTGAAGTTATGGGCTGGAATCACTATGTATGACATCTCTAGACCAATAGGGCATAAACAATTTCAGTTCCATGGAATTCTTGCATGGACAATTCATGACACTCCCGGGTTAACACATTTTTGTGGTATGTAACATGCATTTTTTGTTTGAATTAATAATCTTTTGATGCTATAACATTAATACATATATCTCGTAGGTCTTCAAACAAAGGGAAAATTTGCATGTCCAGTATGTGGTCCTAGGATAAAATCTCGTCGTTCAAAAAGTTTAGCAAAGGAGGTGTTCGATGAGTACAGGCACTTCCTCCCTGAGAACCATAAGTACCAAACTATCGGAAAAACAAAATTCAATGGTAAAGAAGAGAATGCAAAGAAGCCACAAAGAATGACACCTCACCTATGGAAGTTGGAATATAACAGAAATCGACGAGGTATGCAAATTGTATATGAAAGATACAATATGTTCACGTAATATTATGATTTTTATATTTTTACTGAATTTTCTCTACCATGAGTGTCATGAATTATTGTTAATCTGTTTTCGTTTATGTTTAATGACTGTATTTAAGGCATGGATGGGCTTCCACGAGGAATGAAGAGTTATCCCATACAATTCAGTAGGTTGCCTTACTACAAGCACCTACAAATAGCTCATTTGTTTGATACAATGCATATAGGGAAGAATGTAACAAAAATGATATGACGGACATTAGATGGAAGGTCATACAAAGATAAAATTGGAAAAATTTGTAGTGACATTGCAGAAGCCAATCACGCATTGCAAAGTGTAATTATTTCCAATGTCGGAAATGGGAACCGAAATATTAGTCTTCCATGGTTATTGACGGAGCAACAAAGCAATGCTATAAAAGAGGTCATTCAGAAAATAAGGTTTCCGACAGGGTTTGTGTCGAACATACAAAATATCTTACTCATGACTGGCATACATTTATTAAGGTAATTATTTACGTATATATTATCCATTAAGTAAATCCTGTTAGTAATAGTTCTCTCCTATTTGGAAACATTAGATAATGATTTGATTTTTGCTACAGTACGTTCTACCTCTAGCTCTCCCAGATAGCTTCGACGAAAACATAAAACAAGTTATATATGATCTTGGTAAATACATGAGGTAAGTAAAAATTTTATATGCATGAAAAATATTCGTTCTTTTGGTTGGATTGCTTATTGACATATTGTGTTTTACAGCTTGGAACTTTATTATATATTATATGCCTCAATTTGGTTGATCATTCATGTTATTTTCTTGCATCTTTTGTAGGTGGCTTTCATCTAAAGAAATCCATAAAGAAGAGATTAGGTATTGGAAGAGAGAAATTCCTCATCTAATGTGTGAAATGCAGACGTATTTACCTCCGGAATTTTTCAATGCACAAGAACACTATCTCATACACCAAATTGAGGATATTAAATTGTGTGGACCTGTAAACTCAAGGTCAATGTGGATGGTGGAAAGGCATTTGAATTCATTGAAGGCTTTTGTTAGACAAAGAGCACACCCTGAGGGTTCTATGGTGCAGGGCTATATGCTATATCAATCCATGGTGTACATTAGTCAGTATCTTCCAAATTTAGCAAAAAATATCAATCTGCCTCACATTTGGCATGTCGACTCCATCAACAAATTTGAAGGGGAGGTCCTGTTGGGGAAAGGTAGAAAGAGGAAAGTGAAAGGTAATTGAATGGTGTACATTTTATTTATTATACACTTAATTTTTCAATTTATGTAATTTTTATTATTCCAATTGTATTTTAATTAAAGGTAAACTTAATTTCCTTTAATGATAGCTAATTTACAATTCTTAGTTGTTATTTTTTCATATAGTTGGCCGCGTGTGGGATGCAATACATTTATACATTGCAAACAATCATGATTGGATGGAGGAATGGATTGAACGATGTACAAAATATTATGGTACCTTATCATGGGAAGGGGTTAGTAAAATGATTAAAATAGTGCATCATCATCCAAAAGAATATCCCGATCTTACGCAAAAGGAAATTGATTTAGCATGCGGTTTAAAAGATAAAAAGGCAAGTATATTTACCCTGCTCATTTTTTTGTTGTTTCGCATTGTATCAAAATATTTATCTCGTTTATGTCCTCTTATATATTTATTTACCGAGTCGTACATGATGCAGCCAGTACATCACAATGCTATGTTGTGCAATGGTCATAAATTTCACATCAAAAAGTTGGATGACAAGAGGAAAACATTTGATTGTGGGATAACTGCAGTTTTTCAAGTCACTAATGTTTCCTCTAGAAGTGACAGGAATCCAAAAGTATCTGAAAATAGGTACTATGGTTATTTGGAAGATATACTTGAGTGTGACTTTAATTCCTTTAAAGTAGTCATGTTTGAGGTCAAATGGTATAGACTACAAATGAATGAACGTGATCCCGAAAGAACTATTATTGAGCATGCCAATGGATTTACCATGGTTAATACAAGGGCACTCAAACCAGGTATAGAGCCTTATGTTCTTCCAAGTCAATGTGAGCAGGTATTTTATTCAGAGGTTCTAGGTAAAGCAGGTTGGTCATACATTGTTAGATACGATCCTAGCGGAAGACCGGTCAAGTATAATGCAGTAGAGGAAGAAGAAAATGTTGAAGAAGAAGGTGGTGCAGATCAGGAGCAGTTGGCCGTAGACATAGATGTGTCAGATGAAGAATCTGATCAAGAAGTTGATCATCCAAATGATGTAGCATACACTAAAATTGACATTGATGATGAATATTTAACCGAAAATGGCATTGATCATGATCCTGCTATGAGCGATCTTTTCAACGATAGCGATTCAGAACTAGATGATGATACAGATGTTGCGTTAGATGAAGAAGAATCTGAATGACATTGTAGCAATGTTGGAATCTAGGAGGTATGTGAGAATATATTTATGTATAATGTATTATGTTTACGACTATTTAGTTATTGGTACATATAAATTAACTATTTCTTATTGTTATTTACATTTTCCTGTATGTTTTCATATGCTATAACACATTTTTTTTTAGATAGATTTTGTCGGGTTATGGGGAATTGAGAGTGATGTGAGGGGGAGGAGGGGCCATAAGAGCTTCCACCTTAACGTGGTTGGCCCTGTTTAGTAAATAATATTACATTATTCTCGAAACTAAGAGAAGCTCATGGAAAATTTATTATATTTTTCAGCACCAACGAACCTTTTTTGAATTTCATTGCTCTCAAATTTGAACAACAACATGAACTAGGCAACTTAGGTGCTAGATGGAAGTATTGAGTTCAATGGACTTGTATTCATACTACATTTTATCCATGTAGACACAATTCACAATGCATAATACTTTGAGGAATTTCCTTCTGATGTCTCATTAATGAACTGTAATCCCTCTACCCCTGTTGGCAAACTTTCTCTTAAGCATCTTAACTATGAGGAGGAAACGAGCTTGAATTTATCCTTGGAATATGTCTCATGCATGGATGTGGAATTTGGCCATTTGACCTCTAAGGAAAGTGATGAACTTCAGGACAATGGAAATTTTTCATGTTTGTGAGAGTAGGGTCATACGTGGATTCTTCGACGTGGACGATGACTAAGATATTGCAGATGTAGCAGTATTGTGTTGCAGACGTGGCAATAATCATTTGGTAGAACTGGAATTGACGTGTGGTTGACATGGATAGAAAAATCATACATGGTAGAAGACGTGGCATCGAGGTGGATGATGATCATTGACGTGTGGTTGACATGGACAGTAAAATCATACATGGTAGAAGACGTGGCGTCGAGGTGGATGTTGATCAGTCATACGTGGCGTCGAGGTGGATGTTGATCTTAAACACGTATCTAATTTCCCTTGTCCCACATTGATGATACTGAAGAGGTATGGAGAGAACTAACGTTAACCTTGCCCAATGATTGACCCACATCGATCAATATCACAGTCACATCCCTTGTTACATTCATATCTACATATAATAATATTTCCCTAAAAGTTGACTATTGCATCTTCCTTTTGTTACAATTGACAGTCTAATGACTTCAATGCCCCTTAATCCAAACAAGTATTATCTAGGGCCTTAGAAACTTGATTGCATTTGCCAATTGATGTGAACATGGTGAAATTATTTAGTGGTGAAAATTTTCTCTTGTTGATGATTGCATTCCTCACAAAAGTCCAAACATACCATGCATAGGTCATGCATGGTGGTTCGACACCTCTTACATGGGAATGATGCCCATAAATTATTTTCTTTCCCAAGGATGTTGCTTTCATCTTGTGACATTATCAAGGCAACGAGGCCAAATATACCTTACAAATGTCATATGTGGTGGATTGAGGCCATGTTCATAGTTATCAAGCTAGATGATCCATATTTAGGGCCAAATTCACTTAATTTCATTCCTTAACTATTTTCAATGCCCAAAGATTAATCCATGATGTGAAAACAACATTCATATTCCTCGTGGGAGATGAAATATCCCATAAATGGTCTTGTGTAGTGTTTTGAGGCCTCATTCATTGACATTTAAGCAAAGGCCTCATTTAGGGCCTAAGGCCATTGCTTTCCTCCTCCAACTAATATCATGGCCCTAGTACATGTTTGTAGTGCATAATACCTTTAATGGCTCCCATATTCCCACATATATATGAAAAATCTGCCACAATCATGATGAAGTGGTGGTTGAATGCCTCATTTATGTGTTTCAAGCATGAGAGGAATCGTTTAGATCCTAAGTTAATTGTTTTCATCCCTAGTATACCATTGTAAAGTCTCCCATGCCAATATATGTTGCAAAATAAGGATTTGTAGTCCAAGCATCCATTACATACGTTATGACTAGTGCTTAAAAGCCTCATCCATTGCTATGGATCCTAAGAAGTATCATTCAAGGCCTACCTCTCTTGATTTCATCCGTCAACCATTATGAAGTCCCGGCTACCTATCTATGATTTTATCCCATGGACATTGCTAAGATCCTAAATCTTATTTGTGACATGTATTATCTTTTGACAATGCTAACATTCCCTTGTGGTGATTTGAAGTCTTGTTAATGGCCTTTTAGTCTAAGAAATATATAGAGGTCGTGTATGGCCTTTTAGTCTAAGAAATATATAGAGGTCGTGTATCTTATTTTAAGATATGGTTCATGGTGCTCAAGCTTGAAAGGGTTTATTTATGGCTTATATATTGTACTCAATTTTTGTTTATGAGGAAGAGATCATGGTCATGGGGTGTTGTGGGTTTATTGTAAAACACAAGATATATATGATATAATGCATATTCCATATTAAATGCATAATGGGGATAGTTTCGACATTCATTCACTAGTGTGCATTGATCCATATTTCAAACATGTATTTAATGGTTGATACACTGTATTTTGCATCAAATATTTGTGCCTCGACAGTTTGGGTATTAAAATCTAAATGGAAGTATGACAAAGGAAAATCATATAGTGTTCTTCAATTTTAGTCGTGGGAAATTTGTCGAAATTGAGACAGACTCCCAAATGTTGTCTCATGAAGAGTTATATTATTTTGTTAGTAACTTTATAGACGAGGATTTCCAACATACAATTGATAGGCTTATGAGCTAATGAATTTAGTCCAATATTCTTGTAAGGTTTTTAACTATCATGTGAAGTTTTTTCAACAACCATGAAAGTTTATATCCCTCTACTAGATGTGAACATGACTCAAGTTGTTCAAAACATGTTGAAAGTTAGAAATGGATGAAAGAATACTTCTAAATATATACAACTGAAAATAGTGCATTGTCTTCCATGGAAGGCAATATATCTAAACGCATTGTCAATCACCATTCTTCATGAATTACTAAATATTTGTTGAAGTTGTCTAATGATGGTAAATGTGAAGTATTTTTATCCTTTCTAAACTATATGAGAAGAAAATTAAACAATAAAATAATGAAATCGATTATAGGCCAATTTCCCAAACTTGGCAATTTTTTAATGTTGTAATCGATCACGTATCAACATGTTTTACAATATTATTGTTCCTTGTAAGTAATCATTGGGTTGACCTCAAACTAAAATCTCATTTTTCTCACTAGGATCTTGCTTGTCTTGCTAACTTAATTTCAACATACGCGAAATGGCCCTAACTCGACTCCCGCATGCACATCCAAAGCTCCATTGACCACGAGTGAGCAGAGACTAGTGTAGAGGAGGGAGCCAAGACTGTCGAGAGAGCCAAGACCTCCAAGAACATTGCAGAGGAGGGAGTCGATACTGTTGAGAGAGCCGATTCTGCTGAGACCATTGTAGAGGAGGGATCCAAGACTGCCGAGAGAGATGATACCATTTCACAGAAGGGAGCTCGAGACCACCGAGAGAGACAAGACCACCGAGAACATTGCAGAGAAGGCCATTGAGACTAGGAGTTCAACACCATAGCAGAGGAGTTCATCGAGATGTCTTCGGTAATTCTTCGGGTATATTTTCCCACTCTCTTCTCCACCATATTTGACCTATGATTCTGTTATTACTTCTCATGTTCCTTTTTTTGGAATTTGGTCCCAAGAAACCAACTCAAGTTTGTTGAAGTTGTATTTTTCCATTTCATTGTGCATTTCTTGTGTGGGTTCCTAGAAATCCATGTCTTGCTTGGTTGCCTAGAAATCCATGTCTTCATTGGTTACCTCCAACCTCTTCCTTGGTTTCCTAGAGTACATGCAATTATTTTCATGGAAATAGGGCTGAAAAGATACATAAAATCATGAACAAATATGTCTTCAATTTCTTGCCACATAAGATCATGAACAAAGATGTCTTCAACCCCTTGCCAAGGAGAAGACCTCTTTTGACAAGCTCATTCTATCCAATAATGGATAGGGCTTCAGTACCCACCTTCTTCAACACAAAACTTCTCTTCAAAACATGTTTGCTCCCCAAACCATCATCAAAACCTATAGAACCTTGAAATATATGGTTGGGAAAGATGCCTTGAATCTTCCCTAGGAGAAGGCAATGTTGGTTGCTCCATATCTTCCCTAGGAAAGGGAAAATCCCATTGTTTTGGACCTGCATTAAAGCGTTCTTCTTGTTGTTCCAAACCTGCAACAATCCCTGAGACATATGGATGAAAATAATGGCCCAAATTACCTACAACCTCTCAATCTCAGGATGAGGTTCATGGTCCTAAGGATTTTGGATCTTCCTCCTTTTCGCTTGCACTATCAACATATGAGGATCACATTTCTAAGGCTGGTCTAGAGATAGGTCTAATACTTTTAAAATATCAATTACTTCTTTCAGACCTCTTTTTTCATTTATCCCAGGCTAAAAAAAAAACTCACTAAGTATAATGCCAGCATGGCTGGCTGCATGCTCGAGAGGCTTTGATGATGCATGAGAGTGTAAATAAATGTTATCCAAAATAATGATAAATTCCAATAACAATTTGAATGCTTATCCCACACATCACAGAAAAATAATTTGAAATAAGTTTGAAGTTCTTTTAATTAATTTGAAACAAATTAATTGAAAGAATGCAGAAACATGGGGTTGGGGCCGATTAAGGTTTTATAAAATATCATCCAACTAAATTTAATTAATGTATCATTGCTTCAAATTGTAGTCTTGTCAAACAATCATCCACGAAAACTACATGCAGTAACATGAAACAAACAACCTTCATTTAAGGGACTTGTATAAAATTCTGGCATAAGTCATTGGCATATTTTATTAATGTGTGAAAGTTTAATTGGCAGAATATTCCCTAATATGGTAAATGATTATTAAATGGTGGATACATTTGAACCCTTGCTCAGGAACGCCACCAACATATGATTGAGGCTCCACTCAAGTTAGCATCTGAGTATTCGATGCAGCGGTTGAGTTCATAGGCAGTTGACATGTACACATGATCAGTAGCAGGTTAGTCGTAGTTTTAGTGGGGCAAGATAGTTTTAAAAACTATGATGTGCCAATTTAGCTCGGGCTACACGTGCTACAAAGAGAGAGTGGGGATATCTTGGAGAGGTGTCAAGTATGGAGACATTGGTATCTTTTAATAGTGAGCAAATATTTATATATCGCAAAGCACCATATTTATTGCTCCACTCTCTGCATGCACATATACCCTTATTAATCCCTATCCAACAAACTCCCAGGAATTCCTCCCTATCCAACGGTGGAAGAACTCATCCATTAATTTAATTGACAAGCATGATATTTCCGAGGGATTAATCATGGAACTCAAGACTATCAAGGATTAATCTCTTGATCCTAGGCTATAAAATAATTTATATTCTAAGGGCTAGGAGGGATCTCATATTTTCCTTGATTATATTTAATACATGAAAATATCTTGGCTCGGTTGACTAGGCTCATTTTTTGTATATGGATATTTGGATTTCATGAGATAGTAATTGTCTCCCAAGTTCAGTTCCTAGCTACATCCTATGCAATTTCTTTAACATGATTGATTGCGATTAAAAATCCCTAACTTGCACTATTGGCCTTGTCCATTCATGATTTTCTCAACTTTTTTATTACATGGATTATGAATGGATACAATTGAATACCAAGAACTTTCTAAACCCATATTAACCATCAGTGCATGTTCCTTGACATTATCTTTTCTTTTCTTCCATGAGGCTTTAAATGTTCAATGGCACCATGATCCAAATATATTTTCTTGGATCATTTCTCCATTGTGGAATTCACTGAATTCAAGTATATTACCACTGCTGCGTATGCCCATAAATGAAATTTAGCATTCAAATTTGGCCCAGAACTTACCAAAGCTAATTTTATGTTGTTGTTCATCACTTTTTAGGGCTGCAACATGCCTAGAATGGAGGTAGTAGTGCACAGGTATGATAAATGAACTTCTTTATTGTTGTTTTAATAGTTGATATATTCCCAGATCTCAACGTCATTGATTTTTAGCTTCAAAACATGCCCAGATTGAAAGTTGAGGCTATTTGAGGGCTAAGAAATGCCAAAAATTACCTCTCAAGGGGGCTTATTGATGGTGCAAATTGTGCCCAGAACCTCCCAAAAACCACCCAAACTTTGACATACTGCTTCCTTTGTGTCTTTTCATACTCAACAATTCAATTAACCCAACATGCTTCAAACATACATATGCTCCATGAAGTTATGAACATCCAGCTACAACATCATTGTTAGTGCATCATCAAAGTACTAAGGAATGAACCAGCAAAACATCATCATGGCATGTCACCCCATCAAGAGTGATCAAAATCACATGTGGACACCCATACAAAATGGGGGTTGACAATAGGATTCATTTGCGGGATGTATGCTTGATCTTGGAAAGGAGAGCATACAAGAACCCCAAAATCTTTGCAAGTAGCTTGTGGGTTTTCACCATCAAAAGCAAGGAAATCAACACATGTCACATCATTGTTAGTATTTACAACAACACATCAAATGCTCATGCAAAAGCTTATTCATCCTACTCACCTACTCCAAGCATGATGAAATGAGCATGTCAAGTAAAATCATACAATCAAAGAAGCCACATTATCATATCATCCATGCTAGGCATTCTCCCGTCGTCTTTGGCAACAGACCAAGACAAGACAACATCACTAATTAGCTGAGTACATGTAATTATTTTCATGGAAATAGGGCTGAAAAGATACATACAATCATGAACAAAGATGTCTCCAATTTATTGCCACATAAGATCATGAACAAAGATTTCTTCAAGCCCTTGCCAAGGAGAAGAACTCTTTTCACAAGCTCATTCTATTCAATAATGGATAGGGCTTCAATACCCACCTTCTTCAACACAAAACTTCTCTTCAAAACAAGTTTGCTGCCCCAAACCATCATCAAAACCTATAGAACCTTGAAATATATGGCTGGGAAAGATGCCTCAAATCTTCCCTGAAGGCAATGTTTGTTGCTCCATATCTACCATAGGAAAGGGAAAATCCCATTGTTTTGGACCTGCATTAAAGCATTCTTCTTGTTGTTCCAAAACTGCAACAATCCCTGAGACAAATGGATGAAAATAATCGCCCAAATTCCCCCTATGAGAGTGTAAATCAAGCAGTCCAAAATCTACATCATAAGCCTCCTTAAGCAACCCTATTTCATTATCATGATTGAGCAAGGATGGATGAAATTGATCATAAGAGATCTCATGAAAACTTGGTTGTTCAAGGTCTTAAAATTCACACTTCCATCATTAGAAGAATCATATATGGGTTCTCCGAGAATTTCCAATATCTCTCACCCATATCATGATCAAAATGATGAAAATGTATATCATCATATCTATGGCCACCATCTTCATTATAATAAAAACGATCCTCAATCAAAAATATCCTCAAATCTATCATCCTCAAAATGTTTGTCTTCAAGATCAAGAGGAAAAGGAGAGCTCACCAACTCCTCATCACCATGAGGAGAACAAGGATATGCATCCATACCATCATCGGCTAGGTCTTCAATATGATCTTTGATGGAAAAGTGAAGTGGCTCTTCAATAAGGACTTGTGCAAACTAGACCTAAATATGATGTATGGATTTAAAACAACTTTCCAATAGTATATCATATGTGCAGTTTTGAACCCAGATTATTGAGAACGTGCTTTTTCAAGTTCATGGCTCTTTTCGAGGTAGTAGTTTGTTGATAGAGTTTTATGATTCAACAAATGTTGTTGAAAAGCTCTAAATTAGAAAATTAGGAATTTCATGTTGTATCTAACTCCAACACCTTTTTTATGATACCTCATTGCCCCCATTCCAAAATTGTATGACCTAGTTATAGCCATCTGAAAGATCTATATGCATTACCAGGGGAAAGAAACTTGCATGATTGTGTTTCAAGTATTGAAACCATGCTTTCTAGAAACCATGAGCCATGAATGATTTTTTCGGTATTGAAAATTCAATTACAACAAGTTGTATCATTTCAATGATTGTAGGTACCACCAAATAGGTACTTGTCATATCTATCTTCATCAAGTGAGGAAGATAGACTAGAAGAGGTTGAAACCAAGACGTCTAATACAAGATCTAACAGGTCAAGATCAACTAGAGGTGAAAAAGTAAGGAGAAAATTTCGTAGACGCATGGAACTTTTTGTTTATGAAGGAGGATCATGTGGTTATGATAATGAGTGCATAGGTGACATTGAGTTGCCCCTGAGGTATAGACATCTTGTCAAACGATGCCTACCCAAGGAGCTACCCCAAGTGGAAATTGATTTCTTCCTCAATGGGAGGACTTATCGCATTGCTCCATCCTCTTTACATGGACTGGGGATATTTTCCATGGATGGCATAAAGGTGCCATATGGCACTAAAACTGAATTGATGGAGTATGTCGGTCCATGCTACAAATACAATGACTGGTTGTTGTTGGTCCGATATACACGAAGTATGCGGATATATGGAGTGGTAGCAAATTATTGTCAACTATAGGACAACAGTCTGAATAAAGGAGCAACTATGTATATTGATGGAAGGCCAAAAGCTTCAGGAAATATCGCAAGTTTTATAAATAGCACATGATCAGGGTCAACACATAAGCTACCCAATTGCTTATTTGAGGGGCGTGAAGGAAATCATGTATTCGTATGTGCAACAAAATCAATAGCTGCAGGTGAAGAGTTGTTGATCGATTATGGATTGAATCAAACAGATGCATGGTTGCTATTATGGGGGTAAGTTTCTTATACAACATTTAACTCAACCTTTGATCAATGACTAGTTATTTTTCTCTTGCATCAAGTTTAGTTATGTCATGCTTTTTATAATATACACATGGTTAATTATATGTCATGCTTTTCATTAATCACGTTTAACAGAAATTGTTATATATGTAATTTTCATTTTTAATATGTCTTAATTCTTATATTGTGGCAGGGTGATCATGGCCATATGCCACAAGCTGACCGTGGAAAGTCACCAATGGTGATGGATGAGGTAAATGTTAGTTTAATAGTACCTAATAGCATCAATGTAATAGTAACCACAACTCATGATTATATTACATTTGTTAACATTTGACATTTTTTTTGATATTGAGCTAAATATTTCAATGTGATATCATTCTTATTGTATTGTGGCAGGGGGTCAGTACTATGAGCACAACTATAGCTTCTGGACAAGTAAAGTCAATTCTCATAGTAACAATAAAGTTTTTTTTTTATATTAATCAAGTTTATTATACATGGTTCAATTTTTAGTTATCGATATTAATATGTCTTGCTTATTATATTGTGGCAGGGTGACTGTGGGAAGGCACCAATGTCATCACATCAGGTAAATGATAGTGTAATAGTACCTAAACATGATTATGGTACTTTTTTTTGTTATTATATGCATTATATATTTTTTACGTGATTTTTTTATTACATTCGTAGAGCACACCACATCAAGATGGTGAAGTAAAGTTACGTTATTCAACCAACCCAATGCTTATTGTGAAAATGTCTTTGAATAACTGCAATGACAAACTTCTTGAACTGATTTTAATCGATCCAATGACTGAAGAAATACAAGCAAAAATTGATGAATTGGAGAGAAAGATTAAAAAAATACGGGGTAAGTGGCATATTTGAAAGTTTTTACGAACTACATATATTCATTTATGTTATTTTAGTTCTCTTTTTTTGATATGTTCTAATCAATTGAAGTTGGATTCCTTAGAGTTATTTGGATCCAAAACAAGTGTGTCAAGAACGTACTGCAGAAGGCGGTATGGTTAGTAGCGATGCTTCAACACTTCGTAGATCTACCGTACCAACAAGGCTATTTTCCACTCCTACACAAGAGCGCACTTTAGATGCCACGCCCTCAACAGATGTTGGAGGTGAAGATGGCCCTTGAAACACCGCTACTCCACATGATGATAGAGAGGACGGTAGCACCGATTGTGAAAGTTGCTATCCTGGCTCAATGTGTGTGGTTAGCAAGGGATCATTGTCCGTTAGCTTCTTGGTGGATGGCGAGTGTGTTCCAATCAATATACCGAAGATTGCAAGTATTATTTAATTTATTATGTGTTTTTTATTCATGTAATTCAAAGCCACATTACTCAACCTAGTTTGAATTAATGATCATATGTCTTTTGCAGGAAATAATGTCTTTTATAAGAACATGCATGAAAAGGTGTTAGAGATTTTTGGGCCCACCATTCGTACACGGTGGAATGCCCAAAATGACAAATTGAAAGATGATTTTATGAACCACATGGTCAGCTTGTTTGGTGAAACCTTCAACAAAGAAGTTGTCAAAGCAGCAGCTGGCTTAAATTTGAAATATGTCAGGGCAGATTATAGGGAGAATCTACAAATTAACCACAAGTATGAGCATCCTCCGATGGTTCCAGAGAAGGAGTGGAAGGTGCTCATGGAGGATGCAAAGAAGCAGGTAGCAAGAAAACAAGGAAAGACTAAGGCAATCGGTTCAAGAAGGTATGGCACATATAATATTTTTTTAAACTTTTAAATATATTTAAGTTGCAATATCTAATATATTTGAAACCTTTCATAGGCTCCCCGACACATCTAAAGCAACAAAGGAAAGAATTGAAAAAGATGGGCAGCACAAACTGGGCAAGGTTGGATATCAGAAGATAAGGGCACGAATTGTAAGAATCATTTGATCATTATCTGTAGCCAACAATTAATTGATTTTTCTAACAAGCACTTTACATGGTATTATGCATTGTAGGGAAATGCTTTTTTTATGAAGCCACTGAGGAAGACTTGAAGCTCGGCTTCAAGTACGGTTTTTAGCATGTGCTGGAACATCGAAAAAGCTTGGGGAAAACCCCAGTTTCCCCATGAATGACTCTGAGGTAAATGAAATCAATAAGGACATCATTAATATGAACTTTGGTAATCTATCCATGAATGGTTACATCGAAAAATGAATGTATTTTTTTGTTTTCAGTGTGAGACCAACAAAAGCAGTGAGGCTAGCGGTACTGGACCGGTAGCACAAGATGGTGGTGAGTTACCTAGCCATTTAGGTATGTATGCTATAAAATAGATGTATTCAATATGATTTTAAATACATAATTGATGACGTTTACTAATTAAAAAATTTCTATGAATGGCAGAGCATGTACCTTCTCATGCTCAGTCGGGAGAGGAACAAATGGCAGAGCCAATGAACACTCCAATTGACTTGGCTAGTCAGCCAGCAAGTAAAGATCATTGTAATGAAATTGAAAATAATGAAAAACGTATATCAATAATAAATTCGCACTTACATCTATATAATTGTCTTGTTTTTTGCAGATGATGCCCCTGTCCATCCACCTCCACCCCCTCCTAATCGACGTACCAAAAGTATGGTGCGGGAGTGCTTATCCACACAATCAATGGAAAAAGAGGGCACAACAACTACAATGGGGAAAGACACCAAAGATGAAGTCCCCCTCTTACATTTATGAGAAAAAAAACAAAAAATTAAAAAATGTAGTTGTAAACATTTAAGATCTATATTGATTGAGTGAAGCAGCCATGAACTCTTTTCAGTTTTGTAACAAGTTTATTGATCTAATCGTTTCCACTCAAATTACACACATATATTGGACTGGAATTAATTTCTACCATTACCATTTGAGTCCATTAACTTTGATAATTTATGTTAGCTTTTGAAATACCCATTTGTTGGCTATATGATTCTTGATACCAATGTTGTGTTGTGTGGGGATTGCAGTACGTCACGAAGTTTTTAATTGAGTCTATTTTTGTAGCATATCCTGTATTTAATCTTTCCAAATGGGGTATTTGGTGTCAATGTTTACTCAATTTCACATTGTATAGAAGACGCTAAGTGCATGTACACAAACCCTTACTCCATCTCCACAATGGACCTATGTGTTCTAGTATGGGGGGCACTCTAGTATGATGTGTTGCTATCTCTGGTTTCATTTTCATGGCATACACTTTAAGACAGAAGGGGCATTCCAGCACGATATGTAGGTCAGTTTAGTAGGATGTGTGAGACATGCTAGTATGATGTTACTAATCTATCTTCATTTTCATTTCATATTACATTTATGCGAGCTTTGCATTGGCTAATTGTAGTTCCAACTCCATTTTGGCACTCCACAAAGCATAGTGAGGTCATTGCACCCTGTTCGAAGGTGAATCTTTTTGAGATCTTGGGGCATGCTTACTTGAGATATGATCACTTGTCTAGAGCTTTGTATTGCCCAATGCTCTAACCAATTGCACTAGCTTGCATTTGCAAACTCTATGTAATTTTATTAGCCATCTAGGTGCAAATGTAGTGGTGCCAAGCATGTTTACAAGGGTTTTTTTTTGTTTTTTCTACTAGGTAGTTTCATTTTTCTTTTTTGGTTGGAATATGGATTTACGGTTTATCTCTTTTGCAATAGCTTTATTTGTATCATGTACAGTTAGATCTATTGTGGCATAGTGAGTGTAATTATGGTTATATTTAGGGAAATAAGAATTTATACATTAAAGTGAGAAGTACAAAAATGCAATAATCGTATTTCTCACAGTAATTGGTATGTTTCACCTTAACTGGGGATATATGTTGTTGTTTTTTATGATATTGTCTTTGCACCCATAGATTCAAGTCATTCCTATTACCATGGGTGCTGGTAAATGCTCCTCCAATTGGTTAACTGTATTGAGGAATTTTTTGAGATAGTGCCTTCTACTGCAGTTGGGGAAGTAAGTACCTTTATCAATATGTGGTATCATTACTTGTCCATCTCTGCATCTTTACTTTTGGAATAAAGTAACCTGTATGATTGCACATATTATTCTCCTCTATAAAATGGAAAATTTGTTTTCATATATGCATCATCATGAACCTTAATTTAGGCCTTTGAATGCTCTCTTGGATTTGTTGTTATGCCCCCCCTCTAGAAAAAACTTTGGTGGTCTAACATGTAATAGGGATTAATTATGGTCATACCATGGTAAGTCTAAGGTTAATGAGACAATAAATTAAAAGGTTACTTAGTTATTAGAAAATTGCAACTGCTAACCTTTTTCATGGGTTTCTAAGCATAAGCATGGACATAAGTAGCAGAAAAGAGATCATTCTAGTCCTATGTTAGCAAGCTATAGCACTGAATAGCTGCAGCAGAGGCTTAAATCCAAGTTTGGGCTGGTTCTAAGCAAATATGGGAAATTTTGTGGATGGAAACAACCTTAAAACATGGACTTTGGGAAAGTTTCCAAAATTGTGCATAGTTGCAACAAGTTCAGGATTGTTTGTTCATTTTGAAGTAGTAAACCTCATTCTGGACACTCCTGGGGTGGCTTGTTAATGGTGTCTTTAGTAATTGATGACATGGTTTCTTAGGTTTCCCTTGTTAATTTTTTATCTAAATGGCTTACATGAATAGTATAATGTAGAGAATGTGCCAGTCGTCCTTGGAGGGGTGGCATAATGAAAACTTTCAAGAATTAATGGAAAATTGTGCTCATTGTTTCTAAGCCAAGAGCAGGAAATCAGGCATAGGTGAGTGAGAACAATGATACTCTGTTATAATGTCTGGAATTATAATGTAGAAAGAATCAAGTTCTTTAAAGAAGATAGTCCAAAATCCAGATAATTTCCACGAGGGAAGCTACCTTTCGATTTGTTTTCAAAATCTCATTCCACCTAAAATCTAGAAGTTCTTTGAAGTGTGAACATGATGATTACATCTCCTCAATCTCTTGTTATTTACAACAAAATGAAAAATTGAAACCTAATTCTTAGGTTAGGTTACTACCTTTGGCCATAACATAATTTGGTTTCACTACGTGGTGAAAAAATAGACTTATTTAGAGAGGATATCTATGAATATATTATACATCAACTCTTAGTTGGTTTTTTGTATCCTCTGCCATACTGTAAATCAATATTTTCGTTTACAGTAGCTCTTCTCTAGCTACAGCCATTAGATTTCCAATTACAACTATAGGATTTCATTGTAAATAATTATGACAAAGTACTACAGTAGCCAAGAAACTACATCCTCTTATTATTTTGTATAAATAGTATATTAAAATAACAAATATGTATTCCTCTAATGAGTATTGGGACATTAGTTTGATATGCTACAATTGTTAAGTCAATCCTTCCCCTTAAGCTTCCAACAGTTGTTTCTAAAGGATCATCAATACATGAGTGACAGAGATTTCATATAGCAGCAATATCATTAACTTCAGGCACTCTTTTCAAATTTGGTGTATAGATTAATTTAGTTATTTTCCCTTTTTGTAGATTATTGAGAGGAGTCTTAGTTATCGAATTCTGTTGAATGTCAAATGAATTAGAAAGTTTTATTTCTACTTGGAAGAAGCCAAAGCATAAAAGATCACTAAATTGCAATTGGATATAAAGAAGCTGCAAGCCCAAGTAGAAGAAGCCAATTTGATATTGGTGAAAGAGCTTGAAGTGGCCAAATAGTTGTTGAATAGGTGCAAGCCATTATTAAGGAGGTACCGGTTGTGGATACTGCTCATGTTTAGAAATTCACAAATGAATATGAGAAATTTAAGGTAAGAAAATTGCAAACTCATGCAAATTTTTTTAGGTTTAGTACTTGAAAGTTGAGAATGGTGATTCTAATATGTGTTATGGGATCTCATAGAGAAGTTGCTTGTGTGACATTTTATTCTAAATTTATATAATCTAGAAGAAAATTTCAATTATATTTGATATGCTTTAGTAGAATCAGTAAGGAAGGGAGCTCATCAGGCTTGGAGAAATATTATGAAGCCATAAGAAAGATTGAAGAAGGATTATAATATTAGAAGACCATAAGTCAAAGATATATCAACTTCAAGATTATTCCCAAAGCTTTTGAAGCCCTTTATTCTTGCAATTTGTACAATCAAATTTATCCAACTTTTTATCCTTGATACTTGCACATGACTACGACACATTGCGGATTTTTATTGCTTTAGAGGTTATATAAACATCATTATATTTGAATTGAGTATTCCTATATTAATCATGAAATTTCTTTAAGGTGTTATCAATTGACTTGTTTATATTATGGTTTATGACTAAAGAAAATTTGTCAAAACTGGAATCAAGTACTCCGTTAACATGCCTTGGTCATGTCAACAACCTAAGATTTTTCAGGAGACATTAAGATGTCATTTGCTTCAATTGATATCCATATTATAAGGTTATAGTTTAGTTTTCTTTAATTTTTTATTCATGAGATATTGTGCATGCTACTATTCATTTATATCTTGCTTTGTGAAATTTCATGTCCCCTATTGCCATTGCGTTCCTATATTTTCATTTGATGTCTTTTGTTCTCATTTATTTTCATTATGGTTGAGACTTGAAGAAAAGGTGGCAGACTTAGAATATCATAATCAACCCCCTTTGCCAGAAGCAGAGTATGTGTAGGGACCCCCATTTCGGGTTCCCCAAAAAGACTTACATGGAATTTGAACATATAAGTATAATTAATTTCAAAACTTCCAGTACGATTTTTCAGAAGAAGATATAGAGGCCACAAATCTAGTTCTATCTATTGCAGTACATGAATGTCAATAAATAGAACTATATACCCATATTTATTCGTTCCACCACAAGAGTTAGCAAAATAAATAAACTAAATGCTTCAAACCTGTTTTCGACGGTTGGTCCGGTGAATCGAAAGAGTCCTTGAAGTGGTTTCCACACGATCCATTGCAATTTCCTGACGAAGTACCGAGTGACCCCTCGGTAAACCTCCCTACTATATCGGAGTTACTCTCCTTCACCCCAAACCCCCGAGCTAATGGGGTCGTAAGAACACACAAGCTAGCCTCCTGAAAGGATCTCCCAATCCCCGTTCCGGCTAATCCCAACTCCAAGTATCATAACATAATCCGAGATTATGATGACCATCCAGCATTAGGGAGCAAGAGATCTCTTTCTCTCCTTCTCCTCCCTCATTATATAGCAAAATCCTGTGTGCCATGTGTCTGTCCATGCACATATTTAATTTAATTTAATATTTTAATTTCCATTATTCTCAAATGCATGTGTCTCAATGTCTTCAATGTGCACCTAATTCCCTAAATCAGTGAGAGTTAAGTGTAGGAGAGTTCTACTCCTCTTTTGTTTCTCAAATAGTTTACTAAAAACCTTTTTAGTAAAATAAAAATAAAAATATTTGTTATTTTTATTTAATTGATAATGAAATTTATAAAAGACAAATGTTTCTTTTATTAAATAACATCTAATATAAATATTCTCTTTAGTTCTTTTTATCTTTTACTAGAATATTCTCACTTGAAGTTAACTCCTATTACTATTCAAATCTAAGAGAACTTTCATAGGAATTTCTAGTTTTTACTTCTTATTATATTCCTTCAATAGAGTAGATAAATAAAATAGTTTAGACTAAACTAAAAGTTTTATTTTTAAACAAAAGAATAATGAATAAAGTTTTATGGTATTTGTCCTCTTAATTTAAAGTCGCCTGAATTTATTTTTGATGAGTTTTCGATTTCTTTATTTTAAATAACAATTATCTTTCTCTTGTCCAGGTGCCTCTTCGGTGGGCCCTTCTGACAGTTTCATTTCTTCCTTCTTATGGGGATTACTGCGTAGCGACCGGGAACCGTTACCGTGATCTCTCAACTACGCTCCTTGGATACTAAGGGATGTTGAGGGATAAGGCTCTCCTTATTGCGCGCCCCTCAACCCATCGTACGCGACCAAATCATTATGGCCTTGCCCGTATGGCATATGCTTCCCCAGGTGAGCTGAAACAGCTTCACCCGTGCGTGGATTGCTAATCCAGGGTCAACAGTCAGTCGTCGTACCCCTATGTGTTCTTTCCGATCTTACGACCCCTAAAATTCCATTGTGGGTCAGTCGGTATATCGTCTTACCTGCCACTACACACACTCAAGTGCACATTAGTAGCGCTGCACTATATAAAATATTTACATCATTCATTCTAGTATCTCAGTCAGTCGAGCATACAAATTATTCATCATTTCTCAGTCAGTCGAGCATATCTAACATTCAGTCATTCTATCTCAATCAGTCGAGCATATCTAACATTCAGTCATTCTATCTCAATCAGTCGAGCATATCTAACATTCAGTCATTCTATCTTAATCAGTCGACCATATCTAACATTCATCAATCTCGTTATTGAATCGTTTCATCATACATCATAATATACTTCATTCATTCTCTAATCGTTAAGCAAACATCATAATCACCCTCATAATTTCATTTCCATAATTCAGCCTAAATATGATATTCATTATAAGATTTCCCATGTGTTAATCAATCAGCCAAATCACAATTATCCAAAATCATCATTAAATCCATCATTAGAAACATATACGTTTATGACATACATCGCTAGTCAGTCGCCAATTTTATTCTTAATCATCATGTACACAGTCATTTATCTCCGTTTCTTTAACTGGGTCACTTACCCATAAGTGTTATCAACATCGATAGTCATAGTGAGTTTGAGGGGCATTACATACATCCCCTCTTATTAAAACTTCATCCCGAAGTTAAGTTTTTTTCTTGTAATTTCGATGTTACGCTTTCTTTTAGTTTCCCATTTTCATCTTCCTATCATTCTCTTCTATTTTTCTCCAATAGTCATTGTCATAAGCACAAGTCGTTCTAATCATTAGTTTTCTATTTCATCAGCATGGTTCCAATACCTCCTTAGGAACTCAATCATAATTTCGCAGAAGGAAAATCCAATAATACCTTCACAATTGTTAGTCTAAATTTTGATTTTCTATACCTTCTAGTCATCTACGAAGATTCACAATGTCTAATTATCTACAAGCTACATTGCGTCAATAGCCACCCAAAATTTTATCAAAGCATAACAAATCCAAGATAGGATTTAAATCTATTTGGTTATCCTCCCTCCAAGACAGGAAGATAAACATCAAAAAAATATATATATATATTCGGTAAGATATAATCATGGTTTTAACATATCAAGAGAGACCTTCAAACAAAACCAAATTCTATGAGACTACTTCCAAATACCTCTAAATTATTTTAATAATGTTGGTTCTCAATAAGATAGGATTCGAAGCATCATAACTTAGTGACTTAGTCGGTCATATTAAAATTTATCTCTTAGTCTTTTCATTAGTAACATCATGTCCATGTCACTAATTTTTATCACATTGTTCCTACCTCATTTCATCATTCTTGTTGTCCTAAGACTTCTTCAACAGACTTTCCAAGTCTTATCTTAGGTGTCGATGTAGTCTCATCGAGTCTTAAGGTCTAATCGTCCTTTCTTATATGTTTCGTCATATCATGAGGTTAATCTTATTGTGTTGATAATCTCCATGCTTCATTTTACTAAATTTTCTTCATTTGAACCCTTCGGTGGACTTTCCCAATAAATAATTCTTCATTTACTGTTGTCATGGTCACGTCGAGTTGTACTTTTCATTCCTTTTAACAACATTGTCATGCTATAATTTAGTCTTGTCTGGCGTAACTCTTCATTCCAGTAACATCAGTACCTTGTTTCCAATTTTCTAATTTCATTTCACCCCCTTGACAATCTGTCGATGTCAAATGCAAGGTCTCTTATCGTAAGTAGTTTGAAAAAAAAAAAAAATTTAACTTCAATGGATAAAACCCAACTTAAATTATAATGCATCACTCTTAATCCTACAATACCCAACTAAAAAAAGATTGTGCAACATTCCAACTAAGTACATTAATAACCCTTCTTAAAGTTATAAAATCCAAAAATCAACTTTCCTAAAATGTGTTTGACTTTATTTTAAGTGCAATACCTTATCAAATATTCCATCCTAATCTCAAGGTCAAGTGTAAGTTCATTTAACATTTCTATTCAAAAATATATATATATATATATATATATATATATATATATTCATCAGTCTATATATAAATGTTCTACCTAAGAGTGTATTCACTTTATTCCGTAATCAATTTTAAATTCATTCTTTTACAAGGGGCTTTATAATTCTAATAACATCGAATAATCATAACCTTGATCCTACTACCATATCGATTTTCATCACAAATTTTAATCATCGAGAAATAAGTAAAATCTAGATGATTTCTCATAAAGATAGATATTTATACAACTCTAGGTGTAAGCACATGGATGATTATTCGATATTCTAAATTTTGAGAAACATGTTCATATAATAAAAATTAGTTGAGATCTCAATTTTGTTCATACGGTGATTCGAAATTCTAAGAACATGACATATATAAAACGAATCATATTTACTATACCTACTTACAAATACTTCTTCTAATACTAAAAGACATTACATATATAAACCATTTATATTTACAATAAGGAATTGTAAATGTCAATTCTAATGTCAAAATACATTACATATGTCAAAACAAAGTATATTTACAATAAACAAGTAAAATATCTATTCCAATTTCAAAACATTATAAGTGCAAAAAGAATGATACTTACAATAAATAATTGTATATATCACTTATAATTTAAAACGACATTACATATGCAGAACGAACTATTCTTTTCCCCGCATTCCATATGCCAAAACAAGGTAAAATAAAAATAAGTAAAAGTATCACTACTAATTTCAAAACATTATGCATGCAAAACGAATGATATTTAAATAAATATTTGTATATATCAATTACAAAATTAAAGACATTATATATATATATATGCAGAACGAACTATTTCTTTTCTCCGCGTTACATATGCCAAACAAAGTATAATTACATTAAACAAGTAAAAGATAGTGTAACTTTACAATTTAATTCCTGTATGTATTCAGAGCAAAAAAATATAAGATCAAATTCAGAATCTCCAAATCTACAGAGTCTAATACTCTGTCTGGAAAATATTTACAAATTAATTTTTTTTACAGTTAACTTATAGAAGACTGATTGCAACGACTTATTGTCTGTGTATATGCAGGATCATGTCTTTCGATAGAGATCTGATTCGTGTAACCTTAGATAATTAATATAGTTACTAAGATCTATCAGAGATCCGTTCTAAATTCAAGCTTTTGTATAATATATGTATATATATAACCTTTGTAAAAGAAAACGCAGAGGCTCAATTCGCCCAATTCGATATCCTGATCCCTTCAACGCATACATTACATCGGAATAACCACAGAACACAATTTTTTTTAGATTGGAAATCTTTTTAATTAAACTAATGAACTATCAAGAAGGTACATAGATCTATCAAACTGTCAAATACAATACATAAGCAGAGATTGAAATTATTTTAATAAAACGATTTCATCTACGGGATTATGCAGAGTTTAAATAGGATAGATTTCATAATCGTTCTCAACCCAGAAACCTAAGTATTGCATTACTCAATATCGTGATAGAAGTAAAAGAAATCCATGGATATCAGAACTAATGATTTCTCAATACAAAAAATAAAGTAAGAGATATTTCAATAGATATGAACCTGTAGAAATAACTGCTCCGGTCCGATGTGTATTCCCACTAACATCGTGGCTCCAACTTTGTTGTTTACTCGTCACGGTCACCGGTGGACACCTCGGTTAAGACATGAGTCCGGTGCCCTCAAGGCTCGACCGGCTCTGATACCTAATGTAGGGACCCCCATTTCGGGTTCCCCAAAAAGACTTCCACGGAATTTGAACATATAAGTATAATTAATTTCAGAACTTCCAGTACGATTTTTCAGAAGAAGATATAGAGGCCACAGATCTAGTTCTATCTATTGTAGTACATGAATGTCAATAAATAGAACTATATACCCAGATTTATTCATTCCACCACAAGAGTTAGCAAAATAAATAAACTAAATACTTCAAACCTGTTTTCGATGGTTGGTCCAGTGAATCGAAGGAGTCCTCGAAGCGGTTTCCGCACGATCCAATCCAATTTCCTATCGAAGTACCGAGTGACCCCTCGGTAAACCTCCCTACCATATCGGGGTTACTCTCCTTCACCTCGAACCCCCGAGCTAATGGGGTCGTAAGAACACACAAGCTAGCCTCCCGAAAGGATCTCCCAATCCCCGTTCCGACTAATCCCAACTCCAAGGATCATAACATAATCCGAGATTATGATGACCATCCAGGGAGCAAGAGATCTCTTTCTCTTCTTCTCCTCCCTCATTATATAGCAAAATCCTGTGTGCCATGTGTCTATCCATGCACATATTTAATTTAATTTAATATTTTAATTCCCATTATTCTCAAATACATGTTTCTCAATGTCTTCAATGTGCACATAATTCCCTAAATCAGTGGGAGTTAAGTGTAGGAGAGTTCTACTCCTCTTTTGTTTCTCAAATAGTTTACTAAAAACCTTTTTAGTAAAATAAAAATAAAAAGATTTGTTATTTTTATTTAATTGATAATGAAATTTATAAAAGACAAATGTTTCTTTTATTAAATAACATCTAATATAAATATTCTTTTTAGTTCTTTTTATCTTTTACTAGAATATTCTCACTTGAAGTTAACTCCTATTACTATTCAAATCTAAGAGAACTTTCATAGGAATTTCTAGTTTTTACTTCTTATTCTATTCCTTCAATAGAGTAGATAAATAAAATAGTTTAGACTAAACTAAAAGTTTTATTTTTAAACAAAAGAACAATGAATAAAGTTTTCTGGTATTTGTCTTCTTAATTTAAAGTCACCTGAATTTATTTTTGATGAGTTTTCGATTTCTTTATTTTAAATAACAATTATCTTTCTCTTGTCCAGGTGCCTCTTCGGCGAGCCCTTCTGACAATTTCATTTCTTCCTTCTTATGGGGAGTACTACGTAGCAACCGGAAACCGTTACCGCGATCTCTCAACTATGCTCCTTGGAGACTACGGGATGTTGAGAGATAAGGCTCTCCTTATTGCATGCCTCTCAACTCATCGTACACAACCAAATGATTATGGCCTTGCCCGTACGGCATACGCTTCCCCGGGTAAGCTGAAACGGCTTCACCCGTGCGTGGATTGTTAATCCAGGGTTGACAGTCAGTCGTCATACCCCTATGTGTTCTTTCCATTCTTACGACCCCTAAAATTCCATTGTGGGTCAGTCAGTATATCGTCTTACCTGCCATTGCACACACTCAAGCGCACATTAGTAGTGCTACACTATATAAAATATTTACATCATTCATTCTAGTATCTCAGTCAGTCGAGCATACAAGTTATTCATCATTTCTCAGTCAGTCGAGCATATCTAACATTTAGTCATTCTATCTCAATCAGTCGAGCATATCTAACATTCAGTCATTCTATCTCAATCAGTCGATCATATCTAACATTCAGTCATTCTATCTTAATCAGTTGACCATATCTAACATTCATCAATCTCATTATTGAATCGTTTCGTCATACATCATAATATACTTCATTCATTCTCTAATCGTTAAGCAAACATCATAATCACCCTCATAATTGCATTTCCATAATTCATCCTAATTACGATATTTATTATAAGATTTTCCATGTGTTAATCAATCATCCAAATCACAATTATCCAAAATCATCATTAAATCCATCATTAGAAACATATACGTTTATGACATACATCGCTAGTCAGTCCCCAATTTTATTCTTAATCATCATGTACACAGTCATTTATCTCGGTTTCTTTAACTGGGTCACTTACCCATAAGTGTTATCAACATCGATAGTCGTAGCGAGTTTGAGGGGCATTACAGTATGGTTGTGTCTACACCTAATGGGGAGTCAGGGCATATAATTCTTATTGATCTAATCAATGCATTAAAATCGTTGTGTAGTCAAACTTTTGTATCCCTTGTCCTTACCGAGGTTGCTTAAAACAATCTTTTTCTTGAGACTTCCAAATCAAAACCTCACGATATATTCTTCCTGTTGATGTATATGTAACTTCGGAATGTATTTATATATATATATTTATTGTACTCCTATAGAGATGTATTATTCCTCTATACGGAAGTGTCGTCATTTGTATTGACAAGTGTCACAAGTGTGTTAACTTGTGGATGGGTTATTATACCACCTTGTAAGGGGTTGGTCCGGATTAATGTAACATGAGGTTATTGTGCTAAGTTAGACAAGTCGGCCCCATAAGATTATTGGGCAGTCAGAACAAGTATAAATAGAGATCTCCCGATCTCTATTTGGATCACTTAAAACTCACTCTTCCTTCACTCGGAAAGTGGCGCACATGTGAGGAGGAGGATCAGCTGCTAGGAGGATTCTATCTCTGTGTACTTGGGTTGTACTTTGGTTGTATCATTGCTCTATCTATCTCTGAGGAAGTTGTAGGGTTTTTCACCTTAGGGTTTTCCCCACGGAAACTCTGTGTGTCTATTGTCTCTTATGTTTTCTTCTTGTGATGATTGACATGCTTGCTATGATTGATATGCATTGATATACTGTACATGTTATTCTCTCAGTAAATATCCTAGAGTATCTTGAATTAATGCTCAAAAATTAACATGGTATCAGAGCTAACCTGAGAAGAAGACATTGTGCAGTGATGAAAACCAGGGTTTCTTGTTTATTGGGTTTCTCTCCACATATTTTGGAAAAGTAATATGATAGATTGACTCTCCTCAGCAAGGTGAATCTATCTGTCCAATCAGAATTCAGTTATGAGCACTTTCAATTTTGGCCCTAACAATTAGGGTTTCCTCAAAAATAGGAATTTCTGAAATCTGAAGACATATCTGGAAGCTCCTTGGAAAAATCAAAGTTTAGAGCTTTGGATCGAGATTTTTGGCTGGGTAAATCTCTGGGAAACTCAAACCCTAATTTAGGGTCCTCCCAGTGAACTCGGGAAGACTAAAGGGCAGTTCTGAAGGGTGAAACTTTACATATCTCAAATTTTGAATACACCAAGCTGATCAGCTCATCAAGGCGCATCTTTCTATCAATTTAGAAAATTGAAATTCACATTTTGAATTTTTAGGGTTTCTCTGACAAACCCTAATCTGGGACTAGATCCAATTTTTTAGCAAATCAAGTGGTAAGACCTAAATCTTTTCTATTTCCATTTGAAGTACTCCTTAAGATGTCTCACCATACCAAGCTTGAGGATAAGCTTGAAGGGGATGATAACTTCCAAGCTTGGAAGTATAGGATTGGGTTAATCCTGGAAGAAAATGAATTGGACACCTACATCAGCTCTGAGGTCCCTATCCCAGAGGATGAAGAGGCTAAGGCATTGCATAAGAAGAAATTGGTCAAGGCAAAGAGAATCATTGTTGATTCTATCAAGGACCATCTCATTCCCCATGTGTCATCTCTGAAGACACCCAAAGAGATGTTTGATTCCCTATCCAAGCTATTTTAAGGGAAGAACATAAATCGGAAGATGACTCTGCGGAACCAATTGAAAGGGGTAAAACTTCTGAATGGAGAATCCATTCAATCTTATTTTTCTAGGGTCTCTCGGATCAAGGAACAACTAGAAGCAGTGGATGAAATGGTGGAGAATGGTGAAGTTGTCATGACCACTCTGAATGGCCTACCTAGGTCATGGGATTCCTTTATCCAAGGAATCTGTGCAAGAAAGAAGTTGGTATCCTTCAGCAAACTGCGGGAAGAATGCTCACAAGAAGAAGCAAGGCTTGTGGCACAAGAAGAAAAGATGGGAAATGAATATCAAGCTCTCACTGCTCACACCAAGAAGGGAAGCAAGTTCAAGGGGGAGCATTCTCATTCTAAGAGACCTTCTCACCACTCTAAAAATAGGAAACATCTAAGATGTTTCACATGTAATGAGAAATGGCACTTTGCCTCAGATTGTCCCAAGAACAAGAAGGACAACAATAACAACTTCAACAAAAAGAAGAAGGGCAACAAAAGAAAATATCATGCTCATGCTGCTGAGGATGATGAACCTCCCTAGAACAAGGCTAGATCTGAAAGTGATGATGATGACTCATCAAGCGAAGAAGAGTATGTTCTAATCTCTAGTCTCACAGGTACTATCTCTCATGGTTGTAATGATTGGCTTATTGACAGTGGAGCTTCCAAATACATGACTTGGTTTAAAGAATCTTTTGTAAATCTATCTGAACATGAATCACCCCATAAGGTGAAACTTGGGGATGATTATCAATACCCTATCAAAGGAAGTGGAGAAGCCTCCTACAACCTATATTCTGGAAAGTCTTTGAAGATGAAAGTTCTTTATGTACCTGAGCTCAAGAAGAACCTACTCTCCATATCCGCATTGGATGCAAAAGGTATGAGGGTTGCATTTGTGGATGTCCAAGTTCTAATGTGGCAAAAGGAAAAAACCATAGATGATGCAGTGGTGATTGGAGAGCAAGAGGGAGGATTGTATAAATTGAAGGGACAACCTGAACACGCCATGGTGCATGATTCCATGGAGCCAAGTGAACTTTGGCATAGAAGACTTGCTCATATGCACTATAGGGCACTTCCAATTGCAAGCAAGACTATAGAGGGTCTTCCTTAAATAAAGACAAAGCATGAAGGTGTTTGCAAAGGATGTGCAAAAGGAAAGAACATAAAGAAAACATTTCCAAGAAGTGAAAGCAAAGCTAAAGGAATCTTGGAAATCATCCACTCGGATGTATGCGGTCCAATGTCATCCATTTCTCTAAGTGGGTATGTTTACTATGTCTCTTTCATTGATGACTTCTCCAGGAAGACTTGGAATTATTTCTTGAAGAACAAAAATGAAGTATTCAGCAAATTCAAGGAATTGAAAGCTTTGATAGAAAACCATATTGAAAAGAAGATCAAGACCTTTAGATCCGATAATGGTGGAGAATTCACTTCAACAGAATTCAAGTGCTATGCAATGATTCAGGGATTAAGAGGGAGTTCTCCACTCCTTACAATTCACAACAGAAAGGTGTAGAAGAAGTTACTTTAGAATAGGACTCCAGCAGCCCCTGCAAGAAAGCAAAGATTCAGAGGGAGTCCACCCAACAAACAAACAAAGATAAGTATTTGAATTGTCATTTCTTGTATATTCTATTTGTTTAAAATAATGTTATTCAATGACGTATATATGTTCATAGACTTAGGTTGTGTATTATGCATAATTGCATTGATGAACAAGATACTACTAATATGCAAGTAATGGGTAAGTGGCCTATGGTACTGTACAACATTCCACTGCTACTTCTCTAGAATGAAACCTCTTTGCTGACATGTTGGGAGTTGTGCACACTCTTAACAATGTTTTGGTAGAGATTGGAAGGCATCTAGAAAGTTACAGAATATGGATGAATGTTGTATTGAAGCATTGGCTAAAATAATTGCATGACTGTATGACATATTTCTTTATGTGTAAGAATTTGTTCTGAAAACCATGAGATGTTTCTAATCATGCAATTTAACTTGTTTTGTATGAAAGATCATATACCTTCACCTACAAAAGAAGGAATACAACATTTTCTCCAGCAACAAAGATATCTATTGAAGATATTGAAGATATTGAAGTTCCCAGGATCTGGGATGAAATAATGGAAGAATGCCATGATCAGTCGATCATGAAGAATGATGTTTGGGATGTTGTCCCAAGACCTGAAGGGAAGTTTGTTGTGACTTCCAAATGGATCTACAAAATCAAGCATGCTGCAGATGGCAGCATAGAGGAATACAAGGCAAGATTCATAGCTCATGGCTTCTCTTAGAAAGAGGGAATAGATTATGAAGAAACTTTTTCTCCTGTAGCCAAGTAAACTTCCATCAGATCGGTACTTGCTCTAGCTGCAGTGATGAAATGGAAGATACACCAGATGGATGTCAAGACTGCTTTCTTGAATGGTGTAGTTGAAGAGGAATTGTATGTGGAGCAGCCACTTGGTTTTGAGACACATGACAGGGAGTCATATGTGTGCAGACTTAAGAAAGCCTTGTATGGCTTGAAGCAAGCTCTCGGGACTTGGTATGGTAGGATGGACGGTTTCCTATCCAGTTTGGGCTTTACCAACAGTAAAGCAGATTCCAACCTTTATTACAAGGTCAAGGAAGGAAATCCAGTGATACTACTTCTGTATGTGGATGATCTGTTTGTAACAGGTAATGATAGTTTGATTACCGATACCAAGAGGAAGCTTGTAGCCGAGTTTGAGATGAAGGACTTGGGGATGATGCACTACTTTCTAGGTATGGAGGTGTGGCAGAGTGTAGATGGAATCTTCCTTGGACAAGGGAAGTATGCAGTAGAGATCCTGAAGAGGTTCGGGATGATGGATTGCAAGGCCATGGCCACACCTATGGCATCGAACGTAAAGCTTCTGTGTGATGCTTCATCTAATCCGATTGATGTCACTGTGTATCGTCAGATGATTGGGTCCTTGATGTACCTGACGAACACTAGACCATATATTTGCTTTGCGATGAACACATTGAGCTAGTTCCTGACGGATCCCAGAGGTGTTCACCTGGCTGTTGTAAAGCATATTCTGAGGTACCTGAAGGGTATAGTTGACTATGGGCTCAAGTATGATGCAAATCAAAAGTTTAACCTGCAGGGTTATGTTGATTTTGATTGGGCAGGCAGTGCTGCAGATAGGAAGAGCACATCTGGGTGCTGCTTCAATATGGGATCAGGTGTGATCTCTTGGTTTAGCAGGAAGCAATCCTGCGTAGCACTGAGTATAGTCGAAGCAGAGTATGGTGTAGCATGTTCGGCTAATTGTGAGGCAGTATGGCTCTGGAAGCTACTGTCTGAGTTATTCGATCTCCCGCTGGAGGCTACTGGTATCTTTTGTGACAACCAGAGTTGTGTGAAGCTGTCTGAGAACCTGGTGTTCCATGACAGGGTGAAGCAAATTGAGATCAAAAATCACTATATCAGGGATATGGTGCAGAGAGGAGTAGTGAAGCTCCTATATGTTGCGATGGATGAGCATATTGCAGACGTGTTCACGAAGCCACTAGCCAGAGTGAAGTTTGAGTACTTCAGAGAGAGGCTTGGTGTTCTTCAGATCGACGACACTTTGAGTAAGAAGTGATGGAGACATTTGCTGAAGCCATTCCAAGCATGGTGGAAGGAGGATCCTTCACATGGCTATGGATGTAAGCGTTGGATGATGAGCATCAGGATGATGTTCTAGTTTCTGCTCGATATGATCAGTTGGATCATTTATATGTATGTATATATGCATCATGTTGGATGCTTGGACCATGTATCTGTATATGTATCAGGTGGATAAATTGTATGATCAGGTGGATCATGTATCTGTGTATGTATCAGGTAGATACATTATATGATCAGGTGGATCACGTATGATGATATGTATCAGGTAGATACTTGGTATGCATCAGGTGGATTCATTGTATGATCAGGATGATCATGGATGACGAGCTTCAGGATGTTTCTCCAGATGACATGCATCAGGACGATGCAGTGACGATGATCAGGATGATCATGTGGGATGAGTATTAGGATGATACTTTGGATGACATGCATCAGGACGATGCAGTGATGATGATCAGGATGATCATATGTGATGACATGTATCAGGTGGATACATTACATAATCAGTGTGATTATGTGTGATGAGTTCCGAAGACACAAATGCACATGAGCTTTTCGGACATGGTTGTAGATGTGTTCTCCCATGGTCGCGATGTAATTGCTGGGCTTTTCTGACATGGTGGCAGATGTGTTCTCCCATGGTCGTGATGTAATTTCCAAGGCCATTCGAGCATGGTTGTATATGTGTTCTCCCATGGCTGCGATATAAGTGTTGGGGCCATTTGAGCATGGTTGTAGATGTGTTCTCCCATGGCTGCGATATAAGTGCTGGGGCCATTCGAGCATGGTTGTAGATGTGTTCTCCCATGGCTATGATATAATTGTTGGGCCATTTGAGCATGGTTGTAGATGTGTTCTCCCATGGCTGCAATATAAGTGCTGTGCCATTCCGACATGGTGGTAGGTTGGTCCTCCCATGGTCGTTGATGTAAGTGTTGTGAGCCTTTCACGAATGGTGGTAGGTTGGTCCTCCCATGCCGGTGAGTGTAAGTGCTGTGTGTGTGCATCTAGGTTGTTCTTCGTGATACTCTGTGGCCGTGGACAAATTGTGCAGTAGCATGTAAAACGTCCTGGGAGATCCGATAGGTTCAGCTGTGTGCTCGTAATCAGTCTTGGGATGCTCTTTCGAGGTTTTGTTGACTCACGTAATAAGTCCTGAGGATTCCACAGTATGGCCAGTGGTGATGAAGACCTGCAGGTGGTGGGCCTACATCCAGTATGAAAAAGGATTGACTCTGTAGAACTTCCTATGACGAGTAGATTCAGAGATTAATTGAGATAGCAGCAGCAATGATGATGACGATGATTCGTTGATGATGATCCAGAGAAGAAGACTTGTGCTAGCAAATATGTGTCGAGAAATACCTTCCTAGTTAAGAGGGAGTGGTGATGTATATGTAACTTCGGAATGTATTTCATATATATATATTTATTGTACTCCTATAGAGATGTATTACTCCTCTATACGAAAGTGTCGTTATTTGTATTGACAAGTGTCGCAAGTGTGTTAACTTGCCGATGAGTTATTAGACCACCTTGTAAGGGGTCGGCTCGAATTAATGTAACATGAGGTTATTGTGCTAAGCTAGACAAGTTAGCCCCATAAGATTCTTGGGCAATCAGAACAAGTATAAATAGTGATCTCCCGATCTCTATTTGGATCACTCAGAACTCACTCTTCATTCACTCGAAAAGTAGCGCACATTTGAGGAGGAGGATTATCTACTAGGAGGAGTCTATCTCTGTGTACTTGGGTTGTACTTTGGTTGTATCATTGCTCTATCTATCTCTGAGGAATTTGTGGGGTTTTTCACCTTAGGGTTTTCCCCACGGAAACTCTGTGTATCTATTGTCTCTTATGTTTACTTCTTGTGATGATTGACATGCTTGCTATGATTGATATGCATTGATATACTGTACATGTTATTCTCTCAGTAAAGATCCTAGAGTATCTTGAATTAATGCTCAAAAATTAACACTTCCAAGACTGCCACACTTCTATTACACCATGTCTTACAAATGGAGTAGTGGGTCTTACATATGCATATAAATATCTCTGTTGGTTTATATTTACATGTTTCTTTTACTGGTGTGAACATTTAGTTGAAACAAGCATTTTTGGATTTCATCAAATTTGATGTGCACACATCTAGTTCCAAACAAAATAAGTTCTTGATTAGAGGTCAACTAAACCATATAGCTGGGGAATTTTTCCATGTGGAATGTGTTCCTATTAGTATTTACTGTTTGCAGTAACTATTCTCTATATTTTAGGATATTTTCTGATATAGGAGGTTTCCACCTTTCAGCAGGAGTATTTGCTTCCTAGCTACATTGGAAATGTTGAGGTGGATCTTATACCTTTATCACATGAAGAGAGTAAGAGTCCTTCAACATCCAAACATACTCAATATGGCATGGGACATTCAAGTTGTTCACAAAGAATGGATAAAGAAAATGCAAATCAAGTATGTAATCTTGGATTGGGGTACAATCAAACTGATGAGAAACTTGTTTTAGGGATTCCCTCGACTTTGATTAAACATGACAGTTGTGGAATTGCCAAGGATATATATCATCATTAGAATCATGGAAGATTTTGTAATATGGTTAACCGCAGTCTAAAAGATAAAATTGTTATTGAAGATAAATGCCATCTTTGATTTTGTTTTTTGTTTTTTGTTTTTTGTTAGTTTTATTGAGAACGAGATGTGTGTTTTCAATGTGTATGATTAGACATTGATATATAGTTCTTGAATATCTCTAACTTCAGTTGATTATAGGTTATAGTGGCTTCTGTTCCTTTTCATACCACAGTGCTCACTTTAATTGATTGTAGCTCTGGAGATTGTCATCTAAGATCACTAATATCAACATATATTCAGCATGGAGTCAAGTTTTCAATGTTTCCCTTACAAACAAGAAATATGGATGTGTTATTTGTTCAATCTAAATAGATTTTATGAGTTGTTTATGCTATGAAAAACATAACTTCTACTTATTTGGTTTTGACTTCTTCTAAGGAGGATATTCCTCATCCAATGTTAAATGAATAACCTGTGGTAGACTTTCTTTCATCTGTGCAAGTTGTAACTGATATGTTAAATGTATAAAAATATCTAACTGTAATATATCAAAGATGTAACTAGATTGAAGTGTTTATTGCACAAGCTACTACCCCAGTTAGGATTGGTGAAACTATTGTCAGATGAGCTTGATCTCAAAACCATTGGTTGGTTAAAGATAGAAGTGTACAACTCTTCTATTTGCAATTTTATAACACCAGTAAATCTTCAGGTATCTCTCTTGAATTTTATGGACATTGGGTTTATTACTTGTAATTTATGTATATTTTGTATCCAATTTCACTGTTTACGTTAAGCTTAGTTGTGGCGTATATTGATAAAACTAATCATATTTGTCATCATTTCATCTTTTATAACAAGGTGCATACTTAGAATATTTTAATTCTCTTTTATCAGGTATGAAGCCTATAGTGCAGAAAAGAGTTTGCAAGGGAAATCTTCTTGAATAAACTCAGTTGATTAGAGATCTTATGGACAACATTCATCATGGAGATACAGTTGATGTTGTCATTGATGGTATCTAAAACACTATCTTGAAGTTTTATACCATTCAACCACCCTTTTCATTTATTATTTTTTTTAAATATAGATGGTCGTCTCTATAGTGACAGATGGTCTAGCAAATGGCGACAAAGTTGCTATACTAGCGACGGAGATGTCATAGTGAATTTCATCACTAGTATAGAAACTTCGTCGCCATTTGCTAGACCATCTATTGCTATAGAGACACCAAATCATTAGGCTGTGTGTCACTAGAGAGACGATTCCTTAGCAACACATCGAAACAAACAAAATTACTTGCGTGGCTTTAGCGATAACAATGCGTCGCTATAGAGACACAAACTTGTTAGGCCGTGCATCGCTATGGCGACCCTTATTTATTAAAACGACAGGGAAAAAAAGTATTTTCGTGGCTATAGCGACAGACCTACGTCGTTATAGCGACACCCACCTGTTAGGTTGTGCATCGCTATAGCGACTCTTCCGTAGCCACATTTCAAAAAAAGCACAAGTATGTGCATCGCTATAGAGACAACAACAAAGCATCACTAGAGCGATAGCTTTGAGTCTTTTGAGAGTACATCTACAGCCAACACGTGTCGTCCATACCCCGTGGCTATAGCGACAACCGTTTTGAAGTGTCACTATAGAGATGAAATTAGTGCGACAAAAAATGAGAGTCCTGTTCATTGCTATAGAGACGAAAATGTGTTGTAATAGCAACGAAGTTGTGTGGCAAAAATGGTCACATGTACCATTGTAGGTACTTTACCACATTTACTTCAATCTCTGGTTTAGACTCAAGCTCTACCTCTATCCTCTTTATCTCAGCAGTAACAGTGATGGCTAGCTCCAATCCATCATGTATCATTTCGAAATGATCCCAATATTGAATGACCTCTTATCTTATTTTCTCCCATATCACCTTTCTAGCTCATTTTAAGGGGCCTTTCCCTAATAGCTTTGTCTCCAACTTATGAACCTTTTCCTATAGTTCATCCCTCTCGTCCTCCAAGTGATCAATAAGATCTTATTTTTCTTTGTCTTTATCTCTGGACTATTCTAGTGGAGCATCTTCCTCCATATATTCATTTGCTTGCTCTATTGGAGCTTTCTCTCCCTCTCCTACTGATTGAGGGATTTGTTGAGTTGATGTGGATGTTGGTTGAGGGATTGTTGGAGTAGATAGAAAATTATGTCTCAATTTTATTGTTGAGATCTAGAAATATAGATCATCTACCTTCTTCATGTATTCCTCCTTTTGATATTTATAATATATCATGTTCTTTTTTATTTTATCATTCTCATCCTATAACTTTATTAGTTATGGAGTTTGGACATGCTCTATATGAGGGACATGCAGCTTCTTCTTCATCACATCAATTTCACTGTATTTCTACTGTAGGAGGGATTGTGCATGAGAAGTATCAGTTGGATTAACCCCTAAGGCCACAATTTTACTTTCCAATTCCTTGATGGTGATTTGTTTGGCATTGGTAGCTACCCTTTTTTTATTTATCAGCTTCTCGATTTTTTCTACTAGTAGTCTCATTTCATTCTCACTGGTTGGGGATTGTTGCAAATATTTACACAATAAGTTACCTGACTTTCTATAAAATTCAACTTTGTCCAAGGAATTGAATTGTTCAAATTCGACTTGATATTCTTATGCCTTCCAATCATTAAGTGTCTTGGGGATTGGGAGTTTTGACTACAATATTTATGTTTTGACAATATTCACTTTATGATCATCCATTTTTAACAACCTCTTCTCTCCTAAATCTATCCCACCTCTAAGGTATTTCATTTCTTCCATTATTTACTTTCTTATGTCTACATATTTGGTGTGTAGTGTTGGTTGCACTTGGGATAAACCTGTGGAAGGGGAGGCTTGTTGCAGTTGAGGCATGTCAAACACCAATGAAGGGTAGTGTGTTATAGTGACAAGTGGTAGATTTTTTCTTGCTTGTGGCTTCTATGGTGTTTCCTCTAACTCACTTGACAATTTCTCAGCTTGTGTATGTTCCACAATGGCCTGCTCAACCTCTACTTCAGCCTCATTTCTATCCTTTTTTATTAATGGATTTGTATATGGTTCATCAATCTCCATGTCTACATGAGCTTCTTCATCTGATCTCTTAGCTCCTGCTTGTGACATTTTAGTGTTTCGATATAGGTTACTACTCAGGGCCCTTGAACCTTCTCCCAAGTCAACAAGTTAGTTATCTTTTCCCAATCAGGGAGAGGCATATAGCTATATACATAATTCTTATTTTCCATTATCTTCTTAGAGATCACCTAGTGTGGTTCATAGGCCCATTTCTTTGCCTTTTCCAAATTTAATTGCTTCAACATTTCTTCTACATAGGACATATCACCTCTTACTTTCACTGGGAATGGTCCCACCTCCTTGGTAGTATGAATGTAATAGGGTGCTTTTCCTTGAAAAATTGCACCTAATCTAAAAGGAATCTCTACCTAATATACCCCAGAGAAAACACCATGGGGGTTAGGAAAATTGGAAATTTGTAGGGTTCTTCCTCAAGTCCATACACTCATGATAGTTTTCTTTTCATACACAAACCAGTCACCAACCCTGGTGTTTGGACTCAGCTGCAAAATCTCCCGACACAAAGGGAGTATTCTCGGTGGAGCCACACCACTTATAAGGAAGGTAGTATGCTATGGTCATCACCCTATTTGTAAAAGTATAAAAATTTAGATTTCCTAACTATCTAAGGACCAAATCTGTCCACTCGTAAGAAGGCAGCTAATTTCCTACTTGATTTATGGAATTTAATCCTGGATCTTTGAAATGTGGCGAATTTTGGTTCATGAAGATGAAAAATAGGTATGAGGGATACCTAAATTGTTCTAACTCTTGGAAGACTGCAAGTCAGGCATGAATTTTGTTATTGAGGTATTGTCACAGGTCGAATTTAGGTGGCATAACCCTTGTTTGTGTGGTTAGCAAGGATAGAAATCCAAGGATAATATCATCTACATTTATTTATCATGGTCATATCCTAGTAAAAATCATACTAGGGTAATCACCTTCTTTGAAATTTCTAAGAATGAAGAGGAGGAATACAGTGGAGATCCAGTTGGGACTACAATTCCTTCCTTCGGTTGTTGGTCTAGGAAGTAGATTTTCTTAGCAAGTTTCAAGGTCTGATATGTTGTGGGAAAGTACACTCTTATTAACATTGGGTTCATCTCATGTAGAGCCACATACCCATAAATGAAAGAAGTGGTGTGAGGAAAGGAAACCATTTAAAATCCATAAATAACCACTTTGGTTAGACTTCACATGTATGGCCCTAGTTTTGTGGGATTAATAAAGAGCGGCAGCCCCTAATCCAAGGTCAATCCCTAATTAAAAAGGGATCAATAAATATAATAAGTAAGCTCACCAACATCTATAAAAGCATCCATTGGCGTAGAAACAAATCATAAGTAATATTGATACTACTAGGATTCTGAAATTTTGACGTAAAGTTAATCCCTATCATTTCCTATTGTTCCCTAGCCCCATGTTGGGAGAATTTGTAACATTGTTTCTATTTTATTTCTTTTCTATTTATTTCGTCCTCTATAAGCACTACTATGAACTCTATATTTTTGTAAAGAAGTAATAAATTCCTAGGACTGATATTTTATAGTCCCCATATGGTGCCTTCATTGTATTTTAAAGAAGTGTTGAAGTTATTGGGTAACCAATACCAAGGCACTGTTAGACTATAATTCCCTAAAAAATCATAGATTCCTAGATCAACTCTCATATGAGTTATTATTCTCATCACTTTTTGAGTTTTCATACTTGCCTAATGATGCGTTTTTAGTGAGGTCTATATATATGGGTGACTATGATCTTTGTACAAAATAATACCAGCATTACTATGAAGATCAATGTTGAGAATGGATCAAGCCTTTTCCACCACTTTGTATCTCTTATCTAGTTTCTCCATATTTTAACATCGTATCAAAGCCAAATTACATGAAATTGATAAAGAGATTGAGATCAATATTTGGGTTGCAAGTGATGGAGTTTGTCAAAACAGAAAGGACAATTTGAGAGCCACCTTATGTGAAAGAGTGTTATCATAAGTGTTATAGTCTAGTCAAATGTTTTTTAAAAATATGGTCAAATACCTGGTAGTCAAACTGTGTAAAAGGTTTTTTAATATTATATTTTTTTCTTTGAAGATATTGTGTTTAAGGGTTACTTCTATCAAGTCTAATAAAAAGAACATTCTTGGTGGTGATTGAGTCCTTGATCTAGCCTGAAATGGGAAAAAGGGGGTCATAGGTATTTGTGTGTGATTGAGCATATTTATTGGATTCTTCATTATGTTATTTTCTATCTAATATTTGACACTTAGTTAATTTGTTAAGCAAAATCAAGCACACTAAGAGGAAAATTGTAAATTACATCAAGAACAAACTCGTTTGCATGAAGAAGAAGGATAAGTCATTGAAGTGAATATTTGAATTGTAAAATTAAATAAGAAGGATAATTCATTCACTTGTACAAAACAGGAATCACAATTTCAAATCATTTAGGTGTTTTTTCACTTCAAAATTTTAATTTTGAAAATTGTCAAAAGAGACCTTCTTGAAATTTGAATAAGGAATTCATATTAATCAAAGTTCAAATGATTGTAATCACATTTTTCATGCATTATCAATAGTACCTGACACCCTAAAGTTGGAAATAAGAGAAAGAAAGCCTAAAATAAGAGCAAGCAAGAGTGACATAACAACAAGCAAGCGTGACAATTTGAAAATCCACAATGGATAAAGGAGGAAAGAATTTTCAAAATGAAAATCAAGAAATTAAAGAACTACATGATGCCTTAGAATAATTGGAGAATGTGGTTTTTAATATTCACAACCAAATTGAAATGAAGGAACAAGTGATTGAATTTATTCAACTATGGTTAATTGAAAAGTAAATTATTTATGCAAATTTGCAACACAAGTGACCTAATTAAAATGGTTGATACCACTTGTGACACAAATTATTATATGGAAAAGGTCGATGCTACTTGTGATACATATGAACTAGTACAACTACATGATACAAATATTATGCTTGATGATTCCTTAACTAGTCATCAGTAGGAATCACAAGTAGAAGCAGAGAGTGATAATTTGAAGAAAAAATTTATGACGAACATCAAGAAGCAAAAAATTATCTTTCCAAGTTGATTGTCAAACCTTGGGAAGAATTATAATTCAAAAAAAAAAACAATATGGATTACGATATGAAAATGGCAACAATTTTCATATTCCATATTAGTCCAAGAAAGTTTATTTTGTGAGTGCAAGATTTATTATTGAAAATTTGAAGGCTCCTAAATTTAACAAAGAAGTTATTTAAATAGTTGATGATAAACACATGGAGGAAATTTTGAATGTTAGCATTAGCATAAAGTTGGCCACATGGAAAATCATTGTTTTGATCTCCATCCTTGTCTTCATTGTGGGAATACAGATCATCTCTCAAACAAATGTCGAAAGTAGAAAAAGGTTCAAAAAAAATACTTCACTGTGGATGGATAACTTATTGTCAATGAAATCATAAATTCAATAATTTGCATAAGTCTTACTATTTAGTTCAAACATAGGTAAAGACACATTTGAATGGTGAAATTACAAAAGAAAACAAACTTCAATCAATCATTGCTTATGATCATTTTTGGCATGACTATGGCCCATTCTAAATTGGTACTCCTTTGTGCCTTAAGGGGGGGAGGACAAAAACTAAAAGTGAAAGGTACTATTTTGCACCTCAAAGGGGGGATTTGAGGAAGTACAATGAATAAACAAGATAAATTGAAAAGGTTAGTGCTCAACCAAAACCACCACATCCAATGATAAAATTGGTAAGTGGTCTTCCAATACAACCAAATACATGGAATCAAAATTCAATGATTGAAGAAGAATCCAAAAGCCTAATATTGAACCCATTCCACATTCTTCTCACCTGCACTTGATAGGTGGGGATATAAATTAATGATGATAGTCATGCTTCAATATTTGAAGTCCAATTGTTCAAAACAAATCAAATCAAATCAACTACTTCATAGAGCACATAGTGATCATATTGTTTCATTGAAAGTAGAATGGTAATCCTATTTGTTCACCAAATTAGCAAAAGATGTCAACTTATTCTAGCAAAAAGAGGAATATTCAGATATGGAAATTGTTCACTTTCAAAATTTCATCTCTCATTCAAAGTTCATTTCATATGAACCATTCATCATCCATATTGGTGGTTTTTTAGGTATATATTCATTGAAGCTTAGTTCATAAGTTTCAAAATTAAAGATGATACCAGTTCTTGTTACTTTACCATATAATTATGTAGACTTGTGATTGAGAGGGAATTTCATACTATAATTCCCTAGACAATCACAAAGTCCTATGTCACCTCTCATATGATTTTTTATTCTTATCACTTTATGATTTGTCATACTTATCCATTTATGATTTTCCAAAGAGATCTAAATCTAGAGGTGACTATGAGGGCATTGTAATATATAATACCATCCTTGGTATGAATATGAATGTTGAGAATGGATCAATCATTTTCCACCACTATGTGTATATTGTCTTCTTGCTCTATATTTTAACAAGCACATTTCCTTTCCCATTTGGTTCTAATTGTTGAATGGACTTGTTAAATTAGAAAGGATTATATTGCTTCTTCTTGTGATGCATTTCCATTTTCCAACACTCTATATTATGAATAGTGAAGCATTATTAAGGAACCCTTTTGTATTTCATCATTAATGAACTCTACTTACACCAGTCTCTAAGTGCTTTTCATTTCCACCCCCATATAAATAGAACACAAATAGTCATAGTTGTAGAGAGAGTATCCATTCAACATTTGTATGTTCAATAAATATAGTCAAATATTCATTTAAAAAATTCTTCTAGTGTGATAGGATAGTTCATAATACTTTAGGAAAATGATCATACCCCCCCCCCATTTTTAGGAGAAGAGTGCTTCTTAATGTATAATAACAAATATATTGGTGACTCTAATGTTCATTTGTTTGTTGGGTTTAACCATGAAATTTTTACAATGTTGATGAAAAAATATCGTCGTTTTAGGGGACTCCATCATGGTATATGACATAAAGTTTATTTTCTAGTCAAAGAGAAAGAAAATAGAAAAACAAATATATGTGTGGTGTTTCTAATATTTCTAATTTTTTGAGCATGCTAAGGTGTGCCCTACCATAGAGAGAGCCCCATAGTTTCCATGAAATATTGTTGACAAGTCCCTATTTGTGAGGAATCAAATATGTGATCTAAAAAGTGAATCCACTAAGTGGTCCACTAGGGAAATAAGTTACCCTAAAAGTTGGATTCTTGAATCCACTGTTACAAGGTTCAATTCAAAGGAACTATTGGTGGCTCCACTATTAGATATAGTCCTAGTCTGGCACAAGAAATTGATATTTGTAGGCATATCTCTAGGTAGGAACCTAAATTTGCCATCATGTTTTCTACTCTTGTTGCTATCTTTGTTAATATTCTTTTTGAAGGTATTCATACCCCTTGTGTCATTTCTAGGATAGTCTTTTGAGGATGTTTCCTACCCTTACTCACCACTAATAGATATTTCTCAAGGGCATAACTCATTTGATAATTTAGGAATATTTGACACCCTTTTCCCATGAAGATACTCTAGGTAAATTGAATATTCTAATCCATATCCTATCACGTTCCAAATACACCTCATTTCTTCAAGTCATGGTCGTTCCAACTTTGCATTTTTTTATTCACTTGGGGGGGCACCTTCCATTGGAAACCCTACTCGATATTAAATCCAAAACGCTAACATATCTATGAATGGCACAAATGCTTTAAATCCTTGACTGGCAATAAAATTCAAACTATGCTTTATGTCACTAGGTTGTGCCTCCTTGTTGCTTCTGTACTTTACTCATTCTATTGAATTTTCCTTTAATGGGAACCCCACTTCATGTGCAATGAATAGTATGGTTTCTATGAATTCTTCAAAGTCATCAATTTTAGTTTTCCAATATTCCATTGCAGTTATAGTTGAAGCATAAATTCATCCTACCTCGACTTGTTCTAGTTACTTAGATAAATGAAACTATAATGTGGTATTTTCATTTTTCTTGAGATTCAAAAGATTCTACTATAACTTCATGATGCAAGGCCTAATCCCCCAAATAACTTCCTAGGATTTCATGTTCTCATCATACATATTGGATGCTTCCTTCTCCACCTTCATATATTGGGCACTCAACTATACCTTTAGTTCTATTTGTGGTCAAAAGGGTTAGATATTGAATTTATATGACCCATTGTTGTAGTGCATCCACTAGTCACTCTCAAACCCTCATGATCCATATCTAGTTGTTAAAGGTTAGAAAACTAATCTAAGATCGTTTCCTAAATCTTCTATATTTATGCCAACACTTTCTCATTGATACCAAACATTTGATCCCACAATTCTATGTTTAATTCTTCGTATTACTCCTGTACATGTAATTATAGGTTCATATACTCAATGTGATGGTGCCATATTGTCATAGAGGATTGGATTTTTTAAGTGTCCATGACCATGGGTACGTCTACTACCTAATCCATCATTTTGACATCATGTTCCTTGATAAATGGCCACATTTACATGAACCATTCTATGGTGGTGGTTTATCACAATGTCTCATCCTAGGACTCCCTCAATATTTCCCTCTCCACTATCAATTCCTCTATTTTCTCCTACAATACCTATGTTTATGCTTGGACACTAGAGTTCTATTCCTTTGTCTAGTGAAGCAAACTAATGTCCTCCATGCCTAGATAATAAATGGACATGTCAAAGGGGATCTTTTGAATAACTTGTGACTCTAAGACTTGCATGTTGTAAGGCTCTAATTTTATATCTACCATAAGAAATTGAAACCTTTCACAACTAGATTTAAATTTCTATTTACTCTTATGTGCATCAACCTCTCCTTACCTACTCTTGTACTTCCATGAGATATGGTGCAATGTCAATGCTTACTTGGAAAGCGAGTAAAATGGATTCATTGAATTCCTAATGGTTTGTGGCACATTTTATGAGGTCTATGGTGGTGTCAACATTCATGAGTTGTACAACAAGGGAATCTTGTGTCTATTGTTCCTATCCCTAGGACATGGGAACTTGAAAAATCTATGTCTTTAACTTGCATCAATTCTTCTCCTCCAAATTCAATGTACATCTATATGAGACATTCCTATGGTGGCTCAACCATCCTAGATATCTCCATGTCCATGGCTCTTTTCTACTATGTAGATTCCTTTCTAGACCCTCCATTCACTCCCTCCAACTGCATGGCTTTGGATAAGTCACTTGTAAAGTCTACATGAAAGTTGGAAGATGTTATTCCTTATGTGGTTCTAGTGGATTCAATCCTAAAGGTTCCACCCCATTATTTTCTTCTTCAATATGAGTCATCATCACATAAGGGGGATCATATTCAATATGGACAATGGGAACACCCATTGGAATTATGGTAGAGGATCTTGTACTAGCGGAACAACTATTGGCCTCATGCAAATTAGACATGTGAAAAATCCTGTCGAGATTCAGATTTCTTATATTTCATCTTATGTGAACTTCACAGTTGTTTGAATGAGGATATTGTTAAATGCACATCATCACAAGTCATTCTCCAAGCCAATATTGTGCATCCAATATTGGGCATCATGTGTTGAGGTAGAGAGCCTAAGCTAGTATCAGGAACTTGGAGTAGATTCTTGGGTTGGACTCAAGAATGACTAAGCCTTCAGTTGTATAAGGTTATTCCTCAGGTGTTGAGGTGAATGCTTTGATGTATCGAAGTAATGATGTTGTAAATTCTTGTTGGAAAAGGATCGAGACTTGTGTGTCAATTCAGATACTCATATGGACCTCCAGTTACAGTGAGGTACCCATGGGGTGGACCTCCAGTTATAGAGGTATATGATGTGCATGTTGAAGCATTAATGTTGTGTGATGTATTACTAACCATGGTCATTGATTGCTATTAACTCTCCTTTAGAAACTAGCCACCTCTAGAGTGAATTAATTTAGCATGTGATCATTTGGTCCGAAAGTAATATAATATGATCACGGCATATGACAAATAATCTAAGGATAATATGATATGATAGATAATTAAAGTTAACACATGTGGACCATGCAGATAAGACAAGAGATAAAGATATGAGAAAATTTGAATTGCACATAAAAGAGTTACTTAAGAGGGAATTTGAATAGTTAAACTTCAGTGAATACTTTATTAAATCAAAGGAGAACTCAATTTGATCACTACAATTATGTTAACAAGAAAGAATTCGTTAAAGAGAGTTAACTAACTGATAACAAAGAATATCTAGTTAACTAAGTGTTATTGCATGATGACACTTATGTTAAACTAAAAGACAACACTTATGTTAACAAGAAAGAATCAGTTAAAGAGAGTTAACTAAGTGATAACAAAGAAGATCTAGTTAACTAAGTGTTATTGCATGACAACACTTATGTTAAACTAAAAGATGACACTTATGTTAACAAGAAAGAATCAGTTAAAGAGAGTTAACTAAGTGATAAGAAAGAATATCTAGTTAACTAAGTGTTGTTGCATGACGACACTTATGTTAAACTAAAAGACGACACTTATGTTAAACTAAAAGGAGACACTTGAGTTGCGACACTTGCATAACGACACTTAAGTTAACCACCTAACTAAGTGGGAAATATTTCAGTTTAGGGGCGAGTTCATCCTAAGAATCAGTTCAGTGAGTTAATGCACTACATGAGAAGTGGGGCGCACTTCTTAATGCAAGATTGATGCATCCAGATGGAGGGCGAGTTCATCCTGAAGTCAGAAGATAAAAATATAATTCGATGCATGTGAAGAATATATAAATATGTTATATGGGATTGATGAATTCAATGTGAAGCGAATTCTCTTCTCCCATGAAGGAAAGGCGCTTCTAGTTGTGCAGGATATTATTATGTGTCTCTCTTTATCTTTCTCTTGCTTTGTAATTGCACTGGGGGTTCTTGATGTAAAATACATTCTCTTCTATCTATCGTAATTATACTCTGAATATTTGTTGGGGTTTTTCATCCTCATTGTTTTGAGGTTTTTCCCCGAGGTACATCTTGTGTTGTCGTTGAATGTTTCATTTGATTGAATGGTTCATCTATTCAAGTATTCATTATTTCCACACTTTAAGTTTTAAAGTTCAAAGCTCGTCATATTTGCTCAAAAATCAATAGATATATCAAATAATTTGTATCCCTACTCTATCTACTCTTCTTTTCCATTATCATTATCTCTTAGTGTAAGTTAATGTGATAACTATTTTTGCTTCAAGGTATTGTAGGCTAAAGTGAATGGTGGTTCTTTTCCCACAATTGGTTGAGGGGCCAAAGTTATCCTAGAGGATGTAATTGCAAGTGAGTTTGTTGTAATGGCATCAAGTGGGGTCAATGCAACTGGGAATGTAATTCTTTGTCCTTCAGGTGTTTCTTCAATGGTGACCCAAAGACACTTACTGATATTTACAATGATATGACCTCATCTATAGCATAGGGTGAAGGAATGACTTATACATTTTCTCGTGCAACTATGGTTGGATTAATGTATTTAAATTCCACATATTGGATAAAGAAAAGCATAAAGACCACTTTCAATGTGGTATATATGGATTTGCATGTACAAACTCTCCTACATGAGATTCTCCAACTAGGCTATAAAATATACCATTGTTGTACTTTGTGTCCATTTGACTCCTTGTTATGGCCCAAGGTTTATACTAAGTCACCATAATACCAACATTGGATGTCAGATGGTCTTGCCCCTCTAGGGGCGTAGAAGTGTATGTCATTAGAAAAACCAAGAAGTATCCATACGGAAACTTGATCCCATGCATTGTGTGTTCATTACAACCTCCATAAATTTATTGAGAAATAATAAAGACTAATTTAGGTTTTGGTTGTGTGCACAAGCTTCAACAATTGGGAGTGTGTCCATAGTGTGTTGTTATTTTGGCATCTTGCACATAATCCATATGTTCGGTATATTGCACACCATCTTGACCTAAGGATCCTTCATTTTAGTTTTCCACCTCGCAGTAGTGTTATTCTACTCATTTAGGTTTTTGGGACCAATTTTCTTATTACATTTGTTGCATTGGAATGAAAACACGACTATGTCCTCATCCATGGACAAACTAGTTATCTCATGCATGATATACTATGTAATATATGTCTACATTCAACCATATCTTTCTATATTACACCCTACTTAGCAGGAACTTAGTTCATCATGCTACCTCCCCAATGTATCCAAATGTTGGCATCTCAAGCAAATTTGGCTTGGACATTTGGAAATATAGATGCATTAGTGAATTCATAATCTACCAATTTGATGTTCTCAATCTAGTTTTTCTCACCCCTATCAATGTGACTCTCTAGTATCTTGGAAAAATTATCAAGCTCGTCATGATTTTATCAACCTTTGTGCATTGATTTCTCATTGTGTCATATGTGTATCAATCTCTACATTAATAAACAAGGTTTTTCTACTCTTCGTTCATATCCTATCCCAGAGGGTATGTAAACTCTCTATCCTCAATGCATAAGTATACAAATTTGAACCAAAAATATCTCCAAGTCCCACAAATTTGTAGATCTAATACATCCTATCATATGATTTCAAAATACTCTAATTAAATACCAAAATTGTGGACTCCCCTTTAAAGTACATGTTGATATATTAGGAATATATGCCACATCATTCATCCATCAATCCCATTTTATTTTCTCTTTACCAATTTTCAATCATTCTAAATCTTTTCTACCATCCTAGAAGGTGACACATTGTATTGTTAGTGGTTTCCCCCAGTGTTCCCGCACTCAATGCAACCTCCAATCATTATTAAGTCTTGAGTAATTCTGTGTTGCTTACTTTTGCATCGTGTCCAATGATTTTGTAATATATCATCCTTTATATTCTATGTTTTTCAATCTATAATTTGTGTGTAAATCTATATACATTTCAAATGCAATCCAACAAATATACCCTAGGACCTAGATCAATGCAAATAAGGTTTGACTCCTTTCCCTAACCACAAATGCGGACTCTATGTTGTAATCATGCAACTCCTAACTAAACCCCAAAATTTGAGGATTCAACATGTGTAAACCTACCCTAACCACAAGGGTGGGTTGTATCCTAAAAATAAAAATAAAAACTATCTTGCCAACACAAAACTAGATTTTGTACAACTTAACTAGGATGGGAAAAGGGAACATGAAGACATACTAATGTTTAACCCACTCCTCTACAACAAATGAGTGTTGTATGGGAACATCAGGTGGGTAGTGTAGTGTAATTTTCAGGTGTGCACCATTCACCCACCCTAGCCAAAGGGTATTGTCCAACTGATCCAAACAAACTTCCCTAAATTTTGTAATGGATGCAACCAAAAAATATCCAAGCCAATGCATTTTCAATGTCCCTCAAAGTTTTAGAAATTTTAATATTATACGTCAAGACCATGTCTTCTTTTTTGAATGTCTTACGCTTTAGGGGACTATCACACCAAGATATCTATCATGTCATCTATGATGCCTTTTCCATAATCTTGTAATATGTTGCCAGAAACATGTCTTCATCAAGTACCATCAATTCCACAAGTATATTTGGTCGTGATGTGTGGCATCTATGTAACCTATTAAATTTGTAATCTTATCAATAAGAATTCCATGGGAACCATTGATTCACAACCATATACATATTTGAAAGATACGTGTGATGTCAACCTCTTCATTTTTGTTTTGTAGTCCCAAAGTACTACTAGTGCACGTTCATCCCAGTCATCCCAATTTGCATTGCATACCTTCATCAAAACAAGTGATAAAATTTTATTGAACCCTTCTAGTCTATCATTTGCTTGCGGATGATATGGGATTGTATTATGATGTTGGATCATGAAGACCTATTTCATTGCTATAATTATCTCATTGATAAAGTGTCTTCCCTAGTCACTTGTCAATCTCCACATGCAACGAAACATTGTGATAATTTTTTTGAAGATGAATATTTTTGTTGTGTAAGATCTAAAGTCCATTATCACTTCTTCTAGTTGTTCATGCAACACCTAAACTAATGCTTGGAGGTTAGAGTTCACCATCTCCTTATAGGAAAGGCCATCAAGGCCTTATGTGCCTAGTTATGTATGGTACAAGATGAACATTTCAGACACTAGTTTCCTAATCTACAACTATGAGGCTTGCATGCAATGAGGCTCAAAGTTTATATCTAGACTTAGAAATTGCAACCTTTTGCAACTTGATTTGAGCTTCTATCTAGTCTTCTATCAATCCAATTCTCCTTGCTATTGTACTTCCTCCATGGGATATGGTGCAACGCCCATGATTTCTTGGTAGGTGAGAAACATGAATTTTTTGAATTCCTAATAATATGCAAGGGATCTTGTGAGGGATATGGTGGTATTGGCATCCCTAGGTTGTATAGCAAGGGTGTATTATTCATATTCTTCCTATCCCTTGGGTTGGGGAAGCCAAAATTCTATGTCTTCAAATTGCATTGAGCCTTGTCCTTCAAATCAATGTCCATGGCTATGAGGCTTTCATATGGTAGCTATATTTTCCTAGGCTACATCAATTACATGACTACTTTTTACTGCAATTCTTCTTTTCAAACCCTCCATTCACTTTCGACAACTCTGTGACTAGCGGCTAAGTCACTTATAAGGTTTATGTGAAATTCAAGGGATGGTATTCCTTGTGTGGTTCTAATGCAGTTGGAACTAAATGTTCCAATACTTTTTTATATTATTCAATATGAATCATCAACTCCTTAGGGGGATTATCATCATTGTGGACAATGGGAATTATTTTTGGTACAATGGTCGAGGACGTTCCAGCTCAACACTTCTTAGTCTCTTATGAATTGAACATGTGAAGAATCCTATTGAGATGAGCATTTCTTGTATTTCATTTGATGTGAAATTTGGAATAGTGAGTACATCCAATGTGTTGTGGCCCTAAACCATTTATTGTTCTTCTCCATTGTCATTATTACTCACTAGCAATCAATGTGCCACCTACTTATGCTTCAGGGCACTATAGCATAAATTAATGTTAATTTTGCGGCCATAAGCAGTTGAGTGATTGAAACATCCCTAGGGGATGTTATCGGAGGTGAGGTTGTTGTGATGGCATCAGGGAAGGTAGAATCAACTAGGAATGTAAACCTCATTCATTATGATGTTTCTTCTATATTGACCACAAAGCACTAGTGAATCTCTATAATGATATCAACATGATTTTTACCATAGGGTATCAACATCATCTATACCATAGGGTATATGCATGACTTGTACATTTTTCCAAACTATGGTTGGCTTAGTATATGTGAATTCCATGTCATCACTAAAGCAAAGCTTGGACCCCACTTCTCAATGTGGTTTGTATGGATTCATATCTACAAACTCTTCTTAATGAGATTCTCGCATCAGACTAAAATATCTACCACTATTGTACTTGGCATCCAATTAACTCCTTATGGTTCGAGGTTTATATTGATTCATCATAATACTAATATCAGGTGCCAATAGGTATTTCCCCTCTTATTGGTTGGTAGTGTACATTACTAGAGAAACAAAGGATCCATACGAAAACTAAAGCTTGTGTCTATGTGCATCCATTGCAACCTCCAAAAATTTGTTAAGAAATAATTTAGCCCTTGCACAAGCTACAAAAACCAAAAGTGTGTCCAAGGTGCAATGTCCTTTGGTCATCTTTCACATAATACATAGGTTCAATATGTTTCAGCCCATTAACTAGAATTGTTCATGTTTCTTTAAATATTTTTTTAAACAAATGAGGGACAATTTGATATAGACAGTGCACCCATGAAACTAATATGCAATTAATTACTTTATTGTTTTAATAATGGAATCTATCATCACATGATGCATAGTCAACTATGATTAGTGATAGTTCTCTTAATAATAAATAAATGTTTTCATACAATGATTGTTTAATTTGGAGGTGAATAATTTATGCTAATTGCATTATGACTTGAGAAAAAAAATAGCATTTTTAATAAATGTTATTGAATGTTTATAGGCTTATGCTAAAATTGTTATTGCAGTGCACCTTCTTGGATACACATATGAGCGCAATGTCAAGTCATCCAAAATACTAGATTTTATTTAAAATAGTGCAAATTCAAAGGTATATGTTGTGTGCATTTCCTATTTACTTAGTTGATGATGAAACTTGACTATTTGATAAATGATACTTTGTTGTTTAAGTTTGGGGACACTCGTGATTTAATGAAATGGTGTTATATTTAAATTATTTGACTTGATATGACATTAAAATATTCTTAAATGGTAAGAGAGTTCTATGTGTGAAATTGAAACACAACAGATCTATTGAACAAGTAAATCAATTACAACAGATGCATAAAGAATAATATGTGTAAATTGTGCAAGAGAATTGCAGCAGTGCTCTATTAAACTCAGAAGTATAATGCAATACAATGTGTCGTCACAATGACGGAATAATTTGAATTAACCAAGTAGGTAATTCGAATAGCCTGCATGGAATAGCTTGTCTCACTAGGAATCCTCATCATCAGATCAGTGGAGTCTTCAATGCATAAGTAATGGTCAACCAGGTGTCAAACTGAGTCCAATTGAATGTGGTAGGTGTAACTGGTGCATGGGAGCACTAATGTAGTGAAGGAGGCTCAGTGGAGGGCACATGGGGAGCTAACTGGAGTCAAAATAGGCAATATAGTATCACTGGGGGTCCAACGGAGTGTTTCAATTAGTTAACAAGTCAATCTAGCCTTAAATCAAGGAAATATCCACAAATTACTCAACTAACTAAAGTGTAACTAAGTGGTAGGTGAAGAAGGGCGCCTTTCACATGTGTTAGGTGAAAGGAGGGTGCATCACTGACTAAGAGGGATAAAATTGAATGGAAATAAGCTCACGAGGCTAGCAAACGGGGGACTAGGTGCTAGGTGACACCTCACTAATGACTGGGATGCATGCAAATGCATGACTGCATGCAAAATGCATGCAAACATTAAAATTGAAGATGAGATATCCTAAAACCGCCCCTCAAGCTATACTATGAGGTATAAAATAAAATATAGGGCCTTAGTTACTAAAACCAAAGGTCACCCCAATACAATAATAATACAAAAATGCTAGAAAAAAACTAAGTGAGGAAAGAGGGAAAACCCAATGGGAAGAAATCCCCCCCTCAAGCTGAACATAGAAGGATCTAATTTGTCTCCACCGTGATCGAACTCACCCCCAACAGTGAACAGAGGTAAGAGAACTTCTTCTCAGTGAAGCTCTTAGTGAAGATGTCTGCAAGTTGCTCGTCGGTAGGGAAATATTGCAAAACAATGCTTCTGTCATGCACAAGCTCTCGGATGTAGTGCATGTGAATCTCGATGTGCTTGGTCCTCTGTCTCTGAACTATATCCGTCGATATCTTGATATCACTTTGACTGTCACAAAAGATGACAGTCGAAGTGGTGCTACCAATATCAAACTCTGCCAAAATACCCTACAACGAAACTACCTGAATGCAAGCATTGACTGCTCCTCAATACTCTGCCTCTGCTGAAGATGAGGCAATGGCTACCTGCTTTTTGCTTGGACAGAAAATAGGCCTAGTGCCAATCATGAAAAAATATCCGGAAGTGGACTTCTAATCAATACTATCACCCGCCCAATCTGAATCAGTGAACCCAACCAAATCTAGCTCAAAATTTGCAGCATAGTGTATGCCAAAATGTCTAGTACCCTGCACATAGTGCAAGATTCTTTTGGATTCCCACCAATGGAGCTCATGGGGATACTGCATATATCTTGATACAACACTCACGACATAAGAAATATCAGGCCTTGATTGTGTCAAGTATATAACGCTACCAATCAACTATCGATACAATGTCGAATCTACAAGTGGTGTAGAATTTCCCTCCTCAAGACTGATTCCTGAGAGGAATGGGAATGCGGATGCCTTACAATCTGACATATTAAATTTGTTTAGTAGCTTTGAAACATATTTTTGTTGAGATATGGTGATCCCATCAAATTTTTGAGCAATATCAAGCCTAAGGAATTGCTTCAGCAAGCCCAAATCACTCATGTCAAAAGCTAGATTTAAAGCAGTTTTTAACTTGTCGATTGAAGTAAGAGTGTTTCCAGTTATCAAAAGATCATCAACATAAAGAACTATAATTAGAAAATTACCTTCAGTTTTCTGTAGGTACACATTTGGATCTGATTTTCACCTTTCAAAATTATGTGGCAGAAGGAATGAGTCCATCTTTGCGTACCAAGCTCTTGGGGCCTGTTTTAATCCATACAATGATTTCTTCAATCTGCACACTAATGTTGGATCTAATATATATCCTTCTGGCTGCTTCATGTAAATCTCTTCTTTCATATATCGATGAATAAATGCACTCTTCACATCCATATGGTGCACTTTCCAATGCGTAGATGCGGAAATAGCCAAAACTAGGCGGATAGAATCCATCTTCGCAACCGGTGCAAAGGTCTCAGTGTAGTCCACTCCTTGGAATTGGGAGAATCCTTTTGCAACCAAACGAGCTTTGTATTTGCAGTTTGATACATAAGCAGCAACCTTTCTGTGGTAAACCCATTTACATTGGACTAATTTCCTCCCAAGTGGAAGAGAAACTAGCTCCCATGTAGCATTCTTTTGAAGAGAATTGTACTCTTCATCCATGGCGGTTTGCCATCTCGGATCTCAGTGGGAATGATAATATGATTTAGGATCTGAAACTATCATCAAAAAAATTTTATCAGATAGCAAAGTATCATAACATGAAATATCCATACCTGCTCTTTGAAAGTCTGCTCGAGTTCTCCTTGGATCGGCAAGATTTCCAATGTTAGAACCAGTAGAATTAAGAGTATTTTGGGCCCACTTTGGCAACTGTTGGGGCACATCTGGATCAGATTCTGAACCTGATATTTCATGTTCATCAAATTCTGATAAAATATCAGAAATATCATAACCAAAACTTTCATCATCTTCTTCGAAATCTTCTTCTTGTAGAGGCGGTAAATCAACAGTTTCTTCCTCGACTAGCTCTAGATTTTGAAGCAGTTCTTCAAATCTGACACTTTGCTCAATGAATATATTTTTGGATCTGATATCCATGAGTTTGTATCCTTTTTATTCTTCAGCATATCCCAATAGGATTCATTCAACACTTTTCCAATCCAAATATTTTCTCTTTTCAGTCGGAATTCTAGCCCAAGCGATTGAGCCAAAAACCCTGAGATTGGACACATTAGGTTTGTGACCAGTGTAGGCTTCGAAGGAGTAGTATATGTCAAAGATGAATGTGGAAATATGTTTTGAATGTATCCAGTAACATTCATGGCCTCATCCCAAATATTTGCAGCCAAACCTTTTGACTAAATCATATAGGTTGCCATCTCTTTCAGTGATCGGTTCTTTCTTTCCGCTACACCATTCTGCTAAGGTGTGTACGAAAATGTGTGCTGGATCTGAATGCCACTTTCAGCACAAATTTGCAGCAGCTCAGATTTTTTATATTCACCTCCATTATCATATATTAAAACTTTGATCTTTCTCTCGATGGCAATCTCAACAAAAGCCTTGAAAATCTTGAATTTTTCTAGCACTTCTGACTTGTTTTTTAGAAAGAAGACCCAAGTGAATCTGGAGAAGTCATCGATAAATGTTAGAACATACCTTGAGCCATTCATGGAGGTATGTGGAAGCATACCACTGATATCAGAATGTATCATCCCAAAAATAGAAGAATCTCTTCTAGCTTTTCCTAGGTCAAATTTGTGCTCGGGGTGCTTCCCAATGATGCAACCTTTGCATATTCCCTTCGAGGATTTGATCTTCGGAAGGCCATCAACCATGGATTTTTCTGTAGCAGCTGCAAATATTTATAATTTAGGTGTCCAAACCTCTCATGCCATAGCCTACTAATTTCATTTCCATGAGTTAGAAGAGCGGTGGGCTTGTCATGCGGCAGAAAGTGTGAAAATTCATATGCTTTTGCAGCATGATTGGCTTTTCCTACCGCAATAATTTTTCCACTTTGAATATCAGAAATTTCAAATTTGTTAGGGTAGAATACAAATTTCTTTGGTGAACTAGTGTGTGTCATATGATAAATGAAAAGAAGATTCGAAGCTAAGGAAGGAACATAGAGAACATTGTGGAAACTGCCATGCTCTAAATGAATGGTTCCTTTACCCTTTGAAGAAATATGTGAATCATCTCCCATGTGGATGGAGATGGTGTTGTTGGGGTCAAATGCTGATACAGAATCTTTATTTGCGGCCATGTGGTTAAAAGCTCCAAAATCTATGTGTTAGTCCTAGAGACGTTCTAAGGTTGTCTTTTAGAACTGTGCCTGGGCATCAATAATCACTTCTGAAAACTTTACTGAATCAAAACATAGTTGATAGAAACAACGTAGAATTCTGATCTCGAAATATGAATGGGCAGTATTTCAATGTGCCAATAAATCAGACTTTGAGTGGTAAATGGAAAATGAAATGGTGTAAGATAAAGGTACTTGAAAGTAAATCTTTATCCTACAATTACAGAATGATGTGTTGAGCCTGGGAGAGGAATTCAATAGCCTTAACAAAATGAACACAGAACGCCACCGAATAATACAAGTATATCGCGTCAAGATAAATCAGCATGAATACTTCAATTACTAATCACCTTAGAAGAAATACATTTAAACATAAGCACTCCTATAAAACTCAGAATAGATATGCATATCATACATAAATGGAAGAGATGAAAAACAATAGAAGGTACTAACTGTGCACATCAAAACTTTGAATCCATCAAGCTCCAAGATAGGGCAGTAATATGTTTTTTTTTTTTTTTTTTTGTATTTATCAAACTCGCCAATAAAGAAGTAATACTTCTTACATAAGAGAGACGACCCTTTGGCCAATGCCTTTTTGGACTTATATAGTCTTTTCTATTCTATACTAAAACGAGATACTTCTTTAAAATTGTTCCTTCCCAATGGCTTAAGAAAATCAAAATATAAGATATTACAAAAGTTGTTGCAGCCCAACGGCTTAATAAAGTCTATTCATGGTTCTCAACTAAAATCTATTACAAAAACTAACAACCTTAAGGACTACGACTGATTAGTGAGTCTGGGACCTGCTCGCTTGCTGTAGAGGTGTGCCGTGCTGACTGGAGGATGTTTTGGCCTTGTGTTGTTTAGTTGAAGCTGCGGCTTTTGCTTGATCCTTAGTAAATTGCTCTGACTTCTTGACCGTGATAAACCTGGAGATGGCCTTCCACTACTTACCCACCGGGAAGGTGTAGTACTTGAGTTCCCTTATGGCTGAATCTAAATCAGTGCAGCATTTGAAAGAAGCTTTAGGAAAGCCTTTGAAAACAACATGAAGGCGATTCAGTATCTCGAAATTAGAGTGTAGTTTGTCAACCACTGAGTTCCCACTGAGTTCCTGAAGAGTATCTATTAGACGGATTTCGAAATTCCGTGCTTCTTCCATTTGGGAAAGGTAATCTCTTTCTGGGTACAGATCACCATTTCCGTCCCAGAAAGATGGGAGGCCCAGTGTGAAAACTATTTGGAACTACTCTTTAAAAAGGCGCACATCATGTTTCAGCTGAGCGGCCAAATCTGCCACATTCTGGGCCAATGACACCTTAGTAATTACCATGTTAGCATCCATTACTATATTAGTACGATCTTTGATGGAATAATATTTTATCTCTTCGAATGTTTTCTCATTAAGGAACTCAATTACTTCCAGGGAAACCTCATCCTTTTTGGCAATGCAGCTTTCCACGGCCTGAGCATCTTGTGCGGAAATCCTTGAAATCTCAAATTCCTCTTGAACTATACTGAAATGGATCCACCGCGGACGTATCAACCATGCCATTTCATCCCATATCGCAGTCTTGGAATCTCTAATTAATGGTTTTTCAGTGAGTCTCCTAGTTAAATCCTGAATCTTGTCACGGAGCTCATCCCTAGCCTGCTGTATTTTTGAGATGAGCTAATCCCTCTTGGCCAGCTTCTCATTAGCAGTGATAAGCTCGTCACACTTGGCCTTTATCTAATATTGCACCTGGTTGAGCTTAGCGTCCTTGAGAATCATTTTGGCTATCGCTTGAATTCATTTGTCGGCGAGGTCTGAGACTACAGAGACCTAGAGGGACGCTGCTTTCTGCTGAAGAATCTCTTGATTTTTCCTCCTGGTGGCTTCCAAGTCACCTTCTAACGAGACAATCCTTTCTCTGAGTGTTTGACCGTCGGCTACTGATTTTTCCAATTTTTTCTATATCGCAACCACCTCTGTGGTCTACGAGTGTTCAGTAGCAGGAATATTTAGCCTCTTTCTGAGAGTTGCAATCCCTTTATATTTCTCCTTTAACGCAGCTTCTAGGGGAGTCCGTTTGCTGGGGTCTTGCACCGCTTTAATGACCTTCTGCTTAAGTTCAGCTATTTTCAATTGTTTGGCCTTATTTGAAGTTTTCTCATTCTTCAGTTGTTTGTCGAGCTTATGCACCGCAACTTGCAACCTGTGAGTGCTCATGGTGAATTTGTGCAAATTCATGTATACTGCTTCGCCTGTTTGTCGACGTAGTTCCATGGTATCTCTAGATGGAATCTCATCCGGATTTATGGTTATCTGGGTGGCTTTAAAATTAGAGGGTCTTTTCATTCCCCCTGGCACAATTTGTTCTAAGACATCCATCTTCAAGGCTCCCTCCTTAAGATCAAGAGCAGACAACATCTTGGACTGTCTTCCTGTGTCTAACTCCTGTTTCGGAAAGAGAGACTTCTCCAGGCCTACGCTATCTTCCTTAATTTGAGCGTAATGACCGAACAAGCCATCCTTTAAAGGCGATGTAGTGACTAGAGCTCCCTCCATAGGGTGGTTATTCTGATCCTGTGGCCACGTAGCCGAGGGAAAACTCTCCAAAATGACAGGTGTTACATGAGTAGATGCTGACATACCCTTTCAAGTCGAGCTAGAAACACCCTCCAGCTTTAACTTCTTTGTACCAACCTCCTTACTTCCTGATTTATCACTTTGGTTTGAGGATAAAGGTTCTGATCTTTCTCTCTTCCTGGATGCCTCCAGCTTGAGGGGTGTCGGAATAACCTCAGCGTCCGTGGTCTTACCAGGGTTCAGTGCAGCCAGGAATTCTTCCAAACTGTTCAAGTTGGCCATCTTGTCCAACAAAGGATGCGGTATGTGGAGATAAGCAGCGGAACGAGCTGATTGCATTTTCTGACAAATGATACCTCTGGGATCATAATTATACTTCATGCTTTCCAAAAAGTTGTAATCAACTAGCAACTCCTCGACCTCCCTTTGGGCGGCTCGGCTTTTTACTTTAAATGGTCCTGCTTCATTAGGGACCTTAAAGGTCCTAGCACTGTTTCCCTTCATTAAGTGCACATCATCACAGTTAAACCTATGACAAATATACTCTAACGCGAACAGTTGAGGGGTCAGAAACATAGTAACTTATATGGAACCAACTATGCCCCGTATATTCGGATTTCTGTATGTTTCTTAAAGCAAAACCAATCGCCCACTGGCTCGTTCAGATTCAACTGGAGTAACTACTTGCTTTCTGGAAAGACTCTTGGCGGAGGCGCATCAAAGAGTAGAGTATAAATATCGGCCACTATTGTATCCACGAACAAGGAAAAATCCTCCTGCGGGGAGGCTATCAATATCACCCTTTCTAAATTGTCCTTGCTAAAAAGGGTCTTGTTCCTGAAGATGATCATGTATAAAAGAAAAGAGCAGAAACGGAACAACTTTTTAGATGAGAAAGCTTTTAGCTGGAGATGAATCGACTGAGCTAAGAAGCTAGCCCAATCTAGCTTTATAGTGTTCTCCTACTGTGAAAGGTTCATCACGAACAATAGACCAAACACCGCGTCATCTATCATCCTGTCATTTTCGTATCCAAGGAGAACACAGATCATCGACAAAATGGGTTTAGCCGAGTCTGAAAACAGCTCCAGGCTGCACAGGGAGCTATTGTCTGGAAGGCTCCCTTCGGGCGGTAACAATAATCAGATGAAGGCGTCTCTTCCTTCTATGGGGAGCTCCTGCATCTTATTGCTCAACACCTCCACATCAAACTAAAAACCCGACTCTTTGCAGCTACTTGTTAGCTCCATAATGAGCTCCTTTCTTATGGAACAGACTACATTTCCCTTTCTAGAAATAATAGCTCTCTTCTCAAGTACGTAGCAAGCCGCACACCACTATATTTTTTCAGGAAAAGGTTTGGTCATTGGGAGGATCATTTTAGCTAATCCGAAAGTTGACGCGTTAAACAGGTCATTTCCATTCCCTGATTGCTCTCAGGACTCAGGAGTTAATGGGTGCAGGTTGTGGAACGAGGGGACGAGGTCGTGGACGTCGAAGAATTCATCGCCAATATGGTCGTCTGGATTGCTGGTTGAGGGCGTGGAGGCACCCTCAGGGATGAGTTTGGATGTCATGCTGGTGTAGGGGAATATCTAGGTTGCAGACTCTTGGATGCTTTGAAGATGACGGGTAAATATTTGAGAGCCTCGGAGTCAAGGAAACAGTTAACCAAATGGCTACTCAAGGAAAGTATTTATAAGGACAAACTCGGGAGAGGCAGACATAAATGCAGGTAATACGTGGAGTATTTGGATTAGCTTCAAGACTAAGGGGTAGATGGCCTCTTAAATGTTCAAATGCCTAATTACGTAGATGCCGGCAAGAATGATCGTTTAAGAATGCTTGAAATTAATGTGAGGGGACAGGGATGCAAAGCCTCGGGAAATGGTAGGTGGTGGACGAAGGTGGTTTCAGGGATCCACTAGAGTAGTTTGAGGAAACCGCTTTCAAGGTCTTGACTTCAAGAAAGAATTCCATGTGGAACCGGTGGTTTCTATTCAGGGGCAGCTTCGTAGGGTTAAAGATCGAACAGCTTGGATGCCCTGAAATAGTGGTTGCCGTCGATATTACGAGTTAATATCCCCAGGATGAGTGCTTGTCAATACGCCTTTCCCGCGTGTGGCCCACCTTCATTGTCAGCTAACTCCCTAATGGCTCCAACCTACGGAAACTGCCATGACTACCCCAAGTGGTTTCATGGCATCGAAAGAATGGTTTAGGAAAACCATCTTTCGCCCCCTGAATGCTTTGGGGGGCGACACCTATCTTTGGAGGTCTTTAATCAGGGCCTTTCTCGGTGATTAAAACTCGGGCTCCTTCCTCCTCCTGACCATATCTCATCCGCTGATGGACTACCATTCGAACTCTCTCAACCCCTGCCGGCTTTTCCAAACTTCATGCGACGAGCATGCCCCTTGATTTTCCTGTCCTAGAAACGGTGATTCTCCCTTCAGTGCAACCGAGCCACTTGTGGATAATATTACTAACACTATGAGTAGAGTGTTGGAGTTCGAAACAGTTTCCATGAGTGCATGACCTCTTTCGGGTGATCATTTTTCTCCTTCTTCCTTGCACCGTCAGGAAGGATTATGTTGTTTTTCTCCAAGAGAAGGGTCATCTGATCTATGGTCTTTTTCATGCATGAACTTTCAAGATGAAATCCCTTGCTGCAATAAGAACATTTAGATTTCTCTTTTCCCTCTTTCCCTTTTTGCTTGTTTCTTGAACCAGATGGCTCATCCGATTCCTTGGTTTTCTCTCTTTGCTTCGAAGGTTCAAACTTTGGATTCTCTTTCTTTGTCTTCCCTTTGCCATTCATAGCTTTGGAATTTCCAGGAAAAACGTCTTGATCTTTGGAGCATATGGTCCCCATTTGAACAAGCTTATCATGCTCATTTGTCACGGATTCAATGAAGGCATTTAAGGTAGGCATTTTCCAATTAGGAATTGTGAGCTTTCTTGTGTTGAAGGTTGAAACAAAAACTGAATAATCTTTTCCAAGTTTTGAAAGAATGCATAAGATCAATTGTTTATCTTATTTTTCCACTCCACATTGCTTCAATAGCATAACCGAGCTTTTAAACTTAGTGAAGAATTCATTGATGGTCTCGATATTTTCAGGATTGAGGGCAATCAACTCATTCTCTAGCTGATAAGATCTCATATCATCCTTCTTGCCAAAGAGTGTGGCAAGTTTCTCCCATACCTCTTTCGGAGTAGTCAATCCACTGAGATGGAAAAGAAGATCCTTAGAGATGCTGAGACATAGGAGACCATAAGCTTCATCAATCTTATTGAAATATTTTTCCTTCTCTACTGCTGATGTAGCTTCGACTTCTAGGACCATGGTAACTCTGTAGAAAACTTTAGAGCACAGCAATATATCCATATCAGCCTTCCACTGAAAATAGTTGAAGGGAGTGAGAAGATTTGATGAAGAAGTTCCATGTTTCAAGAGGATCGAATGCAATAGAAGGAGTGAATAACCTGCAAATCACAAGAAAACAAGAACCACAAGGTCGAACAATCCACACTTTTCAAGTTACATCACACCCAGCATAAGACAATCAAGCAAGCTTGAAGATCCAATGATTCGAATCCAGGAATTATGTGGAAAACTCTCGGCTTCTGGTGTGGATTGGAAGAGAATTTTTGGCACTGCTTTCCCAGTAGAGAATGCACAAGAGAGAATGCATGCCACTGCTGCAATATTTTTGTGAGCAAATTCACTCAATCTTCATGAATAATCCCTGCAGAAAATACATCTTGTCCCTGCCATGGCTTTGATACCATGTGAAATTGAAACACAGCAGATCTATTGAACAAGTAAATCAATTACAACAGATGCATAAAGAATAATATGTGTAAACTATGCAAGAGAATTGCAGCAGTGCTCTATTGAACTCAGAAGTAGAATACAATACAATGTGCCATCACAATGACTAAATAATTCAAATTAACCAAGGAGTTCATTCGAATAGCTTGCATGGAATATCTTGGCTCACTAGGAGTCCTCATCATCAAATCAGTGGAGTCATCAATGCACAAGTAACAGTCAACCAGGTGTCAAACTGAGTCTAAATTAATGTGGTAGGTGTAACTGGCGCATGGGATCACTAATGTAGTGAAGGAGGCTCAGTGGAGGGCGCATGGGGAGCTGAATGGAGTCAAAATAGGCAATCTAGTCTCACTGGGGGTCCAATGGAGTGTTTCAGTTAGTTAACAAGTCAATCTAGCCTTAAATCAAGTAAAGATCCACAAATTACTCAACTAACTAAAGTGTAACTGAGTGGTAGGTGAAGAAGGGCACCTTTCACATGTGGTAGGTGAAAGGAGGGTGCATCATTGACTAGGAGGGCTAAAAAGGAATGGAAAGAATCTCTTGGGGCTAGCAAACTGGGGACTAGGTGCTGGGTGACACCTCACTAATGACTGGGATGCATGCAAATGCATGACTGCATGCAAACATAAAAAGTGAAGATGAGATATCCTAACACTATGTATTGATTCATGATGCTTGATAATGCTAGATTGATGAAGGTACTTTAATATTATGGTAGAATATAGCTTGTTGACTAGATAGTGTTTGCTTAATAAATGGAATTTGAATGGTTGGATTAAAGAGTTTTAGATGGTACTTTAACTAATTTCGTGATGAAATGGCACCTATTGCATTGATATTTGAATGTTGGTGTTGCTGGAGTGATAAATTGCTTATGATGTCTAAAGTAATACTCCATGGTGTGATGATATGATGCTTGTTGGTGCACGATGGTACTTGGATTCTTTCAATAAAATGATACTTATTATGTGATGATATGATGCTTGTTGGTGCATGATGGTATTTGGATTTTTTCAATGAAATGATATTTATTAGATTTATGAAACTTGGTAATGTATACTAAGAATGGGAGACCTATTTGATTGGTTATCTTTGAAGGAATCTAAGAAAATGAAAATGCCAAAGACAATGCTAATTTAGGGGATTTGTAACATCACTTGGAGAACTTAATAGACACGTTGGATATATATGGACATTCTAGAAATATCATCATTATGATCATGTTGCTTAATATTTAAATTAATTAAATTATCATTTATATATTTCATTGCTTGAGATGAGTGGTTGTAGTAGTGAGGCTAGTGTTTTCATACTCGGTCAACTCAAACTAGGACTTGGTTGAGTTGATCAAGTTGACCAATGATCATATTGAATCGGGCCTTAAACCAGTTTGGGTGATTATTTAGTACTGAACCAGCCAATTAAATTTTTGACTCAGCTAATTTGATACCAAATTGATCAACTCGGCTGAGTCCATATTGACTCGACCGAGTCAATGTGGGACTAAACAGCATGCACATATGACACTTAAATTCATATTTTTTTAATTTGACCTAAAAACCTAAACCCTGACTCTAAACATGGTTCACTATCAAGCCAACTTGCTTTGTAGGATTCTTACAGATCGTAGAACTATCTGGGATAAAAAACAACTTGCTTGATAGTGACACAAGCTAACCTAGAATGATAATATAAAAATTCTTAAATTAGAAGGGTAGAAAGGGAAATATTCAAAAATTAAAATTGTATTTATCTTTCTATCCTTTTACTTATTTTGTTATATAATCATTATTTGTTTCTGGGTGTTTGAGAGGGGTTCCAACCTCATCATACCTCATGTGATGAAAATAGAATTTCACGTCCCATCCAAAATTCAACAAAGTGAATAATTTTTAGAATTCCAGTAAATTGAATTGTACCAAATCGAAGATAAGCCCACTAAACTATCAAAAGATTCAAAATGTCACCCTACTCTTTGGTTGCATGCCACGTGCAAAATATAGACCTTCTAAAAAATGGGCATGCCAAAGGATGGTCATGTGGCTCATGCCAAGAATCCCATTTCCAATAGTGGTGTTAGGTTTGATGATTGATCATGTTGATCAATGATATGTAGTAGGCTAATACCTTGTAGCACGTTGTGTTTTGGATTCTAGAGGCCATTTAAATCTTTATTGATTATGTAATTTGTTTCACATGTGTCTTTCACTCATTGCCATTTTGATATATTCACCCTTACATGGTATATACATGAGCAAACTTTGCAAATTTTGTCTCTAATGGTTTGTAACCTTTAAATTTTTTTCATTAAAATTTTAATATTTTCCGTATTTTTTAGTAAACCAAGTCATTAAATTCAAGCCAATTTGAAGTATGGTTGAGTCTGAGTTGGACCTCATCTTTTATCCAATTGAACAGTCACAACAAGATACCAAACCGCAACACAAGATATCGGGTGTGTTCCTAAACTAGGCACCCAGCAAGTGTTTAATAAGTGAACAATTTACAATGGGAGTTCCAAGAAATGGCCGAAACCTCAGATACAAATGAGGTGTGGCCTTCAGACGACTACCCAAAAACAACACTCCTTGGGTGGTCCGTCCCAAAATACCTCGATTTGCTTGTTGTCGTCTGTCTCTCTCCCGAAGCCTGTCGTTATAACCTATCTTTCACTTGGGCACTCTACCACGACACCTCCTCCTTTCTTATATGTTTCTTCCTTCTTGGATTCCTCTTGGATCTTACTTCTTGAAACCTTGGATTGTTGGATTTTTGGATTTTTGGATTGTTGGATGCCTTCTCCTCAAGTGTCCTCTAATATATATGAGACATCCTCATCATAAGTGGACACTCAACAAAGGACGCATATTTTGGGAAGAGCTGAGAAATATAGGCGCTCTCCTAACAGTTAGCCCGGAGGCCCATTGATAACTCTGTCGACCCGATTTCCAACACTTAAGCACTTCTCCCAATACCCTTCTTGGGATCACCTATTTCGGGCGCTCCACTCTATCGACTGTTTTTCCTTATTATTTTCCATGCACCTGATCCCCTTTGTCCACAATCCTGAGTGTCATGTTGATGGCATCCAAATGTTCCCAATGTTGTGTACAACCATTTTTCCCCTCATCAAGGTAACTTACGAACACAACTTAGGCAAATGGACCCAATAGCATCTTTTCCATTTCATTACTTGTCGAAGCCTTATTTCCTTAAGCCTTATGCTAATTGTTGAAACCCATTGGCAATGTTCTTCTTGTCAAATCCTTTGTCAACTTATTGAAGCCTCTTGGTCGCATGCCCCACTACTTAAAGCTCCATTCTCATACATAATCCATCACTACCCACGGTTTCCTTGCATGATCCAAGAAGTGCCCAAATGTGTTGATCCACCTCTTGGTCATGGCAAGCGTGTTGATTGTCCATGCACCCAAGTTGTCGATGGATGTGTTCATGGGGATTTGTTTCCTGTTGCAATGTAGGGATGTTACATCCTCCCCCACTCAACTTCATTTCCATCCTTGAAAATTTCACAAGAGCTCTTGTCATCCTCATATACCTATTGTCTAGACTCATGCACCCATCCACAATCACCTCCAACCACTCCACATTGTCTTTAGTCCAACATTTAAGCAATTGATGCTTCCCTCAATGAAGCAATTTTCCCAAGTCTACCCTTAATGTTTCCAGGATGCAAAAAGTTGTGGATTCCACCTTCTACTACAATCACAACCCACTATCGTTACCACTAACCTGCACTATTGTAGCAACTCAGCCTTCACAAGAAGGTTGTCAAGATGCCCAAGTGTTGTGCACTATTGACTTACTACTGCTTCGGTACTTAGCCATTTTGACATGCATTTGTACATTGTTGACCCCCATGTGTTGAAATAGTTGGATAGTTAATCCAACCATCGTGTCCACCTCATGAGAATGCACTCCTCATGCCAAATTGGTCTCTTTCCCTTTGTGTTTCGGCCAACTTGCACAACTCCTTTTAAGCTGAGGAAAAGTTACTCGATTACCTCTGCCCACAATTGTACTTGAGTAATCATTCCAAGGCACCTTTCAAAGGTTCCCAAGGCTTCGTTTCCTACTCTGAAGCAATGAGCCAGCCTCATGCTATCATCCGCAAACGAAGTTCGATAAGTGGTGATCAACACCATAGCCAACCAAGTGTTTGTCTTGTGCTTTGTGCACAAATACCTCAAAACTACCTCTCTTTCTGATGGTTTGCAACCTAATAACTCCAATCGGGTGGGAGTTAGTTGGGAGTCATAAACCCCCATTTCATACCAGCAAAACTCCAGATTGGTTGTGGCGTCCCTGTCGGGGAAGTCTTCCTTTTTCGTTGTTTCACCTAAATTTGAGTCTAGAATAGATTTTGTGGTGTGTGAAGGTGCCTTCTCCACCTTCACAACTCTATTTGGGATTTATTGTTCTACCGTTACCTCCACGATGTGCGAATGTTCCTCTTCCCTCTTCACAACTTCTTGTTCTTGCGTTAGTTTGCTCAACCCCTTGTTGAATGGTTGAGCCTCTTCAACGTACACAACAATTGTAATGATGCCCTCATCTCACGATCGAGGATGTTGTTGGGTGAATGTATGCCCATGCTATTGTGACCCAACACTTGAACTTCTTTCTTGGAAAATGTATTTGCTACCGACCTTCATAAGTGTAACCATGTCTCCAATTCCCTGAACCCAGCCATCCAAAGGACTTGACAGTTCAATATTCTCCAAGGATGAATCTACCAAGATCCCCAATGTTCCCAACCTTTTCCTAGTTAGGTATCTACTCATAAGTGCACCAATGGTTGATCTGCCCAAACTTTGCTTCTTATGTTGTTGTGTGATGACACTAGGCAAGTCGGCGGGATCATCAATTTCCTTGACCAATCGAATGGAAGACATTCAAGACATTCTCCTCGTCTTCGTACTAGTCATCAACATTGTGCGAGTCATAGTTTCAATATATAAGAACATCAAGCAACTCACATGGGGAAATAAAACAGCTTTGGAAAGCCTAAGAAAGTCCTACCCTAGGATGACTTAATGGTTGTCCATTGGAACCATCTTCAAGTCCAATTGCCAAGCCAATCTCCAACCTTCAATGGTGTCGAACGAAATATCCCTGCTACTGGCTTCACTATTGAATTCACTACCTTGAACGTGTTCAAGCTTGCCTTAGAATCAAGGTAAAGTCTTGCCACGATTCGTTCATTCACAAAACTTGCCATCGCATCAGAGTCAATCGAAGATGGTACCTTTAATCGACACACTGTAATGTCCCCATTTTGACCCCCTTTGTATAAAATCGTAAATGATGTGAATATTGTAATTTAATCATGGTGAGGAGCTCAAGGCCAAGGCCCCACCGTTGATTTAGCATTTTGTATCGGCAATTAAAAAGAGATGCCTATGGTTCTTGTGCGAGATGGGCACAATGTAAATAAGACATCATGTAAATTTCGAATTTATAATGAAAGACCCACAACCGGCTATGCAATGCAACAAAAGAGATGGGGCATGAATTCTACAAGGAATTGGGGGGAAATTATTCAAACCCTTGAGCCAAGGGTATTAATCCATGTGTCAATGGGGAAACCCATAAACCACCAACTACCATTTTGTCTCATGCACCCAATCATTTAATTCTTCCAAGGAATTGGTTGGGGCAGTTAATGCCTTGGGAATGAAAGAGTATGGCAGCCAATTTCGTGCATGGGCAAGCCATCAACTTGGAAAATCGTGTTTTTTCTTGTGGGGCAAGAAACCACCCACGAAATGGTTCCCAAAGCCATTCTGAATAAGCAGCCTTGGATCATTCACGTAGTGGGAGTTAGCTGGGGTCTTTCCATTTACGTTTTTCATCTAAATACTGCATTTTTCCATGCCTGGGAGTCGTTTTGCAGTATATAACAGTTGGGAGAGGGAGGCCACGAATTGGGGGGACTAGGAGGGAGGTCGTTTTTGCCCCGAATTGACCCTGGATGTTTTACTAAAAACGGATTTAGTTCCCTGGGTTGTTTCCCAACTTCCCATTTCGTTTTTGTGGGTTCCCACGTTTTTCTGAGTTAGCTGAAAACCCATCTCATGCATCTCACTGTAAAGACGTTTTATCTTGCCCCATAATGGTGTTCTGCTGTTGTGTGCATCCTCGTTTTTGGTTTGAACCTGTGAATTGAAGTTTTGGAGTGGTAGTGGATAGAAGTGGTTTGATAAACCTAGTGGGGGAGGCAACCTCTCAAGAAGATCAAGAGGGCTTTGGTTACTCTTCTATGCATACCCTGAGAGCACTAGATAGGGAAGGTATGGCTTGAGGGACTGTACAGCAGTGAAAAGAATACTTCCTTGTGCTGGGTGTGTAGGTATTGTGGGTGCCAAGCTAGATAGATCTTGCAAGGTTATCCCTAGCTCTGTGCTGGAGCTCACTAGCTTAGCAACTCTTCCTTTCCATCTCCTAGCAGCCTGATAAACCCAATTGTAGATTGGCTTGGCTTATCCTAGTGTATGCTTGGCTACGTGTGAGTCTGTTGTTCCCTGGTTCCTTGTAGACATCATGCCCAGCTCGGGGGTGGCAGTGGTGCTGAGAGATTGAGGAGCACACTGGCCTACGGTTGGGTGGAACGTTGCAGTTGCATAGCCAGTTGCGTGGGACTACTTTTGTATAAGATAAGTATTCTCTTGTGTTAATTTGGCAATTATCATTTGATGAATAATGGAATGAATGCTGGGTGTGCTATTGAATTAAATTCCGCTGTGTTTTTCTTATGATTATACATTCCATATGTCTTTTATATTTTTTTAAAAGTTTATGCATACCATATGATCTTTTATAATTCTGCCAAGGTCTCTATTTAATGACTGTCACAGAATGCTGAATGTATGTTAGATATCAGCATGATTTACTTTATCTCTGTTGTGTTCTATAGCATGCACATGTACATGTCCTTGTATCAATGAGTTTGATTTTAATGAATATAGCGCTAATTGCCCGGATTGAGCACTATGATCCTCTCTATCACACTGGTATGATAGAGGGGACACTACATTTTGGTATCAGAGCTGCGTTGCAGCACTGGGCCGCTATGGACCAAAACTGATAGTAAAAGAGAAGAGAAGAAATTAAGTTTTTCTTAAGAGTTTGGGAAAAAAATTTGTTTAAAGTCTGTTTTTGAAAATTTTGTTTAAAGACTGTTTCGGAAAGAATTCCCGAATGTCTTCCACAACTGCGGAAGCATTCGGCGAATCGTTCCGAAATTTCGGAAGCGTTCCGAGAATTTTTCCGAAAAATTGCGAAGGGAAGTTTTTCGGAAGGAATTCTCTTCCGAAATTTGCGGAAGGATTTCTCTTCTGAAATTTGCGGAAGGAATTCTCTTCCGAAATTGCGGAAGGATTCCACGAATCGTTCCGCAACGTGGAAGAGTTCGGCGAGTCATTCCGAAGTTGCGGAAGACTTCGGCGAATCGTTCCGCAACTGCGGAAGACTTCGCCGAATCGTTCCGCAACTGCGGAAGACTTCGCCGAATCGTTCCGCAATTATGGAAGACTTCGGCGAATCATTCCGCCATTGCGTAAGCACTCCGCAAGTCGTTCCGCAAATCTTTTCGTGAAAAATCACCCGAAACCGCGGGAGCCTTCAGCCGAGCGCCCCGCAAGTGCGGAAGGCTTCAGCCGAGTGCCCCGCAATTACGGAAGGCTTCAGCCAACCGCCCCGCAGTTGCGGGAGCATGCTGTGAACCGCCTGTTGCGGAAGCCTCCAACCTATTGCCCCACCAGTTGCGGAAGCCTCTAGCCTATCGCCCCGCCAGTTGCGGAAGCTTTCAGCCTATCGCCCCGCCCATTGCGGAAGGCCAACCACCCCGCAGTTGCGGGAGAATTCTGTGAACCACCCGTCACGGCCGGATTTCGCAAACTGCCGTTGCGGCAGGATTCAGCGAATCGCCCGATGAGGCGTGATTCGTAAAAAAAAAAAAAAAAAAAAAAAAACGAGGGCGCTGCCCTCGACCCGCCCTGCAGTGGCGGGAAGCCACAAGGGGGAAAGCCCCCTTGACCCCCTTTTTGTTTTCTCCTCATATGTCGTTGTTCGTGACTTGATGAGTTGTCAGTATGGCATTTTCCATGTGCATAAAGTAATTTGTGAATTTCTGAGAATATAATGCAGCTAACAATTGTGCTGATAAACACATTTCAGAGAGTCACAATTACAGCAGGGTAGCTCTCTAGATAGTACAGTTGGAAGGTTTTGAATCTTGGTTGGGCCAAGAAATGAACATCATGAATGATGCACAGGATCCCTATGAGCCTGAAACAGATGCCATGGGGGAAAACATACAGGTTGAGAATGCTAAAACAGAATCTAATGGGAGAAAAAATCAAGAGACCCCTCCAGATGTTGCAGCCACCATGAGAAGCCTAAGGGTGGAGTTGCAAAGCTGTAGGGAAGATAATGAAAGGATGATTAAAGCTCAGGAAGAACAAAATCAGCTGAATGCAGCCATGCTGCAGAGTTTAACATACATCCAAAGGCAAATAAACTCTAGGCATCAGACATCAAATCTAGAAAGGGGTGGGAGTATCTCTAGAAGAAATTCCCGCAAGAGGGCCAGTAGTCCAAGAAGAGTTTCTACAGACAGGACATATACTCCAGAAATATCTTCTAATGAATCATCTGACTCGGAAGAATCCATTGAGGGTTCAAGTTCTTCATCTCACAGGAGCAAGAGGAAGAAGCACTACAAGAACAATTAACATGGGGAATTTAAGAAGGCAAAACCTCCTACATTTGATGGAGAAGTAAAGTCCGATCAAGAAGCTGAGGCTTAGCTTCTTGGGATGAGAAAGTATTTCCAAGTCCAAGACTACTCAGGAAATATGAAGGCAAGGGTAGCCATCTTCAACTTGAACGGAAGAGCATCTATATGGTGGGAACACACCAGGCAAGTGAAGAAGATCAACGAAAGGAAGATCGTGTGGAAGCAGTTCAAGAAATACTTCAAGCAGAAGTACCTCTCTGATAGGTACTATGATGATAAGATCAAAGAGTTCCATGAGCTGAGATTGGGAAAATCGACCATGGATGAATACGCAAACAAGTTCTTGGAGCTGCTGAGGTATGTCAAGTATATTCGAGATGATAAGGTAAAAAATCAGCGTTTCCTAAGTGGACTGCCCCAGTCATATAAAGACAGAATTGAGTTTGATGAACCTCGAACTCTAGAGGAGGCCATAAGAAAGGCCAAGTACTGCTTTGATCAAAATAGGAGCAAACCGGAATTCCATAAGGCATGGAAGGATAAGAAAAACGAAAAGTTTGATCAAAGGAAGAAGGGGTTCAAGCCTCCTCAATTCAGGAATCAGCAAAGGCAACCATCACAGGTTGTGACTAAGCCAACTAGGATGATGGGAGACAAGCCAAGAGATCCAAAGGAACCAAGAGAACCACTTCAATGTTGGGGTTGTGGAGGAGACCACATGCTTAGGAACTGTCCACATCGGAATGGGAATGCAAATCAAGTTCACAACATCCAAGGAGATGGAACTGTGGGTCAGGTGGCGAGGACAATCCCTAGAATCTATGCAGCAGTGGACGACCGCCAAGCAGATCATCAGTCAACTGTGGTTGAGGTTGAAGGTAAGATTGCTAAGAAATCTGTTTCTATTTTGATTGATCCTGGATCTACTCACAGTTATGTCACTCCTAGAATTGTTGAGGTTTGTGCTTTCACGAAATTAAAGCATAGTAAATCATGGTTAGTTCAACTAGCCACTGGAACCAAGAGAAAAGTTAGTGAAATAGTAGAGAAATGTCCATTAGAGATGGATGGGCTATTCACTTATGCAGATCTGAATATTTTGCCACTTGGTTCCTATGATATTCTCATTGGAATGGATTGGTTAGAAGCACACAGGGTTAAACTTGACTGCTACAATAAGACATTTGAATGCATGGACGAAGAAGGAAACCCGAGGGTTGTAAAAGGCATTCCAAAGGTGACTTCTGTTAGACAGGTTTCAGCCATACAACTAAAGAAGTTCTATAGGAAGGGATGTCGACTGTATGCAGCCCACGTTTTAGAGGCAGCAGAGAATGAAACTCTTAAATTGGAAGACTATCATGTATTACAAGAATTCAGGGATGTTTTTCCTGATGAGATTCCAGGACTCCCTCCAAAGAGAGACATTGATTTTACAATTGAACTTGTGCCAGGAGCGTCACCAGTGTCTAAGACACCGTACAGGATGAGTACACCGGAATTGCTAGAGTTGAAAATGCAATTACAAGAGTTGTTGGAAAAGAAATATATTAGGCCAAGTGTGTCCCTGTGGGGAGCACCTGTTCTATTTGTGAAAAAGAAAGATGGAACACTCAGGTTATGTATTGACTACAGGCAGTTGAACAAAGTCACTGTGAATAACAAATACCCATTGCCCCGAATTGATGACCTTTTTGACCAAATGAGAGGAGCAAAGGTATTTTCGAAGATTGACTTGAGGTCTGGTTACCATCAGGTAAGAATCAAAGAAGAAGATATTCATAAGATAGCCTTTAGAATGAGGTATGGACACTACGAGTTTGTAGTGGTACCATTCGGTCTCACAAATGCACCAGCTACATTCATGTGTCTCATGAATAATGTTTTTAGCAAGTATTTGGACAAGTTTGTTCTTGTATTCCTAGACGACATTCTCATCTATTCTAAGAATGAGGAAGAGCATGAAGAACATTTGAGAATGACAATGCAGTTACTAAGGGAGCATAAGCTGTATGCAAAGTTGAGCAAATGTGACTTTTATAAAGATAGAATTCATTATTTGGGTCACATCATCTCCGACGAAGGGATATCTGTAGACCCTGAGAAGATTGAAGCCATTATGAATTGGCCAACTCCAAGGAATGTGACTGATGTGAGATCTTTTATGGGCCTTGCTGGTTACTACAGGAGGTTTATCGAAGGATTCTCCAAAGTTGCTAACCCGATCACTTCTTTGCAAAAGAAGGGGATAAAATTTGAATGGTCACCAAGATGTAAGGAAAGTTTTCAGCGGTTGAAGAATCTTCTTACAAGTGCACCTATTTTGAAGATTGCAGACCCGGAAAAAGACTTTGTGGTGTGTACCGATGCATGCAATCAAGGACTGGGAGGAGTTCTTATGCAAGACAACCATGTGATATGCTATGAGTCAAGGAAGTTGAAGGAGCATGAGAAGAACTATGCTACTCATGATATAGAACTTGCAGCCATAGTACATGCTTTAAAGATGTGGAGGCATTACTTAATGGGAAGAAAATCTGAGTTAAGGACAGACCATTGTGGACTGAAATACTTGTTTGATCAGCCAACTTTAAATGCTAGGCAAGCTAGATGGTTGGAATTTTTGTGTGAATTTGATTTTGAGATCAAACACATAAAAGGGAAAGAAAACAAGGTGGCTGATGCACTCAGCAGGAAGGTACGTGAAATGCATGTGGCAGCACTTAGTACTTGCCAACCAAATTTGAGGCAGCAGATTGTTAACCATATGGTTGAGGATGAAGTGTATGAGCAGATAAAGGGCAAATTGCAACAGCAAAACCTTGAAAAGAAGTATGAGGGCTATCATTTGGAAGAAGGCGGACTTCTTACTTATAAGAATAGAGTCTATGTTCCAAATGCGGCAGATTTAAGGAGAATGGTTATGGATGAGATCCATAAGGCTCCATACTCTGGTCACCCAGGATATCAGAAGACAATTGCTATAGCAAGAAAATATTATTTCTGGCCAGGCATGAAGAAGGATGTCGATGAATACATTTCTAAGTGCATGGAATGCCAACAGGTGAAGAGTGAACACCAACATCCAGCAGGTTTATTGCTTCCAGTGCCAATTCCATAATGGAAATGGGAAGTAATATCCATGGATTTTATTACAGGATTGCCAATGACTAAGAGACAACATGATTCCATCATGGTTGTGGTGGACAAGTTAACGAAGGCAGCACATTTTATACCGGTTAAGTCCACACATAAAGCCGATGCCATTGCAAATATTTTCATGAAGGAGATTTTCAGATTACATGGGCTGCCTAAGGTAATAATTTCTGACAGGGATACCAAGTTCACTTCCAATTTTTGGAAAGGTCTCTTTGCAGATTTGGGTACACAGCTAAGCTTTAGTACCGCATACCATCCTCAAACAGATGGGCAAACTGAAAGAGTAAATCGGATGCTTGAAGACATGCTCCGCATGTATGTAATGGACAAACCATCCAAGTGGGAGGATTATCTACACTTGGTAGAATTTGCATATAACAATGGGCAACAAGCATCATTGGGAATGAGTCCTTATGAGGCTTTGTATGGCAGAAAGTGTAGGACACCAGTGACTTGGGACAATCCAGTGAACAGAATTGTACTTGGGCCAGAATTGCTTAAGGAAATGGAACAAGAGGTTGCAAAGATCCGAAAAAATTTAAAAGTAGCCCAGGATAGACAGAAAAGCTATGCAGATAAACATAGAGTGCATAGGGAATTCAATATTGGGGATCATGTATATCTTAGAGTGAGATCAAGGAAGAGTTCCTTGAAGCTTGGGAGTTGTGCCAAGCTATCACCTAGATATTGTGGGCCATTTGAAGTGCTTGAAAGAATAGGACCAGTTGCATATAGACTTGCATTGCCTGCTAGCACTAAAGCTCATAATGTTTTTCATGTCTCTTTACTAAAGAAATATGTACATGATCCTAACCATGTGATTAATTGGGATGTGATCCAGGTGGAACCCGAGGGAGAATTCCAAACCGATCCATTGTGCATCCTAGACAAGAAGGTAACATTGCTCTGAAACCGAGCCATCGGACAGGTAAAGGTGCAATGGAAGCACTACGGTCCCGATGAGGCTACATGGGAGCTGGAGGATGCCATGAGGGTGGCATATCCATTTTTGTTCAATTTTGATGAGCACTGAGGACAGTGCTAATGTAAGGGGAGGGGAATGTAATGTCCCCATTTTGACCCCCTTTGTATAAAATCGTAAATGATGTGAATATTGTAATTTAATCATGGTGAGGAGCTCAAGGCCAAGGCCCCACCGTTGATTTAGCATTTTGTATCGGCAATTAAAAATAGATGCCTATGGTTCTTGTGCGAGATGGGCACAATGTAAATAAGACATCATGTAAATTTCGAATTTATAATGAAAGACCCACAACCGGCTATGCAATGCAACAAAAGAGATGGGGCATGAATTCTACAAGGAATTGGGGGGAAATTATTCAAACCCTTGAGCCAAGGGTATTAATCCATGTGTCAATGGGGAAACCCATAAACCACCAACTACCATTTTGTCTCATGCACCCAATCATTTAATTCTTCCAAGGAATTGGTTGGGGCAGTTAATGCCTTGGGAATGAAAGAGTATGGCAGCCAATTTCGTGCATGGGCAAGCCATCAACTTGGAAAATCGTGTTTTTGCTTGTGGGGCAAGAAACCACCCACGAAATGGTGCCCAAAGCCATTCTGAACAGGCATCCTTGGATCATTCACGCAGTGGGAGTTAGCTGGGGTCTTTCCATTTACGTTTTTCATCTAAATACTGCATTTTTCCATGCCTGGGAGTCGTTTTGCAGTATATAACAGTTGGGAGAGGGAGGCCACGAATTGGGGGGACTAGGAGGGAGGTCGTTTTTGCCCCGAATTGACCCTGGACGTTTTACTAAAAACGGATTTAGTTCCCTGGGTTGTTTCCCAACTTCCCATTTTGTTTTTGTGGGTTCCCACATTTTTCTGAGTTAGCTGAAAACCCATCTCATGCATCTCACTGTAAAGACGTTTTATCTTGCCCCATAATGGTGTTCTACTGTTGTGTGCATCCTCGTTTTTGGTTTGAACCTGTGAATTGAAGTTTTGGAGTGGTAGTGGATAGAAGTGGCTTGATAAACCTAGTGGGGGAGGCAACCTCTCAAGAAGATCAAGAGGGCTTTGGTTACTCTTCTATGCATACCCTGAGAGCACTAGATAGGGAAGGTATGGCTTGAGGGACTGTATAGCAGTGAAAAGAATACTTCCTTGTGCTGGGTGTGTAGGTATTGTGGGTGCCAAGCTAGATAGATCTTTCAAGGTTATCCCTAGCTCTGCGCTGGAGCTCACTAGCTTAGCAACTCTTCCTTTCCATCTCCTAGCAGCCTGATAAACCCAATTGTAGATTGGCTTGGCTCATCCTGGTGTATGCTTGGCTATGTGTGAGTCTGCTGTTCCCTGGTTCCTTGTAGAGATCATGCCCAGCTCGGGGGTGGCAGTGGTGCTGAGAGATGGAGGAGCACACTGGCCTACGGTTGGGTGGAACGTTGCAGTTGCATAGCCAGTTGCGTGGGACTACTTTTGTATAAGATAAGTATTCTCTTGTGTTAATTTGGCAATTATCATTTGATGAATAATGGAATGAATGTTGGGTGTGCTATTGAATTAAATTCCGCTGTGTTTTTCTTATGATTATACATTCCATATGTCTTTTATATGTTTTTAAAAGTTTATGCATACTATATGATCTTTTATAATTCTGCCAAGGTCTCTATTTAATGACTGTCACAGAATGCTGAATGTATGTTAGATATCAGCATGATTTACTTTATCTCTGTTGTGTTCTATAGCATGCACATGTACATGTCCTTGTATCAATGAGTTTGATTTTAATGAATATAGCGCTAATTTCCCGGATTGAGCACTATGATCCTCTCTATCACGCTGGTATGATAGAGGGGACACTACACACACGATCGCATACACAAAACTCAATTTGTTCAAGTTTTTTCTTGCAAACCATGCCAACGACCTACAACAAACTTGCCAAGACCTGTTGTCAAGGCACCCATAACTTGCGTCAATTCCTTTGAAGTCTCTTGCACCTAAGCTGCTCCCGAGTCGAATGGCTTCGCAACCGGTGTTGGTTGTGCTTCTTCTAAGCACTTCTACAACCCTGGTTTCAAAGTAAAATCTCTAGCAAAGTGGTTCCTCGAACAAAGAAGGCATGTAATGAACTTACCCCGGGGCCTCGGCTGCACTGACGTTGTGAATTCAGTCTTCTATTTTCTAAATGAATCTAACTTCACTATCAAATTCTACAATTTATCGAGCAAGAATTTGACATTTGCATTGGTCTGCACTTCACGGACAAGAATTCAACCTCCGCACTGGTCTGCTCTAGTTTCCTCGTGTTCGCAAGGAATAACTCAAACGTATCTCGGTGTCATCGTTCTTTTTCCCTAAACACGTCTTCCATCTTGATCTTCCATGTCTCTTCGTCCCATCCATGTTGCAACCCAAAAATGGTTCAACCCTCCCAAGCACATCTGAAGAGTCTTCTATCGACCGATATGTCACTTGCAGCTTCTAGCACCCTTGGTCATGATTTTTGGGCACTCTACTGGTGGGAAATATCATGCTGATGTGTTGCTCCCAATGGATGCTTCTTTGTTGACGGAGTGTTTCTACCGACACACATTGTCTTCCGAGCGCACTTCCTCCTAGGCACACTTTCTCCTGGGTGTGATTCTTCCTGGGCACGTTATGTTCTAGGCACACCTCTCCCAATGCACTATGTCTTGGGCGCACTTTTTCCTAGGCGCACCTCTCCCAACGCATTATGTCCTAGGCACACTTTTCCTTGGGTGCACCTCTCTTAGCCTCCGCACATGGAGGTAAAAAGGGCGCCCCGGGGGGCGCCCTTACGTGACATCAGTTGGGCTAAAAACTCCCCTTCGCGCACATGCAATTGGAAAGCGGAGGCGGAGGCGGGGGTGGGTAAATTTCAATTTCAATTTCAATTTTCCCGGAAGTAATCGCCAGCCTTTGAGGGGAAGAAGAGGCTACACGTATTGAAAGCTTAAACAGTGAGTGATCTGGTAAGCGATAAGATCAATGGATGGCGGATCTATCTGACCAGTTTTCAGGGGTGTTGGCTGGCATGAGTAGGTTCAACCCGATTTCTATTGCCAGTTCCCGGAGCAGTCCCAAGAGGGTCATTTCTAGCAGCTGTTGAAGGAGCCTAATTCCCATTAGCACCAGGTAAACCAGGTCAAGCAGAAGAAAGGATCATCATCCCCAGCAGCCCAAGTATTCCCAGTCCCACCAGTAGCCCTAGGATCAAAAGAATTCCCAGCAGCTTCATCATTAGAACCAGGAAAAGCAACATCACGCTAAAGCCCAGCCCAGTTTATATGCTTTTAGTCAATTTATATAGTTAAATATAAAGGGGGGGGGAGAATGTGCCTCATAAGCTCCCCATAAAAAACAACAGCATTGGAAGGGGTCGATTAACTGTCAAAAAAAACAAGCTCTGAAAATCTGTCGATCATCTGCTTGAAGGGAGAATGCGCATCATGTGAGAAGAAAAGGCAGGAGCAGGACTATTTATTAATAAGGTAAGCTGTATCAATCCTGGACATCATCTGTCCTGTTGAAGCGGTAAAATTGCCAGGGGAAATTGTCTGTAGCATTCCTCCATCAAAGGGGCAAGCTGTTGTAACTCTCCAACCAAGCTCAAGCAGGCTGTGGCAATCATAATCATTGATTGATTATGATTACGAGATATACACAGAGGTGAACTGCATTGAGGGAAAGCACATTCATCTATGATAATGACACAGTGGTTATAGAAGAAATTGATTGAGCAACTACATCAAAGGCAGAACAAAATACAGAGGTATGAAATGTTTGTTTGATTGAGCAATTACATCAAGGGTATATGCATTTAATAGATAAAGACTGTCTCTGTATTTCAAATATACATTGAGACCATTATATATTGCAATCAAGATTATCTACAGATTTGATATGGACAGATTGAGCTGACCAGTGTTGGTATTGAACAGAGTATTAACAGAGTTGCATTTGAATAAGATGTGTTTTGGTTGAAAACAATAACAGGTTTGGCAAAGATAGGATTAATTGTTACAGGTTTGTTTTTCACAGAAAGCAATTAACAAAAGAATATTGACAGACTTGGAATTTGAGATTGTGTTTTGCAAAATAAACAGCTTGGTACCTGTACTAAAGGGAGGAAATACTTATTAGGTTTTAAGCTGCATAAAATAATCAATCTTTGTTAAAGCAATAAATGTAATAAATGTGTAAACAACTGATTCATCCCTCTCAGTTGCTTGACTTGTCCAACAAAAACATGGAGTGCTCGTTCGATTCAGATTTTGAAGAGAGATCGGCAAGATGGAAAAATATTTGGCTGTGTTTCCCTGAATTTTATTAAGATTTTAATTTCCATCACAATATACATCATTTATAAAGATTAAGAATCCACTATACATCATCTATGAAGATAAAAATCGTGTAATTTAAACGAAAAAAAAAAACAGTGCAAACGCGATGAGAAATTGTGAGTAACAAATTTTGTTTCTTCTCAGTCGGTTAAAATGGTAACCTGGACTGAGCACGCTGAGCCTGCAATTGCCTGTGAGCTCTCGCCACCAAGCCACAGGATATGGCGGTTACGCTGCTGGTTCAAGATGTAAGCTAAGAACGCTGTCCGAACTGGTAGTTATATCATTTAATAGCCTTATTTTTTTTTGCCGCCAAGGAAAAAGGGTAACCTCAGCTGTCAGTTTTGTACTGTAGCTGTCAAATTTCGTCAAAAAGCATTGGTGCCTGAAGGCAAGCCCAGGCTGTAGGTGGGTCTACTGGAAATGCGCGAAAATTGAGCTCAGGGGCGCCCTCGAGCGCGCTCGAGGGAATTTTTTCCCTCCATGTGCGGAGGCTATCTAACTCGTTGTGTCCCAGGCGCACCTCTCTTGAAGCTTACTTTTGATTTCCGAAACCGCCTTGATTTTCAACACTGTTGATGGTCTGCAACCCAATAACTCCAATCGAGTGGGATTTGGCTAGTAGTTATAAATCCCCATCACATACCGACAAAACTCTACAATGGTTGTGGGTCCCCTGTAAGGGAAGTATTCCTTCTTCATTGTCGCACCTAATTGTGGGTCTTGACTAGTTTTTGCGATGTGTGAATGTGCCTTCTCCACCTTCGCACCTCTGTCCAAGATGTCTTCTTCTACCACTACCTCCACAACGTGCAAATGTGCCTTTACCCTCTTCGTAACTTCTTGTTCCTAAGTTATTTTTCTCAAACCCTTGTTGAATGGTTGAGCCTCCTCAATGTCCTCAACAGTTGTAATGATGCCCTCATCTCGCGATCGAGGGTGTTGTTGGTTGAATGCCTTCCCATGTTGTTACGACCCAAAACTTGAACTTTTTTCTTCTTGGAAAATCCCTTTGCTACCGACCTTCACAAGCGTCACCATGTATCCAATGCCTTGGTCCCGGTCATCCAAAGCACCTAATGGTTCAGTCTTCTCTAAGGCTAAATCTACCAAGATATCCAACGTACCCAACCTTTGCTAAGTTAGGTCTCTACTCATAAGTGCACCAATAGTTTGTATGCTCGAACTTTGCTTCTCTTGTTACTGTGATGACACTAGAAAAGACGGCAGGCTCATCGATTTCCTTGACTAATCGAATGGAAGACATCTAATGCATTCTCCCCACATTTGCATTAGTCATTGACATTATGCGAGTCCCAAATTTTTCAAAGAACATCAAGAAGCTCTCATGGGGAAACATAACGACTTGGAAAAGCTTGAGGAAGTCCTGCCCTAGGATGACTTTATGCTCATCCATCAAAACCACCATCAAGTATAAACTGCCAAGACACTCTCCAACCATCAACGGTGTTGAACGAACTACACCTACTACTAGCTTCACGATTGAGTTCACTACCTTGAATGCGTTCAAGCTTACCTCAAGCTTACTGTAAAGTGCTATCACAGCTCGTTCATTCACAAAATGGAGCGTCGTTCCATAGTAAATCAAATCTAGTACCTTTAATCCACACACGGTCGCATACACAAAACTTAGTTGTTTGGGTTGTTTTCTTGCAAAGCATACCAACAACCTACAACAAACTTGCCTAGACTTGTTGTCAAGGTACCCAGAACCTACGTGGTTTCCTTCAAAGTCACTTGCACTTGAACTAGTCCCAACTCTATTAGCTTCGCGACAGGCACTACAAGATTTGAACCCCAAATCCGGCGACATCCAACGAAAAAGACTGTGTCGTCGGATTTCACCTTCAAAATTATGAAATTTGATGATTTTTTTTAAATTTGAGAGAAGTCCCCGTCGGATATCTGACGGATCTTGGATATCCGATGAGGTTCCTGGCATAGTGACCAATGTCATCGAATATCCGACCTAATATTAAGCCAGCGGGTGTCGAATATCCGACGATATATTATGGTCCTAGCCGTCGGCTATCCGACGATAATGGATATCCGAGACCGTCGGATATCCGACAGCATATGATGCTCTAGCATATCGGATAGCCGACATCTTCATCTCCAACGGTAACTAAGTTCAAGATGTTGGATATCCGATGGACTGTTAAATTTTAAAACCTATAAATTTTGAAACATTCGGACATGTTTGCTATACAAGCGACGGTTTGCGGAAGTTTTTTTATTCGGAGGACTGTTTTTCATTATTTCCATTGTTTTTGTGACTTCAGCAAGCGAAGTGTGGAGCTTGATTTTCTAAGATCGATAATCTTCATTCAAGCTCTTTACGAGAAAATCTCAAGTAGCAATATTCTTGATCCAGACGAACAAAATCGAAAATTGCTTGCTAGATTGTGGGAAGGAGTTGAAAGAAGGGGTGATGGGAAATGTTATTGTCCATGTAGTCAATGCAGGGGCTTTAAGAGGAGAATAATTTTGATCACAACAACCACAAAACATTGTAACGAACATGGACACGCTGAGGGGGGGACATGAATATCATCCATTTGTAAGTTTTGCATTATATATGTTTTTATTTTGATTTCTTTTGTAAATGTATGTATTATTTTAATATTTCTTATATTAACTTTTATCTATTGATCATGGTTTCAATAGATGGGATACTAACATGGACAATAAATATTATTTTAATATTTAATATTTATTATAATATTTTTTTCTTGTGTGCATGTTGAATCTAGGGTATAGTAGAAATAATAGAAATAAAGACTATATTGGCATGTTGTTTCTCTTCTATTTTCTCTATAGAAACCGTAGCATCATTTATCTTACCTTAGTGGACAGTATGGGAAATTTTGAGTTATATTTGAGTAGCTTTGCTCAGTAATTGGGTCAATTTTTATGTCTCTTGGATAGTTTGGATGCACCTATTTGACTAACAGTACAATTGGCTGTTGTTATTTTCATCCCTAAAGTAGCGACTAGACCCTTCTTGTTTCCCCTTTTTATCTAATTGTAGAGACCACTCATGAAAAGAGTCAGTTTTAACCTGTTATTTTTAGTTTTTCTTGTATTTTTCTCTTCTTGTTTCTATTACACTCAAAGGTAATAATAAAGAGTAGTTGATTGATCTATTTGATTGATTGCAAGTTTTGTTTACCGAAAAAAATAGGAGCACCTCTCTTCTCTAAATGAAAGACGTCATTCAATTTCATAGCAACGGAGAGCAAATTAATATAAACTCACTTCCATGGATGTTAACGGACCAGCAAAGTAATGTTGTAAAAGAAGTCATGTGAAAAAATAAATTTCCCAAAGGATTTTGTGCGAACATGAAGAATATCATAACAAAGAAAGGTGATTTCGCGGGGGTGAAAACGCACGATTGGCATGTCTTCATGAAGGTAATTACTATGGTATGCATTTAATTATTATTTTTTTCTATTCCAGTGAATATGGTTGGTATTTTTGTTTATCTACTCTTTGTTGAAAAAATGAAATGATTTGTATATTGTTACAGTATGTTCTACCTCTCTCTATCCTGGACAACTTCGACAACAATGTCAAACAAATAATATATAATCTCAAGAAATACATGAGGTAAGTGGCGATTTTTTCCATGCACTTGGTGTTTGTTTAATTCAACATATAACTTATATTTGATTTTTGTTCTCTAATTCATGTTATGTAATATAATGTTTTTTTCATTTAAATATCTCTTGATTGGGTTGTTGTGTCACTTGTAGATGGTTGTCATCCAAAGAATTCCATAAATAAGACATAAAGTATTGGAGGAGAGAAATTCCTTGTCTCATGTGTGAAATGCAGAAGCATCTACCTTCGGCATTTTTCAATGCACAAGAACACTACCTCATACACCAAGTTCAGGAGATTGAATTGTGTGGACCTGTGCACTCAAGGTCCATGTGGATGGTTGAGAGGCACTTGAAATTTATGAAGGGTTTGGTCAGACAACGAGCATATGCTGAGGGTTCTATGATGAAGGGATATATGGTATACCAAAACATGTTATATATTAGTGAATATCTTCCTATATTAGCGTCAAAGCTCAGTTTACGTCGCATTTGTGATTCGTACTCCAATAAATATTTCAAAGGGGAGTACCCGAAGGAGAAAGGTAGATCAAGGAAAGTGAAAGGTAATATAACACATTTGACTATTGATTTTTATGTATATATATCATACATATTCTATTTTTATATTCAATATTTTGCATCAATTTAGAGTGTAATAATATACTTTCATGTTAAGTGACTATACATTTGTATTGAATTTTAATTTTATTGTCATCAAATAGTTGGTCGAGAGTGGGATGCAATTCATTTATACATCGCAAACAATCTTGACTGGATGAAGGTATGGATTGAACAATGTGAATAATCTAGTCATGGAATATCATGGGAAGGCATGGCTTCATTGGTTAAAGCTGCACATCGCAATGGAAATACCAATCTAACACAAAGGGAAATCGATTTAGCAAGAGGTTTAAAAGGTAAGCAGGTAAGCATATTAATCAACAACACTATTTATTTTTCTATAAAAAATATTGTCGTCGTACACGCTGATTTTTTTCCCTGTATGGCATTATAAACATGCACTAGTTAATCATAAATATTGGATCATTATGTAATCTTTTCATGTATGCCTTGTTGTAGGTAAAACACCATAAGGCTATGTGGTGCAATGGTTGTAGATATTGCATCAAAAATTTGGATGAAACGAAGAAAACATCAGATTGCGGGATATCTGCAATCTTTGAGGTAACCAATGTTTCTTCTAGAAGTGACAGTGTCACATACCCACCCATCATACCAGCATGGGAGAGAACATGACTCTGATTCGGGGGCATCTAGCCACATTTATAGTATACAAACATGCATATAGAGAGAAGATGGACATATGGAAAATACACAAGTATTTGAAAACACATCAGAATTGAATTCCATTACACATCCATCATACATACAAGATATTCAAGTCATTCATCAATTAAGACAATACAGAATTAGCACATGAGAGTACTTATCTTGAAACAGAGTAGTCCTTGAGCAACCAGCTATGCAACTGCAACGTTCCTCCCAACCATAGGCTAGTTGTGCTTATCAATCTCTTAATGCAACTGCCACCCCCGTGCTGGGCATGATTTCTACAAGGAACCAGGGAACAGCAGACTCACATAGCCAAGCCAATCTACAATTGGGTTTATCAGGTTGCTAGGAGATGGAAAGGAATAATTGCTAAGCTAGTGAGTTCGAGCATAGAGCCATGGATACCTCTATAAGATCTATCTAGCTTGGCACCCACAATGCCTACACACCCCACTCAAGGAAGTATTCCCTTCACCAATGCACAGTCCCTCGGGCCATACCTTCCAATTTAGAGTGTCCAAGGTGTGCATAGAAGAGTAGCCAACCCTCTTGATCTTCTTGAGAGGTTATTTTCCCCCACTAGGTTTATCAATCCAATTCTATCCACTACCACTCCAAATTTCTTGCTCACAGGTTCAAACCAAAACAGGGATGCACATAACAGCAAAAGTATAAGTGTTGGGCATGAAGAAACGTTTTTACAGTGAGATGCCCAAAGATGGGGTTTTCATTAGCTTCAGAAAAACGTGGGAAACCCAAAAATGAAATGGAGAAATGTGAATAAACCCTGGAAGGCAAAATTTGTTTTCAGAAAACGTTTAGGGACAACCCAGGAGCAAAAACGACCTCCATTAAACCCCCAATTCATGGTTCTCTTCTCCCAACCACTATGCTATCCGAAAACGAGTTCCCAGGCATGGGAAAATGCAGAAAAAGGATGAAAAACGTGTAGGGAAAGACCCAGCTAGCTCAAACTGCGTGAGAGGTCAAAGGCTATCTGTTCAGAATGGCTTTGGGCACCATTTCGTGGGTGTTTTCTTGCCCAAGAAGCAAAAATACGATTTTCCAGATTGATGGCTTGCCCATACACGAAATTGACCACCATGCCTCTCCATTCCTAAGGCATTAACTGCCTCAACCAACTCTTGGAAGAATTAAATGATTGGGTGCATAACCCAAAATGGTTAGTTGGTGGTTTATGGGTTTTCTCATTGACACATGGGTTAGCATTATTGACTCAAGGGTTTGAATAATTTCCCTCCCTATTCCTTATAAAATCATGCCCCGTCTCTTTGTTGCATTGCATAGCTAGTTGTGGGTATTTCATTAAAATGTGTATTTACATGATGTATTAATTTACATTGTGCATGTCCAGCACAAGAACCATATGCACCGATTTTAATTGCTGATACATAAAAATGCTAAATCAATGGCGAGGCCTTGGCCTTGAGCTCCTCACCATGATTAAATAACGATATTTACATCATTTACAATTTTAATGCCACAGGGTCAAAATGGGGACGTGACAGACAAACATCCAGAACTCTCTGAAAATTGATACTATGGGTATCTGGAAGACATTCTTCAGTGTGACTTTAAATCCTTCAAGGTATTTATGTTCGTTGTCAAATGGTACAGGTGTCGATTGAATCAACGTGATCCCAATAAAACAATTATTGAACATGATAATGGATTTACCATGGTAAATACATGGTTATTTGAGCCAGGAATGGAGCCCTATGTTCTTCCTACCCAATATGAACAGGTATTTTACTCTGAGGTTCCAGGTAGAGCGAGTTGGTCATTTGCTGTGAGACACAATCCAAGGGGAAGGCCGGTAAAGTATAACGTAGATGAAGGTGATGAAGACGTTCTCGAAGAAGAAGACGTCGTTGAAGATGATCATGATAAACATGAGTTAGATGATCATGTTCCAGAAGAAGATGTTGAAGAATTTCTTGAATCAGATAATGTATCAGACAATGTCCATGAAGATGATATCGACGATGGCATGATGATCATAATTGGCATCGACGACGATGA